>JARGCV010000145.1:5247500-6508014 GCA_034064705.1 Bothrops alternatus | reverse complement strand
ACTCTGCCATGGCTAGGATAGGTTCAGTACACTTCCTAGCTATTTTGAAGCAAATTAGATGAACTTCACTCTTTGACCACTAGGGGTCGCTGCTTGCAGATCAGCTGTTGGGGTGCTGTCTATGGGTGGAGGCACCACTGGGTGAGTCCTCCCATGTTTGTGGGTACTTCAGTGCAATTCACCCCTTCACCACTAGGGGTCCCTTCCTGCAGGTCAGCTACCAGGGTGCTCTTCTTTCATGGTTCACCCTTTGTCTACTAGAGGGCTTTCTCTGGGCATGATTAAAGGCTTGCATGTAGTTCCTCCTTTAACCACTGGGGGGTGTCTGAAGAAAGGCCAGCCAAAATTCCTCTCATTACCATGTTACTGCTATTGGCCACTGAGAGAATGCAGAGCAGCGGTCGCTCCTACAAACTCTCACCTGGTCGTCACATTGCAAGCTGGAACCACTTAGTCATCAGCTGTGATAATAAGCAGGGACAATTGGCTCTGCTTGTTCTTCTCCTTAATTTCCCTCAAACTGGAACAACTTGGTTGTCAGCTTGAGTGAGTGAATGCTTTTGTGAAGTTCACTCTGTGCCATCTAGGGGGTGTTGGTAGCTTGGGATAAATTTAAGTAACTTTCTCTTTAACTTTATTTATTTTATTTATTTATTTTATTCAGATTTGTATGCCGCTCCTCTCCGAGGACTCGGAGCGGCTCCCAGCATATATAAAACAATTTCGACTAAATCCGAACAAAAAACATTAAAAATAAAACTCCATACATACTCATCAGTCACACCACAATCAACAATCATCCCCAGGCCTGCCGGCAGAGGTAGGTTTTTAAATTCTTTCGGAAGGCCGGGAGAGTCGGGGAAACGCGGATTTCAGGAGGCAGTTGGTTCCAGAGAGTGGGCGCCACAACAAAGAAAGCCCTCCCCCTAGGGCCCGCCAGACGACATTGTTTCACTGACGGGACCCGGAGGAGGCCGACCCTGTGCGCTCTCACCGGTCGTAGAGAAGTATGTGGCAGAAGGCGATCCCATAAGTATCCTGGTCCCATGCCATGAAGGGCTTTATAGGTAATAATCAACACCTTGAATTGGGCTCGGAGACCAATAGGCAACCAATGCAGCATGCGGAGAGTTGATGAAATGTGGGCACAACGAGGAAGGCCCACAACTATCAGATTTACTCTGTGTAGTTAGTGATGTGTGCAGTGAAGTACCTTCTTTCCCTTCTAGGAGGTGCTCTTAGCTTGGCTTGGTATAAGCCTGCTAAATGCTAAATTAATTATCAAATTGTTGTAATCTAACATAATCAAATTTAGCAGAGTGTCATGTGCAGATTGGCCACCAGGGGATGCCACTGCGATGCTATCGGGACCTCTGAATACCATCTCCTATTGGCATTGTTGAAATTCCAAAGGGAGGGGGAAGGGTGAAGAAGTTAATCGCTTAAGCCTTCCTTGGCAACCTGTTGCTAAGGCAAGTGGACTAAGAAAACAGCATTCAGTTGAGAGTTAATTGACCTTTTATTGCCCTTGAAGGGGCCCCTTGCTGCTTTCTTTCTTGGCTAGCAGAATTGTGAAGAAGAAACAGAGGTTTTGTAGCTTTGTCTCTCTTCAAGCATAAAGAATCAACATATTTCTAAATTCCAGATCCTTAATTTGCATTAGGCAGGCTATGCAGACTTCTCTCTTCTACTTAGTGAGATAGACATCACAATATCTCTTTGCTTTAAATGTTGGCTTGTAAACAGATCCAAAGGTAATTTTAGCAGAAGCGTCCAAACAAACACAAGGCACTTTATAATTTTACTTTAAAACATTGGCTAGCATGCAGAGTTTGACTAGCAATGATTCCTTCCCAGCAGAGGCTTTTCAATATGCAGATAAACTTTATCATGCAGACCCGAAGTACCTTGCAGAGTTAACAGCGAATTAACAAAACAATGCATCTGAATCACACCTTCTTTGAAACGCTGTCTGCCAAACAGACACACTGACTTTACTTTTAGTGGGAGACTGGCCCCATCAATTACTGTTGCAGGCGATTGAAGGAATGTAGCCACATCCAGTTACTTTGCCTTTATAAAGCTGGTATGAACTCTGAGCATTCTTTCACATGCAAGAAAATATTTACTTTACTTCCTTAAGGGCTGATGTAGAGAAAGACTAATACTTTTACTTTCTTCCTTCAAACTGTTGCAGGAGATCAGAGGAGAATTACCTCATCAATTTACTATTCTGCCCAGACAGAACAGATTGCATTCAGTTCAATGCAAGACAGATAGATAATTCAGAAGAACAAACAGAAATATTGCTTTATTCTGGGAATCCTAAACAATGACTTACAGTTTTGTAGAGATACGTCCAAAATGTATATTTAGCAATATGGGTTCGTTCCTCAGGTAAATTGATGATGAATTTACCCTCTTCTTCTGCATAAGCATCACATGTTGGCATAGAACCTCCAAGCTGTGGCTAGGAGACATGAGGCTGGATGAACAAAGACATTCCAAACTGGGCATGTAGCCAGTATATCCTGAGAAGAACTCAGAAACTCCTCCCACTGACCCATTAACATGAGATGACTGACTACCTAAACTGCATTTCCCATAATCCATCTCTTAAGGAAACAACACTTAAATCAATAAATGCCAGATATTCTAACTTACTGATACATGCTCTCTAGTTGGGGTTACATAGAGCTATATGATCCAGAACAACAATGCATATATCCTTTTTTTACCTTTAATGTATATGTATGTATGTATGTATGTATGTATGTATGTATGTAATATGTGTTTGTGTGTGTATATATAAAATAAAGGTAAAAAAGGATATATGCAGTGTTATCTTCATTTTAGATGTCAAAAGGGTCTCTCTATCTGTCTCTCTCTTTCCTCTCTTTCCTTTCTCTCCCTCCCACAGGACAGGAGACAGTAGCTCTGGTGGTGGCGGCATGGCCCGACTGCCACCCCTGCCGTGTCCTCAGTCAAATGGGAGGGGAGGGGGAGCAGGACGGGAAGCTGCGGCTCTGGCACGGCCAGACTGCCGCCCCCGCCGCATCCTCAGCCAAACGGGCAGAGAGGGGGAGCAGGACAGGAAGCAGTGGCTACGGTGGTGGCGGCCTAGCCCAGCCGCCACCCCCGCAGCATCCTCAACTGAATGGATGGGGAGGGGGAGAAGAACAGGAGGCAGTGGTAGGACAGTGAAGGGGCGTGGCTTCCCACTCGCTGCCGCCTCTTCAGCCTTGCTCAGCACGACTGGCAGCAACGGCAGCGGGAGGATGGCCAAGAGGTGGGGAAAGGGCCAGGCAGGCGCCTTGGGGGAATCTACTGCACATGAGATGGTTGAAAGGCACAGGCAGAGAGGGGAAGCTACAGAGACAGGGGTGACCCCCCGACTAACAGAGGCCGCAGTAGATCAGGTGAAGGGAGACCCGCCAGGCAGGGAAGAGGCACCACGAGACCAGCCACCTGCAGCTCCTTACTAGGGACACCTTTTCAGCAATCCTCCCAGCCACCCAGTATGAAGACGGAAAGAGGTTTGTGGGCAGTCCCACCAAACAATCAATTCAAACTTCATGAGAACTTTGAATTGATTGGTTGAACTTTTTAGTCCCACTTTTTTTTTCAGACTGTATATGATGGCTGAGAACAGGGAGCTGTAGAAGATGGCTGAAAGAGCTGCATGCTGCTCCAGATCCGTGGGTTGCTGACCCATGCTCTAAAGCATCTTCTCGGCATAGCCAGTTGTCCCGAGTTTCCAGGGCAGAGAGCCTGGCTGCTCAAGCTGCACAAGCACCAATTGATTCCATGGTGGCCACAGCAATTTTATGTGTGGCAAAAGCAGAGCAACTGCAAAAGGAAGAAATGGCTAAACAAAAGGAAGAGATGGCTAAACAAAGGGCAGAAATGGCCAAAGCTCAGGCCAAACTTAAATTTCTACAGCATGAATGGGAGGCAGCAGGAACAGCACCAAGAGCTGCAGCTTTGCAGGTGGAGGTTGAAGGCGTTACCTCCATGCACAATTTGGAAAGGCCAGAAAGTGGAAGCTCCTATAGCCGCGTCAAGGCCTACGTGGACAACCAGAACACAATATGGCACGAGCAGGAAGAAGCGATGCGGTTGACCACAAACTCCCAAAACCAAATGGACAAGGAGAATCTCAACCACCAGATGTGCAAACCAGTCAGAAAGCTGACATCGTACCATCTGAATCACAAGACTGCCCCCCTTCGGTCCATCAGCAACTACAAATACTTCTAAGCAGGAGAGCACACAAGGAGCCGTGATTCCTAAGCTCAATGCAAAGGAATTCCGGCCAGACCCTCAAGGCCCCTCGTCTGCACCACGGGAAGTTACCCTCATCAAGAAGTACTCTGTGTCAAGCCCTTCCCGGGCTCGACACACAAAAAAGGGGGGGACAGCCTGGTGATGGAGGAGGACAACCAGCACAGGATCTAAGCAGCTCACCGTTCTGGAAGAAAGAGTGAGCCACAGATCCTCTGGTGGCTGTTCTGAATGCTGGAGCAGCAAAGGGACGATTCCGGACACCATTAGATGCCGCGCATGTGCAGATATGCTGCTGCACCTGTGCAAAAGGACAAGCCGGTGCACAGCTGATGGGCGGTAGCCAGCAATTATGCTTAATAGTCAAGGGTGTCCCAGAGAAGCCTCAAGGGTGGTTGAGGTTTTTCTGATTGCTGCCGGGTGCTGCTTGGGAGACGAGAGGGCGGGGTTGTAGGTTGTTAGGCAGAGGTGTAATGGGTTCATGGCTGAGGATTAATTGGTGAAGGGTGGGGTAGTAATTGGTGAAGGGTGGGGTAGTAATTACAAGAGTGTATTTAAACAGAGCTGGGAGGCAGTTGCTCCCAGCGCAAACTTTGTAAAGCATAGAACCTGATTGCTAAGGTCTGTGTGAATGTCATCGCTTTACCTCAAGTAAACTGGAGTTTGTTGGACGAAGGTGTTTCTATGTTTTCCTTTTCCTGCAAGTGTCCGGTAGGAAAGCTGACAGAAAGTTTGCGCTGCACTTTAAACCCTTTTATAGATTCCCCTCATTTTCCTTTTTTGTGTCTCACATTCCATTGTGTTTTCAATGCCTAGCCTGATTTCTGTGTCCACCTTTGTGGTTTGTTGAACTGAAGTTGGGTGGCATAAGTTGCTTTTTGAAATATGGCAGAAGGCACACAGGATATTGCTCCCGGTGAGGCTGACCATGGTGATGTCCAAGAGGAGGAGGTAAGAACAGAACCTCCGGTTGCTGAACAACCATCAGTATGCCCTAAGGTGGTGGAGCCCAGCCCAGTAGACCCTCCAACTGATGTCCCAGGGTCCCAAGAAACGGCAGCAGGTGGGAACGCCCTTGCCAGAGAATGGTGGCAAAGTCCTGTAGTGACCGGGATGCCAGAGGGATATGAAATTGGACCAGGGGAGGAAGGTCGCATAACCTCCCAGTGGTGGGAACGACGCATGACAGATGAAGATGAGGAGGACTGGAGCTATGCCACAGCTCCTGGGCAAACTACCATGGACCTCTTGCGTAAGCAATTTGGAGAAGGAGGGTACCAAGATGCATCCTCCTGGCAGCAGTGGGTCCCAGGGCCAAAAACAACGTCATGGTCACAAGTCGGTTCCTCCTCCACCCAATCAGCCACAGGATGGTTTCGATTAGCAAGTCCAAAGTTGAAGCTTGATTCCACCTGTGGGGGTGATTTATACCAGGGAAGGGTTGGTACTCAAGGTCCCAATTGACCCATAGATAGGTCATGGGGAGGAGGTCCCAGGAGACCTTCAGCAGTTCCATCTCAGGGAGTCAGGTTAGGTCCCGGAGTCCCACTCTCAAGGGGATCGGAGACTATTGTGCCTGGAGGAGGGGTTTTGGTAGGTCCTTCACCCACACCTGGATGGGGTTCCAGACCATGGTCACAGGGCTCTGTCTGGGGTCCTCCACCCCTTAATGCAGTGGTTCTCAACCTGTGGGTTGCGACCCCATTTGGGGTCAAATGACCATTTCACGGGGGTCGCCAAACAACCTAGTCCACCATTTTTTTCCCTTTTCCTTAGCTGTGCTACTCCCTCTTATTCTATTGGCTTTTGAAAGCCAATAGGAATTGTCCAGGCTGTCTCTGCCCTGCTGAGCCCGCCAAAAGTCCCAGTCTGCAAACGGTGCTGCAAGTTGTCTGCAGCGAAGGCGAGCTGTCTAGAAGTTTCCACCCCTCCCTGCTGAGCAACTACTAAAAATGTAAGTAAAAGAGGGCCAGGGGTGGGAGGTGGGAGGCCAGCAGGCACAGGGAGGGTTGCTGGCATGCGTGGGGCCCGGCTGGTGCCTTACCTCCCTTGGGCTGGGCCAGCTGGTGGCCCAGCCGGTGGTCGCCCTGCGCCGTTGCTGCCCCATGCCAGCTATGCCTCAGCCGGCGCAGGGGGTGGCACCATGCATGTGTGGCACTCCCAGGCAGGGAAAGTCCTCGACTTACGACCTGTTGGGTAGTCCTCGACTTATGACCGGTTGGGGGTCGTGGCAGGGCAGAGAACCACTGCCTTAATGTGACATTTGATGGGAACCCAGATAGGCTGGCCCTTTTCCTAAGTCAAGCCATAGGGCACATGGATAGATACGGCCACCTTTATCCCTCTCAGTGGGCTATGGTAGGAGCAGTAACAGCAGCCCTACAGGGGGAAGCTATGGAATGGGTGGCCGACCTACATAGTGACCAAGCTTGGGAGCTAGCTAATGTTGGAGTGTTCCTGGGGGGCTCTCCGAACTTGTTTTGAAGACATCTCTAGAATCTGGAGGGCGGAAGGGGAGGTGTTAGGTATAAAGCAACGGGGCTGACTGGCTGCAGAGTATGTCAGGGATTTCTGACGAGTAGCCAGCAAATTACGGACCTGGCCTGAGTGCTTGTTGGTACACCAGTTCTGGGCAGGACTGGATAGAGATCTGCGACAGGCATGTGTATACCAGGGGATCCCAGGTAAATTACAGGAATGGTTCCGGGTAGTCACGGACTTGGACACGGGATTACAGGAGTTTCATCCAAGAAGTGATAGCCAGCTGGGACCACGCAGGAATCTGGAACGATTCTGGCCTCTGGGTCCAGTGTCTGCTCCACCTGGCAGATTACCTCGTCCAACTTTTCGCTGTTTTTGGTGCAACCTGCTGGGGCATCGAGCTGCAGAATGCCTTGAGCCGCTTCCTAAGGAAAGGGTAGAAGTGCCGGAAAAAAGTACACCGAGAAAAATCCCTGAAAGAACGAGGGCAGCACAACAACATATTGAGAGTTCAATGCTGCAAGGGGAGAGGTTGAATGCCGATGAAGGGACCAGCTGAGTGGGACCCCAACTGATCATATACAATGAAAATATAAGGACATCAGAAGATCCCATGGTAAGCGAACCCATTCATCCGTTCACCCTCCCTATCACAATCACTAGTACATATTTGGGGCATCGAAAATAGTGTAACGCCCTCCTTGATACTGGGTGTACTAGATACCTCATTAGTGAACATGTAGTATGGCAAACAGGCATTAGAGTGAGGGCCTTAGACACACCAGTACAATTTGAGCAAGTAGATGGGTCCTTACTGGGGGGAGGTGCCTGCCACCTACATCACTGGACCTGTGTGATTAGAGTTAGGGGAACATTGGGAGATAATATGGTTTGTAGTAGTCCCGTCCATGACGGAAAATGTGACTTTAGGTTTAGCCTGGTTGGACAAATGGGGCCCAACCATCTGATGGGAAGGAGGATATTGCAGAGTGTGTATTAGTGTGGATCCTCAGCCACCTCCTCGTGAGCAAGTGAAAAGAGGAGATGAGATTATAACTGACCAAGTAACCAGGGAGGAGGGGGAGGTTGATTTTCCATCAGAATATACCGACCTCGCAGATGTGTTTAATGAACGGGAATGGCCACGATGTTAAATCAGCTGGTCATTTTGGGTTTTTAAAAACCCTGCACCTGCTCAAATGACAGTTTTGGTGGCCAGGTATAAAAACGGATGTAGAGAAATACATTCGGGAATGTTCCATGTGTGCAACTACAAAACCACGGGTGGGAAAACCGTCGGGCCTGCTACAACAAGTGTCCGATCCTAACCATCCTTGGGAAGAGATTGGCATGGACTTTATAGTTGATTTACCAGCCAGCCACGGGAACACAGTAATATGGACAGTGATAGACCTGTTTTCAAAACAGGCACATTTTATCCCCTACAAAGGGTTACCATCAGTGAGACGTTTAGCAAAACTATTTGTAACACATGTCTATCGCCTACATGGAGTACCTCGTCGCATCATATCAGATCAAGGAGTGTAATTCACCACCCGATTCTGGAGAAACTTCATCACATCTATTGGTTCGTCTCAGGGACTGAGTTCCGCATTCCACCCCAGCACAAACGGAGCAGCTGAATGTGCCAACGCAATGGTCGAATGATATCTTAGATGTTATATCAATTATCAGCAGACAAATTGGGCTGATCTTCTACCATTCGCTGAAGTGGCATATAATAACACCCTCCACAACAGCACAGGGTTTACCCCGTTCCGGGTGGTACATGGAATAGAGTTTGTCAGTACCGGGAGGTACTGAGTCACAACAACCGAATGATTGGATACTCCAGATTAAAAGCATATGGAAATCAGTTAAGAAGGCACTACAGAAAGCAGAACAATCATCAAAAAGACAAGCTGACAAGAAGAGAAGTCCACAAAAACCCTTTCAAATTGGCGAAGAAGTGTACCTGTCCACTAAATACTTAAAGTTACGCAGGTCGTGTAAGAAGCTAGGGCCAAAATATATCGGGCCTTTTAAAATAGGTTATTAATCCAGTGACGGTAAGATTAAAATTACCCCGCAGCCTTGGTAAAGTGTACCCAGTCTTCCACAGTGGGTTACTAAAACCGGTAAAAAAATCTTCATTTAGGCAGGTACAACAACCCCCTGGTCAAGTTGGGGGAGGTCATTATGAAATCGAGAAATTACTCAATTCACGGTATGGACAGGGTCGGTTACAATACCTACTACTGTGGAAGGGATACCCAATGTCGGAGGCATCATGGGTGAGGGAGGCAAACGTTGATGCCCCTTGACTAGTACGCAGATACCACCATAAATATCCCCAAAAGCCATGGGGAGGGGAGATGTACCCACAACCCCAACACCAACCTAACTATATGCTTTGCCTACTTCCAGGAGGACACCTGGTAGGGGAGCTACCTGTCAAGCTCTTCCCAGGCTCAACACACAAAAAAGGGGGGACAGCCTGGTGATGGAGGAGAACCAGCACAGGATCTAAGCAGTTCTCCGTTTTGGAAGAAAGAGTGAGCCGCACATCCTCCGGTGGCTGTTCTGAACACTGGAGCAGCAAAGAGACGATTCCAGACACCATTAGATGCCACGCATGTGCAGATATGCTGCCATGCCTGCGCAGAAGGACGAGCCGCCAAACAGCTGATGAACGGCAAGCCGGTGCACAGCTGATGGGCGGTAGCCGGCAATTATGCTTAATAGTCAAGGGCATCCCAGAGAAGCCTCAAGGGTGGTTGAGGTTTCTCTGATTGCTGCCGGGTGCTGGTTGAGAGATGAGAGGGCGGGGTTGTAGGTTGTTAGGCAGAGGTGTAACGGGTTCATGGCTGAGGATTAATTGGTGAAGGGTGAGGTAGTAATTGGTGAAGAGTGGGGTAGTAATTACAAAAGTGTATTTAAACAGAGCTGGGAGGCAGTTGCTCCCAGCGCAAACTTTGTAAAGCATAGAACCTGATTGCTAAGGTCTGTGTGAATGTCATCGCTTTACCTCAAGTAAACTGGAGTTTGTTGGACGAAGGTGTTTCTGTGTTTTCCTTTTCCTGCAAGTGTCCGGTAGGAAAGCCGACACTCTGAAGAAAACTGCCAGCCATCTTTGGCCCATCCCCCTGCTCTTGGGAGCAATGCCTATGAGGATCAACGAGAAGCCACCAGTCGTACTCCTAATGACCTCAGCACCATACCACCCCAGCCTGACAGCAACTCCTGTACAGCACCAATGCACCTATACAAGAGTGACAAGCACCCGGGAGCCCTGCATCCAGACTCTGAGCAGCTACAACGAGCAACCTCTACTCCTCCTCTGACCAAGGAGCCTCAGTGTGGCTCCAAAGTGCACCCAGAGATGATCCCAAGTGTCAACTGCACATCAGTATGTGATGACTCACCATTCCCTTGTTCATGCCACCAAACCTGCTTAGCCAAAGTTTACCCCGCCAGACATCCAGAAGAAGCCGTGAAGATGTATGTAATATGGGATGCACAAAGCAATCGCTCATTAATTAGGTCAGCATTCTTTGACCTCTTTGATGTCCGAAGTGAAGAAATGCCCTTCACAATATCAACATGCACTGGGCTCCAAAGCACGGTGGGGAGGAAAGTCAATGGACTCTGCATAGAGTCATTAGATGGGAGTTCATGGTTCTCACTGCCGCCATTGCTAGAATGGGATGCCTCACCAGATAATCGCAATCAGATCCCAATGCCAGAAGTAGCAAGCATCATACCTCACCTGAAGCACATGGCTGATCACTTTCCTGCCCTAAATCCTGAAGCCAAAATCCTGCTTCTGTTGGGAGTGGACGCTCCTAATGCCTTTGCCTACCACGGAATGGTCAGAGGCCCAACAGGCTCCCCAATTGCCTTTAAGATGGAACTTGGATGGGTCATCTCAGGAACGGTCTGTGTTGACCAGCTGCAAGCTCCAACCCAGCGACCTCCATTCTCTGTAATGGGAGAGCATCCCACTTGAAACCACATTAAGAACACTTCACGCTTTCAACAGTCAAACCTGTTTTAGGAACGACAGTGCTCCAGACCAGCAAAGATGACAATGACTTGGCCTTGTCGATAGAGGACAAAGAATTTCTGCAGCTACACAGGCTCTCCCAGAGCACCACAGACTGGGATGAGCCTCTTCTGCTAGAACAGAAGCAAGACTGGGAAATGTAGTGTAAATCCCTAAGTTGTCTCCAAAGTGTCCATGTATAGTGCACGTACGTTCCCATTTCATCCGCTGCCACAACGAAGAAAGAGTTGCACGTACTCTCAGATGCTTCAACGAAGGCAATAGCAGCTGTAGGATACATTAAAGTCTACGGCGGGGAGAGCCACATTTACGTCTGTTTCACTATGGGAAAGGTGAAACTGGCACCACAACACAGTCACATCGTACCCAGGTTGGAACTCTGCGGTACCATTTTGGCCGTAGAACTCGCAAACCTGACAACGAAAATGATAGACCTTCAGCTATAGTCCACCACCTTCTACACGAACAGCAAAGTGGTGTTGGGCTACATTCACAACCAAAGCAGACGCTTCTACATCTATGTAAGCATTAGAGTGGAAAGGATCAGAAGATCTTCGAGTCCTGAGCAGTGGCAGTATACTCCAACAGATCAAAACCCTGCGGATAGGCTACATGGTCCACTCCTGCATCACAGTTGGCAGAATCGATCTGGCTAAAGGGTCCTGAGTTCTTGGCTCATCCAGACAGCCTGATGTCACAAAAACCAGAACACTATGCACTTCTAGACCCAGATCAAGATGCCAACGTTCGACTTCAGGCACCCAGCCAATTGCTCAGACAGGACAAGAAGATGACCATCCAGACCATCTGCTTGTTGACAATGGTCAAGGAGACAGAGAAACCACCCTTTAACCAATCCCTAGAACCAGCCCACTTTGAATGCTTCTCTAGATGGAGACCCCTCATATTGGGCGTAGCAGTGATCATCCTATTCACATGTCTTAGCATTAGAGCCATTCACATCGAAGTCATTGAATCCATGGACACTTCCTGTTTCATCAACGCTGTGGGAAGGCTCCAAGCCTATAGAGGCCCAGTTAAGGCATTTAGATCTGACCACGGGACTAACCTTGTCAGAGCCTGCAAGGAATTACAGATTGATGAAGGCATTCGCCTCGATTCAGCAATTGACAAATACCTTGTGGCAAAAGTGTGTCCGTGGTGTCACCCGGCCCCCATGAATCATGACAGAGACTGGAGCTTGTCTCATAGTGCAAGGCCCAGATAGAGACCAGGCACGTTCTTTTATTACACATCAAAGGTTTCTTCCCACAAATTGTCACCCCACTGATTTACAGCCAATCACAGTACACAAATAGTTAAACGATACATTGGAAAGCTCTGATGTTTTTCTCAGGAAACGAAACTCATTCCCTTCTTCCTCCATCCCCCTAGTGCAGCTATCAGCTGACAGCCTGTAGGGGGGGAAGGGAAGCCCATCCAGACTGAGAAAGGATTTCTTAAAGAGAAATGAACATTTATCGCAACATCTCATCCTTTTTTGTTTTTATTTAGAAGCAAGGGCTTTCAGTCCATGTATTCGATTTCATCCAACTGAGGTGGCTGTTTATCCATTGGCATCCGCTCGAATCCTTGTTGACTAATGTTCACTTGTTGAGACAATTTGTTCTTTGGTATAAAGGATTTCATCATAGCAAAAATACCAGGCAAACATTGTATATAAAAGCATCCACAATGGAATAATATAACAATACAAAATAATACTTATCAAATTTCTTAACCATTGAAAATTTGGTAACCAAAACCATAATGCATCCCAAATATCCCCAATGCTTATGATCTCCGGATATTGGTGGAGGGTTAACATTTTTTATTTGTTGGAATGATTTGGCTAAAAGGAGGTCGACTGCAAACCAGGTTTGGGGGACAAAAGTTCTCATGTGTCCTTGTTCTTCATTAAGCATTTCAATGGCCGTCACTGTCATTGGCTGCAGTCCAATTCCATGCACCATTCAAATAGCTACAAACCCAATACACTTGCATTGTACTCTCCATCATCACATTTTGCATACACTTTGTTATTACTTTGATCACAATTATCAGGCATATTAAAGGTGATATTACAAGAGGGATATATACTTAAAAGGATAATTCCCTTAGAAAAATTAAAACACACTAATGCAAAATCTACAAAATAAAACCTAAGTGGCAGCGTATAATGTCCTGCCACATTAATATTTACAAAACTTTCGCTGGCTCCAATGTGGTTCCAATGGAGTCCAACTAAAGAAAGTCCTTGACTGGCATTCGATGGTGACAGCATATACATCCAGTAATCAGTATGGTTTGTTAAGGCACTAACTTTTATTGTCCTTCCAAAATTCATTGTCCGTCTACTTTGGGCTCACCAGAGTCTTTGCAATCTTTTGGCTGTACACTGTAAGGGTGAATATTGCGGTCAGGAACCCATATCGTATTGCCTTCATGTTGCACCGCAGCGTATCCACGACCCCAGGTAATAAGTTCAGCTGGTCCTTTCCACTGGGGGTCTGGTAGCTTACGATAACAAACTAATGGTCGAACCGTGGTTGCTGCATCTGGAAGGGGAGAAAAATGCCTGCTGGCAGCTGTATTAGGTGGTGTGTAGTCAGGTTTAGAAAATTGACAGTATATAAAGCTAAATTAAGATGATTTTGCACTCCAGGTAGTCCGGGTTTATTTTCCCCATGTTTTGTTTTTAATTTGTCAAGCATGTGCTTAAGAGTGGAATTGGCCCATTCCACTACTGCTTGCCCCTGTGAATTATAAGGAATGCCGAATTTATGAATATGTCCCACCGATTGCAGAACTGAGCAAAGGCGTGACTACAATATGCAGGTCCATTATCAGTTTTTAATTTTTTAGGAGTACCCAGAGTGCTAAAAGTTCGAATAGAATGATTGATGACATGTTTAGTTGCCTCTCCACGCTGTGGAGTAGCAAAGATGAACCCAGAATATGTATCAATAGTCGCATGTATATATTTCCATGGATTAAAAGGTGCATATTGGGTAACATCCATTTGCCAAATTTGACATGCCTCAAGTTCACGGGGATTCACACCCATTGGAATAGACAGTCCTTGTTGTGAACAGTTGGGGCACTGTTGAATAATAGCTGCTGCCTCCCCGGGGGTTATGCCAAATTGTTTAACCAAAGCCTTGGTGTTTTGATGAAAATAGCTATGACTATCCCAGGGAGTGAGTTGTTGCATAGTCATAACTTGTGTTGCCATATCCGCCTGGGAATTCCCTTCGCTGAGAATTCCTGGAAAATTTTGATGACTTCGGATATGTGCAATAAAATAATGACAATATCTTGTCTCAATAAATTTTTGCAATGTCAAAAATAGTGTCAACAAAGTCTCATCCAAACTAGGAGAGATATAAGAAAAAGGTAATTTTTTATAGCCAAAAATCGTGGATCTGTAAGGAAAATGGGATAAAAATTACTGCAATTCAATTCCAGTAATCTGGCGCCATCATGCAGCCACGATGTGTAATTTCAGCCAAAGTCATAGCTGGAGTAAAAGCAATTTCCTGTAGCCTTATTAGATTGAGTAATTGCCACTGTGGGTGGTCGATCAAAAATCACATTCAAATGCACAGGGTGATTGTCAACACACCAATCAGTCCACTGGGTGTTGAGGGCCGTTTAGACTTTCTCAACGACCGATAGCTGGTCGGAGGTCAATGTCACAACGTCTGTGGGACTTTTGAGGCCTTTTAATGCCATAAACAAAGGAGAAAGGGTAGAGGTAGAAAGACCTATATATGGCCTTAACCAATTAATATTTCCTAAATATTGTTGTAGTTGAACCAATGTAGGTGCAAGTGTCTTTTGACCAGTGCCAATTAAGGGTTGCAGAACTCTTTTGCAGTCTGCATTAGCATTTTCAACAGCCAATTTCATCAAAATCTCTTGGGCGGCCAATTCATTATCAATTTTTGCATCCATGCCCACAGTTACAGGGTATAAATTTGCCATTTCATCAGCATTTAATTCTCCTGCCTCATAAGCATTCTGTAATATTTCCTGAATAAGATTACTGGTTTTTGCTAGAGTTGGAGTGGTGGCATTTAAAATAGGAGCACACGACTCAACATTGCTAGGGGAAACCCTGCTGTGATTTTTAATTGTTACTGGAGTTTCACTGGCATGGGGAAGAAGTTGAACTTCATTATAATTTGGTGGTTGCAGTAGGTTTTTTAGTAATGGTTGTTCCTGTGTCTTCAAAGCTTCAAACACTGCCTTCCAGGATGTTAAAATGTGAGCTGGGGCCCTAGGATTTGTATGTAAAAACTCCCCCACTGTCCTCCAAGTTTCAACTTTAATGCAGCCTGATTCAGGATAGGAAGGTATGTGTTTCCAAATATATTCAAGGAGAGATCTTAAATCTCCCCTGGTCAGCTTCTTCGCTTCAAAATAAACATAGTTTCTCCTGGTTATCTCTCTGAGCTCCCTTAAATGTATTTTCTGTACCTTTGAGAGATCACCCCCCATACTTACGAGGGATCAGTCCTCGTCCAGCGATGAACTGATGAAGCGCGCTTGGCCACGTCCGGGCGGTAAGTCTGAGGGTCCAGGGACGTATAACCTCTTAGGGTTATCACGTCAGGGTCACCACTTGTGGTGAAAGTGTGTCCGTGGTGTCACCCGGCCCCCATGAATCATGACAGAGACTGGAGCTTGTATCATAGTGCAAGGCCCAGATAGAGACCAGGCACGTTCTTTTATTACACATCAAAGGTTTCTTCCCACAAATTGTAACCCCACTGATTTACAGCCAATCACAGTACACAAATAGTTAAACAATACACTGGAAAGCTCTGACGTTTTTCTCAAAAAAACGAAACTCATTCCCTTCTTCCTCCACCCCCCTAGTGCAGCTATCAGCTGACAGCCTGTAGGGGTATATAAATATATCCAGACTGAGAAAGGATTTCTTAAAGGAGAAATGAACATTTATCACAACAATACCTAAAGACCCAAAACTGTGTATGGACATTCAAGCCTCCCCATGCATTCCACATGGGAGGAGCGTGGGAACACATGATTGGCATAGCCTGCAAAATCCTGAATTCCATGTTGACAAAGACACCCATGCTGACAAATGAGATCCTCACCACTCTCATGGCAGAAGTGTCAGCCATCATCAACGCTCAACCTTTGGTTCCAGTTTCCTCGGATCCTGAAAATCCAACTATTCTTACCCCAGCCACCTTGCTAATCCAGAAGACAGGCGACTGGCCAGCACCATTGGGAAACTTTGTTCCCAAAGACAGCAATAAACAGCAATGGAGACAAGTTCAACTGCTCACCAACACCTTTTGCAAGTGTTGGAAGCAAGAATATTTGTCTACCCTACAAGGTTGCTGCGAGTTTAACATGTCTGCCTTAAAGGATAGCCTTCTGGGTAATGTAGTTTATGTTACCTGGTCATATCTGTGTTAGGATTGGCCACTGGGAGGGTCTTCTGTTTTATTACGGGATATCCTAATGATGTGCCAGTCAGCGAGTTTTCTATGAATTCCAGCCACGAGGACTGGTAGCTCTGTTAGTATGGAAGAAACTGTTTTCCTTTTACCTATGTGATGGGTCCAGATTACAATCTATATTCCAGAAGAAACTCTACAGTAACTGTGAGTTAATGTCTTGAGGATGCCTGATAATAAAGTAATTTGCATGAATCCCTTGCATGGAGTTAATTCTGCCTGTATCAAGTAATACCCAGCAAGCCTTTGCTCGATCCAGGACAGATGCACTTGGACTCCACTGCCTCCTCACTGTCTGCCCACCGCCTGCCCACCTCCCATGCCCACCGCCACCACTGCCGAATGGCCCAAACACTGCTGCCGCCACCAAACAGCCTGAGGGTCAGTGCAGGTCAGTGATGATAACAGTGGTAGTGGAAGGGTATGAAAATGGGAAGCTCCTAGGAGCTGCTTCTGCTGCTCTGCAATCTACCCACCTGGCTTGTTCATTCGCTCCCCGTTCGCTCACCCAGGTTTCCCTCCAGCTGCCCATGGCAAGTTATCTCCGGGGTGAATTGGCCATGTTGAGTTGTCCTGCAACAACTTGGAGGTGGTGAGTTGGCAGAGGTGACTTGGCAGTGGTGAAATGGTCATACCGAGCTGGCTGGGTCGAGCTGGCTGCGCTAAGTTGTCCTGGACCCAACAAGGGGAATGTGATGAGAACTAATTGGAAACTTAGATGTAGAAATGGCCAATCTTCTGATTGGACAAATGGCCATACTAAGATGAATCACCAAATTGTAAGATTTCTTGACACAGACCTCTATGGAAGGATCTACCTCTTAACTTGTGGCATTGAGGGAAATTCTACAAAGTTCAAGCTGTAAGAGAGGATATACACTGTTGTATCTAGCCCTTCTCAGCTTAGTAAAATCCACAGAAATATTTCTTTAAGAGTTTTATTTAACATAGTTCAAGAGATTCACTTCAAAGCAAGCTGCTGGCATTTTGTTTGCGGAACGGCCAAATCTGACTTATTTACATTCAGCTTAAACATGCTCTCCCTCCCTTCCAATTAACTCACTCTTTATCTCTCAGGTTGTTCAAGATCTCATTAATCTTCCGTACATTCCAAAAACACCAGAAAACTGAGTTCAAACAAACCTCTCAAGGCATCAGGCTACTCCTTGATATTAACGTTGCTCGTGACAAAGAATTAGTCCCTCCTTTATCTTCTAATATAGTGTCCGATACGTCACTTCCCCCATTACTTCCTTTTTCCACGTAACTGAAACCTCCGCCTATCAAACCTTCGGAATCTCAGATCAAGCCATATATTGTCCTGTTCCAAATCTGACTCCTCGCTTTGAGAGTCTGACTCAGACTGCATACAAATCTCCTCACTGTCTGGCTCGGCTGCCGGGAGGGGAAAATACCCAGAGGGGCCTGGTTGTTCTTCGTCATCCTCTGACATTTCCCCAGCTGGTCTAGAGACACCCACAACACTATCCCCCCCGCAGGCCCCTCCCCCCGGGTCCGTCGCAGGGGATGTGGTTTGTAGGGAAACGCAGCATGAAAATCCCAAATCAACCCAGGAGCCTCAATAGCATGAGCATCGACCCAACAGCAAGCGTCTGGCCCACCCCCAGTCCAATCAACCAAATATTGGAAGCGGTCGTTGAGCCATCGGGAATCGCGGATGCCGGACACCTCCAACCGGGAAACAGGAACTTGAGCACGGCGAGCTGGCGGGCCCGGATCAGGAGGTCGAAGCGGAGAATCAGGGGAGACAGGAACAAGCAAGGAGCGATGAAACACGGGATGTACACGAAGAGACCTAGGCAAAGTCAAATGATAGGTCACCGGATTGATGACCGTCTCCACAGGAAAAGGACCCAGGAAACGTTGGTCAAGCTTGCGGTGAATTCTCCCTGGAAACAAATACTTGGTGGAGAGCCAAACCCGATCTCCAACAGCTAACGGCGGCGTGTCGCGATGAGAGCGGTCTGCAACCCTCTTGTAGTCTTCCTTGGCCTTAGTCAAGTGCTGCTTAACCATCTCTTGGACTGACTGGAGCTCGGATAAATAGTCTTCTGCAACGGGAACTGGAGAATCAAGGAGCGTGAGTGGGAAAAACCTGGGATGATAACCGTAGTTGGCAAAAAATGGAGTGGTCTGAGTGGAAGTGTGCTGAGAGTTGTTGAAAGCGAATTCGGCCACGGAGAGATATTTGGACCAATCGTTTTGTTGGTCGTTGATGAAACAACGCAAATACTGCTCCAGGATGCCAATCACTTTCTCTGTACCCCCATCAGTCTCTGGGTGATGCGTGGAGGCTAGATTAACTTGGACTTGAAGCGCAGACATGAGTTCTCTCCAGAACGCTGAGGTGAACTGGGTCCCTCGGTCGGACACTATTTTGTCAGGCAAACCGTGTAGCCGGAAGATATGTTGAATGAACAGCTGAGCAGTGACCTTGGCTGTCGGTATTCTGCGGCAAGGAATGAAATGTGCCATCTTGGTCAGCATGTCTACCACTACAAAGACAACGGTGTAGCCGGCAGAAACAGGTAGACAAGTCAAGAAGTCCATGGAAATAGCCCCCCAGGGTCTCTCCGGCGTGGGCAACAGCTGTAACAAGCCCGGAGGGGCTCCTGTGGCATGTTTTGCCTGACGGCACCGTACACAGGAATTCACATAAGAATAAACATCATGGCGAAGTCTGGGCCATCAAAAAGTCCGAGACACTAAGTGGAGAGTCTTAAAGAGACCAAAATGACCCGCCGCAGGGTTATCATGGCATTGAGTCAGAATGAGACCACGGAGTGGGCCTGCTGGAACATATAACAGGTTGCGGAAGCGTAATAGACCCTCGGACAAGGTCCAAGGTGAGTCGGGACCCACTTCTTGCTTCCTCTGTGCCACAAAGTCATCTAGTTGTTGCGCTTCCCGAATCTGTCATCGTAGATCTACCGGATCGTGCACGGCTGCGATCGATTCGACAGGCAGAATGGTTTGAAGCGGCAAGGGATCCTTGATCTGTAGATACTCCGGTTTACGGGACAAGGCATCAGCTCTTTTGTTGTACCCTTTCGGAATGTAGGTGACTTTGAAGTTGAATCGAGCGAAGAACAAAGACCAACGGATCTGACGTTGATTCAATTTCCTGGCAGATTGCAGAAATTCCAAGTTTTTTTTTTTAATATTTCTGGGTATTTTATTAGTTTTTAATTAGTTTTTAATTTTTCACGTCCAGGCAGTAGCACACACAATAGCTAGTACATCTGTGCAAGGCTGCCTCCTTTACTCTGATTTAACAGCCTCCAATCGCTACTTCCAGGTTCTCAACAGAAGCTACACAGAAGGGCAACGGGAATCCATTGTCTGCAAATCCTGCTTCAATTACAAGGACCATTCCAAGCCATTGGGAGCCAAATGTTTATTGTTAAGGTGGGGAAGGACAGGGAGAGAAAACAAGGAAGACCCATCACTACATTCATTTCTCCAAGACCCTACTGTCAGACCTACCTTAGAACTGTAATAATGTAAAAAATAATTAAAAAAGGACTGATCACAGCAAGGCTATAATACTGACACAGAGATTAGGGTCAAGGAAAACTAGATGCTACGGGAGTGATGGGAAAGGTGGCTAAGACCAGACAGTTTTAATGAAAAAAGAGCTTAAGAAAAATAATTTAAAAAAATTCTGGTTCAATTGGCACTGAATCATGAGGGCATCATCCGCAATCAAGAAAGCACCAGCTCAACGATCGGTGGTTGTGCGCAAATCTGTGGTCAGGGGATCATGCTGGATTGTCTGATGCAACATGAGGGCAAGTAACCCAGCCCGGTTAGTCATAGCCATCCGAACATTTCGTTCCTGCTCAAACAGCTCATCCAGCTTGTACCACACACGCACTCGCTCCAAATCCACCTCAGCCCGACGCAACTTCTCCCAGCAGTAATGTCGATTGCATTTCCGCTTGGACACCCGGCAGAATTCCCCAGTGAGCTCAAACACATCTTTTACCATGGGGCAACCACACACCTCATCTTGCGAAATTTTTGGGTCTCGGGAATGCTCTGGGCAGAGGACTTGCAAGCGTTTGCAGTATGTCTTGCTTTGTGTGTTGTAGACATCACAGAAAAGATGAGTAGCTCCTTCAATACGTGTGGGATACATGGACCCAAAAGATGTCTGGCTCTCATACTTGGCATAACATCTTTCCATGTGGCGAAGGGCAACTTTGGGGTTGATGGGATGACCGCAGGAGACACAGAATATCTGCAAATCTGTGTCATCACTGTCTCCTTCACTGGTCTCTTCATCTTCCTTGATAGCCTGCTGCTTGGCCCGGACAATTAGAGCTTCCAATTCATGGAATCGGCGTTCCATTTCTTGTAACTTAAGCCGGGCCTGCTGCTGCTCCCGCCTTATCCGCTCCAGCAGCTTCTTGCCATGCTCCTCCGCCACACAGGGACTTTGCTGCCACTGCTGTATGCACTGTGGGAGGATCTCATAGATGCGGTTGGCTGCCAGCTTCATTCCACATTCATCGGAGCAGTACTTGGAGCTAGCCCGGGCAGCATGGATGCAGCCAGGGCCCAGACATTGATGTAGGGAAGAAGGATCTTTAGCATCCACCCGTTCAGCATGTTTTGACCTGTCACGGTGTTTCTGCTTTTTCTTGTGTCGCTTATATTTTTCCTCCTTCTTCTTCTCTGACTTCTTTTCCCTGCGCTTGACATGCTTCACTTTCACTGCACGTTTCCGCAACACAGGATCAAGGAAAGGCACATCGTCTGTGTCGCTGAGCCATGGCCGAGCCCGAACCTGGCACTGCCTCAGGCGGCATTTCTGACGGATTTTGTTAGGCCCGCCAAACTTCTTCATGTCCCGGCAGAAATCGCACTGCCCACAGTCCTCCGTGCGCCGGCAGGCCTCACATTCTCCACACATGCGGGCTGAGCGCTTGATCTGTTTGGAATTGCGGCTCTGCTCCAGTGCCAGTTCTTGGGCTTTCACACGCATCTCATCTTTTTCAGCACGTTCCCGCTCACCTTCACGGTCCTTCTCCTTGGACTTTTTGTGCCTATATCGGATTTCAAGAGTGGGGTCTCTCTCTCGGCACTGCATGCAGTACCATTCCCGAATTGCTTTTGCCATCTTCTCAGTAATGTTAATGCAATGGCCATGGAACCATTCATTGCAATGATCACAGCCTATCATGAAACAATTGATATCAGGTTTGCGACAGATGCAATAGACAGGAGCATTCTCTCCATTCTCAGATTTTGATTCCTCACCCATAACTGCCAAATCAGGATCAGAAAATTTGTCCATGATCTCTCCAGTCGGCCAGTTCCCTTCTTCCCAAATTCCTAAATTCCAAGTTTTTATGGTCAGTCCGAACTTCAACTTGGTAGCGGGCTCCTTCCAGGTGGTGTCTCCAGGTCTCAAAAGCAGTTTTAATAGCCAATAGCTCCTTCTCCCAAATGGTATAATGGTGTTCGGAGGGACTCAGTTTCCTGGAGTAATAAGCACACGGGAACAGGGGGCCGCCATCTTGGCGTGTTTGAAGAAGCACGGCCCCTACAGCAACATCTGAGGCGTCGGCCTCCACTACAAAGGGACGACAAGGATCTGGATACTTAAGAATGGGTTCCTGAACAAAAGCCTGTTTGAGGGTCTGAAATGCCTGTTGCTCGGCATCACCCCACTGGAACTTAATGCCTTTCCGTAACAGTCGAGTAAGGGGCGCAGTCAAGGTAGAAAATCTCGGAATGAATGTCCGGTAATAATTTGCAAATCCCAAAAGTCTTTGGACATCTTTTGCTTTACACGGTGGTTGCCAGGTTTGCAAGGCCTCAACCTTGCCAGGATCCATGGCGATGCCTTGTGGAGAAATCACATGTCCCAGAAACTCAATGGTGGTTTGATAGAATTGACATTTCTCTAACTTGGCATAAAGGTGATGCTCTCTCAAGCATTGCAGAACTTGCCGGAGATGCTGGAGATGAGTTGTTCGTGACGGGGAGTAGATCAGGATGTCATCGAGGTAAACCACCACGAATTGATCTAATAAATCCCGGAAGATGTCATTCATGAAATGTTGAAAGACGGCCGGAGCATTGGTGAGTCCAAAGGGCATGACTGTATACTCAAAATGACCATACCTGGTCCCAAACGCGGTCTTCCACTCGTCCCCCTCTCGGATGCGAACCAGGTTGTAAGCACCCCGTAGATCTATCTTGGTGAAGATGGCCGCTGATCGGAGACGGTCCATGAGATCAGGAATCAAAGGCAGAGGGTACCGGTTACGCACCGTGATGGCATTGAGCTTGCGATAGTCACAGCATAGGCGTAAATCTCTGGTTTTCTTCTTCACGAATAACACAGGAGCTGACAGAGGCGAGGAAGAGGGACGAATGAAACCCCTGGCCAAGTTTTTGTCCACAAAGTCTTTTAATGCGGCCAACTCGGGTTCTGACATGGAGTAAAGGCGTCCCCCTGGAAGCTTGGCATTTGGCAGCAAATCAATGGCACAGTCATATGGTCTATGCGGAGGCAATTGGTCTGACTCTTTCTCACTGAATATATCTGCAAAGTCCGCTAGGTCGGCCGGCAAGGTGATGTCAGGGTGGGATGGTAGCTGGGCTGCGCAAAATTGGCGTACGTGGTCTACGCATTGCAAACTGGGAAATGAAACAAAGTTCTGGGACCACACCACACAAGGTTCATGGGTTCTCAACCAGGCTAGGCCGAGAACTAAGGGGAAATGAAGTCCCTTGGTAACATATAATTGGATGGCTTCTTCATGTTGTCCTATGACCAGGCGTATGGGCTGGGTCATAAACTTGATCGGTCCAGACAACAACTCACGACCATCGATTGTCTCAACCAACATAGGCGGCTTAACGGAGCACAAAGGTATGGCATGCTGACGAGCGAAAGCTTCATCCATGAAATTAGTGGTGGCTCCAGAATCCAACAAGGCGTGTGCCGGAATGCCCTGGGCATGATTTCCCAGAAATATATTGGTTGCTACGATCAAATGTCTCGGAGGACCGGGGTCTTCGTCTGCGGAACTGGAACTGGGTTTGGCGCCTGCCCGACCCAACGTTTCCATTAGGCCGGGCTCTGGCCGTTTCCCGGCAAGGTGGCTTGAAACTGCTGAGTGGGAGGCCGAGCTGGAACAGGAGTAGGACCTGCCGTACCACGTCGTTTCTGGGGGCAGGCCATGACGAAGTGACCCATCTCTCCACAGTACAGGCACAATCCCTCAGCTCTCCGTCTTGCCTTCTCAGCCTCGGTCAATCGAGATCTGGCTGCACCCAGATCCATGGGCTCATCTCTGGCCATGGTTACAGGACGCCTCTCAGTGTAAGCCGGCAGCGGTTGGAAAATACGTCTGGGTGCCGGGATGGGTGGAGTGATAGGTAGGGTCTGGAATCCTCTGCGTGGTGCAGGAACTGGCTTGGCACTTCCGGTGCCTGGAATCATCTGTTTGACCAGGCGGGCATCCGTGGCTTGCGTTTGCGCCTCAATAGCCAAACAATGTTGATATAAGGCATCCAGGGTCGTGGGCATTACAGTATGTCTAAATTCATTCAAGATCTGGGAAGACAGGCCATCTTGAAAGATTTCCATGAGAGCCTCTTCATTCCAATTAATTTCTTGAGCTAGGCGGCGAAAATCTGATATATATTCCGCTACGCAGCGCGATCCTTGACGTAGCTCTCGTATCCGCCTGGTGGCATTTTGTCTACGAAGGGGGTCAGCAAATTCTTTTTCCATCAGCTGGCAGAATTCCGCATAATTGCGCAGGACAGGATCTTGTCCGTCTATCAGAGGAGATGACCAATCAGCAGCTGGACCCGAGAGCAAACTTAAAATAAAAGCCACTTTAGTCTCATCAAGCTGGAAATCTGCTGGAGTTGAAGCAATGAATGTTCTGCATTGGTTTAAAAAAGCTGGAAATTTACTACGCTCTCCAGTAAACTTATCAGGCAATGCTAAATAACACCTGCTTCTTCTGGGAGGGGGGCTGGAGTTGGGACTGGGGCTCCTGCAGCTTGCTGAATCTGCTGTTGCAAATTGCCAATTTGTAGCTGGAGACCTTGAACTAGTTGATACAGAGCAGGATTATCAGCGAGAAGCTGCTCCATGACGTCACTGGACTTGCGCAGTACTGAAAGCTCGGACTAATTTTCTTTTGGTCACGAGCAATCTGTTGTATCTAGCCCTTCTCAGCTTAGTAAAATCCACAGAAATATTTCTTTAAGAGTTTTATTTAACATAGTTCAAGAGATTCACTTCAAAGCAAGCTGCTGGCATTTTGTTTGCGGAACGGCCAAATCTGACTTATTTACATTCAGCTTAAACATGCTCTCCCTCCCTTCCAATTAACTCACTCTTTATCTCTCAGGTTGTTCAAGATCTCATTAATCTTCCGTACATTCCAAAAACACCAGAAAACTGAGTTCAAATGAACCTCTCAAGGCATCAGGCTACTCCTTGATATTAACGTTGCTCGTGACAAAGAATTAGTCCCTCCTTTATCTTCTAATATAGTGTCCGATACGTCACTTCCCCCATTACTTCCTTTTTCCACGTAACTGAAACCTCCGCCTATCAAACCTTCGGAATCTCAGATCAAGCCATATATTGTCCTGTTCCAAATCTGACTCCTCGCTTTGAGAGTCTGACTCAGACTGCATACAAATCTCCTCACTGTCTGGCTCGGCTGCCGGGAGGGGAAAATACCCAGAGGGGCCTGGTTGTTCTTCGTCATCCTCTGACATTTCCCCAGCTGGTCTAGAGACACCCACAACACACACATGGGCCAATAACCTTGAATTAGATGCAAAGTGGGGAAAAACACCTGAGTCCTAGAAAGGGATTTCTGATTTGATGCAAATCTCAATAATAAATGGTTCAAAACTTCAGAAATGACTGAACTGGCAAATGCTGAAACTAAAAGCAATTCATATCCTGTGCTTTGATCCAAAGTTAAAGACTTTATTGATCTTGTGGAGAAGATTTGCATCAAATAAGAAATCTCTCTCACACATGGTGTGTATGTCAGTGAAGACTCAATCATCCAGGCAAACGGTGTCTAAAGGTTGAATCATGGAAATCGGATCAAACTTGTTAAACTGAGATGTTTCATTGCTCATCCCAGCAACTTCATCAATCAGAGCAAAATTAGTTTTCAGGAGAAACTCCTGAAGTTGCTGCAAAAATAGTTGACACATTCCAACAACTCTCTGACTCTCTGCCTAACTAATTTTGCTCTGACTGATGAAGTTGCTGGGATGAGCAATGAAACATTTCAGATTAGTAAAGTTTGGTCCAGTTGCCATGATTCAACCTTCAGATGCAGTATATGTGTACATTTATAAAATTTCATATAAAGAAGTGAGGCACATTCTTCAACAAATTGAAACATTCTATAGGATACTTGAAATGTACACCAATTTCTTCTGAGTTTAGTCCATTCATATTACACATTTTGTTTATTTATCATACAATACTTCTTAACTGTGGCTATTATATTATCTATAAAACAATTTTCTGGAATTTTGATTACATAATTTGTTATTTTTCATTGTGGTTGTTGAGTAGTATAGGCCCATTTTATATATATTGCAAATATTACTCTCCTATTTATGTACATTTAATACAATTGTTATTTCTCCCCACTTCTATAATGGAGCAGAAGTGATAATCAGAGTGCTATTAACAAAATGTTTTGAATTTTTAGAACTCTTCTAAATAGAAACATTTCCCAGAGAGCTTAATGAGTGTAGCCACTCCATTATAGAAGTAGGGAAAAATAATAATTGTATTAAATATAGAAACCAATTTAAATAGTATACAAAATATTGCATCCATTTTTTTATATTCCGGTGACTATATAATAAAGTCTGCATAGTATATAGTACTCTTCTGTAGCCTGAACAATAGTCTCTACTTCTTTATAGCCAATTAATTAATGATGTTTCTGATACATTTGAGGCAAATTATTTTAAAAGAAATATGTATAGAAGAAAATTATGATTTAAACTGTCCACTATCTCAATATTTTCAAGTTGGGGGAGAACTTTTTGAGAATTCCAGAGCTGGTAAGATACTTCTTTACTAGTTGTAGAGAAAGCAAATGTTCTACAGTCCCACTCATGCAGAGATGCCAGGAATCAGATTCCCAAGCAGCCATGTAAAGTTTAAAAAATAAAGATTTTTTTATAACAAATTTTATTAGTTTTCCAGTTTACCATCCAAGTGTTTAAAAAGCAACGTGGTGACTTGTTAATCAATAGTTCAATAACAAATTTTTTTGTACATATCTCAGGTTACATTATCAAAAATTCCTTCTCTATCTCCCTTAACATTTGGTATATCATACTAAATTTCTAACCATAACAAATTCAGTTAAAGTATTTATCAATCCAATCCATTTTTACTTATACATATACATATCCGTATCCTGTTTCTAAGTTTTACCTAATTCTTAATTTTTAATTACAGAAGTCCAATTTAACCTTTAAGATCCATAGTATTTAAATTTCTGGTAACCCAAATTTCCTTTATTTCATTACACAAAGGTTATAATTTCTAAAATACATATATTACTTACTTGAATATATTCTTATTTTATTTCATAAACATTTTTTATTTCTCATAGCCCATTAGTTGAAACCTTAGAATCACTCTAGTAAATCAAAAGGCCTCATTTTTAAACCTAACTCTGGCTTTCTTTTTATGCCAACCAGGTTTCCTTACCAATGCCTTTAGGTTATCAGATGGATCTCCCTTCATTCCAGCACATGTTACTTGAATCAAAGGAGACCATCTGATCATCACTTTTCCACAAGAACTGGTCCATTTATAATCATTAAGTTGCTGCCCTGGTGGTTCAAATCTCAATATTTGCTCTAGTGTCCTTATCTTCAATTCGGTCTGGTCTTCTTCTTCCTCAGATTTCTTCTGATTTAAGTAAAGGGTCATGTCCAGTTTTATGGTTATTGTTTGGTTATCTAGGTTTTCAATATGCTGTCCTTGTTGATCTTTAGCATCGTCTGTTTGAATGTTAGCTTCTTCCGCTTCTGTTATTTTTATTGTAGGTTCTTTAATTGCAATCAGGATTTGGTTATCAGAGTTGTCAATATATTGTTGTTGTTCTTTAAAGTCCTCTGTCTTGGTGTTGATTTCTTCCGCTTCTGTTGTTTTCTGAGTTGTGAGTTCTTTAGTTGGAATCTGGGTTTCAGTTTGTAGGTTCAGGCTAGCGCCTCCATCTTTCAGTCTGGATTTAATTATCTCAGTAGCTTCAAGAATTTTTTCAAGTATAAGTTTATAATCAATCGAGGTTTGTTGCTGGTCCCCCTCCATTTCTGAGGTAATTATAAATAGTCCTTTAGAGGAGGCTAGTTTTTTAAACAAAAGTCAGTAAGTATTCAGCTCCATTGTTCTTAAAAGCCAATTTTACCTCCCAGCTGTTTCAGCTTTTTATCTTTAGATAATACCAAGGTTGTAAACAGGTCTCTTTGTCAAAGATATTCATTTGATGTACCAAGTTTCACCACAAGATGTCCCCGATAGCATTTAAAATCCTTTTCAAAAAGGCTAGGTTTTTTCCAATTTCTTTTTCGTCTCTTTTTTTCCCAAGTAGATGAGATAGCAAGTCCCTGTAAAAATAGGAACTTTTCGGTCATCAAATATTAAAAAAATACAGATCCAATTATTTAATTATATTTTCAGGGCTTTATTTCCCCTATGTAGTCAGATGCCGCCATTTTAGAGGGTGGAAAAACAACAACAATGTTCCCTTCCCTCTCCTCACAGGGGGAAGCAATTTCAAAAAGCTTTTTACAGGAAAAAAAACTTGGGATAGAAAGAAGGTAAGGTCTCACCCAGTCCTCTGCGGTGCTTTCAAGTGCTTAGTTGTAAATTTGGCTTCGGCTGGAAACAGCATAAGTGATGGGCCATATAAATGGCCGATCTTTTCCCCATCAGTTAGAAGAGCTGCTCCGGATCAAATGGAAGGGCTCCCACCCTTCCACGATCAGTCGGAGGTCCTCTTCGCACTCATTGCCCCTCCAGGGCGACTTTCGACCCTTTGCAGGGTCCCTCAGCAGGAGAAAACCAGATGACAGAGGGAGCTATCGCTCCACACGTCCACAGATACCGTGATTGCAAACTGAAAGCCAGAATTTTTTTTCCAGAAGATATATATATCTTGTTTAGCCTGAAACAGACTGGGCCTTCATTGCAACTTCATGACAACTTTGTAGAAAATAAATATAAGCAAACAGCTATGGTTCTGCACCCAAAATACTTTGGAACAACAGAAATAATAGTGTTACATGAACAGGAGCAAGTCATTTGTGCCATGCAGCTGAATCAGACCTAGTCCAGTGCTTTCTGTAAATGCAGTAAAATATGAATGTGTTGAAAACCAGAAGGAACTCCACAAATCATTAAGGAAAGTTTATAAAAAGTAAGATAACTGTATAATTATCAGTGAACAAGATGATGTCAGATAATCTACTGGTTGGTTGAACAAAAGATCTCCCTCTAAGCCTCTCCCCCATGTTTATTTGGAAATTCTAAATGAAACTCAGTATTAATGTACTTAAAGAAGATAAAGGGACAACATAACTTTACAAAAAAAATAGAAGACAATTAAATTTTGAAGGCCTGATGCATACGTTTTATGATTAGAGAGCACAAAGGTGGTATGACACTAAAGTTACGCTTCTGCATACTGTATATGGACATATAATTTGGAAATGCCACAAGAGTATTTTGAGGTGCAGAAGTTCAGTATTTAGGCATTCCTACTGATTTTCAGTAAATAGTTATGACATATTTTTGTTCTATTCGTTTAAGAAAGCTTTGACTGGATGAGACGAAATCTTTCCAATCTAGGGTAATCATCCTGAAATATATGATTTGAGATGATGTCCCAAAGCCAATTGTGGGATGCAACACTTCAGACATTTAGGATTTTGTCATATTAGCTTATCATTGTGACATTTTGCTGCATGTAATCATTTATTTTCATTATGTTTTATATTTATCTTGAAGGTAGAGTGTTTGATCACAGAGATATATGATATGTGTAAATTCTTTGTTTAATTCAGTGGCACAATAATATAAACTTTAGATTTATAGTCTTTTCTGATTGATTTTTTCCTGCTTTATACAAATAAAGTATAATTTCCTCTCACAGCCTTTTAAAAATAAAAAAAATAGAAAAGGATTGAACTGGATGCACTATAAAAAACAATTTCACAAAAAATTGTTCAGAAAACTCCATCGGAATAGTAAAATGCAGAAGAATTGTTACATGTGGACGGACAAAAGGAATTATAAGAAATGTGTATGCCTTTTGTTGCCAAAAATATGTAAACATAACTATGTGCATATAATATATAGTATTTGTCATCCTCATTTGATGGTTGTTATGGAGACCACCATCTTGCAGTTTTAGCTTCTAAATATTCTATTTTTTCTCCTTCTTTTTCCATCCCCATATTTCCAGTCCTTCCTTTTCTGCTATCCTTTTGTGTGTGAGAGCCCTTTGGTGCCTCATAAGAGTAATGTAAGAATTATCTGGGTTGGCAGACTTCCAGCAAAATGTTACAAATGCTTTCACCAGGAACACAAGAGAACAGAAGCAACATTATGAAAGTTTGTTCTTATAGCTAAATAGCTTAACCTCCTTGTTCTGATTTGAGCTATTCTATGTAATGAGAATTTGAATAAACCCCTCTACTTCCAGATAGGTTTGGACATTTGGGCGTTGTCCTCCTTGCGCATAACGAATTGCAGCAGAAATATGTACAAGGTAATTGTGGAAATATTGCCCCTTTGAGGAATCAATTTCATTTCCATGTGAAGTTATGTTGCAGTATGAACCTGGAACATGCTGAACAGATTATTTATAAATATTGTCACAACAAAATAACAAAAGAAAAACTAGACTCGTGTATGTGGTTTTGCTATCTAAAATAAGTGACATGTTATAAGAGAAGGATGTAAGTGACATGTTATAAGAGAAGTTCCCCTAATACTCTCCGGAAAACCCAGTAAGAAGGACCTCAGCAACAACTTCCATACTAATTACTCATATATTATTTTATTTCTCATCTTTTGGGAAGTGAAAAAATAATTTAAACTCAATCATTTATACAAATTTTTTGTGATGAGCTACAAATTGTTTTTGATGAGCTACAGGATGCTCTGTTCCTCCTAGCTGCTATTTAAAAGTTTGCATATGAACAACATTCCATTTTTAAAAGCTAAACATTTATAGTCATTCCATATAGACAGTCAGGAGAATGGGATGGGTGAAAGCAGGCAGATCAGGAACAAAACTTCTTCACTGGTGTCATTTGCACTTTCTTGTTAGCATCCTGTCCTCATTAAGTGATTTGCAGAGGTGTTTCTAACATCTCCATAAGAAAGGTGTCAATAGGTGTGTCACCTATTAGCTTGAAGAAGAAGAGATGTTCGAGGCATTTCAGTCCAATAGATCTCAATGCAGGCAGCCTGAGAAGAAGTTTAGCAAATCTGGAAGAGAGAGAGAGAGAGAGAGAGAGAGAGAGAGAGAGAGAGAGAGAGAGAGAGAGAGAGAGAGAGAGAGAGAGAGAGAGAGAGAGAGAGAGAGAGAGAGAGAGAGAGAGAGAGAGAGAGAGAGAGAGAGAATTGTTTGTATGTGTGTATATATATATATATACTTCATTAAAGATTGTAATTACAAGTAAAACATTAATACAGACTAAAAAGATATAAGTATAAAAAGAAATGGAAGGTGCAAAAAAGGGAAAAAGAAAAGGATATAGTAAAGAAAAAAAGAAATAAAGTGACATCCCAAGAAGCATATATAATTTTAGTAACTTATCTCCTCTTCTTAATGCAGAAATGATCTCTTCTTCCCTTATAATATCTCTTAACTATAAACAAATCCACAATGCATTGTCACTTCAGTCCTTTCAGTCATTTTAAAAGTTATGAAGAATAACAACGTATTCATTTTAACTTTGATCAAATGAACCTACTTTATGTCTATGGAGATTCTCAGTCATCCAGGTCACGGTTGTCACAAAGGTGCTTTTTCAGAAGGCAACTGGACTTTCTCGTTTTTCTTTGAAGACGTTTTGCTTCTCATCCAAGAAGCTTCTCAAAAAAAAAAGCACTTTTAGGACCACCATTACCTGGATGACTGAGAATCTCTATAGACATTTAGCTTGCACTTTGGGATGAACACCTTTCAAATGGTGCAGGAGTATGAACAGATTTCCAGAAAACATTGCAGACTATAGGAAACATTTGTGCTTCAGTTTGAGATGCAGACAATATAGACTCATCCTCAAGAGCCTGCGCCTGTCTTCAACAGTGAAGGGACAACAGGGCTGACAACATCCTGCAGCCAAGAAGGCTCCACACACATTTGTACTACTCAGATGACTCTGAGGACACAGATAAACCTCCAAATGGCCTCAGCGACTCTCTAAAAGAATGCAAATGACCAGCTCTCTGCAAGGAGTATAAATCCTTCCATTCCCCACCATCCAGTCAGAGGTGAAGAAGCTTCTTGGATGAGAAGTAAAACATCTTCAAAGAAAAACAAGAAAGTCCAGTTGCCTCCTGAAAAAGCACCTTTCGGAGAACCAACTTTATATTCCTTTTACTTCTAACAGTCTTGATCTTTAGTGGTCAATATCAAATAATGATGTAGAACTCTCTTTTTAATTGTTTCTTTGTCTTTCCTCATGATTCTTCAAAATTTTAACAATAACTCTTTTATAAATTCAATATAGGAAAATTATCAGATCACTCTCTTGATATATTATTTGAACATCATTTGCATATTGCTTTTAATGAAGATATTAGACATCTTTTATATGTTCAGTATAACATCTTTTTCCATGTTGTAGCCAGTCATTTATAAATATGGGAGGCATGGTTGCTTAGTGACTTAATGACACTGGAGATGATCTTTGCTCCAGCAATTCAAATCCTAGCACTATATGGCGGGGTGAGCTCCCATCATTTGGCACAGCTTCTGCCCACCTAGCATGCTACATGGGGGAAAAAATAGGTATCACTTTGGTGGGGTGAAGAGGTGGCACTTCCTGCTGATGCTGAATCTTCCAAACTATGAGGCATGTTTGTTAGGCAGCTTCAGTGGAGGGAGAGGGCCTTGGATGCTACTGCTTCAGGAAAGCCGCTTGTCTTTCTTTCTGGTGCAGAGCTAACTCGCCCTCATGTGGTACACCTTGGGAAGCACGTGAGAGGGAACCAAACAGGGCTAGCTAACAGGCAGCCAAACTACTAGTCTGCATTAGCTTTGTAGTCTCCTGGCTAATGTAACATCACCATATGCTAAATAAATAAGTAAAATTGTAAATTTGTAAATTTGTAAATATACTTTCAACTCAGTCTTGTCAGGTAGAACTTGTTTCTCTTCCATAACATTTTTGATGCAATCTCTTCATAGAGACAGATGTCTCTGTTGTCACTAGTAAAATTACCTTCTCTGTCCATTGTATCAAAAATATACTTCAATTTGCCTAATATTAGAATATTTTGCTTCATTCTGTAACTGTAAGTCAAATGTATGTGTTTCTTTTAATTGTAATTTTTAGTTCCCTCTAATGCCCAATTTAAAAAATGTTACCTCATTATGGTTTTTTTCCTCTTTTAATTCAAAACAACAGCATTTTCCTACAGGGAGAATTATTTATAAATAATTCAAAAAACTTATTTTAAATTTATCTGGATCCTTAGTCCATTTGTAACTTTCTAAAATCAAAGTTTTAGTCACCCTTTTGTTGTTTATTCCATTTTTTAAAAAGAAATAAACTTGTATTTAAAACTTTGTTTATATATTTTATGTTATACTCTTAAAGAGAGTAATTTTTTATAAAATTATTTTTATAATTTATAAAACTGTTTACTGTTGATACATGTCCTCAGAGAAATCATATATGTTGGAAAAGGGAATAACAAGAAGGGACATATCATTTTATCATGTTCAGTGGATGGGTAAAAAAAAACTACAAAATTGTTGATTCAGACAATTTTAAAGATTAATATACAACTGAGGCCAGAGGTTTTTGTCTTGGAATTGACAGACAAACAATTGGAAAAATGTCATGAGACATTGTTTTCATACATGATAACTGCAGCAAGATTATTCTTTGCACAAAGATGGAAAAATTTGGCATTACCCACAACCAAGGAATAATTGGTAAAGATGTTGGGACTTGCTGAAATGGCTAAATTGACTTATTTAGAAAAAAGACAATATGTACATTTATTGCTAGTTGGAAAACCCTTATGGACTTGTCTAAAACAGAAAAAAATAAACATAATATATGGCTCAATGATTAGACAGGATATAGGAAGATGAGAGTTACACTGTAACCATAGAGTAAGTAGTAAATTTATAATTGTAATAACTGCTTCTTTGTATCTTTTTCTTTAATTATTATTTCTTTTTTCTTGCATTTTAGCTTTTGCTTTGATTTCTTTTTCTTTTCTTTTTCTTTATATATTCTTTATATTCATTTGTACTGGTTATCTTCCTTTAAAAAATTCTATAGTGAAATTTTGTTATGTATATATGATGGGTATATGTATGTGTAAAATTCAGTATTATCTCCCCCTCTATTACTAAATTTGTCACAATGTAATTAAAGTTGAACACTTTGAAATGCTATTGGAATTCATTCCAGATGCCAGTATTCCCTTCAGTTAGTTAGAAGTCTCTTTTCTCTGTAAGTCAACTCTGTAAGATACCACTCTCTTAATTATGCATTTTGAACAAGAAATATTGATTGGCTGGTTTAAAATACTGCTGCTCAAAAAAAGAGATGAAATACACAAAAAAGGATTTTAAAATAATTCAGAAAATACATTTTTTTTATTTTAGCAATCTAAATATTGTCCAGCAGATGGCAGAATGGGATAGTATAAAAATTATAAAAGTTAGATTGTGGGGATTCTCTTTCAAGCTAAGAAAGATAGAAAGCTTTTTTTCTAGATAACCTTCCAGGGCCAAATACACTGAAGTATTAATTAACATACAAGCCACATTTATACTCATCCCTTGATGTAGACCCTTCCCCACTTTTATATTCTATTTAAAAAATAGCCTCAGGCCTTTTCCACATTGCAGCACTACAACGCCAGGCTGAAATGATGTTGGCTTCAGAAATCCCTTTCTGAATTTCAATCCATTATTCTGCTTTGACCCCAGTGGATGACCTGATGTTCTGTCTGGAGTGCTGGATTATAAATCAGGATAGCAAACATTTTAGTCCACCCTTAGGCATGAAATTCCAGGTATTTATTGGCCAGTCACTTTATCTCATTCTAACCCACGTCACAGACTTGTTATGGAGAAAACAGGAGGTAAGAACATTATATATACTGCCTATAAAGGAAGAGTATACATCTAATTAATTAAACTCTTTTATTGGTGGATCTACCTATTTCTTTACCAGTGCAGGATGTGTAAAAAAATGAAAAAGTAAACACAATAAGTATAACCATTTTTTCTGTCCCTTGGGCTGGATAAGGAGAAAATAACCAACCTCTTGTCAATTGCACTTAAAAAGACTGAACTAAACCAGACTAGACTAGACTTCCACTATTTTATCAGTGAATCAACTTTAGTAACTACCTTAGTTAATGATCAATCACGTAACAGTAATATAATAATACTCAAATTTCTGCACCTGGCTACAACTCTCAGCAATTAGAGTAACCCTGGCATTGCTGCATGAGAGAATTTTATCTGTTGCTCTCTCTCTCTCTCTCTCTCTCTCTCTCTCTCTCTCTCTCTCTCTCTCTCTCTCTCTCTCTCTCTCTCTGTGTGTGTGTGTGTGTGTGTGTGTGTGTGTGTGTGTGTGAGTGAGTGTGTGTGTAAGCATGTGAATCATATGGTTCATTTAGTGACCATGCTGGATTGCAGTCACTAAACAAGAGGGTGTGTATTTTTAAAAAATCTGGCCATGGAAAGACAGTGTCCATTAATTGGATTAAAGGGTATGTCTGACATTGTTTATAGTAACCAGTTGGAGGACAGGATTTGCTAACAATGAAATGAAACCTAGGTCAACCCAGCATAAATCAGGAAAAAAAAAACATTTATTGTGTAGCAGAGAAAGGCGGCAGCAATTGCCTTCCTGCTGGGCTGGTAGCAAGTACAAGATGCTGTTGTGCCTTCCTGCCCTCTAGAAATGGGTCAGTACATGTACTGAAAAAAGCTGGTCATGAAAATCAGCTCCAAATCATTTTCTGTCTATATAAAAGTCAATGGCCTGGAAAGTTAGTAAGAAAAATAGGCCAAAGAGTTCTTTAAAATGAAGATGCTAGAAGCAAAATCCTTCTCTAATCCAATAGACAACAGCAGAAACAAGCCAGTGTGTCTCTGCCAAAAATGTGGTGAAAATTAACGGATGGAAACTGATCAAGGAGAGAAGCAACTTAGAACTAAGGACAAACTTCCTGACAGAACAATTAACCAATGGAACAACCTGCCTCCAGAAGCTGTGAATGCTCCAACACTGGAAGTTTTTAAGAAGAGACTGGACAGCCATTTGTCTGAAATGGTATAGGGTTTCCTGCCTGAGCTGGGGGTTGGACTAGATGACCTCCAAGGTCCCTTCCAACTTTATTATTATTATTATTATTATTATTATTATTATTATTATTATTATTATTACTATTATTATTATTATTATCTAGATATCTATCTATCTATATCTATATTTATATCTCTATCTACCTACCTACCTACTTACCTACCTACCTACCTACCTATCTATCTATCTATCTATCTATCTATATCTATCTATTTATCTATATCTATATCTATCTATCATCTCTATCTCTATCTCTATCTCTATCTCTATCTCTATACATACATACATACATACATATATATACATATATATATACATATATATATATACATATATATATATATATACATATATGTATGTGTATAGCTATACCAGTTCTCCCTTATTCTTTGTTAGCAATTTAAATAAAAACATATATATATATATTTGTTCCTGCGGATGGCTCTGGGTTGAGCTGAAACAGGTAAAAGAAAGAAAGATTTCTTTCTCCCATATTTGGGTTTACAGGGTGCAATTTAAAAAAGAAACACTCGATATACATCTCTTCCCTCCCTGACTGCTAACAAAGTGAGACAGAGCCTGTGGCCTAGAGGTTAATACAACTGCCTAACATGCAGACTGCCCAGGTTCGAATCTCAGAAGGGTAAGTTCTGGCTGAAGAGAGTTAAGAAACTCGAAATAGCTATACCAGTTCTCCCTTATTCTTTGTTAGTAATTTAAATAAAAACATATATATATATATGTTTTCTGAGGTTTTCGCGGGTGTTTGTATGTCAGTCTTTGGTTCTTCGGGTTTTCTCCCACGTAGAATTTGAAGTGTCTTGGCGACGTTTCGACGAAGTCCCATTCGTCATCTTCAGGCTGGTGCTTTCGGCTTCGTGCTTCTAGCAGCAATGTGTGATTGCAGCTGTTTCTTCCTTTTAACTGCCAGTGGGGGTTTGAACTGATTGGCTGGGAGCTCAGCTGTGTTCTGATTGGGTGGAGGTGTGTTCTGATTGGTTAGGGGCTTGGCTGTGCTCTGATTGGATGAGGGGTTGGCTGTGCTCTGATTGGCTGGGGGAGTGTTCTGTTTGGGTGGGGGCTTTGTTACAGGGGGATTAGAGATGGTGAGCTGCATAGCTGTTTGGCTTCGCGTTCGTGGTCGTGCCTCATCTTCATGGTGGGTGTCAGTTTGCTTCATGTATGGATTGGAGGGGTTTAAGGTGGCTAATGATGCAGCTGTGGTCTGGCTTCTGGTTTGTGGTCGTGCCTCATCATCGGTGTGGGTTTGGGTTTGTTTTTTGCCTGGATGTGTGGTGGTGACATCCTGTGTGGTTTTTGTGAGTGTAGGTCTGGTGTCATTCTTTTTGTTATGGACTCGTTTGTCAATAAGGGCAGGTTTCCAAATGGCTGGTAGGCGGGAGGTATCATCTCGTTTGTTCATGCTGTGAGGGCGCTTTTCTATCTCGATGGCTTCTCTGATTATTCTGTTATTAAAGTGTTCAGTTTTGGCAATAGTTCTGGTCTTTTTGAAGTCAATTTCATGTCCTGTGGCTTTAAGGTGTTGGACCAGGGAAGAAGTTGGTTCCTCTTTTTTGACTGAGTTTTTGTGTTCTTTAATGCGTGCACTTATTCTTCTGTTGGTTTATATATGTTTTCTGAGGTTTTCGCGGGTGTTTGTATGTAGGTCTTCGGTTATTCGGGTTTTCTCCCACGTAAAATTGGAAGTGTCTTGGCGACATTTCGACGAAGTCCCATTCGTCATCTTCAGGCTGGTGTTTTCACCAGCTTCGAGGAGCAATGTGTGGTCGTAGCTGTTTCTTCCTTTTAACTCCCAGTGGGGGTATGAACTGATTGGGTGCATCCAATCCATACATGAAGCAAACTGACACCCACCATGAAGATGAGGCACGACCAAGAACGCAAAGCCAAAAAATAGCAAGGCAACTCACCATCTTAAATCCCCCTGCAATTCAGACTAACCTGAGCACAACAAAGCCCCCACCCAAACAAAACACTCCCCCATCCAATCAGAGCACAGCCAAGCCCCCATCCAATCAGAGCACAGCCAAGCCCCTAACCAATCAGAACACACCTCCACCCAATCAGAACACAGCCAAGCTCCCACCCAATCAGTTCATCCCCCCCACTGGCAGTTAAAAGGAAGAAACAGCTACGACCACACATTGCTCCTCGAAGCACGAAGCTGAAAACACCAGCCTGAAGATGATGAATGGGACTTCGTCGAAACGTCGCCAAGACACTTCCAATTTTACACGGGAGAAAACCCGAATAGCCAAAGACCTACATGTATATATATGAAGGTCACCAAACAACACACAGAGGTAGTTCAAATTTGCAAAGACAGTGTCAAGAAACCTCAACTTCAAAATGAGTGGAAGTTAATGAAGCATGTGAAGAAAAACCCAAGTGCTCTTTAGACATGTTCAAAATGAAACCAAGAGAAAATAAACATTATGCTAGCTACTCTGGGAAGATGACAAAAGATAGCAAATAACAAAGAAAAGATAAAATACTTTGCTCCTAAAAGGCAGGATACTCCGCTGATTAAAAAGCACCGTTTGAGTCTGAGCTCGACAACAGCATAATCAGGAAATATTGACTGACCTTGTTTCTAAGGCCAGCTAGGTTACTGAATGAATTTCCTGGTGGTTTGCCAAGTTCAAAAATTGAGATTAGGTTAGTCTGGTGAGATTTATTCTTGACAAAGACATGTCAACATCTTGTAACCACTGCATTGTTTTATTTATAGATACTTACAGATTTATTGTTTTTTGGCCTGTTTTTGAATCCTTAATGTCAAAGTGCCTGATATTTAGTTCTTTGGGAACCATCCTCTTTTTGAAGAATGAAACCTTTGTTCTCCTCCAATCAACCAGTATGTCATCCAGGATTATGGAATGGATAATGTTCAAACTAGACACGAGCAAGTTTCTTCAATATCTTAAAAGTCAATAGGTATTCTATGCCGTGTCTATGCTTGAGCTGAAATCTTACTCTTTCATTTAGTTCCTATGGTCATCCAGTGTAACTCAAGTCCTCTTTTCCGAAAAGATGAAGCAAAATGAGGAGTTTAACAGTTTTGCCCTCTTTCTATTACCTGTTATCCTTGTATCGTTTTCATAAAATTTCTGATATACTGAATATTTTCCTTTAATTCCTTTGTTTAAAATAATTCTTAGCATCCTTTGCCAAGTTCATTTTGAGATTTAACTTTCCTGGCAACTTTCATGCTATCAAATCAACATTTTCTTGGTGACCTGTTTATATTTCTACGTCCTCTATATGGTTTTTAAAATTTTTAGATATTCACCAAGCTTTTTCTCTAGTCACAATGGCTCCTTTGCTGTTTTTCATGTTTTTTCCCTCTCTGAAATTGTTTGTGATTGTGCTTTTAGTTCATGTATAGCCAAAATTTTGTAAGATCAACTTTGTTAACATAAATCTTGCATAGTAGGATTCCCCAAATCTTGTAAGATTGTGCTTTGAGGATCTCCTTCCTTAGAAACTCTCACCCATCAGAGCAGAAGTAACAGAAGGAGTAAAATGGGCTTGTATTAAGGTAAGGGCACTAATAACCTTACAAGGTCTTTGGAGAGAAGTTTTGATTGCTAGCTTCAGCTGAAAAAAGACAATGCATCCAAAGATTGCCTCTGATTCCCATGGCAAACTTTATTTTCCTTCTTGAGCAATGGAGACCCAGAAGAAATACAGTTATGTATCTACCTGTATTTATTTATTTATTTAATTAGATTTTTATGCCGCTCCTCTCCAAGGACTCGGGGTGGCTAACAACATAAACAAAAACAACATCTCAACATTTCAAAAAAACTAAAACCAAATCTACAAAGCATTTAAAAAGACCCCCCAAACACATTCATAATAAACACGCAATCACAGTCATCCCCAGGCCTGCCGGCATAGATAAGTTTTTAGATTCTTCCGGAAGGCCGGGAGAGTGGGGGAAACGCGGACTTCAGGGGGCAGTTGGTTCCAGAGGGTGGGCGCCACAACAGAGAAAGCCCTCCCCCTAGGGCCCACCAGACGGCATTGTTTCGCTGACGGGATCTGGAGGAGGCCGACCCTGTGCGCTCTCACCGGTCAAAGGGAAGTATGTGGCAGAAGACAGTCCCGTAAGTATCCTGGTCCAATGCCATAAAGGGCTTTATAGGTAATAACCAACACTTTGAATTGCACTCGGAGACCGATAGGCAACCAATGCAGCATGCGGAGGGTTGACGAAATGTGGGCACAACGTGGAAGGCTCACAATTGCTTGCGCAGCTGCATTTTGCACTAATTGTAGTCTCCGAACACTCTTCAAGGGTAGCCCCATGTAGAGAGCATTGCAGTAGTCGATCCTCAAGGTGACAAGAGCATGTGTGACTGTGAGTAGAGACTCCTGGTCCAAATAAGGGCGCAACTGGTGAACCAGGCGAACCTGGGCAAATGCCCCCCTCGCCACAGCCGACAAATGATGTTCCAATGTCAGCCGTGGATCGAGGAGGACTCCCAAGTTGCGCACCTTCTCCGAGGGGTTTATAACTTTACCCCCCAGGGTAATGGAAGGACAGATTGAAATGTCCGTGGGACGCATCACCCACAGCCACTCTGTCTTGTCAGGGTTGAGCCTCAATCTGTTAACACCCATCCAGACCCTCACAGCCTCCAGACACCGGCACATCACCTCAACCGCTTCACTGATTTGGGCAGGAGTGGAAATGTACAGCTGAGTATCGTCAGCATACTGATGGCATCTCACTCCATGCCGATGAATGATCTCTCCCAGTGGCTTCATGTAGATGTTAAAAAGTAGGGGGGAGAGAACTGACCCCTGAGACACCCCACAAGGGAGTGACCTAGAGGTGGACCTCTGACCCCCCACTAACACTGACTGCGACCGACCAGAGAGATAGGAGAACCACCGTAACATGGTGCCCCCCACTCCCATTCCCCCCCAGCCGTCGCAGAAGGATACCATGGTCGATGGTATCGAATGCCGCTGAGAGGTCAAGAAGCACCAGGACAGAGGACTGGCCTCCATCCTGGGCCCGCCAGAGATCATCCATCAGAGCGACCAAAGCAGTTTCGGTGCTGTAGCCGGGCCTGAACCCGGACTGCAGAGGCCCCAGATAATCGGCTTCCTCCAGAGACCGCTGGAGTTGAAGTGCCACCACCTTCTCAATAACCTTCCCCACAAAGGGGAGGTTAGAGACCGGACGATAGTTAGTGAGAATTGCTGGATCCAGGGAAGGCTTCTTGAGGAGTGCCTCCTTCAAAGGAGCCGGGAAGGACCCCTCCCTCAAAGAAGCGTTGACAATCTCCTGGATCCAGGTACGTGTCACCTCCCTGCTAGCAGAAACCAGCCAGGAGGGACACGGGTCCAACAAATAGGTGGCAGAACTCACAGCTCCAATGGCCCTGTCCACTTCATCAGGAGTAACAGTCTCAAACTCGCCCCAGATGACCAGACAAGAGCATGCCCCTGTCCCCTCGACTGAATCATTATCAGTCGACTCTGCTATACAATTGGAGTCTAGGTCAGCCCGGATCTGAGCTACTTTGTCTGCGAAACAGTTGTTAAAGTCCTCGGCACTACCCTGCAAGGGAGGCCCCAGACCCCTCGGGTTAAGGAGGGACCGGGTCACCCTAAACAGGGCGGCCGGGCGAGATTCCGCAGACGCGATCAAAGCGGAAAGATACAAAGATCTTGCCGCCTTAATCGCTTTCAAATAGGCTCTAATAAATGAGCTCAATCTGGTTCGATCAGATCCGGACCTACTTCGTCTCCATCGCTTCTCTAGACGTCTCTTATGGCGCTTCATCCCCCTGAGCTCCTCGGTGAACCAAGGAGACCTCCTGGGGCCAGTACCATGGAGAGGTCGCAAAGGCGCAATCCGGTCAATAGCCCCCTTCACGGCCGTATTCCATGCCGCTACCAGGGACTCTGCTGAATTGTGGATTAACGAGCTCGGTAATTCCCCAAGCGCCGTCTGAAAACCAATTGGATCCATCAGGCGTCTGGGGCGGAACCACCTAATCGGTTCCACCTCCCTGTGGGGAAGGATTGGGGCCGTAAAATTCAGTCGTAGCAGAAAATGATCAGTCCATGACAAAGGCAAGATATCTAAGCCCCTTAAAACCAGATCATTACCCAACTGTTCCGAAAGGAAAACCATATCCGGGGCGTGCCCACCCTCATGCGTCGGACCCTGCACTACTTGGGTCAGGTCCATGGTTGTCATGGTGACCATGAACTCCTGTGCCAACCCCGAGGACTCGCCAAGTGACGGCAGATTAAAGTCCCCCAAGACCATAAGCCTGGGGAACTCCACCGCCAATCCAGTAACCTCCTCGAGTAGCACAGGCAGGGAAGATGCCATGCAGCTGGGAGGCAGGTACGTAAGCAATACGCCCACCTGAACCCTGAGGTCCAGCGTCATAAAGATGGACTCGCAACCCGGAATATTGGAAACAGTGAGCCTGCGTAGGCTGAGGTTCTCCCGGGCCAAAAAAGCCACTCCTCCCCCCCTTCCCTGGGGTCACAGCTGGTGCCATACCTGATAACCTGGTGGGCACATATCCAAGAGGGGAACTCCCCCCCTCAGGGCCCAACCAAGTCTCAGTTACACACGCCAGGTCGGTCTCCTCATCCATGAAAAGGTCATGAATGAGGGAAGCCTTATTATTAACCAACCTGGCGTTGAGCAGCAACAGTCTGAGCCCAGGGCCTGAGCTATGCTCATCACCAGGGTCATGGGGTGAGCTAGGTTTTTCAGAAGGGCCAGAACAAGGAACTGCTACGAGACAGCAGGACCGAGTTCCCCGAGTGCAGCCTACCCTCCTGCTCCCGCCATATCTGCCTCTTCCCTGAATGACCGGTATACTCCAACCCTCAGTGACCCCAGAGTCCCCAGTATAATGTCTCAGTACTATTTTTCTTATGTAGTAGAAAAATAATGCAATGTACTTAAATTCTAAACAGAAACAAAGTATTCAATATTGACAAAAGATGCTTAAAAATTTGATATTACGTCTAAATTTGATCATAGAGGGTATAAATCTCTGCTTTAATCATGAGGCTAGTTGGGCAATTTTAGCTCATATTCTACTTCACACTAACTTACCCCTTGTCTTCCCTCCTTCCTCCTTTCTCTCTTTAGGTTGTCTGAAGACACCTACAATATTTCCAGTTGCAGTTTGGAGTTGAAGGCTCAGTCACAGAAAAAAAGACTATTTATTCATTTTATTTATGACTCAATATTCTTCTAGAATAGCTCAACATGTTGTTCAATATAAGCTCAAGCTAAGGATACAAAAACATCATGGTTGATGTAATTCTGTAACATCTTCACATCATTATGCATTAAGCAGCCTAAGCAATTTCTATTTACCTTCCAGGTTGCTCAGGGTACTTCTGTTTTGTGTATGCCTCCAGAGTAGCATAAACTTTCTCACGTAGCAATTCCACATCTGCAGGACTGGACAGGCCTTTGGCATCTGATACAGTGACAATAGAGGGAAATGATTAAAAAGAGGGACAAATATTCCAGTCCCTGAAACAATAGTATCCATTAAAAAAAAAAACTGCAATCGTCCTTAAGGATGAAAGTGCTGCACCATTTAGGACAAGTAGTAATCTCACCAGAAAAAGTCATACTGATTCTTAAATTATGTATTACATGAAGAAAATCTAAGTTTTATGAAATACTAATAAACTTTATTACCCATTTTATGAAATCCATGAAAAGACAGGTAGCTTTTTCATAGGGTAATGGCATAGTTACAGTTGCAACTTGGTGAATACTGAACACTGGGACAATGTCAGCAGTCCCATTTTCCTTTCTATTTTGCGAAGGGAGAATCCCTTCTCTTTTTTTTCTCCTGCCACCCCCCCCCCATTTCTGTTAAACTACTCTTCTCATAAGAGCTGACTTTAACAAACTCAGAGAGAACCTAGGAAAGATCCCATGGATGAAAATCCTAAAGGGGAAAACAACCCAAGAATCATGGGAAACTCTGAAAAATGTGATCATAAAAGCCCAGACCAGCACAATACCACTGAAAAAGAAAAACAAGAAATTCAAAAAGAAACCAGTATGGCTGCACAAAGATCTCTCTGACAAACTGAAAGACAAAAAGGACAAATACAAAAAATGGAAAGAGGGGCACATAACTAAGGCCGATTATCAGCATACAGCCAGAACATGCAAAGATGAAGTCAGGAAAGCAAAGGCTCAGAATGAACAAAGACTTGCAACAGAAATCATAGATAATAAAAAAAAGTTTCTTCCAACATATTAACAACAAGAAAAAAGTCAAGAAAACTGTAGATCCACTAAAGAGAGAAGACGGCAAGGAAATAACAGGCAACAGGGAGAAAGCAGAGCTGCTTAACTCATACTTTACATCAGTCTTCACAAAAAAAGAAATTATAGCCAACATACCAAAAAAATCATTGCAAAAGACAAATTAGAAACAAAAATTAAAATAAGCAAGAAAACGGTAAGAGAATACCTATCCAACCTTGACGAATATAAATCACCCGAGCCTGACAGATTACATCCCAGAGTTCTGAAGAAGCTAGCAGATGTTATCTCAGAACATATTTCAAAACTCCTGGACCACCGTGAAGTACCTGAGGATTGGAAAAGGGCTGATGTGGTTCCCATCTTCAAGAAAGGGGGGGAAACGGACCCAGGAAACTACAGACCAATCAATTTAACATCAATACCTGGGAAGATCCTAGAAAAGATAATAAAAAAACAGATCTGCGAACAACTAGAAGCAAACAAAGTTATAACCAGTAGCCAGCATGGGTTTGTTAAAAACAGATCATGCCAAACCAATCTTATTTCATTCTTCGACAAAGTGATTAAACTAATAGACCAGCAAAATGCTGTGGACATAGTATACTTAGACTTCAGTAAGGCATTTTATTAAGTAGATCCTACTCCTTGGTAAGCTAGAAAAAAGTGGAGTAGACAACATCACCACCAGATGGATCTGTAGCTGGCTGGCAAACTGTACTCAACGAGTAGTCTTCAGCAGCACTACATCCACATGGAGAGAAGTAAGCAGTGGGGTACCGCAAGGCTCCGTCTTAGGCCCAGTACTCTTCAATATCTTCATCAATGACTTAGATGAGGGAATTGAAGGGGAACTCATCAAATCTGCAGATGACACCAAACTGGTAGGAGTAGCCAACAGCCCAGAAGACAAACTCAAGATCCAAAAAGATCTTGACAAACTTGAACAATGGGCCCTAACCAACAAAATGAGTTTTATGTGGAGAAAAGCAAAGTTTTACATTTAGACAGGAAAAATCAAAGGTACAAGTACAGATTGGGCAAGACCTGGCTTAAAAAAGCCACTGTGAACGGGACCTTGGTGTCCTAGAGGATGATCACTTAACCATGAGCCAGCAGTGTGCAGCAGCAGCCAAAAAAGCTAATACAATCCTGGGTTGTATAAATAGAGGCATAGAATCAAGATCACATGAGGTATTAGTACTGCTTTATAAAACCCTAGTAAGACCACACCTGGAATACTGCAGCCAATTTTAGTCACCATATCACAAAAAAGATGTTGACAGTTTGGGAAAAACTCAGAGAAGAGTAACTAAGTTGATCAAAGGCCTGAAGACTAAAACATATGGAGAACATTAGAAAAGAAAAGAAGAAATAGGGGAGACATGATAGCAGTATTCCAATATTTGAGGGGCTGCCACAAAGAGCGGGTCACATTATTCATCAGAGCACCAGAGGGCAGGACAAGAAACAATGGTTGGAAACTAATCAAAGAGAACCTGGAATTAAGAAGAAACTTCCTAACAATGAGGACAATTAACCAGTGGAATAGCTTGCCTCCAGAAATCATGGGTGCTCCATCACTGGAGATTTTTAAAAAGAGGTTAGACAGTCACTTGTCTGAGATGCTATAGGTTCTCCTACTTGAGCAGGGGGCTGGACTAGAAGACCTCCAAGGTCCCTTCTGCTCTATTCTATTCCATGTAGCATTTCATGTCTCTTTCCTCTTTGAAACTCATCTTCCATACATCTACCCCCCATTGTTTCTTAAAGATCAGTGATGACGATCCTTTTAGAGACCGAGTGCCCAAACTGCAACCCAAAACCCACTTATGTATGGTCAGGTGCCGGGTGCCCTCGGAGCCGGTGATCAGCAGGGCCCTGTCGCAGGAGGACTCAGGGGCGCCAGGGTCCAGCCCCACACCCACCTTCTTCTTACCCGAGCTGCCCAGATACATGCCCCCATTGCGCGACTTCTGCACCATCCTGCGGCTGCAGCAGCAGTGCAGAAGCCGATCGCAGGCTCAGAGCGGGCATGAGTGGGACAGCCACGCAGGGCAGAGGCGCTGCCCGGGGCCAGAGCAGGGCAGCGGCATGACACTGGCAGAACCAGGCAGGACTGTGGCGACAGCAGCACAGAGGCTGATCGTGGGCTCAGAACAGGCATGAGTGGGGCAGAGGCGGTGCCCAGGGCCGGAGCGGGGCAGTGGCATGGCAGCACAGAGCCAGGCGGGACTGCGACAGTGGCAGCAACGGCTGGGTCGCTTTGGCCAAAGCAGCAGCGGTGATGGCGGCAGTGCAGAGGCGGCAAGGAGCAGCGCCCGCAGTCTGCCCGGCCTCCCCTCCACCTGCTTTGTGCAGCTCCTCCTGGGCCCCACAGATCCGTTAATCCTGCCACTCGCTGAAGGTGTGGAGGGGGGGCGACTCATGATCGGAGGAGCAACCCTGGGGCTGCAGGTAACCTGGCCTGGCATGGGAAGGGCACATGCCCCACCCTACCGCCACCATGCAGGGTGAGATTGCCGTACCCGCCCAGATTCCCTCGCCTCCCCCAAACATTTTTTACTAACCTCCTTTCAGCTGCATTCCATTTCTCCATTCGCTTCTCAGCCTTCACCGTGTGTTTGGGTCCCAAACACAAGTAGTTTTAAAAAAAGTTCCATCAGACTTTCTAATTTCTTGAGATCTCATGAAAAGTTAGAAAGTCTGATGGAACTTTTTTTTTTACCGATAGTCCCACAAACACGCGGCGAAGAATGAGAAATGAAAAGAAAAACGGAATGCAACTGAAAGGCAGGTTAGTAAAAAAAAAATGCTTGGGGGAGGCAGAGGCGGGTGCAGCAACCTTACCCTAGTGGTATTGATGCAGGTTGTTCATGGACAGGACGGAAGGCCTAGGACTGGGGTGATGGCGCGTGTGCCCACAGAGAGGGCTCTGCGTGCCACCTGTGGCACGCATGCCATAGGTTCGCCAACACGGTTATAGATCATTGCTGCCTCAGTAAATGCAACATGATAATGGCAAACATTGAAAGTCAATTTAAAAAACAACAACAAAAAGAAATCAATTATAAAAAGTCACAAGAAAAAAAATACTGGCTGCTCCTCAGAATCCAAGATAGCCAATGGCTAAATTAGCTGGGTGTAGAGAGGCATGAGAATTTCCTAAGGAAGATGGCAGTCTTCCCAAGAGTCAATACTTAACCTGGATTGAACAAGACAATGGCTCGCAGACACCCCAGTTCAGATTTGTCCATCTGCATGTCTTTCATTTTGGATACTAACTCAGTAAGAACCCTGCATACAGAGACAAGGGAGAAGGGGAATGAATGAATCAAGTTATATATATGCAGTACTGGTGCTTCTACTCTAAGCAGTAGTTAAGTGGGTCTAGGACAACTCACCACAGCCATTTTGCCATGGGGGAAAATCCACATGGGGTAATTCAATGCAATAAATGTTATCTGCCACTATTTCTTCAGCATTATTTTCATTTTTGTCCATTTCCACAAAAATGGAAATATATCAAAGAAGCATGGCAAATAACATTTATCATGTGGAGTTATCCCATCTGGAATTGTCCCATGGTGAGTTGTTTGCAGCAAGTTGTCCTGTGAGATGCCATGGCCAGTTATCCCATTCCATGGTTTAGTGTGGAATTACCAGGAGGTGGTTTTTTGTTGTTGTTGTTGTTTAATGGAGCATCAATGCAACACTATAATCAATTAGAGTAAACCTGCATTTTTGCAGTAGTTCTCCCATCTATTTTCAGGGTTGTGGAAAATCTGATTTTTTAAAAACGGGAATAATCTTCATGCAAATGGATGCTCAGTTCTGTTTTTTATCCTTTTTCAAGCTAGGATTTCAATCTAAGCAGTGATAAAAGCCCTCAATGTTTTGGAATGCAGATACCTGCAGTATTATCTATTTCAACTAAAATCCATTCATTCAGTTTGTATGTCCTAGAGGAAGGTGCTCTTGTGAGAAATTTGTGGGAAGAGGGAGAAGTTAGTACTTCTCTGTGGGATCTCCAACTCTCTGGAACAGACTTCTTGTAGAAATCAGTATGTCATCTTCCCTGCCAGGATTTAGGCTGTTGATGGAAAGAGAACTTTCAAGAGTTAATGGTTAAATGTTAGAACTGGGATACAGCCATGTTAGTATAATTCTGGCAATTTTAGAGATTGCTGTGTAATTTTTATTCTGTCTGAATATGTTTTATGTGATATATCATCAGGATTCTATTGGGAATGGGGCAGTACCAAATACATTAAACAAATAACTGTATAGTCAAGTGATATCATGCCTTCATTACTTTGCAATGTCTTTCATATTTTTGTCCCAATTATTTTATGTATTTATTCCAAAAGAGGACAACTCTAAAGGAACACTTGAATTAAATTAGGAAAAACTATAACTAAAGCCACAAATGAAAAACTCTTATAAAGTGTTCATCTTCTTAATCTGATTGAGCAACTAGAGGTGCAGATCATTCCTTCCAATCTCCTATTGTCTATTATGCTTGCAGTGCTAATTTGATATGGATTTCATAAAATATGCTTAGCCTACCATAACACCTATCTAAAGTTAATTTTTTTTTATTCCACCTCACTGATAATTCTTTATTAATCCTTTCTATGGCTTGCACACTTAGAATATGCCTGTGCATCTATCTGTATTTCCTCTTTCTTATAACATACTACCTAGTTATCTAGGCTACATACAGTAGGTGGAAACTGAAATGTTCCCTTATCTTCTTTAGATCAACATATTCCATTCATCAGAAAAAGGAATTGCTGTTCCTGTAAAAGACCTGTGTTAAACATACCCATTATTATTTGACGTTGTCTCATAATGATCAGATCACAGAGGAGGAAAGCATGCAATTGAGATATGCTCTTTTATAGGCAATATGTACATATAATCTTGCAGAAAAAATAAGATCCCATATTTTTGTTAATCAGTACACTTTTAATAAAGTGACCACTAATATTTTCATAAAGAGAATTTAATTAGGGGTTCTTAAGCTGTGGCTTTTGCCCAAGGCTATAGCTGATGGGCAGTGAATAGAAATAATTTAAATTCATTCATACATGCTGTCCCATTCATAGCAGCTGGGTCATTTCCACCCATGCTCTTGGAGTAAGAGTAAGAAGAAATGGATAGTTGATAAAAAATGTCAACATCAGTTTAATTTTTTTATTATTATTTCTCTTGATCCTTAAAGCAGAAGAACAAAACTTAATGCTGGAAACCAGCCATCTACAAAGAAATTGCAGAATAATATGCAAAACAGGGAACTAACAACATGTTATATATTGGTATGTGAGTGAGCCCCAAGGCTACTTCTGAAAATCAAAAACTTTTTTGAAGGGAATAATATAGAGCAGAGAAGTTTCACAAGTGTCCCCCTGAATGAACCCAGGCAATCTTTCCTTTCCTACAGATTTCAGAAATACATTTTCCTTATTTAAGCTTTTCTTACTCTACCAAAACTAACCAGAAGTCATCTAGGAAAATGCAAATGCTGGAATTAAGAATAAAAGCATACCTGTCAAATATGGAGCCCACCCCAGCACTGTGTGCACTGCTCCGGTGCACATGTAAGCCGGTGGCCAGTAAGATACCATCCTGCACAGAAACAGAGCGATGAGAAAAAGAGGCAATCAGCAGTTCATTCCAACCTAAAAGAGGAAATAAAAGTGATAGACTCATTTTTTTTTTCTGGAATCTTTAAAAAAAATCTGCTTGATCATCTGGCTGTTAACTTGACTGGACCAATTTATGCTACACTAGAGTATGAATAAGCCAGTATTGTTTATAAGCAACAAAGATCAAGAAAATCCTTTTTAAAAACAGAAACTGAAATAAGTAACAAGGCAAAAGATAGTCTGATTCTGAAGTAATAGCATGAATATTGAAAATCTATTTCTCATTTTGCACATTCTTACAAAATGTTTGCATCTCATGGCATAATCTTTGCAGGGAATTCAGATCCATGACTTGCTATTGAATAAATACCTTTCTGCATAGGGACACCAGATATTAGTAAACCAGTAAATATTTAGAAGAAGTTACTGGACTTTAGTGCCTCAGAATGCAATTGGAGAAGAATGTGTCTTACTACTTTCCAAAACTAAAAAAACAAACAAACCTACAAACAAACCGTCAAAACCTGGGTGCTGAGGAATTGTTAGAATTAAACTCTTTTCCCAGCATAGTCACTGTTTAAATATAAACTATTTTTAACAGGCCATCAAATTGTTCTTATTTTTATACTTTCCAAACTTATTTTAAACAAATGCACAAAGGACAGTCATTTTACATGACGTGTGATTCTATAGATCATGGATGACACAACCAGCATGACAATATCTCAGTATCCACGGGGGTTGTATAATCACATCCAACCAGGTAGAAGTACAGGTAGTCCTTTACAGGGCTTTTTTTCTCATAGAATGCCCAGAACGGAGTTCCGGCACCTTTTTTGGATGGAACCTTGTAGAGTAGGCAAGGCGGATTGTATGACATGTGAAAGTTCCGGCACCTTTTTTTTTTTTTTTTTTTTTAGAAAAAAAGCACTGGTCCTTGACTTCTGAACACAATTGAGCCCAAAATTTCTGTTGCTAAGCAAGGCAGTTGTTCAATGAGTTTTGCCCCATTTGACAACCTTTCTTGTTAAAATTGTTAAGTGAATCACTGCAGTTACTATTAGTAACACAGTTGTTAGGTGAATCTGGCTTCCCCATTGACTTTGCTTGTCAGAAGCTAGCAAAAGGTGATCACATGACTCTGGGACACAGCAACAGTCATATGTATGAACAAGTTGCCAAGCATCCGAATTTTGATCAAATGACAACAGTGATGCTCTAATAGTCATATGTGTGAACAATATGTCATGTTTTTCAGTGCATTGTAACTTTGAATGGTCACTAAACAAATGGTTGTAAGTCTATAGGACTGCCTGAAGTCCATAGATAGTGAGAATTTAGAGGATTAGATTAGAGGCTTATAATATTACCCATAACTGTCCTGGTAGTAACTGCTCCACTACCCTCTGGCTGGCAAGATGAAGGACTTCCTTTCAGCCTTGAGACAGAACAAATCCTATCATTCTGTCTTGTTAAGCTCTGAGGTTTGTTTACATACACAATTACAAAAGCCACCATCTACCTTTTCCTGACAACTTTGGGCTTTATTTCAGGAGCGCAGCATGAAGTAAGGTTCAGAATCTGGGATGGGAGAGTCTTACAATCAGCTGAAAAGTACTACTTTTTGAGCTGAAACCCAAGACATAAAGTAGGAAGATCGGATTATATGAAAATATGAGGAAGCTGAATAGCAGCCCAATTTCTGAAGGGCTGAGCATTTCTTTCCTGCCTCTACCCATATTCTGTTCACATTATTTCCAAAATGGGAAATTGTTTTATTTCTAGGAGAACAAAATGCCTTGCAAAATTTAGAAAAAAACCTATTGTTTTATGAGTTAATGTGCAAGTGGATAATTAGAATAGAATAGAGCTGGAAGGTACTTTGGAGATCTTCTAGTCCAGTCCCCTCAAGCAGGAGAACCTATACCATTTCAGATAAGTGACTGTCTAGCCCACAGGTCAGCAACCTGCGGCTCTGGAGCCACATGCGGCTCTTTGAGCCTTCCCCTGTGGCTCCCATATGGATATATGCAGTGTTATCTTCATTTTTTATGTCAAGAGGGTCTCTCTCTCTCTCCTTCCCTCCCTCCCTCTTTCTGCCCTTGGTCTGCCAGTCCTCTTCCCCCACTCAGTATGTGTGTGTGTGTGTGTGTGTGTGTGTGTGTGTGTGTGTGTGTGTGTGTGTGAGAGAGAGAGAGAGAGAGAGAGAGAGAGAGAGAGAGAGAGAGAGAGAGAGAGAGAGAGAGAGAGAGAGAGAGAGAGAAGGGCACTTGTGCTTCCCCCTCTCTCTTTCTCTCTTTCCTCTCTCTCTGCCTTTCTTTCTCTCTTTCTTTCCTCTCCCTCTTTCTCTTTCCTCTCTCTTTCTCTTTCCTCTCCCTCTCTCTTTCCTCTCTCTCCCTCTTTCTCTCTTTCTCTCCCTCTTTTTTCTTTCCTCTTTCTCTTTCATCTCCCTCTCTTTCGCTTTCCTCTCTCTCTTTCTCTTTCCTTTCCCTCTCTTTCTTCTCTTCTCTCTCCCTCTTTCTCTTTCCTCTCCCTCTCTTTCTCTTTCCTCTCCCTCTTTCTTTTTTCTTTCCTCTCTCTTTCTCTTTCCTCTCTCTCTCTCTCTCTCTCTCTCTCTGTCTCTGTCTCTTTCTCTCTTTCCTCTCCCTCTCTCTCTCTCCATGTGAGGAGAGAGAGAACGAAAGGGGCAGGGAGGGGAGGGGGCAGGAGGCAGCAGAAGGTGCTGAAAGTCCCGGGGCACCATGGACTGGCCCAGGGAGACCCGTGGCCAGCTCGGCTGCCCAGGGAGCGGCCCAGGGATGGCCCAGGGAGCAATGCCCCCACTGGCCCCACCCCAACTGGAACAGCTGCTCGGGGGGCACAGGAGGAAGAAAGGGAGGAGGAGGGCAAGGAAGCCGCTGCCACCCCAGCTGGGATTCCACGCTGCCCAGGCTCGCCCTCCACCCATCCAATGTAGCTGCGGCAGGGGCTGGTGCTGCGCAGCCCACTGGCCCTGATGCTGCAGCTGCTTTTGCCCCTCTGCCTGCCCAGCTGCTCCACCCTGGGCACCCCTCTTGCCCTGGCACCCGCCCAAGCTGTCCGGGGGGCAGCAGGAGTAAGAAGGGGAGGAGAGGTAGGGCAAGGAAGCCGCCGCCACCCCAGCCGGGACTCTGTGCTGCCGGGGTTCACCCTCCACTCATCCGATGTAGCTGCAGCGGGCCACTGCGGGCCACCAGCGCCAGTCCCCAGGAAGAGGCTCTCCTCTCCTGCCATTGCTGTGTCTCCCTCTTCCTTCCTGGCAACCAGGACTCTGGCGCACCTTCCTGGCCAGCGGGGCCAACAGTTGTGCCAGCTGGGGATTGCAGGGGTTGCTCTCCCTTAGGGCCATGGCTTGCGGGAGGGCTGGCCCGCTCAGTGGAGGCTCCAGCAGGCCGCTCCCAGCGGGGATCCCAGGGCTTCCCTGCATGGCTCCCTAGCCACCTGCGCCTCGGACAGGGCCAGCCCAGGAAAGGGACTTCCTGGCCCCTTCTCCGAGGAGGCGGGGCACCCGGGTACAGGGCCAATGCGGAGACTCGCAAGGGGACAAATCTGCATGAGAGAGAGAGAGAGAGAGAAGGGAAGCACAAGTGCTTCTCTGACTGTCTCTCTCTCTCTGCAAATGCATAAGCGGCTCCAGAGCTGCAGGAGATGGCTCAAAGAGCCGCATGCAGCTCCAGAGCCGCAGGTTGCCAACCCGTGGACTAGCCAAACCCAAGTCCTTCAGCCGTTCTTCATCTGTTTTAGTCTCCAGGTCTTTGATCATCTTGGCTGCTCTTCTCTGAACTTTTTCTAAGTCTCAACCTCTTTGTTGTGATACGGTGACCAAAATTGGTTGCAGTATTCCAGGTGTGGTCTTACTAGGGTTTTATAAAGCGGTACTAATACTTCGCGTGATCTTGATTCTATGCCTCTATTTATACAATCCAGGATTGTATTAGCTTTTTTGGCTGCTGTTGCATACTGCTGGCTCATATTCAAGTGATCGTCTACTAGGACTCCAAGGTTCCTCTCACAGTTACTGTTTTTAAGCCAGGTCTCGCCTAATCTGTACTTGTACCTTTGATTTTTCCTGTCTAAATGTAAAACTTTGCTTTTCTCCCCATTAAAATTCATTTAGTTGGATAGGGCCCATTGTTCAAGTTTGTCAAGATCTTTTTGGATCCTGAGCTTGTCTTCTGTGGTGTTGGCTATTCCTGCCAGTTTAGTGTCAAATTTGATGAGTTCCCCTTCTATTCCCTCATCTTAGTCATTTCATCAGCTACAACCTACAGCTACATCATGCAAGTTTTCCAGTTTCTGGTGCTGTGTTGATCATTCAAGGAGAGTAATGGCAAAGAGGAAGCCTACAAGCCATTACCTGCTCGGAGGAGGATAACTTGATCTTCTAATGTCAGATCTGAGAAGTGTGGAATCCGCTTGGCCCATTCAACCAATGTGAAAAGCTGTTTATCAGCTGCATGGCAAATATTGGTGACAGGATCATTGGTCTAAGGGAGAAACAAGTACATAAGCCAGCAAAAACACTTTTTGGGGCTTTTTTCTATAAACCTAATTTTAGAAACTAACAGTCTTCCTATTAAATCTATTGTAAGAGTCTTTCCATATTGTCTATCTACTCAAGGACAGTCCAGGATGATGGAGTAATTCTTGTTTTCAATTGGTATTTTCTGCCATCTTTTCCCCGTTTCCTCAACCAGGGAAAGAAAAGAAAAAAAATGAAATTTATTTTATTTATTTATTTATTAAATTTCTATGCCGCCCTATTCCGGGAACTCAGGGCGGCTCACAGCATAAATAGAAATCTAATATTAAAAAAACTACATAATACATATATTAAAAAATACATATATAAAAAAGAGAACCCCTAAATTAAGAAACCATTCATACAACAAACGTACACACAAACATACACTGGCTAGGGGCAAGATGTCAACCGCCCCAGGTCTGTCGGCAAAGATGTGTCTTAAGGAGTTTACAAAAGGCGGAGAGGGTGGGGGCGATATGGATCTCCAGGGGGAGTTGATTCCAGAGGGCCGGGGCCGCAACAGAGAAGGCTCTTCCCCTAGGCCCCGCCAGGCAACACTGTCTGGCTGACGGGACCTGGAGAAGGCTGACTCTGTGGGCCCTAACCGGTCGCTGGGTTTCGTGAGGCAGCAGACGGTCCCATAAGTAACCTGGTCCGATGCCATGTAGGGCTTTATAGGTCATAACCAACACTTTGAATTGCGTTCGGAGACCAATAGGCAGCCAATGCAGCTCGCGGAGTGATGCCGAAATGTGGGCATTTCTGGGCAGGCCCAACACTGCTCGCGCAGCTGCATTCTGCATTACCTGAAGTCTCCGAATGTTTTTCAAAGGTAGCCCCATGTAGAGAGCATTGCAGTAGTCGAGCCTCGAGGTGATAAGGGCATGAGTGACTGTGAGAAGAGACTCCCGGTCCAAATAGGGCCGCAACTGGTGCACCAGGCGGACCTGGGCAAATTGCCTTTCTGTCAACTGAAAAGTTTAAAGGTCAGACTATGACATGATACTGGTGGCCAATCAACAAAGCCATACCCATATCAAGCAAAAGTGCATTTTAAGAAACTGAAACACTGCCCAAATACCAGGCTTGCACACTGTAGAAACAGCAGCCCAGGTAGTGAATTTGGGGTGTCTTTCTTCCATTTCATCCTAAGAGAGCAGCCCAAGACAGCTTGGTTCCAGGTAAGGAATTCTCCCATTATGCAGGATTGGCAATGACCTCTGTGAATTTCACTACTGCCCTTTTGTCTATGCTTGCTCACAAAATTCTTTAGCAGCTAACAGATCAGAATTAAGTCGAATTCTTAATTTCTTCTGCTTTCTGGCTTTGGTGAGGGGAGGGAGGAGCAGAGGTTAAGGTTTTATGTTTGAAGCCCAAGCCCCTCACAGGGTTGTTTTTGTGGGGAAAAAGGAGGATGAAGGAAAACAGGAGGATGAAGTCTCTTTGAGCTATTTATAAAAACAGTAAAGTCAGGAAATAGGTAAATGAATGAATGAATGAATGAATGAATGAATGAATGAATGAATGAATGAATGAACAAATGAATAAATGAATGAATGAATGAGAAAGCATTTGCATGTACATACGAGCATTCCTGAGATTGGGAATTCAACCCAAGCAATGTTAGTAAAACAAAAAACTTTTATTTAAAATAAATACCCTCTAGAAGCTTAACACTTAGCTAAATACAACGTATCAGGAGGAAATCCAAACAGCTTATGTTCCCCAGGTGTGTGTCTGGAAAAAGAGGCGGAACAAGCAACTTCAGATTAGTACTTTGTTAGACAGAGAAACCAAAATGGACAGATTGTCCTAACTTTCAAGTTTCTGCTTGTGTATGTCATAAGAAGACCCAAGGTGTCTATCATTAGCAGTTGTTAAAAATATTTTAGATTATGAACCTATAGTGCACTTGAGGTCATTTTTCTGAATGTGCATTAATTCATGTGTTTTATTCAGGATATTCATTGTTACTCACATAACTCACAGTTACTCATAGCCTAAGGAACAGCACTGATATCAATCTCACTTACCGAGGTTTCTGCACCCACATCACCATATGACTCAGACTTTGGTTCAACTGCCATTTCAGCTTCTAAAATTCTTTCCACAGGCATATCTTCAAGACTTCCACCATTGCTGCTTGTAGATTCCACTTCATTCTCACTCCGCTCTCTGCTTCTCTGCCTCTCTTCTTGAACCGCTTAGTGCACAAAGAAAAGGTCCACAAGAATTTTGTCACTCTCTACTCCTGAAATATAATCACACCTTCATACTGTGACTTCCTTACATTATCTCTGATCCCCACCCATCAGGAGGGTGCCTAAGTCCAGAATAGGGTTTTCTTCTTCCTTAGATTCTTTTCTATATTCAGGCAGTTATTCTAATAAGACTTTCCTCAGCAATGACTATGACGGATTTTTTTTTCCTGTCTAAATGCAGGACCTTATTTTTCTTAACATTGAATTGCATTTTGTTAGATAGGCCCCAATATACAAGTCTATCAAGATTCTTCTGAAGATTCCAAAGTTTTAGCTATTTCCCCCCCCCAGCTTGGTGTCATCTGCAAATTTGATGAATACCCCTTCTATTCCCTCATCTAGATCATTTATGAAAATGTTGAAGAGTACTAGGCCCAAGACAGAACCTTGAGGTCACTGTATCCTTCCCTCCATGTGGATGTAGTTCTGTTGAGGGCTACATATTGAGTATGGTTTCTTAGCAGTTACAAATCCATCTGGAGGTGATGCTATCTATACCATATTTTTCTAATTTACCAAGAAGTAGGCTGTATTCTAGTTCTGCTCCTGTTCTGAGCACCTCTTTCCAATTTTTTATACTTTCCTTTTTGTTGGTGGTAGTTTGTTCTACAAGCTTGCTGTTTGGCTTCCAAACATTTCATCACTAGGCTAGGCAACGTCTTCAATCTCAGTTTCCCTCCACTTTTATCTATCTTAAGTGGTGACGTGATGGTCACATCATGTGAAGGTCACCAAGTGAGGAGGGGTTGGTGCAGTGATGAGTTGGTTGCCCGATTAATCTGGCTTCTTACGAGCTCATAGGTTGGTTCCAGATTGATATGTTTGTTGATTGACCTATTCGTTGAATATCAGGCATTGACAAATTTGCCTGCATGGTATGTGGTGGCATGGCCAATGATTTTTGTTCTGTCCCAGTGATAGTGCTTGGTGTCGCTGTGGATTGAGATCAAGGATTTGCGGTCATGCTGGTTGGCTGCTAGTCGGTGCTCGTGGATTCTTGTTTTTAATTGTCCTGTTTGTCCAATATAGATTTGGTCACAGTTGTTGCATTTGAACTTGTAGATTACATTGCTGTTCTCTTCCTTCAGTATTTTGTCCTTGGTTCTGTACAGCTCTTGTTGGAGTTTGATGTTGGTTTGTGAGCTACCATTATTCCCAGTAGTTGTAGAATTCTGGACAGATATTGCTTTTCTCTTTAGGATTTCCACACATTAAATTCTTCTTAATCTCCTTCTTAATTTTTTGGAATAGGCTCTGCTTGCTGCAGGGTGTTGCCTACTTGATATCAGGGTAGTTAAAGTCCCCCACAATGGTATGTTTTCTGCACACCTCATTTAACTGATCAGTAAAATATTCATCTACTTCCTCTGCTTGGTTAGGTGACCTGTACTATAGAGTCTCTCTCTCTCACACACACACACACACACGCAGAGAGAGAGAGAGAGAGAGAGAGAGAGAGAGAGAGAGAGAGAGAGAGAGAGAGAGAGAGAGAGAGAGAGAGAGAGAGAGAGAGAGAGAGAGAGAGAGAGAGAGAGAGAGAGAGAGAGAGAGAGAGAGAGAGAGAGAGAGAATGTCAAACACAAGGCCTGTGGCCTGGATGCGACCCGTGAAGTGGTTTCATGTAGCCCGTGAAGGTATCCTGGAAACAGTGAGGGAACGGCCCCTGTTGCCTTGGCCCTGGCCCAGGCTAGCCAGGAGTCAATGTACAGTTTTGTGGTGGCCATCGATGCTGAAATGCATTCAGTCTTAGCTCCACAAGGCCTTCTGGAAACAGCGAGGAACCAGGAGAACCTTGAGCAGCATCCTTGAGGAAGTGGGGCTGGGCTTGGTGCCGCGGGTGCTCGAGGGCCAGGCTGGGCATTTGACCTCTGCTGCCCAGGGCTCCGGGCAGCTCCCACCACCATCCAGCCCCCCCCCGCATGGCCTGAGAGGAACAATGAGGCTCCTCCAGTGGACCATACCTTGGCACTTGCCCTGGTCCCACCCCCGTCTTCCAGAAACCCTCAGATTTGTCCCACTCCTGCCCAGGCCCCCACAGGCACCCTTCATGCGAACGATATAGAGCTGGCCACACCTACCCAGTAGGCCACACCCACTCCATCCACGTCCACCCAGTAGGCCACACCCACCCAGCCCCCCAAGGGCAACCGCAATGCTGATGCAGCCCTCAATGAAATTGAGTTTGACACCCCTGCTCTAGCCCACAACAATTTTATAGTTGGCAAAGTATAAAATGGTAGAGTTTTAATTTATGAATTGCATCTTGTTTTCTTTCACTTGCTGTGACTGCCACAGTGAGACTTCAGAACACATTTCCTATATTCTTCAAAATGGCAGAACATAAAATGTATAAGTAAACTACCTAGCAGTGGCTGACTTTCAGCTGATGGAGGATTGATTCATCTATTCCAGATGAAGAACAAAACAATGGGGCTATGAGAGATGTCTATGGAGATTCTCAGTCATCCAGGTCATGGTTGTCCCAAAGGTGCTTTTTTTTCACAAGACAACTGGACTTTCTTGCTTTTCTTTGAAGACATTTTGCTTTTCATCCAAGAAGCTTCTTCAGCTCTGACTGGATGATGGGGAATGGCTCTTCTGATATAATTAAGGATGGTTTGTGTGTGCATATCTTAGTATATATGTTCATATATGTGTATACCTTAGTAACATACCTTCTCTTTTCATGCCTGTTGCTAGACATTTCTGATAGCGGCAATACTGGCAACGGTTTCGCTGACGCTTGTCGATCAGACAGTCTTTATTATCTCGACATGTGTAGACAAGGTCCTTTCTTACTGTCCGCTTAAAGAATCCTTTGCAGCCTTCACAACTGTACACCCCATAGTGCTTCCCTAGCAATACAGCAACACACATCAGCACATTCCAATTGGGATATGTAAGCAAGTTTAAATGTTTTCTGTAGTTTTGAATTTGGACATTCAAACTATCAGGGCATTTTTTTTCAGAAATGGTTAAATACAGAACCACTCAATATGCCTGAGAGGACTAAGAAAACTGTATAGGGAAGAGGCCAGACTGTGATACAGAATACTGGGAAGGACCCAGATGTGATCAGAATAGCAGCCAACCAGGGAAAGGAGTGAAATTATGTGAGGCATGGATGTTTTAGCACTGTTAGTTTGCGAGAGCAGTTAACACCTCTCATCAGCTCCTAAAAAAATTGGCCTCAAATAAACAATAGTCAAATGTTCTCAAAATCTATTAATTAAGAATGATTTTACTCTGAATGAAGAAACACTAGAGATACTTTCTGCATGACCAACTGAAAGCGTTATATAACGGGAAAAAATCACGAGGCAATATTATAGGATAATAGTTATATAATACTTCCCAGATAGTCCCCTTGATATACAAGGTGTGGATACCTGATGATCTGTCTCCACAAATTGCGCAGACATGCTTTGTCAGGGATCCTGGACTTGGGGATGAATAATTCAAGGATCCCATCTGTTGGAAATTTGGCAAAGGCTTGGTATCTTCAGAGGTGCCAGCATTGTTCATGATACTGGACTAAAATGGGAGTATATGGGAATAAAAGCAAAATGGGTTACACAACCTCAGACTGATGTTCCATCTGTGATCCAACATTCAGGATGGGATAGGCTATCCAAGGCATAATCTTCTTTTGGCATTTCCATATAGGAGCTGAACATGTGAGCATCATACTTTCTGTGATCAAGCAAACTTCATTCACGAAATATTTGTTAACATAAGTTTAGAAAATAACCACTATAACCCAGCAATTCAAGGAACACAACTTTGTACAATGGGGCAAAAAAGAAAAAGAAATATTTTTTACTTACTTTATTTGCCGATTCATATAAATCCTAAATGTGTCTGTGTGATAATAGAACATAGAGTTCTTGGGTTTTTTTTTGCTTGGTTCTGCCCAATTTTAATAACACTGATAAGACATTCAAATATATTCAGTTGACATGACATATATTCTGAAAATCCAGACAAATGAACATGAATAAAACCAGAGAGTTTTTATTTGTCTCAGAAATCTTGTTTCCACTGTGCAATTTTTTTTACAAGTAAAGCTAGAGAAAAAAACATCTAATACACGGGTAATTAGCTCAGGGCTGTGTGCTCTCTCCATTGCTCTTCTTTCTTTCTTTTTATAATATTTTATTAGTTTTCTAATTTTACAATTAAACATTTAAAAAGCAACATGGTGACTGGGTGATCAATAATTTAATAACATACATAAATATTTAGCACAAATCTCAAGTTACAACATCAGATATTTCCTCTCTTTTTCCCTTAATATCTACTATCTTATATTAGGCTAATATAAGTAAAAACATCTTTGTTACATTTATCAATAATTTTTAGCTTATACATATCTTAATTGTGTTTGCATTCAACCCTTACATACAATCAATGTCTTGCTATTGCTTTTTTCTCAGGCTTTAATTTCCCATCAATATTCAAATTAACATTTGATATTTATAATTTCCAAGCTTTAGGTAACCAGAGTTTCCCTCATCTCAACTTCTACATTTTCCCTTTTCATAACAAAATCTAATATTCTAAATATACATCTTATATATTTGCATATAATCTTATTCTATTTTCTAAAAGTTATCTATTTTCCACCACATTAAACCAAAAGTCAGTCTTATTACATATCTTACCTATTCAATTATAATGTTACTTTATTTTCTAAAAATTTTCTATTTTTCACCATATTTAACCCTCTAATCAGTCATATAAAATCCCCTCTAATAGATCAAAACCCTAGTTTCTTTCAGCCTTACTCTGGCTTTTTTCCTTTGCCAACTAACCTTCCATGTCAGTACATCTGAATCCTCAAATAGTTCTCCCTATTATTATATGTATATGTATTATTGTATGTATATTATATGTCATGGTTCCGACTAATGAAACATTTCAAAGAACTTCCAGGCAAGGTTTACCCTAAAAGCCTTTATTATCAGTGTAACAGATTGATGGCACTTCATGTATGGTTTATGCCAGAATCTGAATTCCCCTTTTCTTGCTAAACCCCTCCCTTATTTTGCAATCATAAGTCACATCTTCCAATTAGCCCAGAGGGCAAAGATTCACTTCCATTCCTTTTCATAATATCCTATATTAACAGCATTGACAAAAGACCATTTGGTTACAGGTTTTTTTTTGGTCAATTGGGTCCTCTATCTTAGTATTTAGTTGTTCCACTTCTCCTTTTTGCATTATTAGTTCTTTGGTTGTAGTCAAGATCTGGGTTTGTATATCTAAGCAGGCATCTTGTTCCTTTATTTTGCATCTTATTTTGTTACAAGCTGAAAGAATGGTTTCATGTATTGATTTTAACATAGAAAGGATTTTTTCCTGAACTTCATCCATATTCTCTTGATAATGTGTTAAGCTGAAGTCTTTAAAATCAAACATTAAAAATAGGTTTTTGTTTTTTATAACTAGGTATGGGACATCTATTTCACATGTTGTAAGTAGTTTTTATAGCAGAAATTGTTTGCCAAATAAGAATTTATAGTCCAAAGTATTCTATCATCTTGTTTAATAACAGATACTTCTCATGTAAAGAACTAGGAAAGCAATTCCCCACATATAACTCTGAAAATCAGTAAAGGTTTACCTTTGTAGTTCAAACAGGCCAGATATGCCGCCCTAAAGTTCCTTCTTTACAGCTGAGTTGTTTACAGGTGGTATCTGTCAAGGTCAAAAGAGTTTTTTGTAGAGTCTGGGCTTCAAGCCAATTCTCTTTTAGTCGATAACAAGTTGTAATACCATACTTCGCCACAAGATGTCACCGATGCCGTTTAAAACTTTTTAAGTCCAAAGTTTTTATAATAATTTTTCAAGGTTTATTTCTTTTCTTTTTAGATAAAAACCAACATCTCCAGTAAAAATAGGAAAACTTTTAGTCTCCAAATTTCAAAAGTATATGCATCCAATTAGATTAAAATTGTTCTTATAATTGCTCTGTTTTCCCTGGGTAGTCAGTCGCCGTTGTTCTTAGAGGGTGGGGTAGATGTTCCCTTCCCTCTCTCCTCACAGGGGGAAAAAATACTTTGGGCAGCTTTTGCAGGAAAGTATATTTAAAGTCTTAAAGAGAAGATCAGATCTCACCCAGTTTCATCTACGTTGTTTAAAGGTGCTTGGTAGTAATTTTTCCAATCAACAAGTTGTCTAGAGTTTGCTATGCTAATACATGTTCAATTCCTAATCCTTCATTCTTTCCTCTAACAAAGAATAAAATAGGTTCCAAATCTGATAGTAGTCTGTATCTTCTTTATCTTTCAACCTCATAGTTAATCTATCCATCTCTGCACATTCCAATATTTTCCTGATTATTTCTTCTTCTGATGGCAATCTTTCATTCTTCCATTATTTTGCAAAAATTATTCTCATAAGAAAGCGTGCCACCCCAATTGTAAATCATGTCCCTCTAGATACAATAACCTTTTATTTCTAAGTGTTATCCATTCTTTCACCCATGTTAATGCAGATGCTTGGTAATACAACGTCCATTCCAGCAACCCAAAACCTCCATTTTCCTTAGCATCTTGTAATGTTTTCATCTTAATTCTAGCTTTTTCCCCCTGCCAAATAAAGTTCAAAATTAATGAATTTAAATCTTGAAAGAATTTTCTCTCAAATTTTATCGGAATCATTTGAAATAGAAATAAAATCTTCGGCAACACATTCATTTTTATTGTAGCAATTCTTCCTAATATTGGCAGCTGCAATTTTTCCATCTTTCCAAGTCTAGCTTTATTTGCTTCAATAATTTTGTATAATTGTCTTCTTTTATTGACGAACACTTAGCTGAGAGATGAATACCTAAATATTTAACTTTTCACTATTTGTATCTCTGTTTTCTCTAGTATTTACCTTTTTTGTTTATTTGTGAGGTTCTTTACTATTACTTTAGGGTTTTTTATTTATTTTTAGTCCTGCCATTTCTCCATACTCTTCTATCTTTCCCCATAGTTTAGGAATCATCTCTAAAGGTTCTTCCAAGATAAACACTAAATCATCAGCAAATGCTTGTAACTTATATGTTTCATCTTTTATTTTCAATCCTTTAATTTCTGTGTCCTGTCTTATCCTTCTATTTAGTACTTCCAAAGTAAAGATAAATATTAATGGAGATAATGGACACCCTTGTCTGATACCTTTTCTTATCTCAAAGCTCTCAGTATAATCTCCATTCACTATCACTTTTGCTGTCTGGTTGCTATATATTGTTTTTATCATATTTACAAAATTCTTTCCAAAATCCATTATTTGTAATTGCTGAACCATAAATTGCCAGGAAACATTATCAAACGCCCTTTGGGCATCTAAAAACACTAATGCTAATTGTTTCCCTGGATGTAATTCATAATATTCTAATACGTCCATTATCACCCTTAAATTGTTTTTAATTTGTCTCTTCGGTAAAAAGCCATTTTGATCTGGATGTATAAATTCAACTAAGTATTTTTTCAATCTCTCTGCCATTATTGAAGTAAAAATTTTGTAATCCACAGTGAGTAATGAAATCGGTCTATAGTTCTTAATATACGTCAAGTCTGAATCTTCTTTTGGTATCAAAGTAATATTTGCTTCAATCCATGTATTTGGAAGTTTGGCCTCTAACAATAGTCCATTACAGTGGTTCATTTAATGTATCTTGTAGATTTTTATAAAGTTCTGCCGGTAGCCTATCTGGGCCTGGTGTTTTCCCAATTTTTGTCATTTTATAGCCTCTAATATCTCCATCATTGTTATTCTTTCTTCTAACATAGTTTTGAATGTCCCTGGAATTTATGACAATTTACTTTCTTTTAGGTATTGAGCAATTCTCTCTCTTGCAGCCTCTTTACCATACAATTCCTTATAATATTTCTTAATTATCTTTTTTATTTCTTCCTTTTTAAATTGTAAACAACCTTTTCTATATACTAAATTATGTATTATTGTCTTCTCTTTCTGTTTTTTGAGCTTATAAGCTAGCCATCTTCCTGGCTTATTGGCATTTTCAAAGAAATTTTGTTTTGCTCTCTTTATTTGTTCTGCCAATTTTTCTGAGTACAACAAATTCAGCTTATGTTTTATTATTTCCATTTCTCTTTTCAAAGTCTTTTTCTGTGGATTTTGTTGTAATTCTGTCTCTAACTTTCTAAATTTTTCTTTTAATAATAAATATTGCTGTCTTCTTTGTTTATTTTTCTTTGCCATATACGTTATAGCTATACCTCTAAAATATGCTTTAGCTGTGTCCCATACGTTTTGTAGTGATGTATCTTCTTCTTTATTTTCTTTAAAGAAGAATTCCATTTCTCTTTTCACCAACTCTATGAATTCTTTGTCTTTTAGTATAGATTGATTTAAAATCCATCTTGTTTTTTTATATTCCTTTCCATGTCGCTTTTAAAGGGTTATGCCTATTTCTATCTCAATTTCCTGTATATCCATCTTTAATTCAGGAGTCATCCAAATCATGTCAATTCTTGACCAAGATTTATGGCTATTTGAGTAAAAAGTATATTGTCGATTTTGAGGATTGGTTTCTCTCCAGACATCTTGTATTCCAATTTCTTCTGCCATATCAAAGAATGTCTTGGGTAGTCTTCTTCTTACGGGTTTTCCTGTTTTGCTACTTTTATAATTCATTGTTCCATCTACTATCGCATTAAAGTCTCCTATTAAACAAATATTTTGGTATTCCTTTTCTATTAATTTCCTGTGTAATCTTTGATAAAATTGTTCTTGATTATCATTTGGGGCATAAATTTCCACTAACAGTATTTGTTTTTGATGTAAATATATTTCAACCATTATAATTCTTCCTTCTTCATCTGAATATATTAATTTAGAATCTATTGTCTCTTTAACGTATACCGCCACCCCTCGTTTCTTTTGTTGTGCTGATGTATAATGAAGCTTCCCCATTTTCGGGTATTCCAACAGTTTATAATGTTAGTTTTTTATGTGTGTCTCTTGTAAACAGATTATATCTATATTTAATTTTTAAAGTTTCCTAAAAATTTTATTTCTTTTTGTTGGGGAGTTTAGTCCATTTACGTTTACTGAAAAAAATTCATTTTTTTCTCCATTTCCTCTTTCATTACTTATATTTTGGTCTAGTTGATCTTGTAGTTCTTTGTTCTCTGGCAGTTCCTTCTCCTTCACCTGTTTGTTCACCTTTCTCCTTCTGTTGTTCTGCTTGTGCCATTGCTCCTTGGGCCGTCTCTCCCATCTGCTTATCCTCTTGTTGTTGATGCAATCCTTCATCCAAAATTATTTCTTACTTCAAAGTCCTCTGCTTTCCATATTGAATCCAGTTGATATCTTGTATTATTCCACTTTATTAAAATGCCTTCTGGCATTAGTCATCTGAAATTTATGCCTTTGGCAATCAGTTTTGTAGTTAGAAAATGATAGTGTCTTCCAGTATCCCTTACTCTCTTGGGTATCTGTTTTAGGACCACAATTTGTTTATTTTTATATTGTAAGGGTTCCTCTCTCACTTTTCTCAGTACTTCATCTCTTGTTGATTTCTTCATGAACCTCACATGCACTTCTCTTGGTAATCTGTTTTTTCTTGCATAGCTTGAATTCATACGGAATATTTGATCCATCTCATTGTGAATGTCTGCTCGGTCTGCGTTTAAAAGTTCTGCCAACAACTCAATAATCACCATTTCTATATTTTCTTCGCTATCTTCAGAAATATTTTGAAACCTCAAATAATGTTCCGCTTCTCTCATTTCTACCATTGCCATAGCCCGTTCTAGCTCTTGATTTGTTTGTTCCCGTCCTTCATTCTTTTGCAATAACATTTCCACCTTTTTGTCAATTTCAGTTTTATTTTCCACTTCCTGGATTTTCTGTTCATTTTTAATGATCTTTTAATTTTGAACTTCAAATTGTGCCTTTATATCCAGAATTTCTTTGCTTATTTTCTCCAGTTTACTTTGTGTTTCCTCATGGCTCCTCTGCAAGATTTCTTGAATTAATTTTAAAGAGGCCTGTGTTTCATCTTGAGCCGTGCTTGCTTTGTCATGCTGTAGCAATGTACGGACAGAACTCTGAGTTGTTGGACTGGCTTGTCCAACAGAGGGCGCCAAAGAGGTTTTCTTTGCAAGTCTGGAAGTATTAGATGTACTCATTTTGTGGCTCACAGTCTTAAACTTATATCCAAAGCGTAAACAGGAATCAGCTGTTGTTAGGCAAACCTACCTCCTCCAGTCCCTTCTTGGATCTAAAATGTTCTCCCCCCCCTAATGTCTATTTAGTTTTTAGCCAATGTCAACAAGCATAGCTATAAACAGTCTCTTCACTTGTTATCTCAGACTAAGGCTTTGTTTTGTTCTCAAGCTTCCCAAGGTCACTCACTCTCTTTTTAATTCTTATTTTTTTGCCAGTAGGTGTCCTCCTTGGCTTATATATTGGCTTATTTATCAGTCTCCACACTCAGGTACTCCAATAATTTGATATTCATTAACATTTTCCCTTAATGTTAAATTGCCGGTCCAAAAGTCTCTCTGGGGGTCTTTACTCTTTCAAGTTCTCCCTTTCAGTGTCTCAACATTTTCAAACACAAGGAGAAGGAAAAGACTTCAACTCACCCAGACATAGCATGTTGTTGGAAATCAGCTGTTTTTCATAGCTTCCCTTCCAGCTGCAGACAACTTGGGCTACCTCGGCTCTCCTGGCAGCCTTTCTTCCGCCCCTTTAGAGGGGGCTTCAATACGTCTAGATTGGTCACCATCAGATCCAAGCTCCTGAAATATCCCCTTTTCTTTGTTGCTCCTCCAGGCAACTTTCCGTCCCTTTAAGAGATGCTAGGCAAAGCAAAACCGGACTGAGAGGCTGGAGATCCAGCCTCCCATGTTTGTCTCATTCCCTGCCAAACCGGAAGCTCCCAGATCTCACCCAGTTTCATCTGCGTTGTTTTAAAGGTGCTTGGTAGTAATTTTGTCTTTGGCTGTTAGCAGCTTAGTGACGAACAATATTGCTATGGCCGGTCTTTCCCTGTCAGTTTGGAGGGCTGCCACGGATGAAGTGTGATTAAGCGGGGGTTCCCTCTTTTCTTGTCACCCCTACAGGGTGACTTTTGACCCTTTCCAGGGTTCCCCAGTGGGGTGAATTCAGATGCGGAAGACAAAGCTCGCCTTCCTGCATTCGCAGGTGCCACGATGGCCCCCATTGCTCTTCTTTCTATATATTGACTGCACCACAAGGGAACCCTCTGTTAAAGTACTGAAGTTTGTAGATGATACAACGGTCATTGTCCTCATTCAAGATGGTGATAAATCTGTACAGAGATGAGATGTTGAACACCTGGCCCTAGCTGGAACAATCTAAAGCTGAAAATGCTTAATACTGAGACGAGTAGAGATTAGAGTGGATTTTAGGAGGAGCCCTTCTATTTTACACCATTACTATATATGACAGCATAGTATCAGCAGTACAGTCTTTCAATTTTGGGTTCTATAATCTCCCAGGACTTGAAGTGGACACTAAATATTAGAACCATCATTAAAAAGGCACAAAAAGAATGTTCTTCCTGCATCAACTCAGGAAGTTCAGACTGCCAAAGAGGCTGTTGATATAGTTTTACAGAGGAATTGTTAAGTCTTGTTACTTGTACTTCTACAACTGTCTGGTTGGGTACAACAACCAAACAGGACAGGTACAGACTCCAATGGATAGTTAAGATTGCAGAAAGAACAATCACAACCATCCTGCCTTCTACAGAAGACTGGTATATTGCGTGGGTTAAAGGAGGGCTGAGAAGATATCTGTAGACCCCTCACATCCTGGACATAAACTGTTTCAACTCTACCCCTCAGGATCGTGCTATAGGGCAGGGCTTTTCAACTGGTGGTACGCCTACCACTTGTGGTACATTAACGAGTGGCAGGTGGTATGCAGCTCTGCCTAGCCAAGTGTAGTGGAGGAGGGAAAGAGCCAGCGCAGGCAAGGACTTACTGTGAGAGAGTCCTCTGGAGCTACAGAGTGGCTGGGGTGAGGCAAAGGCCCCAGGCTCACTTCTGGCTCACCCTCCCCTATGAGAAAGGAGGAGGAGGGGGCCTGGAGACAGGAGAGGCTATAAAAGGAGGCAGTTGGGTGGGAGAGGGAGAGAGAAAAAAAGAAGCAGCCTTGGGAGGAGGTGGAGTCAGCTCTAGCTGCACCGAAGGGAAAGAAGAAGGAGGAGGATGGGGAGGAAAGGAGAGGAGAGGAGAGGCGATCGAGCAGGCCAAGCAGGCCAGCCATGAGCTGATCTACAACTTCTGTGGCAGCCACCTGTGCTGGCAGCAACAAACAGGCAAGAACTGCAGCAGGGGAGGAGTTGCCCTCCATGAGGAATGAAGAAATGTAGCATCAGCTGGAGGTGAGACACAGAGGGAGGGAGATGGAGAATGGAAGGATGCTTATGTGCTTTTGTGACTTTGAAATTCTGGGATTTGTGCAATGTGGGCTTTGTGTTCTTAAGGAGTGTTTGGCAATTTCTATTTGGCTGATGGCTGATGTCTCCTGTTAGCTTCTATTGCTCTGCTACTGTTAGCTGTAAGTTTTGCTGCAAGGGATTTTGAAGTATTTTTCTCCTGAATGGATTTTGCCTGTAGCATTCCTTTACTTAAGAATAGAGCCATTTGGGGAGGCTGCATTAGCCAGCAGCCAGTACTTACTACATTTTTTTTTCTTCCTTAAGTGCCAGCTGCACTCCTTAACTTTCCTTTCTAGCCAGTAGCTAATTCTTAAAGGGGAATGTGCTTTTTTAAGCTACTTCACTCAGCAGCTTGTCTTTTCTGTCTCTGGAGGCTTTTCCTTGTTTGATGAATATATGGAAGAGAGAAAATAGGGGGGGTTCAAATTCTTCCTTCAGAAGGAGATGGGAATGAGAAAGAGGGTAGGAGGGAGGGAGTCTCGCCTTAGCACTTGGCCACTAGCAGCCCTGCCATTGACTTTGCTTGTCAAAAGGTTGCAAAAGAGGATCACATGACCCTGGAATACTGTGACCATCATAAATATGAATCAGTTGCCAAGCATCCAAATATAAATCACATGACCCTGGGCATGAACAGGTGTTTTTTTTTTGGTCATCAAGTTTTTGACACCTTGCTAGTGGTATTCGAATATTGCCATATCCTAAAAATGGTACAATCGGTGAAAATTGTATGCCTCTTTGCTGAACATCTAATTCTTACAGTGCTATCTAATGTCTATGTGTATTTACTCATGTAGTATGGCTTTACTATTATTATTTATACTTATGATCTTCTTTACTCCCCACTTTATTGGTATTATTATTATTATTGGTGTTATTATTGTTGTATTATTATTATTATTATTATTATTATTATTATTATTATTACTATTCCATTGCTTTGCATGCACACTGAGTGCTTCTATACCAGAGATAAATTCCTTGTGTGTCGAATCATACTTGGCCAAATAAAATTCAATTCAATTCAATTCTATGGAAAGTAGTCTGAAGTCCACATTTTTCAAATTTCAAAGCTTGCATTTTGTGTCCAGATGCAAGACTGAGTGATAGATTATGTTTATCTGATTAATATATACAAATGGAAAAACTGTACAGTCTTAATGTAATATCCTCCATGCACTAATTAATCCATTAATCAATTCAGAGTTCATGAAACACAGAACAGAGCAACAGTGATTAGCTACTAAATACTGCACTTTCCAAAAAAGGAAGAAATGTATCAATATTCTTTCAATCTAGCTTCTTCAAAGTCCATTTCAAGCCATGTCTAACAAGGCAACAGCAACAAATATAACAACAAATATAACTCAAAAAATTATTCAGATTTATGGAATTTGGTTACTGCTAATTCTATGAATTTACCCAATCTATATTCCTAGGATGATGTACAAGTCTGTATATAATCAATTTCCAGAGTTCCATTTTTATGGTTTTTAACATGAATAAATGTACCAAAGAATGTTTTAAAACTGTGTATTACAGAATGACACATATTTTAGAAATGCATAAAGAATGTAACATTTAGTCATATTTAGATGAAATTTCAACTGGCCCAGAATGTAGTGGTGTAAGCAGTGGTCAGCCTGCCTGTGGTTAAAAATCTTCAGAGATGGTTGACACAGTTTAGAACATAAAATCATAGAGCTGGAAGAGGTCTTCTAGTCCAATCTCAATGCTCAAGTCAGGAGCCTTAGACTATCCCAGTCAAAAGTTTCTAGAGTCTACTTTTGAAAACCTCCAGTGATGGAGCACCCACAACTCTGGGAGGCAAGCTGGTTAATTGGTTAATTGTTCTTGCTGTCAGAAAATTTCTCCTTACTTTTAGGTTGGATCTTTTTTTAAGCTTCCACCCATACCGTAGATAGACTGTTTGATAGTGTGCAGATCTTACTTTCACAATTTAATTGTAATTCTTATAAATTTTTATAAATACAAGAATTATATGCCAAGCTTGAAGCTCGCTTTGCTGGTGCTTCTTAGCTTGCCAATGAACTTGGGGGGAGGATGGGGAAACTGAATGCCGGCTACAAAGCAGTGGTGGGATTCAGCCAGTTCACACCAATTCAGCAGAACCGGTAGCTAATTTTTTGTTGCCCAGGCCCAGAATGGACTTCTGGAAGCGGCATCCACACAGAGAACCAGTTGTTCAATATTTGAATCCCACCACTGCTACAAAAATAAAGAACACAGACCATAAGAATCAAGGACGATTCACCAGGTGTCTAACCTGACTCAGAGACATTTTCTTAAAACAATATAATTGCACCTAATTGGGCAATGTGACCTATTCATGGATGGGAGGGAAAATTCTATACTTTTACTATAGGGGTATGGGCTGGGGTTTGCCAGAGCTGGTTTTGCTTTTATGCATGCTGAAATGATATATTCAATAAAGTTTTACATTAAGAGATTGGAATGTCTCAAAGGTGTTTGCTTGGCTGGGTTCATCAGTCAGAACCTTGACATTATAATTATATTGAGTCAAATTAAAGAATTATAAGAATTAAATATATTTATATTTAAATAATATCTAGGTAACTGAAACTTTTACCCATTATTTCTGCTCCAAATACCTTTGGCAGTGGAAAATATTTTCTGACCATTTTCTCTATGGCACCTTCCTGTGTACCTGAACCTATCATCCTTCTTTTCTACAGCTTAAACAGCAATAGCACTTAGAGTTATCTACCACTTCATAGTGCTTTACAACACTCACAAGTGGTTTACAGAGTCAGTATATGGCCTCAAACAATCTGGATCCTCATTTTACTGACCTGGAAGGATGAAGGCTGCGTCAACCTTGAGCTGGCCAGGACTGCCAGTTAGCTGGCAATACTGCATTTTAACTACTATGCCACCACCACTCTAAATATCCCAAAATCTAATCAAAAAATGAAAACGTGGAATTTTATCAGCAGTTTCCCTCCCAAATCCTCTGGCTGCTCCCTTCTGTTTGTGATGATGGTATGTTCTATATCCTGTAAACACTTTCCTATTAACAGTTGTGAAAGTAGGGATGGATGGGTTACCTTCCATTTTCTACGTGCTTCTTTGTGCTTCTTTTAAATAAAAGAAATGTTTTAAAAAGATAGGGTTGAGGAAAAACTGTACTATGCTTCTGACATGGAGTAGGGAATCAGAGATTTATTCTTTATATTATCCTGGAAGATAATTGGCTTCCAGTCTGACTGAGGGCAGAAGAGTGGAGGAGACCAGGAGATGGCAGAGCAGCACCACTAGTGGGACCTTGCATTCTTCCCTCAGGCTCTCTGGCAGTGAGTAGGGCAGTATTAGCTCCTAGTGGGCTGATTCTATTTGCTATAAGTATAGAACGAAGAGTTCCAACTTTCCTCCATCCCAGAAGACAGCTCAGTATAATCCATCCCTGACTGGCAGCTTCATATAAATAATTTCTTAGAAAGCAGCTTTGGAGCGCTATGATTTCACAACATTGGCTGAACTGATTTATTTCCTACTCAATTGTGTTATATTTGAAATTATAACAAATTATAACAAACTAGCCTTTCTTTGAAAAGTTGGACTCTATATAAGCAAGCCATCTCCTTCTTTGCAGGCCCCTCTATCTCCAGGAGGTCTTTGAAGAGAAAAGTTAGCTTCACAGCTTTGTAGTATTTTCCTTTTCCAAGTGCAAAGGCAATATAGAACAGGGCAGTGATTCTTTCACTGGTAAAAGAAAAGTGGTATTTATTATACCCCAAATAGTTTTGAGGTCTTGGGTGTAGAAACTATGGTAGTGTGTTTCCTTAAGGCATGTGGTGCCGGAAAATATTGTAGATGAAATACAGAACTACTCTGTGTGGCAACAAGGAGAAAGCCACGGATGTTTTTAAGAAGAGACTGGACAGCCATTTGTCTGAAATGGTATAGGGTTTCCTGCCTGAGCAGGGGGTTGGACTAGATGACCTCCAAGGTCCCTTCCAACTTTATTATTATTACTATTATTATTATTATTATTATTATTATTATTATTATTATTATTATTACAAATGATCAATATCATAACATGCCTGTAAGCTTATGAATTAGTCTTCCTTAAAGAGGAGTTATACTAATGTGGAACAATGAACAATCATTAGAATAATGATGTGTCTGCATAATTACTGGAATAGTGCTGTGATAGTAGTATGTGACTAACCTAATGTGCATTGCACTTGGATACAATGTATGTAGAAAACTTTCCATTGTATACCCGTGAGAAACGAACCTAGTGTATTACAATGTGTATTCCTTTGTTCCTGAGAAAAGGAAAGGAAGGTATAAAACTGAAGTCTAAACCCACCCTCGGGGTTTAGAATTGCTTGTTGCTAATGCTTCTGAACCTGCGCAATAAATCTCTCTGCTAAAACCCTCTGGAATTCGTAAAAGTCCTTTCATTTTCCACAAGAATACCATTGTTAGACTTTTTTGTGTGTGAGAGAGAAAAAGTTAATATAATTGACCAGACTCAATATATGAAAAACCAAGAGCAGAGAGAGAGAGAGAAAAAATTAATTAGCTATTAATTTAATCCATTTTAGTTGATTGTCGACTCCTGCTTTCTTTCTGCACTGATTCTAGGATGCATTTTAATACTTCGAAAAAGAAAGAAGAGGAGGCCTAATTTTGTTCCTGTCTCTTATATTGTATTTCCAAATTCTAATATAGAGGGTCTTGGGGTTTCCTTAACAATATTTGCAGTCTGGTTCCCGCATGTTAACTTCAATGATGTATGTCATTTGGGACAGCAGCTTGAATCCAAATCCATTAGCTGGCTGCTTGCTAATCCCTTAGGACCAGCTGCCTCATCCCATTAGCAGAAAAGCACATGTAGCACATTTTTCTGAACTATTCAACATGACAGCTTTCATGACAACTAGGAGGACCTAAATCAGGTAAACAGAATTGGGGTTGTTTTTGTTTGACTGAGTATTTTCCACACACAAGTGATCCAGCACTGGGAAGAACAGGATTGAGAAAAATGAACATAAACTTGCTGGATCACTTGAATTTCCTCTATACCTGCTACCAGAATTTTACATAAAAAAGACATAAAATCAAAAGAATCCCAAGTAATTTGCTCTATTCAAGTTTCTTTCTTGTTGAAAACATTTATCAAAGGAAGCTATATGATTCCTTCCCAGGTAAGGGTTTATAGAATTACTGAAATTTTAGATACTGTTTTTCTTAAGTTTCAGAATGCAATAAACCGATGCTGGCTTCTGGTAATTTCATTTCTAGGTGCTCACAAACCTGCTGCTTGATTATCATTTCCAAGATTTTCCCAGGTATTGATGTCATTCCCAAGTATTGACGTGTATTATTAATAATACATTTTCTTGGGAGGAACTTGATATGAATGAAGGCCAACACCCTCCAAGCAACTAGCTGCTGTGATTTCACATTGTTGTTACAACAGTAACAATATTCTATTTCTTTTTTCTCTGCTAACAGTATTGTCAGTCAAGGTACAAGTTCTAGGCCAGATTGAGTTCCAAATAGACTCTACGTTATGTCTAAGATCTTCGAGAGGAGTAGCTTTATATGCAGTTATCTTCATTGGCAGGAACAACTTCCATCGTGGTTAAGGAAATATAGTACAGGGATATTTGTCCAAAGAGGGAAGAGGAAAGGTTGTTAGAAAGAAGACTAGCATCTCAGAATATGTCAATGCTGTTTAGCATGTTGTGTGAATCCAATCATTGTGTTTGGGTAATCATGACTTATTGGTCAATGCAACATGTGAATGCAGCCTATCTTGGCTTAGCAAACAAATTGTGCCTTAGTGTGATGCATGAAATCAGTGAGGAAAACAGAATCATTCTTTCTCTGGATGCACTCATACACAAAACCAAGCAATGTGTGCATTAGGGAAGGATGGCTAAACTGAGAGAGACATAAGATATTCTTGATTTCTGGTGGAGAATTAGGTAACTGTCCTGTAAAATTTTACATGCATTTGCTCCCCCTCCTCCTCTTCTCTCTCTTTGCTTTCTCCCATATCAAGTGGGTGCATGTGTCATTGATATTTGTTTTAATTTTGTGATGTATGTGCTTTTTTTTGCCCCTAAAGTTTTTTTTTTAAATCTGTTCTACACACTTCTGAGTTACTTCCCACCTCTAAATTTTTCTTTTAATGTATATACATGCTCTGATCTGCTTTTTCAGGACAATTAAGAACCATGTATTCCTCATATGTCAAACATACAAGGAGGTAAATCAGCTGAGAAAACCACTTAGAAAGCAACTCAGAGATGAGCTGTTATAATAAAGAATTCACAAGCTCCTCATATTCAGTGCCAAACTGTGGTATATGCTGAACCAGGCACAATTCCTGAATTTTTCCTCTCTAGTTGTATTCAAGTATTCAAATTTGATACAGGTAGTCCTCGACTTACAACCATTCATTTAGTGACTGTTTGAACTTACAATAGCACTGAAAAAAGTGATTTATGATTGGTGTTCACACTTACAACCATTGCAGCATCCCCACTGGTCAGTTTATCAGAATTCAAGAGCTTGGCAACTGGCATGTATTTATGACAGTTGTGGTGTTCCAGGGTGATGTGATCACTATTTGTAACCTTCCCAGCCAGCTTTCGACAAGCAAAGTCAATGAGGAAGCCAGATTTGCTTAACAACTGCATGATTCGTTTAACAACTGCAGGCAAAGAAAGTCATAAAATGGGGTATAACTCACTTAAGAACTGCCTTGATTAGCAACAGAAATTTTGGGGTCAATTGTGGTCATAAGTTGAAGGCTACCTGTATAGCTAGAAATTGTTCCCCATGGCCAGTTAACATCAGGAAACAGACCCATTTGGCATAATTGAGAGTGTCGCACCTTGTGATCTTAACCATTGGTCCCTATCCTGAAAAATATCTGTATCCCTAGTTATTTTTTGTTGTTCAACACCTGTGAAAGAAATGCCTTTAAAAATTAAGAGTGTTGGTAAATAGTGGGTAAGAAAGAGATAGAACCTGGATACCAGTATAAACCTATAAAGCCTCTTTAACTGCTATTGCTATCCTTCATTTCCAGACTGCATAACTTTGTATTGATATAATTTGTAGAAATATAAGCGTTCTGTATCAGGAGCAGAAAAAGAACATCTAAATCTTTATTCTAGAAAAGGAAAGAATTCATAGATAGAAAGAACTCCACACAGGGATTAAAATTACATTATCAAATATGTTGTGATATGAAATATGAATACAGTGCTGATTTTACTATACTAAACAAAAATGATTAGAGTTGGTGCCTACCTGTGGGCTGATATGCACAGTAAAACTCATGTCTGGTGGAGAAGTCAAAGGAACAGCATGGGACGCAACGGGGGTCGCAATTTTCTTAAATGGACAGCCTGTTGTACTGCCGGACCCTATGGAGTTCATGGGGAAGGACAGAGCCTCTGATGCACCAAGAGATGCTTCCAGGTGGTTGAATTTGCTGTTTGTAACAGAATTCCCATTTCCAGGTACAGATCTGGTATGAACTGGGAAACATGAAAGAAGAAAGAAAGAGGGAAGACAAGAGCCTATTTTCCATATCACATATTTTCTCATTCCTTAAATAGGGAGACGTTCATGAGCAGAAGTACAGGGTTTAATTTCCTTTAAGACAGCGGTTCTCAACCTGTGGGTCGCGACCCCATTTGGGGTCGAACGACCATTTCACGGGGGTCGCCAAACACCGCAGTCCGCGGGTTTGGGCCGTCACGTGTGCACCGCACATGCGCGATGCGGGCCGCTGCGCACGCCACGCATGCGCGATGTGGGCCATCGCACGCACCGCGCATGCACGATTTGGGCCATTGTGCGTGCGCCACGCATGCGCAGTTCGGGCCGTTGCGTGTGCCATGCATGCACGATGCAGGCCATCGCGCGCGCCACGCATGCGTGGATCGGGCCGTCGCGCGCGCACCACTATTATTAAGGTGACCAACGTTTTTACAATGAAAAGGAAGACACAAATAAATTGAAGAAAAAAATATCGTAAATAAAAGAAACATTTTAGTCATTGCAACAATAATACAGAATACACTATAATATGATAAATGCATAATAAAAAACATTTGTAACAATAACATTTTATATTGTAATTATGCTTACATGCCACGCCCTCCGCCCACAGCTGCCATGCCAGCACTGCTGCCCCGCCGTGTAGAGTGGGCCCCGCGGCTCCCAAAGCACCAGCTGCACCGGCTCCAGCTACAGGGGGGCAGCCTGTCATTGACACACCCTGCCTGCAGCTGCCCCGCCAGCACCACCGCCCACCCTGCACAGCCCGATGTAGAGCAGGCCCCGCAGCTGCAACAGCACAGGGGGCAGCCGGCCACCGCCACCGCCACCCCTCACACCCCCACCCACAGCAGCCCCGCCGCCCCTGTATCTTGCGCCCACAGCCATCATTGGCCTAGCAGGGCCAAAGATCAAGAGAAAGTTACTGTGGCATCGCTGCTCCAGTCTCCTTCAGGTATCTTCGGGACTAATTAGGAGATGGTGTAGTTGGGTAGCAGGGAGGGGTGCAAAGTTCCTGCCAATTCGCCTTCACTACAGACAACTTACATGTGCAAAGTTTGCCAGCCGGGTGTTTTGGCACACTCAGCAGCAATTCCTATTGGCTTTTGAAAGCCAATAGGGGGAATAGCACAGCTCATGCAAAAGTTGAAAAAAAACCATCAAAAAAAGGTGCCGGAATGCCGTTCTGAGCATTATATGAGGGAAAAAAAGCCCTGCAGATTAGTCTTCAAATATCGAAAAGGAGGACATGTAAGAGGACACTTTTCGAGGGAGGACAGAACTCACAAAAGGAGGACTGTCCTCCCTAAAAAAGGACGGTTGGTCACCTTACTATTATTTACATAGTGATGTCTTGCCAAGTTAAAAGTTGAATATAATTTTGCTCAGTGAAACCAGTCCTCTTAGATTACATCATGTAGAGAGAAGCTGGTTAGAAACAGGCTGTGGTTTTAGAAATCTAAACTCTATGAGCCCCCAAATTAAAAGGCATTCAGGGCAATTCATTAAAAAAAATTCTAGGATGGTGTATCTGCAGATGCCTTTCACTGGTGTCTACCAAGATTACCTGATGTTCTTTAAAATATTTCAATAATAAATTAGAATAACATACTCATAAGAGAATAAATTATTTTTAACCAAAATTACACATCCTAATCAGATTGGAGTTGTTCCAAAGAGATATATGATAAACATCATAAATTATTTTGAATGTTATTGAGAACATTAAAATAAATCATGACTATGATCTTTCTTAAAGCTTTGTTTAAAAAAATATGGATTGATCTTTTATGAGAAAGATTTCAGGACTACTTTTTTTCATGTGGTACAGATTATTTATAAAGAATAAAAAAAAGGAAATTGTAAATGGCTCTTTATCACAACAATATCCTATACTGAAGACAACCAGCCTAGATTGCTCCCTTTCCCCTTCTTTAGTTTTACTGACCATAGAACCACTGGCAATGACCACACTTCAGTAAAATCCCAGGAGCTAAATTAGCAACGTAAAATGGAAATTACATGCTGACCATGTTGTACTTAACATTTTCTTAACCTGAAGATTCCTTAGTACTATTAATAGAATAGTGTGGCTTTGTGTTAGGTTATTGGATTAATCAATAAAAAACTGAAATACTGATATAGAATTTGTAAAGGAAGAAATCCAATACAGTACCTGCATCTAATGAAAGGATTCAATGTTTCTTTAAAAAAGGTTAAATACTTAGGAATGTACTTGACAAAAAAATATTTAAAATAGCTATTTACCAAATTTAAAAAGTATAACAATAGATATCTGCAGATAGAGAATATTAAACTAGTCTTGGAAGAATTGAATATTTTACCAACACTTAATTTTCTTTCTCAGATTACTTCAATACATAATGAATGATATTAAGTGACTTGCCACATGATCCAAGTACATATGATCCAATAAAAAACCAAGAATTAAAATCAAGATTTTACTAGATTAAAAAGACCAAGTGGTTTTCTCTAAACTTTACACTGTGTTACAATGTTAATTATTTAATATGAATTTCTGAGTAGATTCTTATTTTCCAGCTAAGTTTATGGAAGGGACAGGACTTTCATGCTACATACATATCTCTAGCTGATACGACCAAAACAAACAATTTATAAGAGGTCATTCAATAATAAGTAAGGTTCAGGAGAAATATAGAAAAATAGTTTTCTCCTCATTTGCTTTTTTTATTAAATATTTACTTTTATGAAAAGGAAATTCTAAGAAAATCACTCAGTGGAGAGTTAATAATTTGTTCAGATTGCAAGATTTAATTACTAATAAAATGAAGATTAAGACTCTTATTTTGTAATGATCCAGCCTACATGATTAGTTCCAGTAATTTCAAATAAATATCATAATATTAATGAAATTGCAAAAGTAGGGGAGAAACATGACTGATTCCACGATTAAATGGATGTAGAATTTGAATGCAGTGATAGAAATGCAACAATAGTAACTTCAATGTTAGAAAAACATTACATCTACTGTAAAATAAACATTACTAAGCCATATATACAGTATATTTTCAATATATTCTGAGACAGTTTGTAGTATGCTAATTACTGCAAGGAGGGGTTTTTATGCTTTTTTTACTGGAAAGGCCATTTGATTCCTTCCATGTATGGCTAGCTAAGTTATGTCTTGATGTCCAGATTAACGTAATACCTCAAAAGCAAATTTGACATAGAATTCGACTCTCAATCCTTCAAACATTTGCATCACATCTGCAATTTGCTATGTATAAAGACTATCTCTTAATTTTACAGAATATCTAAATCAGAACAGATTCTTAGTAATATGATTTAAAATTATTATATTTTACAATTTTCTTTGATGATTCTGTATTGACCATGGTTTTTGATATTCATTTTTAACTTAGAAATAATATTGATCTTTAGTTATTTAAAGCAGTATAACATATTCAATTATTTACAACCAGTGTACTAACTACTGTAATCATATATTGGAAAACTATAACTTTCATGGCATTTTTACACCTCTTAAATCTCTTTATTTGTATTTTACTCTCTCTCTCTCTCTCTCTCTCTCTCTCTCTCTCTCTCTCTCTCTCTCTCTCTCTCTCTCTCTCTCTCTCTCTCTGTGTGTGTGTGTGTGTGTGTGTGTGAGTGTGTGTGAGTGAGTGAGTGAGTGAGTGAGTGAGTGAATGTGAAGTATCTTCTTTACTCACCTAATAACCCCCCTTTTTTTAAAAAGTAAGCCTTTTGTGCTATTTACATTGAATCTAGTACTAAGCTAGAATTAGGTAAGGCTCCCAGGGAAGACATTGTGGTTATGTCTTCTGCTGCACATACTTACTGGGACAACTTAAGAGTGAGGGATAAACAGATGAAGACTTAGAACTTAGAGCATAGTCTTTCCATATGCAGAATTAAACCTGCTCAGATTCCATGACTCTGACAAATGTTTTTAGTGTGATTTAGCAAGATGAGATTTTCTTATCTTTTCTTATACATATTCTCTTTAAATCAGATTTGACTCTTACATCAGGTAAGAACACAATCAAAGGAACAATTCCCATAGTATAGGTGGATAGGGCAGAAGGAGAGATGAACATGCCCAATTTGACTTCCATTGATTAACCAGGAAAAGAAGCAGGCCAGGTCTCACTTTTCTGTTAAATTGCTTTTGGGGAGAAATTCAATGAAACAATTGTGCACTATTTCAGTTTAAGATACAGTAAATTAACCCTTTCTATGTTCTTTAGGATACCAAAAAACCCCTCCAAATAACTTCTTAGTTGTCCTTAATGTAATATGACTTTTACTATATTTCTATAGTGTATTTGGCATGGTATGGTATGGTATGGTATGGTGTGGTGTGGTGTGGTGTGGTGTGGTGTGGTATGGTATGGTATGGTATGGTATGGTATGGTATGGTATGGTATGGTATGGTATGGTATGGTATGGTATGGTATGGTATGGTATGGTATGGTATATAATTTTGGTATACAGTAGTACAGACTTCTGTTAGATAGGAAAGAAGGGACTATATTCTAACACTTACATATTTTGGCTTGTTTGACCTCTGCATGAAACTCTTCCATGTAAGCAATCACAACTAAGAATTATGTAATGAAGACTTGTACACATGCACAAATGCACAAACACACAAACATATTTACACAAAAAGACTTGCACCCACATATGCCTACTTTTCACAAGCACTGATATACAGGCATCAGCAGCCAGTGTCTTTAGGTTCCTTGATAAACATTTTGTTAGATTTCATGTAAATATCTCCAGAAACATTCTGTATCCAAGATTTCAAATTATGGGAATTGCAAAGTGATTTTTATTCTCTGAAATTGATAAAGCTTTATATGGCCCTTGTACCATTTTCAAATGTCTAAGGGTTAAGATTACCATTCAGACTAACTCTGTAAGGCAGCAATCCCCAACCTTTCCACCTTGGCGGCTCAGCACAGGGGCGGTGTTCGTAAGAGAGGCGTACGCGCACTCTCTCCACGCGTGTGAATGGAGCTTCACGTGTAAGCAGAGGGCGCTTGTGCTTGCCCACGAAGCTCCACGCACATTTACCTGAGGGTTGGTGACCCCTGCTCTAAGGAAGAAGAGAAGCTTCACAGCTGTCTGCCATTGCCAGAGTATGGCATTTAGTACAAGAGATTTATGGTATGGCTTAGGGATAGTAGCACCTCTTCCGCTTTTCCCCTTCTCCATAAAGATGCCCAAGGGGCAGGAATGCTTGCTTGGTTCTGGCAGCTGTCAGGACACTCTACAGAAATGGCCCAGACCAAGCAAGCAGGCAGAGAACCTACTCAGTTTGGCACTGCAATGCTCCCTTCTTTCCTTTCTTCCTTCCTTCCTTCCTCTATAACCACCCAACTCATCCAAGCTTACAATTATACAATTAAAACAATTCACCAAATAAACAAATACTGTATAAATAGCAGCCATGATGATTACGCCTGCTGTATCTCACCCTATACTATTGGAGTGCATGCTGAAACATCAAAACTTTTCTGTTTTCCTGGCATTATCTTAACCAATAGTACACCACCTTCATGGGTAAAAACTAATTCCAAAATCAATATTTTGTAGGCTAAAACAGTTTACTAGGGCTGATTAAATTGTGAAAATTGCTAGGCAGATTGTAATATTTTGGTATAGGAGAAAAGGAGGGTTAATTCATTGTTACAGCAAAGAAGGGACATCTTGCAAGTTATAGGACTATTAGCTGCTTAGCACAATCGGTAAATTCTGTGTCAGACAGCTATTATGGAAATGAAAGAACTGGTGGAACCAAGAAAGTATGTTAGTAAAACAGCAAACTGGTTTCAGGGAGATGATCAAATTGATTTTAGAAAAAGCCAAGGAACAGCTTACTGATGCAAGCTGGATAATTGAAAAAGCCAAAGTGTGCCCCAAATAAATTAATATGTGCTTCATTGATTTCAGAAAGGCCTTGATCATGTAAAGCTGTGGAATGTCCATAGTAAAGTAAGAATCCCATAACATCTGGTGCTCATATGACACCTAAGCACAGATCTGAAATCATGGACAGAACATTGACAAAATAGACTAACTCCAGGAGTGATATAAAGGAGTGATATAAAGCTGTGTAATCTCTCCCTGTTTATTAAATCTATATGCTGAATATTTATTGAGAAATAAATGTAAGAAGGTGATCTGGTTTTAAAATTGGAGGAAAAAAATACCAATAAGATGCACTATGCTGATGACATTATGCTCATAGTTGAAAATAGAAAAATGAACTCCCAAGTTCTAGCATAGTGGAGAGCACAGTCCAAGACCCACAATTATTAAGCTAACATTTTAGATCCAACTTTGGGTAGAGATATGTAAATGTAGATCTTTGATATCTCAGTCCAATAGTATGTATGTTAATTTCCATCTCTTATATGTATACCATGGTTAAACTGAATGTTTTTTGAGGCAAGCAAGTTGCATACTCATGGAGCCCATTATCCTATCATGGTAAATTTACTGAGGAGCTATACCACTATGTGGCTACCTACTTCAAGCTCATAAGATTGAATCCTGATCCATAAAAGTGAATGGAACCCATCCAGATGTAATTAAAAATCTTTTCTTCTGATGTGTATGTATCTGAGAGAGAGAAGTAGAGAACGGTGCATCGTATAAAATATGAGGCACCAATTTATCAGTGATGAACTATTAATGCTGAAAACAGGCACACAAGTGTTTGGATGACATAAAATATAATCAAGCAATGACTTTTCTTTATGCATTACTGACAACTATTTGACAGAATTCCTATAAGATTTTAAACTCATGATGAATCATAATTCAACTGAAATTTAAAAAATAAACTCACAATGAACTAACTAAAAGTGTCATGCATTAACTTTTTTTTTAAAGCCCATTGATCTCTTGAGTTCCAGTAATATAATGATGAAGGAGCAGCTTCCCAATGAGAAAGTAGCTAGATCAGCAGCTCCCAACCTTTTCTATATCCCGCACTCCTAGAACACTCTGATATATTCTCGCACCCCATGCAAAAGTTCAAAATAACGGCAACAAATTATACATATACACTATAATTTTGAAAAGCCAAGTTTTCGCACCCCCTGGAATATCGTCTTGCATCCCCAGGGGGTTGCGAGCACCCCTGGTTAGGAACCCCTGAGCTAGATAGGTGTAGGAACTTCATTTTCTTCTCCTCAATATGAACGTAAATCCAGTGCCTGTTTCCACCCTCCCACCTAGTGTTCATCTGTACACAAGCTCCTAACTCACTCTTTGTGTTGACAACCTGAAATCCAGAATTGTTCATGACGTACTTACTCACAAAGTCTGTGTGAAACTTCATGAAATGTGGATGATCCCTGTACATTTTTAATCTTCAATCCATCACCTCACTGGAACAGCAACAGTGCCTCCAGCTTCAAAAATCCTTAAAATGTTCTCTTTTCCTGATCAAACGTGACCCAGACAGCAGTTTCCAGCAATTCCAGGGTACAGCAGCCTCCTCAAGTGGAGAAGAAATTATGTGCACGCAAATCCAGCTTAACCACAAGACAGTAACAGCAGCTGCTGGGTGGCTGGTTAGAAACAGTTGGAGCTGCTTTTCCCTCTCTCCCTCCTTCTCTTTGCTTGTAGCAAACTTAAAATCTCCCTCAAATGGAGCTGGATTCTTGCTTTATGATATCTTGGTAGCTGAATTCATCAGTGTACACCAGTCAGTGTATTACGCTACTGGTATAACACAAATCAAAAGCTGGGGGAATAAGAGTGGGTTGGATATTATTCAATGTGTTCATTTTTGAAAAAGATCAGTGCTGTGTGGAGTAATAATAATGACATATAGCTAAAGTTATAAATAGATATTTCTGTACTGGTCTTTTTGAGATACAAATTAGATAATATTATCAATTATCTAATAAGGAGCTTTTTAAATGTAAGATTGTGACTTTATTTTGATATTGCCATCATTTGATAGATGGGGTTCTCTGTCTAATAACAAAACAGAACTGCAACTAACAAGCAAACCCTTCCATACTTAGAAGTGTCAGATCTGTTGAATTTGTTTATTAATTAGGTACCTTCAAGTTGGTGTTGATTCTTAGCAGTCACTTAGACAGACCTTCTTCAGGTTGATTTGTCCCCAGCCTTATTTTTCAATAGTGCACCTATTGCCACTAAAATCACTTTAGGACTTTGAAGTGATTCCTGGTGTTCTCCTTGAAAATGGTGAATATATGTTCAAGACCATATCATGCAAACTGGTTGGTGTCTTCTTCCACTTTACCTTAACTTAGAACTTGCAAAACATGTTGAGTACCATCCAACCTGAGAAGCATAACACATGGCACTGTATCATCAATCACTTTACCTTGTCTATCCATGTGGTTTCTTTGGTAAATCACAAGAGTGGTTTACAATTGCCTCCGCCCACACAATACAAATTGATGCCTTTGCTATTGTCATACTTCTGCTGCCCAATATAAGTGTCTGCTTGCTTTAGTTGAGTAGCTAGGATCAGATATTTACTAGAATTGTCCCACTTCTCTATGGCCATGCCAGTTGCCAAAGAAAACACTGAACAGAACAGGAAACGCAAGATCCTTTGTCATAATTTTGGGGAAATAGTTAATCACTTTTTATATATATGTTTTTTGTGTTTTGTGTCCAGGGTTTTTAGGTTCACTTTTTAAATCAATATCAATAATATTATTATTGATATTATTGATATTGGTAAACTGATATATTGATGATTTCAACCATTTGAGATAATATAAACTCTCCTGGACTGGACTGGAAAGCCTCCAAATCCCTTCCTGCCCTATGATTCAGGTAGCCTTGCCTTTGAAGAAATAGATAACAAAGTCAAGCAAGAAATGTCTATTCTATCTTTTTTTTCTGTGTGGTGCTAGGTTAAATCTGATTTTGTCTATTTATATATTCAAATAGAAAAATGGATTTTAAGTCAAACAAACCTCAACTATGTTAAAAGAGATCTACTATCTTCTCTACAAAGTTCTTAGGATCTGTAATTACCTTCAGTCTGTTTTGTACAAAGACTTTGCCTGGAATTTACATATTTGTAGCAAACCAGCACCATCTTGTGATTTCCCTGAAGTACTGCATTTTATTTTGTAATTTTTTTTAAAGCTGTTGACCCTGATTGGAACACTTTTATCATTACTAACATTAAATATTATACCTGAAATAACAAAAATTAAAAAGTTTTATATTTTTATTTTACCTTTTAAAAACATTTGATTGTGATCATTTCTCATGTGATTGAATTATCTCCTAAGGAAGAGAGAATCTCCAGCTGCATAGCTAGGACACTACACTATAAAATTATTTCAGTTTTTAATTTCCAGGAAGGTAGCACAGGGTATGAAATCTTGTTTCTCTTACATGGTTAGGGCAATAGAACCAGGTGAAGTGCACTCTGGAAAATAGGTGATAACAGCTGGAATTACCTAGCTGCCACCAAAATTAGGGGGCATAGCTATGAAGACCTAGGTGGCTTTTGAGAGGATATTTAAGACCTCTACCCTCACATTTTATGCACTCATCCATTCTGCTTCAGAGTATATTATTATATTTGAGAATTATCTCTTCCTATCACTAATATATAGGGATTTTATTTATATATTACATTTATAAAAATAATAAAGGTGGGATTTAAACAATAAATAAGTAAATAAGTAAACAAACAAACAAACATAAATATTATCTGCCCTATTCAGCCATTATTTCTTAGTAATTAAACAAGAAAACTTCAGTAAAAAACACAGAAGCACAGACCATCAAAAGTATACCGGAATGGCGATGTAGATGCAGGAAGACGGGTGTCAGAACCCATATTCCTAAGGGGCTCTTTCTAATTCTGATTCTAAACTCCATTCTTTCTATTCCTCTGGGTTCTGTCATACTCCTGGAAGGGAGGGGAGAAGGTGCTGTGGGTTGCTTCTTTGTTTTCTCTATTGCTACAATGTAACTCTTTTGCTGTCTCTGCATACACACTCTTTGAACTGTCCTCCCTTGATGTCAACTAGAAAGGAGGGAGGAAAGAATGTGCCTCCGGGCATCTGGCTTATCTCCTGTGTGGAAGGGAAGGTGCAAAGACCCAATAAACACAGCTATAAGCCTGAAACGGACTGGCGTTATCAGCATTTTCCCACAACAGACTTAATACCTGGGGATTGGCCCATTTGAACTGATAGATGAACTATTGGGGTGGGGTTTGCTTGGGACTCCTTTAACCTATTGATCTGAGTGGGAAACCCTCAGCTCCTGTCTATTATGCCTGCTATCAGCTTCTCTTAATAAAAGTTCCTTTTGGAAGAACCTGCTTCCACAAGTTCTGCTTTCTTAGAATGAGGTTTTGAAGTAGGCCCTGACAACAGGGCTCTGTCTTTTGTGTCTGGTTTCTCCCTGCTGGGGGACCCTGGAAAGGGTCAAAAGTTTCTCCGTAGAGGTGGCAAGCAAGGAGGGGACTCTCGTTGATCGTGGGGTGGTGGCAGACCTCCTGTTTGATCTTAGGAAGCCCTCCAAACCGGCGGGGGAAAGACTAGCTGCATTCGCATAGCCAGTCCGAAGCTGCTGACAATGGAAGTCAACAAGCACTACCAAGCAACTTTACAGCAACGTGGATGAAACTGGGTGAGACCTTTCTTTATGATTTTAAGACTTTTTCCTGAAAATCTGCCCAAAGCGCTCCCCCTGATGAAAGCGGGAAAGGGAATTTCCACCCCATTCCCTCAGAAAAGGAAAGCTGGGAATTAATTACTTGGGCATACTGGTGAAACCTATAAGACTTATCTGGAATTAATATATACATACAGCTTGAAAATTTGGGACTAAAAGTGTTTTTAAAACTAAAAAGACTTGAAAAGTATACAATATTAAGTTTTGAATCTAAAAACTGGAAAGCGGTGTTGATGATATCTAGTGGTGAATTATGGCACTACAACTTATTTATGCCTAAAAGAAACCTGCCTTGAAGCCCAGAACTAGATAAGACTTTGGTTGGCCTTGGAAGCTTTTATTATTGAGAATTACAGTTGAGAAAAAAGGAGCAGCTTGGGGGCTGCTTATCTGTGTGGCAGAGAAGATTGTTAGAAATAGAAATATTATTATAACTAGATAGTTAGGATTTGTAATCAAAATATTATATCTTGGTATGAAAAGAGAAATAAGAATATGTTAAGAACTTTGAATAAGGGATGCTTTTGGTTGCCCAAATATAACTTGTTTTGAAATTATAAATGATTGGGATACTTTGAACATGGATGGGAAATTAAAATTGAAAAAAGCAAAAATAGGATATGTATTAAATAAGTGGAAAATGAGTGCAAATATAATTTGGCTAGAAAAGATATTTTAAACTGATATTATTGATATTATTAGAAAAATGTAACAAATGTTGATATGCAATTGTATGTTTACTAACACTAACAATTGTATTTGCTTAATGCGGAAAAATGGTTATTACCAGAAGAAGAGAGGACGTACTGGCGGGTTTAATATTGGACTTAGTTGGAAGAAGCTTATATGTACCACAGAATTACTAATGGACTCAGTCATCACATTGTCTATTGAGCACTTGTTTGTGAAAACAGAAAATTAATAAAACATTTTTAAAACGTATATTGGAGTACCTGATAAGAAATAACCATCTTGTAATTTTCAGGGAGGAAATCTACTTTCAAATTGCTTTTATAACAGAAAAACCTAGTAAGGGAAATCGAATATGGAAAAATGGTTTGGGGTAATAATAATGAAGGCTCCTTCAACATGACTTCAAGTCAACTGACATATCCATATAGTTTGTTTTTGAAATTGTGGAATCATAGAATTATAAAATTGGAAGGGACATTGGAGGTCTTCTAGTTCAATCCCTTGCTCAAGGCAGGTATCCTCACATTAGTATACCATCCCAACTGGCAGTCCAATCTTTTCTTGAAAACGTCCAGTGATGGGACACCCAGGACTTCAGCAGGCAGACTATTCCACTGCTTAGCAGCTGTCACAGTGAGGAAATTCCTCCTTATTTCAAATTTTGATGTTTTTCTGATAAGCTTTTACCTATTGCTTCTTGGCCTAAGCTTGGGAGCTATGGAAAATAAATCCACATCCTCATCCATGTAAAAGTCCATCAATTATTAGAAGATTGTTATCATGTCTTCCCACATCCTTCTTTTCTTTAAGCTACTCTTAAAGATTTTGTAAGATTTTGCTTTCAAGCTCTCTACAATCGTTTTTGTTCTTCTCTGCACTTTTTCTCTTTCCAAAAAATAGTTTGCTATTACTACTTTCAGGATGTTTTAGATTTTCTTGTCAGTCCATTGCCCTAGATTTCCTAATAGTCCCCCCCCCCATTCAATTGTCCAGCAGGCCTGTAACTGACACCTGCTGGTAAAAGGATATATTAAATACCTGTTTTGAAACTATATCCTTGATTTAGAACAGCAAAACTCAAAGCAAAGTCCTAGTGTGCTACTTGCTTGAGCCCTGAACTTGTTGTGAAAGCACAGAAACAAAATATAAGTGAGATAGTAGATGCAATCTAGGATTTATATGGCTGTTTTCAGAGGAGCCTGCTTTTTCCTTCTGCTTAACACACTTGGAATGTGGGTATTAAAGATGTACCTGCTGAGAACATTAATGAAATTAACCCCAGAAACCTAAGCAACTAATTCAATTACCAAGAGCAATATGTTAAACCATGACATCCTAAGAACACATGCAGAATACACTTCTTTCTGAGTACCAATCTGCTAAAGCATATCTTTAACAATAGAACTCTTCCTATTTTGCTCATCCTAATTTAAAACAAAACTCCTAGTTATAAATACGTAAATGAAATAACATGCTAGGGAGATGTTAAACATTTCTTACCTTAGAAAATGCACTTCCAGAGCAATCTGTCCCCAGAAAGCAAGCCAATTTACAGGGTATTTAAACCTCAAAAGATCTTTAGTTATAATGCTAAGACGTTAATGAGACTGGACATTAATGTGTAACATCACTGAGTCATCTTAGACCTACTTAAGACTCTTCAACAGATGTACTTTATTGTAGGTACAGCTGCCTATTTTTCCTTGAAAATTATCAGTCATAGATGATAGCACTTCTGACACAGAGCGGGCAAAAAAGAGGCAGCTTAATTGTTTTGTTTATTTGTGTCAGCAACGTTTTCACTGCCTATGACTGCTGAAGCTCTACAGTGAGTCATAACTGTTATGTCCTGGGCCTGCTGAATCATTCAGCAGGCTCAGAAATGTTGCAAAGGTCCCAGGAAAATCACAAGGCTGCCCGGGACCAGACTGGCTGTCTCCAGCCTTGCGCATGTGCACAAGGCGCGAAAACAGCCTTGCATTCATTGGCTGATGCTGGCTTTTGGAAGAACACAATAAAAGGCCTGCACACCATTTTTTCTGTTGCTGTTTGTTGGTGAATGAATAAAGAAGACTTACTGTTCAAACTACTCATTTCCTTGCAATGCCTTTAACCCGCAAATTTAACAGTGGCGACGAAGGTGGGAGGAAACAGAAGCCCCTTGGTCAAGGGTACATATAGATTACACTGGGCCCTTTCAGGGGCAATTCTTCCTTCTCCTCATTGACAGCCATTCCAAGTGGCTAGAGGTTGTGCCTATTTCCTCCACTACTACTGCTAGGACCATCCAGGTGTTGAGAGGAATCTTCGCCTCCCATGGATTTCCAGATGTCCTGGTCTCAGACAATGGCCCCCAATTTACATCTTCTGAGTTTCAGGCTTTTCTACAGGCCAACTTGATCCAGCATGCAACTTCAGCACCATTTCATCTATCTTCAAACAGCCAGGCAGAGAGGATGGTGTGCACTACCAAAGATTCTCTCAAGAGAATCACTTATGGCAGCTGACATCACATGTTAGCTGATTTCCTTCTTTCACAACGCACCACACCTTGCACAGCCACAGGAAAGAGCCCAGCAGAACTCCGCTGGGGTCGCTGCCTCATCACGAAACTGGACAGGTTGCACCCAGACCGGGTGGCTTCACAGGTGTCACAGCCACGGCCACCTAGGAAACTACAGGTGGGCGATCTGGTCTGGGCAAGGAACTATGGACCTGGACATCTCTGGGTCATAGCAGTGGTATGCAAGGTCTCTGGGCCACTGTCATATGAAGTGGCCTTGGACGAAGGGCATGTCATCCGACGTCACATAGACCAACTGCGCTGGAGGCTTTCCAGCAACACTTCCGCTCTTGGCTCTGCTCTCGGGAGGGGAGGACCATAATCACAATTCTGGACCACAGTCTCCCCGCTCTAGCAGTTCTTCACATGCTGCAGCACATGTTCCAGTGGCAGAAAGGGGGCATTCGCACACTTCAGCTATTGCTCCAGACAGGGAGTCTCCAGAAAGGGGGTTTGCCATGGAGGCGGCTCCTGACTCTGACACCTCCAGCACATACACAGGGGCCATGGGTTATTGGGGCATATCAGCCACTCCAGCTGCTGGTCTTGGGCTCGAGGGACAGTGCTCCCAAGAGGAGTGCATTGTAGACTTGGGGAATTCCACCCCACCACTGGACTTGGGGAATTCCACCCCCCTCCAAGGAACCCTGGCTTGGATTTAGAGGATCCAGCCAGTCAGCAGCTAGTTGGGTCACCTGAGTCTTTGGGGCACCAAAGTCCTGGTCTGCCTAGCCTGGCAGGCGAGCTGGCAGGCCAGGCACACATACCGGCCATAAGGTCTCAGCAGGCCAAGGGTCCACCTAAACATCTTAAAGACTATGTGAGGTGTCTGTCAAGCATAAGAGAATCTTACTAGTTTTTCAAATTGCAGAACAAACACTCAAATGAAGGGGTGCTACACCTCAAGGTATTTAGCATTGTGATTGTAGGAGTGGTCTGCCTGTGTGCAGGCATAATATATAACAACAACATCAACCTGCCAATTGAACACATGTATGTGTGCTGCTATAACAATAAGGGTACTTATTGTTTTATCTGGGAGGGAGGGGTATTATGTCCTGGGCCTGCTGAATCATTCAGCAGGCTCAGAAATGTTGCAAAAGGTTCCGGACAAACCACAAGGCTGCCCGGGACCAGACTGGCTGTCTCCAGCCTTGCGCATGTGCGCAAGGCACGAAAAGAGCCTTGCATTCATTTACTGACGCTGGCCTTTGGAAGAACACAATAAAAGGCCTGCGTGCCATTTTTTCTGTTGCTGTTTGTTGGTAAATGAATAAAGAAGACTTGCTGTTCAAAGTACTCGTTTCCTTGCAATGCCTTTAACCCGTGAATTTAACAATAACAATATTAGAATTCATATTAGGACTCATATTATTATATTAACATATTGCAATCGCATAAAGCTGAGGGTGAAAGAATGCAAAAGTTGGCTTGAAACAACATTAAAAAACTAAGATCATGGCATCTGGTCCCATCACTTCCTGGCAAATAGAAGGAGGGGGAAATGGAAGCAGTGACAGATTTTATTTTACAGAGACTCTAGCAGGACACTCTATAGTACCGTTGCAGACAAGGGGCTGTCCAGTCTCTTCTTAAAAACCTCCAGTGATGAAGGGCCCACAACCTCTGATGGCAAGCTGTTCTACTGATTAATTGTTCTCACTGTTAAGAAATTTCTCCTTAGTTCTAGGTTGGTTCTCTCCTCGATTAGTTTCCATCCATTGCTTCTTGTCCTGCATTCAGATGCTTTGGAGAATAGCTTGACCCCCTCCCTTCTTTCTGGCAGCCCCTCAAATATTGCAACATTGCTATCATGTCTTTCTTTTCACTAGACTAGACATAGCCAATTCCAGCAACCATTCTTTATATGTTTTAGCCTCCAGTCCCCTAATCATCTTTGTTGCTCTTCTCTGCACTCTTTCTAGAGTCTTTTGGGGGGCTCCAAGATCACTGCAGACGATGACTGCACCCATGAAATTAAAAGATGCTTGTTCCTTGGGAGGGAAGCTGCGGCAAACCTCGACTGCATATTAAAAAACAGAGACATCACCTTGCCAACAGAGGTCCATATGGTTAAAGCTATGGTTTTCCCAGTAGTAATATATGGCTGTGAGAGTTGGACATAAGGAAGGCTGATCAGCAAAGAACTCTGACTGTTCTTTGGAAGGACAAAAATTGAAGCTGAAGTTCAAATACGTTGGTCACCAGAAGAGAAGAGAGAACTCATTGGAAAAGATCCTGATGTTGGGAAAGATTGAATGCAAAAGGAGAAGGGGATGGCAGGGGATGAGGTGTTAGATAGTGTCATTGACACAGTGGGCATGAGTCTGGATAGACTCCAGGAGACAGTGGAGGATGGAGGGGGGACTGGCGTGCTGTGGTCCATGGGGTTGCAGAGAGTCGGGCATGACTTAGCGACTGGACAACAACAAAAGATATGAATCCTAATATGAGTCCTAATAATTAGGACTCCTTCCTTCCTTCCTTCCTTCCTTCCTTCCTTCCTTCCTTCCTTCCAATTAAATGATAGATAGATAGATAGATAGATAGATAGATAGATAGATAGATAGATAGATATAGATAGATAGATAGATAGATAGATAGATAGATAGATAGATAGATAGATAGATAGATAGATATAGATAGATAGATAGATAGATTCTCACCATTCTCTTCTTGAGATTAGAATTACACTATCCAGTTTCCACAATTACATTTGTCTTTATGATTTCCCCCTTCCTTAATGTTTACCCACACAATTAGTCAAGAGCCATAAGAGTCCAGTGGCACTGTTCTGTGGACAGCTAGCTAATATTGGCACCACATTCAGACAAAAAAGTACAGCATTTTGTACTATAGAGAATTTGCTCAGCAATATTTTTTTCCTCCACCTGTTAAAAAATATCTAATACCTATCGCAAGGTCATGTGGAAAATATCCCCAGCATAAAAGGAACCAATTTATGCATGGAAATTGAGAAATACCACATTGATTTCACTTCTTGTCAGCATGTACACAGAACAACCCTCCAGAACAGAAGGGTTATTCCACTGTATCATCCTCAATCTTAGCACAAACAATTATGAGTACAGCAAGTGATAGACTGGACAGAGGTTGACATCCCATATTTACTACATTCACTGCTGATTACTCAGGAGGTGACAAATAGAGCAGCAGCATATTTTAAACACATTTTCTGCAAGAAATATGCAAAATGAAAAGGTTAGCAACCTCAGAGTAAAAAAAATTGAGATGTTTTCAGTTGCAGTTATTGGAAACTTTGAAATTTTGGATGCAAAACAGAGGCACCAAAGTTTCAACTGTAATATACTGCTGGCTCCCTTATCACTCATTGGCAAGCAATGATAGGAGAGTATTTTTGTAATTTGCTTGTATGTGGCAATATCAAAGAACATAACTTACCTCATGTACTGTTAATATTGGTAATGTCCTCAGGCACCAAAAGACCTGAATATGATACTATTTCGTTTAATCAATTTATTGAAAAATATTTGAATGCCTTATTATAGTTGATTATTATACTTCTAAGGGAAAGAATGGAGGCTGCTCAGCTGCTGCTATTGAAAAACAGCTAAGTGAGATGCAAGAAATCATTTAAGACATCTCTCTGCTCCCCATCATCCCACTTTATTTATTTTTTTTGCCTCAAAAAAATATTTGCACTGTTTGTAGTTGCATTCTGCACTAACTCCTTGACATTCATGCAGTGGAGCAGAAGGAGAGGTAATAGACTTTGTGGGATTCTCTGTTTCATCCATGTTCTTCATTTTGGCTTTTGGCTCACTCAGATTTCTCTGTGTTTTGCTTCCCAGCATTACTGTGCGTGAGATTTGTTCAGAATATGATTGGAGTTATTCAAGAGGCTGCCAGCACATTCATTTGGTCTCAGTCTCTGATTGAACAATGCACTTCCCCCCCCCAAATAGCATGAAAGGGAGGGGAGGGGAGAAAAGAGAACCACTGTAATGCTGAGATGTATCCCAAGGCAGAAAACACATTCAGCACTCAGTCAGGGAAAGTTGAGTCAATTCAATGCTTTCTGAGCCACAGACTGCCAACAATTCCATCTTTTGTGTGAGCGAAAGAATCAGAGTCTATGTGCTCTGCCCTCTTTTCCTTGCCAGAGAGGAAAGGTCACGAAGAGGCACATAATGATGGGAAAGCATGTGGCAAACCTTCCTGAGAAAGAGAAGAACTAGCCCAGTGAAACCTCTGAAAAGGAGCCTCCACTTCTTGATTTCAGAATGGGTCACAGGCTGGGTGAGATTTCTCTGGGCATGAGCAAGGGGAGTTGCACAGCCAGGCCACTGAGAGATATTAGAGCAAGCAAGACTGAGGAGGAAGACCAGACAGCACCATACAGTAACGTCTCCAGTCAGCAAGCATATTTTTAATTAGTCAATTAATTTTTGCTGTTGGGAGAATATACTAGCATTTTTCAGTGTTAATTTGGAGAACCGTATGAGCAACATTTCATAAATAAATGCATTTTTTCACATTCATATTCATAACATTGTATTATACCATTATTCATCATATTTCATAAATATATAAAAAATGAGTAGGACCATCAGTTCTAGTCCCACCTTAGGCATGAAAGACAGCTGGGTGACTTTGGGCCAGTCACTCTCTCTTAGCCCAACTCACCTCACAGGATTGTTGTTGTGGGGAAAATAGGAGGAGGAAGGAATATTAGATAATTTGCTGCCTTGAATTATTTATAAAAATAATAAAGATGGGATAAAAATAAATAAATAAAATAAAAGCACCTTTTCTAATATGCTACGTTAGCACAAAAGGAAGAAGAAGCAAGTTCCCAAGAGGCCAGCTGCATTCTAGATTCTACCATTGAAATTTGAAGCAGTGCAAGGAAAGGAAAGTTGAGGGACTGACCAAGAAGGAAATCAGTGCAAAGGTTTTTAGAAAAGCAAAGAGTATTAAATGATATTTTCACATACTGTAATGGGGTTCAAACTGAACTTCTATTTTTGATATTCCTGCTTAGATAAAATTGGAGGAAAAGAGACTAAAATGCCCCTCATTTCTTCAAGGGAGTAGTTGAATAGATAAAAGCTAACCAATGTTTCATTGACTGCAGTTGCCATTTGGAAAATTAAGACAAGTCGATTTTGCACAATATATTAAGCAGAATGGGGTTGGCTGGCTTGTACTTCAGTGTGTGTTGTATGGTGTAAATCATGCAAGTGAGGTTAGAACATAGAACATAGAATAATAGGGTTGGAAGGGACTTTGGAGGATTTCTAGTCCAATTCCCTGCCCATTGTAGGAGTTCCTATATCATTCTGGATTTTCTTTGGGCTTGATGGGATGGATACACATAATCATAGAAAGAATAACACAACAGAATAATGGAATTGAAAGGGATGTCCAACACTCCACCCAAGCAGGAGACTCTGTGCCATTTCAGAAAAATGGCTGTCCAATCTCTTGTTAACAACCTGCAGTGATGGAGCACCCATAACTTCTGGAGACAAGCCATTCCAGTAGTTAATTGTTCTCACTGTTAGGAAATTTCTCCTTAGTTTTAGGTTGCTTCTCTCCTTGATTAGTTTTCATCCACTGCATCTTATCCTGCTTTCTGGTACTTTGGAGAATAGGTTGACTCCCCTCTCCTTTGTGGCAGCCCCTCAAATATTGAAACACTGCTAATGTCCTTCTTTTCACTGGACTGACATACCCAATTCTTGCAACTGTTCTTCATATGTTTAGCCTCCAGTTCTGTAATCATCTTTGTTACTTTTCATTGCACTCTTTTTCAGAGTCTCAACATCTTTTTTATATTGTGGTGACCAGAACTGGGATGCAATATTCCAAGTGTTGTCTTTCCAAGGCATTATAAAGTGGTATTATCTCTTTACGTGATCTTGATTCTATCCCTCTGTTAATGCAGCCTAGGACTGTGTTGGCTTTTTTGGCAGCTGCAGCACACTGCGGGGTCATATTTGTGGTTGTCCATAAGGACTCCTAGACCCTCCCACAGTTACTGCTATTAAGTCAAGTTTCACCTATACTATACCTATGCATTTGATTTGATTTGTCTTGCCTAATACCTTACTTTTCTCACCACTGAATTTCATTTTATTAGATAGGGCCCAGTGTTCAAGTTTGTCAAGATCCTTCTGGATCTTGAGCCTATCTTCTGGGGTGTTGGGTGTCTTCTATCCCATTATCTAAATCATTTATGAAGATGTTAAAGAGTACTGGGCCTATGGTGTCTCTTCCATAGGATAGGTAGAACTTTATGCCTAAATTCCTTAAAATGTATAGATGAAGGTATTATTTGGAAAAAAAAGTCATGGTCTTTGGCAGTGATTTAAGTATATGTTGCTTGCTGTTAAAGAAAATCTCCTGGGAGACAGATACTCCTTTGAAACAAAAATTAAAAAAATATTCATCATTCATAACTTGCAAAGAATAAGAGAGATACAAATTGATGCAGGAAGTAACCCTCTTCATGTATATGCAAAATGTATCCAGACAGATGAGTGTCCCCCCCGCCCCCATGGGATTAATATCCTGTGATATGACAGAAAGTTCATGACTGTCTGTCCATCCACCCTTTCTTCTAACTGCTTAGATGCTGTGATATAGGAAGGGAAGGAGATATAATGGGAGGGAGCAGCCAGAGTCTCAAATCTTTTCTTGTCCACATTAGAGAGTACTTGAAGGCTGTTTTTCCCAACCTCCAGGTGGGAAGAAAAAGAAGCCAAGGGATCCTCCAATTGGTGATCTGGAACTGCCCCATATTAAAGGACACAAGGGCAGCACAGATTGTGTTAATATACTTTTTGTAATTACAAGGAGTCAGATGATGTATTTTTTTAAGAAATTGAAAGTGGCATACATAAGCTATTTATTTATTTGTTTGTTTGTTTGTTTGTTTATCAAATTTAGAAACCACCCATCTCCTTCAAGAGGCACTTTGAGCAGTGTACAAATAAAAATGGTAAATATGCATTAATTTCTATAATTCTTTTCTAAATTTTTAATAAATTTCTAAAAAATTTAATTTTCTTTTAGATTTGGAGAATGTTAAAAAGACCTGACTGATGAAAGACGATCACTGGGAGCAATCAAAGAATAACACTTGTTCTACCTCATTGTCACAACTGGAAAAGGGTAAGAAATTCTGAAATAGAAAGAGTAACTGTTGGGAGTTGGCAGTATTTTGGATTGTGAAATACACATGAAAAATAGAAAAACATAGCAAGTTCTGCCCTGAGAAGAAAAAAAGGTTTTGACTACAGCAAGGGCTCCAATCAGAGATAATGTTATTATATGTTAAGTAATTCTCTCTTTTTTGTCATGAGTTGTTCTTTTATTTAAAGCATGTGTCCAGTGGCACTATGGGGGAAAAAAGGATATAAAAAAATTAAGATGGCACTCATGGGAACATGATTGAAACCCTGCTCCTTTGAACATGCATATGGATCTGGCTTTAATCATATTGACACAGCCGATGTCTGATAATTTTTACACAAAAACACACACACAAACATTCACACACACACTGGCAGATGCTGGAAGTGTATCCTGTTAGAATTTTATTGTAACATATAGTATTTTTGAACATGCTCATTCAGGACTACCATTAGAAGAACCCAAAGAAACCCTATCCATCAAGTCTGCACACAGAATCCAACCTGACAGAAAGAAAATGGGTTTGTTCTTTTATGATATAGGGGAGGAGTTAGAAGAACCAAGGAACTAAGAGGGAGGGATGGCATGAGGGGGAAAGGTTTTGCTCCCTGCCTTGGGGTTAAGTAGTTTGCTGAACAACATCTAGTAGCCATGTGGTATAAAAGATATTAGATATTAAGATATTAGATTGACACTGGGGAGATGCAAGTTCAAGGCTATCCTTAGCCAAAGAAAGTGACTTGGAGGATTTGGCCTGCCAGATTGGGCTTTATATTATCAAGCATCTGTATTAACTTGGTTAAAAGAATGGATAACTCTTAGACAGGACTTTTTTTTGTCATAGAATGCACTGGAACAGAGTTCCAGCACCTTGTTTCAACAGATTTTCCAGAGTTGCATTCTTTTCCTAGTTTCCCTTCCTATCCTCGTTTGTTTTTAAAAATGCCCCGCTGGTGGTACGGTGCGAGCAGGGTACCCTCTGGCGCTGTCTGCCTCCTATAGGAGGAGCCATGTGGCGCTAGAGCACCACAGCCAGAGCATGGCTTGATTGACTGGGTCAGACCATGTGGTGTGGAAGCCGATGGTGATGGTGGGAGACACATAAACATGGAGGCCATCTTTCACAAGAGGGTGAGCGAGACTTTTGCCTTCCCTTACAGAAAGTGTGGGGTGTGTGAGGTTAAAAAGAGGTGAAGTGAGAGGAAAGAAAGGCAGCTGGCATGGAAGCTTGTCCGACAGTGAAACCTTGCTGTTTCAGTTCCTTGGGTAGTTCAAAGGCTGGGATGTCTACAAAAATCTCTTTTTAATCTTTTATACTTTATATTCAAACTGTAGAGGGGAAGAATAAGAATAAAGCCAATGTTTTGTGATTTGGAGGTATTATTATTAATAATATATTGATTATGTATTGGTCAGATGTAAAGGTAGACCTACAGTATAAGGTTTAATCAGATCTATTTATTAAATTGGGTTTAACTTAAAGATAAATTAAAAGTAATCTGTTCACTGACAAAGTTTCAACTTTAATTTGTTTCAAATCAATATCCATATTAAACTCCAAATGTTAATTTCTCCACCTTGCTTGACAACTTCTTAAAAATAATTCAATCTTTTACAAGCAACCAAATTTTGTTTTATTGGGCCAATTTCATTCCACATAGAAAGCTGACATTTCCACTCATTAAACTAAATGGGTATGCCAGTGGTAAATGTCCCAAAGGATTAATAAAATGCCTCCTTGTAATTTAAAGTCACACAGTGCATGGTAACATTAATAGTATTAACGTTATCTTGAACAAAATCCTAGTCTTTTAGATACATTAAAAATTGAAGGGGTTTTTTTTCAACTACAAAGGTAAACCTTGTAGGCAAGACAGGTTGTATGATGTGTGCGAGTTCCGGCACCTTTTTTTTTTTTTTACAAAAAAAGCACTGCTCTTAGAGATAAAAGATTACAATATCTAGAGGAGCATGACCTACAACTTGGATAGCTTGCCTTCTTATGGTATGAGAAGAATAAAATACATAGATACTTTCAAAACTACATAAAAAACGCACTTCTTCTAGAATGGGGAAAAGTAAAAACGAAAATCTACATGAAAATACCTGGCTGGCTTTCAACAATAGAAGCATTTGTTCACCCAAACTTAACTGACTATGAGAAAATTGTGACCTATAAAGACATTTTGAATACTGAAGGGAAACTAAAATCCAAACATTAAGTACAATGCTGATTGTTTTAATAAAGGAATTTTTATATTAAAAAAAAGAACTGAAAGAACAGGACATTGATCTATCATGGTGGCCACACTTGCAAATTCAAACAAGATATGAAAAAGATGTTAAAATATCTGGATTTTATAAAGAACAGGAAAAATTTGACCAGATGTTATTGACATCAGATGAAAAATTGTTTAAGAACCTGCATAAGTATATGTTGAGTTTAAAGATGGAAGAGAAACAAGTTAAAGAAACAATGATAAAATGGGCAAAAAACTTTTGGTGTAACATAGAGTTGGAAAAATGGCAAAGTCTTTGGGAAAGAAATTCTAAAATAATAAAAGCGGTGATTTACAAAGAAAATCTATACAAAATGTTCTACAGATGGCACTTAACACCTGTGAGGTTAGCAAAAATGTTTAAAAATATGTCTAGCAATTGTTGGAAATGTAGACAAAAACCAAGCACATACTATCACCTTTGGTGGACATGCCCTAAAACCAAAAGATTTTGGTCAGGAATACATATATGGTTAGAGAAAATGACTAAAAAACATATAGATTTTAAGACAGAATTATTTTTGTTAGATGTAATTGTAGGAAATTTTGAGAAGGAATGTGTATATTTAATGTTACATGTATTAACTGCAGCGAGAAATGTATTTGCTCAACATTGAAAGGATGAAGAATTACCAGCGGAGGAAGAGATAATTAAGAAAATTTTAGATTGTGTAGAAATGGATAGATTGACACTAAAAATGAAAGAGAAAGAAGATTCAGATTACTTTAGAACATTGGATACATTTTATCAATGGCTAGAAAAACGAGATAGAGAGAAAAGAGTTTAACATGTATTAGTAAACTAAATATTGGAACCCAGACAATATGTTGCTGATAAAATATTAAAAATTTGTGACTATAAAAATTAATAAAATATTGGGGGGGAAAGAAAGTGTCTTGTGTCAGTCACTCTTTTTCTGTCCAACCTACTTCACAGAATTGTTGTAGTGTGAAAAAATAAAAGAGGAGGCTTTGCTACATTTGCTGCCTTGAGCTCTGGAAGGAAAGGCAGGATATAAATATAACAGATAAACACCCAATGAAGTTAACAAGTGTTTCAAAAGAAGAGAAAGGAACAAGACCAGTAAGAGGCAATAAGACAGATGAATAGGAAGGGAGGGAGGGAGGGAGGGAGGGAGGAAGGAAGGAAGGAAGGAAGGAAGGAAGGAAGGAAGGAAGGAAGGAAGGAAGGAAGGAAGGAAGGAAGGAAGGAAGGAAGGAAGGATCAAAATAGAATTCAACAGCCAGGAATCTAGTTTTCATCAGAAAAAACAAACACTCAAGAATCTAAACACAAACCTTTACATTTGAAAAAGCAGAACTAGATATAAAAATTATATCTTGGTACTTCCCTTTTTTTTTTCAATTAACAGCCTGTAATCATTAGTGGTCCATTGGACTTCTCATTCATATATACACTTATACTTATGACATAGATATTTCCTTTATATGAATGAATCCAAAGCATGAATAACATAATACCTGAAATGTAATGTTTTATAGCAGAATCAGTTAAGCAGATGTTAAGAGACAAATTAGAGAAATGGCATAAACAGTTTGAAAACTGGATATTATTGGAACTGGGGGAAAGTGAAGGGAAGGTGCTATTTTTGCTTTCCAAATCCATTCCCTTTCCCCTCTCCACATATTTCAGTCATATTTGGAAGACTATGGAAGAAGATTACTTTGGTACAGGGAAAAAATTAAGTGCGCACATGTAGACATCACATCTCTTACACATGGCACTTCCCCAATTCTAGAAATCATTTTAAAAACACATTTTAAAAGTTTTTTTCCTTTCTTTTTCATGAAGGCACTGAAGCTGCAGCAGGCTTATGGTAGCTCTTTCCAGTATATCAAGTTATTTTTATTTAGTGTATACTATGCTTTTTATTTTAATATTTCAGTTGTTAGTTAATTTTAATTAGTCATATCTTTTCTTTTTAGTTTTCACTGGTAGAATTATGTTCTTTGCAAAGCATCTGTCAGCCCTGCCCCAGCTGGCTCTCTAGGAGAGAAAGACACGACTCCATCAGAAGGTTAAAAGGCTTTTTTACTAGAGACAACTGGATGCAGCAAAAACAAGGCCAGATCTGGAGAAAACCCATGCAAACTGCTACATTGTTCCAAATCCTTAGCACTCCCCCCTTTGACCAGTTTGTCACTGCCCAATAGGATGGTAGCTGGGTGTTATGAGAACAAGACAATTTGAGAAGAAGTTCCATTCCCAGGTCCTGGGTGCCCAAAAGTCCTTGAAGTGAGCCAGATGAAACTGGTTCACAACTCTGCTTCCTGTGTCCGTTGGTTTCCCTCCCCTTTCCCCCTCCCCCTCCCTCTCAGGACTGTGGCAGCCTGCAGCACAAATGATGAGGAGGACAGCCTGACAGTATCTTCATGAGAAGGAAGAAGAAAAAGGCACAAACTATTTCTGGGAAATTTTAAAAAAACTAAGATTGATGCTTAATTTCAGCTATGGACCATCCTTCTCAATTGGGGATCATCTATCTTAAATAATCAACCGAAGCCTCTACATTTTACAATAACTGAAGGAAGACGTAGGGTTTTAACCACCCTGCCAATCTGCCCTGTCACAAAAACAAGAGGGGAAAAATAGATGATGTCAATCCTCTAGTCATTTCCCTCTCATCACAAATTCAGCCTTCAGGCATGTTTCCTAGCTGTGGTTTGAAACTAGTCTTGTCTTTTCAAGTTGTCTTCAGTGCTCTTGCCAATTATAGCTGATTACTTCCTTGCAACAATTCACTGACTACTTTGTAGAAGAAGAAAGAAGGAAGCAATGGTTGTCCTAACAGATGAAAGATTATCTATTCTTCTTCCCCTTCCCCTTCTTCATCTCTTGTTCAAAACCTAGCAGAAGTATGAAACTTTTTACTTCAAATGACTGAAAAGCTAATGAAACATTGCAAGTCTGTACTTAATCTTTCAAAAACAGCCCTCAGTCAATTAGAGAAAGTTTTGTATGTGAAAAAAAAATAGCAATGAAAAAAAATATTTTGCTGGGGTTTGAACCAGCAATCTCTTATGTACAAAGCAAAATTCTTTACTACTATACTGTTTTAACTGCTGGGTGAAGGTCTAGACCCGTGGTGGCGAACTTATGGCACGCTTGCCACAGATGGCACACAAAGCCCTCTCTGTGGGCATGCGCACTGTTGCCCCAGTCCTCGGCCTTCAGCTGGGTTTTATAAAACCTTTTTGCTTTAGGCCTCTGCCGCCGTGTAAAAAAAAAAAGTTTCCATCAATCAATTTCAACTTCTCACGAGGAAAAAAAAAATCTTGCAAAGTTGGAATTGATTGATTGAACTTTGTAGTCCCACCCAGTCTGCCATTATCACTGAATTATCATGCCCACCCAATGATTATCACGCCCACCCAATGGGCCATGCCCACCCAAAGGGCCATGTCCGCCTGGCACCTGATGATACATAAGTGGGTTTTGGGTTGCAGTTTGGGCACTCAGTCTCTAAAAGGTTTGCCATCACTGGTCTAGAACATTCTTGAAGAGCAAATAAGCTATAAGAAAGGAATTTTTATATTAAAAGTGATTGTTATGTATATATGTGCATTTGCTGCTTTACTTTGGTATTTAATGCATAGTTTGTGCATGTGTATATATTTGTTCAGGTGTATATCTGTATCTATATGTGTATAAAAGTATATATATACATCCAAAAGATCCACCCTCAGAAGACTTCATGGAACAGAGAGTTGAAAGCATATAGCAGCAGATGAATTGTTCACTCGGAGGACACAGTAACCTGCAGTTCAGAACATTTTGCAGATTATTGCCAGTGTCTAAGTTCAGACAGGATTTTCTTAATCTGTTTTAGAGTCAAGCTGGTTTGAGCACAGAACAAGGGCAGCTTAAACTTTAAGCCCAAAGTTGCTGCCAACCCCACTTCCCTCAAGGAATTGTAATGAACATGAGAAAAATATGAATTTTCCATGAAGGCCCCATACATTTTGCTGGGAAATCTGGAGGCAGTACCCAGTTTTAATCCTGGAGTTCTGTGATTTCTCATGCAAGCTAAGTGAATAAGCCAAAAGGCAATGTGAACCCTACTGTCACCAACTTCCATGGAACTGCTTATATACAGCACAATTAATTTTACATATTCTATTTACCTACATTTCTTCAAATATCTTTTCTAATATAAAATATTTTTTCGGTAATATACAATCTTCGGCTCTCTATATAGATCTGTATTGCATAACATAGAATCACAATGTTTTCTAATATAAAATTTTGTGCACATTTCTTTGATTATGCACATTGATAATATATACATTTGAATTGCCTTGCAAAACTTGGAAAATAAGTAAATCCTGAAATATAACAATTGTAGCGGGGCTGTCTGAGAGTGTTTGCAGGAGCTCGGTTGGGAAGGGAGAGATTGACACAGCTGCTGCTGGCTTTGGGTGTGGCCGGCTGTCTGAGAGTGTTTGCAGGAGCTTGGTTGGGAAGGTGTGGCCGGCGTGGGTGGAAGAAAAAGATAGAAAAGGGAAGGGAAGGAAAGGGACGGGGTGGCTGTTGCAGTTCGTCAGGTGAAGGTAAAGAGGGAGTGGAAGTTTTATTTGCTTTTCTTCCTAAAGAGGATATTTTAAACGGAGGCTAGAGAGAGAGAGAGAGAGAGAGAGAGAGAGAGAGTGGAATTTTATTGCTTCCTTCATAAGGAGGATATCTCAAACGGAGGCAAGGGGGAGTGTGTAGAAAGGAGTTGGCTGAAGCTCCTAGCCTCAGATTTTAACAATAAAGATAAAGGGGGGAGGGAGGGCTTTGATGCCGAGACCTGACTGAGAAGAAGCAACAGAAGGAGAGGAGAGACTGGTGGTGGCTACTGTTGCTGCGAAGCCTGGAGGCTATTTGGACTGTGACTATTGTTGCAGGTACAAGTTTTAGACTTTGTGGGGGAGTTGCCCGGGGGGGCGAGCTATTGCTACAGCACACTGACTGTTGTTTCTACTACCGTCTGGAGCCAGGGGCTTTTCTCCATCCCACTTGACTCTGAACGACTGCTGAGGAATCCTCAATTACTGCTGCTATAACAGCCTTGGGCTGTTGGATATCATCATAGCATTGACTATTGGGGCTGGTTATTTTCGTTCCTGGAAGCCCCTCCTTGACGACAAGAGCCTGCTACCTCCTAACTCTGCATGAGCTCCGGCTGGAAGAGACATCTTGCCAACCCCTAGAGAACACCACTGCAGGGCTTGACAAGGGGGGATGGGGCTGGGAGGGCTTGGGCTTCTGGCGGCCTCTGAGGAGGTAACACTACACAATATTTTGATAAATTTTGTAAATTCAGATTAAAATCTGAACACTTTTTATCCTCCATTCCTTCTGATCTTTAGAATAAGCATAAAGTATTCATATGTAGAAAATTTTGCAAATACTGTTGGATGGTGTACAACAAATTTTTGATTGCTTTCTCTTTTTCAAGGAATAAACATCTACTTTCTAGAATATTTATGGGGGCCATCTTTTATCCCCTTCCTATCCAATACCTTAGAAAATTATTGGCTAGGTACTGACATGGTAGTGAAAGAAACAAACAAGCAAAAATGGGGGAACGGTTGTGTACATTTTCTTCTTCCCCAATTTCTCCACCCACCAACAGGATAGAAAAGTTCAAGAGGCTATTTGCTCATAATTCAAATTCTTTTGTGGCTGGAGAGATGCCACACTTGATGTGAGCATTGCAAATGAATGATCCGTAGACTGATTACTTAAATAAGAAATAAGAAACTTGCTTGATTTGGAAGTTAGTTCAACAATCCCGCCCCTGCTCCCAATCCTGGCTTGTTTCATAAAATTTTCTGACTAGACTCAGAGATTTCACTTTAATTTCTACAGCAACGGCCTGTGGTTTCCAATTATGGAAATTATGTGGTTTCAGAAAGGATGCTATTAATGGAGAAAGGGAAAGTAACGCCTTTCAGAGGTATAATCTAAATGTGAGAAGAAAATGCCTCCTATGATAATCCAACTTCTCCCCAACATTGAAGTTCTGCTTCTAAAATACTTACATATTTACAAAGGTCTAATACTTTCCCCTTAATCTACAATGGGGAAGCAATGAGCAACAATTTTAACGTATAGGAAATTATAGTTATTCCATCCAAAAATAGGGTTGTCACTCAGGGACCTTCTGCAGAGATGGCATGTACAGTTAAATATTCCAAAGTAGGAATCAAGTTGCCAGAGTACAGCCAGCCATAGCAGGGCTCCTTCCACGGCTCCGTCGAAGAATGTGATAGAAGACAGTTCCTAAAGCCATAGAGATCAATCAGTAAATGGTATCAAGTCAATTAGTTGAAAACTAAATTGTAATTTATGCTTCAAGTAAAGTGGTCCTCCCTTTTTTGTCCTGGTGCTGCCCACAAGCAGAAGAGTCTACCCCCCACACACACTCCCATATGACACCAGTCTCAAAATGGCTTGTCTCAGAAAAATTAAGCAGGGACAGAAGAAGTTGGTGGAGGACCTGCTAGGAAAATCCAGGACTGACCAATCTGTCAGGAGAGTTGAAAGAACTTCTCAGGAGAAAGTAGCAGTGAACCATGACCATATTGTTTCTAAAAAAAATAGCATGGACATGTCTATATGGACCCTAGAAGTTGCATTCTATTTGATGACATTGACTTTCCATATTGCTGGCTGACTGAGTGAGGAGGATATCAATATTTTTTAAAACCTCAAATTCCCATCGCAAGAATTATAGGATAATTTGTTTTCCATAGGTTGTATTCAGCTTGTGATCTGTCCTCCCCTTTCTATTCTTATCAGGTTGATGTCCAACTTCTGTTAAAGATTTGGGTTATCATTTATCCTTTCTTTTAGCATTAGGACAACGGTTCTCAACCTTCCTAATGCCGCGACCCTTTAATACAGTTCCTCATGTTGTGGTAACCCCCAGCCATAAAATTATTTTCATTGCTACTTCATAACTGTAATTTTGCTACTGTTATGAATCGTAATGTAAATATCTGATATGCAGGGTGTACTTTCATTGTTACGAATTGAACATAATTAAAGCATAGTGATTAATCACAAAAATAATATAGCAATGCTCACTGGAGAGGCTTACTCTTCCTTGCTCAAAAATGTTGGGAGGGAGGGAAAAGGAAGGAAGGAAGGAAGATTGAAGGGGAAGGTATGGAGATGGAGATGGAAGGAAAGAAGGAAGAAGGTGAAAGGAAGGAGATGGAGAAGGAAGGAAGATTGAAGGGGAAAGGAAGGAGATGGAGAAAGAAGGAGATTGAAGGGGAAGGAAGGAAGGAAGGAAGAAGAGATTGAAGGGGAAGGGATGGAGATGGATGGAAGGAAGGAAGGAAGATTGAAGGGGAAAGGAAGGAGATGGAGAAGGAAGAAGATTGAAGGGGAAAGGAAGGAAGGAAGGAAGGAAGGAAGGAAGGAAGGAAGGAAGGAAGGAAGGAAGGAGAGAGATTGAAGGGGAAGGGATGGAGCTGGAAGGAAGGAAGGAAGGAAGATTGAAGGGGAAAGGAAGGAGATGGAGAAGGAAGGAGATTGAAGGGGAAAGGAAGGAAGGAAGGAAGGAAGGAAGGAAGGAAGGAAGGAAGGAAGGAAGGAGAGAGATTGAAGGGGAAAGGATGGAGATGGAAGGAAGGAAGGAAGATTGAAGGGGAAAGGAAGGAGATGGAGAAGGAAGGAGATTGAAGGGGAAAGGAAGAAAGGAAGGAGAGAGAGATTGAAGGGGAAGGGATGGAGATGGAGATGGAAGGAAGGAAGGAAGGAAGATTGAAGGGGAAAGGGAGCAGATTGAAGGGGAAAGGAAGGAGATGGACAAGGAAGGAGATTGAAGGGGGAAGGAAGGAAGGAGAGAGAGATTGAAGGGGGGAGGCGCTGCCAAGGATGCACAAGCAGCTCTGCACAATTGCCGGGGAGGGGGGGAGGCTCTGGCGGAGAGCCTGGTGGAGAGCCAAGTGGTGGCACATCCGGGGCCTCGGAAGTTGCCTGGAGGATCCACGTGCCTCAGAGTCACCGGCCGCCCTCTCACACCTGCCAAAGGATGGAAATGGAGATGGAAGGAAGGAAGGAAGGAAGATTGAAGGGGAAAGGAAGGAGATGGAGAAGGAAGATTGAAGGGGAAAGGAAGGAGATGGAGAAGGAAGGAGATTGAAAGGGGAAGGAAGGAAGGAAGGAAGGAAGGAAGGAAGGAAGGAAGGAAGGAAGGAAGGAAGGAAGGAGAGGGAGATTGAAGGGGAAGGGATGGAGTTGGAGATGGAAGGAAGGAAGGAAGATTGAAGGGGAAAGGAAGGAGATGGAGAAGGAATGAGATTGAAGGGGGGAGGTGCTGCCAAGGACGCACAAGCACCTCTGCACAATTGCCCGGGGAGGGGGAGACTTTGGCGGAGAGCCTGGTGGAGAGCCAAGTGGTGGCACATCCAGAGCCTTGGAAGCTGCACGGAGGATCTGTGCACCTCGGAGCCGCTAGTTGCTCTCTCACACCCGCCAACCTGGAGCCTCCCTCCTCATCCCAGCACCTCTTGCCCTCTCCCAGCCGTCCCCCTGGAACCTGCCCACCCCTCCAGCCTCCTAAGCGCCATTGCAGCAGCGGGGTTGTGGGAGCCCCTTTCCATGCTGCGCAGCCCATCGCACATGAGGGGCATGGCCAGAGCGCCAGCTCCCACTCGGAAGGTGCCACTTCTCCCCTCCCAGCCCGGCCGGCTGGCCTCCAACGCTCATACAGGTATTGCCACCTCACCCTCTTCCCTGCCCCCTGGCCACTTCTGAGGCCCAGAGCCCAGAGAGCTGGCAAGGAGCCGCTCCTGCCTGGCAGTCCCACGGCCGCTCCAGGTGCCATAGGGCCGAGGTGGCCTCCGACGTCGAGGGAGGCTGGCCGGGCGGGCGGCGCGGGGGAGGCTCCCACACAGCACGCAGGGCAGCCAGGGGCGGAGCGCAGCCGTGCAACCAGGAGGCGTGGAGACCGGCTCAGCGCTGCAGATCAGCTGAGCTGGCAGCGGCGGCAGTGGCGGAGCAGCCCAGTGGCAGCTCCAGCAGCAGCCCAGACCCAGCTCGGCTCAGACAGGCCCAGCTCGGCGTCAGGGGCACACACGATGGCACTGCGGTGGCAGGAGCAGGCGCTGTCAGAGAAGGGTGCCCTGGAGGCAGAGGAGGAGGAGGGCGGTGGCAGCGGCGGCCGGATAGAGGAGCGGTGTCTCGGTTTCTAAAGACCATCGGAAATATGTGTTTTCTGATGGTCTTAGGCGACCCCTGTGAAAGCATCATTCGACCCCCAAAAGGGTAGCGACCCACAGGTTGAGAACCGCTGATCTAGCACATGGGGTGTTGACTTTTGTCTTGTATTGCAGACGGGGAATAGAATAGAGCTAGAAGGGACCTTGGAGGTCTTCTAGTCCAGCCCCCCGCTCAAGCAGGAGAACCTATACCATTTCAGACAAGTGACTGTCCAGTCTCTTCTTAAAAACCTCCAGTGATGAAGCACCCACAAGTTCTGACGGCAAGCTGATCCACTGGTTAAGTGTCCTCACTGTCAGGAAGTTTCTCCTTAATTGTAGGTTGCTTCTCTCTTTGTTCAGTTTCCATCTACTAAAGAGTCTTCAGTTTTTTCCACCCCAATCAGAGGGAAGCACTCTTTTTGAACCTGAGTTTATAGCAGATTAGCAAAATGATATAAACTAAGACTCTGTTGGTTATAACAATGTAATACATTCAGATTCAATGATACAAAACTCCAACATTATTTAATTCTATAATGATTTTATTATCAAAACATTTACAATTTAAAGCATAAAACATCACTGGAATTAATTTTAAATAAATTAAATACATATATATAAAATATTACAAAACGTATTATGTTTCATATTTAATTTCTTTAAATAAACTTTTACTTAAAAATAAGGAACTGTGGGCTTAGACATTCATATCTTTTCTTAATATTTCATGTTAAGTCAAACAAACCATATGATGATTTAAGAGCAATGTGTGAATACATTCCTACAATTGAAACAATCAAATTTATGGAGCTATAGAATGAACAGAAATTCTAGATTGCAAGTATAGATATGCAGGGTTTTTTCAGGAGGGAGTGTTGATCCTTCAGGAGCATTCAAATTTCTAAATTAGTAATAGATGTCTCTGTGTTATTTATTAAACTATTCCTTAATATGATGTATAAATACTTTCAAACAAAATTTCCATTTTTTTAAAAAAAAGATAGTTCTGAGTTTATTTTGGAGGATTATTTTTAGAATTGTTTCATTTAAACTTTACTTCCAAAACAGATTTAGTCATCTTTGATTCACACAAAATTGCATATATACTATCCGTAAGTTAGATAATACAGTACTAAATCCCATAGGGATGAAACATTTTAAAAGTCTTGATTCATTTCAAGATATACCAGTGATGGCGAACCTTTTAGAGACCGGGTGCCCAAAAACTGGCCCTACCCCCACTTTGCCCTACCCGCCCCCCCTGCCCCCTGCCCGCCCCCCTGCCCGCCCGCAGGGCCACTCATTGCCTTCACGGCCTGCCACAGATTGCCCAGGCCGCCCAGCAGCGCCATGGTGGCCACGGCCTCTGCCCATACCCCACAGACGAGGGTGGAGTCTTGTCCCCACTGCCTGGCTGCCATGTCCTTGGCTTGCTGCTCTGCGTGGGCTGCGCTCAGAGGTGACTCTCCTCCAGGAGGGCTGCTGGTGAGGGGGCCACAGGGGGAGGCAAGGCTGGGGCGACAGCGCGCGTGCCCACAGAGAGGGCTCTGAGTGCCACATCTGGCACACGTGTCATAGGTTCGCCACCAGTGAGATATTGACATTAGAGGACTACATGTAGGTACATTTCTGCAAGTTTAGGTTTTGGCAGAGATAAGCAATTATCCCATTCTGAAATTATTTTAAGTATTATTTTGATAACTTCAAAAACTATAGAAAATTACACAATAACAATTAACATCTCCCTTTTCTATTGCAAAACTGAACTGTTCCCTAGAGGTATTGTAGATAAATGTACCAGACTAGTTAAATATTGAAACATGGCCACAAAAGACAAAATGTACAATTCTACATGAAAACATTAATAATAATAATAATAACAACAACAACAACAACAACAACATAGGGTGGAAAAAGTTGTTGAGAATGAGAGGGTGAAGATCTGGTGGGACTTTCTAATACAGACAGATCACCATTTGGAACACAACACGCCAGATATCGCAGTTGTAGAGAATCGAAGTGTACAGCTGGATTGATATCGCTGTACCAGGAGATGCCAGAGTCGAAGAAAAAGAACTGGAAAAAATTACGAAATATTGCGTCCTGACCATCGAAACTGTGCGATTATGGATGAAATGTGTAACAGTGATACCCCATTGTCATTGGGGCACTGGGAACTATGTCCAAAAACTTTGCAAAATATTTCAAGAAACCGCAACTTCCTGCAATAACTCCAGCAATGCTACAAAAAAACGGCGCTACTCAGAACATCTTATATTTTAAGGAGGTACCTGATTGATACCTAGGATGCTGGCAGCAACCCGTGTCAACCATCAACGCCAGTCAATTTGAATGTTCAGTTGACTGAGGTTCACATCTAATGAATAATAATAATAATAATAATAATAATAATAATAATAATAATAATAATAATAATAATAATAATAAGAAGAAGAAGAAGAAGAAGAAGAAGAAGAAGAAGAAGAAGAAGAAGAAGAAGAAGAAGAAGAAGAAGAAGAAGAAGAAGAAGAAGAAGAAGAAGAAGAAGAAGAAGAAGAAGAAGTTGGAAGGGACCTTGGAGATCATCTAGTCCAACCCCCTGCTCAGGTAGGAAACCCTATACCATTTCAGACAAATGGCTGTTCAGTCTCTTCTTAAAAACTTCCAGTGTTGGAACATTCACAGCTTCTGGAGGCAGGTTGTTCCACTGATTAATTGTTCTAACTGTCAGGAAATTTCTCTTAGTTCTAGGTTGCTTTTCTCTTTGGTTAGTTTCCATCCGTTTCTTCTTGTCCTGCCTTCAGGTGCTTTGGAGAATAACTTGACTTCCTCTTCTTTGTGGCAGCCCCTGAGATATTGGAACACTGCTATCATGCCACCCCTCTTCCTTCTCTTCATTAGACTAGACATACCCAATTCCAGCAACTGTTCCTTATATGTTTTAGCCTCCAGTACCCTGATCATCTTTGCTGCTTTTCTCTGTACTCTTTCTAGAGTCTCAACATCTTTTTTACATCGTGGTGACCAAAACTGGATGCAGTATTCTAAGTGTGGCCTTACCAAGGCACTGTAAAGTGGTATTAACACTTCACGTGATCTTGATTCTATCCCTCTGTTAATGCAGCCTAGCACTGTGTTAGCCTTTTTGGCAGCTGCAGCACACTGCTGGCTCATATTTAAGTGATTGTCCACTAGGACTCCAAATCCCTCTCACAGTTGCTACTATTGAGCAAAGTACCACCTATACTATACCTGTGCATTTGGTTTTTCTTGCCTAAATGTAGAACCGTACTTTTTTCACCATTGAATTTCATTTTGGTAGATAGTGCCCAATGTTCAAGTCTGTCAAGATCCTTCTGTATCTTAAGCCTATCTTCTGGAGTGTTGGCTATTCCTGCCAGCTTAGTGTCATCTGCAAATTTGATGAGTTCCCCATCTATCCCTCATCCAAATGATTGATGAAAATGTTGAAGAGCACTGGGCCCAGAAAAGAGCCCTGTGGCACCCCACTACACACTTCCCTCCATGTAGATGCAGTTCCATTGACTTGAGTAGTTCTGCTTTCTCCCTGATGCTTGTCACCTTCTTGCCACTTTCTCCTACTACATACACCTTTAACCGTTTTCAATACGTCAAAACTATGATGTATAAAAGAGAATAAATTGCCATCATCTTTGTTCTAGATTTACAGAAATGGAAGGCAGCTATCAGAGCCTAAAATATCTAAGGACAGAATGTACCCTCAGTTGGATTGGGCACAAGGCTGGAACATATTCCATGCCGCTTGGATGGCTTCTATGCTTCCTTGATATGTTGCCAGCATTGGAACAGGATTGTTGTGGTGGGACACTTTGCTTCTTCTCAAGTCACTGTCCTCAAGGAACCTCCCCTTATCCCTGTTAGACAGGCTTCTCCATGGAGTGGCTGGATATCATTTCAGAGACGTCCAGATTTACTGGCTGAAAATAATAAAATGTAATAGGGTTGGATGTGCCTCAATTTTTTTCCTTAGGTATTCCAAATATTGGTGAGAATAGATCAAAATCCTATGGCTATAATAATATTTTATTTAGTGTTTATAAAAGTTGAACTCAGGAGAAACTTTGTATGTTTTTTAATCCAAATATTTCTGTGGCTAGTATGACACAATATTATTTGACATAATAATGTGAAATTATTCTTAGCTGCAGACTATTTTTGACCCCACTTTAGGTCAATTTCCAACCTCAATATTTAAAGCATCTGTTTCTGGGTGTTTCTTTCTGGGGAAAAAACCCTTCTGTATGACTAAGCTCATATGAATTTGTGCCACAAGTTATTATGATGTTATTTTAATAGACAATTACCAGGGATTCTGGTAATATTTTTATTGTATATTTTCCTGCACTATTTATTAAAGTATTTTCTTATTTTATCCCTTCCACTGTTTTTAATATTTTAGCTCAGTTTGAAATCTGCATAAAAACTCTGTAATATTAGGCAGATTATTGGAGTGATTAATAAATTAGCTATTGTTTATCTTTTCCTCCAGAGCAGAGATTCCTAAGCTTTTTACCATCACACCTCACTTTTGTGTAATCTTAATGTATACACTTCCCCTAAAAATCCAAACATCAAAAGGAACACAAAGCAACAATGAAAATATTATAAAGAAAGTTTGGGAAAGTTGAATGTACTGTAATAATATACAAAGAAAATTTGGCAGTAAAATCAGAAGTTGTAGTTATGTGAGGTCTCCTTAATGACCTGTGGTGACTCACTTAACAACCAAATGGGAAGTAACGTTAGTAAATCTGTCATGTTCCCTTGATGTTTTCCTTAGTGATCGCATCACTTAGCAACAAAGTTGTTGCTGTCCCAATTGTGCTCACTAAGAAAGGACTACCTGCACTGCTGGAAAAGTTGGATTAGATTATCAGAAATTTAGATTAAATGGAATCTAAAATTTTATAAATCCATTTTAAAAAGCATCATATATGGAATAGATCAGCCAATTGTATCCCAGTTTAATACAGTCCTCTAGATGAAGATGGAAAAATTTATCCCAGGGAACATTGAAAGAAGCCCCAGATCATTTTTATAAAGGTTCAAGACTTAAATCTGAAATGTGTCTTAAATACTATAATATTTTCTTAGTCAACTTTGTCACTTAATGGGAAAAAATATATAATTTTTTCATAACTCAATATCCAGCCATGAAGTAAAAACTTCAAACGTTATAAAAAAAGATGTTCAGCTTTTTATCAAAACGTGATTTAACATAAAATACATACATGGTTTGGCAACCAGTATTTCTCTAGGCTTCAGGGACAGTTCGCTTTCTCCCAGTCCTATAACCTAATACTATTCCTTATTAGAAACGTTAGCATGTGCCCTTGGCTACTTTCACATTATGGAGTAGCACTCTACTACTGAACTGTGCTCTTGGCCTCCACCTACCCACTCACCGATCCACCCACCCACCATTCTATGCACTATTAAAAGCAATAAACAATAGCTTTCTTCACAACTTACTTGATTAAATGATTTGAGCTTGGAAACTACCTTCTGAATCAAGGCTCGAAAAACTGCTAAAAAACACAGGAAAAATAATGTAAGTTACTGTGTCCCAAAACAATATACTAACAGCCAAAAATTGCATTGGATTCTTCAAGAATCTGGGAAAAGATCATACCTTGTAAGAGTGAATGATTTTCCTGCAGGAGAGAAGGGCAATGAAGAAACAGAAGAAAAAGAAAAAAAAATAGTAAGGTAAGTAAGATTTTTTTACTTTTTTACCCATTTTTTAGCAATTGCTAATATAAACATCTGGATTATCCTCTTCATTTTGTAAAGAATCATCTTATATACATACAAAGAATATAAATCATTCTATAATTCTGTATGTATAAGAATATGTATCAAAAGCATTCTCATAAGTTGCTTTTTAAGTTAATCTTGCTCTCATCTGTTATCAAAGTGAAAGTCCACTCCCCTGACACTTATTCATAGAATTAAATGTACTTCAATTACTAATTTAATTTATATTTAATATAGAGATTTCTTTTAAAAACACAGATAATATCAGCCCAGGAGAAATTACTGGGACTGCAGCAGTCATGCACGTGAAATTCAAACCTTCCAATGCTTGGTACAATTTGAAGAAATCTCCCATTGATTCCAGTAGAAATTTTGTCTGAATGCACATATCAACTTCAGAGGATTGCAGCAAGAGTGAAAAAAGTTCATTTTTTCTTTCATGTCTACTGTAACAATCTATATTACTTAAATCTGTTTAAAACAGACATTTTAATACATATTTTTTTTGCTATTGGTATATGCATCCAGACAAAAATTTTATCTCACTTTTATCCACACACACACACAAATGCTCAAGATGATGAATATAACTAATAGTCCTGCTTCCTACAAGTTCGTGAGAGAGATTAGGCTGAGAGATTTACCTTGCAATTTGGCTATTTCTACATAGTATTGCAGTTTCTGTATATAAACAATTGGGTATTACTTTAAAACAGCAGATTGTAAAAATGTCTTACTTTTTTTTTGAAGATGCTTTTGGACCCAGATAATGAACAATATCACTGATAGGACCGAAAGCCCAGTGACTGGTATACCAATTGCTAAGAATTTCCCAAGTGCTGGAAAAGCTAAAATTGGAAAATTAGAATAAATTAGAAGACTATAAAAATCTGTTCTATTGGCTTTGAATCTATTGTTCAAGACAGTAATGGCAACCCACTTCTGAAAAACCTTGCCCAGAAAATTACAGGGACTTATACAGGCATTGTCTGAGAATTGGACATGATTGAGCGGATAAAAAAAATACTATATATTATTCTAGTATTACCTCCTATTTATTGTATGAGGTTGATTTTTCAAAATTCATGTATCTTCCTTGGAGCATAAGTGCAAAAATGGTGGTCCATCAGCAAACCTGTTGTGTTCTTGGAAGCCAGACCAAAGTAACTGTTATGAAAAACTGGGGCTTTGACTTGCTATTTGCATTTTGGTGAGGATTTACAAAGCAAAATGGCTGCCTTAGAAGTTTCAGATGCTTAAACCCCCAAATTCATGCATTTAAACTCCTGAATTTTCCCCCAACTATTCCTATGGGTCTATGAATTTGATGTAGTCCTGCCTCAAAGTATTAGAAATTACAAATAAAATATTTACACATCACAAAAATACTTATTTTATAAAATTCTAGTAAAATCCCTGTCACTACGATAAGTATGAAAAATGAATCCTGGCATGCATGTAGCACCAGTAACCAAAATATATTACTGGATAGTATGATCTCTGTCTCTTACCTTCACAAACAGGAATTGGCTGACTCCAGTGCCCATCTGATGAGCACTGAATCTGGGGTGATCCTCTTAAAGTGTAACCCTTTGCACAAACAAAATCACAGGTTGACTTATACTTCAGTTCTGTATCATGATGGGAACAATTCATAAGGCTTCCTTCTGACTGAGGTACTGCTTGACATTTCACCACTGAAATAGAGGCAGATCGTGCTGTAAATCATCCCATATATGGTCAAAGAACAGAACATAGAAAAACAGCAACTCTTTGTGAGTGCAAGTAAGGCAATAAGATAAAACCTTCACCTTCACATGTAGGCTCCTGTCCATCCCATTCGCCTGATGCTCCACACTGGAGCATATCGGGGCCTTTCAAAACAAAACCTTCTTCGCAAGAAAAATTGCAAGATGAATTCCAGGCATAATTTCCAGAAGGGTTGGAGCAGTTGAATAAACCATGCATAGGCTTCTGTAGTGCACAACACTCCACAACTAAAGACAAAATTGTATTCCATTAGATTAGGCATTTTCCTTAGTCAACCAAGATGCCTATTGGCTGAAGACAAACTAAAGCTGTGAATTTCTTATCATAGTACTGAGGTTCCATTTAAACTCCTGATCTCTTCTCCCAATTATTTGTTTATTTTCTGTTTCAAAGTCTAGTACTAGTCTCCATGATTTTTTCTCTATAACAAATAATTCATTTGTGTTTAGTCCAGCCCATATAAATTATATTTCAACAAGATTCCCATTGTTGTTTTAGATTTGGGGATACATTCCCAATAAAAATGTCTTAAAATTCACTAAGGGATACTGTATTCTTTCAGTGGAGTCAAAGGGAGTAGTCTAGTTTAAACTGTACAATCCTTTTCTCCATGCTGAAAATATAACTCTTCAAATATTTTCTATAACTTATTTGCACTTTCTTAAAAACGGGTACAAAATTCAAAGATTCTGATTCTTTATAAACATTTTCCATATGTATTTATTGTTTTATAGACTCATCCTGAATCAAACAAATTATACAATACTGCTTGATATTGCATAGTTTGATATGTATTTCCTAATTTCAGCAAATGTATGGATGTGACAAATGGCAATTTCTCAATGCTTTTAAAGTTTACCTTCACATTTAGGAACTGGACCAGACCATTGACCATTTGATGAACAATGAATGCGGGATGATCCTTTCAACATGTAACCCTCCATGCAAGTAAATTCATAGACTGATTTAAAAATTGGATTTGTGTCGTCTGAAGAATGTTTGGCTATTCCCATTTCAGGAGGCTGCATTGCTACACATTTTACTGCTGGAATTAAACACACCCCATGCAACAATTTACTTTTTTGTATGAAAAATTTTAGTTTATTCAAAGAAAGTTAAAATACAAAACACCAAAATATTCAAAACAGGACGAGAGAATTAAAAAACACACCAAAAAAAAGAAAAAGAAAAAAAGAAGACTATCGGCATAACTTCCTCCCTAACTGAATGCTGATTAATATAATACAGCAATGTTAGTTTCTCACCATGTGAAACATGCCAAAAGAATTTTAAACGGTTAAACTACTAAATCTACTTGCACGTTGTTATCCTTTCATCTATAAACTATATTAATAACAAAATAGTTAACAGAAAAGGCAATAATAACAAATATATAAAAGTATAAAAGTAATAAACAATAATAAGAGAAGACAAGATTAAAATTGCAAAACCCTCTGTTAGCAAACTATTATTATAATCAACTTGTAGAAAATTTACCATGGCTTCAATCCCAAATCATCCCAAATATTAACCCTAATTGGTCCTGGATCAAATATGCATATTTGTTTCTTTATACCATCTCTTTTCAACTGCCAATTGATTGAATACCATAAATCCAATCTCTAAAGCCAATCTATCTTGCCTAAGAAACCCAGATAAAATCATTTCTTAATCAGTTGTATTAACTCCATTTTCACTTTCTTTCCTCTTTCAAAACCCATTAACACTGTTCTCTGCTATTATATAAAAGCACAGTGTTACACTTCTGTAAGCTGCATGGAGTTGGCTCTATTCTGAGTCTATATTTCTTCCTGGCCTGTATACAGCTGGGAAATCACATTTCTTCTCAATGTTCTGTACCATCTGTGTTATTTCTGTGTCTATATTTCTTCCCAATGAACCTGCTACTTTGAAAACAAGTTCTTTTTGTAGGTTTAAAGTATATAATGTCTGGGGTTTTTTTTACAATGTTTTGCACAGACTTTATAAGTTCAACCAACATTTTAGCAAAAAAAAAAATCAGTTAAAGACTGCATGTTGCTAGCCAGACTCTGTATTCCCCCTTGGGTGTCAGCTTCCTCCTTCTTTCTGTAATCCAATATGTTGTTGCTCAAAGCAGGGAGGAAGCAAAGAAGACAGAGAAGATATTTTCTGACTATATCGATCTAAAAGTTTTTGCAGGTTAATTAAATACAAATCAAAATTCATGTGCTGTGTTTCCATATGGAAAGCAAAAATGGATAAAAGCAGTCCAATAATTCAAAGAAACCAAGCAAAACAGAAAACAGAAAAAATCCAGCTGGGGTTGATATAAATCAGCATTCAGCCAACCAATTAATCTTTAAATAACAAAAACAAAAGTTCAAAAAGTAAACTTAAAAATCATAGGCATGTTTACGATTTCTTTTGGTAGGAGGAGGCATAAATGCCCATTGATTTTTCAGCTGCTCCCACAAGGAGCTGCAATCTTCAAGATTCCCCTTCCTGGGCAGATCCACAGCCATCCAAAAGTCATCTTGGGCCATTCCTAAATACTCCCTTTCAAATCCAGGGGGCAAGACTGCCAAAGAACCAGGTCTGGCAGCAAACATGATCATGAGTAAGAGATCAGCAGCCATCTTGTGGAAGAGACTTACACAACAATTTAGTTTGATGATAATGGGCCAATTCACTACATTAAAAAATATATCCTGTAGGAAAACAATACTAGGAACTAAGAAAAGAAGGTACCTTCACATTCTGGCTCTGATGCATCCCAGTGTCCAGAAACATCACATTGGAGTTCACTGGATCCATTAAGTTTAAATCCTTCTTCACAAGCAAACTTGCAGGTTGAATTCCAGGCAGAGTTTCCAGAAGGACCAGAGCAGCTCATGGAGCCATTAGCTGGAGGCTGTAGTTCACTGCAATGCACAGCTGTAAATGACAGAATTTAAATTATCACTTAGAGTGAAAAAATATGGCCTGTTATATTTTCATATGGTATACATATATTCATATATCATAATTATATATAAAAATGATGAGTTTGGAAGTTAATATTGTATAAGTGAACAAGGAGGTTTATTGATTTTGATGTAGTCCTGCCTCAAAGTATTAGAAATTACAAATGAAATATTTACACATCACAAAGATGCTTATTTCACAAAATTCTAGTAAAATCCCTGTCACTACGATAAGTATGAAAAATGAATCCTGGCATGCATGTAGCGCCGGTAACCAAAATATATTACTGGATAGTATGATCTCTGTCTCTTACCTTCACAAACAGGAATTGGCTGACTCCAGTGCCCATCTGATGAGCACTGAATCTGGGGTGATCCTCTTAAAGTGTAACCCTTTGCACAAACAAAATCACAGGTTGACTTATACTTCAGTTCTGTATCATGATGGGAGCAATTCATAAGGCTTCCTTCTGACTGAGGTACTACTTGACATTTCACCACTGAAATAGAGGCAGATCGTTCTGTAAATCATCCCATATATGGTCAAAGAACAGAACATAGAAAAACAGCAACTCTTTGTGAGTGCAAGTAAGGCAATAAGATAAAACCTTCACCTTCACATGTAGGCTCCTGTCCATCCCATTCGCCTGATGCTCCACACTGGAGCATATCGGGGCCTTTCAAAATAAAACCTTCTTCGCAAGAAAAATTGCAAGATGAATTCCAGGCATAATTTCCAGAAGGGTTGGAGCAGTTGAATAAACCATGCATAGGCTTCTGTAGTGCACAACACTCCACAACTAAAGACAAAATTGTATTCCATTAAATTAGGCATCTTCCTTAGTCAACCAAGATGCCTATTGGCTGAAGACAAACTAAAGCTGTGAATTCTTCATCAGAATACTTACAAAATTTGTGTTCCATTATTTATCTTTTGTTGCCATAATAATGTTTACACAGTTAGTCCTCAATTTACAACCATTTGTTTGGTGACTGTTTAAAGTTACAACAAAACTGAAAAAAGTGATGATAACTATTTTTCACACTTATGATCTTTGCAGCATCCCCATGGTCATGTGATCAAAAATTGGATGCCTGGCAATGGCATGTATTTATGATGGTTGCAATATCCTGAGTTCATGTGGTCATCTTTTGCCACCTTCTTATGAACAAAGTCAATGGGGGAAGCCATATTCATTTAACAGCTGTTTTACTAACTTAATAACTTCAGTGATTCACTTAAAAATTGTGGTAACAAAGGTTGTGAAATGAGGCAAAAGTCACTTAACATCAATCTTTCTCAGCAACAGAAATTTTAGAGTCAATTGTGGTTGTAATAAGTGACAGATAATGGAATGTAGAATAGAATGTAATTTATATTAGTAGATTCCTCTGGTAATTTAATGTGATAATCTAACTAACTAACTGAAATAACTAACTAAATAACAAATTTTCAGCATAGAATGCTTTTGTATGCTTGCTTTTCTTCAGTTAATCAATGATGCCTTTTCCAAAAATACTCAATTATCTTTCCTTTCCTATTCTTTGTTTCACCAAAGTTTTATTTTTGCTAAATTGAAGCTATTTTAAAACTTCAGTGTATTGGCAAAATAAAATCCACATTTGGTGACTTAAAGAATGACTCAGAGTGTCTTGAGACACACTCATGATTTCAGCTGAAGGTAGCAAAAAAATTTTTTTGACAACTGAATAAAATGTTTCTAATTCAACAACACAGACTTAGACATTTGGTTTCAGCTAGTCAAATATGCATACCTTTACAGGATGGAGATGGTGCAGACCATTTTCCAGAATTGGTACATGTTATTGATTCCATCTCAGTCGGTTTGTAACCTTCCTTGCATTGAACATCACAAGAAGAGTTAAAGCCAAAATCCTGTATTGGATGTTTGCATGTAAAGATACCTTGATCTGGGTCTTCCAGTTGATCGCAAGTAATTACTACAAGAAAACAGAAGAGTTTGGATAAGGCATTTCTACCAAAGTGGAACAAATGAACAGAATTGGAAATCACAATAAGTTTGAATTAACTAAATGATTAATTAATCATACCATGTTCACAGTCATGTCCATAGAAACCTTTGTTACAGTGGCAGATGTAATTGTTAATTGTCTCTATACAGTCCCCACAACCACTGCAGGAATTTGGAGTACAAGAGGCTGCAAGAAAATTAAGCAAATTATATTGTGAAAATGTTACAGTAGTGATATTGTGGCTATTATAACACGATAGTAGAATAAGATATTTCCCTTTAAGAAGGAAAGAGAAAAAAAGCTATGTTTCTATTTTTTTTATTAAATTTTAGAAACTTTTAACAAAATTATAACATAATAACATAATAACTCAACTGAAAACAAGCAAATGACATATTTAACAATCAATACAAATAGCTGCTCGGAACCCCCCCACCACCACATCCTCCAACAACCTCAACCCCTCTTCTAACCTTCTAACTACTTACTTTCGCCTTTCTGTACATCTTCCCTCCACCCACCTCTATTCCCTATCTCCACCCTCTAACCCTCTACACATACCTCACCTTCACTCCTCCTTCCTCACCATCCAATGCGGTGTCTAGAGTTCTCCCGAGCGCCCTGAAAAAATTATCTAATCCCTTAATACCCCCAACTACAGTTGAGAAACATAATCTAATACTTATTATCTCCCTCCCCCCTCCCCCCCCAGGCTTCCCAGAGTGAATACAGAGTAAAAACGCAAGAAACCCCGCTAATCTACTATTTTATAACTATTTTATAACTATTTATCTATATATCAAATCTAATTCTTTCAATTTATATTTCTTTTGCATATAATCAATCCATTTTTTCCAGTCCATCAAAAATACTTCATTTGAGTGGTTTTTCAGGTACGCTGATATCTTAGCCATCTCCACAAGATGGATAACTTTTAATGTCCATTCTTCAATAGATGGTATTTCAGATGTCTTCCAATATTGTCCCACCAACAATCTTGCAGCCGTAATCAAGTTCAAAATCAGCTTAGTCTCTATGGTGGAACAGTCCTTTGTAATACCCAACAAAAATAACTGTGGTAAAAACTCAATACGCTTTTTCAAGATGTTTTGAAGAATCCACCATATTTTTATCCAAAAAGCCTTAATTTTTTTACACGTCCACCAAATGTGAAAATATGTAGCGTCCATAGAATCACATCTCCAACATTTGGGTTGCATATTTGGATACATAAGCGATAATTTTTTTGGATCTAAATGCCATCTGTAGAACATTTTATAAAAAATTTCTCTTAAATGCTGAGCTTGTGTAAATTTAACATTTTTCACCCATATTCTTTTCCAAGTTTCTATCATAATTGGGTGTCCAAAATTACCTTCCCACTTAATCATACAATCTTTGAGTAATTCAGTTCCAGAGTCAATTTCAATTAAAGCATCATATATTCTTTTGATATGCATAACTCTTTGATCTCTAATTTGTATAATTAATTTATCATCCTTTAAAGAAAAGCCCATCTTAACATCTTTTTGCCATCTAGCTTGAAGTTGTGCATGATGATACCAATTGTGAGCTATACCTTCCTCCTTTAATCTATCTAATGATTTCAGTTCTAGGCTATTCCCTTCTTTAATTAAAAGTTTGTTATAGGGCACCACATCCTGAATTTGTTGTATACCTACACTCTGTATTGCATGCCTGGGAACTGTCCATAAAGGAATTTTACCACATAATTTATAATAATACTTTTTCCAGACACGCAACATAGAGTTTCTTAATATATGCTCTTTAAAACTCCTATCCAGTTTTTTATCATAAACTAAATACGCGTGGAACCCATACACTAACCCATATCCTTCTATATTCAGTATTCTTTCATTTGTTAAGTTAATCCAATCACTTATTGCCACTAGAACTGCTGCATAATAATATAATTTAAAATTAGGCATTTTCAAACCACCTCTCTCTCTTGTGTCTTGAATAATTTTGAATTTAACCCTTGGTTTCTTGCCATCCCAAATAAATTTGTTTATACCTTTCTGCCATTCCTCAAGATTCCCATCCTTTTTAAGTATTGGCAACATTTGAAACAAAAATAAAAATTTCGGCAATACGTTCATTTTAATTGCGGCTATCCTGCCTAACATAGATAATTGTAATTTTTTCCAATTCTCCAATTCTTTTTGTACCTTATTCCATAAAAATTCATAATTATTCTTATATAATTTCCCATTTGAAGCTTCTATATAAATTCCTAAGTATTTAACTTTTTTAACTATCTCACAACCCGTTATTCTTTCCAAATCTTGTTTCAATTTATTATCTAAATTTTTAACCAACATCTTTGTCTTGGATATATTTAATTTAAAACCTGATACTCTTCCATAATTTCGAATAATCTCCATCAAACTCTGGGCCGATTGTATTGGCTGAGTCAATGTCACTAGTAGATCATCTGCAAAGGCACATAATCTATAATCATGTTGTCTAATTTGTACTCCCTTTAATTCCTCTGATGCTCTAATCCTATTCAATAAAACCTCTAAAGTTAAAACAAACAATAAAGGGGATAAGGGACAACCCTGCCTAGTACCCTTCTCAATATTAAATGAGTCTGTTAATTGTCCATTCACTATAATCTGCCCTGTTTGTTTCTGGTATATAGCTGATATAGAATTAATAAACTGGTCCCCCATTCCCATCATTACCACAAGCCTTTGCAGAAATGTCCAATTCAATCTATCAAAGGCTTTTTCTGCATCTAAAAACGTTAAAACTGCCGGCACTTGAATATGTTTATCCAAATATTCCAATACATTAAGAAGTTGTCTAACATTGGTTTTCATCTGTCTCCCTTGCAAAAAACCAGTTTGATCCGGGTGAATCCTTTGTATCAAAACTGTCATTAGTCTATTAGCCAAAATTTTTGCAAAAATCTTGTAATCCGTATTTAACAAAGAAATAGGTCTAAAGTTTTCTACTTGAACATTATCTTTACCCTCTTTAGGAATCAAGCAAACATTAGCCGTTTTCCAAGAGGGTGGAACCCGACCACCCCCTTGTATATTTACAAATAGCTCCCTCAAAGGTTCCACCATTTCCTCCTGCAAACACTTATAATAAATCGTAGTGAAACCATCATTTTTTTGATATTAAAGATGACTTTAATTTGTTAGATATATGGAGAGAAAGACATGGTAGAGATCAAGAGTTTACTTTTTTTTCTGATAGACACCAATCATTTTCTAGAATTGATTTTATTCTAACTACTAGTGACTTTATGTTAAGCTTAAAGAAAGTTAAAATTTTACCTAATGTATTGTCTGATCATAACCCAGTTATGATGGAATTAAGGACTGGTCAATTTCCTAGCAGATCCTGGAGACTTAATGAAAATCTGTTTAAATATGATGTGTACGTGGAAGAATGTAAAAAGGCTATCAAGGAATTTTTTATGTTAAATAAGAATAGAGGTACACCAATAGAAACGGTGTGGGACTCTAGTAAAGCCCACATGCGTGGAATATTAATTGAAATGAATGTAAGGCATAGACGCAAACAAGAGGAAAAGAGGAGAATTTTAGAAGCGGAAATAAGAAAGAAAGAGTTATTATTAATAGATAAGCCAGATGATACTAATATCAAGGAAGGGATAAAGGTTTTATGGAAACAATTTGATGTGTTGATGACCGACCAGGTTGCCAGAAATATACAATATGCTAAACATAATACTTTTTTTTAATGCTAATAAACCTGGCAGATGGTTGGCTTATACATTAAGGAAAAAACAAAAATCCCGATTAATTGAGAAGGTAGAATATAAGGGGCAAGAAGTATTTCATCAAGAAACTATTAAGAAGGCTTTTCTAGAGTTTTACACCAAATTGTATGCTGAAGAAAAAGTTCAAGAGAAAGAGATAGATGCCTTTTTACAAAATCAAAATGTTTCGGAAATTACTTTGGAACAAAGAGATAGATTAAATGCTTTGATTAAATCAGAAGAAATTATTGAAGCAATTAAGCAATTGAAATTGGGGAAATTTCTATCTTGAAGATTCATTTTTTCTTTTGGCTTTTTGTCCTTTTGGTGCTCTTTTTTTCTTTTTAAAAGCTGTCTGCTGTGTTGTATAAATTTCAGTGGAAACATTTTGCACAATGAAAAAACAAAAAAATAGGACAGAAAGTCATTTACATAAATTACAGAGATTTTTCCAATTTCTTGCTTTCATGCAAAACTGTTTCTACAATTACTTTCATGTTTTCCCCATATTAACCCCATATCTTTGCACTTCATACATCCAATGTTAATTTGATTGGACTTCCAATTATAGCCATCAACAATTATTACATCTGACATTTTAACGAATATTACTATAACTCTTTGGAATATTAGAAGCAGAATCCATACAATGAAATTACTCTAAATATATTCTTACAGAAGTTCCATTGAGACTTATTATTGATTTATATCAAGAATAATTCAATCTGAATCTAACCCCTTATTTTTCAATATTTGCAACAGGCCTAAAATAAATATGTAGTTTTCCTACTGAAAACAGTATAAACAGTAATCAAAGTGATATCAATCCATACCATTATAGCACAAAGCTCTTTTAGTTTTATAACATGGTTCATCATTCCACTTTCCTGAATCTTTTGTTCGTTTTATATAGATCTCAACACAGTCCTCGTCCTTTTTTCCGTTGTTTGGTTCACCTTCAGCCCAGTTTTTAGCTTCTTCAGTCAGTTGCTTGTTTGTTCCAACCCATCTCCATTCATTCTCAATTTTTCGGATACCAATCCAGTAATAATTTGAATTACTGGGAAGTGTTGCATTTAAGTAGTGAATTTCCTCTTTATTCTGAATAGCAACCAGATTTGTAAAATGGGTTTTACACCATTTCTCTGCTTTGGCATAATTCATGTTTGCCTCTGACGCATGGTATGTCCAGCCATTGCTATCCTTAAATAATAAAAGTCCTAAAACAAGAGATAACAACAAATTGCTGTATTAGAATTTAGCTATCTGAGGTAAACATAAGCCCTAGAGACCAGAAATGTAATTCATGCTAAAAGAAAACAGAAATAAAAGTAGAGAGGATAGCTATGGGAAGAGGAATGGTTTTGGTTTAAAAAACAGATGAGAGATAACTATGCTTTCCTGTGAATTGGATGGAAAAGGAAGAGATCACAAAACTAGCATATGCCTAGAATGGGCTTCTAATATGGAATGGAACCTAAAGTTTTTTTAGTGGAAACAAAAGACTTGATTAAAAAAATAGAATAAAAAGAAAGTAGATGAAATATAACAAATGATCTAGAAAAAATGGAAAGAGGAAACAGACAGGAAGATAGTCTTGAGCTTTCAGAATAATAAAAAAGAGAGAACAATGAATCTGATGATAACTGTCTCCTTCAGACAGTTTAGAAACTACTATGAGAGAACATCATTAAGCAGAACTTGGTAGATTTTTGATACCATTCACCCTCATACAAACATAAAATACACAAAATATCCTGTATTTTCGACATTAGTTTGCTGTCTGGTTTTAGCCAAAATATTTTTTCTAGTTTGTATTATTAGTGTAATTTTTAAAAAGTATCAAATAAGATTCCTGTTCAGTTAAAAGAAACCCACAGTTAGAAATGTTGTTTCCAGGAAGGCTCCTAAGGTTTGAAACACTCACTTACCATAGCAAATAACGGAGAAAAAGTAAAAGGTATTCATCACAGCAGAAACAATCTTAAAATCCTCTCTTAATTCTTGTTGGTAGTCTGCAGTGTCTGGATAAAAAAAAATAGTAGATTGTTGTAAATTGATAAAAGAAGTATGGGTTTTCTCAAGTGTGTGTGCCTATATAAATAAAATCATACAATTCACATGCTGTTATATACGGTATTAAACGTGAAATCCAAACAAAAGTAGCAGTTAAACCTCATCAGCCTTCTGACATACAAAGCTCTTTTTCCCTCTCATTTTCCTCACCCAGTTATCAGCAACAGATTGCTCAGTGAGATTACAGGATCATTTTCAAGAGAGCTAGACTGAATCTATTTGAAACATTTGAATGCTGTAAATACAAACTGGAGCTAGAAAAATGTTGAACTGGAGGAAACATATTCTGCATGCATATTTTTTTAAGTATAGAGTTAAAATAGTTTATTCCCCCCCACACCCTTAATCTGCCTTCCAAACACATTGAAGTGACATTTCCCAACTATTGGCATTTGGTTATATTGAATGGCAAATAGGCATGCTGGCTGGGAATTCTGAGAATTGCAATTCCAACCATTAAGAGAAAATTACTTTCTGGAGATGCCTAACAATATAAAGTATGAACTTCACAAAAGTGAGACTTACAAACTGCACGTTAGACTTGTACATTTTTAAGGAAATTCAGATTCACATTAGTTCTCTGTTGAATTGATAGTTTAATTTTAAAGGGCAGATTAATGTGAAAATTAATATATATTTAATAATATAAATAATACTTTTATTCTTTGATCCTGCAGTATAAATGTATTTTCTAAAAGAAATTTATCGAATTGTAGTTTTAAGATGAAATGAATGCTGTCATTACTCATATGTCCTTTTTCTATTAAACTTTCCCTCTGGCATCCTTTGAAAAATTAAAAAAAAGCATTCGAAGTTTTTTTTTTTAACTTACCAATAGCGACTGTGGAATGTTAGAGCAGCAGGGTAGTTGTCTTGTTGTCTTCTGCAAACTCTAACTTTAAATTTACACTCTACAGCTTTCCCTTGTTGATTGTTGGCCTATTGCTCAGCTCACTGCCTTATATAGAAGACTCCAGCCGTTTTGGAAAGCCCATGACACATCCAACAGGATATTACTAGAAGAAAGTGAGAATTTCCCTAGGTAGGAAAAAAAAATCTCCTTGGAATATTCATGATGTTAAAACACTGAGACCACCTCCCTGCCTTTTCCATTTGAAAGCATTTGTCCTAATGAATATTTGATTGCAATTCCTGGACACAAATATTTGTTTTAATTAATCCTCATTTTTAAAAATGACGTGCTCAGATTCCTTTGTTGATGAAGCTATTCTTGGAATTGGATTCATTTCAAGGATTTATTCTTCAACATTTTTTTGTTTAATTATGGAGGTGAAAAAATTCCTTTTTATTTAGTCCATCCATCCATCCATCCATCCATCCATCCATCCATCCATCCTTTTCTCTAGGAACTCATTGCAGTAAAAATAGCCTTCCTGCACTTAATTTTAACTTCATAAAAGCCTGTAAGACAAGTTAGGTTTGAGAGATAGGGTCTGACCCATATTCCTTGAGTATAATACTGTAGCAGTAACTGTGTGTATCCCTGAACTTGTCTGTTGCTGATCCTAGTCTCTTACCTTGGCTTTGCCTGCATCGTGATTGCCTTGTGACTCCAAGCCCAGTCTGGATCTACTGCCTCCACATGTGCAAGATCAGGGACTTCCTGTTCTAAGGCTAGCCATGGCTCAACACTAGAAGAATATTTTTTTATGATTTGAATGAAAGATACAATTATCCTTGTCTCCCCACAAATGCATTAAGTTTAATAACTGTAGCAAATAATATTGCAAAACCTGTCACTGATCACATTTGAAATTAAATTTGTAAGGATTTTCAGGCCATTCACTGGAGAATTTTATTGTCAGGTCTGCCATCTTCAACTTGGTGCCTTGCTATCATCCTGCCATCAAAGGCTAGGAGGGAGGGGGCATGCGGGGGGGAAACATACAGAACAGGAGATATTACTTCCTAGCAAGAGATTCTTCTACCATGTTTCCCCGAAAGTAAGGCCCACACCAAAAATAAGCTTTACCTTGATTTTTTGGGGTGGACCTAATATAACACTACCCCCAAAATAAGCCCTAGTTTTGGGGTGAGGCACAAACCTAAAAATCAAGCTAGGGCAGGGGTGGGGGGTGTGGACCTGCCCCACCTGCCCCGCATCCACTTACCTTGCAACCAGGCCTCTCCTTGCCAGCCCACTTCTTCTGAGGCCTCTTCTGCAGCCAGGCCAGCATATCTCAGTCACAGGGCTCTCCGGAAGGCCTGTGCAGCCAAGAACCGAGTTATGGATTCAATCCGTAGTTCGGCTCTGCAAGTCCTTAGCAGCCGAGGACCAAACTATGGATTAAATCCATAGCTTGGTACTTGACCGCTTAGGCCTTCTGGAAAGGCCTGACTGCAAAATACAGGCCCGAATGCAGCTGCAGAACTCAGCCCCAGAAGAAGTGGACCGGCTGGGTGTGGCTGTCGGTGCCGGAGGTGAGGTAAGGCCTACCCTGAAAATAAGACCTGGTGTCTCTTTTGGAGGGAAAAAAAAAAGACCCAGGGAAACATGGTAGAATGAGCCAATCAATGTAGAAGTCTTGTTCAGACATTATTACAGCCAGTTTGGTCTAGAGATTAAGAAGCCAGTTTGGTCTCAGGTTAGAAACCAGGAGACTGTGAGTTCTAGCCTCACTTTAGACATGAAAGCCAGCTGGGTGACTTTGGGCCAGTCACTCTCCGTCCAACTCAACTCATAGGGTTGTTGTAAGGAAAATAGAAGAAGGAAGGAATACTGTGTATGTTCACTTCCTTCAGTTATTTATAAAAATAACAAAGGTGGAATATACTGTAAATATATAAAAAATAAATTTCACCACACAAACCATGCTATGAAGCTCCTCCCTTCCCAGCAGGGTTTAAAGTGGATGTCCTCTAAGGTCCCTGCCAATTGTATGTTTCCATGGTTCACTGTCCATCGGGGGTTCAAATAAAAATGGTGGCCCTGTCTCTTTGTACATGCATCAGTGTAGGAGCATGGACGTCAGGGCACATGTGCCTTCTTGTTTTATTTGATTTCCTCTTACAAGCACTGCTTCTGCAAATCATGTACACTTTGAACAGAACAGTCTACACAGCCTGAAAACTCAGTTTGATTTCCTATTATTGTATTCCTCTACTGCACATCCCAATCTTTATCTGTCTTTTTTTTGTGTCCTTTCTTGGTTTTCCTTGAGAAATCTACTCCAATACCCTGCTTTTAGGAAGAAAGTGACCTTTTAGTGCAGTGGTTCTTAATCTTTTTGAATGAATTGCCCCCTTGAGCCAATGAGGAAGTTGTCATAGCCCCCTCCCCCAACATAATCTCTCAATCACAACATAGGAAATAATTCTTCAATTTATGCAAACCCTTTTTTTGTTTTCTTTAAAATTGTCATCAGGACATATATGCAAATAATTTATTTCCAGTCTTTTCCCCATATTTCAACTGTGTGAAAAATTTTGGTGCCACCCGTCACTTTATTCCCAAACCTCATGATACATGTATTTCATTATTATCTTATTTATTCAAGACACTTAAATGTAATGACCACTGAAAACAAAACACTGGGAGCTGCAAAACCCTTTTGACATCTAAAATGAAGATAACACTGCATATATCCTTTTTTACCTTTATTATACATATATCTTCAGTGTTGTCTTCATTTTAGATGGCAAAAGGTCTCTCTCTCCCCCCCCCCTCTCCCTCTTTCTGCCCTTGGTCTGCCAGTCCTCTTCCTCCACTCAGTTTGTGTGTGTGTGTGTGTGTGGCACTTGTGCTTCCTCTCTTTCCTCTCTTTCTCTCTCTCTTTCTCTCTTTCACTTCTCCCTCTCTTTCTCTCTTTCCTTTACTTTCCTCCCCCTTCTTTCTCCAGGTGAGGAGAGAGAGAGAGAACGAAAGGCAGAGGGCGCTGAAGGGGCGGGGAGGGGGGGGCAGGAGGCAGCAGAAGACCCCATCACAGCTGGAGGCATCCAGCTTCGCTGCCCGCTGGGCCTGCAGGCAGGTCCTGGCTCACGGTCACGTTGGCAGGCCATCCCACATGCCGCTGGTGTCCCCGGGCTCAATTTGGGGCCACAGGGCATCTGCTGAATGCCCCGCCCATCAGCTACGTTGCCAAACCTTCTCCCGTGCTGCCGGTGTCCTTGGTTGGAACTGGAGCAATGATCCGCCTCCCGCCAGGACTAACGCTGGAGCCTTCCGTGCTGCCGGTAGGTCTGTCGTGCTGGAGGAGCGGGGGCCACTCCGCACTGTGTGGCAATCCTGGCGATCCACAACCCACCTGCATCACCCAGAGAAGGAGAGGAGGAGGAGGGCAAGGAAGCCAGCGCCAGGCCCCAGGAGGAGGCGCTCGTGCGGGTCTGGCTGGGGTTCTTTTGCTGCTGGTTGGAAAATGCCTCCCCCCTCACTTTCTCTCCCCCCCATCTTCTGGTCACCTCACATTCTTCGCCAACAAAGCAGCCGGGACTCTGGCGCGCCTTCCCAGTCAGCTGGGCCAATGGTCCCGTGGCTGGGGATCGCAGGGGCTGCTCTCCCTCGGGGCCACAGCTTGCAGGAAGGCTGGCCTGCTCAGCTGAGGCTCTGGCAGGCTGCTCCCAGTGGGGATCCCAGGGCTTCCCTGCACAGTTCCCCGGCCACGTGCACCTCGGACGGGGCCAGCCAGAGCACCCCAGGGGAAGGGCCAATCAGGAGCCCTGCGAGGGGGCAAATCTGAGAGAGAGAGAGAGAGAGAGAGAGAGAGAGAGAGAGAGAGAGAGAGAGAGAGAGAGAGAGAGAGAGAGAGAAGAGAGAGAGAGAGAGAGAGAGAGAGCCTCTCTGTGTCTCTGTCTCTCTCTGCAAATGGCAGAGGAGGCTCAGAGCCACAGGGGAAGGCTCAAAAGTGTCCCTAAACGTCTGGCTCCATCACTCCCATATCACCCCCTTTTTGTTCCTTCGTCCCCGAGTTGCCCCTTTTCATTCCATCGCCCCCCTGAAAAACAAAATCGCCCCCTGGGGGGCAATATCGCCCAGGTTAAGAACCACTGTTTTAGTGGATGAAAAACACATCAAGGGCATGAATGTCTTTTCAGTTTTTGCCATTTTTCTTTTGGAATTCATGATAAACTCAGTCTTTTCTGAAACTAATTTTAGGAGCTTATTATTTACTAGATATATATTCCTCCAGGTGTTCAAAGTGATGTACATAACATTTCCTCCTCCAATTTTTCCCAACAACCCTATGAAGCAGACTAAGTCAGAAAAGTCTGACTGGCCCCAGATCACCCCAAGAGCTTCTGTGACTTAAGGTTGGTCTTATCAGACCTAACCAAACACTTTAATCAAGCCTCAACACAGGTTTCCATACGATATTTAGGTTGTCTCTGAAGTAGGATGATATATAAATATTAAGCATTGGCAAGTGTTCTTTAAGCCCTGTAGTACACATTCATAAATATAATGTTCATAATTTTTACTAGGATTTTTTCTAATGAAGTACTACATTAAACTTCACTTCTGCCATGCATACATTTTAATGGTTGTATTAATTTTATTTTAGTGACTTTGCATGTTGGGCACTGCTTAGTTTAAAGCTTTGTTTTATTAACTGGAATTCTCAGAGTGACTTGCAGTAATTTCACTGGAAGAATTTATCAGTGGAGTTCCAAGAAGGAAGGAAACTCCACCAGACAGTTTGTTGTGGGCTCAGAAATGTCTTTCCTGTGCAATGACCAAGCAAGACTTTGTTGATAAGCCAGTAAAAATATTACTGTAATATTTTAAAAACTTCCAATGAATTTTACTTTCCCTTGCAATCTTATCAAAACTACAAAAGCATTTCTTAGTGTTAAAAACTATTACAATGACATATATGAACATAAATATTTATATCATTTCCAGATTTCTTTTTCTAATTGCATTTTTCTTCTCCATACTATATTTATAGCTAGATTTTACTTACATTATTCTCCATGAATCAGCTTGACTCCAGGTGATGTCCTGGATACATCCATGAATTTTTCTTGGCAACAAAGTAGTGGTTTGCCATTGCCTTCTAGGGTTTTTTTTAAAACTTCTTAGTCTAGTCTGCAGTCTTGGGATTTCCTTGTGGTCTTTCATCCAAGTAATAACCATGTGTAACCTTGCTTAGCTTTTTGAGATCAGCCAAGATTGGCTAGAACACATTTCCAACATCAGGAAAATATGAATGCTTTCTTCGGATATTATGGTCCAAATATGTTACTAGAATACTGAATATTTATTTCAACTTGTCAAATTCTAATTCAGTTTTACTTCTTAAATCTTGATCATTTTGACAAATGGATGTATAATGACAACTTGAGTCAACTGGCACCATTTATCTTGCTATCTGGATTCCTTTCCGATTGTAAGGTTCGGAGAAGGGTGGCATATAAATGTGAATATTAAATTAAATTAAATTAAGGTTCTACCTCAGCTAGTACTCTCAAGAAAGCAGAACTCTTGAAACTAGAATTGTTTCAATAGGAACTTTTATTGAGAGACAGTAAAAGCAGAAAGGCAAGGCAAGAGCTGAATAATTCCCATGTGAAACATTACATTAAAACTACCCTTTCAAAACCCCTCCCCAGTGCCCAACTGTCCAGTTTGATTTTGGCCAATCCATAGGTGTGAAGTTGTTATGAGAACTGAAGCAATAAGACACGGTTCTCAGGCATTGCAGTTTCTTCCCGATGTCTTCACAGTGGAGTAGAGATAAGGCAAATGGCCTCAGGCACATTCCTCCCCCCCTTTCACACCCAGAGAGATACATCAAAGGTGAAGAGAACAAAGTAACGGAAATATATCCCAGAGCCCACAAGACTTCTTCCCTTCCAACAAAGTGAAACCTGCCCCCTCCAGTGGTGGGATTCAGCTGGTTCGCACCACTTTGGCAGAACCAGTAGCTAATTTTTTCTTGCCTAGGCTCAGAATGGACTTCCGGAAGCAGCATCCATACAGAGAACAGGTTGTTCACATATTTGAATCCCACCACTGCCTCCCTCCCAACAGAATGGCAGAGCCCCGAGAATGAGGATTTGAGGGGACCTGACATAGATCTTTCCCAATCAAATTTTAAAGATCTGAGAATCAAACCTATATTAGCATCCTCTGACTCTGCATAGGTTGCCAAGAGCAGCATTTGTAGAAAAGATACAGCTAAGACCTGGCCCATATCTTATTGAGATTGTCCTTGAGTCATACAAGCAGAACTCTTTCAAAGATGAATAAATCCAGGCATGCTTTCCTGTCTTGACAGAAGAGATGGAAGACAGGACCTTTTGGGTCCTGCTATCTAGGGAGGAATAATTTTCATTACTTTGATGCTACAAAGTGTAAAGTACAATGTAGCTAATTTGCTTCCAAACAGCATCACAGAAATAACTCCAGTACATCCAGGCAAGCAGCTACCACAATGACTTCATAGATACCCCCACAGGGATCCACCAAGAGCAACACATGCTTCTCTCAACCAGCATTTACCTTCTTTCTCTTGCCCGCCCTAGAGGAAGATCCTTCCATTTTTACTGATCTTGAGCATTAGAAGACCTAATTCCCCAATTTTCAAACTTGATAGAAATAGTCACAGGTTATTCTGATGCCAGGATAGGAACCACTGATGAAGCTCTTTTCCAGCACTATAATCCACTTGCATACTACCAGATGGGATGATCTCATGGAAATCTAAAGTCTCATTGCTATTAACAGAGGTTGGGAACTGTTCTTACTCTCATTGAAACTTAAAGATACTTAATGGCTTTATGTCAGATGACCCTGAAGATGAAATGGGGCTGAAGAGGAGCATTTACTCTCAATAACTAGATCGGGTCTGCAACCTTAAACACTCGAAGAGCCACTTGGATCCGTTTCCCAGAGAAAAGAAAACACTGGGACCCGCAAAACTTGTGCACGCACTCACGCGCACGCGAGGGGGAGAGTTTGATTGAAGAGTTTAAAAAGAAATAGAGGCTGCTGTGCATGAGTTCTCTCTCTCTTTCTCTTTCTCTCTCTCTTTCCTCTTCTCTCTCTTTCTCTTTCCTCTCCCTCTCTTTCCTCTCCCTTTCTCTCCCTTTCTCTCTCTTTCCCTCTCACTCTTTCCTCTCCTCCCTTTCTCTTTCTCTCTCTCTCTCCCCCTCTCTCCTCTCCCTCTCTTTTTCTCTCTCTCTCTCCCTTTTTCTTTCTCTTTCCTCTCCCCCTCTTTCTCTCTTTCCTCTCCCTCTCTCCCTTTCTCTCACTCTCCTCTACCTTTTTCTCTCTCCCTCCCTCTTTTTCTTTCCTCTCCCTCTCTTTCTCTCTTTCCTCTCCCTCTCTTTCCTCTTCCTCTTCCTCTTTCTCTTTCCTCTCTCTCCTCTCTCTCTCCCTCTCTCTTTCCCTCTCTCCCTCTCTTTCTCTCTCCCTCCCTCTCTCTTTTTTTTCTCTCTCCCTCCCTCCCTCCCTCTTTCTCTCTCTCTCTCTCTCTCTCTCTTCCCCCCTATCTCCAATCTTCTGCTAACCTGGGAAGCTGGCTTCAAGCTGTTCTCCAACAAGCTGACAAACATTCTTATTGGGCTGGCTCTCTCCTGCCCTTCCTGCTTCCTGCAGAAACACAGTCAAGGCAGGAGCCCTGCTCAATAAGCGTGTCAGCTCATTGGAGAACAGGGTGAGGCCACTCTCTTTTTTACACACACACACACACACACACACACACACAGAGAGAGAGAGAGAGAGAGAGAGAGAGAGAGAGAGAGAGAGAGAGAGAGAGAGAGAGAGAGAGAGAGAGAGAGAGAAGGGAAGTGCAAGCGCCTTTCTCTGTCTCTGTCTCTCTCTGCAAATGGCAGAGGAGGCTGTGAGCCTCAGGAGAAGGCTCAAAGAGCCGCATGTGGCTCTGGAGCCGCGGGTTGCTGACCCGTGAACTAGATGATGATATCTAATACATAGTGATTCTGCATCTTGTTGCAAATATTTAATGCAACTTTTTGTCTAGAGAGTAACCATTTATCAAAAGCAAAATGACACTCCACAAGCTTATGTTCCCCCTTCTACTGATAGAAACATTAGACGTTTATGATCTTATAAATTGTCTATATCTGAATTCAATTTTTTGATGATCCAGCTGCTAATTTTTTGAGACAGTCTAAAACCACAGCAAATGATGCTCATGAGACACTGTTTGTTTTTCAGCAAATCATCAGCTTTGCCCAAGACCATTTACAGTCCAGATGATTTTCTTCTTTATATCTGTCTAACAAATACTTCAAATCTTGATTTCAGCTATAGCATAGGTCATCAAAGCTTATAAGAATGCTCACATAAATAATAACTCTCTTTCATATGAAATATTTGTTCTGTTAAAAAAAGGTATTAAAGGAGAAGAAATAAAGTTCAATCCCATAAATAGCTATAACTTAATTCCCAATGGGACAATAAAGCTCCAAATAAAGATCTAATCTTAGCAGAATTTCTAAAAAAATAAATCCCATCTGTGGTCATCTGTCCTGATCCCTCTTTCAGTATCCCCAAAGATTAACTTAATTCTATAACAAGTGATAAGTCTGATCCCACTAATTATTAAGAAATAGTCTCTAGGGACTTCTGATCTTGCTCCATAGTGATCGGTCGCGGGATCACGGGCCTCTGCACTCCGCAGCTACTTTCACCCTGCCAGGGGACCCTAAATGGGTCTAAGTCGCCCTGGAGAGGCGGCTAAGAAAGAAGGATGCCCCGTCAACTCTGGAACAACAGCGGTCGTTTCGTTCGGATCGGGGAAAGCCTTCTAACCCAAAAGGGGAAAGGCTGGCCACACTTCACTGACCAGGCCAAGCTACTTACAGCCAAAGTCCAAGGCACTAACCAGCACAACAGTGAACAGCGTGCTTGAAACTGGGGGAATTGATCTTCTCTCTCCTATTTTATACCTAATTTTCTGGAAAAGATCCCCAAGAAGCAAAAAGCCTCCCAAAGTGAGAAGGGGGAGGGATTGCCTCAATCTTCTATAGACAGAAGTGGCGAATTAAACCCTTATAGGGAATAAACATTACTACAATTTGGATAAATTTGAAAGCTAAGAAAATTGTTAAAACTCTATACCTGAAAAAGCATTGATGAAATTATATATATATAAAAAGAAGAACAAAAAATAATTCTTTGTTTTAAAAAGTTGAAACATGAACAGCGACATCTAGTGGAGGATTAGAGAAAACTACAGCAGCACTGACCCAGAATTTGTCAAGATGCCTAGAAACAGCAAAAAACAGCTGGGAACAAAGCGTTGAATTATCTACTACTGAGTGAAACTACATATCTTTAGAAACTGCTGACCTTCTGGGATTATAAACACACTGAACTACATTCTTAAATCTTAATCTAAGAACTGTTTGCAAAGAAAGAAAAATGTTGGCCTTTGGCTAATCTTCTAAAGGAGAAATTACTGGAAAACTTTTACCGGTAGAAGGTCAAATACTTTGAACTGAATCCTGACTGGCTGATAATTATAAGACCCCTGAAAAGAAAACTGTCACAAAATATTGTTTTCAGTGGTGTCTTGACAATTGGAAACCTACTGGATTATAAAACTATTATATAAAGACAAAAACTACCTAAGATTTGGCTGTTTGGATTTTAAGATGGACTGGCTTGATAAAACTAATTCAAAAGATTATGACACCAATGGAAAACTACTTAGAGGGGAGAGATAAAATGGATATTATAAACCTATCTAAAAGTAATATAAAACCATACCTAACACTTCTTCCTGAAGAATCCAGTTTGGAGCTTCAAAGATCTGCAGGAACAATGACTCAAGACAATACAAATACATTCCAGGAAAAAATATACACAATGCTGCGACAGATTCAAACGATAATTGTTTCAAACCATGATGAGATTAGAAATTAGAAATCTCTAACTTAAACCTACAACTAAATGACACTAAAAAAATGACAACAAAGAATGAACAAACAAATCAGACAACAGAATATAAATTAAATGAAAGTGACTTAAATAGAAGAGCTACAAATGAAGAAAACTACAATTTAATACAAACAAATTTTTTTGCAAAACCTTACTATAATAAAGAAGACAAAAAAGACACATATATACATACATACATACATATATAAAGTTTGGATATAAAGAGGCCCTAGAGAAAGATTATTAGAGGGTGTATTATAGTGGCATAACTTTCATTTGGAAAAGTACTGTGCCTGAATTAACCTGTTTGTTTTCTAGAAAAAAGAGGCGCCTCTTTTTTGAAATTAGGAATGACTTACTCTGTAAATTCCTTGAAGTCCCAGAAAATTGTTTTTCTTCCGCTGAACAAAATTTGGATATGGAAAAGTAAACTTTTTATTATTATTATTTCCAGAAAGCACAGGGTAACAAAAGAAAAGCAAAGAGAAATAGCAGTGCTTCCTGTTTTGTGTTTCTTAAACTTTTTTTGTGTTATATTAAATTACTCTTTGGTGTATAATAAAAATGAATTTTAATACTCTGCTATTTATTTTTTTCAAAATAATTGATGGATGCAAAGATGATGAGGAAATATTTGCATTGCTTTTTCTGAGCTTGGGAGAAGTTTTTGCCTTGTGTGATATTTAACAGAAAGAAATAATTCAGTGATTCCCATCAGTCAGTCCTCCGAGAGTTTTAGTATAGCTGGTGTTATGTAAAACAGTCTCCACTCTGTCTGGCTCTGCATCGTCATAAACTGGAATTCTCTGCTTTAGTCATTCTGTCTCTCTTCAGTTCAGGGGGAAGAGTTGGCAACAATGGTTTAAAGAGGGCTAAAAGTAATGGTGGGGAATTTCCCTTTTCTCCTGTCCTGTGATAAGTGGGGAAAGTGCGCTAAGTCTTGTTCACTTTTCAAACTTTATTCAGTTTATTAATTTGGTTACCATATTTCACAAATTTCAATTAATTATGGATATAATTTGTTAACCAGCTATATTATGCTCATACAGATAAATAAAATTACAAACTTTAGGCTGGGTTCCTTCATGCAACTTCACCTATGACCTGGTTTATGTCTCTCAACATCAGCTATATTACAATCACCAAATCCTATAACAGGTGACAATGCATCAGTTTCAAAAGTCTCATACAAAATTTGGCATTCTCTTCTTCATACAATGGTCATGAGAACCTCAGGATAAGCAGACGAGCAACAAGGATTACATTGTTTTACTAAATTCTCTGTACATTTGAATTGCTTCTAAAACAGAAGAAGATATATGCTGACTGGAAGAAAGATATTGTTCTTAGTAATCTGTTAAGTGAGAGTTGCTGTATTACCACTGCAATTGCTACTTAAATAAAGTCCCCTTTGTCCTCATTTGCTCTGCTGGAATAATATTTATAATGCCATTGAGAAGCAGGTTAGCTAGATCTTGCCTTAAGCTTTATAATCTCTGAAGAACAAAATCTTGTTCATTCTTGGGAATTAAGGCAAAGGAGTTCCTGGCTTCCATTCCTTTGGTCAGAGCAGGAGAGGAAGAGGGGGTTAATTAATCCTGGCATAGATTATGTTTTTGTCTTCCTGAGGTCAGGTTCTCTGGAATAGGGGTCAAGGTCTTATCTATATCTTTTCCACCAGTTCTGCTCTTGGCAATGAGCCCAGAAGCAGAAAGCACTAGCATAGGCTTAGTTGTCGTGTCTTTGTCATGTCTTTCTTAAACTCTAATTTGATGATAAGGTCAATCTTTAGAAGAATTTTTAAATTCACTGGTAGTCACAAATCATAGGATTGAAAGGGACGTTGGTGGCCTTCTAGTCCAATCCCTTGCTAAGGCAGGAGACCTTATGATATCCTGGACAAATGGTTGTCCAGTCTATTCTTGAAAATATCCGGTGATGAAGCACTCACAACTTGTTCCCTTTTGATTGTTCTCAATGTCAGGAAATATCTCCTTAATTCTAAGTTGAATCTCTCTTTAATGATCTTGTCCTGCCCTCATCTCAGGTGCTTTGGAGAATAAGTCAACCTTCTCTTCTCCCCTCAAGTGCTGGAAGACAGCTATCATGTTCCCCTAATCTTTCTCTTTGTTGGTCTAGACATACCTAGTTCCCTTAACCATTCACCATATGATTTACCCTGCAGACCCCTTATCATCTTAGTTGCTACTCTCTGAGCACTTTCTAGGATCTCAGCATTAAGTATTTTATTACAGCCACACATAAATCAAACATCCAAATAAAACAAAACTAGACAGAGCCATCACAAGAAGACATAGCAATACATCACAATCAATGATGCAATCAAATGGGCGACCAAGGTCTGCCTAGTTTTACAGGCATTATATCAAAAACAAGCTATCTGGACCTTCCGGTTCCGGGTCACGGCGCCTCTAGTCGTACAAGGAGACTCGTGTCCTTGTCGGCTAGCCTCCCTCCATCGGTAGACCCTTATGCGGGTCTAAAGTCACCCTGGAGGGTGCGACTTCTGTCAAGGAGGCTTTGCTTGGCCGCGGAGGAGCAGCGGCTCCTCCAGCTGTCCGGGCCAGACTCTGAGGGCCGACGGAGAAGAAGATCAGCCAGTAAAATGGCCGATCACCAAGCCACAAGAAACTGCAAGTCACAGAACAGCTAAGCTTTGAACCCACTGTGGTGAATCCAGGTGAGATCTTTCTTTTTTTTTCCCCTCTCTTTTGCTTTCTATTTTTTTTTTTTTTTTTTTTTTTGCCTGTAAGAGCCCTGTTGGAACTATTTCCCTGGCTTGGAAAGGCAGCTTCTACGTCTCTGGGAAGAAAGGCAAACAAAAAGAATAGAACGAAGCTTCAAAAATTACATTTTTTTATATATAAGTTTATTTTGGGATATTGGAACAAAAACATTTTTTCCTAAGAACTTTATTATCAGCCTATGTTGGAGTGTTTTTTTTAATATTTCTTCCTCTATTTTTCCCTGAAAAAACAGAAGAAAGGGGATAAGGGAGGAAAAAAGAAAAAAAACGAAATGAAATGAATGATATTTGAAAAAAGATTTTTTAGCTTACTGAGGACATCTACTGGTTAAAAGCTAATATGGCAATTGGAGAGGAGATGATTTCTTTATCAGAAAGTTAATTTGAAAAGTTGAACAACTTTTACAAAATGGAGCTACACTCACATTTAAACTGTAAACTTATTTTGGAAAAGATCTATGAGACCAAAGTGGAAATATGTGTTACAATGAAAGAACTTACTACAGAATTAAGAACTAGAATTTCTTTTAAGGATTGTATGATAAAGTGGGGACAAAATTTTGGACAACCAATCATGATGGAAACTTGGGAGAGGATCTGGGTGAAAAATGTAAAATTTACACAAGCGCAACATTTAAGAGAAATTTTTTATAAAATGTTTTATAGATGGCATTTGGATCCGAAAAAATTATCACATATGTACCCTAACTTACAACCTAAGTGTTGGAGATGTGAATGTATGGATGCTACTTATTTTCATGTATGGTGGACTTGTAAAAAAATCAAGGCTTTTTGGATAAAAATTTGGTGAATACTTCAAAATATTTTGAAAAAACGTATTGAATTTTCACCACAGCTGTTTTTATTAGGTATTACAAAAGACTTTACCACCATAGAGATGAACTTGATTTTGAACTTGATTACAGCAGCGAGACTGTTGGTGGGACAATATTGGAAGAAGGCAGAATTACCATCTATTGAAGAATGGACTTTGAAAGTAATAAATTTGGCGGAAATGGCCAAAGTATCTGCATATTTGAAAGACTATTCAAATGAAAAATATATGTTGGAATGGAAAAAATGGATAGAGTATATTCAAGGGAAATATCAATTTAAGAAATTGTATTTAGTATATAGTTAAATTTTTATTAGTATTTATATAATAATTTTGTTTAATATAATAGGTTTTTTCTTTTTTTTCTTTACCCTGTATTCACTCTGGGAAGTTGGGGGGGAGGTTGAGGAGGGTGTAATAATGTACTCAACTGTAATCTTGTAATATATAAGAAAGAAATACTTACTGATAGAAGAGGGGTTGCTCGGGCGGTACCTCCGTACCAAATCTGGAGGGGGTTGTGAGGGAGGAGTGAAAGAGGGGGAGGAAGTAGGATGGTTGGAGGAGAGGAGGTTGGAGAGGGAAGGAGAGAGGTGTGAGGAGGAGGGAAGTAGGAGATAGGGAGGAAAAAGAGGGGGATGTGGTAGGGGGGGTGCCGCCGAGCAACGCCCATAGTTATGCATTTAAAAGAATGTATGTTGATTTTTGTTTAGTGTGGGAGAAAGTTGAAAAAGAATGTATTAAGTTGAGTTGTATTTAATTTTTTGTTGTTTAAAATTATAAAATTAATAAAATATTTTAAAAACAAACAAACTAGAATTTCTTCTTCAAATTCTAAGATTGACTTTCAGACTATACCTGATTTTTCTACAAAACAGATTACACAAGGAGAGGACTTAACTGAAAATAAGGAGAACTTGATTTTGCCTTATAAACAATTTACTTATGATGCTGAGAACCAGAAAAAGCAAAGACTGGGACTTCAAATGCTAAAGCAACAAGTTCTCATGGTTAAGAAAATCAGAGGTCCAATGCAAAGATCAAGATGTCTCTTTCTGATCCAAATACTACTACGAGCAATAAAAAAATACTTATCAGCTGGAAGAGAAGCCTTGCTATGGAAACCCACTTGGCATTTGAAAAAAACTAGAATAAGACTAAAAAAAAGACTGAAAATTAAAGTGTTATGTAATGGACTAAAGGCAATCTAGAATTATGGACTGATTTAAGGACTAAGATTATGAGTCAGATGTGCGATTAATGGAAGATATATAAGACCCATATGAAAATTACTGATGATTTATTTGTTTGATGACTAATGAATTGAAATAATCTAAAGTTTGATGCTATGTGGTCAGTTTAAAGAGATTGATTGATGGATTAGACAGTTTTAGAATAGATTATCATTTCAACTTAAAAAGGAGATATTTTTAGGTAATGGATCAAAGGTAATTCAGAATCATGGATTGATTTTAGGATTAAGATTGTGAGTTAGAAGTAAGAGAAAAAGGGGCGATTAATGAAATATACATTCAATGGATTAAGAATATGTTTTTTCTTTCTTTAGGACAATAGGGTTACTTGCAAAAAATTTATTATGTAAATTTGAGTTAACCAAATAAGATGATTTCTTTGTTAGTTATGATAATTAATTGAATTCGGTTTAATGGATCGAAAGGACTTAAGGTTTGATCTTCTCTTGTTAGTAAAAAGAAACTGATTAATTGATAGACTAGATATGTATAGGATAAATTAATATTTTATTTTAATTAAGGGATATTAGTGGAAGAATTAAATGAAATTTATGAAAAAATTAAGGAACTAGAATATATTTGGAAGGGATACCCAAATTGATAAGGTTTACATTTAAAATTAATTTGATTATGGTAGTATAAATTTCTAAAAGTTTTAAAAACAGGTATATGTTGATTAAATTTAAGCTAGACTGAACTACTTTTAATAAGTTATGCTATCTAATAGATGTATTGATTGAAATATGTATAAATGTTTTGATTTTGGATGTTTGTTTGCCCTAACACCACGGTGTGCCTTGAGCATTTTTTTCTGTAAAAATAAAAAAAAAACAATAATTTAAAAAAAAAAAACAAGCTATCTTCAGAAAACTGAATCATACTGACCTGACACTAAAAATACAATTGAGTATAGTCTAAAACTGGATAAAACACGTAATAAAATCAATTTTAAAAGATTATTAAAAAGATCTAAAATGATTATGTTTTTGGCGAATCCCCAGTGCTGCTGCACAGAATCTGGCCACCTGCGCTGTGATCTCTGCCTGCTCATCCTTAAGCAGCCACTGGAGATAGATACTTTCCGAACGACCAGGATATCTATCAATTATGGGGAGGATATGATTTTTTCGAATGGCTCTGTAGAAGGAACATTGAAGGAGTATGTGTCCAATGGTCTCCACCTCTCCTGAGCCACAGGAGCAGAGTCTTTCAGACAGTGGTGTCTTTTTGTACTTGTGGTACAAGATGGCCGATGGAAACGCATGGCACCGTGCAAGCGAGAATGCTTTCCAGTGGTTTACTGACTCCAACTGGCAAAGATACCTGGCAGGTGTAACCACATATCTAATAGAGTCTGGAGCCAGAAACAGCAGAGCTATACCTAAGTCCACTTGCCTCTCGATGTCCTCTGCCCTTTGATGCAGGGTTTGTTTTGCTTAGTCATAGTCCAATTTGAGAATTGAGGCTGACAAGAAGCCTAGTTTGGCCTCAACTGCCTTGATCCATGAAAAGGAAAATTTATCTTGTAGAATTAATGGACAAGGCCTTGCGGAAAGCAATTAAGCCTTATCCAGATGTTTAAGGAAGCTATACAGATTCTTGCTTCGACTTTTATCAATCCTGTCTCCAGGTGCAGAAGTGCATTAGGAACACAGCGTGGCATCTGGAGAATTGTTCTGATAAATTTGGATTGAACTCTTTCCAGTGGTGTAAAACACAAAGCTGAGGGTCCAAGCAAGGTCCCATAGTGAAGCTGTGCTAGCGACTTGGCCAAAAAGAGCTTAATTGGAGTTGGAACATAGTGTCCTCCCTTTGTGCATAAAAATTTAAGAATGGCATTCACTAATCGTCGGCCAGAGGCAGCTGCGTATTCTCCATGGGCTTTTTGTGAGCCGGTGGCATGGATGACCACCCCAAGGTACTTAAAAGTGGTTGCCTGCTCTATTTTGTGGCTATTTAAATACCATGTGTATTGTTTTGGCCTTTTTGCAAAAGCCATAACCTTTGTTTTCTCATAATTTATATCCAGTTTATTATATTTGCAATACTGGACAAGGGCCCGCAAGGCTCTTTTAAGGCCAACTGGAGTCCTGGAGAGAATCACAGCATCATCTGCATAGAGCAGCAGAGCAATGCTTCGGTCACCTGTTTTTTTGAGGGAGGGAATTTGGATTATTTAACCATTTTACCATATCATTTATGTAAAAATTGAAAAGCAAGGGGGCCAAAATGCACCCCCGTTTAACCCCCTTTTGAGTTTCAACAGAACTTGAGAGAGACTCTTGCATATTACACCTCACCTTGAGGGATGTTTTGGTATGTAAGGCATGTAACAGATGGAGGAGTCTGTGATCAAATGTGGCAGCTTCCAGCTTCTCCCAAAGCTTAGTCCTTGTAACCATGTCAAAAGCTGCCTTAAGATCTATAAAGGCAGCGTATAATGATACAGGTCTATCTGATGCATATTTTTCAATCAAATGATGAAGAACTAAGCACTGATCTATGGTGCCTCTCCCCTCTCTAAACCCAGCTTGTTCTTCAGCAATCAAGTTCTCAAGGTCCAGCCACTCCTTTAATTTATCTTGAAGGTGTTTGGCATAGAGTTTGCTGATTATATTTAGCAGACTTATTGGTTTGTAATTGTCAGGGTCGTCTCTCTTTTCCTTTTTATAAATTGGAACCACAATTGCCAAGCCCCAATCCTCTTGGACGTGGTCGGTGAATATAGGTGAATAGCGCTGCCAGAATGGGTATCCACCATTCCATATTATTCTTTAATAATTTGGCCGAAATGAAGTCAGCTCCTGGAGCCTTCCCGATCCTGAGTTGGCCAATGAGGGATTTGATTTCAGACTCTGAAACTGGACAGAGTGGCAAGCTATTAGATGCCAAAATAAAAGAGTTCTTTTGCTTTGCTGCCATGATGAGCTGTTCTCAGGAAGACCTTGTGTCTTGTCTCTTCTTGAATGCAATCAATTGCTTGAATTGTTTTTTAAGTGTAAGTAACTAATTAAGAATTGCTTTATTGCCATATCCAGTCTTGCTTTTGTACTCTTTGTCTGCCAAGTTAAGAGCTTCCTTGGCTTCTACACAATCCTTGTCAAACCATGGTTTGGAGGTGGTGCAGGACCTCTTAGCTCATGTGCTAATAATGGTTGTAGTTCATAAACTAAACTTTTATATAGTTCTAATAAATCTTGATTCGGGTTGGCTGATATAAAGGTTGCACGGATTTTTTGAAAATTATCCTCTGTTAGGGCTCTCCTTATCTTCTGATCAAGTTGTTGGGTCCATTTGACCCAGCATCTTGTTAGGCCGACTGTAGAGATTGCAGGGATAAAATGGTCCTTGGAGGGTATCTGCCTGATAAAAGGCTTCATGTATATACACAGAGGATGATGGTCACTTTCTAGGTAAGGCAGGACTTCAAAATTTTCTATATGATGTACTAAGTCCATAGAAGTTAAGATGTAGTCAATGGTGCTAGTTTTGGACCCTGCTATGAAAGTAAACTCACCAGGATAGTCACCAGGCCATGAGCCGTTTTATATGAAGAAGTTAAATTTATTTGCCAACTTGGCAAGACAGAGGCCAGCATAATTAGCTCTAATGTCTTTAGAGAGTCCTGTGAGTGGGGCGTTGGTTTGTATAGGGACCTCCGATGGTGGGTATTGATGATGTTTCATGAATAATGTATAATCATCTAGTCCCAATCTGGCATTAAAGTCTCCCCCTAGTAGGACCCTGGCATTTGGGTGTTCCATGAGTTGTTTATTAACGTAGTGTTCCAGCTCCAGCCATACAGCAGTGGTTTCAGCTTTTCTTAGTGAGGGAGGGAGATAAACATTAATTATCAAAAGCAGGACTGAGTCCCACTTGAGGAGAAGTGCCATAGCTGAATGGTTTAAAGGGGTAATAAGTATGGACTCTGTTCTCAAGTTGGTAGAAATAAATATACCCAGCCCTTTCAATTTCCCTGGGCTTATCAGTATGAGGTATGTTGCCGCTTGGATTTAAAACAATAGTTTCCTCATGGAGAGACTGAACCAGGAGTGGATGCAGGTTCCCTGAACAGAAAACATTTATTGGAAATATTAAAAAAAGTGCTCAGGAATTGCTGCATTCTAAGAAGCATTGAGGGAATTATGGACAGCTTGAAGGATAGCAAAATCCACATATATTGCCTTCTTGTGGGCAGCCACGCTCCATGTAATAAATCAATCTGTGTGTACTCCCAGCAGAGCAGCTAGCTCAGAGACTGCCTAACCGTTTTTCTATCACTCCAACATCCTCTATTTTTCATCTGTTGTCATAGATTTGCAAGGTAATCTTGTTTGTCTGTAAACTGAGGTTATAATGGTCACCTCTAGAACTATCTGACTGAGTGTTGTTTTCTTTATGGATATTCTTTCCTCTCTCGTTTATAGAAGTGAGAGAGGAGCCTATTCTAGTTTCCATTTCTCCATTAGCCATCCCATGTCTATTATTATGTGTTCTCCTGGGTCCTTCTGCAATGTTTATTTGACTGTTGATAAACTTTGCAAAAGTTTTTCACCATTCAATTTCATTTTGTTAGATATTGCCCAGTGTTCAAATCTGTCCAGATCCTCTTGTATCTTAAGCCTATCTTCTGGAGTGTTGGCTGTTCCTGCCAGCTTGGTGTCGTCTGCAAATTTGATGAGTTCCCCATCTATCCCCTTGCCCAAATCGTTGATGAAGATGTTGAAGAGCACTGGGCCCAGAACAGAGCCCTGGGGCACCCCACTACACACTTCCCTCCATGTAGATGTGGTTCCATTGAGGACCACACGCTGAGTACGGCCAGTCAGCCAGCTATGAATCCATCTGGTGGTGATGCTGTCTAACCCACATTTTTCTATCTTATTGAATAGTAGGTTGTGATCTACTTTATCAAATGCCTTACTGAAGTCCAAGTAAATTATATCTTCATGACATCCTTCTGTTGATGTAGCCAAGGACTGCTTTGGCCTTTCTGGCAGTCGTACCTTAGTATATGGAATGGATTAGACACTAGAGTAACATTTTGGGATGAAATGCTTATTGAGAATATGGTGAAGTTAGCAATGCCTTCTTATAGCTCAAACTGTTGTCTCATTATTTGAGCAGCTGTTTGCTATAAAATATGATTTAGACCTACTAAAAAAAGATTTTAAGCCTTTTGTACAAAAGCACAAAGTCAGACCTATCTCCTCTCCTATTAAGGTTTATACAATTCATTCCCAGAATGCATTCTAAAAAATGGCAAGTTGTTAGAGGGCAACATTGACAAAAATGTGCAATGTTAAATAATTGTATTAATGTCTGATAAGGTAAGGGTGGAGACCCTACTTATATTAATGCCTCTCTGGATCCCAAAGAGGAAATTACCTGCAAGCTAAACTGTTTTCTTCAAATTCAGCAGACTTCTCTTGGTATCTCCCTGAATAGTCTTAATGTTAGACACTGGAATTGTAGGATAGCACTTGTAACCTCCCTAGAGCAATTTCTTCAATCAATACAGATAGAGCTAGGTGCCGCTGAATGGCTTCCAGCTGTTCAAAACCAAAACCAATTATTCCCCTAATGCTATTTAAGATGAAACCATATCTAGCATCATTTCAAATTATCTTCATTAGAGATTTTCACCATTTTAAAATTAATTCCTTATTCAACTTTGCCTCAGCCAGACCTTGTACCCATTGCAAAACTTCAATAAATCAGTAAGGTTTCCTGTACCCCACATATGGCCTTGAAAAAATAAGGCATCAGGAGTAAGCCACTCTTACTAAATGAAGATGTGTCAGATCTAGCTGAAGCCAACCTTATCAGTGCCTTTGTTGCCCAGGACTGAACAAGCTAATATAACACAAAAGCTGGATAATCTTAAAGAAATCTTATTGGTGACTATAGCTACAGCAGAACCATTTACTGATCTTGTGTCTTGAAATATTGACACCCATCACCACTCTTCAGTGGATAATGGAAAGATTGGAAATCACCCACCCAAAAATATTTGTTCCTGCTTTTATAAGATGAATGGAGAATCTGCTGGAGACTGCCAGACCTTGTTAACTAAGGAGGAGGAAGCACACCCTATTCCAGAACAGATGCTAAACAACATGTTTTGAATCTTAGACCGGGGCTACATGATGGCCTGTTACCACCTCCCTTGGAGCCTTTTAGTCTTCTTCCTCTTGATTTGTATATTACTAATGGAATCTGTAAAGTCACCCAACTGGAAGCTACTCCTCAAACCCCGGTGATGTCACATCAGTCACTTACTAGGTGAAATCTTATCTCTGGTTACATTTCAGATTTCAGAGGGTGAAATGTCAAATACCCTCACACCAACAAAAGACTCTGCGTGTTTAGTTAATCTTATTATACTTATGGTTATGTATACTAATATATAGAAAGATGTAATGTCTATTATTCAATATTTTGTTTAACTCTTCACCCCCTATAAGGTTAAACTGATACCTTTTTATCCCATATCTCTTTCCTCTGTAATGTGTCTGACTAATGAAACACTTCAAAGAACTTTCAGGCATGGTTTAACCTAAAAAAGCCTTTATTAGTGTAGAGGTGTGTCAGCACGGCATGATGGATGTCAATATCTGAATTTCCCTTCCCTTTGCACATAACATTCCAGGCATTTCCCCTCCCCTATTTTGGGGTCATGATTCACATCTTCCAATTAACCTGGAGGGCAAAGATTCACTTCCGTTCCTTTTCCCGGGCTTTCCTTACTAATCTCCTCCCTTTCTATGTCATCTGAATTAATTCTAAAAACACCAGACAGTTCTGCATATTTTGTGAAAGCAATAATATTTAATATTAGCATTGTTGACATCTGGCCCCCCTTACAAAAAAGGACAGATCCTGTAATGTAAACAAAAGCATATGTTAATGACTAGTTCTCAGTTTGTTGGGGTATTTCGCCTGGAACCTTTTGACGACCCTGTCAGCTTTCACCTCATTGGATTTCAGCCAGGTGGCTTCAGACAACGGGTATCCCTTCCGTTGTACTAGGTACTGCAATTTCCCTTTAAAAATTCTAGAGTCAAGAATACGTTTCGCTTCATAGTGGGTCTGTCCCGCAACTACGAGGGGCCCAGGTGCCTTCTTCGGGGGAGGTCTTAAAGTGGAGCCCCAATAAGATTTCAACAAGCTGCAATGGAAGACTGGGTGAATTTTCCCTAAAGGTCTAGGGAGTTTTAATTCTATGGTGACCGGATTGATGATCCTTACTATGGGGAAAGGCCCCAAGAATTTTGGTCCCAATTTCTTGCTGGGCAATTTGAGGCGTAAATATTTAGTTGACAAATAAACCTTTTCCCCAACTTGGAATGTTCTTTGGAGAGCCCTCTTTCTATCAGCCTGCCTTTTGTAGGTTTCAAAAGTCTTTTTAAAGCAGTTTTTGTGTTTCTCCAAACTTCTTCCCACCCCCTCACCCATTGGTCAAGCGTCTGGGAAGCGGAAGGCACCTGAGGGTATTCCGGTATTGGGCTGAACTCTTTTCCTGTGGCCACTCTGAAAGGCATGTAGCCAGTGCTGCTGTGCACAGAATTATTGTACACCACCTCCGCAAAAGGGAGGTCAGTCCAGTTTGTCTGTTGGCAAGAAACATAGCATCTAAGATATTGCTCCACCATTTTGTTAGCAAATTCTGCAGCCCTATTGGTGGCAGGATGAAAAGCAGATGATAAACCCTGAGATAATCCAATTAATTTAAGAAAACTCCTCCAAAACATTGCTGTGAACTGCACCCCCCTGTCCGAAATTATTCGCTTAGGGGCGCCATGCAGCCGGTAGATATGTTTCAGGAACAATTTGGTCAGTCGTTGGGCAGATGGGAGTCCTTTGCAGGCGATAAAATGAGCCTGCTTCGAAAACAGGTCTATCACAGTCCAGATGAAGTATTTCCTCTACTTTCAGGTAGGTCTATTATAAAGTCCATAGCTATTTCTTCCCATGGTTGAGAAGGGTCTGCCACGTGTTGCAGTAACCCAGGGGTTTTCCCTGGAATTCTTTTCATTGTGGTACATACAGTACAACATTTTACATAGTTTTCCACATCCCTTTTCAGCATCGGCCACCAAAATTGCCGGCGGGTGAGGTGTAAGGTTTTCAAATATCCAAAGCGTTCAGCTTGTTTTACATCATGGCTGTGTTTGAGAGCATTAAGATGGAGGGCTTCTGGCAAATATAGTTTCCCCCCTTTGTAAGCCAAGCCATCCCTGCACGTTAGGGAGGGTTGATTATCTTTGAACCATTGATCGGTAAGGAGCTCTCGTTTTATTTTCTTTACCCCAGGGTCATCAGGATTGGGGACCATGCGAGGCGTAAGTTGAGCAGCAGTTTGTGGATTGGGCATAATTGCCTCGTTAACCTCCTCCCGTTCGCTTTTGTATTGGGGTAACCGGGATGGAGCATCAGCTAGGAAGTTTTTTCCTCCTGGTATGTACTTTAGAGTGAAGTTGAAGCGGTTAAAGTACTGTGCCCACTGCACTTGCTTTGGGGACAATTTGCGGGGAGTTTTCAGTGCTTCTAGATTTTTGTGATCTGTCCATACTTCAAATGGCACCTTGCTCCCTTCTAGATAGTGTTGCCAGTTTAATAGCGCCCACCAAATCGCGAAGGCCTCTTTCTCCCAGATTGCCCATCTCCGCTCACTTTCAGTAAATTTCTTAGAGGTGTAGGCGCAGGGTTGCAAGACCCCCCTTTTGTTCTTTTGCAGTAACACAGCTCCAACTGCCACATCACTGGCATCGGCTTGAATCACAAAGGGCTCCCCTGGGCAGGGGTGCTTTAGTAAAATGGGAAAGTGGAAAAATGCCAATGTCTAGCTGAAACTGCTGGGTCTGTAGGAGGTTTCCTGTCTCATGAGTAATGTTTAATTTAGCTTTGCTGTATCAGGACTTATCAGGACTATATCCTGTTTTGGCTAGAGCAGTGGTTCTCAACCTTTTTCAGGTTGAGACCCCACTTGCGCCGGCCATGTGCGCCGCGACCCTGACCTGGGCGCACACGCGCACGCAACGGGCCGATCCGCGCATGCGCGGTGCGCTTGTGACAAAAAAAAAATAAAAACAAAAAACAAACAAAAAATGGCAGACCGTGACGGGCCGATCCGCGCATGCGTGGGGCGCATGCGATGGCCCGATCCGCGCATGTGTGGCGCGCCCGCGACGAAAAATAAAATAAAATAAAATAAAATAAAAAAAATAAAAAAAATAAAAAAAAATAAAAAATGGCAGACCGCGACGGGCCGATCCGCGCATGCGCGGTGCACATGCGATGGCCCGATCTGCGCATGTGTGGCGCGCCCACGACGAAAAAAAAATTAAAAAAAATAAAAAAAATAAAAAAATAATAAAAATAAAAAAATGGCTGACTGCGACGGCCCGATCCGCGCATGCGTGGTGCGCGCACGATGGCCCGATCCGCGCATGCGCGGCACGTGCACAATGAAAAAAAACAAAAAAATAAAAAAACAAAAAAACAAAAACAAAATGGCGGACCACGGTGTCCGGTGACCCCCGCGAGATGGTCGTTCGGCCCCAAATGGGATCGCGACCCATAGGTTGAGAACCGCTGGGCTAGAGTATATGATCTATGGCTGCTGTCTGGTAGCTTTCCATATGTAAGAACAAGGAAGTATAGAATATAACCATGTAAGGAATGTTGTGTGATCAGGAAATGTATATGTATTATGGACTATAAGTATGCTATGAAGACCACCCTTCAGGGTTCAGACCCTTTGTTCTGTTTAGCTCTCTGAACCTGTGCAATAAACCTTTCCTTCCCCAAAGAGCTGGCTTCAGTCTCCTTTTTCTACAACAGTTTCCTGGCACCCGCAGATGGGACTCTGGAGCGAGGCGATGTTTTGCTGAGGGCGGCTTGACCCCAGGGAACTGCTGGAAAGCCACTCCTGAACTATTCTCCAGGCACCACGGAGGGGTGTTCCTCCGGGAGACAGCTGTGGCTCCTCAGCAGAGCCGACAGTGCTGATAGCCAGTCCAAGAACCCTTGGGGGAAGGAAAGGAGGTCTGAACTGGTTCCTGGCCAGGACAAGATGCCGCAGGCGAGTATGTGTTAAAAGTGGAAAGTACCTATCTCATTTGAGGATAGAAGAGGGGGACTGATCACCCTCCTGGGCTCGGGGCGTTGTTCCTAAAGAAGTCCGTGTTAGGCTGTGTGGGTGGTTAAGCTGCAGTATTTCCTATTGGTGACTGTTGGAACGTCTGGCACCGTAGGTCAGTGGCAGTGTTGCTAGGATGGGGAGGCGTAGCAGCGTTCCCAGTACACCACTGGAATACATGTTAAAGGGATTTGATGAGTATTTTAATCATATCCAATATAAGGTGCCCTATCCCAAGGTAACAAGGGACAGGTTGAGATATTTGTGTGAACATCAATGGCCCTATATGGATGTTGGGTGGCCCCCAGAAGGAACTTTCAAGAATCAGATCATTGATGATCTTACCTTCTTGATAGCAGCAAATGAGGAGAATTATCCCAACCAGTCCCAATATATTGACCAGTGGGGGGATGCAGTGGCTGAGCAGGCAGATGATTTATTACAATGCCAAGCCAAAATGGTTCGTTTATGTGTGGTTAGACCAAAGGGTAAAAAGTTAAGGGTTGAATCTAAAAGACTCAAGGATGTGAAAATTTCAGAAACCAAACTATCTGATGTTAAAAAGGAAATAAAGGTGGAAGTAGAGGAAGTAGTTCTTAGACCCCCTCCTTACGTGCCGCATTCTTCCCCCATGCCCCAGATGCCAGCAGCAGCAGCTGCTGTGCCTGGGGACATGCAGTCTGGGGACATGCAGCCGGAGGTGAGACAAAGACAGAAAGGGGGGCCATCAACTCCCAAGGAAGAGGAGGATTTGGAGGAAGAAGATTACCCTGCAGAAGAGAGTGGGGCTGGAGCTGGAATAGTTGTGGCTACAGGAGTGGTGACAAGGTCTGCAGCAGCAAGGGCAGAGGCTGCTAAATATGATTTTGTAGCGCCCTTGAGGCAGCTGGACCAGGCAGTGTTGGACCAGCAAGGAGCAATACAGACTCAGTCTATGTTCCAATATGTTCCTTTCACCACAACAGACTTGTTGAATTGGAAGCAACATTATGGTCCCCTTTCCATTAAACCTGCAGAAATGGCAGATTTAGTTCAAACTATTATGCAAACTCATAATCCCACATGGCAAGATGTGCAGCAGTTATTGAATACTTTGTTAACTCCCGAAGAAAAGGAGAAGTGGAAGGTGGCTGTTAGAAAGTGTTTGAAAGAGAGATTTCAGGCAGTGCAGAATTTACAGCCTGAGCTAGAGGCATGGGCACCAGAAAAGGATCCTGAGTGGGATGTTAAGGTTCCTGCTAATATGACTAAAGTGAAGGAATATCAAAACTTGGTAGTGGAAGCTCTTCGTAAGGCTGGAAGACCCCCGGTAAATATGTCTAAGCCCTCTTTAGTGATGCAAGAAGCCGATGAAAGTCCAGAGAGTTGTTTGCAAAGGTTGATTGAGGCATATGAGCTTTACACTCAAATAAATCCTAGGGATGCAGCTAATGTGCGAATGTTAAATGAGAGGTTTATAGCACAGAGTTATGATGATATTAGGAAAAAGCTGCAGAGGTTTGAGGGAGCTTTAGGAAAGAATACGACTGAGTTATTGGAAGTGGCAAGGAAAGTGTTTGTTGATAGAGATAAAGTTGAGAAGAAGGAAAAAGATGAAGGATGTATAAGACGGAGTTGTTGGCAGTGGCGTTGCAGGGAGGCACAATATTTGGGCTAAATCAGTGTGCTAATTGTAGAGAGGAAGGTCATTGGCAGAGAGAATGTCCTAGGCGAATGATGAGAGGACGGGGTTGGAGAGGTCGAGGAAGAATAGGACGTGGTGGAGTAGGAAGTGGGATGGTGTCCAGGGTTCCCTTCAGAGGAAGAGGATTCGGAGGGAATAAAGGAGGCAGAGGAGGTATAGAGAGTGAGGTAGAAGGAATTGGATTGGCTGGAACAGGATGGACAGACTGACGGGGACCAGGCTTAGAGGAGGCCCCCCCCTGAGCCATTGGTAACCATGAATATAGGGCGCCAGCAGACGATGTTCTTGGTGGATACAGGAGCAGGGCAGTCAGTTGTAAACAGTCAAGTTGCTAAACCGGGACCCTATCAAATACAAGTTCAAGGGGTGTCGGGACAGGTTTTGGGGCGTTAAATCCTTAAACCTGTAACTTGTGTGTTTAAGGGATCAGAGATTCAGCATGAGTTTCTATATATCCCTTAATGCCCAATACCCTTGCTGGGTAGGGATCTGCTTAGCAAATTGAGAGCAACTATTTCTTTCGATGAAGGTCAGCAAAGGATTCAGATAAAGCATCAACCCAATAATATGTGGAGGCTTATGGTTTCTAGATCCAGTGTAGACAGGTCTCAGGAGGAGAAATGGAGAGAATTTGAAGTACCAGGATTATGGGCAGAAGATAACCCCCCCCGGCTTTGCAGCACATTATCCCCCTGTGATTGTAGAAGTGAAACCTTTAGCAACTCCTGTGCATATCCGACAGAGATCCTGTTCTAATGAAGCCAGAGCAGCTTATATATGAGAGTATTCAAAAGTATTTGAGAGCAGGAATTTTAATGCCCATCCAGTCACCTTGAAATACACCTATACTACCTATAAAGAAGCCAGATGGGTCCTATAGACCAGTTCAGGATTTGCGGATTATTAACTCTGTGACTGTGACTATACATCCAGTGGTGCCTAATCCATATACATTATTAAGTTTAACTCCATCTACTGCAGAATGGTTTTCAGTGGTGGACTTAAAAGATGCATTTTTTACAATTCCTGTACATGAAGTTAGCCAGCCACTGTTTGCTTTTGAATGGGAGAATCCAAGGACAGGGCTAAAGTCGCAATACACTTGGATGAGGTTGCCCCAAGGATTTAAGAATTCACCCACTCTTTTTGGAAGTGCACTAGGAAAAGATTTACAATATTTTGTGCCACGACAGAGAGGAGACACTATTTTGCAATATGTGGATGATGTTTTGGTAACAGGTAGAACAGAGGAGATGTGTTGGGAAAATACAGAGGCTCTCCTACATTTACTTCTGGAGTGTGGTTACAGGGTGTCGAGAAAGAAAGCAGTTAGTAAAACAGAGGGTGAGATACCTTGGGTATGATATTGAGCGGGGTCATAGGGCTCTAGGATGGGAAAGAAAGCAAGCAGTGTTAGATATTGCTGAACCAACAAATAGAAGACAATTGAGGGGATTTTTGGGCTTAGCTGGTTTTTGCCGAATATGAATACCAAATTATGCATTATTGGCCACCCCACTTTATTCTACTACTAAAGGGGGGTGATAGTGAACCCTTTAACTGGACAGGGGAACAGAGAAAGGTGTTTAAAGAAGTTAAACAGGCTCTTACCTCAGCCCCAGCTTTGGCATTACCCAACTTGGAAAAGTCTTTCAATTTATATGTGGATACCAAGAAGAACATTGCCTTAGGGGTGTTGACTCAACAACTGGGACAGTGGCAATGACCTGTGGCATATTTGTCCAAACAATTGGATGGTGTGGCACAGGGGTGGCCCCATTATTTGAAGGTTCTTGCTGCTATAGCAGTCCTCTTACAGGACTGTAATAAATTAACCTTCTCATGTCCCATAAATGTTCACACTCCTCATGCAGTGCAATCTATGTTGGATAATAAAGGGCATTTATGGATTAGTAGTCAAAGGCTTTTTAAATACCAGGCAATGATGATTGAAAACCCTCAAGTAAAGTTAGTGGTTTCCAACCGATTGAATCCAGCTACCTTGTTGCCAATAGAGGTCGAAGTAGAACATTATTGTTTGCAGGTGTTGGAAAGTGTATATTCTACTCGACCAGATTTATCTGATATCCCTCTTCTTCACGCTGATCTTAATTGGTACACAGATGGATCTAGTTACATGTATGAGGGAAAAAGAGTTTCAGGATATGCTATAGTGCATGATGAAAAAGTAGTGGAGAGTGGTCCTCTTGGACCAGGATATAGTGCTCAGGTGGCAGAACCGTGGGCACTCATTAGAGCAAGATCTGAATTTCCCTTCCCTTTGCACATAACATTCTAGGCATTTCCCCTCCCCTATTTTGGGGTCATGATTCACATCTTCCAATTAACCTGGAAGGCAAAGATTCACTTCCGTTCCTTTTCCCGGGCTTTCCTTACTAATCTTCTCCCTTTCTCTGTCATCTGAACTAACTCTAAAAATACCAGACAGTTCTGCATATTTTGTCAAAGCAAGAATATTCAATATTAGCAGCATTGACATCCTCATCCATAAGCAAATCTATAAAACGTTGCAAAAAAAAATCTTTTAACCTCGATCAAACATTTTCAACTACAGTATATATCTGTGACTGCTATTAAAATTTAGCCGTAGATATATTGGAATTAACCAAGTTAGAAAGAAAAACGAATACCAGGATATAATAAACCAGATGTTTAATGTAAATAAGCCTGTGGTTAAAAAGAGCCACTAAGCTTTCGTCGGCAGTTGTCAGAGTTGGAGTAAAAGGAGATCTGGGAGCCAGCTCATATAACTTCCTGCCTCTGCACCCGGTTCCTTGAGCGCATCATTGACCCATTGATTGTACTCATCCGTACGGCACTGAGTTCTTCCGCATCTGGCAACCTGTCCTTGGCCCCGCTGATTGTTTAACGATCCTCAAGTGTTCTTCTGGCATATGTGCAAGTGCCTGGAGGGTGGTGGTCAACGTATCCCTGCACCTAGTCTCCCTCCGCTCCCATTCTGGGGGGATCTTGAGTGTTGTATCTCACGCTGCGATTCAGGCCCACTGTCTGGCTATTATGAAGCGCCAGAAGAGATGTCTAGAGAAGCAATGGAGGGCAAGCAGATCCGAATCTGATCGAACCAAATTGAGAGCTTATATTAAGACCTATTTGGAAGCGATCATTGCGGCAAGATCTCAGTATCTTTCCACATTGATTGCGTCTGCGAATTCTCGCCCGGCTGCCCTGTTTAAGGTGACTCATTCTCTCCTTGATACGGAGAGAAGGGAGGAACCTTTGCAGGGCAATGCTGAGGAATTTAACAACTTTTTCGCAGACAAGATTGCTCAGATCCGGGCTGACTTGGACTCCAATTGGAATGCAGTGTCGGCTGACAATGAGTCAGTTGAGACGACAGAGGCCCGTCTTAGTCTTGTTGAATGGGATGAGTTTGACCTGGTAACTCCTGATGATGTGGATAAGGCCATTGGAGCTGTGAGTTCTGCCACCTGTTTATTTGACCCATGTCCCTCCTGGCTGGTTTCGGCTAGCAGGGAGGTGACACGGAGCTGGGTCCAGGCTGTTATTAACGCTTCATTGAGGGAGGGGTCCTTTCCGGCTCCCTTAAAGGAGGCACTTGTGCGTCCCCTCCTCAAGAAGCCTTCCCTGGACCCAGCAGTTTTGAATAATTACTGGCCAGTTTCCAATCTTCCCTTTTTAGGGAAGGTTGTTGAGAAGGTGGTGGCACTCCAACTCCAACGGTCCTTGGAGGAAGCTGATTATCTGGACCCTTGGCAGTCTGGATTCAGGTCCGGTTACAGCACGGAAACTGTTTTGGTCGTGCTGACCGATGATCTCTGGCGGGCCCGGGATGGAGGTTATTCCACTATCCTGGTGTTTTTTGACCTCTCAGCGGCATTCGATACCATCGACCATGGTATTCTTCTGCGCCGGTTGGAGGGGTGTGGAGTGCAGGGCACCGTTTTACGGTGGTTCACCTCCTACCTCTCTGGCCGGTCGCAGTCGGTGTTTGCAGGAGGTCAGAGATCGGCCCCGAGGCTTCTTCCGTGTGAAGTGCCTCAGGGGTCTGTTCTCTCACCTCTGCTTTTTAATATCTACATGAAGCCGTTGGGTGAGATCATCCTCCGACACGGGGTGAATTGTCATCAGTATGCTGATGATACTCAGCTTTATATCTCTACCCCGCGTCATTACAGCGAAGCAGTGGAAGTGATGAACTGGTGCCTGGAGGCTGTTGAGGTCTGGATGGGTGCCAACAGGCTCAGACTCAATCCCGACAAGACGGAGTGGCTATGGGTTTTGCCTCCCAAGGACGATTCTAACTGTCCGTCCATCACCCTGGGGGGAGAAGTTTTGTCCCCCTCAGAGAGGGTTTGCAACTTGGGTGTTCTTCTCGATTCACAGCTAAGCTTAGAACACCATTTTTCGGCTGTGGCGAAAGGAGCATTCGCCCAGGTTCGCCTGGTGCGCCAGTTGTGACCCTATTTGGATTGGGAGTCACTCCTAATAGTCACTCATGCCCTTGTCACCTCGAGATTCGACTACTGTAATGCTCTCTACTTGGGGCAACCTTTGAAGAATGTCCGGAGACTGCAGGTTGTCCAGAATGCGGCCGCGCGAGCTGTCTTGGGTCTTCCAAGACATGCTCATATCACTCCAGCCCTTCGTGAGCTGCACTGGCTGCCAATTGGTCTCCGAACACAATTCAAAGTGTTGGTTATGACCTATAAAGCCCTATATGGCAATGGGCCAGGATACTTGCGGGACCGTCTTCTGCTTCATGAATCCGAGCGACCGGTTAGGACACATAGGGCTGGCCTCCTACGGGTCCCATCCATTAGGCAGTGTCATCTGACAGGTCCTAGGACAAGGGCCTTCTCCGTTGCTGCCCCAGCCCTCTGGAACCAACTTCCCTCAGAGGTTCATATTGCCTCCTCCCTCCTAGCTTTCCGGAAGCTTTTGAAGACCTATTTATGCCGACAGGCTTGGAGGGTATGAACTGTGTTCTGCCCTCGGGCCGAGGAATTGTGCTTCCATCGTTGATTGTGTGTTTGACTGTGTTTGCATGTTGTATGTATGGATTTTTAGATTGGTTGTTATCATTATTATTAAATTTTTTATATGTAGCTGTATTGTTGTTGTGAGCCGCCCCGAGTCTCAGGAGAGGGGCGGCATACAAATTTGATAAAATAAATAAATTAAATAAATAAATATTATCCTTCCCTATGCCCAAGGCCGTTGTCATCCCGCCCGTAACTCCCCCATCCCAGTCCTTCAAAGAGCGGCTGTTCTGGCATTTCTGCTCTCCGTCTTCCCCCTCCCTCCCCCTCCTTCCAGATCGCCTCTGCGCATTCATCCCTGGCTTATAGCCATGGCGCACCGTTGGTCCATCATCTCCTCCCATGAGAGTTGTGGCCGCCTCACCTGTAGAACTATCGCCCCAATCGTGCAAAGAGCTGTCCCATTGTTTTGATCAATTGCAAGGACTGTGCGAGCAATTACATTGGGGAAACAACTAAAAGACTGAGGACTAGGGTCCATGAACATGAGCTGGCAATTAGAAGGCAAGAGCAACGCTCATAAGCGTGGGCCCACATGTCCAGCTTTGGCTACATGTTCGATCTGGCCAATGCAGAGGTTATAGCTCGTGAGACCACCAAGGGTGGCCGTTTACTCAAAGAAGCCTGGTTCTCTGATGAAAATTCCATCAACTAGCATATAGATCTTTTGCCGGCCTATCAGATCCTCAGAGGATGGGAAAGACAGTACTATGGTCTACTGAGAAGACACTTAGCCCGTCCTTCGCAGGATTGGGGCGGCAGAATGACAGATGAGACAGGTACGATCTCTGGAGAGGACGACGACCCAGTTAAAGGGGAGAGAAACCAGAGATCGAAACAATGGGACAGCTCTTTGCACGATTGGGGCAATAGCTCTACAGGTGAGGCGGCGCTTGCACATGAGACAGAAGAGCGCTTGAAGATCATAAAACTATCAGCGGGGCCAAGGATAGGTTGCCAGATGCAGAACAACTCCGTGCTGTATGGATGAGTACAATCAACGGGCCGATGACGCGCTCAAGGAGCCGGGCGCAGAGGCAGGAGGTTATATGAGCTGGCTCCCAGATCTCCTTTTACTCCAACTCTGACGACTGACAACGAAAGCTTACTGACTCTTTTTAACCACAGGCTTGTTTACATTAAACAGTCTGGTTTATTATATCTTGGTGTTCGTTTTTCTTTCTAACTTGGTTAATATGATGCCCAGGATTCACATTTTTAGTATTTTAAATGATATATATGGGAATGTATTTTAACAGAGCTATAGTGGACTTGCAACAAAATATTTAACTTTTTCATTTAAAAATGGCAATCTTAATTATTCCCACAAATAATATTCTCTATCAAATAATAAGACCAAAGCAAGACTAAGCCCTTGCCTTTTTACTTCAAAATGCCATTCAGCCCTATCTATTATTCAACCCTATCTCCAAAATGAGACTTTATAATCTTGATAAGTAATCAAAAGAGTAAATTTACAGCGTTTTTGTCATAAAATCATATTACTTTATATCATGAAATAAAATATAATTATTTCAAAAAGCCCAACAATATTTTGTTTCATCACAATTTTGAAGTATGCTGTATGCATGCATGCATACCCACTGAATCATCGCTGGGGAAAATGCAGTTGCAGAATTTTATCTCCAAATAGCCCTCAGTGAATAAGCAATCAAGAGAACAGTCTTCCAGCTTATGATCCATTAGTATTTCCTTTCCTTTGAATGAAAGTTCTTTTAGATATCCTGTTGAGCAAAGAACAGATCTCTTGGGTCTAATCAACAAAGATAGCAATTCAGAACAGTACATTAAAAAAGACTTATCTATAAATGCAATAAAATAGAGACATAAAAGGGCTGTCTAAAACTTTTTATACAAATAGGAATTCTCCACTCCTTTTCCACAGCTTCCAGTGGCCAACTATTACACATTATGTGACTAGCCTTTAATGCAGAGGTCCAGAAATAGCTTAATAAAAAAAATGTTAATCCAAGTAGTAATAGTAATTTAGGCTACTTCAGATCTTATACACCTGGCACTTGGAGACAAAATTTTTGTTTCAAAGTTTCATTTCTGTATATTTCCAAACATCCTTCCCTGTCAGTCATTGCAAATGCATTGTAATGGTATGTGGGAATGACCTTGGGAAATGGGAGAAAGATATGAAGCTTAGTGAATGGTCAGATAATAGACACTATAGCCTGCAGCTGCATAAAGGATGGAAAAAAGAAATCATGACATTAGTTTTAGGAGCTATCCAAATCCTGAGGTTTAGCAAAGTTACAGGAAGCGATATATATCTTAGAATGGTGTAGGCAAGTGCTTCCCAAACATTTTCTTTCATTATCAAAAACCACTTATCAAAAAGTCTTTTATACCAATTATCAGAAAGTCCTTATAAATGTCCCTGTTGTGAGTGGGAAATTGCTTTGTATATCAGTACAGGTAGCCCTCGACTTACAACAGTTGTGACTGTTCAAACTTACAATGGCACTGAAAAAGTAACTTATGATCATTTTTCACATTTACAACCATTGTAGAATCTCCATGGTCTCGTGATCAAAATTGAGATGCTTGGCAACTGACTCATATTTATGATAGTTGCAATGTCCCAGGGTCATGTGATTCTCTTTTGCGATCTTCTGAACAGCAAAGTCACTTAACATTACTGTTAAGTACTTCGTTCTTGTGCAAATGATGAAGACACATGGCGATGTTAACAGCTCTTTATACTTCTCACTTTCTCTCTCTAATAGCAAGGAACGAACAGGCAAAAACAAACAGGCTTCTGTTTAAGAGACCAGAGACCCGGACAATGGCAAACAAAGTATCTGAGCGCTTCTTGCCTTGCGCATGCGCACAAGGGTGGTGCCGCTCAGTCTGGTCCCGGGCAGCCAACACTTTGCACATGCGCACAAGCCTGGCGCCACTCTTTCTGGTCCCGGGCAGCTTTTGGAATGCCCAGGACCAATGCAACATCCCGAGCCTGCTTTTGCAGGCTCAGGACACAACACCCCTCCCCACTAGATGGAACATACCTTGCACACAGACATGTGCACCATGCACTGGAGGGAGTGTCATACAGTTCCAATAATCAAATGCAAAGAGCGTGGAATATTTGAGTCTGCACTCAGACAAACCCCCTTCAATTTCAGTAATACAATGAATGTTTTCGAAATAAAAAAATACTACAATACAATATTCTATCACGTGTACTCCCTTTATTCAGGGACCTCATGAAAAGAGCCCTAGTGACTTCACAGCAACTTCACAAATTCCCTAAGATGTTTGGGTGGGCACTTGGCCCCTGTGACCTTCTAAGGCCAGAAGAGATTGCCTGGCCCACCTGCTCGCCTACCAGGTGAGGCAGGCCAGGGCGTTGCTGCCTTAAATCCCCAGGTGACCCCGGTGAGGGTGCCTGGCCTGCCTGCTCGCCTACCAGGCTAGGCAGGCCAGGACTTTGCTGCTCCAGATACCCGGTTGACCCGCCCATCTGCTGGCTGGCTGGACCCTCTAAGTCCAAGCCAGCATACCTTGGAGGGGTGGAAGTCCCCGGGTCCACAATGGATCCTTCTTGGGAACACTGTCTCTTGAACCCAAGGCCAGCAGATGGAGAGTGCTGGGTAGTGGAAGTGCCCCAGTACTCTGTGGCCCCCAAGCACATGCCCGAGGTGCCAGAGTCAGGAGTCACCTCCATGGCAACCCCCTTTGCTGGTGACCTCCTTTTGGGAGCAATTGTGGAATTGGACAAGCGCCCCTGTTGGAATTCTTTTTCTCTTGCTGCTTGTGATTTGTTTGGATACCCCCGATCAATCTCCCTGTCTGGAGCACTATCTGACATATATGAATACTGTGGATACCCCCAATGTGACTCCCTGTCTGGAGTAGTTATGGATGTGTGGGATGACCCTTTATCCATTGAATTCCTGTTAGGAGCACTTGTGGAACCTTGGGATGAATCCCAATAGCCTCAGTAGCAGCTAGTGAGGGCCTGTTAGACCTGGAAAACTGTGACCCAGAATGCATGTTATGGTCCCCCCCCCACCCCAGAGCAGAGCCAGGAGCGGAAGGGTGAGAGTCCAATCTCCAACGCAGTTGGTCTATGTGTCTGCGCAGAGCGTGGCCATCTTCCAAGGCAACTTTGTATAACAACGGCCCAGAGACCTTGCAGACCACTGCTATGACCCAGAGATGACCGGGCCCATAGTTTCTTGCCCAAACCGGATCGCCCACCTGGAGTCTCCTAGGTGCCCGCAGTTGTGATACCTGTGAAGCCACCCGGTCAGGGTGCAGCCTGTCCAGTTTAGTGATGAGGCAGCGACCCCAGCGGAGTTTAGCAGGGCTCTTCCCTGTGGCTGTGTATGGTGTGGTGTGGTGTGTAAGAGGAAATCTGCTAACCTGTGATGCCAGTTACTGTAAGTCAGTTTGTTGAGGGCATCTTTGGTAGTTCGCACCATCCTCTCTGCCAGTCCGTTGGAGGATAGATGGAAAGGAGCCAAAGTTGCATGGCGGATCAGGTTGGCCTGAAGAAAAGCCTGGAACTCAGAAGAGGTAAATTGAGGCCCATTATCTGACACCAGAACATCTGGAAGACTGTGTGATGCAAAAATTCCTCTCAACACCTAGATGGTCCTGGCAGTAGTAGTGGAGGAAACAGGAACAACCTCTAGCCATTTGGAATGGATGTCAACAACAACCAGAAAGAATTGCCCCTGAAAGGGCCCAGCATAATCTATACACACTCTAGACCATGGGGTTTGAGTTTCCTCCCACCTATGTACTGGGGCCTGAGACATTTCAGGCCGAGACTGTTGGCACACTTGGCACCTGTGCACCTGGGCCTCGATGGCTTTATCGAGTCCAGGTCATCAAAGATGGCTGCACGCAAGTGCTTTCATTCTGACTATACCAGGATGTCCCTCATGCAGAGAGATCAAGATTCTAGACCTCAATGAGGCTGGGATCACTACCCTGCTACCCCATAACAGGCAACCCTTGAAAGTGGAAAACTCATGCTTCTTGTGCCAGAAGCTTTGGAACTCCGTATCTGGGCACTTGTCAGGCCATCCTGACAACCCCCATGTCAGCATGCGTGTAAGCGTGTGATCAGTGGCAGTTTCTGCAGCCACATCCCTAGCATTGAGGGGAGACTCAGGCAATTCCTGAATGGAAAGAATATTTATGGCTGGAGCAGGATCTGCCTCTATTTGGTTCAAGGGTAATCTGCTTAGGCCATCTGCATGGCCCATTTCTTTTCCTGGTTTGTGAACTAAAGTGTAGTCATATTCTTGTGGAAAACGAAAGAAACTTTTACGATTTCCAAGGGGAGCAGAGAAGTTTATTATGTGCACATGGTTCAGAAGCAGTTAACAAGCCATTCTGAACCCCGAGGGGGGGTTCAAACTACAGTTTTATAACTTTCCATTCTCAGGAACAAAGGAGCACACATGCAAATCTACAATGTATTTCATCGGGTTAGTTCTCATGGACATACAATGAAGGGAGTTATGCTTAATACATTGTTGCTGAACTCACTGTGCTTTTGGGTTAGTCATACATTTGCTGACACAGCTTTCTTCTATAAATTATACAGACACATCTATTTTGCTTTAGTGATCTTTAGTGATTTTTCATTATCATTATTATTATCTCACTCTCTTCTACCTCATTATTTCCCCCCTTTGGAAGTTTTCCAGCTTAAACTTCCATTATTCTACGTCGGATCCAGGTTCTTGAGTGGGTACCATCTTATATTCCCATAAGGCTAACATTGTTTCATGTTTTGCTGTTAATTGGGCTGTACTTTCTGAGATCCTTCGAATCATTGCTATCAGACAGGGGATTAAGCAAGGAATCAAAATACATCCTAGAATTAACAAAACTGCTATAACTATGATGGTTTGTAGACCTGGTAACTTTGGCCACCATCCTGAAAATACATCTTCTAAATTAAATCCTTTCCAGGTTTGCACCGGAACATGTGCTAATTTGATCATTTTGTCAGTTATGCTTTTCAATACTTTTCCACTTTCATCTATTTCAATGCAACAGTTTGTTATGTTGAACTTTCCACATACCCCTCCTTCTTTAGCCAACAGATAGTCTAAGGCTAACCTATTTTGCATGATATATGTTCTGGATTTCACATTTTCTTTTGCCACTTCAGTTAGTCCATTCACAGTCTCATTAGTAATTAACTCTACCACCGCTTGTAACCTAATGATCCTGTTGATCATATAAATAGGGGTACGGTAGCCATACATTCCATCCTCAGCCCAAGTAGCTGGGCCATAAACTAGGATGATGCGGCAAGGTGGCCATTCATCTTTTTGCCAAGTGATTCCTGCGCATTGGGTGTATGCACTTGGTTCCCTTTTTTGTCTTATATTCGCAATTTCATCATAGATGGGAACTCCAAGAATTTGCTTAGTTTTTAATGGTAACAGAAAAAATCCTGGTCGGATTATTCCCAATACACAAGATCCACACCAATTCTCAGGTAGTTGTCCGTATGCCATTTTTCCGCAAATCCAGTACATTCCATCTGGTGCTAGCCAATGGAGACTGGTATTTGTGGGGTCTTTTAGATATGACATCCCAGGTATGTTAGTAAGGGCATGATGGTCCATATCAGTGGTCTCATTGATTCCAGACCACCATTTACCATTTTCCCATGTCCCTGTGCATAGGAGGTCACCTACTGCTATGCAAGATTCTGTCTTGTTTCTTAAGTAACAGACATGTCCTACCAAGTTGGAAGTGAGAGTCCAATCACCATCTTTCCCACTTGTATAGGTTAAATTATTGTTATTAGACATCTCTAGTACCTTGGTATAATTTAACTCTTGTGCCTCCCATGGCCATCTTTCTCCCATATTTGTTCCTCCACACACAAAACAATTAGACATGCCTAAAGTATGAGCAATGTCTTCAGCCAACTTAACAAAGGTATTGGTTATTTGTCTAGATACTTCAGGAATATTTATGTTTTCCATTTCCTCATAATAGGACCAAAATAATGATTTTTGTTCTGGTCTTTTGGTTGTAGTTATAATTTTGACTTCCACCTCTGACATTGGGTCACAGCCTTTGCCATCTATTCCTATCCCAAACATCCATTTCTTTCTTTCCCATCTCTTTTGTTCCAGGAACCAACTGCCATTCTTAACTGTGAGAGTCACTAAATTACAGTTATCTGTTCCACAGGAATCTGCTTTTGTTTCACTCTTTTCAAACAAGATGTGGTCCATCTCTTTTGGGTCTTGGGTATGCCACTTAATACATGACCACCACTTACATTTGACCGCAGAGACTTCACATCCATCTGGTGGACACAAGTACTTATGGTTTGGGATATAGCTGTGGATATTACTGATCCCTCCACAACCATATGTTGCAGCCCAATAATTAGCTGCTTTGCAAACATCAAAGGTGACGCTAAAACTGGAGTCTGGGTTGGATTTCCATTGTGAGATCCCTAATAGTGCCTTGTCCTTATAACTACTTCTTGTTCTATGTGTTTTTATTTGTAAGGCCCAACGATCTGGATCAGACTTGGGATTATAACACTGATCTTGGACTCCTTGTCTACAAACCTTGTATGTGGTTCTGTTGTATGTACAAGAGCTAGGGGAGCTATCTTGGCACCCTTCTGGTTTTATTGTATGATAAATCAAAGTCTTGGTTATCTGGTTTCCTTGTTTGGTAGTCTTAATGCAGTTTTGACAACCTTGGTTTCCCTGTGTATTTGTTATTTCTTTGTGTGTGGTACTCAATATTTTGTTATAGGGTTTTTGCATTATGACCTCTCGTGTAGCCTTTGCAATGATTTGTGTAGGAATGTGTGTGTATATTCCCCATATTAAATAACTAACAGGTATGATGAGCTGTTGAATCCTCATATCTTCCACCGTGCGTAGAGAGACAGCGTCCGGAGTGTCTCAGCAAGGTTGTTCTTCACACCGTGTGTTGAGAACCCGTTGCCGGTAGGGTTCGACAGGGTGTATTTCTTGTAAACTTCAATACCAAAGGTTTGTCAGTCTTATCCACCTTGTAAGTTACTGGATCTGCAGGTGCAGCTGCTTTCAATCTACTCCAGTGGATCCAGGATTTTCCCTCCAAGGTTTTCACTGCCAAAGTAGAACACATGACAACAGTATACGGTCCTTTCCATCTTGGGCTCAAGGGATCTGATTTCCAGTGCTTCACCCACACTCTGTCTCCTGGTTTGAACCCATGTGTTGCTGTAACTACTGGAGGGGGTTGTTGTTCCATCATATAATGGCGCAAGTTTGAAACAGCCAAATTATGAAGCTGTAACTGATGTAACAATTTCTGTTGGTCTATCCCCCCTTTATGAGCCAAGTCCGGCCAACCCTGACTGTCAGGTTTAAATAAACAAGGGGGACGGCCAAACATGAGCTCATAAGGACTAAGTTGTAATTTAGTGCGGGGGGCCAGTCTGATTGCATACAAAACCATAGGCAAAACATCTGGCCAATGAAGATGAGTTTACAAACAAAATTTGGTAATAAGTGTTTTAATTGTGTGATTAGCTTGTTCTGCTTTTCCAGCCGATTGAGGGTGGAAAGCACAATGAAATCTCCATTTGATTCCTAATGCTTGGGCTAAAGACTTATTGATTTGGTGTACAAATTCAGGACCATTATCTGATGAAATCCTAGAAGGACAACCAAACCTAGGAATAATCTCTTTCAGAAATATTCTGGCAACCTGTATAGCTTTCTTATTTACAGTTGGAAAGGCTTCAATCCATCCTGAATAGGTATCAATTATAACTAACAGGGCTATGTATTTCTTCCTTCTGGGCATATCAGTAAAATCAACAACGACATAGTCCATTGGAAAATAAGCGATTGGTTGTTGACCAGGTGGTATTACTGGTCCTTGGCATGCATTGGTTTGGGCACAAGTGGAACACTGAGAACATACTTGTGCTGTTAGCGAAGAAGCAAAGGGAAGATAGAAGAATCGTTCAAGCTGTTGTAATAATGCAGTTTTTCCTAAATGATGTTGCTTATGGGCTTGAAAAATAAGGGGGCGGGCAAGCGCAAGAGGAACAGCAATGCGTCCATCGGGAAGTGTGTACCAGCCTTTAACTAGTTCAGCTTGTACATCCTGTTTCAATTTTTGGGTTTCCTCCTGTGTATATGTAGGATCAAGTTGTTCTAAGTAGGTGTCTAAATACATGAACCTAGTGACATCTGAGTTGAGAGGGGGGGCCTTCCCACGCAGCTCTTTTGGCTTCTTTGTCTGCTTTCCTATTGCCCTGGGTAATAAGGCTTAAGTCTTTTTGATGTCCAGGACAATGGATGATTGCAACTTTAGATGGCAACTGTGCTGCCTTGATAAGTCTTTTAATCAAAGTTGCATATTGGATAATCTTGCCTGTGGAGTCCAAATATCCTCTCTTTGTAGATCACCGCATGAGTGTGTACAGTCAAAAATGCGTATTTACTATCTGCATATACATTTAAAGTCATTCCTGCAGCTATTTCTAATGCTCTGGTTAAGGCATATAATTCTGCAAATTGTGCACTTGCTTGGCTAGGTAACTGTGCTGACTCCACAATCGCAGTTTGAGAGACAACTGCGTAACCAGAGTATCTAATTCCTTGATCCATAAAGCTGGATCCATCAGTGAACCACTGAAAGTCTGGATTATGAAAGGGTTGATCTGTAAGGTCAGGCCTGCAAGAATATTGTAGCTCTATTGTTTGTATGCAGTTATGCACAGGCCTAGTTGAATCTGGTATTGGCATTAAAGTGGCTGGATTTAAAGTCGAACTTTGTTGCAATGTGACTTGTGGATTTTCTAATAAAAAGGCCTGTATCTTATGCATCCTTTGATTGCTGATCCATAAATGTCCCTTATTGTCAATAATTGTCTGCAGTGCATGGCTAGTATAAACAACTACTGGAGCTGAAAAGGTTAACTTGTTTGCCTCCTGCAGTAACAACATAACTGCTGCTAGAATTTTTAAACATTGTGGCCAACCTTGCGAGGTCATATCTAGCTGTTTTGACAGATAAGCGACTGGTCGGTTCCAATTTCCTTGCTTTTGGGTAAGAACTCCTAAAGCTACATTTTGTCTCACATCGACATAAAGTGAGAATGACCTAGATATATCAGGTAGTCCTAAAGCAGGTGCTGTGGTTAAAGCCTGTTGGAGCTGTTTCATCGCTTGGGTTTGTTCTTGTTGCCACAACAAAGGTTCTTTTTCTGGTCCTTTTAAAACTTGGTACAATGGTTTAGCTGTGAGAGCAAAGTTAGGAATCCAAATTCTACAGAAGCCGGTAATTCCCCAAAAGGCTCTAACTTCCTGTTTTGTTTTGGGTATGGGAATCTGTAGCACAGCTTGCTTTCTCTGGGGGCCCAAAGTTCTTTGCCCTTGTGATAGTTCATAGCCTAAATACATTACAGTCTTTTGGACTAACTGGGCTTTCTTTTTGGACGCTTTATAGCCACAGTCTTGTAACAACTGGAGCAATCTGGATGTATTTTCAAAGCAATCCTCTTTGTTTTGTCCAGTTATCAGAACATCGTCTACATATTGAAGGCAACAATCCTCTTTGGAAAGTCCTTCTAAATTCTCTTCCTCTCCCTCTTCCATACTGGTGGGATTGTCCCCTAGGCTGGCCATTCCTCTGGGGGCATTCCCTTTGCCAGTGTCCCTCCTGTTTACAGATGGCACATTGGTTGGGTCCAATACGCATCCCTCCCAATGCTACTGCTAACATTTCAGCCTTCTTTTTTTCTTTCTGATCTAATTTACGTTCCACCTCCTTGTCACGGTTACGGAACGTTTTAAGTGCAATTTCCATAATCTCTGCTACGTTTTTTCCTAAGGCACCTTCTGTACGCTGTAGCTTTCTCTTTATGTCTGGGGCACTCTGGGTAATAAATCTTTCAATTAGGAGTGGGTGATGTTGTGCTAACTCCATATCAAGACCTGTGTTTACTTTATAGGCTTCTATCAGTCGGCTGAGGAATGAGGTGGGGGTTTCATCCTTATCTTGCCAAATATGAGTTACTGCAGCATAATTAACTGGATGAATTGCTGCTTCCCTCAAAGCTTCTAAACACAAAAGTCTGTATCTTTGTAATAAAGTTTGGTGTTCAGGGTCATTAGCATTCCAGTCTGGTCTTTGTTCAACAGCGTCAGAATTTCTGTTCTCCTGACAATTAACTCCTCCATCTGGGTGTCTACGGGCAAGTACTTTCAATTTTCCTAATCTATATTTTTCTCTCCCTTCCATGTCCAGTAAAGTAGAAATAAGCTGTTGCATATCATTCCACGAGGGATTGTGTGTCTGTATGATGTTCTCAAATAAATCTATGATCTCTTGAGGTTTTTCTGAAAATGGGCCAAATTGTTGTTTCCAATTAAGGAGATCAGTGGTTGTAAAGGGAACATACTGGAGCATGGAAATATTGGTGTTGTCTGGTCCAGGGACCAAAACTTCTCTTAAAGGAGCTAAGTTCTCTTTTGTTTTCACCTGAATTCTAGTCCGGCTAGAAACAGGGGTTTCCTCTTCATTCTTTTGAATGGTTCCATCTGCTTTTATTTTGCTTTCTTCTTCTGGTTGAAATTGGACTTCATTTCTTTCAACCAGAGGGGGTGGAATTGGCTGATTTATTCCTCCTTCTTCTGTTCTAGGAACATAGGGAGGTGGTCTAACTACCGGTAATTCCTCCCTGTCTTCCTGTTTGAAAATCTTAGCTTTTGTCTGAGGCTTGGCTTTTTGGCTTGCCAAATATATCTTAGCACATTCTAACTGACACTTTGCTAACCATCGAGGCTTTTCTGCAATATTGATCTGCCATTGGTCTATATAGGGATATTGGTCCCAATGACCATTTCCAGTCACATTTTGATGAACCCGTGCCACGAGTTCGGGATTCACCGATCCCTCCTTGGGCCACCCTACGCCAAAGGTGGTCCATTCAGATTCACAGAATCTTTTTAACATGGCTGGATTTGGTTTTGGGTCTCCATAATCCCTAGAAAACCCTTTTTTGAAATTTTCTAACATGCATTGAAGTGGCGTCTGACCAACGCCCTTCTTTGTCTGTTTACCTCCCATCTCTCCTAACACACTACCATTGACCTGAGACGCTGGACGTTCCAACAGTCGTTCTGCAGGAAATGCAATGGTTTAACCACCCACACAGTCCTACCTATTGAAGACTTAAGGACGACGCCTTGTCTTCTAGGGGGTAATTACTCCCCTCTTCCGATCCAAATGGGATCAGGTATCCCCTCTTTACAATACTTGCCTGCAGGCGTTCCAGACCCTTTTGTTGATTTACGACCTGTCTGCTACCCCCGCGGATCCTTGACTGGAGTGCTTCGCTGATGGGTAAATTCCCCTCCCTTCCCGTCGAGGTCTCCCCGTAGACAAAGGCCACGGAGCCGGCTTGGAGATGTCGTCGTCAAAAGAGGGTAATTCCAACAGGGCAATCCGTCTTGGAAGGTCAACGGCCTCTTCCTAAAAGTTTCAGTCCCGGCGGAGAAGTCGCCATAAATCTTGTGGAAAACGAAAGAAACTTTTACGATTTCCAAGGGGAGCAGAGAAGTTTATTATGTGCACATGGTTCAGAAGCAGTTAACAAGCCATTCTGAACCCCGAGGGGGGGTTCAAACTACAGTTTTATAGCTTTCCATTCTCAGGAACAAAGGAACACACATGCAAATCTACAATGTATTTCATCGGGTTAGTTCTCATGGACATACAATGAAGGGAGTTATGCTTAATACATTGTTGCTGAACTCACTGTGCTTTTGGGTTAGTCATACATTTGCTGACACAGCTTTCTTCTAGAAATTATACAGACACATCTATTTTGCTTTAGTGATCTTTAGTGATTTTTCATTATCATTATTATTATCTCACTCTCTTCTACCTCATTAATATGCTGACAGGAAAATGGACCATCTCAGCATACGAGGAGAAATGATATGTGGGGTCTGTTTGTTAGTGGTAAACAAACCCAGCAGAGGCTTATGGTCAGTACAGACTGTGAAATGGCGGCCATATAAGAAATCATGAAATTTCTTAATGCCAGCCACTATGGCCAAGGCTTCCCTGTCAATTTGAGCGTAATTCCGCTCTGCAGAAGACAGAGTCCTTGAATAATAGGCCACAGGGACCTGTGTCCCATCAGCCTTCAGATGGCTAAGTACAGCTCCCACTCCATAAGGAGATGCATCGCATGCGATGCAAACAGGCAGTTGCTCATTGAAATGCGCTAAAACAGCATTATAAGTGAGCAAGGCCTTAACCTCATTGAAACTCGTCATGCACTTTAGTCCACTGCCAAGGAGCCTGTGTAATGGTTCTGCCACTGCAGTTTTATGTGGGAGGAATGCAGGGTAAAAATTTAATAGCCCCAAGAAGGCTTGCAGCTCACTCTTAAACTTAGGGCTTGGGGCCTGCTGGATAGCTTGCAATTTAGTTTCAGCAGGAGGAATGCCTTGAGCATCTATCCTGAATCCTAAGAAGTCAGTAGAAGTGTCTCCTATCTTACATTTATCCTTCTTTAGTTTAAGGCCTGCTTTTCGAAAACAAAGCAAGACAGCCCTTAATCTCTCTGCTAAATTTTGAGATGACTCCCCAGCAATGAGGACATCATCAAAGTAGTGACAGACCCCAGGAATACCTCGAAGTGTGCTCTCCATGACACTTCGGAATATGCCAGGGACTACATTTATCCCAAATTGCAGTCTCTTGACCTTAAATGCCCCTCTGTGAGTTACAATAGTCTGGGCCTCTGCAGCTACCTCATCAACAGATAGCTGTTGATAGGCTTGTGCCAGGTCAAGCTTTGCAAAAATACACCCCCCCCTTGAGGGAGGCTAGAATGTGACTTACCACAGGCACTGAATAAGTGTGCTGTTGCAGCGCCTTATTCAGTGTGCACTTTTAATCTGCACAAATACGTATGTCCCCATTAGCCTTTAGAGGCGTTACTATGGGGGTTTCCCATGGACTTGAATCCACAGGTTCTACAATGCCCTGCTGGAGCAATTTGTCCAGCTCAGCATCAATCTTACCCTTGAGGGCAAAAGGTACCCTCCTAGGCTTAACCCTGATCAGCGTGATGGTTGGGTCCAACTGTAGCGAAATGGGAGGCCCCTTGTAGGATCCTAGCTCTGAACTAAACACATCTGCAAACTCCCTGCAGACTTCTGCAAGCTCAACGTTTGCAAATGGTGCAGCCCAGTTACCTGGATTCCCAGAGCCTCGAACCAATCGAGTCCAATAAGACTCGTACGTTCACCCCCAACAACCACCACATCTAGGGGACCCTCAAAATCCTTATGCTGTACTCTAAGGGTGGCCTCTCCCTTAACACACACCATAGAATTCTGAAAATCTGTAAGTATTAGATTGGATGGCCTGAGTTTAACTCGAAGGCCATTGCTGCTGCATATCCTTTTGAATGTATTAATAGAAATAATGGAGAGAGCGGATCTAATGTCCAACTCCATTGATAAGGGAACCCCTTGCAACCTTACGTTAATGGAAAGTTTCTTCTTAAGGGGCTTATGTGTCCCTGTCCTCAAAATACTCCTGCGCGATGCGCAGAAACCCACCTTATGTTGGCTGGGGAACCTGGTACCTTTCAGACGCAATTCTTCACGAGGTTGGACCTTCTGGCGACCCAAACAGACGGATGCAATGTGGCCTTGCCTGCCACATGCTCTGCAGATGGCGGAACGGAATCTGCAGTCAGCTCGCTTGTGGCGACCTCCGCACCCGAAGCATTGAAGAGATGCTGGGGCCTTGCCCGGACATTCCTTCTGCCTCCTTTCAGCTGGCTGGTGAAGCCTATCCACCTCTCCTTCAGGATCCACTTCCAATCCTTCTCGAGCGTCCTTTTGATGGACGGTAGCTGTCTCTGGAGAGCTTCTGGTGAGCCGTAAGGTCTTCACAGCCCCGCCTGCTGCTTCCTCAGCTGTCACCTCTCATAGCGCATCTTGGAAAGAGACTTCTTCCTTAGCAAAAATCTTCTGCTGCAAGTCTTTGTTCCTTAATCCACAAACGAAGCGATCTCGCAGCCTCTCTTCCAGATCCTTGAACTCACAAGGTCTGGCTGCTCTCCTTAAGGCTGCAATAAAATCCGTAGCAGATTCACCCTGCCTCTGGTCCCTCTGTTCAAACGCATGCCTCCAAGCAATAACAGATAACTTTGGCTGGAAGTGTTCCTTCAACAGCTTCTTCAAGTCAGTATATGTCACTGACTCCAGAGGTGCAGGGGCTACCAGCTTCTCTGCAATTTCAAAAGCTTCCTGTCCACAAACACACAACAGAGTTGCAGCCTTCAAGCCATCTTCTCTAATTTGATTTACTCTGAAATAATTCTCCACCCTTGCTACATAAGAATTTCATCTCTCTGGGTGTGAGACATCAAAATCAGACAAACGCCCAATCTTCGCCATCCTTTAGTTACAAACTTCACCACTCGCTCCTCTGCAAACTGCTATAGGGGAAAGGGTCCTTTAGCCAAACTCACCCTCCAACGACGCTGTACTGGCAGGCTGGGACACTGATTCAGACGCCGTTTTCCCCTCTTCAGGACTTCTTGGGTACGTCCTTAAAACTTTCTCTTTAGTTTGCAAAGGATCCTATCCCATCCTCGTCGCCAGTGTTAAGTACTTCATTCTTGTACAAATGATGAAGACACATGGCGATGTTAACAGCTCTTTATTCTTCTCTCTCTCTAACAGCAAGGAACGAACAGGCAAAAACAAACAGGCTTCTTTTTAAGAGACCAGAGACCTGGCGCCGCTCTGTCTGGTCCCAGGCAGCCTTTGGAATGCCCGGGACCAATGCAACATCCCCAGCCTGCTTTTGCAGGCTCAGGACACAACAATTACTAATTTAACAATTGCAGTAATTCACTTAATGACTGGGGCGAGAAAGGTCATAAAATGGGACAAAACTCAACAAATGTCTCACTTAGCAACAGAAATTTAGGGCTCAATTGTGATCATAAGTCAAGGACCACCTGTACTTAAAGAAAAATTGCTTTTACCTAATTTGGAGTAATTTCCTATCTGATGAATGTTTCTGCCTTCTAACCAATTTTGTTAGCATTACAAGGTATTGCCAAACTGATCCGGGGCTTCTGTAGACTAACATGCTCTTCTACAACGTATCACGATGTGTCATACAGCCAGTATGTAATGTGTGTACTGGTTAAATCGGTTAATCCAAAGTAATTTGGATTTGGCCTGCAACTTGGATTAATCAATGGGCTGTTTGAGCAAACATGCCCTCTTGTTCTGTTCCTTTAAATTCAGTTTAAAATAGATACGGTTACTACCCCATATTAAGCACCTTTTGTTCCAGCGGCCGAGATTGAAGAATATCCGTTAACTACCCTGAAATTGTAGGCTTCGCGGGGGGGGGGAGGGAGGGAAGGGTTGTCCTTGTGTGTGCGTTATTCTATCTCAAAGTAGTTTTCTTCCTTTTGGAAAAGTGCCGTCCCAATCACAGCTCGCCTACAACCAGCACCAACCAATAAGCGCTTGCGGCTGTCGATCGAGGCCCCTTCTTGCCTAGGAGAGGCTCGACGCGACGGCGGAACCACGTCGGTGCTTTTGCTTTCTGCGCTTCGCCTTGCGCTCTGTTCCCCTCCGCGAGGCTGGGTAATGGCGGCCAGAGGATAACTGAGCTCGGTGGCCGAAGTGGAGCTGGACCCCGACGGCACTTTCAAATATATCCTGGTGCGGGTACAGCGAGGAGCTGATGACCACCGCGACATTGTGAGGGGCACTGCGGACGCCGAGTTCCACAGTGAGTGGAGCTGCCAGCTGGACCGGACCCAGACAGTGGCTTAACAGTGAAAAAAAAAAAGTGAAGTCAGCGTGAAATTAGGAAGCCGGGATACCACTAAAGAAATTTTGTTTTGAAAACTTACATGTATGACTAATGGGTGGTCTCTGAAAACGTTAGTTCAGTGTGTTAAACCTGGGTTAGATCCGCTGTCAGATTTCGCAGGGACATCCAAGCGTAGTTCAACTATAACGTTCCGTTTGCTTTCCTTTTAAGTAGGGTTTGTGGACTCCCCCCCTCCCCGCCTTTATGTTTTAGTAATAGATGAACTAGACCACTACAGGAACTTGAATCTTGAATTTGCATACCGTGTGAATTCAGCATGTTGAAATAACTTGTTTCAGCTATGCCGTTAAAGCTTTTGCATTTCAAATCTGGAGAAAAGCACATTGTTTTATCTCTTTTATTTGGATTATAGTATAACAAATCTAAATAATGATGCTTTAATCTCAAATGCTATGCTTTCTTTTTCCACAAGACCTTAAGTACTATTTTCATTTTACAAATATTTGTTTGTGGACAGAGAAAGCCAAAAAAAACCTTGTCAGACTCGTTTTTTGGCATTCAGTTTTGGCATTTCTTTACCCTTTTGGCATCTACAAGATGAGGATAGTCTATATTCGTTTATAATAATGAATCCTTTCCAGACATAAATATGTTCAAAACTACTTGCATGAATACTATAGTTCAGGCAAGGTAGAGTTTTTATAGAGTTCCTACAATGTTTACATTTCACAGATCCTTGTTTTATATACTCTTGATATTTCGCTTAGCTTCTATTTTTTTTATTACAGATCACATATTTGAAAAAGTAAATCCTGAAATGGAAAAGCTAGGCTTTGTATGCAAGTGTCTTGGAGGAGGAAAAATTGAACTTAACAGCAAAGACAAGAAAATTCGTGTGTTTGGCCTTTCTACAGTTAAGTGCTGCTTACATATGTTACCCAAATATGACAATTTAATTTGCATATTAAGATTAGGGTGTTTATAAATGTATTGCTATTAATTCACAAGAAGGAACAGTAATAGATTTGAGGATGAGGTTTCTGTAACTCTCAGCTGTCCTCAAATATGTACCATCTTTCATGTTAAATCATTGCTTGTAGAATTTTTATTGTGTTCACACATTTCCAATTCTGCTGATTGCAAAACTGCAACAAAAACTCCAAACAAAAACATAATCTAAATTATATAGTATCCAGAATAATAGGCATAATGAATCCAGAATCTATTTTATTGCTTTCTGTTCTGAAGAGATCTTGGGGACACAGGAGTCATCCCTAGTTTAGGGAAAATCTATTTATGATGCATCATAGAAAACACAAAAAATTACAGAATACAGCTGTTTGATACTATTGGTTGTTCTTCAGTTTTATTTAAGAAATTAATGTAGTTATTATTTATTTATATAAATTTGTATAGCTGCCTATCTTACAAAAAGTGACTCTGGGCAGCATAGAAGAATCAAGTAAAATAAGTATGTTGTTTTATCATAAATCATCTGCTTGAGTTATACAAAATCAATTTGTATAGCTGCCCATCTCACAAAAAGGTGGCTTTGGGCAACACTGAACAATCATAAATAATCTGCTTTGAGTTCTATCATAAGTTGCTTTGAGCAGACTTGTTATTTTATCATAAGTTGTCTGCTTTGAGCAGGTATTACTAGGAATAAGTTTATATGGAAATAATCATGCTCAATAGCTATAGCAGAATGGAGTAAAATATTTTGAGTGTCTTTTCCCATCCTTTTATTCTATGATTCCATGACACTAGAAATCTTTTCTTCTTACAGGGATATGGTAAAGCTGATCATTCTGCGACTGTTGAAATACTGAAGAGAACTTATAAAGATTATGAAATTAGCTGGTCAGATGACAAGAAATAAATTGTATAATCTAATATAAATCTGAATCTTCAAAATAGTATACACTTAATTCTAAGCTTCCATGAGGAAACACAATCAGTGCATTTAGCCTATACTGAATAAAAAAAAATAGGATATGAATGGGTTGGTTCATGCTTTAAATAACTTGGTATCACATCTTCACATCTTGTTGACAACATTTGAATGTCTTTGAAATCTATACTTACTTCCAATTTACATTGCCATAAAGATAATTTTGAACCCGGCATTGATGCAAGCCTTCTTTAAGCATTTTTAAGGAATAAAGTTTCATACAAGTCAAGCTTCCTTTGAGGACTTCATGAACATTGGATTTCCATTTTGGTTGATAAACTGCCAAATCAAAGCCAGGATGAACACATGATCTTTGATAATTCATCCAGTTTCAATATTAAAATTCATGGAAATTATCTTGAATATCATACCCAATACTTGTATTTCCAGACTCCAAATTAGGGATATACATCTTTTTCAGGTACTCCTTCCCTAAAATAATGCAATTTTAGAACCTTATTTGGGAAAATCAAAGTTGTATATAATATGACAATACAATGGTATTAATACCATTTCCCCAAAAGGCCTGCCCCAAAAATAAGCCCTAGCTTGATTTTGGGAGGTGGGCCTAATACAAGCCCTACCCCAAAAATAAGCCCTAGTTTTGGGGTAAGGCACACACCTAAAAATCAAGCTAGGGCAGGGGTAGGGGTAGGGGTGTGGAGCTGCCCCACATGCCCCGCACCCACTTACTTGGCAGCCAGATCTTTCCTCACCGGCCCATTTCTTCTGTGGTGTCTTCTGCAGCCAGGCCTGCATTTCTCAGTCCAGAAGGCCACTGCAGCCGAGAACCAAACTATGGATTCAATCCATAGCTCTGTTCTCAGCTGCAGAGGCCTTCTGGAAAGGCCTGACTCCAAAATGCAGGCCAGGATGCAGCTGCAGAATGAAGCTGCTCCTTCAGTCAGAAGAAGTGGACCGGCTGGGTAGGGCTGTCGGTGCCAGAGGTGAGTATAAAAGACACCCCCCCAAAATAAGACGTGCTGCCTCTTGGAGGCAATAAATAAATATTAAGACCCTGTGTTATTTTCGGTGAAACAAGGGGCGCTGTGAGCCATTTAGGTAGCACTGACATGCTGGCAACTGCAGATGCTGGATATAAATTCTCCTGTGGGCAATTACATGACATAATTCACTTTGTCATCCAATCCCAGAGCAATTTAAAAATATTTAAATAGTTAAAAACATTAAGATATAGATTGTGCTTTGATGACATGTTTAATTACAATTTACTCAGTTGTGGGTTTGTACTTTTACCATAAAGATAACCATATGAATTGGATTCACAATACATGCTAGATTGAAAAGGCATTTAACGAGGTTCATTGCAAACATAATCACTGTGTAATTCTGTACAACTAAGATTTCATAAAATCCCTGTGCATGACAAGACATATCAACCATATAAGGAGTAGATCTACTTCACTATTTGAATGAGGACCTTGAATTAAATTGTGCTGAAATACAATTTTTACTGTGATTCATTTGTTATCTGAACCAAAAAAAAATGGAATTTATTTATGGTCACATTCAGCTTCTAGCACAGGGGTATCAAACTCACAATGTCACGTGACATGTTGCAACATATTGTGACTTTTTTTCCATTTCTGACAATGGGAGGGTGTGGTTTCGGCACTGCCTGCGGGCCAGCAGTTTGACAGACACCCCTGTTCTAGCATGATGCATACACCTGCTTGGTTTTACTGCTGTGAATTGTTAGAAAAGTGAAAGGTAAGCATGCTTCATTAAGTTATTGCTTATGAATTTGGACTAATAAGGAAAGCAAGAGATAGAACAATTGAAGATCAGAGGAAAGTATGAGATGAGCTTAAAAAAAAGGAAACATCTGGAAAGAATATAATGGAAATACGTTGCTGGTTTCTAGCGGTAAGGAGAAAATTATAAGCAAGAGAACTAATTTGACCTCGGTTAAGGTTCTCAACTAGAAATAGGGAGACCTGAATTCTAATCCTGAGTTAGGCGCAGCAGGCAACTGGGTGACTTTGAGCCAGTCACTCAGCCTTGGGATGAAGCAACAGTAAAGCAGTTCTGAAAATCATGCCAAAAAAAGTGCATGGACTTATCCATATTGTTTCCAAGAATCAATCAATAAAAATGATACCAAGAGAGGTCAAAAAAAACCACCCAAAGAAAAAGAGGATAGCATGTAGAGGGAGGCTGCTTACCCTATGGTATTATAAAGAAAATAAAATTAAATTTATCTCATACATGTAATTTACCCACGGTATCTCAGAGATGGAATGTACAATGAATTTAGAATTTTTAAAGCATAGAATAATGCTGTTCCTATTTTGCTTTTTTGAAGCAGCTGCCTTAGAGTTTTAGACTAGATGGATCTTTAAGACAGTAAAAATTATTGAGATAATTTTGATAAGTGATTGATGTATTAGAAGGAAAGATATTACATATGTAGTATCAGTCTTAGATAAATTATGGTCCTAGTTTGTGAAATCCCATTCATGGGAAATGACTTAAGACAAAATCAAGGTAAAAAATATGCTTATGTGGTACATACCTGCACAAATAATTATAAATAATTCAGAGATGAGAAAACATGGTAAATGAAAAAAGTTATGGTGTAAGTAAAGTTAAATGTATTAGTAATTACAACACATCTGATAACAGAAAACACATATTTAATAATATGCTGAGCCAACAGGAATTGGCTAACAGGAATTGTTAAATGTCAGTTTAATAATGAAACGCTTGAGCCCCTTCTCAATAACTTTAACTATTTGAGATTTAAATATATTCTTCTTTTCTATGAAACTTGTAAAAAGGTAGACCCCTCCTCCACACCCAAAATAATGTGCTTTGCTAGCTAAAAATATGGCACCCTTTCTTGCCAATAAACTTGAAAGTGCATCATGGAAAGCTTCATAGTAATTAGGATTATAAATAGTTTCTGATGTAAGTATGAGATCGTATTTTACTAAAGGCTTGGTATTATTTAAAATAAATTTACTAAATTCTGACCATTCCCCAGAAAAAAACTTGCATTTAGATAGAAAATTTTGGGTGAAGTCTTTTTTCCTAGATTGATTTAGGTGAAATTGGATATCTTCTTCACCATCATCATCTTGAGAACAATTAGCTAGCATGTTCGGCATGGTGATTTCTTCAATTACTGAACTGTTATAATCTTGAAAATGAACTTCTTTGGCATTTCCTTTTAGTGCAACTATTCCTAACAGTCCAGCTCCACATCCTAAGTCCAAAACTGACCTCTGTGCAAACTGAATGTCAATTTCTGATAAATAATCCATGAGATCAAAAGTGCATTCCCAAATCTTTAAACCTCCTTCATAGACACCTGTAATTAGGTCAGACTGAGAAGAAATGTTAGGCATAATATTTTCTCCGACAGAGTTTCCTGGAAGTGCAGCCTCCACCACAGAAATATTTGCATAGTGAATGCCTGGTAAAGTTGCAATAATTTTGCTCTCAAGGACTTTACTGATACCTTTAGGAATATCATGCACCTTGGCAGATTTGGGACAGGACTGTTTCCTCAACAAACTTGAGTCAGGGCTTCCATTCAAAGTATTGTGGTCTGATATATTAGCAGTGATTCCAGATAAATAGTAATTTAATATATTTTCTTCTGAGGTAATCTTATTGCTGTTTTCTGAAACATCACCTTGATTATTCAATAGGACCATTTCCTGCTGTAGTTTTTCATTCTCAGCAGTATCTGTTCTGTTTTCTGTTACTTGGTCTACAGAGAAGTTGAATTGAAATTCCATTGTCTTGAGAAATAAACAGAAAAAAAGTTTATGTCTGATGTATTAATAAGCAAACATATACTGATTTTGGTTGTGCTTAAAAAGAAATGTACGAATCTTATTTTTAAAGTGACATTAACTTCTATCCAGTTATAATTTACACTATTTCTAATATCTTTACACATGTATACAGCACATATATTATACTGTATATTGTTTCTTAACAATACTCATAAATTGTACACTATTCGGTTATGGCTTCGTGTGCTGTCCAGAGTGACAGCAATATTTGTTGTTCAGAAAAAGATATATCAGATTTGAGGCAGAAATAATTTGCCCCCAAATCTGATCCAGTTTCAAAATCTTTTTCACAGCGTTTCCATGGGAAAAAGGAACCCAGCGTGACTAAATCTGACACACCAAGTACTTCACTGCCTCGTACTATTACCGGTACTTGATTATGAAACTCCCCCTCGTCCCCTCCTTTTTTTTCCCTTCCAAGAGCAGCCTAATTCCCACATAATACAGAATCCTTTCCTTCCAACCTCGTGAATGGTGGCGTTGGCAGACTCGGAAAACTAAACCTCGCACGGGAGTAGGAAGCGTCTAGCCCACGGCCGGACAGCCGATCGACTTAACGGAGAGGCTCGCCGGCGGCTGAATATGCTAATTTCCACGCGGCCCGGAGGAGTTTCGCTTTCCAAAGAGTTTCCAGAGCGGCTCCGTCGCAGGACTAGCCCGCCCTTGAGCTCGCTCTATGGTTGCCGCGGTGTTTGATGGGAATCGCGCTGAGCGGAGGAGGAGGAGGGCCTTCGTTTCTGGCGGCAGATACGGAGTGAGCGGTATGGCTCAGGCCGAGCCTGAGGAGATCTCGCTGTTGTCCGAGGTGGAGGGCTGGGATCCAGAGGTGTGCCGTCGCCAGCTCTCCGCCACCCTGCCGCGCCTTTTCATATCCTTCTCAATTGTAATAGTCGAGGCACGGGAGCAATTGGCAAAGGTGTCCCCCCCCCTTCCTTTAATTCAGGGATTCCCAACCGGGGGTGCGAGACGATATTCCAGGGGGTGCGAAAACATTTCAAAATTATAGTGTATATGCGTAATTCATTGCTGTTGTTTCGAACTTTTGTAAGGGGTGCGAGAATATATCAAGCGTTCTAGGAGTGTGGGGTATAGAAAAGGTTGGGAGCTGCTGCTTTAATTAGTCGTATCCACTGCTGGCATTTGTGATGGTTCAATGGTTTCCTTGGATCTTTCTGTAAGTCAGGATGTTTACTTGCAAGCCAGTCAGTTGCTCGCAGCGAGCTAAGGGGATGGGTAGAAAGGAAGCGCTGTAAGTGTGAGAAATGAAAATGCCCTAGACCAGATATGTCAAACGCAAGGCCTGTGGGCCGGATGCAGTATGGGAAGTGGTTTCATGTGGCCCGTGAAGCCATCCTGGAAACAGTGAGGGAATGGCCCCCACTGCCTTGGCCCTGGCCCAGGCCAGCTGGAAACCAATGTACAATTTTGTGGTGGCCATCTATGTTGAAAGCCTTTAATCTTAGCTCCACAAGGCTGTCTGGAAATAGCAAGGAACCAGCCCCTGCCGCGTCAGCCCCGCCTCCCTGGGTGCATGCTGGGAAGGTGTCACCCTTAGTGAGGAATGAAGAAATGCACCATTGCTTGGAAATGGCCAGCAAATGGCCCTTGCCTACTTCACATATCCAGCTTGATGGGCACTGGGGGAGGGGTTTCTGCAGGCAGCGGGGCACTCTCCTCACAGCGTCAAGAGCTGAGCTGGGTGGCACGAATCTGATGAAAAGTGCAATGCTGCCTAGCCCCCAGCCTGCCCAGCAGGGAGCAAGGTGCAAAGCTGGCGAGCTTCTCACTTCCCGGCTCAACCTCTTGGCGCTGTGAGGAAAGCGCCCTGCTGCCTGCCGAAACCAGGCAGGCTGGGGGCTGGGCGACATTGCGCACTTGTTTTCAGATTCGCGCCACTCAGCTCAGCCTCTCAGCGCTGTGAGGAAAGCGCCCTGCCTGCCGAGACCAGGCTGGCTGGGGGCTGGGCGACATTGCGCAGGTAACGTTGACTCTTATGCTGCTCGTGGCATCCCCTTTCCCAGAGCCCACCAAGCCAGATATATTTATTTATTTTATTTTATTTATTCGGATTTGTATGCCGCTCCTCTCCGAAGACTCGGAGCGGCTCACAACATATATATAAAAACAATTGCAACAAATCTGAACAACATTAAAAATACAAACCCCATACATACTCATCAATCACACCACAATCAACAATCATCCCCAGGCCTGCTGGCAGAGGTAGGTTTTTAAATTCTTTCTGAAGGCCAGGAGGGTCGGAGAAACGCGGACTTCAGGAGGTAGTTGGTTCCAGAGGGTGGGCGCCGCAACAGAGAAAGCCCTCCCCCTAGGGCCCGCCAGATGACATTGTTTCGTTGACGGGACCTGGAGGAGGCCGACCCTGTGCGCTCTCACCGGTCGTAGAGAAGTATGTGGCAGAAGGCGGTCCCGTAAGTATCCTGAAATAGGTGAGGGCCATGTGCTGGCTACTTCTAGGAGATGGTGCATTTCTTCATTCCTCACGAAGGGTGACACCTCCCCAGCTGCGTTTCTTGCCTGTTTTTCTCCCTCCCTCATCCCAAATATTTTCCCACCACTCTGTACTTAGGAAGGAAAAAAGGAGAGGGAGGGTATGAGGGAAGTCCTGCCTTAGTCCTGCCCTGCTGCCCTTTCACCATCCCCTTGCCCCCTCCTCCTGGCCTATCATGGGGTCTCCCATCCTATTGCTAAGGAAGCTTCGGATACAAAGCCGGGTCTCCTCCCATGGAGAGGGAATGGGCCTCTCTCTGACTTTGCCCTTGTAACCATCATGAGCCACCTGGCTAAGGAAAGCAAGCACAGCAGCAGCCGCCTTGAGAAGGAGGTAAGTGCAGCTGGGCATCCCCTTGGGGAAGTGGGGCTGGGCTTGGTGCCGCAGGTGCTCGAGGGCCAGGCTGGGCGTTTGACCTCTGCTGCCCAGGGCTCTGGGCAGCCCGTGTGACCATCCAGCCCCCCCCCCCACATGGCTTGAGAGGAACAGTGAGGCTCCTCCAGTGGACCATGCCTTGGCACTTGCCCTGGTCCCACCCGCTCCTGCCAGAGACCCTCAGATCTGTCCCACTCCTGCCCAGGCTCCCACAGGCACCCTTGATGAGAACGATGTAGAGCTGACCACGCCCCCCCCAATAGGCCACACCCACTCCATCCAAACCCACCCAGTAGGCCGCACCCATCCTGGCACACCCACCTGGCCCCCCGAGGGCAACCGCAATGCTGATGCAGCCCTCAATGAAATTTGAGTTTGACACCCCTGCCCTAGACAACCTAGGTAAAGCCTCACACTCAGCAGTTACTCAAACACAGCATCCTGAACATTAAATGTTTAATACTGAGTTTATCTATTTTTCTCTCCCTTTCCAAAGACAGGGACTTACAATTAGTAACATAAAAATAGTAATAAATTAATAGAAACTTGGATAGGGCCCATTGTTCAAACTTGAACAATGGGTCCTATCCAACAAAATGAGGTTCAGTGTGGAGAAAAGCAAAGTTTTACATTTAGGCAGGAAAAATCAAAGGTACTGTAAGGACCCACCCCACTTTACATCTTAAAAAGACAGAACTCTTGGAATATCTCTTCCAACAGGCATCTTTATTAAGAGAAGATGGTTGCAGGCGTTCTAGACAGGATCTGGGGGGCCAACCCCTACCATTCAAGGTTTTAAGTGTTCCCAAGCAGCCCCCACCCCACCATCCTTCCAGCGACAATCCCAGGCATTACATTTCCACCCCCTTTTCCTCACGGCTGGCAGAATGGAGACTTCAGAGAGTAGTAGATGAAAGGTGATTGTCATATTGTTATGGTCAGTCTTCTTGGTGAGATTCACATTCAGTCCCTTCGGAGTTTTAATGAAGGAAGTGAGAGCCATAAAACCCCTTTGCTCATCCCCCTTCCCCTTCGTAGTATGACAGAATCCAGAGAGAGCAGAAATGGGGTTTTCCATAGTCGATAACTAGAAATGAAATAGAATTGGATTCTGACAGGTACAAGTACAGATTAGGCAAGACCTGGCTTAAAAACAGCAACTATAAGAGGGACCTTGGAGTCCTAGCGGAGGATCACTTGACTATAAGCCAGTAGTATGCAGCAGCAGCCAAAAAAGCTAATACAATTGGGTTGTATAACCAGAGGCATAGAATCAAGATCACACAAAGTATTAGTACCGCTTTATAAAACCGTATTAAGACCATACCTGGAATACTGCAGCCAGTTTTGGTCACCATATCACAAAAAAGATGTTGAGACTTTGGAAAAAATTCAAAGGCCTGGAGTCTAAAACATACGAAGAATGGCTGCAGGACTTGGGTTTGGCTAGTCCAGGGGTTGGCAACCTTAAACACTCAAAGAGCCACTTGGACCCATTTCCCAGAGAAAAGAAAACACTGGGAGCCACAAAACTGGTGAGAGAGAGAGACTGTCTGTCTCTGTTTCTCTCTCTGCAAATGGCGGAGGAGGCTGGGAGCCATGGGAGAAGGCTCAAAGAGCCACATATGGCTCTGGAGCCGCGGGTTGCTGACCCGTGGGCTACTCTAAAGAAAAGAAGAAATAGGGGAGACATGATAGCAGTATTCCAGTATTTGAGGAGCTGCCACAAAGAAGAGGGGGTCACTTTATTCTCCAAAGCACCAGAGGGCAGGACAAGAAATAATAGTTGGAAACTGATCAAAGAGAGAAGCAACCTGGAATTAAGGAGAAACTTCCTGACAGTGAGGACAATTAACCGGTGGAACAGCTTGCCTCCAGAAATCGTGGGTGCTCCATCACTGGAGATTTTTAAAAAGAGGATAGACGGTCACTTATTTAAGATGATATAGATTCTCCTGCTTGACTAGGAGGCTGGACTAGAAGACCTCCAAGGTCCCTTCTAGCTATTGTTCTATTCCCTTTCGAGGTTCTGATTTTTCTGAGACCCCCATGGATGGAGGAGGCTGTTATAGCTTTCTACCTGGAGGGAATTAAAAGAGATTGAAGCATGCACCTGACCTCACTGAACAGGAATTAATTCTATATTGTACACATGGAGGGGAACCAGGGCACAAGATTGGTGTCTGCCTCTCCCCATCTCATGGTGTTGGCACTGGTTTCTAAACTCCTGCTTCAATCTTATTGGCTTGCTTATTTGCACCTCCTGTTCATTTGCTCACTTTCAACAATGCATTCTATTAATATATTTTTAGGGAAAGCAAGATGACTCCCTAATTTATATATACAATGATATAGAAAAGACATGTCTTTTTTTAGGTACCTGCAGTGTAATAGAAAAATATACAGCTTTATTTACTATATTGTCAGTCGAATTGCTTTTTGATTTTAAAGTGATCATGTTTATATTTTTAAATTCCTGTTTTTGTTTTTGCCTTTGTTTGCTGCCTTGAGTAGAAGGGCGTGTAAATCAAATAGGTACATTTTTAATCCTCCAGAGTCCTTCATAAAACTAGTTGTAAAGCACACATCTTAAATATACTAAAAACGTTAACATTTAACTATATTTAACTGATATTTTCACTATATTATGACAGAAACAAAAGACATGCAACATATTCCATGACCAGTAAGTAGTGTTTATTGAGACCAATGTTTTTAGCCACAGAATAGAATTTGGAAGCAACATTTTATTAGAGCATGGTTCTTATTTCAGTGCATTAATGTTGGAGTTACCACTGAAGTCGCTTTGTTTGTTTTGTGCCTGACATTTTTGTTTGGTTGTTACTGTAATTGTTAAATGCAAAGATGTAAAATGTTGCACTGGGAATGGTTCAAAAACAGTGACTATTAGAAAATATAGCCCCATGCTTATCAACTGAGAGCAGATCTCATCTATTTTACTGCAAGGTGCTTACCCCAAGGAGGTAGAGGGTTTGGTGAATTGATGTAATAAAAACAGCCCAGTTTTAAGCATTGGAAAAATTAAAGAGATCATTGTTGATTTCAGAAAAGGCGTATTAATGATTCACCTGTGGAGATGGTTAGCGACAAGAAATTTTTGGGTGTGAGACACTGCCTGCATTTTCTATGTTGCATGAGAAAAGTACATCTTCCTTTCCCTATCCTTACCACTTTCTATAGAGGGATGATCAAGAGCATCCTGTCATATTGCATTACAGTCTGGGTTGGAAGCATCATTGCTTCAGACAGGAAGATTGTGTAGAATGGTGAGGATGGCAGAAAAGATTATTGGCAGTTCACTCCCTTCTATCCAGGACAGAGCATATAAGCGATGCTTGAGCATGGTCCGCAGAATTATCTGGGACACTATACAACCTGTTACCTTCTGGGAGGAGGCTTTATTGGTATCTGAAGCAGAACATCCAGATTCAGTCACAGTTTTGTTACATACAGTATCAACCTTGTGAACTCTCAAGCTTCCTCTTTCCGCTATGTATTCAAGATGGACAGTGATTAATATTTATATGTTTTATGGATAAGGGTGTAGGTATATACAAATGTATGTATATAGCATGTCTATATGTGTATTATGTATGTGTACACTTTTGAGAGCAAGCAACAGAATTTCATTTTTAATGTGTGCTAGTGTGCTTGCAGTAAAAAATGGCAAAGGTCTGCCTGTCTGTCTGTCTGTCTATCTATCTATCTATCTATCTATCTATCTATCTATCTATCTATCTATCTTTATAAAGTTATAATCATACTGATCTCTCACCCGCTTTCAAATGCAATTCACAATGCTGATTTTGATTTGTAAAACCTTAAACACCTGGGGAAAAGTATCCTAAATATCACCTTCTGACTCAAGGATCTGCTTGGATATTGGGATTGGTTGGTCTCTAAGGTATACAGTATTTCTACACTTCCTATCCCCCATTATAGCTAATTATATGTTGTCCTTAAAATAATCTATCCAGGGAAGTTTGTCCATTATCATCACCCAGAATTAAAAAGGAAAATAAAACAAAACAAACAATTGAAAATCAAAAAGAAATCCTATACATTATTTTAAGATGAAGTGCCAAAATGCAAATATTCTAGAATATTTTTACAGATAAGGGTAATTAGGAAAACATTGATAATATACTTTAAGATAATATAATCAAGTATTGCCAAATTTGTTTGAAATGTCCATAACTGTAGAGTTTAGAGAGCTCTAGTTTTGTGTTAATTTGGAGGAACCAAATACTTTTACACAATTTAAACTACCAACCAAACATATAGTTTAATTTTTCAGTTGGTTGCAATGACAAATTCTGTCTGATTCTAAAACAATTGATATCTCTTTAGGCCTGGAGGATCCTGGAGTTTCAGTTCTTTATGTTGAGATACAAATCCTATGTTCTCCAGCACAGGAGATGGAGAATCCACCAATGGGGTTTGCTCTGTCTTCCTGCTCTGTGACTCCACATGGAGGAATTTTTGCCATTAGTGCGGAAGGCGGCAACTGGATCTCTCGGACTTGACAATTCAACAGATTTTAGAATACTTACTCGAGGGCCTTGATAGGGGCTTAGTGCCTAACACCATCCGTAGGCAAGTAGCGGCACTATCAACCTTACCTGTGCCAATTCGGTCTCTTTGGCCCAGCATCCTAGGATACGCGCCTTTCTCAAGGGTGCCACCAACACAAAACCACCCGTGGTACATAGGTACCCCTCTTGGGAATTACCTCGGGTCCTATGGGCTCTCGCCAGACCGCCATTTGAGCCTATCACAACTTGTGCTCTACGGTCCTTGTCCCACAAGGTTGCCTTCCTGATCGCTATCACATCAGCCAGGCGCATTTCTGAGCTTGCGGCACTGTCGGTCAGGGACGACCTCTGTATCTTCCACCGAGACCAGGTGGTCCTTTGATTGGACCCCACATTCATGCCCAAGGTCAACTCCCTTTTTCATAGGGCCCAGGAGATTGTTTTGCTGGATTTTTGTCCTAATCCTTCCCATGACTTGGAGCGGCAGTGGCACACACTGGACGTCTGCAGGGCACTACATCGATACATCAAGCGAACAGCGTCCTTTCGCAAGTCCGAGGCCCTCTTCGTTTCCTTCCACCCTTCCTATCTGGGACAGAAGGTGTCTACCTCCACTATAGGCAGGTGGATCAGGGCTTGCATTGCGGTGGCATACCAGTCTTTTTCCCTGCCAGCTCCAAGTCGTATCACGGCTCATTCCACTCGCAGCACTGCGAACTCTGCAGCATGGGCCACTCAGGCGTCCATCGAGGAGATTTGCAGGGTTGCAACATGGTCTTCGCCCTCCCCATTTGTTCATCATTACAAAATTGACCGCTTTGCTTCCGCGGATGCGTCCTTTGGTCGGAGGGTCCTTCAGCAGGTGGTTTCTGTGGACGTGGATCCGGCCTTGTCTGTTTCCCTCCCATTGGGACAGTGAGGCTTTGGTATGTCCCATTGGTGGATTCTCCACCTCCTGTGCTGGAGAAGGGGCATTGTCTTACCTGAATGCCTTTTCTCAGCACGGAGATGGAGAATCCACTCCCATCCTTAGGGTCAGTTAGGCCAGGATTAGGAGTCTGAGAGCCAACACTTTGGACTGTCGTCAGTCGCTTTTGCCCTGGTCAAGACTGGGTTCTCCTAGCAACAGGAGGCCTGGCAAGTTTGGCTGACTTGGTCTCAAGAGCAGGAAGACAGAGCAAACCCCATTGGTGGATTCTCCATCTCCGTGCTGAGAAAAGGCGTTCAGGTAAGACAATGCCCCCTCTCCAAGCAACACGCATTTTTATTTGGAAGTAGTAATCTCAATTGGTGTAGCCAATATAGCTTAAATTGTACTGTGGTTTAGTTGAAAGCAGAACCATTAGTATATACTGTGAATTAAATTAGCGTGCTCAGATGTTGATAAAGCTCAACTTTATTTTAAGATATGAATATGCTATTTTTCTTAATATTTGTACTCTTTATATCAGGCAACTGACAGTGGGATTCAGCATATAGGTAAGTAGTTGTTGTATAGACTTTTAAAGTATGCTTAATTCCTTTATTTGTAATTATTCAATACTATGAATATGCACAAAACAGATTTATTTTGAACCCGGATCAAATCATTGTGGTCTGGAGGTTCTGACAAATTGTCTCAGGTCAGCCACAATTTACCATAACATTTTGGTGGTTCCAAGCTTTGGATGACACAAAATCTGGGCAAGGCAAGCAGATCAAAGCTGGTGCTTTTCCATCTTTGTATCTCCCAGGAGGTATATCTCACCTGCCATCTGATGTGTGGACATTGTTATATTTATGTCAGCGAGACCTTTTCTGGAATTACTCTGCTTATAGAAATTTAGAATTTCTCAAATGAACATCTAAATATGAGAGCTTAGAGCCAACCAAACTAAATTATCCTATCAATCATCTCTTTCTTCCTTCAGTCAGTAATACTGAAGAAACTGTAAATGTATTTATCCTTCTTTGTTAGATCTTCATAGTTAAATGTTTCAGAGAAAATGGAAGATTTTTCAGTAAACATGCCATATGGGAATTCAAAATGAAGGCAGCAAAGTATTCAATAAAGGAGAATATTTGTAGCTCAGGATTGAAATGAGGGGTCCTTGGTATTCTCTGAGCTTTATTGTTTTCTTGCAGATGTTTCATTACCCAAACTAGGTAACTAGTCACTGATGATGTTGCCTAGTTTGGGTAATGCAGCATCTGCAGGAAAACAACCAAGTTCAGAGAGCACCAAGGACCCCTCTGGCAATATATTAGTTATATTTACTGTATGAGGATAAGACAAATTCTAAATATAACTACAAATTCTAAGCATCATAAAATGTTTATCTAAAACTCTGCTTAATACACAAAGAATATTACATTTCTTAGACAATAACAGCTCCATACTCTCAGGTTTCTGAAAAGATGTTGCCTTTTTTGCAGGATCAGATACTTAGAATTGCAGTCTTTTATCATTCTCATTATTTTGGCTTATTGTTTTTAGTTGCGAAGTCGTGTCCGACCCATCGTGACCCCATGGACAACGTTTCTCCAGGCCTTCCTTTCCTCTGCCATCTTCTGGAGTCCATTTAAGCTCATGCCTACTGCTTCAGTGATTCCATTCAGCCACCTCATTCTCTGTTGTCTCCTTCTTCTATTGCCCTAAATCTTTCCCAGCATTAGGCTCTTCTCCAGTGAGTCCTTCCTTCTCATTAGGTGGCCAGAGCATTTGAATTTCAACTTCAGGATCTGGCCTTCTAAAGAGCAGTCAGGGTTGATCTCCTCTAGGACTGACCACTTTGATCGCCTTGCAGTCCAGGGGATTCGCAGGAGTGTTCTCCAGCACCATAGTTCAAAGCCCTCAATTCTTTTGCGCTCAGCCTTTCTTATGGTCCAACTTTCACAGCCATACATTTCAACAGGGAAAACCATGGCCTTGACTATACGTACTTTTGTTGGCAGGGTGATGTCTCTGCTTTTTAGTATGCTGTCTAGATTTGCCATAGCTTTCCTCCCCAGGAGCAAGCGTCTTTTAATTTCCTGGCTTCAGTCCCCATCTGCAGTGATCTTGGAGCATAGGAAGATAAAAACTGTCACTACCTCCATTTCTTCCTTATTTGCCAGGAATTGAGAGGGCCGGATGCCATGATTTTGGTTTTCTTAATGTTGAGTTTCAAGCCAACTTTTGCACTCTCCTTCTTCACCCGCATCAAGAGGCTCTTTAGTTCCTCTTCACTTTCTGCCATTAGAGTGGTATCATCTGCATATCTTAGGTTCTTGATATTTCTCCCAGCAATCTTAATTCCAATTTTGGATTCATCTAGCCTTGTGTTTATCATGATGTGCTCTGCATATAAGTTAAATAGGCAGGGCGACAAAATACAGCCTTGCCTGACTCCTTTCCCAAATTTGAATCGATCAGTGGTTCTGTGTCCAGTTCCCATTGTTGCTTCTTGACCTACATATCGGTTTCTCAAGAGACAAATAAGATGGTGTCAGAATCCAATTATATTTCATCTCTAGTTATCGACTATGGAAAACCCCATTTCTGCCCTCTCTGGATTCTGTCATACGATGAAGGAGAAAGGGGGTGAAAAAGGGGGTTTTATGGCCTTCACTTCCTTCGGTACAACTTCAAAGGAATTGAATATGGATACCACCAAAAGGACTAAATCATAAAAATGGGGCCATTAGCTTTCATCTGCTCCCCTCTGAAGTCTCCCTTCCACCAGCAGTGAGGAAAAAGGGGGTGCAAATGTAATGCCTGGGATTGTCGCTGGAAAGATGGTGGGGTGGGGCTGCTGGGGACCCCTTAAAACCTTGAACCATAGGGCTTGGGCCCCAGGTCCTGTCTAGAACGCCTGCAACCATTTTCTCTTAATAAAGGATGCCTGTTGGAAGAAATATTCCAAGAGTTCTGTCTTCTTAAGATGCAAAGTGGGGTGAGTCCTTACATTAGACAGGAGCTGCAGAATTAGTCCACCTGGAAGGGAGAACCTTGCCAGGGGACTTTGCAAAAATTACCATGTCAGACGGCGGAGCAAGGAAGGGAGGAAACTCCCCGGAAAGGGAGCCACTGCCCCAACTGAAACTCTGCCAGATGTCGGGATCTGAGAGGTCAGATTCCTCAGGAGAAGAGGTGGTGGAGACACGGGACCACAAACCTCGGTGGTCAATGGGCGTTGGAAAGAAAGGCGAGTGGAAAAAGAAATCAAGAAAGGTGATCCTGAGACGGAGGGACAACCAACCAGAATGAAAGCAGGAGATGGAGAAATCCCTGCACACAAGTGAAGAGGAAGGGAGCTGGCCACTGTACTCAGGCTGGATCCTAGAGAAAGCTATGGACCTGATGAAGAGAACTCTCAGCTCCCTAGGAGAGGAGAATTCTGAGCCCTACGGCCGCCCCAACTCCTGGAGCCGCAAAGGGAGAGACATCGAGGGGGAAGTGGAACCTACAGCCCCGGGGACATCTACTAATCCAGTAGTCCCCACTCCCCGCTGACCCACAGGTGGCGATCTGGATGGAAGACATTACCACCGACAACGAAGGCACCGGTCCATTCAAAGACTCCCGCCGCTGGATATGAAATTCAAGGGGGAGCCAACATGCTTGGGGTTTTTCCTAACCCAAGTCCTCAGCTACATGGAGGAATATGGGCGGGACATCCCCAGCGACAAAGCCCGTATCCGGATCGTGCAATCTGCCCTGGGCGGGTCAGCCACAGATTGGATGGTGAACTTGCATGACTCCAATGCCCCAGAGCTCAGAGTTTCACGTCTTCTCTGAGAAGGCGATTTGACGACCCCCTTGTTGATCACAAAGCCTGCGAAAGGATAACAACGATGAGGCAAGGCAAGCGCCTGGTAGCTAAATATACGCAAGAATTCCAGGCCATTGCCAGCAAACTGAACTGGCTGGAAGACATCCTCCTTAGCCATTTCAAAGACGGACTAAGCTATGACCTATATGACGCTTGCCTGCCCCAAGGGGACCCATACCAACTTGAGAAATGGTACGTTTTGGCAGAGGAAGCAGACATCGACATACTGAAGAGGCACCGCCGAGGAAAACAATGGAGCCGCTCACCGCCTGAGTTGACACGCGAACCAGTGAAACCATCGGCTACAGCCAAGAAGCAAATGGGGGGTTTCAAGTGTGGGAGAGAAGGGCATCGCGCTGTAGAATGCCGCTCAAAAACCCCCCAGCACAACCCAGACAGATCACCAGCCAGCAAATCCGGAAAGTCTCCAGCTAGGCCAAAAGAACCTGCCATGAGAATGATGGAGGCTGTGGAATCCCCCCACCTCTGCTCATCGGGGGAAAGAACTCCAGCCTACACCGCAGGGCTGGTGGACGCCTCAGATGACAGAACCCCTGGTAAGTGGACATATCACACCCATTCTCAAAACAGTGACTATATTAATTCCCCCCATGCCCGAAGCCATGAAGGTGAAAGCCTTAATAGACTCTGGCTGCACCCGCTGCCTCATTAGCCCGACGCTAGTGGGGAATCTGGGCATTCCGTCGAGGAGACTGGAACAACCAATCTCATTTGGCCAGTTAGATGGGTCCATAGCGGGGGGGGGTGCCAGCTACCCTAGCCACTTTACCAATACACCTCTCCCTGGGCAAACATGAGGAAGACATAACGTTTGTGGTGACCGCAGGCATGGAATGCCCAATAATCCTAGGGATGGAATGGTTAAAAAAATGGAACCCCTGGGTGAATTGGAGGACAGCAGAAATCAAATTCCTGAAGGGAGACCCTATGGACTTAAAATCCCAAGGGGGGCTACCAGAATCAAGAACAGAAAAGCATCCATGGGAGAGGAAAAGGGACTACCAGAAATATCAGAGGAATACAGAGACCTTGCTGAGGTTTTCAGTGAGAAGAGGGCGGATGAGCTCCCCCCACCACCACCAACCCACAGACTGTGCCATTGAATTCAGGCCTGGGGCATAACTCCCGAAGCCCAGATTATACTCCATGAGCCCAAAGGAGAAGGAGGAAATGGAGAGATTCATAAAGAAAAACCTAGAAAGGGGATTCATTGAGCCAGCCAAGCCTAAAGTGGCTGCCCCGGTCCTCTTCAGAGAGAAGAAGGACGGCTCTTTACACTTATGCGTGGATTATAGGGCCCTGAATACAATCAGTGAAAGCAACCTATACCCTCTGCCCCTCATGAAGGACATGTTGTCACACCTCTCGAAAGGGAAAAAAAATTCTAAAGTAGACCTAAGGGAAGCTTACTATTGCGTGAGAATTAAGGGGATGAATGGAAGACCGAATTTAACTGGGTGCTACCAATTCATGGGGTGCTACCAATTCAAAGTCTTGCCATTTGGATTACAAGAGGCTCCCGCAGTATTTATGCAATTAATGACGTTCTAAGGGAGCACCTATTTAAGGGGATCCTGGTTTGCTTAGAAGACATTCTTATCTTCACCTAATCAAAAGAGGAATATGTCAACCTAGTCAGAGCGTTTTTTAAAAAACTGCGAGCCGCACACCTATATGCCAAACTCTCGAAATGCGAATTCCACCAGGAAAGGATAGACTACCTAGGTTATCGCATATCCCCACAGGGCATTGAAATGGACCCAGAGAAGGTCAGAGCAATATTAGAATGGGCACCACCCCGCACAAGAAAGCAATTGCAAAGTTTCCTAGGCTTTGCAAACTTTTACCACCAATTCATCCCCTCATTTGCCCAGATAGCCCTACCCCTCACAGACTTACTAAAAACGAAGGGAGCATCCTCAGTAAAACCTAGCCAGCCACTAACATGGACAATGGAGTGCCAAGCAGCGTTTGAGAGATTAAAGAGACTTTTTTCTGCCGAACCAGTACTGAGGCACCCAGACATGGATAAGCCCTTCATAATACAGGTGGATGCAAGTGATGTGGCAGTGGGGGCTGTACTATTACAAGAAAACGATGACGGGATATTGCAACCCTGTGCATATACATCCAGTGCATATACATTCAGTGATATACATCACTGAAAGAATGGATGGAACAATTACAAAACACCTGGCCAATAGTTAGAAAAGCACTAGATGAAGCTAGGCAGGCATACAAAGCACAAGCCGATAAAAGGGTTGATCCTACACCATTCATTATAGGAGAAATGGTGTGCAAAATACCTAAAGTCCCTACAACACTATAAAAAACTTGGACCAAAATATATAGGACCTTTTCCAATTAGAAGAATCATAAACCCAGTAACAGTAGAATTAGAATTACCCAAAAATCTCAGGCAAATACACCCATATTTCATTGCAGCTTGCTGAAAAGAGAGCATCAGTCATCGTTACGGCCAATAATCCCCCCCCCACCACCTCCAATCATGGTGGAGGGCAAACAACACTTTGAAATAAAGGAAATCCTAGACTCTAGGAGATATCATGGAGCGACTCAGTACCTAGTAGCATGGAAACACCTCCCTGCCTCACAAAACGAGTGGATCCATAAACGTCATGTCAGAGCCCCGAAGCTATTAAAGAAGTTTCACACAGAGTATCCTAACAAGCCTGACTAACTTGTATACCTGTTTTGTTTTCTTTCAGGTGAATCTATCTTATTTTTAAGGAGGCAGGATGTCAGAATCCAATTATATTTCATCTCTAATTATCGACTATGGAAAACCCCATTTCTGCCCTCTCTGGATTCTGTCATATGATGAAGAGGAAGGGGGGGTGAACAAAGGGGTTTTATGGCCCTCACTTCCTTCGGTACAACTTCAAAGAAATTGAATATGGATACTACCAGAAGGACTAAATTATAACAATGGGGCCATCAGTTTTCGTCTGCTCCTCTCTGAAGTCTCCCTTCCACCGGCAGTGAGGAAAAAGGGCGTGGAAATGTAATGCCTGGGATTGTCGCTGGAAAGATAGTGGGGTGGGGTGGGGTGGGGCTGCTGGGGACCCCTTAAAACCTTGAACCATAGGGCTTGGGCCCCAGGTCCTGTCTAGAACACCTGCAACCATTTTCTCTTAATAAAGGATGCCTTTTGGAAGAAATATTCCAAGAGTTCTGTCTTCTTAAGATGCAAAGTGGGGTGGATCCTTACAGATGGTTTGGTACTCCCATCTCTTTAAGAACTTGCCATAATTTGTTGTGATCCACACAATCAAAGGCTTTAGCATAGTCAATGAAGCAGAAGTAGATGTTTTTCTGGAACTCCCTAGCTTTCTCCATCATCCAGCATATGTTGGCAATTTGATCTCTAGTTCCTCTGCCTCTTCGAAATCCTGTCTGTACTTCTTGAAGTTCTCGATCCACATACTGCTGGAGTTTAACTTGTAGGATTTTAAGCATAACTTTACTTGCATGTGAAATGAGTGCAATGGTGCGATAGTTTGAACATTCTTTGGCATTCCCTTTCTTTGGAATTCTGTATAGAGCTTCTTCCATCTTTGGCTGCAGAGCACATAGTCAATCTGATTTCTGTGTTGACCGTCTGATGATGTCCATGTGTAGAGCCGTCTCTTGGGTTGTTGGAAAAGAGTGTTTGCTATGACCATCGTATTCTCTTGACAAAATTCTATCAGCCTGTGCTCTGCTTCATTTTGTACTCCAAGGCCAAACTTGCGTGTTATTCCAGTTATCTTAGAATCATAGAATCATAGAACCGTCTCTTGGGTCGTTGGAAAAGAGTGTTTGCTTTGACCATCGTATTCTCTTGACAAAATTCTATCAGCCTGTGCCCTGTCAAACTTGAGTGTTATTCCAGTTATCTTTTGGCTTCCTACTTTAGCATTCCAATCCCCCATGATGATAAGAACATCATTTTTTGGTATTGATTCTATAAGGTGCTGTAGGGCTTCATAGAACCGGTCAATTTCATCCTCTTCAGCACCAGTGGTTGGGGCATAGACTTGGACTACTGTGATATTGAATGGTTTGCTTTGGATTCGCACTGAGATCATTCTGTCATTTTGGAGGTTGTATCCCAGTATTGCTTTTCCTACTCTTTTATAAATCATTTTCTTTTAAATAAAAATCTGTTTAGTATTTCCATATTTGTAGTTAAAAGCTGTAAAATGTCACATTGAGACTCCTCAGATATAAACCTTGGATTTATGATTTTATTAAATGTACTTATTTACAGATGTTTTAAGGATTCTGACAGAGAGATTTCTACCTCACATAAAACTTTCAGAATTGGAGAAAGTTTTCTTTTCCAAAATATTTCCAAAGGTACGGTATTGTATGTTATGAGCTGAAAAGTGTGAATTAATAACTACTGTGTGTGCACGCATGCACATACACATGCACCTTTCCATCTTGCTTTCCTGGACAAGTTACTGAAGTTTTTTTGGCAAGGTTTTTCAGAAGTGGTTTGCCATTGCCTCCTTTGTAGGGCTGAGAGAAAGTGAATAGCTTAAAGTCACCCATCTGGCTTTGTGCTTAAGACAGGATTACAACTCACAGTCTCCTTGTTTCTAGCCTGGTGCATTAACTACTCTGATAACTACAGGCTCTAATAACTACTGGCTATGTTGATAGATTTCCACTTACAATCTTCCATTTAGATCAGTGAGTCTGTCCTCCTTGCTTTTTTTCCTGTTTTCTTTATTGAAGGGGTTTCTGGTGTAGGGAGGGGGTTAAGCTAGAGAAAGGTTTTGGGAAGCTGTTCCTGAAGCTCTTGCCTGTGTATGCAGGTGACTGGCTTCTTCAAAAGCTGGTTATGGGCCTCCTAGGGCTACCTCCACCCATGCTCGCTTAAAGACCCATGTGTTCATTTAACTTCAGCATCAGAGCAAGAGATGAGGGCCATTAAGCAAGGTAGGCATACTTAATGGTTGTCACCATTTGCAACCGTAATGGGCAGGCTCCATTATGGTCATAGATTGAGGACTACCTGCATGCTTCTTTAATAAAGAAGATTATGTAAATATCTATATACCTAAGCACAATATAAAAAGTGTATTGTGGGATCAACCAAATTTAATTTAGCTAAGCATTGGCTGGAATCTAAAAAAGCTACAATAATTCATATGCAGCTGGAATTTTTTTTCATTTTTGCTAGCTATCCCCCTATGGCCCCTTGGCCCTCCTCATTCTCTGCCAAGTTGTCTGTTAAATTTGGAGCTTCTATTGTAGTGCTGTGCTATTGCACTGCAAGAAAATAAAAGCTGGGACTCCTGTTCCCTAATGCTCATGCTCTTTAGTTTCTTTCTAGAGATCTCTGGAAGAACTTAAATAGGATATCTTAATCCAGTGTCTGCTTATATGAAGACTTTTTGTTTGAGTGTCCTGATCGATCACCACTACATAACTTGAATTTCTCTTGTATTTGTTATCGGTCTCCGAGCGCAATTCAAAGTGTTGGTTATTACCTATAAAGCCCTTTATGGCATTGGACCAGGATACTTATGGGACCGTCTTCTGCCACATACTTCCCTTCGACCGTTGAGAGCGCACAGGGTCGGCCTCCGGGTCCCGTCAGCGAAACAATGCCATCTGGCGGGTCCTAGGGGGAGGGCCTTCTCTGTTGTGGCGCCCACCCTCTGGAACCAACTGCCCCCTGAAGTCCGCGTTTTCCCCATTCTCCCGGCCTTCCGGAAGAATCTAAAAACTTATCTATGCCGGCAGGCCTGGGGATGACTGTGATTGTGTGTGAATGATGAATGTGTTTGGGGGGTCTTTTTAAATGCTTTGTAGATTTGGTTTTAGATTTTTGAAATGTTGAGATGTTGTTTTTGTTTATGTTGTTAGCTGCTCCGAGTCCTTGGAGAGGAGCGGCATAAAAACCTAATATAAATAAATAAATAAATAAATAAATAAATAAATAAAAGCTATCAAGGGTAGTAAATGTCATCCCATTTTATAACAAATCATGTTTCGTTTGTATTTAATATATTGCTTTCAGTTAATATTGTTTTAATTGTGATTGTTTTTGTTCAAACAGACCGTAGAATTATTTGACCTTTTATTATATGAAATATCCAATCAAGTCAAAAGATTAACAAATGAAAATGTACAGTTAAACATGATATTAAGAAACAATCTTCAGGTAAATCTAGCTCAAAGAATTGTCCATATCTTTTTTTATATACAATTTTAAGATTTTGGGGCTAATTTATACCAACTACAAAAAGTAAATCCACTGAAAATGTGTGAGCAGTTGCTGTTTTTGTCCTGTTGCATATAATGTGTCTATGGCTATTTAAAAGGCAACTGTATCTATTCCCATTATTTTTTGGATGAAAAAAATGTAAGAGTCAATTGTGAATTGTCTTGATTTTTAGTAAAGTAAAAACTGAAATGTGTTGAACATATTTTGCAGATTTTTATTAATATTTGATGTGCTTCTGCCTATTCTCATCCAGGCTGAAAATATAAGGAGAACCATTAATGCTGTATGCTTTGAAATAGAATCATAGGGTTGGAAGAGACCTTGGAGATCTTGTAGTCCAATCTTTTCCCCATGGCAGGAGCTCCTATGCTAAACATGTCAAACACAAGGCCTTCAGACTTGATCCAGCTTACAATTGGCCGATATTTGGCCCCTGGGGATGACCTGGAGATGGCGAGGGACTGGCCCCTGCTGCCCTTGCCCTGGCCAGCCCGGCAGACCCCAAGGCGTGTGCACAGGAGAGAGTGAGCGCACAGGGGCCGACGGTATCTGGCAGCAGGGGCTGTGCAGCCCACTGTGAATACTGGGCCAGCCCTCCAGCAGCAGTGCTCCAGCAGCATGCGGAGTCAGGGGGGCATGTGATGCGGACCGCTAGACACACCTACTCTGTCCCATCTCTTTTTGATTGGAGAGCAGGTCACCACTGGTCATCTCAGCCCGCTTGAGAGTCTTGCCCTTGGCCTACAGGTGGAGCGCATTCCCCTCACGGACCTCAGTACCGGCCGCTAGCCGCTCATACAGGTCCATTAGGTCGTCGCCCAGAGCTGCAGGCCCACCCAGTATGAAGGAGGTGAAGCAGTCAGCTAGGAAGCCCGAGTAGAGGTGGTAGATCATGCCCAGAGCCAGCAGGCAAAAGGCCACCCCAAGTGGGGAAAGCCGGATCCCCATCAGCATCATGGCCGCCCAAGCCCAGCAGAAATGGGGAGGCACGCAATCCTAGCTGGGACTGGGGGGCCATGGCACCGATGGGGATCCGGCTTTCCCCGCTTGGGGTGGCCTTTTGCTTGCTGGCCCAGGGCATGCTCTATCACCTCCTACTCGAGCTTGCTAGCCAGCTGTTTCACCTCCTTTGTGCTGGGCGGCCAGACGGTCCGGGCAGTGGCAGCGGCCTAATGGACCTGTGCGAGCTGCTGGTGACAGGAGCCCAAGATGGGGCCAAGGTGTGTTGGGTGCATGAGGGAAACAGGCTCCACACGCAGGCTAAGGGCAAGATCTGCGAGCGGGCCAAGGAGATGACCAGCAGTAACCTCTCCAACCACAAGCAAAAATATATGGGACGGAGTAGGTGCGTCTGATGGTTTGCATCACTTGCCTCCTCCCCCCCTCTACTCCATCTGCTGCTAGAGGGCTGGCCCAGTATTCGCAGCAGGCTGCAGAGCCCCAGAGTGCACTGGTCAAGGTGCTGGCAGGCTATGGCTGCTGACAGACACCGTCGGCCCCAAGTGCTCGCTGGCCTCTGTGTGCAGGGGCCAATGGTGTCAGGCAGCAGTAACCACGGCCCCTGCCTCACCTTGCCTTGCCCTACCATAATGAACCCCCACCCTGCCTTGCCTTGCCCTGCAGGATGAACCTCCTGCCCATCGCCCCACCCACCAGAGACCCCCTGGATCTCGCCCAACCCTGCCCGGCCCCCATAGGCATCCCCCCACAAGCAACATCAAGGTGGCCACACCCACCCCGGCCATACCCATCCAGTCTGTCGTGACCACCGCAGCCACACTCACCCAATGGGCCACGCTCCCCTGCCCACCCCCAAGAGCACCACAATGCTGAGGCAGCCCTCAATGAAATTGAGTTTGACACCTCTGTCCTATACCATTCCAGACGAATGGACAACATTCAGTTCCTAGTGAAACTTCTATAGGGTTTAGATTTTGCTCTCATGTTGTGAAGACAAGAACCTACTGTAAATATCTTTATAAACTGAAAAAAAATATAATTGAGTAATTTTCCAATTTCTCAGTAACCCCACAATATATAATTACTGTGTTTCCCTGAAAGACCCAGCCCGATAGTAAGCCCTAATTTGATTTTTGGGGTGGACATAATATAAGCTTTACTCCAAAATTTTAGGACACACTCCTAAAAATCAAGGTAGGGTAGGGGTAGGGGGGGTGAAGCTGCCCATGCACCCACATCCACTTACCTTACCAGTAGGACCACCATAGTCAGGCCTCCCATGCCCCAACACCTGTCATTCCGCTGCTTGACTGTGGCCTGATGCCATGTGGCACATTGCTCCGTTGCCGCTCCTCCCGGCAGGACGCCGCATGACGCTTTGGGCCACTTCCGCTGCTTGCGCAGTGCTTCGGGCTGCTTCTGTTGCTCGTGGCAATAGATCACGTGGTGCTTTGGGCCGTTTCTGCTACGAAAATGGCCCAAAGAGCCATGCAGTGTCCTCCCATTGTGCAAGGAGCAGAAGTGGCCTGAAGCGCGTGAGCAACAGAAGCAGCCCCAAGTGCTGCGCAAGCAGCTGAAGCAGCCCAAAGAGCTGCGCAGGCAACGGAAGCGGCCTGAAGCACATGAGCAGTGGCAGTGGTCCGAAACGCCATGTGGCATCCTGCCAGGCAGAGTGGCAATGGCACTATGCAGTGCATGACATCCAGCCACAGGCGGCAAGCGGCTGCAGAAATCAAGAAGCGGCACAACAGATATTGGGGCGTGTTAGGCCTCTCTGCGGTGGTACTAAGGTAAGACATGAAATCTCTGAAATGAAGACCTAGTGTCTCTTTTGGAGGCAAAAATATGTATCAGACCGGGTCTTAATTTCGGGGAAACATGGTACTAAATATAATTTATATAACTACTAAAACTCTCATGTGTATAACCTTTAACTGAATGAAACTGTGCATCATAGGGCAACAATTTTTGAACCAAGGTACCCCAAATGGGCTATATTACAGAACGCATCCAAAATCTGGGGCCCATGACTCCTGTGGAATTGAAATTTGACAAATTTGTGGCTCCTTCAGAGCTGCAATACTGCCACCCAGAGGTTCAGCAGACCAGTCATGCTCTAGTCAATCAGAGGTTGGGTAGACCAGTCCCACCATTGGCTGTTGGAGGGCAGTCAGCTGTGGTTAACCCAGCAGGAAGTTGGAAGTTGCTCCTGTTACCACCACTGTTTTGTCCTTAGTTATTCTGTTTAGATAAGGAGATATCTTTGAAATGACAACCCAGCAGATCTTAGTTTGTCTAATAATTTGCTAATAACTTAGACATGTAATTTCAGAAAAAGCAATTAGTTGCAACTGCTACTTTTTTCTCTTGAGTTGCTGGATTTTTCAGATGAATGTTTTTCTGCCCAGGGCAGCTATATTGTTAAGATCAACTTAATGTAGGTTGAACCTGCCACTGAACTAATAAAAAATATTTTTTTTCATACATATTCTCAAGTTTAAACATTGCCTTTGCAAAGAAAGAAAAAAAATCAGTTTGATCTTTGTTTAGTTTACATCAAATGCTAGATCTTTGTAGAATGGCTAAACATGGAGATATATATTTTAAAACTTATTAAAAATATTGATGTCCAAAGTATTTACTTTGTTATTCTTCTTTGAAGTCAAAATTTAACAGTTAAGGTGATAATTTTAAGACATCATATTTATGCTGCAATATTCTTTTTGCAACATTTATTGATTCTTTTATTAATATTTTTTCTTACAGGCCCTGATACATATGTTAGAAGTATTAACAGGTTGCGTGCAACACATTTGTAGTAGACAGGAGATGGTATCCTTAGAACATATCTATAGCCTTCCCTCTTCTGTTCTTCATGTAATCAAGAACACATTTCTACACTGCAAGGTTAGTGAGGCTATGTTTTGAAAATGAGCTGACAGATACAAAACTGGTGAAGTGTCTGTGGAGATTCTCAGTCATCCAGGTCATAGTTATCCCAAAGGTGCTTTTTCACGAGGCAACTTGAGCTGCTTGTTTTTCTTTGAAGACATTTTGCTTCTCATCCAGGCTTTGACTGGATGGTGGGGAATGGAAGGATTTATACTCCTTGCAGACAGCTGGTCATTTGAATTCTTTTAGAAAGTCATTGAGGCCACCTGGTGGTTTATCTATGTCATCAGGATCACCTGAGTAGTGCAAATGGGTGTAGAGACTTCTTGGAACTGCTGAAAGGACTGTCCCAAAGGGTTTTTTTTTTCCAGGAGGCTTCCTTGCTTTTTCTTTGAAGACATTTCACTTCTCATCCAAGAAGCTTCTTCAGTTCTGACTACCATATTTTCCCAAAATAAGACTTGGTCTTACATTTTTTTGCCTCCGAAAGAGGCATTAGGTCTTATTTTCAGGGGATGTCCTAGTTTTTCCATGTACGGGAGGCTCATTTCTTCTGCTTGCTCATGGCCACTTGTAGCCGCTTGCAGGAAGCCATGCGGCACGTTGTGCCAGTGCCACCGTCACGAGGTGAGACAAGTGGGGAAGGGGGTGGAGCTGCCTACACACCACCACCCGCTTACCTCAGTGCCCCTGCAGCCAGGCCTCCAACACCCTGACACCTGCCTCACCTTGCAGTGGCGGCACCAACAGGAGCCCGCGTGGCTGCCGGCTCACTTCTTCTGAGGCCACTCACTTCCTTTGGACTCCAGCAGTAAGACCCGAGGGGTTTTTTTTTTCGGTTGACCACGGGTTCTTTATGGGAAGTGAGAACTGGGGTGCTACCTTCAGTGCACCACACCCAGAGAAAGTCCAGAAAGAGGTGCTTCAGGTGCCGCGTTCCCTGCCTGCTGCACATAGCCAAAAGCCCACCGCTTGCAGTCCCACACTTGAGGCCACTGCCTGCCTTACCCAACGTCCTGGCCAGTGTCATCCAATGGAAGGCAGAGGCCCACCTCTCGGCACCCTGATTGGCTGCAGGGACAGGAGCCTGGGACATTTGGTGAGTTATCCCTTGTGGCGCCATACCAGGGCCAGTCCCTGCTTATACAGAGCGGTAAGAGAGCAGGCTGGCATGGGGGGGTGTTCCTGTCCAGGATCTCCCTGGAAGAGGGAGAGATGCTCCCGCCTATTCCTGCTGCTGCCGCCTTGGATAGAAGGAAGGCAACATGAGTTTTTCGGTGCCGGAGACTCACTGGACAGACGTCCCAAGTCATACGGTGCAAAAGTTTATGCGATGCAGGCGCTCCAGCCAGACAGGACAGTCATGGGGGAGGGGTCATAATGGAAACGGCCCCTGAGTGGATCCGTTGCTTGAATTCTCTTGGTCCTCCTGCTGTCTGGTATAAGAATAGAAATGGAAGTGGTCCAGAATCCCCATTGTTCAGCAACCAAAATGCCTAACCCTAAACCACAATGCCTACCCCCTCCAGGGCAACCACAATGCCTAACCCTAACCCTAGCTCACAATGCCTAAAACCACCACCTCCAGGGCAACCACAACAATCTACATTTATTCAAATACAGTCATGTCATTATCTTCTGGAACATTGTCATAACTGTCCAAACCCGGCCTGAATATCTTGTGACTCCATTTCCTGTAGAACCATTGGCCCCAATCTCTCATGTCCAGCAATAGAGCTCCTTAAATGAGCACTTTTTTGCCATGTAGCCTGCTCATAGTGCAGTGGCAACACAGCTGTCAGTGTTTTTATCCCACGAATTCTTCACTCAAGTCACGACCTCTGGCAGGCTAGGCTTCACAAAGTTTCCACGCTGATTTCTCTTCATTCTGTGTTTAATGTAGTCATCGATTTCCCTGTGCAAATGGTCCTTGAATGGTTTGTTTATTGCAATATCAAGAGTCTGGAGATAGGCAGTCATTCCTGCAGGAATCATTATTTAATCTATTCTTCTCTCTGCAAGGAACTTCTTCATGTTTTTAGAGCAGTGAGTGCTGGCTGAATCCCAGACTAGCAGACCTCTTTTGCTACCTTGCAGAACAAGTGAAAGCATTAAATCGACCCATTTCCTTATAAGTGCTTGTGCACACCAGGCTTTTACGGTTTCAAGAACACAAAATGCCTGAAACATGTTCAATCTTATCTTTCTTGCCCTTAGTGATGATTAGGGGTGGGGCTTTGTTTCCATCCAGATGAATTGACAAAATAACAGGTAACACATGCACTTTTGCAACCAGTGGAGGGAATGTAGATTGACGAGGCACCCCTCTGATCAATTATCATTTGAGATCCTTGGCCCATAAACATTGCAGTTTCATCTATAGCAATCATGTTGGTATTTAGAAAAGTTGATGCCATCAACAAAGGACTTGAATGCAAGTGCACGTTTAATAAGTTCAGTATCTTGCAGCTTGAACAGTGTTGTCGATCTTCTTAAGAGACAGTTCATATCGCTGAAGGAAGCCACCCAGCCTGTGTTGTGGTGCTTTAAATTCTTCTGGGGATATTTCTAACTGTGGTGCCATTGCAAGGGCAAATGCTTGAATATCAGCCCTGGCACAACCAAACCTTTGCTCTCCTGTCAGCAATCCATTCACAGATGTTGTTTTCCAGTTCAGAAAATAATGGCTGCTCACCTGATCCACACTTGTGCTTCTTAGCATTTCCCTTGTCCACCTATTGACTATTGTACTCTGCTCACCATTTTCAGACCATATGAAATCCAACTTCCCTTTGCAGAAAGCAACAAGATTCTTGCCCCATGAGTCCTCCACAATTCCTTTCTTGAACATTACAGAATAACTCTTTCTTTTTGCACTCATCTTGTCTGGGGGTCAAAATATTGTTCCCTTTAAATCTACCATTAAATTAGGGCGTCAAACTTGATTTCATTGTGGGTTAGGGTTGGAATTAAGCATTGTGGTTGCCCTGGAGGGGGAGTGGGGGTTAGGATTAGGAATGGGAGGCCTGGCTGCAGGGGACCTGTGATAAATGGGTACAGGGCATGTGGGGCAGTTCTACCTCCTCCCCGCATGCCTCGCCTTGTGGCGGTGGACTGGCATGCTGTGCGGCCTCCTGCCACAAGCGGAAGTGAGCCGGTGGCCACGCGGGCTCCTGCTGGATGGAGCTGTTGGTGCCACTGCCACAAGGCGAGGCAGGTGTTGGGACATGGGAGGCCTGGCTGCGAGGGCCCTGAGGTAAGTGGATGGGGGTGCATGGTGCACTCCACCCCCTCCCCCACCTGTCTCAACTCACCCCATGGCGGCAGCACTGCAAACAACCAGACGGTGTGATGGAATGGGCAGACTGCCAGCTGTGCAGGCTCTTAAATAGGGCTTATTTGGAGGGGTAGGGCTTATATTAGACACAAACATAAAAGTCAAGCTAGAGCTTATTTTTGGGATAGGTCATATTTTTGGGGAAACACGGTAGATGGAGGGAAATGAAAGGATTTATACTGCTTGCAGACAGCTGGTCACTTGCATTCTTTTAGAGAGTCGTTGGGACCATTTGGATGTTTACCTGTGTCCTGAGTAGTGCAAATGTGTGCTGAGCCTTCTTGGCTGCAAGATGTTTTTTTCTGCCCTTTGTCCCTTCACTATTAAAGACAGGCACAGGCTGTTGGGGATGAGTCTGTGTTGTCTGAATCTTAAACTGAAGCACAAATGGTTCCTGTAGTCTGCAATGTTTTCTGGAAATCCATTCATACTCTCACACCATTCGAAGGGTGTTCATCCCAAAGTGCATAGCTAAATGGAGATTCTCAGTCATCCAGGTATGGTTGTCCCAAAGGTGCTTTTTTCAGGAGGCAACTGGACTTCCTTGTTTTTTCTTTGAAGACATTTCGCTTCTTATCCAAGAAGTACTGGAAGCTTCTTGGATAATAAGTGAAACGTCTTCAAGAAAAAACAAAGTTGCCTCCTGAAAAAAGCACCTTTGGGACAACCATACCTGGATGATTGAGAATCTCCATAGACATTTGCTGAAAGTAGTGCGAGGTGGTTGTAGAGTAGAGATAGATGATGTTGTCTCCCTCCCCCTCTGTTAGAGAGGGCTGCTCAGTTTTGATATAGATGGCCTCTTTGGCCCCTCTTTCAAACCAGTGGTCCTCTCTGTCCAAAATGTGGACTTTGCTGTCTTTGAAAGAGTGGCCTTTGTCTTTTAAATGCAGATGGACTGCTGAATTTTGTCCTGATGGGTTTATTCTCCTATATTGTGCCATGCATTTATGAAGTGGTTGTTTTGTTTCCCTAATGTACAGATCTATACATGGCTCACTGCATTGTACTGCATTTACCACATTACTCAGTTTGTGTCTGGGTGTTTTATCCTTGGGGTGGACAAACCTCTCCTTAGTGTATTCTTGGGTTTGAAATGTGCATGTATGTTGTGTTGGCTGAAAATTCTCCTGAGCTTTTCTGATATTCCTGCAACGTATGGAATGACAACATTGCTTTGTTTATTCTTCTTTGTCTGTTATGGACAAAAAAGACCCAGCAGGAGCTGCTCCATAATAGACAAAGAAGAATAGATGCTTCCAAGTTTCTTGGACCATATCAACTGCTGATCTGGTAATCTAATAATTTTATTTTTGAATTTTTGTTTTGCTACAGAGCAGTGAATCTTTATATGCAGAGTGTCTCCACATGGTTTCTGATTTACTACAGTCTTTGTTTAAGGGGACCTATAGTTTGCAAAAAGAGTTTATGATGCTATTGGATATTTTGTCTGTAAATTCCTGTGCTACTGAAGACAGCATAAAAATTATGGCATCAGGTGTGTATTTTTAAATAGATCTCACTTTATTAGTACATGGCACTAAGTGTTCAAATTCTCTTCTCTTTGATGAACATTGATGTTAAAGAAAGATAATTTCATGCAAGTAATAGAAAGTCTTCATTGACTATATATTCAACATAGCCTTCTATTGTATTCAATACTGATCTTTTTCTTGTATTTTATTTTTATATTTATTTCCTCTATAGTGATTCACACTATGCTGGAGATCTGTTCTGCTATTTCCAGCATAGATCATGCACTTCACGCAAACACATGGAAGTTTATAATCAGGTAATTTTAAGCTATCAACTGTATTAATTATGCAATCTGAAGTTTGAAATAGGATTGGATAGGGTTTCCATCCTGCATTCTGTATCTTGCAGTAGCACACGGGGAATGTTGGGAGTATTCAGTAGCAGAAGATGCAGACCTATCTTCTCTCTTCATTGTTTCACTTCAACTGGTGTACAGAGGCTTGATTTTCCCAAGCAGGAGGGCTACTAAGTCTTCAAGACTTTGATAGACCTCCATGAATGTATCTAATACCCCTTTAAAGCCATCTAAGTTAATGGCTATCGCCATATCCTGTGTTAAATTAATTCCACAGATAACTTGTGAGTTTTTGGGTAGAAGTACATTCTTTTGTCTGTTCTAAAGCTTTTCCCTAGCTAGCAATCTAAATTTGACTTCCAGGACCATCTGACTAATTATAAAGTTCTTCACTGTTCTTATTATTGATGTAGAACGTAGAATAACAGGGTTGGTAGGGGCCTTGGAGGTCTTCTAGTCCAGGGGTGACATATCACAACGAAACCACACCCACTCCATTGCCGGCAATGGGGAAAAAGTTCCGATACATCACGCAATATAACATGACGTCGCAAGTTGGACATGTCTACTCTAGTCCAGCCTCTTGCTTGAGCAGGAGACCCTATACCAGTGATGGCGAACCTTTTAGAGACTGAGTGCCCAAAAACCACCCCTACTCCGCCCCATCCCACCCACTCTGTCCCCACCCCTAGCCTGCTTCGCCCCCGCCCTGTCCACCCACAGGGCCACTCACCGCCTCCATGACCTGTCGCAGATCGACATGGTGGCCCAGCAGCACCATGGCGGCCGTACCCTCTGCCCACACCCTGCAGCATCATCTGTACACAATGGAGTGCGAGGGTGGAGTCTTGTTCCAACTGCCTGGCTCTATGTGCTTGACTGCGCTGCTCCACATGGGCCGTGCTTGGGCGACTCTCCTCGGGGGGGGCTGCTGGTGAGTAGGGGGCCGCGGGGAAAGGTGGGGCTGGGGCAACAGCACATATGCCCATAGAGAGGGCTCCGAGTGCCATCTCTGGCACGCGTGCCATAGGTTCACCACCACTGCCCTATACCATATTTGAGGCAGGAACAGTACCCATTTTGTAGTATGTACAGATACGTCTTCTTCCACTTCTGACTGCTGGTAAGATCATGGCTTGTTCTTTTAGGGTAGTTTTTCAGCATTCTCCAGCATGAGTGGATGTCGAATCCACTGATGGGTTATCATAGCCTACTTGCCCTTGTGTGACTAGGTCCGAATTTTAGCCCCGCCTCCGGCCAGAAGTTCCTCCCTCTTCCAGTTTTTTACCTAGTCTTCAGCCCGTAAACATCTCGTCGAGTTGGCTCCGCGAGTATTGTTGTTTTTTTGTTGAAGAAATTTGGTTTAAAGCTTCTTTGATTCTTTCTTTCTTTCTTTCTTTTATCAAATTTCTATACCGCCCCTCTCCCGAAGGACTCGGGGCGGTGTACAGCCTAAAATTTAAAAAACATATAAATATACAAAATTTAAAATAATTAAAAATGAATTAAATAATTTGGCCAAAATCCCCATTTAAAACCCAAGACATACAAAGCTTAAAATCTTAAAAATACTCAGTCCCCCTAAAACATTTTGACCCTATTGGAACCGAAGCTTCTATGCCAGGCCGGCCTGTCGAAAAAGGAACGTTTTTAGTTCCCGACGGAAGGTGCGTAAATCTGCTATTGTACGGAGTTCGGGGGGGAGCTCGTTCCATAACGTGGGAGCTCCCACAGAGAAGGCTCTCCCCCTGGGGGTCGCCAGCCGGCACTGTCTGGCCGACGGCTCCCTGAGGAGGCCCTCTCTGTGGGAGCGTACCGGACGGCGGGAGGTATTTGCTGGCAGTAGACGGTCCTGTAAGTATCCGTGTCCGATGCCATGGAGCGCTTTAAAAGTGGTCACTAACACCTTGAACCGCACCCGAAAGACCACCGGCAACCAGTGCAACTCACGCAGGAGCGATGTTACGTGGGAGCGCCACGACGCTCCCATCACTACCCGTGCGGCCGCATTCTGGGCAAGTTGGAGCTTCCGGGTGCACCTCAAGGGGAGCCCCATGTAGAGAGCATTACAGTAGTCCAGCCTGGAGGTCACGAGGGCATGAGTGACTGTGCGTAGCGAGTCCCGGTCTAGGAAGGAACGCAACTGGCGCACCAGGCGAACCTGGTAGAACATCCTCCCGGCCAGGGCCGTCAGATGGTCCTCTAAGGACAGCCGTGAGTCCAGGAGGATTCCCAAATTGCGAACCCTTCCTGTGGGAGCCACTGTTTCGCCCCCAATACACAGCGATGGAATCAGCTGGCTGTACCAGGACAACGGTAACCACAGCCACTCGGTCTTGGAGGGGTTGAGCTTGAGTCCGTTTCTCCCCATCCATACCCGCACGGCCTCCAGGCACTGGGTCAGCACGGCAAGGGCATCGTTGGGGTGGTTCGGCGTGGAAATGTACAGCTGGGTATCATCAGCGTACTGGTGGTACTCCACGCCAAAACCACAGATGATCTCACCCAGCGGCTTTACATAAATGTTGAACAGTAGAGGCGAGAGGACCGACCCCTGAGGTACCCCACATACGAGGGGTCTCGGGGTCGACCTCTGGCCCCCTGTCAACACAGACTGCATCTGGCCAGAGAGGAAGGAGGAGAACCACTGCAAAACAGTGCCTCCTATGCCCAGCCCCTCCAACCGTTGCAGCATGATACCATGATCGATGGTATCAAAAGCCGCCGAGAGGTCCAATAGCACCAGAACAGAGGAGCAACCCCTGTCTTGGGCCCGCCAGAGATCATCCACCAACGCGACCAATGCTGTTTCCATGCTGTAGCCAGGCCTGAAGCCCGACTGGAACGGATCAAGATATGACGATTCCTCCAGGTGCTGCGGGAACTGTCGGGCAACCACACTCTCAACAACCTTCGCAAGAAAGCGAAAGTTGGAGACGGGACGGTAGTTTGATAAAACAGCTGGATCCAGGGCAGGCTTCTTGAGGAGGGGTCTCACCACTGCCTCTTTCAAGGCAGCGGGAAAGACACCCTCACTCAAGGAAGCGTTGATAATTGCTCGGAACCAGCCTCGTACCACCTCCCGGGAGGCCAGCGCCAACCAGGAGGGGCACGGGTCCAGTAAACATGTGGTCGCCCTAAGTCCCCCCAGCAACCTGTCCACGTCCTCGGGGGTCACGGGGTCAAACTCAACCCAGGTAACGGTCTCAAGACCAGCCTCCGCCTCTCCCATTGGACATACCCAGTTGAAGTCGAAGCCTTCCCGTATCTGAGCGATTTTATCATACAGATATTTTCCGAAATCCTCAGCTCTACCCTCTAAGGGGTCTCCCCTCACCTCCTGATGAAGGAGGGAGCGGGTCACCCTAAACAGGGAGGCTGGACGGTTATCTGATGACGCAATAAGAGCAGTGAGGTAGGAACACTTCTCTGCTCTTATCGCCATTAGGTAGGCCCTAATATGGTCTCTTACCAATGTTCGGTCAGATTCGGCACGGCTCGATCTCCAACTGCTCTCTAGGCGTCTTTTCCGGCGTTTCATCTCTCTCAACCCCTCGTTATACCACGGGGCCGGTCGAGACCCACGCCGAATCAGAGGCCGCAAAGGCACAACTCGATCCAGGGCACCGGCAGCCACCCTGTCCCAGGCCGCCACCAGCTCTCCAACCGAGTCATGTGTCAGAACCTCAGGAATTGTCCCAAGCTCTGCCTGGAACCGCTCGGGTTCCATCAGCCGCCTGGGGCGGTACCATCTAACCGGTTCCACCACCCTGCGGTGGGGTGCAGCGGTCAGAAAGTCCAGGCGTAGGAGAGAGTGATCAGACCATGACAGGGGTTCAATGACTATATCCCCTACACTCTGACCACTCAGCCACTGTCCAGAGACAAAAACCAGGTCAAGCGTGTTCCCCCCTGTGTGTGTGGGGCCTTGAATTACCTGGGTCAGGTCCATGGCTGTCATGGAATCCATGAACTCCCGAGCCTCCCCGGACGCCCCGCCCCCGGACGGCAGGTTGAAGTCACCCATGACGATTAGCCTGGGGACCTCAACCACCACCGCGGCGACAACGCCCAGGAGCTCGGGCAGGGAGGTTGATACGTGGCAGGGAGCCAAGTAAGTAATCAACACCGCCCTCGGACCCCCTAGGTCCCACTTCACCAGAAGGGATTCACAGCCTGCCGTCTGAGGAACAGTGATCTCCCTCGGCCTGAAACCTTCCCTGATCACGACCGCCACTCCCCCACCCCTGCCTTGAGCTCTCGGCTGGTGGAATGCAAGGAAACCCGGTGGGCACATTTCCACCAGAGGGACACCGCCCTCTGGTCCCAACCAGGTCTCCGTTATACCCGCCAGGTCTGCTCCCCCCTCTGAGATTAAATCTTGAATGAGGGGGGCCTTATTTACCACAGACCTGGCATTGCACAGCATCAGCCTACAGCCAGGGCCCTGTGGTTCTGAACAACCCCGAGAACAGGTTGAGCCTTGGGGGTCGGAGCGCACGACCGCTCGTAAGCAGCGGGTGCGCGCTCCCTTATGATACGGCCCCCTGCTCCCACCATACCTGCCCCTCCCGCTAACGGTACTTATTGGAACTGAGTTGGTCTTAATCAACCCCCCGTCCGCACCCTCAGGACTCCGTCCCCTTCCGTCGCCTGGTCTGTCTTCTTGTTCCCTTCTGACAATTTCTTCCCCTACCCTAAACAACCCTTCCCCACCCCTCCCCACCCTTAAAACTTTGACTAAATACCTATTTAAAAAACCCCAAAGCCCCTTTTTTGATGCATGCCATCTCTCAGGACTCCAAAGTCCATCCTCGAGATGGGCCCTTGATAGAACAGAGGGCCATAATTGCGAGAGGGGGGAGGCTCGCAATGCAGGAAGCGTCCACTTCGAGTAAGCAGCCAGTCAAGTAAAGTGAATCGATAGGGTCCGGCAAGAAACCAGGCAGTCAAGTCTGGATTAAGGTCCAAGTACCAAGTTTCTATCAGGGTGATGGTAAAAATAATAATAATAATAATAATAACAATAATGAAGGTAGATTTTGAGTGGTCCGAGCAGGAAAAGCCCCTATGTTGTTCCATCCTGCTTCGTTTAATCAATCTCTTTCTGTAGCTCATTGGCAGCGGAGCATTGCATGTCTGCTGACAAAGCTGGTAAAGCTTCGGCCACAGTTTGGAAAGGCGGCTGCAAACGTGTACGCTGTGTGCTATAAGGGGCGGCCCGTTCTTCGGGCAGCATCCGGCGCGAGATTTAAAAGTGGGGCCGAGGTTTGCCGGCACGGAGGCTTTTTGCCGGCGCAGATCCCGATCTAGACCCCAGACAAAGTGGGGCCGGGGAATCGCTACCACAGCGGCTTGTTGCCGGAGGCCTCACCGGTCGACGATCGCCGGGAGGGCCTTGAACGACCTCGGTTCTGGGCCAGTCTGGGAGACTTCTGGCCAGTAAACGGTTTCCCAAGAGGAGTAATTCCGTTTTGCAGAATTTTAGCAATTCGAGGGTGCAGACGTAAGGGGTTGCCTTATACCACCTGTTCATCGTACTTGTGACCTTGAGTCACCTGGCCTACAGACGAATCAAGGTAGTCTGAACGCCTGTAACTGCCATCGCCCATGCAGAAATAGGGCCTTTCCTCCCTTGTCTGCCGGCCTAAGCAACGTTTGGAAGATCTTCTCCGTCGAGGTTGGGATACCCTGATTGGGTCCCCTACAGGGCGATGGCAGACAGTGCTTCATCTCAGGAGTACCAAGGCTCAGCCCCTCCCCCCTCTTCACCGAAACGCAGAGCTACGGAGCTGGAATCGGGGGGGGCAAGAAGAAGGCTAAGACAAAGCACCTGACGACAGAGCCATCGAAGGCAGCCGAGCGACAGGCCACAAGGAGGCATCAGGCATTGGAAAAGGAGTTTGCCAAAGCCCAGAGGCTCAGAGCCAGTGGGGCAGAAAGGGTTTCCCTCGCCCCACTGGACACACCTATTCCTTTTGAGCCTCCAGGGGCATCTGGGCAGCGATCTAGGCCCTGGTCTCCTCGGGGGGAAACGGAACAGGTTGGTTCCCCTCCCTCTGTTCCATCCTCACCTGAGCATTTTGAGCCTGCGACCAGCCAGGTGGAGGCCGGGCCCACTGTCAGGGAAAGGCCTGGACAGTGGCCTGCCCAGTTTCACTCCTACATGCAGAAGGCGTTTGACCATTTCATGTCCTCTAAGGGTTCTTCCCCTTCCCAGGGGTCTATTACACCACCTGTGCATGCCCCCCCACGGGGGGAGAGTATTTATTGAAGCCTCTGATGTGTCTGAGACTTCTTCGCAGGTAGCAGAGGAGGAATCCGAGGACTGGGACACGGCTGGGGCCCCGATGTCGGAGGATGAGGACGCGGCTCCGCAACTGGCTTCAACATCAGGTTTATTCGATCCGTCTTACTTTTATTCTCTTATGCTAAAAACCTGTTCCACTCTTAGCCTACCGGCTAAGACTAAGGAGGTCAGGCCTCCATCCTCGGAGGAGAAGGACGCTGAAAACCCACTATTGCACTCTCCAGTGTCAGAGGTGATCCAGATTCCGTGTACCAAGGTGTTCCGCTCAACGGTGCGGTCCCAGTGGGCCTCTCTAGCGACTATTCCCTCTCTGAATAGCGTGGAGAAAAAGATATTTAACGTTTCCACACCCTTTGCCTCTTTGTTAGAGGTTCCAGAGGTAGACGCACCGCTAATATCTCTCTTTTCCTCTTCTGCCATCCCAGGAGACATGGCTGAGTCGATGAAGGCGGAGGACAAAAAGCTTGAGCTCTCTCTCTGCAGAGTCCATCACTCCTCGGCCTGGGCCATTAGGGCTGCATCCTCAGCCTCCATCGTTTCCAGGGCTGCGATCATGTGGCATCGGGAACTTCAGGCAAGTGTCCCGCAGGATCAGGTACGTATATAGCAAACATTGACCAAACTGCTGACGGCAGCAGAGTACATGGCAGACTCCACCTTGTTTGCCTCCCGATATTCAGCCAGGTTCATTGGGTCAACAGTGGCCTCTAGGAGGCTCATCTGGCTCAAGAATTGGAAAACGGACCTGAAATCTAAGTGGCGGCTGGCCACCTCTAAGTACTCAGGATCGAAGTTGTTTGGAGCTATCCTGGATCCATACGTGATTGAGGATAGGAACAAGAGGAAAGTCCTGGCTCACCCTTCCAAAAGGTCAGATAAGAGGTCGCAAGATTTCCGTAGGCAAGGACCCCGCCAGAGCGGGGCCGGGGAATGGAGGCAGCCCTTTCATGGGGGGCGGTCCTGGGAAGGGCCCAGAACTTCGCGAACCTTCTCCTATAGACAGGATCGCGCCCAGGACCGCCCGATCTCAGGCAGGGGCCAGCCCTCGAAACGTCCCTACAGAGGGGTGGGAGGTCGGCCCTACAGACGTGCCAAGTGACGCCCGGGACAGTCCCATCGGGGGTCGTCTGGCACTGTTCAGCAGGGTGTGGCAGATGACCATGGACCGACGCCTGGGTAAGGGAGACCGTGTTCCGGGGCCTAGCTATAGAGTTTTACTCCTCCCCTCCAAGTCACTTCATAAGATGTCTGGTGTCTCGCAATCCCTCAAAGGCGAGACTATTAGACCTGGCCATATATCACCTGGAAGAAATAAGAGCCATAGAACCGGTCCCCCCAGATCAGGAAGGACAGGGGTTCTACTCCATCCTTTTTCTCGTGCCCAAGTCATCGGGGGCTTGGAGAGCAATCCTCGATCTCAAACGATCTCACAGAGGCATACTTACACATCCCAATCAGGCTAGAGCATCGACGGTTCCTCCGGTTCTGCCACAGGAACCGGCATTACCAATACAGGGCTCTACCATTCGGTCTATCCTCAGCCCCGCGGGTATTCACGAAGGTGCTGGCAGTATTGGGAGCGCACCTGCGCATGATGCCGGTGCGAGTCCAATGCTATCTGGATGACATCCTGATACTTTCAAGCTCTCCCCAGGCAGCCCAGACAGACCTTCGGGTCACCTTACGCACCCTTCAGGACCACAGCTTCTCCGTAAATCACCAGAAAAGCCATTTCACGCCCTCATCGCGACTGCTACATCTAGGGGCGATCATAGACTCAAAGCTAGGCATGGTGTACCTCTCCCAGGAACGTCGGGAGAGTGTACGGAAGCTGGCACACCTCGTAGAACAAAGGAAAACGGTCACCATAGTGCAGTTGTCACAACTACTGGGGAAGATGGTGTCATGCATGGGCATCGTCCCTTGGGCCAGGCTTCACTCCAGAAGTCTCCAATGGTTCCTTCTCCCCTACCAAAGGCTAAATCAGAGCGCTTCCTGCAGAAGAGTCAGGGTACCACCCCAGGTCCTAGCATCCCTCAGGTGGTGGACTTCACACGCTCTGACCAAGGGGACACTGTTCAGGGAACCAGACAGAATCACAACCGACGCAAGCCAGTTTGGTTGGGGGGCACACTTCAGGGATCAGATAGCCCAAGGCAGGTGGCGTCCCCAGGACCTGGTTCACAAGATCAACTGGCTCGAGCTAAGAGCCATCCACCTGGCTCTCCTTCAATTCTCACCCCACCTGGCAGGGAGTCACGTGCTGGTCCTGACGGACAATGTAACTGCAAAAGTACACGTGAACAAACAGGGAGGGACCAGGTCGGCGGCCCTCATGCAGGAGGCCCGAGCTCTGGGTCTGTGGGCGGAGAAGCATCTGGGCTCAATCAGAGCAGAGCACATATCAGGGGAAGCAAACCACCAAGCGGACTCACTCAGCAGAGCCACGGTAGACCACGCAGAGTGGAGACTGGATCCGATCCTGTTTGAGGCGATCTCGGACAGGTTCGGCCGCCCCACCCTGGATCTCTTCGCGTCTCTGGAAAACACCCAGACTCCCCGGTTCTTTTCCAGGTTCCCGACTCGGGGAGCGGAGGGGATGGACGCACTCAGATGCCGGTGGTCTCGGGGGCTACTGTATGCCTTTCCGCCTCCTCCGCTGCTGCAAGCAACGATCCGCAAGCTGATCCTGGAACAGGCGGAGGTGATCTTAATTGACCCATACTGGCCACGGCGCCCGTGGTTTGCAGACCTTGTGGACCTGTTGCTATCGCCAGTGTGGAGACTCCCTCTGCATCGAGTGTCTCTCAGTCAGGGGAAGCTTCAGCATCCAGACCCGCAGTGGCTACAACTAGCCGCTTGGCACTTGAGCGGGAGGGACTAAGTAGACAGGCCTTCTCAGGGGGCGTCATATCAATCATCCAGGCCTCCCGTCGTCCCTCCACGAACAGGATATATGACGCCACGTGGAAGAACTTTTCTTCCTGGTGCGGCAAGCAGGGGTTAAACCCGCTTGCTGTGACCATCCCCAACATCCTAGACTACCTGTTGGAGGGCATGAATAAGGGATTGGCGATCAACACCATTCGCAGGCAGGTAGCAGCCTTGCAAACGGTCCTCGTCTGCGAGAACCGGGGCCCTCTATCGCAACACCCGGCGGTGAGCGCCTTCCTAAAAGGGGCAGTCACGGTACGGCCCCCAGTGGTCCATCGTTTTCCCTCCTGGGACCTTCCCAAGGTCCTGCAAGCCTTAACTGCAGCTCCCTTCGAGCCTCTGGGGTCTTGTGCACTCCGGTTTCTGTCGTTGAAGGTGGCCTTCCTGGTGGCCATTACCTCAGCAAGACGGATTTCGGAGCTGGCGGCTCTTTCGGTTCGAACGGATCTCATCACCTTTGCAGAGGACAAGGTTACCTTGCATCTAGATCCATCCTTTGTACCCAAGGTCAACTCATGGTTTCATAGGTCCCAGGACTTGGTATTACCCAACTTCTGTCTGCATCCCACACATCGTCTGGAGAGACGATGGCACACTTTGGATGTGCGTAGGGCTCTGCTCCACTATGTCAAAAGGACGGCGACCTTCCGGAGGTCAAAGGCGTTATTTGTCTCTTTCCAACCATCGTCCATGGGACAGAAGGTGTCAGCCTCGACCATTGGCAGGTGGATCAGGGCCTGCATAGCCAGGGCCTATGTCTCATTGTCACTACCGGTACCATCCAATATTCCGGCTCACTCCACAAGGAGCGCGGCCACTTCGGCAGCCTGGCTCACGCAGGCATCAGTGGAGGAAATCTGTAGAGCGGCTACATGGGCCTCTCCGTCCTCCTTTGTTAAACACTATAAGATCGACCGTTTTTCTGCGGCGGAGGCCTCGTTTGGCAGGAGAGTGCTGCAGCAGGTCATTGAGTCCTAGTAAGATTTAGCCTAGACTCCCACCCGAAGGGACACTAGAGGGCTTGGGTACGTCCCATCAGTGGATTCGACATCCACTCATGCTGGAGAAGGGGCGTTGTCTTACCTGAACGCCTTTTCTCAGCATGAGGGGATGGAGAATCCACACCCTCCTCTAACTAGTCTAGGCAGATTTGTTTCTTACAGGACGGTTGATTTGGAGCCACAAGGTCCGACTTTCGTTTGGAAGCTTCGCCTGGTAAAAAAAATGGAAGAGGGAGGAACTTCCGGTCGGAGGCGGGGCTAAAATTCGGACCTAGTCACACAAGGGCAAGTAGGCTATGTTAACCCATCAGTGGATTCTCCATGCCCTCATGCTGAGAAAAGGCGTTCAGGTAAGACAACGCCCCTTCTCTGAATATCCAGTATCTGGTGATCTCATTTGATTAATCTTCAGAACCTATAGGGATGCTTTTTGAAAACAGCAAAACTGTGACAATAAGTTCTTGATCTTTAGTCAGCATTTGTTCTGACTTATGACCCCAAAAGAAAACTGTGTGGTTTATCTGTTTTGTCAAGCTTGCCCCAAGCGGGTTGTAACTCCAGACATCTCTGAGAGCAGCTACAATCAACTATGGGGGGAAACCACACCTATATGAGCCTTCCCAATTTGTAGAATGTGAGTCCTGTTTCTGGATGCCACAGCTTGATCAGTCTTGACCAAGATCAGAAAATGCTACTTGCATTCATCTAGTCAGGACGACTGTTGATTCAATATCTGGTATATCACTCAACATGAATCTCTGAACCCGGGGCATTTTGTCACAAGTGTAAGCCTGAAGTACAAGAAGAAGAAAAAAGAGAAAACTAAGATCTTTTTTCAACTCCTCTAATGTTGTCTGCATCAATAGTGACAGATGCTGATCTTCCCCATATATACTAGTTGCCATATCCAGACTTGTTCATTGTTAAAAAGAATGATGCCAAACTATTATTATTATTATTATTATTTATTAAATTTCTATGCCGCCCTATTCCGGGAACTCAGGGCGGCTTACAGCATAAATAGAAATCCAAACTATTGAAAACTGTTAAGAACTGTTGAATATTTGTCTTTGCCAGGCAGATTCTCAAGCACAAATCCTTAATAAAGGACAGTTTGAAACATTCTGATATCTTTAGTGGCCTTTGTGAGGACATCTTGTTTACTTTCCAATCTTGCTTGCAACTGGCTGAACACATGAAACTGTCTGGAACCCAGGTGAATAGATTATATCACACCTTTCTTAAACTGATGCTCTCAGATCTCTTGGGAGGAAAAATGTCAAGTCCTAACTAATGTGGCTCCGAGCCTTAATCTGATGCTGTGAAGCAGTGGTTTAGCAGAGACTTCATGGAAAAAATAATGTCGGTTTCATAAATTGAGCATGCTATAGTCTGGCATACAAATTACATATTTTTTCAGACTGGCTATAAAATGCCTGACCTACAATGGAAGCAAAGATCTTGTTAAAACTCAACCTATTTTCAAAATTCTTAAGCGCTTGTATCAGATTATTAAATTTACACAACTAAAAGGGGCACATTAGCAGCTGTACCACAAATTTCATAATAAAACCAAATGTTTCCCTCCTCACTTCTTCTGATCATGTTAAATTGTCATTATCATGTACGTCAGTGATCAGAAGACCCAAATCTTGCCTCAGTTCCTACCTGAACTGACTTGTCCAGGGGAGTGGGAATGAGATAACTTGAACTTAGAAATTTTTCTAGGACATTGTTAGTTCTGTACATTTCAGGTATTTTATTTTATTTTATTTTATTTAATAGGAGATTATTGATTATAAGATATTCCAGAGAACGATAAAACTGTGTAGATTCTTTGCCAATTCTCTAATGCACTACATCAAGGTAAGTTGTAATTGGCTTCAATTTTATTAATATTAATTTAGCATTCTTACTAATGGTGGTGTTATGCACTTTTTACCCAAAGCTACAAATGAACATGGCCAAACTTCATTACTAAAACCCTCTAAATTTTTCTCTAAATCTTCCATTTGAATATTAATAGTATTCCATGTAGTATTTTTAAATCAACAAAAATCAACTTCTTCATGAAAATATTCTGAACTACATTACCACCTAAGTAACATTAAATTATATTGGCAAGTGTATTATTAACCCCATTTCTCAACTTTAAAATGCTTCCAGGAGAGCTTGCATATCATTTGGCCCCCAACAGTGAATGCAGTCCTGTCGTTTATCAGAGATGCTGTCAAGCTATAATGACAGTGATGCACCAATAGGCTACTCAATTACAGAAAACTTCATTTGATTTCTGAATCTTTAATTTAATGGTGCAAGTCTCTCCATTGCCGTGCCAGAATTATGTGTAACCCTCAAGACTGTGCAGGATAACAAAATTTAAAATTCATAGTTTTAAATCAGTGTATTATTTGTAATTATGCATGTGACTTATATCCTATCTTTTGCTACTAAAGGCAGCTAGTCAAAAGTACAAAAAATAATTCTTATTAATTCATCAATTAATTAAATAAAGCCCTGGCAAAAGAGAATGGGAGAGCAAAATAACTTCTATGGTAATGTAGCCCACAATCTGGGAGCAATGCCAGGTGCAAGGCCCTCTCCTCTGTCCCAGAGAAATGGACTCTGAGAGAAAGAATGGATAGTTCAATATCCAGGTAGATATAGTAGAGCAGACATGTCAAACTTGTGACGTCGCGCAACATATCGGAGTTTTTTCTCCATTGCCGGCAATGGGGTGGGCGCGATTTCCTGGTGACGTGTCCAGCCTGCGGGCCAGCAGTTTGACACTCCTGTATTAGAGAAATGGTTCCCGTAGCTAGTCAGTCCCTAAGCCAGTTGGGTTTTTAAAAGTTAGCACTAATATTCTAAACCATGGGTGTCAAACTCGATCATGTCACGTGACATAACGTATTGTGACCTTTTGCCTTTGCAGAGATGCAGAGTTGCCTGAGTGTGACGCATCTGGCCCGTGGGCTGCCAGTTTGACACTCCTATTCTAAATAATTACTTGGAAAGCAATGAATTACCTCAGCAGATATTTCAGTATAGGCACCTTTGACTCTTCTATCTTGTGCTACTTTATACCTAGCTATACCATGTTTTGAGCCAGCTGAACTTTGCAGTACTTTTCAAGGTTGGCTCTTAGCAGCATACATTGCAACAGCTGAGATGGAGTGTGATTGGGTTATAGGTAAAATTTGCTAAATTTGAACAACTCAGGAAGTAGCATACTAGTTACTAGCGTAATAGATTTCTCATCACATGTGCCAGCACAGCTGAGGATTAAAGAGCATTCCCAGTCTGTAGATTCTAGAGAGAGCACAACCCTATCCGGATTCTTGGCCTCTGATTCCAGTTTACTGTTGCTTAGTATTTCCTCTTTGTGGTTTTGGAGTTTTTGGCATTTGTATTTAACAGTTTAACCCTGTTTGCTTTACAGGAGTTCACTTCATTCCTGGTAGATTCTTGCTATCAGCTTCACCAGATATATCTTCAAATATACAGGTAAATGAAACATAGCTAATAACTATTTGACCTTACTATAGAATGCTCCCTCTATCCATATTTTCTGGGTTTCAATTTGGAACTAATTTAAAAGCCATTTTCCAGGTATGATTTTCAAATTTGGAATTACAAAGTTATTATTTTGGAATTTTTGATATTCAAGAAATGAGCCACATAAATTAAAGCCCAGTACTGAGTATATTGAGTTATATGCCTTACATGAGTATGTTAGTTATATGCCTTACATATAACTAACCTCCATAGCCAGTGTGGAACTTAAAAATATTAAATTGTTTTCCTATAAGCAAGATACTGTTTCAAGGGATCTCTGGTTCAGATAGCAACAACAATATCTCCAAACAAAAACCATTTCACTGTTTCTCCACTATTTCTCAAATTGAATTGTTAAATGAATGGGGGTATTAACAACCTGGAAAAAATTCTTTGAATTTGGAGTCTTTGGGAAGCATATTATCCTGTTAGATAACAGTTGAAAAACATACAACAAACACATTGGTCACTAGACAAGAGAAGGCTAGCTATCATGGGCTGGAAAGAGTCAAAGTTTTGTATTATTCAGAACTGGAACAGAAATTAAAATAGACCGAAGATAGAGAAACTCAGTTTTTATTTATTTATTAAATTCATATTCCGTCCATCTCAATGTTTATGTAGTGTGTGTTAATGCCTTTCCGCATATTACTCTTTCCTGTAAACAAATACTTTTTAATCACATTTCTGTCTACCACCAGTTCTTGCTTAACCAAGTTTAAGTCAGTTTAGGATCTTTGTCCTCTGTAGGCACATCAATAGACTGCATTTTACCCCATAGCCAGAAGAATGAGTGGTAGTCATGATGTCCCTGTATTGAAGTGAAAGCTTCTGTGAGAAGACAATTGCTAGGTTACATCATTGAGGAGACCGTTGGATAAAGAGAGATGAAAAGCTGAACAGCTGAATTCACTAGCTCTTTTTCCACTCATTTCAGAGCAGTGTGCTGGTTTCAGACAGCACTTTTCAGTTAGTCAACTGGGCATGTTATTGACTATTTCTTTTTTGGAAGGAAGAAACTGGAATATAATGTTTTCTTCTGATCTCTGGAATGTTTTTTTATGTACTAGTTTTACAATAATTTCGACTGAAAGAATGAGCCATTTGGCTACTGATTACTGTCTCCTTTCTCATATGCTGTGATGTGGAATACATTACTTCCTTTTCATTCTAGCATGTCCACTTTCATTGGTTTACAAATGAATGGATATTCTGGCATGATTTTTCCTCAACCTGATCATTAATCATGTGATAAACAGCTACTGACTATGTTCATAGAGGTTACTTTTTGCTCAAACATGGATCCCTTTAGGTTTAGTCAACCTTCATATGTAATCATACTCTAAAGCAGCGGTTGTCAACCTGTGGGTCGTGACCCCATTTGGGGTCGAACGACCATTTCACGGGGGTCGCCAAGCACCGCAGTCCGCCATTTTTTTTTGGTCAGCCATTTTTTTTGTTGGCCATTTTTTCCCTATTGCAATGCGGGCCGTCGCGCCATGCATGCGCGATGTGCCGCGCATGCGCGGTGCAGGCCCGCCATTTTTTTTATTTTGGTCGCCCATATTTTTTTTGGGTCGGCCATTTTTTTCCCTATTGCGATGCGGGTCGTTGCGCAGCGCATGCGCAATGCGCCCCGTCGCGCCATGCATGCGGCGCGGGCCGGGGTCGAGCCCCAGAAAAGGTTGAGAACCGCTGCTCTAAAGATTCGATCTAATTAGAAAAAGGGCTTTTAAAATTTAATATTGTAAATTCCAGTTATTATATTATATTCTAGTTTACCAAGAAGTAGGTTGTGGTCTCAAAGTAGACCACAACCTATTTCTTGGTAAACTAGAAAAAATTGGGATAGACAGCATCACCACCAGATGGATTTGTAATTGGCTGATAAGCCATACTCAATGAGTAATCCTTAATGGTACTACATCTACATGGAGTAAATAAGCAGTGGGGTACCTCAAGGTTCCCTCTTAGGCCCAGAACGCTACAATATCTTCATAAATGAATTAGATGAGGGAATAGAAGGGGAACTCACCAAATTTGCAGATGACACTAAGCTGACAGGAATAGCCAACACCCCAGAAGACAAATTCAGGATCCAAAAGGATCTTGACAGACTTGAACAATGGGCCTATCCAACAACATGACATTTAATGTGGAGAAAAGCAAGGTTTTACACCTAGGTAGGAAAAATCAACGGTACAAGTACAGATTAGATGAAACCTGACTCAAAAACAATAACTATGAGAGGGACCTTGGAGTCCTAGTGGATAATCACTTAAACATGAGCCAGCAGTGTGTGGCAGCAATCAAAAAGGCTAATACAATCCTTGGTTGCATAAACAGAAGCATAGAATCAAAATCACATGGAGTATTAGAACCACTTTATAAATTCATAGTAAGAGCGCACCTGAAATACTGCATCCAGTTTTGCTCATCACATTGGAAAAAAAGATATTGAGACTCTGGAAAGAGTTCAGAGAAAAGCAACAAAGATAATTAAAGACCTGGAGACTAAAACATATGAAGAATGGTTGCAGGAATTGGGTATGACCAGTCTAGAGAAAAGAAGGACTAGGAGGTGACATGATAGCAGTATTCCAGTATTTGAGGGGCTGCCACAAAGAGGAAGGGGTCAACTTATTCTGCAAACCACCAGAAGGCAAGACAAGAAACAATGGATAAAAACTAATCGAGGAGGGAAGCAATCTGGAATTAAGGAGAAACTTCCTAACAGTGAGGACAATTAACCAGTGGAACAGCTTGCCTTCAGAAGTTGTAAGGTGTTTCATCACTGGAAGTTTTTAAGAAAAGACTGGACAGCCATCTATCTGAAATAGTATAGGGTCTGCGGCTTGAGTAGGGGTTGCACTAGAAGACTTCCAAAGTCCCTTCCAGGTATATTCTGATTGATTGATTGACTTCAGCATTACTTGAATATAACCTTTTAAAAATTTGATGCTTGACCTTTTGTTTGCTACTAAAGACTGAAATCCCTCCTGCTATTAGCAGAAATCTATCTATTCTCTCATGGCAATTGATCACCCTCAAGAAATTTGTACCAGATTTTTTTATTTCTATACAGTTTCTTAATTAAAAAATATTGAGCAAGATGCTTCAGGCTGTGATGGTAATCCAATATCAGTCTCACTTCTAGAAAAAACTAAAATGTAGGAGGGAGTGCTTTGTACATCTTTAGTTTTTGGAGAAAAGAAGGGACATAAATCTAACAAAGGTTTACAGTACAGTATGAAAAGAAGCCATTTGATTCCTGGACCAATGGATTCCTGAACTGTCTAGACCCTACATAAAACTTTAATTTTTACACGAAATAATGGGAGATTGCAGTTGAGTACTTTTTGTATGCCAAATCAAAACAAGAAAGAATTTTTTGGTGATCAGGAAATGCTGAATTTGTAGGAGGAGAACCATTTTAGTCTGCAGATGTCAATAATCAGAAATGGTCTAGTAATACAAGTAGTCCTTGACTTACAATCATTTGTTTAGTGACCATTCAAAGTTACAGCAGCACTGAAAAAAGTGATTAATGTCTTTTTCACGCTTACAACTGTTGCAGCATCCCCATGGGTCACATGATTAAAATTCATGGCAATTGACTCATATTTATGACAGTTGCAGTGTCCCAGGGTCATGTGATCCCCTTTTGCAATCTTCTGAGAAGCAAAATCAATGGGGAAGACAGATTCACTTAACTGGGTTATTAACTTAAGAACTGTGGTGATTCCCTTCAAAACTGGCAAGAAAGCTCGTAAAATGGGGCAAAACTCTCTTAGCAACAGAAAGTTTGGGCCCAATTGTTGCAAGTCGAGGACTACCTGTACTTTTTAAGACTAACAATTTTGTAAATAGGATTTTGTGAACTACCTCAGTTTGTCTCACTCAGTTTTCCTCATCTCAGCATGTTTAAATCTTACATCAATCAGGCCCTTCCATATGTGTTGATTAAACTAGCTCACAATAGCTTATGCCTTATAGTATATTGGTTATCTTATAAGGTCTTTCTGAAGTGCTAAATGTAACCTTTGAACTTCAAATCATTTGGGAATAAGATATTTGAACATTTTTAAATGGCCCTGCTTTGTACTGTTTTGAATCCTAAAAGTTCATTTTTAATATTTAATATTTAATATTATACCTCAGTAGTTAAGGGCATGTTAAGTACTGTATAAGAAATGAGATTTGCATAAGTCATACAGCAATGAGACTTTCTGCATTCTTTTTCAACAGTAAGTTTCCACCAAGTCTTCATGCTCTCGTGATTTCCGAGGCTCATCAGGATGAAATAGCCAATGGATTCCTAATGTCACTGGATTCTCTCCTCCTCCCGTTACTTTCCTTTAGGCCTTTTGTAGAAGTTGTATTAAGTAAAACTTCAGGTAGGTTTAAAAGTCCTGACTGTGCTCCTGCTTAATTCAATTTCTTTTATTTTCTTATTGTAGCTAATGGGATTTTCATAAAAGAACAAAGTAAGAAATATGTCAGCTGCATCTGATTTCTTTACTTTTTTAGGTACATCGTAGCTCAAGCATGAGTAATCATGATTGGTTCTAAATCTTCAGATTGCTAATTATAACTGAGATTAACTACCAAAGCAGGAAATAAAGAAAATACAGTTTAAACTTTTGGAAAACCAACAGCAAATATTTTAAAAAGATAGGTTTCCTAGTAAGGTCGTTTAGATTGGCATTACAAATTTCAGTTCCATGCACTATCAAGATATAAATTCTAGTATTTTTAGGGTTGTACATTTTTGTGGATTTGTTAGACTTGTCAAACTTGAGAAGTCAATAAAAATATCTATTTGCTTTGGTATTTATTTAACCAAAATGCATTTGCTGTCTCCTTTTCCAAACTTCAGCTCTCTCTCCTGAGCTGCATTTTCCACAGTGTCAGCTTCTTCTTTCTGTAATGGACATGTTACCGTCCCAGTCCCAGGATGTGCAGGCTCTGTGGAACAGAGGAAGTCAGCTCCCAGAAGAGATTCCCAGGTACTTTCTTGCTACTGCCATGAATCTGTGTTGGCACGTGTGGATGTATGTGAGTCTGATTATTTTCTGCTGATAAGCCACGGACCTTGCTACATCCTGAACTTGCTTTATGAAAACAGATTATATTGTTTTAGTGAAGGAAATGTGGTATTTGGTTTTAATGAAGCAAGTGGAATTCAACATTGAGTTTTAAATTAATCTATTTACAATACTAACTATGACATACTAACTTATATTTGACCTATATAATTGGTGTCATCCTTGAGTTTGTTTTTTCCAGAAATCTAATGATTAATAATATGCTTAAGTCTCTATTTGTTTTAGTGATGTGTGAAGATGAGTACCAAGGATCTTTGTAGAGCATGAACTCTTCTATTCTGTTTCTTCACAGGTTGCCCTTGTTTGCAGCCCTACTGCTCAGTCTTCAGCAGTGCTCTAGTGAGCTCTCCCTTCCTCTCTTGCAAAGAGCAAGAGAGACGGAGCAAACTAAGGGCCCTTTCACCTTTTACCACTATGTTTGCATCCACTTGTGTATCTTTATAACATCCCTCTCAGTGTCACATTTCCATTTACTGGTAAGGAATATTGCAACTCTTAACTTGGAAGAGTGTTTGAATGTTTAAATCGGGCATTTATTTTGGGAGATTTGGATAGATCATGCTTCACTAATATGGATTACACTAGTACATTCAATAATGTGATTTAAAAATAAAAAATGCACACATCACATTTAATATTATCATTATTAAAATTGAGCTCTTATTAGCTCCAACTTTTCAAGTGCATTGTTGCTCTTTCCTCCATCTATTTCTCCATTGCCCCGATCCAGGTAAATTATTAATTATTTATCACACTAACATCTTACTCAGAATATATCTTCTCTAAGGCTAACATTTCATATTGTAGCCTTGTGTTATTTAATGGTAATAATGTGATATACATGGCCAGAAGTCTAGTCTTTCTCCCAAATAAAATCATGATTTCTTAATGCAACAATCGTTATATATAATTTCAAAATATGCTCAAAACTGCTAGTCAAATCCTAAACTATTTTTCTATAGTTCTATTTGGCTGAGAGTCTACCTTTTCCCTTTACTGATTATGGGATGACAATTAAAAAAACGTTTTGTTTCTCTGTGTTTGTTATCTATTTAATGTTTAGGAATCTTCTCTGCTGGAAACCGTACTAGGTCCAAATATGATCATGGCTCTCCTAGCTATGGATGTCTGGTGCTTCCTTGTCCGGTAAGATCAAAGGTTTGCTGAAGGGTGAAGTGTACAACAAAGAGTGACACAAGAGCTGCTTATCTACTTATCCTTTACATTTGAAAATCAAGAAGGTTATTCCATTTTCTTCAGGATAAAAATGTGCTTGCTTAGAACTAAATAACAATTTGAGTTCAAATGTTCCCACTGAAAGATCATTCCAGAGTAATAGCAGTTGGTTGGTCATGAATTTATATACTAACCTTGCTGTCTTTCTCATCTTCTAGGTATGGAACAGAAGACCTGTGTGCACACCATGCATTTATAATAGCACATGTAGTAAGCAGCATTTGGTTTTCTTATAAAAAGCTAATTTGATCAGAACAAAAATAGTAAAGTCAGGCAAAAAACAATGTGAAGTTTAAATGGTCTTATTTCAGAGTTTTGATACTTTGGAAAATGTTATTTTATAATATAGGAAAATGCTAATTTCCCCCCTCCTTTGCCTTACTTGCTTATATACAAAGTGAAAAATGCTGGTTTTGTAATTTAGAAAAATAGGAGTAAGGAAAAAATAGTCAAACTGATTACTGCACTGGTGATGCTGGGAACATATCTAAGCAGAGTGCTTTCAAATTACTTAAAGCTGTATTCCTGGCCAAGCCAGTGTTTCTTTTGGGGACTCTTTCCCTGAAATGTTGCTACTTGGAAGAAAGGCTTTTGGGGTGCTCAGTTGTGATTAACTTTGGTAGACATTTTTTCTTAAATGCATTTGATATTTTTTACTTAAGCTGTCAGGGGACTTACTAAGCCATTTCTTGTCTTTTGTCTGCTCTGATATTAAACTTCTGAATAAGAAGAAATTCTTGTTTCTACGTATAAAAACAAAATAAATGCATTTGAAGTGGTTGATCTGAAAGGGATATTGGTTATTTAGGCTAGATAGTCTTTATGGCAGACGTTCTGCATTTCTGATTACGAGTCTATAAATGTTAAAGAGGCAATTATGATGATGGATTAATTGCTGCCTAAAATTAGGCCAATATGTACATAGGTGCAGATTCTGAACATTCAGATGAAGTTGATTGAATATTGTTTCATTTAAAAACCATCTGTTTTGTATTCAAATTTAGGTAAAAGTTTGTCCTGCTGAATGTTATCAACTCTCTCTCTTAGGGGTGTTATTACGACGTTTGCTCTTTCTGATGGCCCCGGATCACCAGGCAAGTCTCTCCTGATGTGGGTCAGCTTATAAATAATGAGCTTTCTTCAATGTGAATCAGCTAACATGAATCAGTTTTTTGTTCGTCTGCAATGAATGGTAAAATATACTTGCTCATTATTGCAGGCCAGTTTATTTCTGATGCTTAATTATAACATGGAATGAAAAAGAAAGATTTTCTTTCTCTTTAATTTGACTATCAATTACTTTTCTACCTGGTATGAAATATTTAAGATGGCTAGAAATATTTTTCAATGTTCCTCATTGTGACCTCCTTGTTTCTATCATGGGCTCTTTGTTGGCCACTCATGATGTCATTTAGAATATTTTAGAGCAGGGTAGACTCTGTGCAGTTCCCAGGGCTCCTGTCATTACTGAAATTAGTGTCACAATTCCCATCATTTGGAGACAATCAACACATGGAAATATTGTATAAGTCCCCAAGTGGGTTTTGCATACCTTAAAAATCAGAACCCTTCTCACAAAACAAAACCAAAAAAACCCTCTTCTGAAAACTAGGCAGATCCACCCACCCCTTTGGGTTTCTATATTTGGTAAACAGCTTACAAATGATGATAGCCTGCAAGTGACACTGGAGGCTTGGGAAAGAGTCTTGCTTGTATCTGTATGATGAGAGAAATAGTTGAACATGACTCCAGAAAATCACTTGTGCAAAGGTTGTGAATAGTTGCATTCCTCAGAGCATCTAATAGTACTGACTGAAGTTTATAGCTTTTTCTTTTAGCATTAAAAGTATAAATATATTTTAGACTTATTGTTAAAGGGTAGATTTTTAATCTTTGAAAGAAAGAGCAAGCCATATTCTGGATGGAAGAGTAAACTGTTGAATTTTTTTCTACTTTCATATAGCGCTTATCCTATGCTTTTGTTTTTATTTCTCTGTAGTTAAGATTCACCCAAAAGTTTCCTCCAAAAGATTCTGAAAACCTACTACTGTGGCAGCACCTTTCTCTCCAGGCTCTGTTACCGTTGCACAGGCAGCAGGTTGCTCATGAACTTTTTGTGGCAGGACTTGTGCAATGTCAGGAATGGATGAATAGTGAAAAATCATTGAATGAACTTCCACAAGTGGTAAGGAAAAGCGTGAATCAAAGGATTCTTTTTATGAATTAACAACTCATGGAGATTATTTTGTCTTCCTTAGTTCCTATCTTTTCTGAGAAGTCTACACATATAGACAGATAGACCAATATTTTCATAAATTAGGTATAGTGTTTTCTGGCTTTACAAGAGGAGTGGCCTGACTGTATCCAGCACCATCTACTACAGTGAATCTCCATGAAGGATGGAGACTTCTGAATTACAAAGCTATCATTTGAAAAGAGAATGCAGTTAGCTATTTTTCTCTGTGGTTGCAGAAAAAAAACAGAGCAAACAGAAATCTTCTGCTGCTTTTAGAGAACAGAATATTCCAACAAAAAATCAATATAATTGATTTACTTTAATTTTGCTTTTTATAGCCTCTAAACCTCTCTTTAAGTTCTTGTACTAGGACAGTGCTTCTCAATCTTAGCAACTTTAGGAAGTGTGGCTTTTAACTCCAGAATTCCCCAGGCAGTTTGAAGTCCAGACATCTTAAAAGTTGCTGAGATTGAGAAGCACTGCACCAGGCATTTAATCTTGGAAGATAATTTCATTAGAACTCCATTCTGGAGGAGCTGTTCTGTTGCAGGAAGACTCCTACATTATTTCTATCTTCTTACAATTCTTTCCTCGGTTGCTAGAACATGGCTCTCTCAGCCTTGCTGTCTGTGTGCCAGAGTGCTAGGGAGACCCTGGAGGAAGAAGACCAAGCAGCACTGGTAGAAGCTCTTAGCCAAATTGCAGTTCATCTGCCAGCTATGCAGGTAAAGAATGTTAATTTCAGCTGCATTTGCTTGACTTCTTTAGATGTAATGAGGGGGGGTATACAATTTTTTTTGCTAGGGAAATGGAAATCATATTCCATCTTATTCTTTTTAAAAAATATATATGTTTTTTTACATAATTACCTTAATATTTGGTAAACATTGTGTTGTCTCGGTTTATATTTAAAAAACAATAACAATTAGTTTCTATAATTCTATAGTCCACATAATAGCTTTGCTTGATGTTCTCTTCTTCCAAAAATATTCTCTTTTGCCATCCTTGAATTAATACAATTCTTATTATTTGGGTAAATAACAATTAAATATAGACATTTTTCTAATATTTCTGCAAATAATAACCACATTGATATAAAACTTCTTTTCTAACTAATCATCTTGATTGCCTTATCATAGATCCTATTTAAAATTCTTATTTAAATTTGTTTTCCCCATAATATTCAAAACATTCTTACTGGTTAAGATTTTCATTACACTTAAGTATTTAAGTCTTTTTCTTCATACAGGCCATCCCAACACTTTCACATTTCTCATATCCTAAAAAAAGAAAAAAATAAGAAGATAGTATACTACTTAAAATACAAATCCTTCTTATAATGTACATTTATATCCAGAATTTTTCTCTTCTTTTTAACCATATTTAAGCATATGTTTAATCTTTAAGTGTTCCATTTAAATAAATCAATTATCTAATCTTTTAGATCTAATCAAAGCATTTTATCCATTCAAAGTTTTCTCAAGATCGATTTCACTTAAGTATCTAAAACATTTCCTTTATATAAACCATTACAACGTTTTTATATTTCTCATGTCAAAAAACAAAATACAAAGGGGAAAAAAAGGAAAAATACTTTATTACTTGAGGGGCTCATCCCTCTTAAACTAAAATTCATTTATATCCAAAATATTTCTATTTCTTTAACCATATTCAAACAGATGTTTAATTTTCAAATTTCCCTCTGATAGATTCCATCATCTAATTTCTTGATTCTTACTTTAGCCTTTTTTATTTTGCCAGAAATTTTTCCTGATCAGTATGTTTCTCTGAATCAAAGAGTTTTCCCATAGTTTTCTGGATGTTGTTGTAGATACAAAAGACAAATCAGGTGAGATGTTTTTATAGGAAAGTTTCACCTCTTCATATTCATTGATTTTTTTTTCCTTTCCTTCACTTTTAATTTCTCTTATCATTTTTTATCTCTTAAGTTCTTGTAGTTCTCCTGGTAGCTCTGTAATCCATTTTGTCAAACCTTTTTTCTTGTCCTCAGACTTATTTTGTGATCTTAAAGTATAAATTATCTTTTCCATGTCCATTATTTCCTGTAATTTTTTTTCCACCTGGGTTGAGTCATACTTCCTTCTGTTTTTAAGTTCCATCTTTAAATTGCTCTTCTCTAGTTCATCCCTCCTCACTTTCGAAGGCTTTTTGCTTCTTGGTTTTGTTTTGTTTTTCCCCAGAAAATCAATTATCAAGTAGAAGAGAAAAAAATCACTGTTCTTACCCAGTTCCAAGCACGTTGTTTACAGTCAGCTTAAAATAGTGCTTTTGGGCTTCGGCTGCTTGTAGCTTGGGTTAGACTCTGAAGTTAAGCTAGCCTTTCTCCTGCTGGTTTCTGGAAGGCTTTTTCTGGACCGATTGGATTGACCGCCATCTCTCTGCATTCGGCGGGACTTCCCTCCTTTTTTATTGGCTCTACAGGACGATTTCAGGCCCATTTAGGGTCCCCTAACAGGCAGACATTGGCCATAGGGTGCAGAGCCCCGCGATCCCTCTGCTGCTGCACTACTGCGCCCATCTTATTCTTGCTCTTTGTTACAATACCTGTAGTTCTACCTCATTCTAATAGCTTCTCAGGACAAATCAAACATCATATAAGATGTGATTGCAATAATGTCTGTTGTGGGCCAGAAGAAAAATGTTCTGTGCAGCCCCCATTTCTCTTTGTCAAAATGACGGTTTTCAGTGGCATGATATTTTTTCCTCTATTTTCTATGAAATAAGCCCTTAAACAAGTGTATTAAGCCTTTCTCCTTATATCACTACCATGATCCTTGAAATCTCAGAAGCCAATGGAGAATAATCTTTTAAAACTGGATCCTTTTATTTAGAAGGTAGTTTAATTCATAATTCACTAACAAGAAGAGTACATGCTCTGTAAGTTTTAAAATGTGGATTTTAATAAGCTGATCAATAATAAAATTGACTGCTGCAATACAAAAAATTATATATCACTTGCTGACATTAATATTAGTAACTGCATCTGTAGTTCCAGAATCTTGTTTAAACAGTGAAATGGATGCTTGGGGTGACACAAAATGTTACTCTTATCAATTAAGATATCCAGTCTAGCCTGTTTCCAGCAGACGTTTTGCTTGACACTTCAACTTGTCCAGCTGTTCATTGAAAGATTAGAACCACAGTTGCTAATTCAGGTAAGAAAATATTTGGTGGGTAGTCTTGATTTACATACAGGATTGACTAATTGTCAGAATACAATTATATTTCATCTCTAGTTATTGACTATGGAAAACCTCATTTCTGCCCTCTCTGGATTCTGTCATACTACGAAGGGGAAGGGGGATGAGCAAAAGGGTTTTACGGCTCTCACTTCCTTCATTACAACTTCAGAGGGACTGAATGTAGATATCACCAAAAGGACTAACCATAACAATAGGGCCCATCACCTTTCATGTACTCCTCTCTGAAGTCTCCCTTCTGCTGGCTGTGAGGAAAAAGGGGGTGGAAATGTAATGCCTGGGATTGTCGCTGGAAGGACGGTGGGGTAGGGGGGCTGCTTGGGACCAGTTAAAACCTTGAATGGGAGGACTTGGGCCCCAGGTCCTGTCTAGAACGCCTGCGATCATTTTCTCTTAATAAAGATGCCTGTTGGAAGAAATATTCCAAGAGTTCTGTCTTCTTAAGATGAAAAGTGGGGTGGGTCGTTACATTAGACAGGACCTGTAGAATTGGTGCAAGGAGAACCTTGCTGGGGGACTTTGCAAAAATTACTATGTCAGACGACAGAGCAGGGAAGGGAGAAAACTCCCCAGAAAGGGAGCCGCTGCCCCAACTGAAACCCTCCAAGAGGTCGGGATCTGAGAGGACAGATTCCTCAGGAGAAGAGGTGTTGGAGACAGGGGACCACAAACCTCGGTGGTCAGTGGGCGTTGGAAAGAAAGGCGAGTGGGAAAAGAAATCAAAAAAGGTGACCTTGAGACAGGTGGCCAACCAACCAGAATGGAAGAAGGAGATGGAGAAATCCCTGCACGCAAGTGAAGAGGAAGGGAGTTGGGCATCGTACTCGGGCTGGATCCTAGAGAAAGCTGTCGACCTGACAAAGAGAACCCTCAGCTCCCTAGGAGAGGAGAATTCTGAGCCCTATGGCTGCCCCTGCTCCTGGAGCCACAAACGGAGAGACACCGAGGGGGAAGTGGAACCTGCAGCCCCGGGGACATCTGCTGATCCAGTAGTCCCCACTCCCCGCCGACCCGCATACGGTGATCTGGATGGAAGACACTACCACCGACAACGAAGCCAATGATCCATTCAAAGACTCCCACCACTGGACATGAGATTCAAAGGGGAGCCGACATGCCTGGGGTTTTTCCTAACCCAAGTCCTCAGCTACATGGAGGAATACGGGCGGCACATCCCCAGTGACAAAGCCCGTATCTGAATCGTGCAATCTGCCCTGGACGGGCCGGACACAGATTGGATGGTGAACTTGCACGACTCCAATCCCCCAGAGCTCAGTGATTTCAACTGTTTTATGTCCTCGCTGAGAAGGCAATTTGAGGACCCCCTGGCTGATCGCAAAGCCCGCGAAAGGATCAAAATGATGAGACAAGGCAAACGCCCGGTAGCCGAATATACACAATAATTCCGGGCCATTGCCAGCAAACTAAACTGGCCAGAAGAAATTCTCCTTAGCCATTTCAAAGCCGGACTAAATTATGACCTATATGATGCTTACCTGCCCCAAGGGGACCCACACCAACTTGAGGAATGGTACGTCTTGGCAGAGGAAGCAGACATCGACATACTGAAGAGGCACCGCCGAGGAAAACAATGGAGCTGCTCACCGCCTGAGTTGACACGTGAACCAGTGAAACCATAGGCTATGGCCAAGAAGCAAATGAGGTGTTTCAAATGCAGGAGAGAACGCCATTGGCCTGTAGAATACTGCTCAAAAGCCCCCCAGCACAACCAAGACAGATCACCACCCAGCAAATCCAGAAAGTCTCCAGCCAAGCCAAAAGAACCTGCCATGAGAATGATGTAGGCTGTAGAATCCCCCACCTCTGCTCATCAGGGGAAAGAACTCCAGCCTACACTGCAGGCCCCGCTTGACGCCTCAGACGACAGCTTGGAGGGCGAACCTCTGGTAAGTAGACGCATCGCACCCATCCTCAAGACAGTGACTATATTAATTCCCCCATGCCCGAAGCCGTGAAGATGAAAGCCTTAATAGACTCTGGCTGCACCCGCTGCCTCATTAGCCCGACGCGAGTGGGGAATCTGGGCATTCCGTCTAGACTGGAACAACCAATCTCATTTGGCCAGTTAGATGGGTCCATAGCGGGGGGGTGCCAGCTACCCTAGCCACTTTACCAATATGCCTTTCCCTGGGCAAACATGAGGAAGACATAACATTTGTAGTGACCCCAGGCATGAATGCCTGATGATCCTAGGATGGAATGGTTAAAAAAAATGGAACCCCTGGGTGAATTGGAGGACAACAGAAATCAAATTCCCAAAAGGGGTCCCTATGGACTTAAAATCTCAAGGGGAGCTACCAAAATTAAGAACAGAAAAAGCATCCATGGGAGAGGAAAAGGGACCACCAGAAATACCAAAGGAATACAGAAGTTTTCAGTGAGGAGAGGGCGGATGAGCTTCCCGACCCATGGACTGTGCCATTGAATTCAAGGCTGAGGCAAAACTCCCAAAGCCCAGATTATACTCCATGAGCCCAAAGGAGAAGGAGGAAATGGAAAGATTCATAAAGAAAAACCTAGAAAGCCTAAAGTGGCTGCCCCGGTCCTCTTTAAAGAGAAGAAGGACAGCTCTTTACACTTATGTGTGGATTATAGGTCCCTGAATACAATCAGTGAAAGCAACCTATACCCTCTGCCCCTCTTGAAGGACATGTTGTCACACCTCTCGAAAGGGAATTTTTTTTACTAAACTAGACCTAAAGGAAGCTTACTATCGCGTGAGAATAAGGAAGGGGATGAATGGAAGACCGCATTTAACTGTCCCATGGGGTGCTACCAATTCAAAGTCTTACCATTTGGATTATAAGGCGGCCCTGCAGTATTTATGCAATTAATCAATGACGTTCTAAGGGAGCACCTATTTAAGGGGATCCTGGTTTACTTAGACGACATCCTTATCTTCACCGAATCAAAAGAGGAACATGTCAACCTAGTCAGTGGTTTTAAAGAAACTGGGAGCCGTCCACCTATATGCCAAACTCTCGAAATGTGAATTCCACCAGGAAAGGATAGACTACCTAGCTTATCGCATATCCCCACAGGGCATTGAAACGGACCCAGAGAAGGTCAGAGGTCTCGCATGCCCCAATATAACAGCATGCGAGCCACCGACTCTATACCGATGATGGTAGAATCACAACTGGCAGCGCCAGTAACCACCAGAGCCCAAGCTAAATTAAAACCACAGCTGGGCAGCCAAACTGGAATTGAATTCCAGAAAAGTTTGGAAACAGATGAATGGTTCCAGAAAAATAAACACGTGTGCACCATGATAGACAGGCTACCTTGGGTGGGGGAAAAGTTATATATACCAACAACCCAAAGAGTCACATTCATGCAGCTTTGCCATGACACAAAATCAGCAGGGCATTTTGGATTTGTAAAAACATTACACTTAATTAAATGGCAATTTTGGTGGCCATCCATGAAAAAGGACATAGAAAGTTACGTGGCCAGCTGCCCAAAGTGTGCAACTGCAAAGAGGTTGCAAGGGAAATCGCCCGGACTGTTACAAACAGTGGCAAATCCCTCCGCCCCCTGGAGGGAAATAGCCATGGATTTTATAGTGGAATTACCAGAAAGCAATGGGAATACTGTTATCTGGACGGTCACGGACTTGTTTTCCAAACAGGTGCACTTTATCCCTTGCCAAAAGATTCCCACCGCAAAAGCCTTAGCGAAACTTTTCGTCCAGCATATTTACAGATTGCATGGGGCACCCCAACGCATCATCTCTGATAGGGGAGTGCAATTTACGTTTGCATTTTGGAAGGAATTGTTATCCCTCTTAGGGACTACTCAGGGACTGACATCTAGCCATCATCCACAAGGAAATGGACAAGCGGAACATTCAAACTCAGTACTTGAGCAATATTTAAGATGCTTTCTTAATTTCCAGCAGTCCGACTGGATGGACCTACTCCCTTTCGCAGAAGTTGCCTACAATAATGCAGTCCACTCCAGCACAAGTTACACTCCTTTTCAAATAGCCACTGGTCAAAGTTTCAACCCCATGTCAGAATTAACCCCATACAAACCGGCAATCCCATCATGAAGGAATGGATGGAACAATTACAAAACACTTGGCCAATAGTTAGAAAAGCACTAGATCAGTGGTTCTCAACCTATGGGTCACGACCCCATTTGGGGTCGAACGACCGTTTCGCGGGGGTCGCCGGACACCGCGGGTCGCTTTTTTTTTTGGCGCGATGCCTGGATCGGCCTGTTGCGCTTCGGGCGTCACGCCATTTTTTGGGGGGGCGCGATGCGCGGATCGGCCCGTCACGGGCCACCATTTTGTTGTGTTTTTTTTGGCGCTCGCGCGCCCTGCATGCCCAGATCGACCCGTTGCGATTCGGGCGTCACGCGCCACGCATGTGCGGATCGGCCCGTCGCGGGCCACCATTTTGTTTGTTTTTTGTTTTGGGGGGACACGATGCGCGGATCGGCTTGGTGCGCCGGGGTCGCACCGCACATGGGCGGAGCAAGTGGGGTCTCAACCTGAAAAAGGTTGAGAACCACTGCACTAGATGAAGCTAGGCAGGGATACAAAGCACAAGCTGATAAAAAAAGGGTTGAGCCTACACCATTCATTATAGGAGAAATGGTGTACTTATCTACAAAATACCTAAAGTCCCTACAACCCTGTAAAAAACTTGGACCAAAATATATGGGGCCTTTTCCAATTAGAAGAATCAAAAACCCAGTAACAGTAGAATTATAATTACCCAAAAACCTCAGGCAAATACACTTAATTTTTCATTGCAGCTTGCTGAAAAGAGAGCATCAGTGATCGTTACAGCCAAAAATCCCCACCACCACCACTTCCAGTCATGGTGGAGGGCAAACAACACTTCAAGATAAAGGAAATCCTAGATTCTAGGAGATATTATGGAGCAACTCAGTATCTAGTAGCATGGAAACACCTCCCTGCCTCAAAAAACGAATGGGTCCATAAACGTCACATCAGAGCCCCGAAGCTAATAAAGAAGTTTCACACAAAGTATCCTAACAAGCCAGACTAACTTTTATACCTGTTTGTTTTCAGGTGGATCTATCTTATTTTTAAGGGGGCAGGATGTCAGAATCCAATTATATTTCATCTCTAGTTATTGACTATGGAAAACCCCATTTCTGCCCTCTCTGGATTCTGTCATACTACGAAGGGGAAGGGGGATGAGCAAAGGGGTTTTATGGCTCACTTCCTTTGTTACAACTTCAAAGGGACTGAATGTGGATATCACCAAAAGGACTAACCATAACAATAGGGCCCATCACCTTTCATGTACTCCTCTCTGAAGTCTCCCTTCCGCAGCCGTGAAGGGGGTGGAAATGTAACGCCTGAGATTGTCGCTGGAAGGACAGTGGGGTAGGGGGGCTGCTTGGGACCAGTTAAAACCTTGAATGGGAGGACTTGGGCCCCAGATCTTGTCTAGAACGCCTGCGATCATTTTCTCTTAATAAAGATGCCTGTTGGAAGAAATATTCCAAGAGTTCTGTCTTCTTAAGATGCAAAGTGGGGTGGGTCCTTACACTAATGTACTGCTTTTCAAAGCTAATTTTAGTTAAATATACATAATGTATAAATAAATAATCTGGGGTTGTTTCAGTTATGGGATTGTGAAAATGCCACATTCCTGCTATTCCTTAATCAAATTATGGAAGTCTTGCAAAAAATAAGCCAAGCTTCCTAAAGTTAGTATTTCCCTCTTCAATGAATAACTCCAAATTAAAACATCTGAGACAAATGACAGCTAGCCTACATTTGAACGCAACCAGTGAAGATGAGCCCTCTATCTCTGATAACTGGTTCTGCTATCAAAATACTCTCACTATTAAAAAGTTCTTCCTAACATGCCCTCAGAATCTTCGGTCTAATTTTTTTTTTCTATGATCCACTCTCTGGATTAGAACAAGAAAAAACAGATCTTTACTTTCTTCTGTGTGACATCTTTTCTGGTATTGGAATTCTGCAATGTTTCTCCATCTTTTCTTTAAGACTAAAAATAATTTTTCACAATTACCATCACTAGGAATAGTACTCACCATCCTATTCCTATGCATTTGATTTGTTTATTAAATCTTAATTTTTCATGTGTCACAAATATGGCCATGTGCTTTTCTTGCTTAATGACAGTGCAGGATTTGCTTAATGATGGCAACCATTATTGCCAGAATTGCTGTTGCTTAGCGGTGTAGCCACATGACATTGTACTTTTCAACGGTGCCACTATTGAAGGAAATTCAATAATAAAATTGCTGTCGTTAACAGAGGACTACCTGTAATTTTGTTCCAGTTTAGTTTAGGCTCACATTTTGAATGGGTATAGTGTTACAATATATTGATGACATTGACTTCCATTTCTGTGTTAGCATAAAATCAGAACAAATCAAACAATATATGTGTGTGAAAATGTGACAGGACTATTTCAGTTATGAGAGAAAGTATAAACTCAGTCCAAAATGACCTGCTACTTACATAAATGAGTTTTTCAGAATGCTTCATCACTCATTTATTATTTTACCGAATAGTATATTCAATAGTGTCTTCATGAGCTAAAGGTAGGCAGTTTGTCTTATAAAAAGGAAGAAAGGATAAATGTCTGACCAAATTTAATCTTGATCATAAAAAGCAGTATCAAAGATTTTTCAGTATAATGTATTTTCTGCATTTTTTTATTTTTGATACATTTTCTCCATAGATACTTTCACTACAATGTTCCCTTTTGCAATTGAATTCCCCTGATCATGTTGTGATTGCAGTCTTAGATTTTCTTTCTTCGGTGGGAAAATCTATCATTCCTCCAGATTTCCAGGTAAATAAAGCAAACTGTCACTCTGTTCTTTCTTTTCTGTATGTAATCTTTGGAACTGTTACAGTAAAAATAAGGAATAGCAGTTGAGATATTACTTTTCAGCACTGGCTCCTGAATACTATATTAATACAAAGAGGAATAATGATTGTTTTTTGAGCTCCATGCAGTCAAGCATGCAGATCTACATTTAGATAAAATGTCCTAAAGCTGAGAAATGTTTTGACAGAAGGCAGAATTCCCTCCCAGTCTTCAATAACCAATGTAGAGGCTATGTACACCTCCAGTGGAGAGGGAAAGTGTGCTACCATTTACAGATAACCAGTCTGTCCTCTTGTTATATCTTCATCACGTACATGTATTAAGATAATATGAGCTATTATAATTATTGAGTTACAAAACTGTATGTCTTAAAATGACATCTAAATTAACTCTATTTAGTTGGTAATGATAAAGTAATTGTTTCAGGTCAAGCCAAAGTCTGGGTAGATCTATCCATAAAAAGGCATGGACAAACCAGTTGTTCTGGCAGAATAGGAAGATGAGGGAGCCAATTTAGTTTACTGGTAATACATTATATGGAAGAACTTAACAAGAAGTTTGAATGAAATGAGAATGCTTGCCTTAGCCCAGGAGTAGGCAAGCCAAAACGCTCAAAGAGCCACTTTGACACCTTTCCCACCGAAAACAAAACACTGGGAGCAGCAAAACCCTTTTGAAATGAAGATAACACTGCATATATTCTTTTTTACCTTTAATATTTATTTTATTTATTTATTATTTATTTATTAATTTAATTTCTATGCCGCCCTATTCCGGAGAATGTATGTATGTATGTATACGTGTTTGTGTGTGTATATATAAAATAAAGGTAAAAAGATATATGCAGTTTTATCTTCATTTTAGATGTCAAAAGGGTCTCTCTCTCTATGTGTCTCTTTCCTTTCTTTCCTCTCTCTCCCTCTTTCCTCTCTCTTTTTTCCTCTTTTTCTCTTTCCTCTCCCCCTTTCTTTCCTCTTTCCCTCTTTCCTCTTTTTCTCTTTTCTCTCTCCCTTTCTCTTTCTTTCTTTCCTCTTTCCCTCTTTCTGCTTTTTCTCTTTTCTCTCCCCTTCTTTATCTCTTTCCTCTCCCTCTCTTTTTCCTCTCTTTCTCTCCTTCTTTCCCTCTCTTTCTCTCTTTCCTCTTTCTCTTTCTCTTTCCTCTCTCTCTTTCTCTCACTTTCCTCTTTCCTCTCTCTTTCCTCTCTTTCCTCTCTCTCTTTCTCTGTATCTTTCCTCTCTCTATCTTTCTCTCTCCAGGTGATGAGAGAGAGAGAACAAAAGGCAAACGACACCGAATGGGCAGGGAGGGGCAGTAAGACAGGAGGCAGCAGCTCCGGTGGTGGCACGGCGGCGTGGCATGGCCGCCACCCCTGCCGCAGCCTCAGCTGAACGGGTGGGGAGGGGGAGCAGGATGGGAGGCAGCAGCTCAGGTGGTGGCGGTGAAGCCCAGCTGCTGCCCCCACCACGTCCTCAGCTGAACAGGTGGGGAAGGCGAGCAGGACAGGAGGCAGTGGCTTTGGTGGTGGCAGCAGCGGCCACTGCAGCATTGTCGGGGTTCCCCGCCGGCCCAGCCGCCATCCCCGCCGTGTCCTCAGCCGAACGGGCAGGGAGGGGGAGCAGGACAGGTGACAGTGGCTCTGGCGGCGGCCACTGCAGCATCATTGGGGATCCCCGCAGTCCCAGCTGCCGCCTCCGCTGCATCCTCAACCACTTCGCCATCGCAGGAGGAGGGCGCCAAGGCTGGGTGCATCATGGGCGGCTGTGCCAGCAATGGGGAATGCCACCGCAGGGACCAGAGGGGGTCCCGACCCGCTGCCCTCGCAGCCCAAGGTCTCCTCCTGCAGCACCAAGGGCGGCAGCAGGAGGACGGCGAAGTGGCGTGGCTGCCCGCTCATCGCCGCCTCTTCAGCCTCGCTCAGCGCGACCAGCAGCAGCGGCAGCGGGAGGACGGACAAGAGGACCGCGCAGCAGGTGGGGAAAGGGCTGGGCAGGCGCCGCGGGGGAATCCACTGCCCATGAGATGGCCGAAAGGCGCAGGTGGAGAGGGGAAACTACAGAGACCCTCGGCACCCCCCCGACTAACAGAGGCAGCGGCGGAGCAGGGCAAGGGGAGACCCACTGGGCAGGGAAGAGGCACCCCGACAGCGGCCACCCGCAGCTCCTTACCAGGGACACCTTTCCAGGAATCCTCCCGGCCACCACGTGCAGTACAAAGAAGGAAAGGTTTGTGGGTTGAACTTTTTTAGTCCCACTTTTTTTTTCAGACTGCACATGGTGCCTGAGTACAGGGAGCCGCAGGAGACGGCTGAAAGAGCCGCATGCGTCTCCAGAGCCACGGGTTGCCGACCCGTGCCTTAGCCCATAATAGCAAAGACAAACCTTAAGAGTGTCAAAAAGAAGCAATTTTCTCGATGTTAATAGGAAATATTTCTGCAGATACCTATATCTCAGAACTAAAGAGAACTCTACAACCTTAAAGATCTTATCTGAGATCAGTATATCAAAATGCCTATCTGCTCAGAATAGCATACGCACAGTTCTGGAAAAATGAGAATACCATCAGAGGAAGAAGTGATAAGAAAAATCCTGGACTGAGATGGACAAATTAACAAAAGAGATAAAAGAAAAGGAAGACACAGAGTACTGTCTAATATGGAACAAGTGGTATGACTGGTTGGAGACTAGAAATAATAGAGGAGAATAAATGTGGCAAGGTCAAAAGTGGAAAATGTGTGTATAATAATGTATAGTAATAATATGTATTCTTAGTATGAAGTATAGTATGAAGGAAGAAAAATGCAAATAAGAGAAAACGAGGCAACAAGGACAAATATTCTAAAGAAGAATAAGGGGGGGGGAATGAAAATATAAGATTACCATTACGAACTCGCTGTTAAAAAAGGGATGAGTATATACTGTGTGTGTATATGTGTTATGTTTTGTTTTGTTGGTTTAAAAAATAAAAAATTAAAAAAATGCCTATCTGCTCAACATCAAAAGCATATAGCAGTGTGACCATGCAAAGACATTTGTGATGAGATGACATTGTGGAGAGCAAAAATAAATTGAGTCAAAATCAGGAAATCTTTCTCAGATACATGTTCTATTTCATTACATACAGGGATTATAGGCTGCTGTAAGAATTCCCATAGAAGTCTGAAACAACCTATCTTTGTGGCAATAATGAAAACTATAGTCTGAATTGGTATATTCTGAGTTTGTCAGAACCCAATTATATTTCATCTCTAGTTATCGACTATGGAAAACCCCATTTCTGCCCTCTCTGGATTCTGTCATACTACGAAGGGGAAGGGGGATGAGCAAAGGGGTTTTATGGCTCTCACTTCCTTCGTTACAACTTCAAAGGAACTGAATGTGGATACCACCAAAAGGACTAATCATAACAATGGGGCCATCAGCTTTCATCTACTCTCTGAAGTCTCCCTTCCGCCAGCAGTGAGGAAAAAGGGGGTGGAAATGTAACGCCTGGGATTGTCGCTGAAAGGATGGTGGGGTGAGGTGGGCTGCTGGAGACTCCTTAAAACCTTGAACCGTAGGGCTTGGGCTCCAAGTCCTGTCTACAACGCCTGCAACCATTTTCTCTTAATAAAGATGCCTGTTGGAAGAAATATTCTAAGAGTTCTGTCTTCTTAAGATGCAAAGTGGGGTGGGTCCTTACAGAGTTGTTGACACAGTATCTCTTTGGAATAAGAGTGACAGATTCATACAAACATATCTCCCCATTTCTTCCCATCCACCCATCCCCAATTTGTAATCAATCTTATAATTAAAGGTACATTTATTTTACAAAGCAGAAAATGTAGACAAGTTCTTTCAATCTTTCAGAAGTTACAACTATTTTTCCCCACCAAAAGATTTAATAACAAGTTATCCATTTTGATGAATTTGCAATGCAATGCAAGTAACCTTCGGTTTCTTACAAATGTATCAAAATAAGCAAGACTAGGTAAATCTCAGGTACAGATTTGGCAGTAAGGAATATGTTGGTTTGGTTTTTCTCTCTTCAGTTACTGGAACATTGAAAAGTATAGCAGCTAAGATCAGTTTGCCCATGAGTGTTAGGCCACAAAAAAAGAAAACATACTACCCGTGTTTCCCTGAAAGTAAGATCCACCTTTAAAATAAGTCCTAGCTTGATTTTTGGGATGGGCCTAATATAAGCCCTATCCCCAAAATAAGCTCCAATTTTGGGGCGACGCGCATGCCTAGAAATCAATCTGGGGTAGGGATGTGAAGCTGCTCCATGCATCCTGCACCCACTTGCCTTGCAGCTGGGCCTCTCCTCACCAGCCCACTTCTGCGGCCTCATCTGCAGCCAGGCCTGCATTTCTCAGTCACAGGCCTTTCTGGAAGGCCACTGCAACCGAATACCGAACTATAGATTCAATCAGCTGCAGAGGTCTTGCAGAAAGGCCTGACTGCAAAATACTGGGCGGAGCTCCATTCCCACCTGCAGAATGAAGCTGCTCCTTCGGCCACAGAAGAAGTGGGCTGGCTGGGTGGGGCTGTCGGTGCCGGAAGTGAGTATAAAAGACAGCCCCTCCCCCAAAAATAAGATCTGGTGTCTCTTTTGGAGGCCAAAAAAAAACAACAACTAAAAAACCAGTCTTATTTTCGGGGAAACACGGTATATAGACATAGTTTTTTTTCATAGGGGCAGAAATTTGTTGAAATCACTTCATCTGGGCTTGATTCTAAATTTATTTTAAACTAAAAGTCATTAATGTGTAAGATATTTCCATTTCTTTCCTCCCCTGATGAATATAGTTTGGCATACATGAATACATATTAACAGCTGTAATATAGTATTGCAAGTTTGTTGGTTTGTTCTGGAGGGAGTGAAATGCCATTTGTTACTAGCAATTGCTGTTGTGATTTAATTCTACAACTGGAGATGAATTATATAGGTCAATCTCTGTAATAACTACTTTAATATAGAGATTTAAACCAAACTAATTGTATTATTCATTTGTTAGGTTCAATTTCTGTCCAGCTTGTCCTGTTTGTTTGGTTCTTTACTGGCTAACAATAGCTGGCTAATACAACAGCATGCCATAGAGTCATTCACTCAATTTGCGGAGGTAAGTCCAATTTTCTAGTTTTAGATAGTCCAAGTTAAGTTGTTTCAAATTGTTGCAAGAAACTAACTCAGGATGAAATCCATTTTTGAAGCAGAACCTGTCCTTTAGAGCAGGGCTTTTCAACCAGTGGTATGTGTACCACTAGTTGGATGTTGGCACCTGTCAGGTGGTACGCGTACATTGGGTTGAACAGCACTGTAAAAAAAAAAAGTGGATGAGGTGAAATGGCAGCAGGGCCGCACAGGCTTATGGGGAAGGCAGCTGGAAATGCACGAGGATCAAAGTGTGCAGCTCCAGATGATTGGCGGCAGCCTTGGGGGTGGCAGGCAGCCTCCTGGAGTCTTTGGGTGGAGATTTAGCTGGAGCTGCACGATGTATTGCCTGGGTCCTACTGACAGCCCAGGATTGGCGCATGCAGCTCCAGCTGATTGGAGGTGGCAGGCAGCCTCACGCAGTCCTTAGGCAGAGATTCAGCTGGAGCTGCGTGAGGCATTGCCTACCTGGGCCCTGCGGATAGCCCAGGATCAGCACACACAGCTCCAGCTGATGGGGAGTGGCAGGCAGCTCACCCAGTCTTCAGGCAGAGATTCAGCTGGAACTGCGCGAGGTGTTGCCTGGGTCCTGCTGAGGGGGAGAGAAGAGGATATAAAAGGGGTGAGAGAAGAGAGGATATAAGGAGGGAGAGAGAAAAGAATATAAAAGGGGAGAGAAGAGAGGATATAAAGGGGGGAGAGAAGATATAAAGGGGAGAGAAGAGAATATAAAAGGGAGGAGAAAGGATATAAAGGGTTAGGGAAGAGAGGATATAAAAGTGAGAGAAGAGGACATTGAAGAGGATATAAAGGGGTGAGATAAGGGAGGATATAAAGGGTGAGAAGAGAATATTAAAGGGGGTGAGAGAAGAGGATATAAAGGGGAGAAGAGAATATAAAAGGAGAAAAGGATATAAAAGGGTGAGAAGAAGATATAAAAGGATGAGAAGAGAGGATATTAAAGGGGTGAGAGAAGAGGATATAAAGGGATGAGAAGATGATATAAAGGGGTGAGAGAAGAGGATATTAAAGGGTGAGAATATAAAGGGGTGAGAAGATATAAAGGGTGAGAAGATAATATAAAGGGTTAGGGAAGAGAGAATATAAAGGGTGAGAAGAGGATATTAAAGGGGTGAGAGGATATTAAAGTGAGTGAGAGAAGATGATACAAAGGGATGAGAGAAGAGGACATTAAAGGGTGAGAAGAGGATATAAAGGGGTGAGAAGGGAGGATATAAAAGAGAAGAGAGGACATTAAAGAGGGGGAGAGAAGAGGATATAAAAGGGGGAGAGAAGAGAGGATGTAAAGAGGGGTGAGAGGAGAGGATATAAAGGGGGGTGAGAGAAGAGAGGATATAAAGGGGAGAGAAGAGAGGATATAAAGGGGGGTGAGGACTACCTGTACTTTATCACTTTTTTCCTGTTTTTTTTGGGCATCAAGTTTTTGACACCTGGCTAGGCAACTGGTGGTACTTGAATATTGCCATATTCTAAAAGTGATACAATTGGTGAAAAGGTTGAAAAGCCCTGCTTTAGAGGACTGGTATGTAATGGAATTTGGAGAAATTAGAAGCAGCAGAAACATTTGCTTTGCCCAAAGTACAAATTCAAAATCTCTGCATGCACTACAGTTTTGGGAAAAGGCAGAATTATATTTCATAACCAGAAGTTTGGAGAAAGTGAGGAAATTGTAGAGGAAGGCTAGATTTTTGCCTTTGCCCTGCAAATTTTATTTAAAAAACAAGAATATTCTTCCCTCTTTTGCAAGCCTTTTTTGCATGACAGAATATAGGGATGGGAACAGTAAGCTGATTATTAGCAATACAATTGTTAGGAGGATTTAACTTTAACTAGGTCAGCATTCTTGAGTTGCTTATCATACTCATGACTGAGTTTCATTATAGCAGATCATATTTGCTTAGTAACAAGTCATGTTTTTGGAGAAATGGAAATCTTAAAATATGAGTTGTTGAGAACCGAAAAGTGTGTGGAGAAGTTTTATAGTGTTTCTATTTCTTTTGAAGTGTATTTTGATTGTAATGTTTATTGTTTACATAAGATAATTAGGTAAATGTGAAAAAATAAGGGAATATGAGCAGAGCAGAATCATGAGTACTTTCAATACTTTCAGTATTAAACTTGCTGCAACCTAAGTTTCTCTAGTGTTGAATACATTCAGTAGTTAGTAGGTATTCTTGATATCTTGATATCAAGATACTGCTTAATTGTTACACATAATAAAGTGACTAGTTATTGATCTAAACTTTCCTTATTTTCCTGTTTTGTTTTTGTATCAAGGGAACAAGCCATGAACAAATACTTCAGAAATGCTTGAACTCTGTTGAAATCAAAAGCAAAGTTGTTAGCTTTCTGTCCAAGGTATACAAGAAAATGTAAAAGTGTCAAACCTACTTTTAAAGTTATGTTTCATTAATTAGTATGCATGCTGTCTTTATTATTTTAAAAGACATTGATCTTGCAGAACAGATAAGAATCTTTAAGGACCTTGGAATATAATCTAGAACTTTGGCTAGACGAGTCACCTGGCCCAATGCATTGCAGAATTCTGCTGAGTGAGATCACAAGATTTCTGACTTGTTTTTCTGTACAGTATACATTTCAGTACCCAAAGCATAGGTTTCTCTTTACAGCCTGTATGTAGCTATCCACATTTATTTTAAATATTTATATTGTGCAAATAATCCTTGTTTAGTGACCACAATTGGCACCAGCACCCCATTTGTTAAGTGATGTGATTGTTAAATGGAAAATCTTGTGACCGCAATTGTGCTTTCAATTTTATTTTGGCTTTCCTTTTTCCCTACTCCCCTACTCTCTGGAATGCTCACTCTGCTGGGATAATTATCAAGAATAGAATTAATATTTGTATTTACATTCATTGGAAAAGGAAAGATTACAAGTGAGTAAGCAGAAACACAGTAAAATACATATTAAAAGCAGTGCCCTGGCTGTTTGCCTAATGCACTCAGAGCTCTAGGTCCTGAGCTGCTTGGGAGGCAAACAAAAGCTGAAAGTGGAAAAACGATTAAAGTCCTGCCAGTTACAGGCAACAGCCTGCTAATTAAAGTTACAGAAATAAACTTGTTTAACTTTCCATTAGTACCTTTTGGGGAAGCGCTGCAGAGAGAACTCAGGAATAGGTCATTTAAGTAATCTCCCTGGGGGTGGGGAGTAAAGAGCCATGCGTACTAACTGGCTGTAATGATGAACATGTAACTGACAAGAGATGTTGGTTACAGGCATCGATTACAGAGTTACTTTTTCATCTATGTTGTAAGTTTGAATGGTCACTGCCTGAGGCAGCCACTAACTGAGGTTTATCTGTACTATCTGTACTTTTCTAATTGAAGACAACTGGGAAAAAAATAACAGTTTTAAGTTAGATCTTTTATTCTTCTCCACCTGACTATCTGCATAATTTTATTCCTCCTTGCCCCATTTCTAGGAGTAAACTAAGATGATTTCTATGATAGGAACTATTAACAGCCATTAATTAGTAATACTGGATTATTTTTGTTATTCTCTCACAGAGCAATCATATTGAGGAGACACCAGAAGTAAAAGCAGATCGAATGAAAAAAGAAAATGCTCTTTTTATGCACTTCTTCCTGGAGGCCAGAGCTGATGGGCAAAGAGCTCTTATTGGAGAGGTATACCGTGTTTCCCCGAAAGCAAGACAGCGTCACACTTTCTTTTTATCCCCAAAACCCCCACTGCGTGTTACCTTCGGGGCATGTTATATGTACGGTATATATCTCCTGCTTACGGTAGTCAGGAGGTCAGGAGATTACAAGATACGGTAATTACAAGATAATATGTTTCCTACCGGTATAAACTCATTTAACTGTCAAAGATCTGTAAATCCTTGAGGTGTGATGTTACGGTAGGCTACCGTAATTTGGTGTCTCTTTCAGATCGTAAACTTCAGTTATCTCAAACATATACGGTAGCCTGAGGATTTGTTTGTTTTTGTGTAAGCCAACAGTTGAGCAGTCTTTTGATCTGAACAATTGTAAATCAGGCAATTACCGGTAGCACAGCCAAAAGGGTAGAAGCTTTTTGAATACACGAAATGCTTACGGCCAGTTCAAGTGGGGTGCCAAGGAATAACTCAACTTGACAAGTTAGGGTTAACAAAATCAGATGTACTTTTGTTTTATCGTAAGGAGAGTGGTGGGGAGGAAGAGGGAGAATTTGCAAGCCCACGTAAAGGCGAACCAGCTGGAGATACCGGTACACTGCCTTATGATTAATTATTCGTTTATCCAGCGAACAACGTGGGTGTATTTTGGCCACTTTCCTGTCTTTTTAAAAAGTAATTTTTCAGGACTGATTAATATTTTGGTGGTTTGGGCTTGTCGTTGACTTTTGCTGTGCAAGACCTTTGCCCCTCCCGTCAATTTCTGCCCGCTTTTCACTCAGCCGGCCCCGCCTTCGGAGCGTACGTACCGGTAGAAAAGGTGCGGGTGAAATCTTTCCATTCCCAGCGGGCGCCACGAAGCTTTGCCTGTGTGGCAGGGGCGGCTGGCGCTCCCTTCCCCGCCCCGCCGCCGCCGCCAGCCCAGAGCAGGCCTGCGCACCGCCCCAGACCCGCGCGCTCTGCTGCCCGGTGGATGGGGAGGCGACAGCGGCAGGGATTGGGTTGAGAGGCCGGCAGGACGCGGCCAGCGCCCACAAATGTGGCCCGTGCCGGCGGAATGCTCCCCTCGCTCCCCCCCGCCACGCCAGCCCCATCGCTGGCGCGATGAAGGGGTGGGTGGTTGGGTGAGCGGAGGCGGGGTGGGGAGGGGAGCGAAATCCAGAGGTTTGCTCCGCTCCCCTCCCTTCCCTTCCCCACGCCGCCGCCGCCGCCAGCCCAGAGCAGGCCTGCGCACCGCCCCAGACCCGCGCGCTCTGCTGCCCGGTGGATGGGGAGGCGACAGCGGCAGGGATTGGGACGCGGCCAGCGCCCACAAATGCGGCCCGTGCCGGCGGAATGCTCCCCTCGCTCCCCCCCCGCCACGCCAGCCCCATCGCTGGCGCGATGAAGGGGTGGGTGGTTGGGTGAGCGGAGGCGGGGTGGGGAGGGGAGCGAAATCCAGAGGTTTGCTCCGCTCCCCTCCCTTCCCTTCCCCACGCCGCCGCCGCCGCCAGCCCAGAGCAGGCCTGCGCACCGCCCCAGACCCGCGCGCTCTGCTGCCCGGTGGATGGGGAGGCGACAGCGGCAGGGATTGGGTTGAGAGGCCGGCAGGACGCGGCCAGCGCCCACAAATGCGGCCCGTGCCGGCGGAATGCTCCCCTCGCTCCCCCCCGCCACGCCAGCCCCATCGCTGGCGCGATGAAGGGGTGGGTGGTTGGGTGAGCGGAGGCGGGGTGGGGAGGGGAGCGAAATCCAGAGGTTTGCTCCGCTCCCCTCCCTTCCCTTCCCCACACCGCCGCCGCCGCCAGCCCAGAGCAGGCCTGCGCACCGCCCCAGACCCGCGCGCTCTGCTGCCCGGTGGATGGGGAGGCGACAGCGGCAGGGATTGGGTTGAGAGGCCGGCAGGACGCGGCCAGCGCCCACAAATGCGGCCCGTGCCGGCGGAATGCTCCCCTCGCTCCCCCCCGCCACGCCAGCCCCATCGCTGGCGCGATGAAGGGGTGGGTGGTTGGGTGAGCGGAGGCGGGGTGGGGAGGGGAGCGAAATCCAGAGGTTTGCTCCGCTCCCCTCCCTTCCCTTCCCCACGCCGCCGCCGCCGCCAGCCCAGAGCAGGCCTGCGCACCGCCCCAGACCCGCGCGCTCTGCTGCCCGGTGGATGGGGAGGCGACAGCGGCAGGGATTGGGTTGAGAGGCCGGCAGGACGCGGCCAGCGCCCACAAATGCGGCCCGTGCCGGCGGAATGCTCCCCTCGCTCCCCCCCCCCGCCACGCCAGCCCCATCGCTGGCGCGATGAAGGGGTGGGTGGTTGGGTGAGCGGAGGCGGGGTGGGGAGGGGAGCGAAATCCAGAGGTTTGCTCCGCTCCCCTCCCTTCCCTTCCCCACGCCGCCGCCAGCCCAGAGCAGGCCTGCGCACCGCCCCAGACCCGCGCGCTCTGCTGCCCGGTGGATGGGGAGGCGACAGCGGCAGGGATTGGGTTGAGAGGCTGGCAGGACGCGGCCAGCGCCCACTAATGCGGCCCGTGCCGACGGAATGCTCCCCTCGCTCCCCCCCCGCCACGCCAGCCCCATCGCTGGCGCGATGAAGGGGTGGGTGGTTGGGTGAGCGGAGGCGGGGTGGGGAGGGGAGCGAAATCCAGAGGTTTGCTCCGCTCCCCTCCCTTCCCTTCCCCACGCCGCCGCCGCCGCCAGCCCAGAGCAGGCCTGCGCACCGCCCCAGACCCGCGCACTCTGCTGCCCGGTGGATGGGGAGGCGACAGCGGCAGGGATTGGGTTGAGAGGCCGGCAGGACGCGGCCAGCGCCCACAAATGCGGCCCGTGCCGGCGGAATGCTCCCCTCGCTCCCCCCCGCCACGCCAGCCCCATCGCTGGCGCGATGAAGGGGTGGGTGGTTGGGTGAGCGGAGGCGGGGTGGGGAGGGGAGCGAAATCCAGAGGTTTGCTCCGCTCCCCTCCCTTCCCTTCCCCACGCCGCCGCCGCCGCCAGCCCAGAGCAGGCCTGCGCACCGCCCCAGACCCGCGCGCTCTGCTGCCCGGTGGATGGGGAGGCGACAGCGGCAGGGATTGGGTTGAGAGGCCGGCAGGACGCGGCCAGCGCCCACAAATGCGGCCCGTGCCGGCGGAATGCTCCCCTCGCTCCCCCCCCGCCACGCCAGCCCCATCGCTGGCGCGATGAAGGGGTGGGTGGTTGGGTGAGCAGAGGCGGGGTGGGGAGGGGAGCGAAATCCAGAGGTTTGCTCCACTCCCCTCCCTTCCCTTCCCCACGCCGCCGCCGCCGCCAGCCCAGAGCAGGCCTGCGCACCGCCCCAGACCCGCGCGCTCTGCTGCCCGGTGGATGGGGAGGCGACAGCGGCAGGGATTGGGACGCGGCCAGCGCCCACAAATGCGGCCCGTGCCGGCGGAATGCTCCCCTCGCTCCCCCCCCGCCACGCCAGCCCCATCGCTGGCGCGATGAAGGGGTGGGTGGTTGGGTGAGCGGAGGCGGGGTGGGGAGGGGAGCGAAATCCAGAGGTTTGCTCCGCTCCCCTCCCTTCCCTTCCCCACGCCGCCGCCGCCGCCAGCCCAGAGCAGGCCTGCGCACCGCCCCAGACCCGCGCGCTCTGCTGCCCGGTGGATGGGGAGGCGACAGCGGCAGGGATTGGGTTGAGAGGCCGGCAGGACGCGGCCAGCGCCCACAAATGCGGCCCGTGCCGGCGGAATGCTCCCCTCGCTCCCCCCCCCCCCGCCACGCCAGCCCCATCGCTGGCGCGATGAAGGGGTGGGTGGTTGGGTGAGCCTCCCCATCCACCGGGCAGCAGAGCGCGCGGGTCTGGGGCGGTGCGCAGGCCTGCTCTGGGCTGGCGGCGGCGTGGGGAAGGGAAGGGAGGGGAGCGGAGCAAACCTCTGGATTTCGCTCCCCTCCCCATCCCGCCTCCGCTCACCCAACCACCCACCCCTTCATCGCGCCAGCGATGGGGCTGGCGTGGCGGGGGGGGAGCGAGGGGAGCATTCCGCCGGCACGGGCCGCATTTGTGGGCGCTGGCCGCGTCCTGCCGGCCTCTCAACCCAATCCCTGCCGCTGTCGCCTCCCCATCCACCGGGCAGCAGAGCGCGCGGGTCTGGGGCGGTGCGCAGGCCTGCTCTGGGCTGGCGGCGGCGGCGGCGTGGGGAAGGGAAGGGAGGGGAGCGGAGCAAACCTCTGGATTTCGCTCCCCTCCCCACCCCGCCTCCGCTCACCCAACCACCCACCCCTTCATCGCGCCAGCGATGGGGCTGGCGTGGCGGGGGGGAGCGAGGGGAGCATTCCGCCGGCACGGGCCGCATTTGTGGGCGCTGGCCGCGTCCTGCCGGCCTCTCAACCCAATCCCTGCCGCTGTCGCCTCCCCATCCACCGGGCAGCAGAGCGCGCGGGTCTGGGGCGGTGCGCAGGCCTGCTCTGGGCTGGCGGCGGCGGCGGCGTGGGGAAGGGAAGGGAGGGGAGCGGAGCAAACCTCTGGATTTCGCTCCCCTCCCCACCCCGCCTCCGCTCACCCAACCACCCACCCCTTCATCGCGCCAGCGATGGGGCTGGCGTGGCGGGGAGCGAGGGGAGCATTCCGCCGGCACGGGCCGCATTTGTGGGCGCTGGCCGCGTCCTGCCGGCCTCTCAACCCAATCCCTGCCGCTGTCGCCTCCCCATCCACCGGGCAGCAGAGCGCGCGGGTCTGGGGCGGTGCGCAGGCCTGCTCTGGGCTGGCGGCGGCGGCGGCGTGGGGAAGGGAAGGGAGGGGAGCGGAGCAAACCTCTGGATTTCGCTCCCCTCCCCACCCCGCCTCCGCTCACCCAACCACCCACCCCTTCATCGCGCCAGCGATGGGGCTGGCGTGGCGGGGGGGGAGCGAGGGGAGCATTCCGCCGGCACGGGCCGCATTTATGGGCGCTGGCCGCGTCCTGCCGGCCTCTCAACCCAATCCCTGCCGCTGTCGCCTCCCCATCCACCGGGCAGCAGAGCGCGCGGGTCTGGGGCGGTGCGCAGGCCTGCTCTGGGCTGGCGGCGGCGGCGGCGTGGGGAAGGGAAGGGAGGGGAGCGGAGCAAACCTCTGGATTTCGCTCCCCTCCCCACCCCGCCTCCGCTCACCCAACCACCCACCCCTTCATCGCGCCAGCGATGGGGCTGGCGTGGCGGGGGGGAGCGAGGGGAGCATTCCGCCGGCACGGGCCGCATTTGTGGGCGCTGGCCGCGTCCTGCCGGCCTCTCAACCCAATCCCTGCCGCTGTCGCCTCCCCATCCACCGGGCAGCAGAGCGCGCGGGTCTGGGGCGGTGCGCAGGCCTGCTCTGGGCTGGCGGTGGCGGCGGCGTGGGGAAGGGAAGGGAGGGGAGCGGAGCAAACCTCTGGATTTCGCTCCCCTCCCCACCCCGCCTCTGCTCACCCAACCACCCACCCCTTCATCGCGCCAGCGATGGGGCTGGCGTGGCGGGGGGGGGAGCGAGGGGAGCATTCCGCCGGCGCGGGCCGCATTTGTGGGCGCTGGCCGCGTCCCAATCCCTGCCGCTGTCGCCTCCCCATCCACCGGGCAGCAGAGCGCGCGGGTCTGGGGCGGTGCGCAGGCCTGCTCTGGGCTGGCGGCGGCGGCGGGGTGGGGAAGGGAAGGGAGGGGAGCGGAGCAAACCTCTGGATTTCGCTCCCCTCCCCACCCCGCCGCCGCTCACCCAACCACCCACCCCTTCATCGCGCCAGCGATGGGGCTGGCGTGGCGGGGGGGGAGCGGAATCCAGAGCTTTGCTCTGCGATGAAGCGGTGGGTGGGTGAGCGGGGGCGGGGAGGGTAGTGGCGCAAAGCTCTGGATTCCGCTCCCCCCCCCCGCCACGCTCCGCTCTTGCAGCGCGTCCATCTTCCCTCCCCTCCGCCCCCGTGTTTCCCCAAAAGTAAAATACCGTATAAGATATACCGTCTTACGGTTGGGGCATGGCTTACACTAGCCGACCCCCTGAAAACCCCGATACGTCTGACAATCGGGTGTGTCCTGCTTTCGGGGAAACACTGTACTATAGTATTTTCAATGAGAAAGAGTAACTTCAGAATGACAAAGGGTATCACAGTGTTATAATTGAGGATTCTCAGATACTGTGACATTAACAATCATTTATATGATCTTAATTTTTTCATTCATGGGAATTAACTCCAATTAAAATTTACATAGCTAAGGTGTACATGCAAAGGGAGTCACATTTACTAAAGTGATTGCTAGCAAGATGAAAATTGTTCTTATTCAAATGGTGATGTATCTTATACTGTATTAGGTGATGGTGATGTATCTTATACTGTATTAGGAATGTATTCTTCAGATCATTTTAGAGGTGGAAGTCTGTTCACTTCTTCTTAATAGTCTCTGTAATGCATGTAAGTCCTCAATTTATGACAATTGAGCCCAAAATTTATGTTGCTAAGCATGACAGTTAAATGAATTTTGTCCCTTTTATAACCTTCCTTGACACAGTTGTTAAGTGAATCACTGCAATTTCTTAAATTAGTAAGTCGATTGTTAAATGAATCTTGCTTCTCCATTGACTTTGCTTATCAAAAAGTTGCAAAAGGTGATAACATGATCCTGGGACACTGCAGCTGTCATAAATATGAGTCAGTTGCCAAATATCTGAATTTTGGTCACATGACCATGGGGATGCTGCAACTGTCATAAGTATGGAAAATGGTTACAAGTCATTTTCTCAATGTTGTTATAACTTGAAACAGTCACCAAACGAACTGTTGTAAGTTGAGGACTATCTGTAGAAATGACAACAGAATTTTCATAATACTGCTTTAAGGCTTGTATTTAGAGGAGTTACTTTAAGTAGGGAAGGTAAGTCTGAAAAGTATATTGTTTTATAAATATAAAACTTATTATATTTATACAACAACAATCTTATCCCCAAAACTGAGTTTGTGACAATTGGACTATAACTGCTTCTATAGACCTATTATATGGTTTTACTAGTTTTTGGTGCCAAACTGCTGCATAAATAGCCAGTAATATCAGAACAGCTTTACAAGACTGTAACTGAAAAGATACTACTTATCTCTCTGTGTGAAAAAGCTTCCCTCAACATTACAATCTATTCTTTTTGGTTGGCAAGGAGGATTAATTTCAGACATAAAATACCTATATATTTAAAACAGAGCAACTTTGAACCTTCCAATAAGAAACATAAGGAACATAGAGCTTGAAAATCAAAGAGCATCATGGAAAATTGCTGGATTTTATTGCATGGCTGGGTTCATTAGGTTTCCCTGCTTAAAATCCCTTGTGTTACAGAACTGCTCTTCTGGGTTTTTTTTTAATTGTAGCCATCCCCCAAGAGAACCTGTTACTCGCCCACTGAGATGCAGTACAAATCAGCAGTTGACACCATGGAAAGGGCATTGGAGACCCTGAAGCAGTTGTTACAGAGAGGCCCTCCCCCTACTTGGCTTGCAAAGAAACTGGAAGCGTTACAGGCAACATTGCAGAGATTAACAGAACAGCATACATTGGTCTGACCAACGTATCCTTTCCAGATGATTTTAGTACTGTGCTGTAAACTGAAGTTCCACATTAGGATTTGAACATGAAACAAGCAGAACTAGTAGTAATTCTGGATCTAGAAAGCTGCAGGTTAATGTTATGTTTACAATTTGTTATGCCTTTTTGGTTGAAAAATACTGCAATTGCGTGAAAACAATGATTTAAAAAGTTGCACATGTGTTATGTTATTTCTTTAGTTTGTTTCTATTGAATTTACTACCAAATCATAAAAATTACAAGTATACTCAACAATCTCCTTCAGGACATTTTATCTGGGAAATAAACTGTCTAGTGTAAGAACTAAGATCTGCTGCTATCCTGTGATTTTTCTCTCCTGCCCTAATTTAATCTCAGTTATTCTACAATTACCTTTGTAAAAACAATTGCAAGTTTCTCTTGTAGGATCTACAGAAACATTTTGAAGCCAGTTTACTCATAAAAATAAGTTGCACAAAAAGCTAGGTAGTGATTTATCCATTTATTTTTTCTGGAATTCTTCACAAATAAAACAGTTGTGGAAATATAAAGCCACATATCTGTAACATCCCCCTTTGTCCAATAATTCATTGTTAGCAACCAGAGCCAGGAAATCCTGATGTAGTTTTGGCCTAAAAGTTTAACTCAGAAAGGCAAGTACTTGCATTGATATGCAAATACCAAGTTCTCATTGCTTGTGAAAGTGCAGAATGAGGAGAAGAATAAGAATGTCCAGGGTACTGTGAAAGAAGCTACTGAACTGTAACCAATAGAAGATCTTCATCATCACCAGTTAGTATCTTCTTCCCAATTTAGGTCATCTTCTTCTTCTTCCCAGCCAGCACCATCCACCTGAAATAATGATCAAATCATGAAGACAGCCAGTGACATTATTGAACTCTGTGCACCACTCTTTGAGAAAGTGCATTTTTTCACAGGGTGTCATTTTTATTTCCCAGGAATAGCAATAAGTATATCAGTCACAACCATCTTGGAGGACCTGATTTTTCTGAACCTAACACAATCTGATCAAAACAATCTCTTCTTACAACACTATTAAGAACCTGTGTGGCCTTCCTATATTACGAAGTGAAACATGGATGCCACATCCAACTCAGACACAGACCCCATTCTGTTGAAGTTAGTCAGTTCATATAATTACTACATGATATAACAATATCATGCCTTTTCTCTAACACTATTATAGGTTTGTATCTTTTCTCCATTATGAAACTGTAGCTAATACGTGTTTTCTTTAAGCAATCACCTGTTCATGATACTCTTTGCCAGTGCAACTAATAAAAACAGAACCCAATGATGTGCCTCCTGACAATGTACAGATGTAGAACACAAATATTTGAGTGCAGTGGGTAGTAAAGAAAATGGAAAATAGCTGGTGATTGGGAGTAGCAGTTAAAGGAATATAAGGAAAAGGAAGGTACAGCACAGTACTGGGAAGTTGGGCTATTAGATGTGCATTTGAATTAAAATATGTGGGGACTTCCGGTTTTGCGCCCGTAGCACATGGTCATGAGACAGCAAAGTTCTGTTCCCCACAGCTGGTTTCATCCTGCCAGGGAGACCCTAAATGTGTCTGAAGTCGCCCCGAAGAGGTGACCGTGAAGGAAGGGTGCTCCGTTGATCACGAAGTGATGGCGGTCACTTTCGTTTGATCCAGGGGAAGCCCTCCGACCCGACAGGAGAAAGGCTAGTGTGAGATCAGTGCCTAGCCCAAGCTACTTGCAGCTGAAGTCCAAGAGCACGAACCCGAACATTGGTGAACAGTGTGCTTGGAATTGGTGACAGTATTGATCTTCTTTCTTCTATATACTAACTGAATCCTTGAGAAAGATCCCCAAAGCAAGAAAACTTCCAGAAGGTAAGGGAGGGGACTATATCCCCATTCCCTTATAGACGGAAGCGGTGAATTAATATTAAGGAGGAAAGAGATATACTAAAATTAAATTTAAAATACTACAATCTGGATAAATTTAGGAACTAAAGAACTGTCAAGATTATACCCTAAAGTGTTTTGATGGAATTATAAAAAATACATAACAAAAAATAACTTTTTGATTGAAAAAAACTGAAAAAAGAAATAACTGCACCTAGTGGAGAATCAGAGCATAGAACACTAACAATAAGGACTCAGAAACTGGCAGAATGCTCAGAGATAAAGAATAATCTGTTCCTTTGCATTGCAAATAACCTTGAAGACAGCTGGGAACAAAGGAAGAGCTAGGTCAGCTATAGGATTAAAAAGTGTCTGAAAGGAAAAAAAAAACACCTGGACTGTTGTTTAAATTTAAGAACTGTTTATGGAAGAGAAAAACCTCGGCTCTTGGCTAATCTTTTAAAGGAGAATCTACAGGAAGGATTTAAAGTGGCTTAACATACTGAACTGTAATTTTGAATTGACTGATAATTGATCCTTGAATTAAAACATTGATGAAAGATTATTTGAAGGGGGGAGACAACATGGATATCGTATACGTATCAAAAAATGACAGGATGCCGTATTCAATATTTTCTCCTGAAGGATTTAGCCTGGAAAATCAAAGACTTCCAGAAGCAATATTTCAAGACAAGACAAATACTTTCCAGGAGGAAATAAATGCAAAGTTAGGGCAAACACAAATGACAACAGATTCAAACCACAAGTAAATTCGAAACAATTTTGATGATTTAAATAAGCATATTTCTAATTTAAATCTACAATTTAAAAACATCCAGGACATAATGACGAATGAATAAACAAATCAGATAACAGACCACAAATTAGAATAATATGATCACATTGATGAAACAACAAATGAAAAGAATTACATTCTAATACAAACAGGAAAAAATCTACAAGATTCTGATACAACAATAAAAATGGAATGGACTATAGAATTTTTAAGAAAACTATCAGAGTTTGGGAGACAGAAAGTATACATCTTACTTACTTCCATCTTTTGCATTCCCAACCACATTTGCAAAAATATAGGAACTGCTGGGTAAACAGATTATATCAACTTGGAACATTAATTGGCAAAAGAAGAAGACCAGAGACAGATGCAAGGGATTTGACTCGCCCTACCAGATGGACTAATACATGAACAAACACTTGTTTGAATATGGTTAAAAGAATAGAGAACCTTGAACATAAAGGGGCCCTATAACAAGAGATTTAAGTAATATAGTATGTTCTACAATATATGAAATGTAAAAATAGTGGGTTGATGTAACTTTTATTAATATAAGTGAAATATAAACTGATTTAAAAGGATGTTATACCTAGATACTATAAGATAGATAATAAGTTTTGGATTTCTATAATGCACGATAGAGAAAATTTGGACATTTAGATGACTAACATGAAATTATGACTGATGAGAATTGGATTGAATATAAGGGAAATTTAGCTTAAACAAAAATTACAAAAATAGGATGCATGGTGAATTAATGAGATGATGGTTATAAGAATAATATAAGCTAAAAAGCTATACATAGAGATTATTATTATTTGTACAAATATAAAAATGTGTTTATATTTAACCATTTATATATTGAAAATATTAAGAATTACATTTTGTTTAAGGTTGAAGGAGAATATAGATGGGAGAAGGGAAAATCAAAGAAATATATTATTAATTAATAAACTAATTATGGAATTATCAAATTTCATCATTGATAGTTAATTGATTATTATTGTCTTTTTTTCTTTTATTAAACCATAAACCAAGACAACATGCTGTACACTAGGCACTGGAGATTGTTATAGTTAAAACCAATAAAATATGTATAAAAAAATAAAATATGTGGCTAAGGCAAGGAAAGTGCCTGAGAGAGAAGGGTGAGTGGCTTGGTACTAAAGCCACACAGAAGATGGGAAGAAGGGAAAAGTACACCAGTCCTTCCCTATTCATCCACCAAGCCCCCTCAGAAATAGGTCTTATCTGAAAATGAAATCAACCAAGTTATTCCAAGTTTCAATTCAATCAGATGGTGAACTGTCTTAACAGTTCAGTTGAGTCACTCTTGTGTGAGCACATCTACTAAGAATGTAGCTGACAGAATATTTGCCATATCTCTCATGTAATCAACCTGATATAACAACTTTAATAGCTGACTAATACACAGCAGTTTTATAAAGTACTGTACTAGAGCTTCTGTTCCTCAGATTCTTACCTCTGTAATTTCTGTGGCTGCAAATTTAGAAGAAAACTGCATTTCTTGTGCATCGCTCATAGAGCTCAAAACTGTGTCTGAGTTACTCTGATTAAATGAATGGGTCTCTAATTCTGGTAGAACTAAGAGCGATGATGAAGATTTGATATCTGGGACCATGTCTGCAAACCAGTCCAGCTCTGTGTCATGCAATTCTTTCCTCTTCACCTGGATTACAAACTCTTCTCCTAAACCACTTTTCAACTTAGATTTCTCTGGAAATGATGTTTTTGTCAAATAAGACTTTTGATTCTGGTCTCTGTTGCTGATGGACCCTGGCAAAGAATTATTTCGGAGAGTTCTAAGTTCTTTTTTGGGCTCAAATGTATTTGGAGGCAGATGCAGCTCTGTGATGTCATTTATCCCTCTATCATAGTGACTGTTTCCTGAAGAGAGCTTAAAGGGAGGGCTAGGAGCTTTCTTTATCCAAGATTTCTCTTCTCCTTCATGATTGGCAAGACATGGATGGCTGTTAACACAAAAGTCTTTCAGTTTGGATTCAACAATTCTATTTTTTTCTGACTTGAGCTCTTCACATTCATTCCAGTCTGGCCATTCCTCTGTCTTCTTCTCAGTCACATGGTGGCAGTTTTTGCCATTATTTATTGTACTTATTCTACTAGGAATATTATATAAGTTCAAAGAGTCTTGCTTCCCTAGGGAATATACACAAGCTTTGATCAGTGATTTAGTGAAACTAAATGAAGTCACACACACATACACGCACTTTTGTACTTAAACATACAGTACAAGCATATTACTTCCATTTACTGACTTAACTGTAATGCAAGGCAAGAAAATATTTTCTAAAGCTGAATAATAGCTGCCTAGCTATCTCTCAATTACTATAACATTTCACTTATTTACATTCAAAAGAAACAGATCTTATCATAGATTTCCCAATATCTTAGCCAAAAGTATAGATCTGGATTTTGCCTTGCATTGGCAGATATAACAATTTTTAGAAAGGCAAAAATAAGCAGGACCAAGGCTACCTTTTCTTAGAGCAATGTGAGAACCTTCCCCTGGTACATTGGTCTTGTTGCTGAAGGGCAAACTTCCAGAATTGTGGCACTTGAGAAACATACTTGAATTATGCTGTAGTGGCAGATAGATTAGTTTACCCTCACAGTTCATTACATCATCATAAGAATCTGTTAAGATATTAAGACATATATAAGGATATATAGAAAAAAGGAGCAACCCGTTAATATCAAATCATTTAAAACATATTTAATACTTTTCAGAATACTGTTTATTTAGTTTCATTAATAAAAGCATGAATTATTTGCTCTTATAAGATGGATAAACAGTTATAAAAATTGCAAGCAAAGCAATAAATCGGAGCTGGGGAATCTGATCTGTATGTCCAATTTGGTCTTCTAAGACAACCCATCTGAACAGGAATCCTTATCACCCAGCAGCAGGATGCTTTCTCCTCATCACCTTACACAGTAAACTGATAAAAGAAACGGAGCCTTAAGCCCTACTCCTGACATTGCTCTTCCCCCAAATGAGACTTAGTTCCACAAGTCTACTGGTACAGTAGACAGATTTAAAAACAGAAATTCTTTCTCCTGCCTGAGTTCAACCTGCCTGAACAGATCTAATGTGTAATGATGAATGAAATATGTTAAGATGTTAATATTTTTAGAGTTTTGGGGACATGTGATCTGACACTTTATTATGATGATGAGTCTTTTATGCTACTTTATATCTTCTGAAATTTCACTGTGAGCAAGAAGAAAAATAGTAAGGAGCTATGTAAATTGAGTTGCACAGACAATTCTATCTTGGGAAGTCTTTAATTCAAAAATTATTTTCTCTGTCCAGAAGCTGTTTACCCACACATTTCCCATTACAAACCAATTCAGTGAAACCCAGAAGCACATCTGAGATCAGAAGATTGTAATGCCAATTCTTTGATGATCCAGCATGTTCACCAAACACCCAGAATAAGATAAAACAGTACTGCATCTTTATGAAAAAGAATTTGCTGTATCGATTAATGATTCCTATCTACTAGCTACACAATTATTCCAAGTTACATAACATCATTACACTTTAGCTTTGTTTAGAACTTATTATATAAACAGCCTTCCATATCAGGGAGAAAATTATTGCAATTTAATGGTTCAGTAACTATTCCCAAATGAATCCTAAGCATGTAACTTTGTCCCTGATGCTTTCCTTTTTAAAGTATAGCACAGATTTGTGATTAAGTATGTTGTTCCAATTACATTGTCTGTTCTAGCTTCATCAACAGAGCTTGTTTTGTTTGTAGGAGAGCTAAAATTGTCTATATTTATTTACCTTCAGAGGAAAGATCCATAATTTTAGTGAAACTTGGGGCTGAATGCTTGAAGATCTTTGTTCGGTCACCCCCCACAACCACATCTGGTCCAAGGAATGAGACTAGCACTCCTAAGCTTTGCAGTGTCACAGCCACTAGAGAATCACTAGTATCTCGCAAGCCAAGTAAAACCTAGAATAAAGATATTCTGTCAAATGGAGTTGGCTTCCTACCCACCTTCAGTTAAAAACAACAACAATGTAGGTCTGAAAAATCCCTTTCTTAATAGCTGTAGTACTTGGGGGGGAGGCAGATATCCCAAAAGGTAGTTTTTTGGAGCATTTACTACCACAACAATATTTTCAAGCTGGTTTCATCCAGATTTATCTGCTTTGTGTAGATTTAGAATTGAATATTTATACAAAAGAGTTTTGAAATGCCGAATACTTGTTCCCACTTCCGACTGCCCAGCACAGATAATACTAAGTGGGTGTAACTATGTAAACAAGAAAAGGTGGATAAAAGGGAAAATCAATCCAGATGGAAGGATGGCTAGAACTTCAGAATCATATTCCTGAAGAGAAATGAAAAAGACTGGTTGACTTTATCTTTGTAAATAATCTCACTGCAGAAATCAACAATCCTTAATCATTCTATTTATTAGAAAGAAAATCCCCTCCCCCCCCCACATAATTACTTACGTCTTGAAATTACATTACCTAGCATAGGCATCCACAGCTAGTCACAATAACATGACAAAACATGCATCGTGATATGACACAAACTCCATCTTTTCCTACTCGTATACTAGCATACTTGTTGCATGTAAGTACTTCAGTTATAGAGTTGAGTTGTGAGGTTGCAATATACATTTTGTCACTTGACCTGCTATGGTCCAAATGATGAACTGTTTAACTTAGAACATGGTAATCAAATGAATTGGCAGTCACTATAAATAATAAGAACAAGTGTCTGAAATGGAGGGGGGAGAAACAACTGTTTCCCTTAAGAGGTGAATAGTACCCTTGTCTTGTCCTCCCCCATGTGTAAAGGATGCAATGTAGAGTCTCCTTTGTCCGTGAAGGCTGTCTGCTGGAATGAGAATGCTCAGCATCCCTAATCCCTTGAAAGTTTCCATGGCAAAATTTCCTTTACTCACTGTCTATGTAAGAGCCACTGAACTAGAATGTACTACAAAGTAATGCATAAGGTAACTTGTGCCTGCAGCCCAGCACAAAAGTCAATCATACATAAATCAGTCATGTAAGTTTGGAGTTTCATTTTTGCAAACAGAAAGAAAAAACAGATTAAATATTCATCCTAACTTAAGTATTATTTTATGATCAATTCACTGAGATTTATTGCAGAGTTTTATGCTTCCAGAACGCTACTTCATTCTCCCTATGTGTTTAGCTATATGTATGTATGATGTATCCTATCCTGCCCTTTTTGGATATATGGCCTTAGTCAATTTATATACCCAGATACACAAATGTTTGTCTATCTGTATCATCTATCTCATATGCATAGATAGGTTGGGGGGAAAAGCCTCCTGACAAAGTAAGGAAGCAGGGCAATATGTAGAATGTTTTTCACCTGTGGCAATATGATGTTTTTCAGCTCTTTCTGTGTAAACAGTTCTGCATAGGCATCTAGGTGAGACAGCAGTACCATCCGAACATGTTCTTCGTGCACCTCAAAGAGTTTCAGCAGCACTGGGCTGACATGTGCTTGGAACACAGCTGGAGACAGTAGGCCATTGATCTGGCTGTCACTCAATTTATCTGGGGTGAAGAAATTGGAAAGTTAAGATGATGCCAGATAAAACTGGCAATTCAAAGTTGTTATCACAACTATTACCACAAATATTTCATTTTACATTTAACTATTTAAAATTTAAAACTAAAAGTTTTTAAAAAGATCTATTGCCTTGTTTAACATTTGAAGCACTACCGGTATGTGGAAAAAAAAAGAGAAAGCTACTTGCTTACTGAAACCAATGGGAAGGAAGAAAGAAGTCAGTATGGCAACTTTCATTAATCTCTAAGAACAAAAACCCCATTAGCACATTATCTCAGTGAAAGAGTTAGAAAATCAGGATAGAAAACATGGCAGAAGAGGTGAAAACAGCCATCACAACTTTTGTCCCCTAATGCAGGGCTTTTCAACCTTTTCACCGACTGTACTATGGCAATATTCGAGTACCACCTAGCAAGGTGTCAAAAACTTGATGACCAAAAAAAAAAAACCTGTTCAAAGTTGCAACTGCACTGAAATGACTTATGACCATTTTTCACACTTATGACCATTGCAGCATGCCCACGTCATGTGATTTATATTTGGATGCTTGGCAACTGATTCATATTTATGATGGCCAGTGTCCCAGGGTCATGTGATCCTCTTTTGCAACCTTTTGACAAGCAAAGTCAAAATGGCCGATAAAAAAAGGGTTGAGCCTACACCATTCAGTATAGAAGAAATGGTGTACTTATCTACAAAATACCTAAAGTCCCTGCAACCCTGTAAAAAACTTGGACCAAAATATATAGGGCCTTTTCCAATTAAAAGAATCATAAACCCAGTAACAGTAGAATTAGAATTACCCCAAAATCTCAGGCAAATATATCCAATTTTTCATTGCAGCTTGCTGAAAAGAGAGCATCAGTCATCGTTACAGCCAAAAATACCCCCCCACCACCACCTCCAATCATGGTGGAGGGCGAACAACACTTTGAAATAAAGGAAATCCTAGACTCTAGGAGATATCATGGAGCGACTCAGTACCTAGTAGCATGGAAACACCTCCGTGCCTCACAAAACAAGTGGGTCCATAAACGTCATGTCAGAGCTCCAAAGCTATTAAAGAAGTTTCACACAGAGTATCCTAACAAGCCTGACTAACTTGTATACCTGTTTTGTTTTCTTTCAGGTGGATCTATTTTATTTTTAAGGGTGCAGGATGTAAGAATCCAATTATATTTCATCTCTAGTTATCGACTATGGAAAATCCCATTTCTGCCCTCTCTGGATTCTGTCATATGATGAAGGGGAAGGGGGGTGAACAAAGGGGTTTTATAGCTCTCACTTCCTTCAGTACAACTTCAAAGGAATTGAATGGGGATATCACCAAAAGGACTAATTAATAACAATGGGGTCATCAGCTTTCATCTGCTTCTCTCTGAAGTCTGCCTTCCACCGGCAGTGAGGAAAAAGGGGGTGGAAATGTTAATGCCTGGGATTGTCGCTGGAAAGATGATGGGGTGGGGTGGGGCTGCTGGGGACCCCTTAAAACCTTGAACCGTAGGGCTTGGGCCCCAAGTCCTGTCTAGAATGCCTGCAACCATTTTCTCTTAATAAAGGATGCCTATTGGAAGAAATATTCTAAGAGTTCTGTCTTCTTAAGATGCAAAGTGGGGTGGGTCTTTACATCTTGTTTGTTTGTTGCTGCCAGCACAGGTGGCTGCCACAGCAGTTGTAGATCGGCTCATGGTCGGCCTGCATGATCTTTCCCCACCCTCCTCCTCCTTCTCCTTTCCCTTCGGTGCAGCTAGAGCTGACTCCACCTCCTCCCAAGGCTGCTTTTTTTCTCCTTCTCCCACCCAAACTGCTTCCTTTTATAGCCTCTCCTGTCTCCGCCTCCTCCTTTTCTGGGTGAGCCAGAAGTGAGCCTGGAGCCTTTGCCTTGCCCCAGCCACTCTGCAGCTCCAGAGGACTCTCTCACCGTAAGTCCTTGCCTGTGCTAGGTCGTTCCCTCCCCCACTACACTTGGCTGGGCAGGGCTGCGTACCACCTGCCACGTGCTAATGCACCACAGGTGGTACGCGTACCACCGGTTGAAAAGCCCTGCCCTAATGTATATGACCTGGTTAATCATATCATCCTGTGGCACTTCATCTGGGGCATTCCAACTCTCAGACTGAATGCATGCTGGAGAGATAATATTCAATGTTTACCCTTCTTGGGCCCCAAAAGATGAGGAAGAAAACTCTTCACAGCTACTGGCTCAGCAAACACAAGCTGATTGAGCAGGAGAGGCACCAAGCGCAAAGCAATCAGCTTCTCTGACAGGCCAGCCACTCTATCTAGCAGGAATCTGTATTAAGAAAGAAACTGGTCAGTGCCTCAGACAGTTTCTACATTTATATTTTACATTTACCACTTCTCACCTCGAGCATTTAACCCTTTGAATATAAGAACAAGCTCCATAATTTCTTCCACTGTTCTCTATCCCCAAATGTAGAAATGCAGATATGAACCTATTAATAACCTGGAAATTGAATCTGTCAAGCTTGCATTTTTTTTAAAATAACCACATTATACTTGTCCACCAAATCATACCAAAAAGGCAACCATAATGATAATGATTCAGTCGAGATGACGGACTCGTCTTGATCCTGTTGTGTGGGAGGACTTTGACCCTGTGGCACCCGATGAAGTGGACAAGGCCATTGGAGCTGTGAGTTCCGCCACCTGTTTATTGGACCCGTGCCCCTCCTGGCTGGTTTCAGCCAGCAGGGAGGTGACGCGGGGCTGGGTTCAGGAGATTGTCAACGCTTCTTTGAGGGAGGGGTCCTTTCCGGCTCCCTGCAAGGAGGCAATTGTGCGCCCCCTCCTCAAGAAGCCTTCCCTGGACCCAGCTGTATTAAACAACTACCGTCCTGTCTCCAATCTTCCCTTTATAGGGAAGGTTGTTGAGAAGGTGGTGTCACTCCAGCTCCAACGGTCCTTGGATGAGGCTGATTATCTGGGCCCTCAACAGTCAGGATTCAGGCTCGGCTACTCCACGGAAACTGCTTTGGTCGCGCTGACGGATGATCTCTGGCGGGCCCGGGATAAGGGATTTTCCACTATCCTGGTGCTACTTGACCTCTCAGCGGCTTTCGATACCATTGACCATGGTATCCTTCTGCATCGACTGGAGGGGTTGGGGGTTGGAGGCACTGTTTTGCAGTGGTTCACCTCCTACCTCACTGGTCGGTCGCAGTCGGTGTTGGCGGGGGGTCAGAGGTCGACCCCTAGGTTCCTCCCTTGTGGGGTCCCTCAGGGATCGGTCCTCTCCCCTCTGCTGTTTAATATCTACATGAAACCGCTGGGTGAGATCATCCGACAACACGGGGTGAGATATCATCAGTATGCTGATGATACCCAGCTTTACATCTCCACCCCGTGTCATTTCAGTGAAGCAGCGGAAGTGATGTGCCGATGTCTGGAGGCTGTTAGGGTTTGGATGGGTGCCAACAGGCTCAAGCTCAACCCCGACAAGACGGAGTGGCTATGGGTTCTGCCTCCCAAGGATAATTCAATCTATCCGTCCATCAGCCTGGGGGGGGAGCTTTTGACCCCCTCGGAGAAGGTCCGCAACTTGGGCGTCCTCCTCGATCCACAGCTAAATTTGGAACATCATTTTTCGGCTGTGGCGAGGAGGACATTTGCCCAGGTTCGCCTGGTGCACCAGTTGCGGCCCTATTTGGACCAGGAGTCTCTTCTCACAGTCACTCATGCCCTTATCACCTCGAGGCTCGACTACTGCAATGCTCTCTACATGGGGCTACCTTTGAAAAATGTTCGGAGACTTCAGGTAATGCAGAATGCAGCCGCGCGAGCAGTGTTGGGCTTGCCCAGAAATGCCCACATTTCGGCATCACTCCGCGAGCTGCATTGGCTGCCAATTGGTCTCCGAACCCAATTCAAAGTGTTGGTTATCACCTATAAAGCCCTACATGGCATCGGACCAGGTTACTTACGGGACCGTCTGCTGCCCCATGAATCCCAGCGGCCAGTTAGGGCCCACAGAGTCGGCCTTCTCCAGGTCCTGTCAGCCAGACAGTGTCGCCTGGCAGGGCCTAGGGGAAGAGCCTTCTCTGTTGCGGCCCCAGCCCTCTGGAACCAACTTCCCACGGAGATCCGTGTCGCCCCCACCCTCTCCGCCTTTCGTAAATTACTCAAAACACACCTCTGCCGGCAGGCCTGGGGTAGTTAACATCTTGCCCCAAGCCAGTGTATGTCTGTGTGTATGCTGAATGATTGGGTTTTTTTAAAAAAAAAATTAAGAGGTTTTATATTTATATGTATTTTTATGTTGATTTCTACTGTGTTGTGAGCCGCCCTGAGTTCTCCGGAATAGGGCGGCATAGAAATCGAATAAATAAAATAAATAAATAAATAAATAAAATAAACCAAAGACACATAATTAAATATTTAAGTTCCTTATTGTATTCCCTCCACCCTCCTCAATAACAAGACACAATGTCTACTTCTCCATATGAAGGCACAACTATGGATTTGAAGTCTCTAATTCATGATATCTGACCAGTAAGAAATTCACATACACAACCCCATGGAGGATGCTAATTTGGTCTAGAACATTTGTAGATTACAAACTCCTTATCAATTATTAGGTCATCTTCCTGAATGTCTCAAGCAATACCAGATATATACTTTGAGCATGTACTTTTTGCATTGGTAGATGATGCCATTTCCTATTTTATGTATATTTCATAGAAAATATTATTTCTGTGTAGTTGAACTGGAAAATGTCTGGGAATGTTCATGCAGCTATTCTTTTTTGATAATTGCTATTAACAGATCTAAATTCCCATATTAAAGCAACTTTGAAGATTAAATTTATCTCTCTTTCAAATAGCCAAGAAAGCAGAGCAATTTTTTCAATGGAGAGCATTCCATAATATACAAAGAAATATTGAGAAAAGGCCTCAGTAAATAAAGGTGTCCCCAAAATGGTTAAGGCATCAGGCTAGAAACTGGGAGTCCCAGAGTTGTGGTCCCACCTTAGGCATGAAATCAGCTGTGTGACCTTGTACCAGACACTCTCTCTTAGCCTTGAGAAAGAAACAATGGCAAACCACTTCTGAAATCTTGCCATCAAGACTGATTCAAAGGCACAAGAAAAAAAATCTTGAAGCCAAGAATTGCTTAGCAGCCTAATTTAGCATACCCATATATCTTTCTAGATACTCTTCATAATAAATAAAACAACTTTTATATCATTCTTTTGCAAATTATTTTTATGTCTTGAAAAATGACACTACTTTCAAATAACCTTAATGAAATTTTAAAGCATATTTTCATTTATGTGTAAATTTTTATGAAAATGCCAATAAAATGCTAATTATTTCAACTATATAAAGTAACATAGGTAAGTAGCAGAGTATATAATTCTAATGTAAAAGGTTTCAAGTTATTCTTTTTCTCTGGAAAGGTAAAGTACTGTAGAAAAGAATGACACATATTATTAATTCAGACACAAGTTTCTGATCTATTTATCAGAATATAATACAGTAATGAATTACCATCATAACTAGCTTTAGAACTGCCACTTTGAAAATTTATTTTAATTTTTTTTCTAGATTTTAGAAGATGACCACTTGCACAAATGAAAAAAAAGGAATTAGCTTCTTATAATTTGATGCTACTTTCCAATTTTTATGAGGTTATCTGAACTATACATGAAATCTTTAGCATTTCCCAGTTATTTTTATTTTCAGTTTCTCAAGCAATAATCACTGTAGTCAATCAAACAAACAACAAAGAACTTTATAAAATGCCTTGGAAAGTAATATATAAAAATAAGAAAACAGTCAACATTTATTCTTACTTGAAAAATTCTGTTTTTTCCTCCTCAGATTTCAGTGTTAAACTATTCAGAAAGCTCACAACTTCTAAGAAATCATTTCTGAAAAAGTTTAAATGGTTATTATTGAGCAAAGACATACAAAGAGAACAGAATAAGTCAACATCCACAAATAAAAATGACTCATTTGCAAATAGAAAGATGCAGTCATGTTCCACAATGTGATGATACCAAAATACAAACTTAGAGATTTCTCCCAAGAACAATTCATGTTAAATCAGCATCAGACTCTGGCACAAGCTAGTTGTTAAAAAATAAAAACAAAAAACTAACTACTTCACATCAGAAACTATGCTATAAAAACCGGGTGAATGCAGTAGAAAAACATGTAGACAACAATATTGATTATTCTTTTAATAAAAGCTTATTTTGTCTATCAGTGTTGCTTGTGCATTGATCACAGATTATGGCAAACACTAGAACTCTTCAAATCATTGCTCATATCTTATATATTACCAAGATTGAAGCAATTGCAATTGCAGTATTATTTAGTTTCTAATGAAAAGAATAAAAATTAACTAAGGATATATTTATTTGTTATTATTCAGCTCCTCATCAAATTTTCAGATGACACTAAACTGGCAGGAACAGCCAACATTCCAGAAGACAAGCTCAGGAACAAAAGTTGAACAATGGGCCCTATCCAGAAAATGAATTTTAATGTGGAGAAAAGCAAAGTTTTACATTTAGGCAGGAAAAATCAAACGTACAAGTACAGATTGGGCGAGACCAGGCTCAAAAACAGTAATAGTGAGAGGGATCTTGGAATCCTAATGGATGATCAGTTGACTATGAGCCAGCAGTGTGCAGCAGCAGCCAAAAAAGCTAATACAATCCTGGGTTGTATAAACAGAGGCACAGAATTAAGATCACACAAAGTATTAGTACTGCTTTATAAAACCCTAGTGCAGCGGTTCTCAACCTGTGGGTCGCGACCATTTCACGGGGTCGCCAAACAATGCAGTCCGCCATTTTTTCCCCTTTTCCCCTCGGCTGGCATAGGGGGCAGCACCGCGGATGCGGGCCGTCGCGCCGCGCATGCGTGGTGCAGGTCGGGGTCGCAGCCCAGAAAAGGTTGAGAACCGCTGCCCTAGTGAGACCACACCTGGAATACTGAAACCAATTTTGGTCACCATACTACAAAAAAGATGTTGAGATTTTGGAAAAAGTTCAGAGAAGAGCAACTAAAATTCAAGGCCTGGAGATTAAAACATGAAGAACAGCTGCAGGACTTCAGTTTGACTACTCTAAAGAAAAGAAGAAATAGAGGTGACATGATAGCAGTATTCCAGTATTTGAGGAGCTGCCACAAAGTAGAGAGGGTCAAACTATTCCCCAAAGCACCAGAGGGAAGGACAAGAAACAATGGTTGGAATCTGATCAAAGAGAGAAGCAACCTGGAATTAAGGAGAAACTTCCTAACAGTGAGGACAATTAACCAGTGGAACAGCTTGCCTTTAGAAATCATGAGCGCTCATCACTGGAGGTTTTAAAGAAGAGACTAGACAGTCACTTGTCTGAAATGGTATAGGTTCTCCTGCTTGAGCAGGGGGCTGGACTAGAAGACCTCCAAGATCCTTTCCAGCTTCTATTCCAGTGATGGCGAACCTTTTAGAGACCGAGTGCCCAAAAACTGCCCCACCCCTGCTCCGCCCTCCCTGCTCCGCCCCTGCCCCCGCCCCCGCCCTGTCCCTGCCCCCTCGCCCGCAGGGCCACCCACCGCCTCCATGGCCCTCCGCAGCAGATCACCCAGGCAGCCCTGCAGCACCATGGTGGCCATGCCCTCTGCCCACACCCCACAGCATGATTTGCACGGGATGGGGCACGAGGGCAGAGTCTTGTCCCTGCTGCCCGGCTGCCATGTCTTTGGCTGCACTACTCTGCGCAGGCCATGCCCAGGGGCAACTCTCCTCTGGGGGTGTGCTGGTGTCGGGGCGCGAGGGGAGGCAGGAATGGGGCGATGGCGCGCGGGCCCACAGAGAGGGCTCCGAGTGCTGCCTCTGGCACACGTGCTATAGGTTCATCACCATTCTATTCTATTCTATTCTATTCTATTCTATTCTATTCTATTCTATTCTATTCTATTCTATTCTATCCTTTCACCCATGTTTAATTAGAAAACAAAACACGTTCAGTAAAGCTTTGACAAGTTAGTTTATATTTTAGTAACATACTCACCTAAAAAATTGATGACACAGTAGGTTGGACAGTGGGGAGCGGCATGTTAGATCTGGATTGAGCAAAGTGGAGTGCAATGTATGCTGAAAGCTGGAAAGTACATCCTCTGAAACTAAAACATAAAGTTTAATAATAAATTCTCTTTGAAACTAAGAACAAAAAGTTCTGTCAAAACAAGAGAGCATATTGAAAAATGAAAATGATTTATTCTTTTGCACCTTAAGCAAACATTAACTCTCCAGAACAGCTTCTTTTTTCCTTATAGTGGCTATAAGGAGAAAATAAAATGAGCTAAATGAAGATACAGGTACTGAAATGGCAATGAAATATAACAGAAGATTATTTCAAAGGAATGAAAGTGAAGAAGAGGTTTTTCTACTTGAAAATTCTGAGAAAATAAATAAAGATGCACATATGCACAGAAGAGTTTATAAGTTTATTTGCCTCACAAGTAAAAAAAACAGAATTATTCTGTTTGGGATCAGGAAGGAAGATTTCAAATTTTACAATTAAAGACAAAAAGCAACCACTAAAAATTGTCAACTTTTATATCAATTGCTGATCCAATCTATACAGGATATTCAAACCACTGCTGCCTTGGATTAATATTAAATGACATAAAAGACTGATTTTTGAAAAATCTCTTCTAGGGATTCTAATACACAATCCCTGCAGTTATTCACTGCCAGGTTTGAAAGGCAATATTTTACAAATGACATTGTGTGAAGTGCAGGGTTTTGTAAAGAAACCTACTGGGTTTAATTACCTGTTGAAAAAATATCATGGCACAAATAATGGACAACTCAGTTCCTTCAGAGATAGTTCTTATGATTTTACATGGAGTTTTTATTTACTAAAATCAGAACTTTCTAATCTTGTGCTCTCTAGAGCAGAATGGGATGGTTCACAATGGCCAGCTCAATGCAGATGGGTGGGTGTGGCCAGGCAGCAGCAGACAAGGGAGCGCGCCAGGTCAGCACAGATGATTCGGTGCAGCCAGGTGGGCTCAGGATGGTGAATGTGGCTGGGTGGATGGGATCAAGTGGACGCATTGGCCAACTGGGTGTGGGGTGGCCGAGTGGGCGCAATCGGGTCAGCATGGATTACTCGGTGAGGATGACTCGGTCAATTGGGCACAGCTGGGTGGGCACACTGGGTAGGCATGGCCAGGTCAGCGTGGAACAAGTCACACCAGCCAACTGAAGGTGGGGACAACTCAGCACCCCACCAGCTCCTTGCCTCCCTGAATTGACAGCAGCCAAGCATGGAACTGGGTGTCATTTTATCCCACTCCAGCACTGCAACCTCAAAGGGAGAGAGACCCACAAAGCCCTCCAAGGTCAGAAAAACTCACTTTCTGCCTCTGCCATTCCCAACAGCTGTTGGGTTGAGACCAAGTGTTTTGTCCCAGCCTACGTGAGTCCTTGTTATGCTCTCAAGGAGAAACCCTTCTTCCAAGAAACAGGCAGGAACCGCAAGAAAAAAAAACTCCTTTTATTCTCACAGATCTGAGTCAATGTCCAAGGCAAACAAACACAGTCCACAGAAACTCAATCCTCAACACGAACAGTTGCCTTCAGCAACCAGCGCCTCCCACACCTTCCCTTTTGTAATTCAGCCAAGGTGTGGCTTCCTAACGCCTTCTCCTTTGCCTTTGGAGCCGCCCCATTGCATTCCTCTGTCCTACTTGCTTCTCTTGCCTGCACATTCGTGCATCTGGGATTTTTCCCAGCTGTTCTTCATCACTGTCCAACTCAGGCTCCCAGCACAGCTATGTCTCAGCCTGAGCGCGAGTAGAGGGGCCAGGGTCCTGTCCAACTATAAGTCTTGGAGCTCCTCAGAGCCTTCCTCTGACTCTAATGTCACTCCAGGCCCCTCCTCCTCATCTGATTTCTCAGACTCAACTGCTGGATCCACTGGCTGGCAAGGAATCACAACACCAAGTATTATTTGGAAGTTGCAGGGGGATGACGTAGAAAGCTCAGTTCTTCACTCCCACAACTATAGACAGCAAGATATTGAAAAGATAAGGTTTTGTCTCCCTTGGGGCAAGATATAAAATGTGACAGCTCTTGAGATGCAGGTGGGCCAAAGAGCACTGCTTGAGTATTATCTTTATGTATATCCAGTGCTTTTTTTTCTATAAAAAAAGATGCCGGAACTCACACACGTCACAGAACCCACCTTGCTTACCCTACAACAGTGGTTCTCAACCTTTTTCAGGTTGAGACCCCACTTGCCCCGCCTATGCGCGTTGTGACCCCGGCGCGCGCACGCGACGAAAAAAAAAACCAAAAAAAAACACCACAAAATGGCGGACTGCGATGGACCGATCCGCACATGCGCGGTGCGCGACGAAAAAACAAAACAAAAAAACACAAAATGGCGGACTGCGACGGGCCGATCTGCGCATGCGCGGCGCGCGCGATAAAAAAAAAACAAAAAAAAAACAAAATGGCAGACTGCGACAGGCCGATCCGTGCATGCGCGGCACGCGTGTAATGGAAAAAAAATGGCGGACCGCGACGGGACAATCCGCGTATGCACAGCGCACGCGCGATGGCCCGAACCGCGCTTGCGCGGCACGCGCACGACAAAAAAATGGCGGACCGCGGTGTCCGGCGACCCCCACGAAACGGTCATTCGACCCCAAATGGGGTCGCGACCCATAGGTTGAGAACCGCTGCCCTACAAGGTTCCATCCCAAAAAGGTGGCGGAACTCCGTTCTCGGTGTTCTATGAGGAAAAAAAGCCCTGTGTATATCCATTTAACTGTCAAGTGATCTACCCAAAACTTAATTAGCATGCTAATCAAAATGTCACTGGGTATTTAGTCAAATACTAACTGCAGTAAGGATATATTATGTCTGGGCTTCCGGTGGCTCCGCCGGCGTCGCTGGAGTCTCTAACGTGAGGCTCCGGTCTCTGAGTTAGTATAGCCGTCAACAACAGCGCTCAACAGCTGTTTGTTGCGGCGAAAAAACTCCTCTTCGGGCAAAGAAGGGGAGTAGAGCTTCAAGAGCCGGGTTGAGCCCTTCCAAGACCCCTGGAACAAGTTTTCAGGGGCAGAGAAGGTGTGCTCCCCAGGCACTTGAAACGCTCCTGCTCAGAGACGCTTCTGTCGGCTGACAGAATTAGACGCCGCGACCGCCTCTGCTTTGAAGAGAGAACAATAAGGATTTTTAAACAGACGGAGTGAATACAAGAGTCCTTTGAGTATTGCAAGTATTTTGTTATTTTGTTTATGCCTTTTTACTTATAACTTTCTTGAATCAACATAATTCTTTCAAAATGGCGATTGCTTTAAGCTTTCACTTACTCAGTGAAAGTGAAGAAATCGAAAGTATTGAATCTGCTGGAAAGTGAAACTGAATTTTCTCTTCTCTTTTTGAAGTGATGTTTGAGAGACTATTTAGACTTGATGTATTTACTAAATTATAACGCAAATTGGATTTTAAAAGAAATTGAGAAGGGAGGAATTGGCAATTTTAAAAATCTTTTTTTCTACTTTTTCCTTTTTTTCTTTTTTTCTTCTTTCTACTATGACTATGAGATATAAGGCAGCAATGGCAAAGGTTTTTTTAGAATCTCAAGAGCTTATACAGTCTCCTTCGGAAATGCTTACAATGAAAGACTTACAGAATGCTTTAACTGTTGCATTATTTCCAGTAATGGTTACATTATCTTCAATAAATGATAAGCTGGATAAACTGGAGAACAAGCTGGATAAAAAGATGCCAGAACAGAAAAAAGATTTTAAAGCTATGTCAGAAGTTTGTAACTTAGAGCTGAGAGAAGATATTATTGAAGTCAATAAAGGAGTATTTTTTTCAAATGAAACTGATCTTCAATTGGCTGCTGAACATTATATAATACAATTTAATCAAGAAGTAAAACAAGAACAATCAATTAGATCCCTTTTTTCAAATGGAATTGATTTACAATTGATTGCTGAACATCTTATAATACAATCTAAATCAAAAGGAGAGCAAGAAAAAGAAGAATACAGTACTGAGTATAAAGAGAATAAAGGATGGATTTTGTTTGATAAACAGTTTATTTATGGACTGGAGGAAGAAGACTTGTTTCAAGAAAGGAAGGGTTGGTTATTCCTTTTTGATAAGCAGCAAGAAGAGGATTTATTTGATAAAAAAGAGACATTGATTCAGTTCAAGATGCGAATTACTTATGGAGGTGAAGAAGTAAAGAAGAGAGATTTATTATTAACGAGGGAGGCCTCGTTACAGAGGTCTACTTGGCTGAAAAAAAAACCTAGAGTTCGACTGAAATGAAATTTAAAATTGTATGCAAGGGTTTATGGGTAATTTAATATTATGGACTGAATTAAGGACTAAGATTATGAGTAAGATGTAAGAGAAGATGATTAATGGAAGACATAACTAAACTGATGAAGAATGTATTTGTTTTGAAATGATCTAGGTTTGATATTGAATTGATTGATTGAAGGGATAGATAAGCATTATGTGATTTGTTAAAGTTTTAGGAATGTAAATTAGAAATGGAATAAACTGATTGTCAGATGAGAAAGCCCAGAAGTCGATTGAAGAGATGAAATTTAATAAATGTAAGGTATTAAGGTTAATCTAAGATCATGGGGTGAATTTAAGACTAATTTTACAAGTAAGATGTAAGAAAGGATGTTTAATGGAAAAAGATTAAGATTATAAGTAAGTTGTAAGATAGGATGTTTAAATGATATATTAAGATATATTAAGATATATTATTACAAATTAAATGTATTAGATTTGACTTAGATTGGTGGTTTAGATGTAAATGATAAATACTATTCTTAACAAGATGAGCTGATTGTTTAAAGGATTAAGGTTAATTTAAGATTATGGATTGAATTAAAGATTATGGATTGAATTAAAGATAAATATTATAAGTAAGGTTTAGGAGAGGATGTTTAAATGAAGATATATATTAAGATATATTATGGTAAATTGAATTGAATAAGAATATAATTATTATTATTCTTTCTAGTCTAAAATTCTTGTTAAGATTATATAATTATTTTGTTTGATGTAGTGGGGTTTTCTTTTGTTATACCTTGTATTCACTCTGGGAAGTCGGGGGGGGGGGGTTAGGGAGGCTTGATAATCTTATACATGATGTTTTCTCAACTGCAATTGGGGTTGGAGGAAGAATAAATAATTACTGTTACTGTTATTAAGGGGTTGCTCGGGTGTCCTCTGGGCTCCACATCTGATGGGGAAAAAGGAAGGAGGAGTGAAGGTTGATGTAAGTGTAAGTTGATAAGAAGGGGGAAGAGGAGGATGGAGATAGAGAAGGAAGCAGAAAGAAGAGAAGGAGGGAGAAGGTAGGTAGTCAGTTGGTAAGTGAGGGGGAAGGATAGGGTTGGTGGGATGTGGTGGTGGGGGTGCCGAGCAGTGATGTTAATTGTTTGGGATGATTATTCTCAGTTGAGTTATTAGTATTAGATGTATTGAAATGTATTTATATTTTGTGTATGGATGATTGTTTACTTTTATATTATGATTTGATATGACTAGTTTCTTTTCTCTGTTAAAATTATAAAAAAATTAATTAAAAAAAAGGATATATTATGTCTATAGCATTCCCACATTCAATTATGGAAGTTACCAAATCAAAATATGAGATGGGCATATCACCTGGCAAGATTTATTCCTTAATACTGAGCTTTCTCCATCATCCCCCTGCAACTTACAAATAAACAGAAGGTCCAGTTGGGGGGGGCAGGTGTCCGGGAGCTACTTGGCCTCAAACCAACAGGTGTTGGGAATGGCAGAGGTAGAAAGTGAGTTTTCTGACCTTGGAGGGCAGTGCCCCTCACTTGCCCCTTCACTGGGGGATGATGGAGAAAGCTCAGTTCTTTACTCCCACAACGATACACAGCAAGATTTGGGGAAGATGAGGTTTTGTCTCCCCTTGGGGAAGATATAAAACATGCCAGCTCTAGAGATGCAGGTGGGCCAAAACCTCCCTTTTGATAGGATTGAGGGGGAACCAGTTCGTCCTCATACAAATCTTGAAGCCTCCAGTCTGGCTGGAGGAGGAGAAGGAGGAGGGCAACGGGGAACTTGTTTTCAGAGTGGTGGATCAACCCTCATTGGGCTCCAGCTTGAGCTCCAGGAGACTTCATGGATTTCTCTCCCTTTAAGATTGTGGTGCTGGAATGGGGTGAACCTGCATCCAGCTGCATGCTTGGCTGCTATTAGTTTAGGGAGGCAAGGAGCTGGTGGGGCACTAAGTTGTCCCCATATCCAGTTGGCCAGTGTGATTTGTTCCCCACTGATCCAGCCATACCCACCCATCTGTGCCCATTTGGCCGCTCCGAGTCATTCGCACCGAGTCATCTGTGCCGACCCCTTCAAGCCCATTCATATGCACCAACTCATCCAGTCTCAGCAGCTCATCTATGCATACCCAGTGCACCTACCCATCCATGCCGACTTGGCCATTGTGAGTTGTCCTACCCTGCTCTAGAGATGGTGGTCAACAAGATCAATATTAAAAGCCACAAGCAGAAACATGTTCCACAATTCCATTAAGCACTATATATGAAAGTATTTCCTTTTATCCATTCTGAATTGGGAGTGCATTTACATTTGAGGCAATATATTCTATTTCCAAGAATTCTTACCTTCTTCATTTAAAAAAGTAAGCAGATTTTCAACCATTACACCAAATGAGTAGGCATCTCGGGAATGCCCATGGTCTTCAGGAAGAAGCTGGAAGTCTACAGACTGTGGAATAAAAATATTATATGGAAGACCCTAACCATTTCCGAAACATTACCTTTAAATATATCATATTTCCTTAAATATTTAAAATATACAGTATGTACATCTTTCTATTGAAATACAAAGAGTACCATATTAGAGAAAAATTACCAAAACAAGGAGAGTTTATTTTAAATAAAAAAAAGATATGCACAGAGTATAGAAGAAACAGCATATAATCCTGGAGGAGCTGTTTGACCTACAATAAGGCTAAGGCCAGAGTCACAGCACTTGGTAAGAGATACATTAACCAAAGAACTTTTTGGGTTCTGAAATCAAGGGCATCATCAGGGAAGAAACCCTTGCAGTGGGCGAGTAGCATTAAATAGACAAGATAAAAAGCAAGAAGAGGCCCTACAAGAAAGGTTTAGACTTTAGAGAATACTTTTTTAAGTAGCTTTTTAAGTAATTTTTTAAAGTTCAGGTTTTCAGAACCACAGGAGTTACTCCCAGGATGATAAACAGCCTGCAAACATTATTTGAGAAATAATGGAGAGAGATGATACAAAATACTCATAACAAGAAATTTCTATCATCTTCAATTAGGGGAATAAACTGAAATTACAGATGAGAGTCTGATAGTAAAGCAAAATTCCAGGAAAATAATTAAGTGATCAAATTTATGAATATCTAGAAAATAATGCATTCTTTTCTAGGACTAACATATTTTTGTCAAAGGTAATATTCTTGATTTTAATATCACTACTACTACAGATAGGTGGATCAGCAGCTAGTTGAGCAAGCATACTTGATGCTTGTTCAATTAGCTGCTTATCCACCTGGCTGTAGCAGCAGAAATTTTGAAATCAAGAATATTTGATACTTGATGTATTCATTAATGGTTCATCATTAATTTAAAATGACATCTTGAATAGCGTGTCATACAGGATTTGCATCTTACATACTGTATGCTACCCAAAATATTTATAAATTATCTAGATGTGTGATAAAGGGATTACTTATCAACCTGACATAAAAAGTAGAAAGAGCAAAATCAAGCAAAAAAAATCAGCTAAAAGTAACAACATGAAATTTTACAGAAACATTGTATAACTGCAAATTGCTTTTAATCTTTCATAAAAATTTATGCTTTAGCCCAACATTATATTGTCATAAATTTGATAAGAGCTATTTTTCTTTTTTTAATTAATTTGTAATATAAATTACAAAAATATAAAAAAAAATAATAGGAAAGATATGGGAGGGAGGAGAGAAAAGAGTAGGAAAAAGAGGAAAAAAGAAAGAAAAGGCGTTGACTTTGGGCTCCCTTTGGTGCAGTAGAATAAGATAATAACATCAAATCTCAACCTTTTACTTTTACATAATAGTATAAACTAGTCATTTCTATAACAACAAATCTATCTAATCGGTAAAACCCGAAATCAAAGTTTCATTTTTTCCATCTCGAGCACAAAGTCCAGAGGTTTCCAGAAGGAGAAATAAAAGTAGTTGTATTTTTTTCTTAATCAAAGCAGTCAGTTTAGCCATCTCTGCTAACTCCATCAATTTTTGCAGCCATTCGTCCATTGTGGGAATCAAAGTGTCCTTCCATTTTTGAGCATAAAGTAACCTTGCTGCCGTCATCATATATAGCATCAAAGTTCCAATTTTCCCCCCACATCCTTTTCATTAAAACCAAAAGAAAAGTTTATGGTTTTATCTTTATATTCACTTTGAGAATCTTCTGTATTAGGATGTGAATCCTACTCCAATATTTCTTTGCTTTGTCACATGTCCACCATAAGTAATAAAAGATTCCGTTACTTTTGCATTTCCAACATTCCAACATTGCATCTGACAACATTAAATTGTCAAAGGCGTTCTCTGCATCCAAGAATATTAAAGCTGCCTATTTCTCATTATGATATTGTAAATATTCAATAATATTCAAAACAGTCCACACATTATCCTTTAACTGTCTTTTTTGGCAGAAAGCCAGACTGATCTTCATGAATATATGCCTGTAAAACCTTCTTTAATCTTTTTGCCAAAATTGCAGCAAAAAGTTTATAGTCATTGTTTAGTAATAAAATTGGTCTATAATTTTTTATCCTTGTGACATCTTGGTTTTCCTTCAATAATAATGCAATATTAGCTTCTTTCCAAGTTTGAGGCATCTTTATCCCCTGTAATATCTCATTCATTAGATCCTTTAATGGCTGAAGTTCATCTTCAAAGCATTTATAATATTGGCTTGTAAGACCATCTGGACCTGGAGCTTTGCCTGATTTCATTTTTTTAATGACTTCTGATATTTCAAAGATAGTTACTGAATCGTTCATAAGTTTTCTCTTATGGAAAGACTTTTTGATAAGATCATTCATTAACTGTTATTACCTTCACAAATTTTCTCAATCATTCTCTTTTCCCTTTCTTTTTTTCATATCATGTCGAAATAGATTTATGTCACTCTGAAAAAAAAATACATTCTCTAGCAGAGCCATTTCTTAGCCTCCATGAATTTATTAATGCTAAATTATCCATCATCTCAAAAAAAGTCATTGGTAGTTTACCCTGAGAGGATTTAATCCCGTTAGTAGATGTTCTATCCAAAACTGTGGAAGTCACTCCATTCCAATCCCCCCAAATAAGCCACTTTTCATGCAAAAAAGGTAGTAATTGATCCGTAAGATTGAAAAAAATTATTTATCATCCTTTGGCACATAAAGTCCAACTACTATTGATTTTATTCCAGTAAGTTCAATTTCCACTGCTACAAATCTACCATATTCATCTGATAAAAGTAACTTAGGTTTATATTGGGGTTTTATATATAGAACAACTCCATTAATCTTTATACCAGGAGATATATATTTTTTTACCCTTAGATGGGCATTTGCCCCATTAATATTCCATTATTATAAATGTAATTTCCTTCTTTGGACATCTCAGCCACATCTTCTTCAGTATCAACTTTTTGAGGTTGATCTACTTCTAGTTGCTTCTCTGTATCCATTTCTTCAGCTGGATCCAAAATTGGTTTATATCAAGAAGTCCTTAGCTTTTTTTCTATAGAATTCAGTCTGAATCTTTGCTCTTGATAAGTGAATATCACTCCTTCAAGTTTGTCCCAGCAAAAGGGATTTTTTTCTTCTTCTTCAGGATATCAGTAAGGAAGGAATAAGCTTTCCTTTTTCTCAAAATTCTGACACGGATTTCCTTCAAAACAATTATATCCACGTTTTCCATTCTTAGTTTAGATATAAAGTGGCAATCCAAAACATGATCTGTCATTATTCTTCTTACAAAGTGGACTAAGACATCCCTTGATAATTTTCTCATGGTAGCAAATCTGGAATTTAGTCTATAAATTTTGTCTACTTCAAGATTGAGAATCTTTCTTCCCAATTAATTAACCTGGCCAAGGCTTTAATAATTCTTGATCTAATATCCTCTCCAAACAATTTCGGAACTGCTCGAAATCTTAATTGGAGTTGCTTAAATTGTAATTCCAAAAGACCCCTTTCATTCAAATCAGCTTCATACTGGATATTGTACTTCTCCAATTTATGCTCCATCAGATCCCCTCTATCCTTCATCTATTTAATATCTCCAGTCAAATGTTGTATTTCCTTGTGAAGTTCCTTTGAAATTGTATCAAGTTTTGATTCAAGTTTTGTTCCTATTGCCTGAATTAGTTCATGTGTTTTAGCTATATATTCATCTTAAAAATATTAGAGATTCTGCATCTCCTGATGTTATTCTTTCAGTCTTCTCAATTTGATAAGAATTGTTGATGAGCACTGCTTGAATATTATTTTTATGTGTATCCATTTAACTGTCAAGTGATCAAGCCAAAACTTAATAGCATGCTAATCAAAATGTCACTGGGTACTTAGTCAAATACTAACTGAAGTCAAGCTATATTATGTCTACAGCATTCCCACATTCAATTATGGAAGCTACCAAATAAAAATATGAGATAAATGTTTTTGAGATAGGCATATCACCTGGCAAGATTTGTTCCTAAAAATTCATATTGGCTTAGCAAATTTTAATGAGCTTATAAATCAGTCTTTTTCTGATCTACTTCCACAATCTTCATAGGTTTTGATATCAAGCTGAATAGACTATGTTGCTGTATCATTCTTTTCCCACTTTCTGAATTTTCTCAAAGATAATACAATTTGACAATAAAAATCAGCTTTTTTTTAGTATTGTAGGATCCAATTCCTCTCTCTGGAAATCTAAACTCTGAATAAACTCCTTACATTCAGAAAGGGATGTTTTCTAACAATGATCTGATGTACTATTCCCTGACATAATCAGTATATTATATTGTTTAATGCTTAAACAAGCATATTATGGTATATGATAAATGGCTTGGTTTTGTTCTATCTTAAATTTGTCTACATTCCTCTCCTTATATGGTCTTAATTGTGGTTCAGTAGTTTAGCTGCATTGTTGCAATCACTGCTTAACACTAATCTTTGTTCCTATTGAGCAGACTACAGTTTATCTCATTAAATAATGACATAATAAAAATAGGAGGAAAAAAAATAGGAGGAAGGGGATATGTTTGCCACCCTGAGTTATTTGTAAAAATAATAAAGATGGAGTAGAAATTAATAGATGTCATTTGTTAGAATTTTGCTATCTTTATTGACCAACTGGCATTCTTTTCACTATCTTTTTTAGACATTCCAAAAGCTTTTTTTTATTGTTCTTAGCATCTTTCATCAACTTCACCCTATTTTGAGCATTTACATTATGACACCAACTCTGTGATTCCAAGCTATTTCTGTCCTTCTATTCACCCACTCTTTTTGTTTTTAATCTTCCTTAACTTTTTTGTATAGCTATACTGGGATGTTGTATTCTTTCCTGCTTTCCTACTCCAAACTGGAATTGCATTTAAGTACAACAATACAAAAGCACATGCATTCTGCTTGGAGCAATACACATGAAAAATGTCTAAATATCATAATAAATTAAGACAAAATTCAGAGTTAGCAGAGTGTTTAAAAATGGTAATTAAATCTTAAGGTATATTGCAGAAGCATAATGTCACTTGCAAGATTGCCAATTCTGGGCAATTTTATGAAAAATGTTGGTAAAGTGAATGTATTCAAAGAACAGAAACCAGGAAACCCAAGGGGGTTGGAAATTAAGTACTATGAGGTTCTACAGAAAGAGCTGGGTATATTTATCATGGAGAAGAAAACTTAAAAGGGGTAAGAAAACAAATATAACTAAAACCCAATATTTACATGTTGTTTTTACTCAGTCTGGCAGACATCAATGCAATAGACTGCAATTGCAACAAAAATCCTACTTGAACTTATGAAATCTAATATCATTTATATAATAGTTATAACTGATGTAAAATGACACAAATTATACATTTGTTTAAACAATTATACATTGTTTAAACAATGTAAAATTTTATAAATACATTATATAATTTGCATAATGATATCACTACGGATGATGTATTTTACCATGTAATGCGTAATAGAAAGTAAAGGATAAAAACATTCATTCCTGAGCTCACTATTAAAACAAAGTTTAAATGTAACTGCATAATTCAGAAAAGCATTAAATAAAAAATTATTCTCATTTTACATCATAGATATTTTAAAAGTATATCAAGTAATTTAGTATAAAATTCTGTTTGAATGAATTTTTGCCTCAGTTCTTAAATGAAACTTCCTAACTTCAAAAGATGTCATATATTAAATTTACTTTTAAAAATTATGTTGAACTTCTGGATCTGATAAATTTGAAATTCAAAGTAAATATATTTAGGGAGGCAACTTCAGAACCAACATTGTTAAGAATGTAACTCTTACGTCAATTTTATCAGTTTTCCTTACAGATGGGTCCAACACTGAATGGATTACTGCCTTGTCGTGGCGAAGGGGCTTGCATAACTCAAAGAAGCTATGAGCTATGCCGTGCAGAGCCATCCAAGACGGACAGGTCATAGCAGAGAGTTCTGAGAAAATGTGATCCACTGAAGAAGGAAATGGCAACCCACTCCAGTATCTTTGCCATGAAAACCCCATGGACAGTACCAAAAGGCAAAAAGATATGACGCTGGAAGATGAGCCCCTCAGGTTGGAAGGTGTCCAATATGCTACTGGGGAAGAGCAGAGGGCTAGTACTAGTAGCACCAGAAAAAGTGAGGCAACTGGGCCAAAGCTGAAAGGACGTTCAGTTGTGGATGCATCTGGTGGTGAAAGGAAAGTCCGATGCTGTAAAGATCTTTTTTCCATAGGAACCTGGAATGTAAGATCCATGAATCAAGGCAAACTGGATGTGGTCAAACAAGAGATGACAAGACTGAACATCGACATCTTAGGAATCAGCGAAGTAAAATGGACAGGAATGGGTGAATTTAATTCAGAGGACCATCAGGTATACTACTGTGGGCAAGAATCCCTCAGAAGAAATGGAGTAGCCTTCATAGTCAATAAAAGAGTAGGAAAAGCAATACTGGGATACAACCTCCAAAATGACAGAATGATCTCAGTGCGAATCCAAGGCAAACCATTCAATATCACAGTAGTCCAAGTCTATGCCCCAACCACTGGTGCTGAAGAGGATGAAATTGACCGGTTCTATGAAGCCCTACAGCACCTTATAGAATCAACACCAAAAAATGATGTCCTTATCATCATGGGGGATTGGAATGCTAAAGTAGGAAGCCAAAAGATAACTGGAATAACACTCAAGTTTGACAGGGCACAGGTTGATAGAATTTTGTCAAGAGAATACAATGGTCAAAGCAAACACTCTTTTCCAACGACCCAAGAGACGGTTCTACACATGGACATCACCAGACGGTCAACACAGAAATCAGATTGACCATGTGCTCTGCAGCCAAAGATGGAGAAGCACTATACAGTCAGTAAAAACAAGACCAGGAGCTAACTATGGCTCAGATCATGAGCTTCTCGTTGCAAAATTTAGGCTTAAATTGAAGAAAGTAGGGAAAAACACTAGGCCACTCAGGTATGAACTAAATCATATCTCTGACGAATATAGAGTAGAGGTGACAAATAGATTTAAGGAATTAAATCTGATAGACAGAGTGCCTGAAGAACTTTGGATGGAGGTTCGCAACATTGTACAAGAGATAGCAACTAAAACCATCCCAAAGAAAAAGAAATGCAAGAAAGAAAAATGGCTGTCTGAGGAAGCTTTGCAAATAGCTGAGGAAAGAAGGGAAGCGAAAGGCAAGGGAGAAAGAGAAATACAACCAACTGAATGCAGAATTCCAGAGAATAGCTAGAAGAGATAAGAATGCCCTCTTAAATGAGCAGTGCAAAGAAATAGAAGAAAACAATAAAATAGGGAGGACCAGAGATCTCTTCAAGAAAATTGGAGATATGAAGGGAACGTTTCATGCAAAGATGGGCATGATAAAGGACCAAAATGGCAGGGACCTAACAGAGGCAGAAGAGATTAAGAAGAGGTGGCAAAATTACACAGAAGAACTATATAAGAACGAGCTTAATGTCCCAGATAATCATGATGGGGTGGGTCACTGACCTCGAGCCAGACACCCTAGAATGTGAAGTGAAATGGGCCTTAGGAAATCTGAGCAACAACAAAGCTAGTGGAGGTAACAGTACTTCCAGCTGAGCTATTCAAAATCTTAAAAGATGATGCAGTAAAAGTGCTACACTCAATTTGCCAGCAAATTTGGAAAACTCAGCAGTGACCACAAGATTGGAAAGGGGCGTTGTCTTACCTGAACGCCTTTTCTCAGCATGAAGATGTAGCATCCACCGGTGGGTAATCTCAGTCTTCCTGCTCAATTGAGACTAAGACCAAACTTTAGCCACGCCTCCCTTGGGCAGTCCTTTCCCCAGTTTTGATGAGGCGAAGCATTCATGAGGTCTTGACACAATGGCTCCTCCTGTAAATACACCTGCCTAGACTGACTGTAAAGGGTGGGTGTGGATGCTACATCTTCATGGTGAGAAAAGGCATTCAGATAAGACAACGCCCTTTCTCCAGCATGACAGATGTAGCATCCACCGGTGGGACATACCAAAGCCACCCATGTCCCTGCCGGGAGGGAAAGTCTAGGCTTGTGATTCATGTGTAGAAACTACCTGCTGCCAGACCCTCCTGCCGAAGGAGGCATCTGTCACAGCAAACTTATCAAGCTTGTAATGCCTTATAAATGAAGAGGGGGAAGACCAGGTGGCTGCCCTACAAATCTCAACAGAAGCCTGGGTTGACCAGGCCGCAGATGTGGCCGCGCTATGCGTCGAATGAGCAGTAATGCTGGCAGGAACCGGGAGAGACTGAACCTTATATGCATGAGAGATGCACGCCCTGCTCCATCTTCCAATGGTTGAAGATGACACCTTCAGAACCATGGAAGAAGGTTGGAAGGACACGAACAGTGCCTCCATCCTGCAAAAATGTGAAGTTCGCTTGACGCAGTGATGTAAAGCCCTGCGCACATCTAATGTGTGCCATAACTTTTCCAGGCGATGTGACAGGCGCGGACAAAAGTCCGGAAGAACCAGATCCTGAGACCTATGGAACCAGGTATTGACTTTCAGAATGAAAGAAGGATCCAATTTGAGGACCACTTTGTCATCCAGAAACATACACAGGTCACTCCTGACCGAGAGCGCGGCCAGTTCCGAGATACGCCTTGCCGATGTGATGGCAACTAAAAAGGCTACCTTTAAGGAAAGAAAGTGTAGTGAGCAAGATCTAATGGGTTCAAATGGTGAACCTGTGAGGACCTGAAACACCTTCGGTAAGTCCCACATGGGATATCTATGTACCACAGGGGGACTGGTGTTAACGGCTCCTTTAAGGAAGGCCGAAACTGCCAGGTGTTGTGATAACTGAACCTGATTTTCACATGTGAGCACCGTGGATAAGGCCGCAACCTGTCTACGAATGGTATTATGAGACAGGCCCTTGTTCAGACCCTCTAAAAGGTATTCTAAAATGATAGGAATGGTGACCGCCAGTGGATCAAATTTCCGTGTCGCACACCACCTGCAGAAATGCTTCCACGTGGCATCGTAAATTCTATTGGTTGAAGGTCGTCTGGAGGCTTGAATTACGGCAATCACTCCAAATGAATAGGACTGCCTAGACAAACTCTCCCGCTCAAGTGCCAAGTGGCTAGTTGAAGCCACTGGGGATCTGGGTGCTGAAGTTGACCCTAACTGAGTGAGATACGGTCTGATGGGATCTTCCACGGCGGGGAGATCGACAGATCCACGAGGTCGGCAAACCACGGTCGTCTTGGCCAGTGTGGGACCAGTAATATTAGTTCTGCTTGTTCTAGGAGAAGTTTCCGAATGATCGCTGGGATCAGAGGGAGTGGAGGGAATATGTAAAGCAGTTCCCTGGGCCACTTGCTGCGGAGAGCATCCGTTCCCTCCGCCCCCCACGACGGGAACTTCGTGAAGTATCTGGGTAATTGGGCGTTTGCTGGTGAAGCAAACAGATCCACCTGAGGCTGATCGAATCTCTCCGATATTTCCCTGAACAGGGCTGGGTCCAAGCGCCACTCCGACTGGTCCACCGTCACCCTGCTCAGTGAATCGGCCTGACGATTCGCCTCTCTGGATATGTGTTCTGCGCTGATGGATTCCAGATTAGACTCTGCCCACAGACCCAGGGTCAGGGCTTCCTGCATGAGGGCCCACAATCTGGTCCCTGTCTGTTGACATGGGCTTTGGCTACGACATTGTCTGTCATTATCAGGATATGTTTCCCTGCCATTATGTTGGAGAATCGGCAAAGCGCCAGGTGAACTGCCCTGAGTTTCAGCCAATTGATGTTGTGTGCGAGATCGGACTGGGACCATTGTCCCTGTGCCATGTGAGTCTGTATGTGTGGCCCCATCCGAACAGGCTCGCATCCGTGGTCAGCACAAGCCTGTGAGGCTCCTTGAAAAGGGACCCCTTGTTCATAGCTGACGACGACCACCAGTGGAGTGACAGCAGTGTGTGATGCGGAACCCTCACCTTCCGTGTGGATGCACTCACGTTCCGCTTCTGGAAGGGGAGCAAGAACCACTGGAGAAGTCTGGAGTGCAGTCTGGCCCACGGCACTATTCCCAGACATGAGACCATCTTTCCCAACAGCTGAGACAGCTGGACCAGTGGAACTACCTTCTCTCTCTGGATCTTGTGCACTAGAGATCTGATGCTGTCCTTGCGATCCTGGGAGAGATAAACCCTGCAGAGGCTGGAATCTATCACTGCCCCCAAATGTAGGATCCGAGTAGTCGGAGTCATGTGGCTCTTTTTGAAATTCACGGAGAAACCGTGTCTCTGGAGTGTATCTATTGTGATCTGCAAGTCTATTTGAGCAGAGTGGAATGAAGTGGACTGGATGATGATATCGTCCAGGTAGCATCGCACTCGCACCGGCTTCAATCTGAGATGGGCCGCTAATACCGCCAGTATTTTTGTGAACACCCAGGGGGCCGATGAGAGGCCAAAGGGAAGAGCCCTGTACTGGCAATGCCGGTGCGCGTGGCAAAACCGGAGGAATCTGCGGTGATGGGGTCGGATGGGAACATGAAGATAAGCATCTGTCAAATCTATGGAACAGAGGAAATCTCCCTTCCTGATGCTGGCCAGAATGGACCTGAGGGACTGCATCTTGAACCTCCTGTAGGTTAGGAAGTAGTTTAGTCCCTTCAGATCCAAAATTGCCCTCCAACCCCCTGAAGCGTTGGGGACCACGAAGAGAATGGAGTAAAACCCCTTTCCTCTTTGGTCCAGAGGTACTGGTTCTATGGCCTCTATTTCTAGCAAGTGTGATATGGCCTTGGATACTAACTCAGCCTTGCTTGCGTGCTTTGAAGAAGGGCACTGAAGGAAGCGATCTGGAGGAATGGATCTGAATTCTAGGGCTAGACCGAATCTTATGGTCTCCCTTACCCAGGTATCGTTGGTGGTGACCTCCCAATGTCGCTGAACAGAGCTAAGCGACTGCCTATAGGAGGATACAATTTGGCGTCACTTAGACTTTCTGTATGGGCAGCCCCCAGCCCCACGGAAGGGACGCTTGGATTGGAATTGACCCCTGGTTCCTGAACTTTGGCGGTCCTGTGGGCAATCCTGTCTGGGGAACTTCTGGGCCAATCCCAGGACTGCCCTGTTCGAAAGGGCTGTCTCCGTTCCCAGGAACTTCCGGCACGAAAGGACTGCCTGCGAAATTCCTGTTGGCGTCTCCTATCTACCTTCTTGGAGGGATGAGCCAAGGTTTTACGCTTGTCCTTCCCTTCTACTAGGTACGGTCCAGGACCGGACCGAACAGTTGAGTACCACTGTAGGTGGCTGTAGCCAGACGCCACCTTGACTTTAGGTCAGCCCTCCACTGCTTGAGCCACAACAGCCTGCAAGATGCTACTGTGGCTGCAATAGATCTAGCGCAGCGGTTCTCAACCTGTGGGTCGCGACCAAATTTGGGGTCGAATGACCATTTCATGGGGGTCGCCAAACAATGCAGTCCGCCATTTTTTCCCCTTTTCCTTAGCTGTGCTACTCCCTCTTATTCTATTGGCTTTTGAAAGCCAATAGAATAGACGCTCTTGAATAGAGGGAGTTTAGATAGAGGGTTGCTGGCGCGCGTGGGGCCCAGCGGGTGCCTTACCTCCCTTGGGCTGGGCCAGCTGGAGGCCCAACCAGTGGTCACCCTGCGCCATCGCTGCCCCTTGCCAGCTACGCCTCAGCCGGCAAAGGGGGCGGCACCATGCATGCGTGGCGCTCCCGGGCAAGGAAAGTCCTTGACTTACGACCGGTTGGGAAGTCCTCAACTTACGACCGGTTGGGAAGTCCTCGACTTATGACCAGTTGGGGGTCGTGGCATTAAAAGGGTTGAGAACCACTGATCTAGCGGAATACTTAGTTGAATGGAGAGATGCATCAGCCATATATTCTGCTGCAGCCACCAGCTTAGCTAAGGTATGTTGTGCACGTATCTGATCCGGAGGAATAAGAACCTGTAACTCACGGAGCCACATAATGGAAGTTCTCGCGAAAAACGATGTGGACGTCACCGCCTTGATTGCCCAGGCCGAAGCCTGGTGAGCTCTGCAGAGAGAAAACTTGAACCTTTTGTCCTTCGCTTTGAGATTTTCCGCCATATCTCCAGGAACCGTGGATCTGGAGAATAGTGAGGTTAAGAGAGCATCCACTGTAGATACCTCTAGGAGGGAAGAAAATGCAGATGAGATGTTGAAAAGTTTCTTTCCGTGCTATTGGGTGGGGGAAGAGTGGCCAAAGAAGTCCACTGCTTCTCCACCGTAGTGCGGAAAACAGCCGGACAAGGGACCTGTTTTTCCTCCACAACCTGTACCGCAAACAGTGGATTAGACTCCTGTGCAGCAGAGGTAGATGGTTTTGGCTCCTGTTCTGTAACCAAATTGGCCGTGGTGCAGGCCTTCAACAATAGTGACCTAAATAGGGAAGGATCAAAAAGACTCGATGTTGGAGTCGGATCCGGGACCACCTCTTCATCTTCAGACATAGGGATGTCAGTTGTCTCCAAGTCTACAGACTCTGCCTCGCCTAGCTGAGAGGAAGTCTCAGAAATACCCAAACCCGCTGACTGGACATGACCAGTGTGACCTACGGACAAGGGTGGAGGAGGCAGTATCTGTGAGGCCCTTTGGCCCATGGAAGATGCCATGAATTGATCAAAGGCCTGGTGCATAAATGTCTGAAACTGTTGTGCCCATAAAATGTGCTCCACAGAACCAACACCGGCTGTGGAGGTTTCAGGAGCCTGTGGAGAAATGGTAGCAGAAGAAACAGAAGGAGTAGGGGGGGGAGGTGGAGGTGTAGAAGGAATAGAAGGGGGAGGGAGACCAACCTGCTCAGTTCCCCCTTGAGGAGACCAAGCTCTGGGGGCTTGAAAACACGGCACTAGTGGAGGCTCAAATGGTGAGATGTCCAACGAAGCAGGGGGAACCACTTCAGGTTCACTGGACCTGAGCCTTTGAACTTTGGAGAATTCTCTCTCCAGTGCCTGATGTTTCCTCGAGGCCTCTCTCTCAGCAGCTTTGGAGGGTTCTTTGGCAGTTAAATGCTTGGTTTTAGCTTTTTTCTTTCCCCCCGTGCTCAAATCAGAAGATCTGTGATTAGATTTTGTGGGGGGAACATCAGAACCCTGCGATGTCTGAGGAGTATCACCATCTGCCATTGCACACTGGACCTTCCAGACAGGAGAAGCCCAGGAATGGGGGGAAATTATGCAGATCTAGTTGTCCGGGAGGGAAGTTTCCCACACCCAGAAACAACTGCAATGACAAACAGCCAGATAGTTCACTAAAACTGTCTGCTTAGGCCCTGCAGCACAGCGTCGCAAGCTAAAAGGGAACAGTTCTTCAAATTCTCCCTCAGAATTATCAGCCAATAGTATGTGGAAGATTAAATATTTAGACCTTAATAAAGGATTGAACCTTCTTTCTGCTGAATCCTTATAACGACGACATTAAGTATGTCCAGGAACCCCCCCTTTGAGAGCCTAGCGTAGCAGGCTCCTTGATAGAGAAAACGGCCAGAACTAGGCCTCAATTCACGTTGCCTCAAGATGGCGGCCACACCCAGTTAGAGAAACAAAATGGCGGCCGCTAGTCTCCTGCCACCCAAAATGGCGATCTCACAGAGACCAGAAATAAAGACTCCGCAAGTCCTCTCTCCTATCTGGAGCCCAAGGGAACCTTAAGGAAATTTTTGTATATTCCTCCTTTTCGCTTATAAGGCAACAAAAACTTGCAGTTAAGCTGCACAGCTCCCGCTGCGATCAGAATGTAGTCGGAGCCTCGTGGCCACGAGGTAGGCAGGCTGCAGCCTGCTCGGCCACTCCGATCAGTTCCTGAAGCTGTGAAAGTGAAACGCGTCTGTTTCCTTCGTTTGAAGCTCTCCGTTATCACTAACGCGGCTGGGATAGCTGAATAAACGAACTCCCCTGTGCTGTTCTAATCTGGCCCCTGAGGCCACGCAGGCCTCCCGGGAACAAAGCTCCAACTATAACCTAATCCCCTAACTGGAGCTGTTGCAAGTAATAAATAAATAAAACTAGTCTGAAAACAAATAAAAAACCTATCTACTTTATTTTAGAAAAAAAAATTTTTTTTAATTGCTTCCAATTAGCCTAACTGAGGAGCTACAAAAAATTGTGTCCTACTGAGCTGAGACTAAGACAAAACTAGGGAAAGGACTGCCCAAGGGAGGCATGGCTAAAGTTTGGTCTTAGTCTCAACTGAGCAGGAAGGCTGAGATTACCCACCGGTGGATGCTACATCTGTCATGCTGGAGAAAGGTCAGTTTACATTCCAATTCCAAAGAAAGGGAATGCCAAAGAATGTTCAAACTATCACACCATTGCACTCATTTCACATGCAAGTAAAGTTATGCTTAAAATCCTACAAGTTAGATTCCAGCAGTATGTGGATCGAGAACTTCCAAAAGTAGAGACAGGATTTCGAAGAGGCAGAGGAACTAGAGATCAAATTGCCAACATATGCTGGATGATGGAGAAAGCTAGGGAGTTCCAGAAAAACATCTACTTCTGCTTCATTGACTATGCTAAAGCCTTTGATTGTGTGGATCACAACAAATTGTGGCAAATTCTTAAAGAGATGGGAGTACCAGACCATCTTATTTGTCTCTTGAGAAACCTATATGCGGGTCAAGAAGCAACAGTGAGAACTGGACACGGAACCACTGATTGGTTCAAAATTGTATTTTGTCGCCCTGCCTATTTAACTTATATGCAGAGCACATCATGAGAAAGGCAGGGCTAGATGAATCCAAAGTTGGAATTAAGATTGCCGGGAGAAATATCAACAACCTAAGATATGCAGATGATACCACTCTAATGGCAGAAAGTGAAGAGGAAGGAGAGTGCAAAAGTTGGCTTGAAACTCAACATTAAAAAAAACAAGATCATGGCATCCAGCCTTCTCAATTCCTGGCAAATAGATAGGGAAGAAATGGAGGTAGTGACAGATTTAATCTTCCTGGGCTCCAAGATTACCACAGATGGGGACTGTAGCCAAGAAATTAAAAGACGCTTGCTCCTGGGGAGAAAAGTTATGGCAAATCTAGACTGCATACTAAAAAGCAGAGACATCACCCTGCCAACAAAAGTATATATTGTCAAGGCCATGGTTTTCCCAATTGCAATGTATGGCTGTGAAAGTTGGACCATAAGAAAGGCTGAGCGCCAAAGAATTGAGGCCTTTGAACTATGGTGCTGGAGAAGATTCCTGCGAGTCCCCTGGACTGCAAGGCGATCAAACTGGTCAGTCCTAGACAAGATCAACCCCGACTGCTCTTTAGAAGGCCAGATCCTGAAGTTGAAACTCAAGTACTTTGGCCACCTAATGAGAAGGAAAGACTCATTGGAGAAGAGCCTAATGCTGGGAAAGATTGAGGGCAATAGAAGAATGGGACGACAGAGAATGAGGTGGCTGGATGGAGTCACTGAAGCAGTAGGTGTGAGCTTAAATGGACTCCAGAAGATGGTAGTGGACAGGAAGGCCTAGAGGAACGTTGTCTATGGGGTCGCGATGGGTTGGACACAACTTCGCAACTAACAACAACAACAATAAAACATATTTTATAATATGCATGCAACAGATAATGAAGAGTTACCTTTTGATTACTATACATGTACAATTAAACATATATTAACAGAAACTATTTTTTCAAGTTATCTTTTAGATTGGTCTCAGCAGAGTTCTTCTGTAGAAACAATGATAACATTTACCTGTTCTTCAGGTGGAATTCCTGTCTTCTCTCGTATTGACTGGATACTATGCAGAAACTACAATGGGTGAAACAATGGAAAGCCATATTAATGCAAAGGAACTTGTGTCACAAAGAGAAGCTACAGAAACCTATATATGTTATCTTTGTCCTTTCCTTACCAAGCATCTCAATATTTATTCAAACAGCATTTCTCTACCTCTCTACTGTTGATGCATCATCTGACACTCCAAAATCCCAATGCATCATTTTAAGCTATGTTGCATATAACCCAAAACTTCTGTAATAAAATTGTGAAATGTTTTTTTTAAAAATGGCTATACTACAGAGCAAAATCATTATCCCTAAAAGACAGTGTGTAATTTGTCTGAGAGTAACAGGAAGTGCAACTGATGTATACTGGATAATATTAAATATCGATAACTACTGAAAGTTAATAGTAGATTCTGTCCCATCTCTGTTCACTGTACACTTCGCAAATACAGAAGTCAGGTATCATTCTTACAACCTTAATTTCACTTTTCTTATTTGGTCAAAGCTGGGAAAGCCAAATCTTCACATGCCACAGCAATTAGAACATTGTAGTGAATCCCAATTTAAAATTATTTTATATCAAGGGCCCACAGGAGATCACATTCTTTCATCTTTAGCAAAGTAGTGTCTTCATTAGAGCTAAATATATGTATGTCATTGCAAGGTTGCAACAATATCCCTACATAATTGTTCATTGAACCTTATCAATTAGCTTCGTGTCTTCTTCTTAGTTTGGGGACCCTACTAATAGCTCTGAAAAAAGAAATAAGGCCACATGACTGGCTAATAAACTCACACATGTCGGAATCTAAAAATATCCAAACTATTCAAGAGAGTGGAATGCAATAGTGAAGACCATTCAAGGAACAGGAAGTAGTTCCCTTGTATGTGACAACAGAATAGGGTGCTTGACTTTACCTCTGCTGTTGCTTCATTCTGCTTGCAGACAGTTTCCATGCCTCCTAATTTCCAGTGTCCATCCTCACTCACAAATACAGAAGATAAGCAGATATTATTGTGGGTTAGGTTTCCCTAGTAGGTGTTTTTAAAAAGATAAAAAATACATAGTAAGACTGGGAATAGTTAAATGTAAAAAGTCTTGTTAGTACTAATTAGATATCCTGAGACAACAGAGGACAGCAGTCAAAATCACAGAGGAACTTTATATCCCACTGGAGAACTAGAAAGAAGGGAGTGTTGTGTCAGGCCAAGTTTATACTAATCAGTTTATACTCACACACATCTGGACAAAAAGAACAAGGTAGGCTGCTTAGAGTTTGCTTGCTTTATAGTTGTGGAAAAACTATTCATCAATAACCACTAAAGAAAATAATTAAGGACACTGTGCTCAAATACAACTCCAAATACAAAGAACTGAAATCCATAGTTCTATCTTTTCAGTTGCCTATTCCACTGAGTAACTACATTTATTCTGCCACTTCTTATAGTTACTTTAAGTACACAATGCATCTGTTATGTCTGGCCTCTCTCAGCTCATTAAAATCCACGTAAATATATCTTTAAGAGGTTTATTTAACACATTTCAAAAGGATTCATTTCAAAGCAAGCTGCTGGCATTTTTTTGTTGGCCGGAACGGCCAAATCAGATCTATGTACATTTAGATTAAACATGCTCTCCTCCTCCTACTTCCCAATTAACTTACTCTTTCTTTATCACATTGTCCAAGACCTCATTATTCTTCGGTAGGTTTTCAAAACACCAGAATTCCAACGCACTGCAAAAGTTTTTCAAGCCTCTCCTTGATTAACGTTGCTCGTGACAAAGGCGTAGTCTTTCTTTCCCCTTCTAATATAGTGTCCGATACGTCACTTCCCCCCATTACTTCCTTTTTCCAGTTAACTGACACCTTCGCTTATCAAACCTTCGGAACCTCGGATCAATCCATTTATCTTCTTGTTCTAAATCTGACTCATCATTTTGAGAGTCTGATTCAGAATGCATACAAAGCTCCTCATTGTCTAGCTCAGCTGCCGGGAGGGGCAAATACCCAGAGGGACCTGGCTGCTCTTCCTCGGCTGCCGGGAGGGGAAAACACCCAGAGGGGCCTGGCTGCTGATCCTCATATTCTGACACTTCCCAAGCTGGTCTAGGGACACTCACAACAGCATCTAGGGCCAGATAATTATTTCCATGACCAAGTATGTGTTAATTCATCTCCAGTCTCCAGGCACAAATCAAATTCATGCTGTTATTCTTATCCAATATGACTATCTTTTTTTCTCCTGCATTGCTTCTTATTCCTTATTCTCTTCACCAACTCTTTTTATTCCACCTTAACAAAATCTAATGTAAAAACCAGAATAAAGTGTAAAGCATAATAGACTTTTTAAATTATTAACATTATAAAATTGTGCTTGCTCTGGGTTTGAAACAAAGCATAAGCCAAATGAATGTTTGATTTTAAAAACATTTTGCCCATGAATCAAATAAAAGCAAGCCTGATATAAAATAGCAGCTTAAAAAAATTAAAGGATCTCTTTGTCTCACTCTGAGATTTATTCCAGACCTGCCTGTCCTCATAACATTGGTTTGTTTTGAGAGAGGAATCAGTGCTTTTTTCACTCTGTACAAGTATAGGTGGACTTTTTTCCCCAATTCTTGGACTAGTAGGCAATTTACTTTTACGTTTCTTTTATTCTTACTTCACCAAGGGCGACCTCGTGGGCACAAAAAATAGTGTCTGAAATTTAACTAAACTACAGAAGGAACACAACCATCTCCATTAACAAGCCTTTAACTCAATTTCATCATCCCTATTTAAAATGCCCATTTTGATATTCCCTCCTTCTATAAACACGATCCTAAATTCTTGTTCACCTGTCTCCCAGCCCCTAGCTTAGGTGAACATTACACTGTCCTGTCCTGCCCTGCAACCTGTAACCATTGTCAAAGCAACACTGAAAATGATTGATTGTAATAATGCTGACATATTCTTCCAGCAACCCAACAATGACTTTTTAATTTAATTAGAATGCTTGACAACAAGATGGCTCCTTCTCCTGCAATACTATAACTGCTTATTGCTTCAAAGACCACGTAAATATAATGAAAATATGATAGTGGCAATTAATTTTCTATTATTTGAATAAGATTGAAAGGATTTTTCTTATTCTGGAAACAATGACAGCTTAGGGGGTAGAATGATATTTGAATGTCATTTTTTGAATTCTCCTATTGGTTAGCTTGGCAGATAAATGATTGGCTCATGAGTTTTCTTTGTCTCTTCTCAACATTCTGAGGCTAGCAAAAGTGATGATCAAAGGATGGTTCCAGAATAGAGACGAAACAGAATGAAAACTGCTTTGGGCACATTCCCTAAATCAGGTCTATGAAAAATTCTTTTAGCTTCCAAAAATGCAGATATGTAAAAATACAGCATAATGTGATCTATTTTCCATTAGGTGACACAAAATTATGTTAAAAAACAAAAAAACTAAAGCAGTAAAAAGAAACACCTAACGTATGATAGACACACAAAATACAGTGTTAAAGTAACAAATTAACAAAGCCTATCTCCATATACCGGTATCTGTCTTTATTTTGATTGGAAAGTGCTTAATCGTCACACTCACCCTATCATGAAGAAACACAAGAGCCTGCAAAACATCATAGATTCCAGCACATAACTCTGAAGAAGAGAGAGTCTCCAGGACCTTTTCCAGTGGTTGCACATGCTCTGTAACCAGGTGAATTCCATCTACTTCCACAGTACATGAAAGGAAGCGCAGAAGGCAAGGGTGGCGTAAAGTTTTCAAGTGCTTTCAAAATGCAAACAAAACAAAACAAAAAAACACACCACTCAGTATCACATACAAATTCTTATATGCACACACTTCATATCCAATAGTGAAAGGGGAAGAAGACAAATATTATATACTTCCTTTCTGTACAGCATGATTTCCATATGATTATTAAACAAATTGAATATTTCATTAGAATATTTGGACAAAATTAATTCTAATTTGATCTCTATCAATTAGAACTTCCACCTGTATATTGGTTTCAAATTCTAGCCTCATACATAAAATGAGACAAAAAATCCTGGTATTCCAAAAGCCTAATTTTAAATAACATCTCATAGGTGATTTATATGTAGGCTATCTACATTTTTCTGTAAGTCTGTAATGTTTTTGAAGGACAACTCACAAACAATTCTATGAAATAATAATAATAATAATAGTAATAGTAATAATAATAATAATAATAATAATAATAATAATAATAATAATATAGTAGCAGTAAAGTTGGAAGGGACCTTGGAGGTCATCAAGTCCAACCCCCTGCTCAGGCAGGAAACCCTATACCATTTCGGACAAATGACTGTTCAGTCTCTTCTTAAAAACCTCCAGTGTTGGAGCATTCACTGCTTCTGGAGGCAGGTTGTTCCATTGGTTAATTGTTCTAACTGTCAGGAAGTTTCTCCTTAGTTCTAGGTTGCTTCTCTCCTTGCTTAGTTTCCACCCGTTGCTCCTTGTCCTGCCTTCAGGCGCCTTGGAAAATAGCTTGATTCCCTCTTCTTTGTGGCAGCCCCTGAGATATTGGAACACTGCTATCATGTTCCCCCTTGTAGGCCTCTATGTTGGTTGAGGCAGGCAGGATTCCCTTGAGTACCATTTGTTTGGGGGTCAAGGGAAAGGGAGGGTTTTGCCTTCTCTTTCTGCTCAAGATCCCCATGTACATTTGGTGGGCCACTGTGTGACACAGAATGCTGGACTCGATGGGCTTTGGCCTGATTCAGCATGGCTCTTCTTATGTTCTTATGTTCTTATGTTCTTGTCCTTCTCTTCGTTAAACTGGACATACCCAATTCCAGCAACCGTTCTTTATATGTTTTAGCCTCCAGTCCCTTGATCATCTTTGTTGCTCTTCTCTGTACTCTTTTTAGAGTCTCAACATCTTTTTTACATCGTGGTGACCAAAACTGGATGCAGTATTCCAAGTGTGGCCTTACCAAGGCATTGTAAAGTGGTATTAACACTTCACATGATCTTGATTCTATGCCTCTGTTAATGGAGCCTAGCACTGTGTTGGCTTTTTTGGCAGCTGCACCACACTGCTGGCTCATATTTAAATGATTGTCCACTAGGACTCTGAGGTCCCTCTCACAGTTACTACTATTGAGCAAGGTACCCCCTATACTATAATCTCTAGCACAAAATGCTCTATACAGTATGCAAAATGTCTGCAAAATCACTCACTACAATCCAAATAATATAAATGCAGACACAAAATCAAAACCTTTAGGGTTCCCCAAATACAAAAGTTTTGACATTCTTGCAATTTGTCATAGTCTCTATTTGATATATATAATAATTTTAACTCACTCTTCTTAGAAGTAATTCCATATGCTTAATCCATATATTTACAAAATCAAAGAATACTTAAAACTTTCCCAATTATATTTAAGAACATGTATCAAGAAATAACACCCCATAATCAGATCATGCATTTATTTCTTAAAAAGAGATTAAAGTAATTGAAAATGCACTAATAAAATTACAATTGGCAGAGCTTTTTTGAGCTCACCTGACCTGAAAATATTTAAAATTACTTTGAAGACCACAGGCAATGCAAATTGGACAACAATTTCACCTTCCCTTACTACAGATGTGTAAAACTGATGATGTCACCTAGTTATGAGGTAACAAGTTACCTAATAAAACATATTTAAGCAAACAACACTCAGAGAGCACCAAGAACTCCACATATGCAAAATATTTTGAGACCAAAATGTCCAAATACTGAAACATCCCATTCAATTTTATTTAAAGGGTTCTGATGTCAGAATGACCTATTTGTAGGCGGAATACTTCCAATAAAATTAAAACACATCTTGAAAACTGAGGAAAATATTCTGGTGTTAGAACATTTCAGCCTTGAAATATTTTGCCCATATCTATTTCTTATATAGATGAAAGCATGTATATTTCTTTTCATTCACTGAATTAAAAAGGTATTTCTAAATCACAGACGTTTTGGGGAAGGGCTCAAATTCACAGCTAATCTGCCTGAATTTATTTAATAAAAAACAGGTAGTCTTCAACTTACGACCATAATTGAGCCCAGAATTACAGTCATAAGTTGTTGTGATCATTAAGTGGGTAACCATGTGACCGCACCCAATTTTGCCAACTTTTTGTGGCACTTGTTAAGTGAATACAGCAGTCATTAAACAAATCCATTTTACCCCATGAGCATTTTTTTGCTGGAAACTGAAATTAAATGCCAAAAACTGGCAAAAAAAATGTCAACAATTGCAGTCACACTGTAAATGGCCATAAATGTGAGCCAGTAGCCAGTAGCCAAATGCCCAAAATGCAATCCCATGACCGAATATGACTGTTGAAATTTTGAGATCGAGTGATGGGTAGCTGATGGCGGGGGGAGGGGAGAGTGCCTGGTTTCTATTGTAACTTTGAATGGTCGCTATGCGACTGGTCATTAAGCAAACACTGCCTGCACATAAGAAAGTGTATAATTTCTTCTGCAATGCCTATAATTTTATTTATCAATTTACTAAATAGCAGCCAACCAATCTAAAACAGTTACGAATCAGGAATACTTTATCAGCCACAGTGATATATAAACAAAAGTCAAATCCTCAGATACCAACTCTGCCCCTATTTCAAGCACTAATATATGACATAACAATAGCACCAATAACTTATTGTAGTGTAAGCTTTCATCTCAGACAATGTTTTATTGTGCAAAAGACAAACCAATCTTGGTGAAAAATATATGGATACATATCTAATACTAGAAATGGCAGTAGCAAAAAACAGTCCTAGAAACACTTCAGCTCTTAGGGATAGGCTATCAGTGATTTCAAGAAAGCAATTCTGAGCCAAATAATTAGAAATATCATTTTTTTTGTAAAACAAGTAGCCTGAATATATATTTATGCAGTTATAAAACTTTCTAATTATATCACACAAAATTAGTGCAGGAAGACCTGTCAGCAATATTTTGTAAAATGGCCAGTTTCTACAAATATTTATCAGTGTCTGAGAAACTTCCTGACAGTGAGGACAATTAACCAGTGGAACAGCTTGCCTCCTTCAATCATGGGCGCCCCATCACTGGAGATTTTTAAGAAGAGGCTAGACAGTCACTTGTCTGAAATGATATAGGTTCTCCTGCTTGAACAGGGGGCTGGACTAGAAGACCTCCAAGGTCCCTTCCAGCTCTATTCTATTCTATTTATATTTATATACCGTATCTACTGTGTTTCCCCAAAAATAAGACCCAATCTTATTTTTTTTTTGCCTCCAAAAGAGGCAACAGGTCATATTTTCAGGGGGTGTCTTTTCCACTCAGCTCGCGGCAGCACCGACAGCCCCGCTCAGCCGGCCCACTTCTTCTGCAGCTGAAGGAGCAGCTTCATTCTACAGCTGAGAATAGAGCTCCGGCCTGCATTTTGCAGTCAGGGGCCTTTCCAGAAGGCCTATGGAGCCATAGCTCAGTTCTCGGCTGCAGAGGCCTTCCAGAAAGGCTTCTGACTGCGAAATGCAGGCCTGGGGATGCCACAGAAGAAGTGGGCCGGCAAGGAGAGGCAGGTGTTGATTCATGGGAAAGCGGGTATGAGGCCTGTGTGGTGGCTCCACCCCCTTACCCCCACTTGAATTTTAGGCATGCGCCTCGACCCAAAACTAGGGTTTATTTTTGAGGTAGGGCTTATATTAGGCCCACCCCCAAAAAGGGCTTCTTACTTTCGGGGAAACACAGTAACCATTATTATTTTCTTCCCATGCCTAGCTTTGAATGTAAATAGAACATAAAATGTTAAGCATAATATAATTGCTAATTACTTGTGAGAATATAGTCACTGTGTTTTGTAAAACATGCTTTATATTTTAATGTTTCTACAAACTCAATAAATATATTCAATAAATTATAATAAAACAACAATGTGAATCCAACCATAATCCTGTCAGAATAATACTCTATGTCAGGGCTTTTCAACCTTTTCAGCCATTGTACCACTTTTAGGATATGGCAATATCCGAGTACCACCAGTTGTCTAGCAAGATGTCAAAAACTTGATGACCAAAAAAAAAAAAAAAAGGAAAAAAGTGATAAAGTACAGGTAGTCCTCGACTTACAACAGTTCACTTAGTGACCGTTTGAAGTTACAATGGCACTGAAAAAGTGCTCCCCAAGCCACAGCCGAGCAAGACACCTGCCTGCCCACCCGGTGGTGCTCTTCCTCCTGTCCGAGGTTTTCATTGTTGTGAGCATTTCTGTTGAGAATTGGCAGCGGGGGTGGAGTGGGGGGGTGTTTGGAATTTATTCCCCCTGTCTGCTGGGTGGTTGCAGCAGGTTTTGGTCACTTCACATGACCCTGGGACACTGTAACTGTCATAAATATGAATCAGTTGCCAAGCATTTGAATGTAAATCACAAGACCCTGGAGATGCTGCAACATTCCAGCTGATCGGCGCTTCTTCTGGGCTCAGGAGAAGCACCAGGATCAGCACCGAGCTCCAGCTGGAATGAAGAAGACAGCCCCGAAGAAGCGCCAATCAGCTGGAAAGCGGCGCTGATCCTGGCGCTTCTGCTGAGCCCTGACAGCCCTACAGCTCCAGCCATCTCTCGCTCAGGCTTGTATGGTGCTGCCACCGGTTCAGCTCATTCCCCTCCCCCACTACCACTTTTCTAGGATGGTCACATACCACCTGCCAGGTGCCAATGTACCACAGGTGGTACCCGTACCACTGGCTGAAAAGCCCTGCTCTATGTAGTGATACATTCTACGGTATGTTCTACATCAGTAATCACTAGGAATTAAGCTCAACTTTACTTTTTGTGCTGCTATTTCAAAGGCCATGTATCTTTTTCCCATAAATTACCCTTGAAATTTCTACTGAAAAGAGATTTCAGAAATTTCTATGCAAATAGTAATAATGTAATAAATATTTAAATACCTTGGCAGCTCTGTTAACATTGTCTTCATTCTCTCTGTTGTAAACAAACACTGAAGCAAGTTTGTCATGCTGCAATATTGCTGAATAAATATTGACTCCAGAAGGTAGTGTAAATGAAGGTTCTTCCACTGCATCACGCTTTACAGCACTGTTCTCTGATCCCATTACCTAACTCAAGGTGTCTTGGAATATATTTTATAGTAGCAAAGAAGCTTTAAAGAGAAATGATTTCAGACAAATTAGTCCCAATTAATATTAGTGTAAAATTCCTTATGTTCAGCAACATTCATAACAAATTGTGATTATGCCATAATGCAGATCTTACAATTACATACTTAATGTGAATCATTTGCATAATCAGAAACCTATGTGTTAGTATTTACATGATGCACATATTGTTTGATACCCCATTCCCCATCCTTTCTTTGTACAAAGCAGGAGGAATATAAGAAAAGGAAACTTTTCACTCTTTTATGATGACAAATGTGAGATTAAAACTGAAAATATAAACAGAGTAACCCATATTAATCAGAGTAGGTCTTCCAGGTTAATATACCTATGACTATACAGTACTAACCTTGAAAATGTTTAAATGTCTACCAATGTCTTGAACATAAACATTTCAAGTTTTTAAATATATGTGCATATCTTAAAGTAAACATGACATACTGAGAACAATTTCACTGAAAACACTGAAAGTACATTCTACCAGAAATTGTTTTTTTTTCCCTTTCTGGAAACATTGTGCAGAATATGAAAAAGGTTAGGTCAGTTTGTATGTGCTACTGTATCTCAGAATGAACAGAAGCTGACATAGCCTTTACATCAGGCATGTCAAACTCGCGATGTCACGTGAGGTCGCACAACGTATCGGAGCTTTTTCTCCATTGCCGGCAATGGGGTGGGCGCAGTTTTGGGATGACGCGTCCGGCCCGCAGGCCAGCAGTTTGAAACCCCTGCTCTACATGGTACAAATTTAAATAGTACAGATCTAAAACATACTTTCAAATCAACTATGAAGTATTATAAAAAAGAAAGATTAAGGTTTGTACATGGTCTTCACAGAAACCAGATTTGACTATAGTTAAAAATCTATGGGGAGAGCTCATATATACAGTACATGCAAAAAGATAAAGACCAAAGAATATTTTTGAGCTCTGCAAAGAAGGCAAATAGGCAAATAGAAACACTTAAGTCTCTTTAAGAAATGCACAAAAAATGTTATTTCAGCAAGAGGAAGTTTACAAAGTATTGAGTTACCAAGATTTTGCATCTGCATCTGCCCTATAAATTGTTTTCTTATTTTGAATTTGTAAGCAACTACACAAAAATAGTAAGAATGCATTCAATTTTGCAAAAAGATATATTTAAATTTGTACCATCAAAAGGCTATTACCTTCTTTTCACCTAGGGATGCCTAAAGTGATTATGCTGAAGGAAGAAAATCAGCAGAAACAGAAAGTTTTAATTATTCATTTTTCCCCATGCATACAATTTGGAGCAGAATTCCTTTTAATGCAAATGGAAGGGAAGGGTATATATATCTTTTTGGTAACAAATTCTTATTGGCTAATTTAAGTACAGAAAATGTTCTTTACCAGTTTCTGGAATATCATGAAAGTATCTTTTTCATTGTATAAGCCTATGACTAGGGAGAGGGAAAAAAGCCAAGCAATTTTGCCAAAAAATAAGCAACCGCCAGAGGGCTTAGTTCATACGGTCAATCACTGATTTTGAAATGAACTTCAGTTACTAACTAGGCATAGTGCAAGAGTTTTGCATTTTTTTTTCAGTCAAAGAGAAAGACAAATTTGTGAAGCCTGTAGAATTTATTTTGATATTAAGCTCAAAGGCGGTTACTTTGCTTTTTTTCCCCCTCCCTAGTCATAGGCTTATACAATGAAAAAGGCACATTCATGATATTCCAGAAACTGGTAAAAAACATTTTCTGTATTTAAATTAGCCAATAAGAATTTGTTATCAAAAATAAGTACAAGTTTCCCTTGCACTGAGCAACTTAAATTCCTCTTTAGCCACAGATTTTTATTTTGTTTTATTTTATATCCCCTTTTATTATTTTTAGAAATAATGCAATGAACATATCTAACACATCCTTTTCCTCCTATTTTCCCCATAACAACAACCCTGTGAGGTGGGTTGGGCTGAGAGTGATTGGCCCAAGGTTACCCAGCAGACTTTTCACAGCTAAGGGAGCACCTGAACTTATGGTCTCCGGCTTTCTGGGCTGGTGCCTTAACCTTTAGACCAGTTGTTGCCAAACTTTTCTATACCCCGCACCACTAGAATGTTTCTGATATATTCTTGCACCACTTACAAACGTTTGAAATAATGGCAACGAATTACACATATACACTATAATTTTGAAAAGCCAAGTTTTTGCACCCCTTGGAATATCATCTCGCACCCCAAGGGTGCGAGCACCCCTGGTTGGGAACCCCTGCTTTAGACCAAACTGGCTCTCAGTTTTAATTGGTTTTGTTAACTATTTGTTTAACTGTCTTTCTGTATCCATTTAGAGATAATGGTAGAAAACACAAAGCACAAATTGAACTGATAAACTGATAAACAGTAAATGCAGTACATTTAAATCACAGAAAATTGAAAGTTTGGAGACTCATAGAACAAAATTAGTCTGACCACCACTGATTCCTTTTTTAAAAAGTGAAGCAACACCTTTACTAGAAATACCAAAGCAGACTCATCACTCTTATTTTTAAATGTACATGCCCCTCATTTCCATTTTACAGCATACTATTTATGTGTTCCTTGTTAACTCTCAGTATTTCACTGTACTTCCTGGCTCAGCTATGTCACTCACTATTCACTGGACCATTCACTCACAGAGAAATATACAAATTTTGGTCACTTATCTAAAACGTTGTATAATATGACATGCCCCACAGTGAGAAGAACAGATTAGACAGAAAAAAAATGTTTCAAACCCAAACACACAAAAGGCCAGAAGATCATGAAATAAAACAATATTCTGTAAATCAACGTCAGATCATCAGACCTAATCTTATATTTCAGAGATAGACGGACTGACTTATCCAACTGAACTCTAATCTCTAAATGTGCCGGTTAATATTTAAAATGTCACAGGACTCTCCACCTTTCTGGAATAAAATTCTGTGACGATAAAACAAAGGCACCAATAATGCCCCGACGTTGGGCGGCTCTCTTCCTTTACTAAAGTGCGCCTCGGTGCTGATGACAGGCAGTCTGCATTGCAAGCAAAATCACCAGGACCGGGACGAGACCTCTCCTGAAAAGACACTGAGCCCCAAAGTCAATTCTTTCTCGCCAGCGTCGAGCTGAGCCATTACCCCCGTTACCGGGAAATCAACCCTCCCCCCAGAATTGCCCGGGCTGTCATCGCCGGTTGGCTGGCGCCCTCTCACCTGCGACCCCGCCGAGGGGGAAGGAAAGAACCGAGCTGTCCTCACCTCCCCGCTTTCTCAACAGCCACTTCCACAACAAGCGCTGAGGGAAGGGGAAGGTAAATTTCCGGCTTACGCAGACCATAGAATCACACCGGAGGATCCACTGACGCCCACAAGATCGTCCTTTGCTTCGCGCAGTGGTCTGTGGCGCCATATTGAATGAGGGCAGGAGAGACTGGCAAGGAGCTCTTAGTCTACGGAGCGAGACCGCGGAAGCTTGTTAACTGCAGGGATGTAAAAATGTCAATTAATAAAGAATTAATAAAGAATGCCGATTAGGAAGCTAGAGAAAACGCTAGTAGGTCCATCTTGCAACTCTTGCTGCAGTTAATTTCTAATAACATACTGCCTTTGCATGGTGTAGGGGGCCGTCGTTTTATGATGGAATAAGTAATGATTCTTGGAATGTATTGCGTTGTCCCCGAGGGCACTTTCACGCGGCTGCACTAAAGCACTGTTCCGCAATGTAACAGCAGAAAAGTGCGCCAGCGGAAAGAACTGTGTGAGGTGCCCGCAACATTGCAGATCTTCAAACCAGATAAGTAGCTCTGTCTAGCGGTGGGGAGTGCCTCCTTTGAGCACCTGCTCCGTGGGACTGCTGCTATTAGTGCTGTGATCCCCATGGGCTGCATCAAATGAGCTTCTCTGCTTCTCCTGCCATCCATGGCAACAGAATGAGCAAGGAAAGCAGGAATACAGCCTCTCCTTTTTTCCCTTTCTGCTTTGCTAGCAAAGGGTGAGCAGGTGAAGGGAAGGGGAGAGAACGGGGTAGGGCAGGTATGCTGCAGATAATGATGTAATTTCAGGGAAGCTTTTCTTCCACAACTTTGCCACAAGGGGAAGAAAGTTTGGAAGGATAGCAGATGTGTATTGAGACACCTTTGGTACTACTGATGGAAGGCCTTTGGTGGGATTGGGATGGGATTAGTGCACCCATCCAGACTCTACTTGACCACTCAGCTGTCTTGGTTGCTGTTCTTTAATAACTTAAGAGGCTTGCAAGTGAAGAACATTGATTTGCAGTGGTTCTCCTTCCTCCAGGGCCAGTTGGTGAGCAGGAGAATGGGCACTTTAAGTATAAATCTTAGAAATTAGTTTGGAGCAACTCAAGGGAATTATTCCTAGCATAAAGAACCACCTGGGTTTTGTGCAATCTTTGGGCTAAGGTTTTAGTTCAAAACAATTTTAAAGCAGCCCATGTTAATTTACATCCTTTAATAAAATAGAACCCGCCTGCAATGTGCCAGAGGTTGATTTTTAGGAAGTTGAGGTTTATGAGTTATTGATTTTTTTAAAAAATAACATTGCTTTTAGCTCATTATTTTAACATTTTACTTTGGGAATTACCTGGAGAAGCTCAGTTATGTCATATATAAATGAAGTATCTATGCAATTTGTAATTTTGGGGTTACATTGACATCATTTTTTGTTTAACTATTTAAATATTAAAGTAATCCAACATTTAAAATTTAAGCCTGGGCTTTCTTTTTTCCAAGAGTGCTATTTGAACTCTATATCAAGAGCTGCAGGACAGATCCTATATAATAGTTACTTTGAAATAACTTTTTATTGAGAATATCTATTTTGTAACAATGCATTTATCTACAGTTCAGGCAGGCACAATGTCCTTTAAATCAAGTCCAAAAGCTGTAATACAACAGATGCTACCACCAATGTTCCTCTCAGGCTGAAGAACAAAGGGCTATCAAGACATTAGTATTCCCTTACAAAATGACCATTATATACACATAATTTTTTTAAAGTTGCTAGAGATTTTGAAGACAAATCTTCAAAAAAGATTTGAAAACAATGTATCATATGACATTTCTGTCAGCAGCTTTTTTTTTCACTGAAATTTAACTATGCATCCTATACACGAGGAAGAAAAATTTGGCTGAATCTGCCTCATCTGTGGCTCTGGTAACAAATAAGCTTAGAAAAAAATATTTTGATGCCAATTTAACTCCCTTGTTTCCCAAAAACAAATCAGATTGCCTGGTAAGGACAAATAGTACTCAGTGACGAAGTTTCTCATTCCTTCTGTCTGGCACTCCCATCTTTCACTAGGAATCTTATTTTTTAAAAAAGAGAGTAGGTCAATTCAAAAGAGAAAGTTCAAATTCAAATTCAGAATAGAGCTGGAAGGGATCTTGAAGGTCTTCTAGTCCAACCCCCTGCTCAAGCAGGAGATCCTATACCATTTCAGATGAGTGGCTTTCCAGTCTCTTCTTAAAAACCTCCATTGATGGAGCACCCACGATTTCTGAAGGCAAGCTGCTCCACTGGTTAATTGTTCTCACTGTTAGGAAGATTCTCCTTAATTTCAGATTGCTTCTCTCCTTGATTAGTTTCCATCCATTGTTTCTTGTCATGCCCTCTGGTACTTTGGAGAATATATTGACTCTTCTTTGTGTCAGACTCTCAAATACCGGAACATCCCTGTCATGTCACCCCAGTCCTTCTCTTCTTCAGACTAGCCATACCCAAAATCCTCAACTGTTTTTTATGTTTTAGTCTCCAGGCCTTTATCTATCTTACTTGCTCTTCTCTACACTTTTTTCAAAGTCTCAACATATTTTTTGTAATGTGGTGACCAAAACTGGATGCAGTATTCCAGGTGTGCCATTAAGGCTTTATAAAGCAGTACTAATACTTCACATGATTTTGATTCTGTGCCTGAGCCTGTTTATACAACCAAGGATTGTTACCGTATTAGCTTTTTTGCCTGCTGCTGTACACTGCTGGCTCCACTAGGACTCCAAGGTCCTTCTCATAGTTACTGTTTTTGAGCCAGGTTTCACCTAATTTGTACTTGTGTCAGAACCCATATCTATAATATTTCATACTCCTCAGATCCTCTCTAGTATGCCTGCCATCAACTTCTCCTAATAAAAGTTCCTTTTGGAAGAGCTTGCTTCCATGAGTTCTGCTTTCTTGGGATGAGGTGTTGAGGTGGGTCCTGACATTAGACAGGATCTGCAATAGTAGGAAACCTGGAAGGACAAACTTTGCCGGGGGACTCTGCAATATCTACCATGTCGGACAATGGTGCGGAGAAGAAGGAAGCCACTGCAAAAGGAAAGCCCTCCCTTTGGTTGGAACCCTACAGCTGTCTGACTCCAAGACATCCTATACCTCGGAGGAAGAGATGGTGGAGACACACAGCCGTAAACCTCGCTGGTCCATGGGCATAGGCAAGAAGGACGAGTGGGAGAAAAATTCGAGAAAGGTGACACTGAGGTGGGGCAGCCACCAACCGGGATGCAAAAAAGAAATGGAGAGATCACTACACCTTAGCGAAGGTGAGGATGATCGCAGGGAGCAGTCGAACTGGATCCTGGAGAAGCCGATCGATCTAATGAAATCAACCCTCGTCTCCCTCAAGGATGAAAAGCTCAAGCCCTGCGGCCGCACCGTTACCATGAACTGCAGCACAAGAGAAACTGATGGGGAGTCGGACCCTGAAGCCCCCGGAACATCAGGAGGGGCAGCCGAGACTGCAGCCGTTGCAGGGCTAGCCGTGCAGCAGCAGCTAGCTGCGCAGCAGCTGCCGATCGAGATGGGCAACACCACAGACGATGTGGGCATCGATCCATCCAGACGTTCCCGCCGCTGGATGTAAATGGAGGAATTCTACCCATAGCTTAACTACAAACTTATACTTGAAAAAAAAACTTGAAGCCACTGAGCTAATGAGTTCTATAGTAAAAGCCAAGGATGTTATCCCCAAACCACAAAGTGATCTTCAGACTCCAACTGACCAACTTGTAACCCAAAAAACAACAAAAGAGGAACAACCAATCATTAAAGAGGACTTTGTGCAACAACATATACAATCTATTGAGAACCTTGATGATCCAATACTGACTCTAACCAAAGCACCAACAATTCTCAAAGCAACAGGATCTGAACAACAACTACAATATATTGACAACCTTGACAATCTGAATAAGCAAACAACAATGGATATGACTTTTCACTTTACTCAGAGTAAACTGGAAGAAGATGAAGAAGACCAGACTGAACATAAACACTCTAAACAAAACATGGAGATTTGATGTATTGGGCCAGCAACCTAATAACTATAAAAGGACCAGTTCCTTTGAAAAATGGATAACTGGATATTCTCCCTTGATTCAAACAGCTTATGTGGGAATGAAGGGAGACACGTTGGAGGATTCAAAGGCACTGGTATGGAAGCCTGCATGGCACAAAAATAAAGCCAGAGTTAGATTTAAAAGTGGGTTTTGAAATTTCACCTAATGGGTTAAGAAGGTTTTTAGATATACCAGCTGATTTAATATTTAGTATTTAGATTTATAATGGAAATGAAAATTAACTTTTTAATTATATTGTTGAATTGTTATATGGAAATGGGTTTGTGATAATGAAAGATAGGTTATTAGTAAATGAGGAGCTATTAGGATGTGAAATAGAAGTTTTTAGTGAAATAAGATAAGAATTTAAATTTTGGAATAATATGTATACTTTAGCTGTGATAATTACTCTGTAATGAAATGAGGGTTACTCGAAGTTTAAACATTATGGTTATTAAAGGCTAAACTTGAATATGGTAACTGAATTCAATATAATTCAAAATCAGAACTTGGATAACTGTAACTAAAATTGTGTTCATATAATGTATTGATTGATTGAGCTTTATTAAGAAATGTATTAAATTGAATATGATATAATAAGGGAAATAGGGAACTTCTAATGATCTAATTTTTGATTTACATGAATGACGCTGTTACTGGACTATGGATTACCCTATCTCCACGGTGTTTCCTAATCACTTGGCTGTAAAAATTGAAAAATTAATAAAACTTGATTTTAAAAAAAATGCGGGAAGGAGGGACATCATGCCGCAGAATGCCGCTCGAGGAACCCCCAGCAGAAGGCCAAACAGACACCAGCCAGGAGATTGGGAAAGTTGCCCACCAAGCCACAAAAGCCAGCCATGGGGGCACCGAGGCTATCAAGTTCCCCCCTCTGCCCAACAGGGAAAAGGGACCCCGGCCTACACCGCAAGAGAATCCGACTTGCCAGATGACTACTCCAAAGATGAACCCCTGGATGACATCCTTATATTTACGGAGACTAAAGAGGAGCACATAAAATTAGAGCAGTCTTGAAAAAATTGAGAGCAGCCAACCTCTATGCAAAATTGTCCAAGTGCAAGTTTCACAGAGAATTGACTATTTGGGCTACCGTATATCAACCCAAAGGCATAGAGATGGACCATGAGAAGGTCTGGGAGGTGCTAGAGTGGGTACCACCCCGCACGAGAAAGCAACTACAAAGCTTCCTGGGGTTCGCTAACTTCTACCGTCAGTTCATCCTTTCTTTCACCCAGATAGTCCTGCCTATCATGAACTTATTAAAAACCAAAGGGGGGAGCTCAGTAAAACCTAGTGAGCCACTAACCTGGACAATGGAATGTCAAGCCGCATTCAAAAGACTAAAAAGGCTTTTTTCGGCCGAGCCGGTCCTAAAGCACCCCGACCCAGATAAGGAGTTTGTAATCCAAGCTGATGCAAGTGACGTAGCAGTAGGGGCAGTATTGCTGCAGGAAAACGACAAGGGGCAGCTGCAACCCTGTGCCTACACATCCAGAAAACTCTCTGACATGGAGCAACATTGGGCAGTGTGGAAAAAAGAGGCGTACGCTGTGAGGTGGGCACTCCTCACCTGGCGGCACTTCCTGGAGGGGAACAAAATCCCATTCCAGGCCTGGACAGACCATAAGAACTTGGAAGCACTAAAATCGCCCAGAAAACTCAGCCCTAAACAAGTCCGGTGATCACAACACTTCCACCGGTTTACATTCAAAATCAAACACCTGCCAGGGTGAGGAATTTTCTGGCAGATGCCCTATCCCACAAGCTCCAGTACAATAGCTCCCAGCCAACCATCACCAAGACCCTCATGCCGGAAGCGCAGCTGGCAGCACAAGTAACCACAAGAGCTCAGGCAAAACTAAAGCAGCCGATAGCCAGCCAAGCAGGGATAGAATTCAGGAAGGCTCTAGAAACCAGTGAATGGTTCCAGAGCCACAAAAACTTATGAACTATCACTGAGGGCCTGCCATGGGTGGGAGAGAAGTTGTACACTCCAAAAGCCCAGAGAATCACGTTTATGCAACTCTGCCATGACATGAAATGGGCGGGTCACTTTGGTTTTGTGAAAACGCTGCATCTAGTGAAGAGATAGTTCTGGTGGCCATCTATGAAAAAGGACATTGAGAGGTACGTGGCCAGCTGTCCAACTTGCGCAGCTGCTAAGAGATTGCAAGGGAAAGCCCCTGGATTGCTACAGCCGGTGGCAAACCCCTCAGCCCCCTGGAGGGAATTCTCCATGGATTTCATATTAGAACTACCAGAAATGGAAACACAGCGATTTGGATGGTCATGGACCTATTCTCAAAACAAGTACACTTCATTCCATGCCCAAAGATCCCCACCGCTAAAACCTTAGCAAAATTGTTTGTCCAGCACATATATAGATTGCATAGACTACCCCAGCGCATAATATCAGACGGGTGCAATTCACATCGGACTTTTGGAAAGAGTTCTTATCCCTTCTGGGGGCCACCCAGGGGCTGTCATCTAATCATCATCCTCAGACAAATGGCGGGATGGAATGTTCAAACTCAGTACTTGAACAATATTTAAGATGCTTTAATTTCCAACAGATGAACTGGACCGACCTACTCCCTTTCACAGAAGTGGCATACAACAATGCGGTCCATTCCACTATGGGCTACACCCCATTCCAAGTAGCTATGGGCCAAAGCTTCAATCCCATGCCAGAACTGAGTGCTACCGAGCCGGCCATTCCCTCTTTGAAGGAGTGGATCGCACAATTAAAAAACACCTGGCCATTAGTTAGAAAAGCACTAGATGAAGCTAAACAGGCCTATAAAGCACAAGCAGATAAGAAAAGAGTCGAACCAAAACCATTCGTCGTAAGGGAAATGGTGTACTTATCCACAAAATACCTAAAATCCCTGCAACCATCCAAGAAAATAGGGCCGAAATATGTGGGACTGTTCCCCATCAAAAGGATCATAAACCCAGTAACAGTAGTTAGAATTACCAAAAACCCTCAGGCAGATTTACCCTATCTTCCACTGCAGCTTATTAAAACGAGAGCAGCGATCACCGCTACAACCGGCCACCATCCCACCGTCTCCTCCCATTATGATTGAGGGGCAGCAGCATTTTGAAATAAAAGAAATCCTTGACTTCCAAAAATACCACAGAGCGACTCGATATCTAGTAGCGTGGAAGCACCTCCCCTCTTCTCAAAGCAGATGGGTGCACAAATGCCACGTTAGAGCCCCTAAACTAATGAAAAAATTTCACACGGACTACCCGAACAAACCAGACTAACCTCTCACCATTTTTGTTTTGTTTTGTCTCTCAACAGATTTATCTCTCATATTTTTAAGGGGGACAGGATGTAAACCCATATCTATTATATTTCATACTTCCCTGCCTTTCTTTCTCTTGTTTCCCGATTCCATTCTCTCCTTGGGTTCTGCCATACTCCTAGAGGGGAGGAGGAAACGGAGTGCAGATTTATTGCCTTAGCTTCCTCTATCGATACAATATAGCACTTTGCTTTCCTGCCTCCTTTCCCTATTTGTACAATGTAATATTTCACCTTAGCTTCCTTTATTGCCGCAGTGTAACACTTCACATTCCTGCACTGTATCTCTCTCTGAACTTTCTTCTCCCTAACCTGTCAGCTAGCAAAGGGGGGTGGGGAAGGAAGAAATACAACCTCCAGAGCCTGGCTTATTTCTCTGCTCTCAAGAGAAAGTGCGAAGAGCCGCCTAAACATCGCCGCTACGACCAGAGCCAGACCGATGTTATCTCCCCTTTCCCACGATGGACTTAACACCTGGGGATTGGCCGGTTTGAACCATCTGGATGAATTATGGGGTGGGATTTGCTTGGGGATACTTTAACCCATCGATCTATACAGGAGTCCCTCAGATCCTGTCTAGTATGCCTGTTATCAACTTCTAATAAAAGTTCCTTTTGGAAGAACTTGCTTCCATGAGTTCTGCTTTCTTGGGATGAGGTGTTGAGGTGGGTCCTGACAACTTGTACCTTTGGTTTTTCCTGCCTAAGTGTAAAATCTTGCTTTTCCCCCACATTAAATTTCATTTTGTTGGATAGGGCCCATTGTTCAAGTCTGTCAAGATCTTTTTGGATCTAAGTTTGTCTTCTGGGGAGGGGTTGTTGGCTATTCCTGCCAGCTTAATGTCATCTTCAGTGAAATTGAAGTGTCAACCTGAATGAGTCAGACTGATTCATAGAGGGCATAAGAAAAGGCTTGATTCAATGTGTGTCTTTGTGTATGTATAGGGTGGTGGTGATCATGCAGATGAAAATAAATGAGAAAAAGAGATGAATACATTGCAAAGCTCATTTCAGGAGTGATGTAAGTGAAAAGAAAAAAAACCCAGAAATTCTATTTTTCTTCTTGTTCAGGTTTATGAGAGTTAAATTAAGAGACTTTGGCCTGCACAAAAGGTACATGAATTTTTGTTTCACAATACATGATTACTCTTCTAGAGAGAATGTCCGCAAAACTGAAAATCTGTAGCACTTCTTCCCCCATCTTAGTACCATGAACATTTTCAGACAGTATGCCAAAACTGGCTAGGATTGTAGGAGTTGCAACTGCAACACATTGAGAAACTGTGATGTATATGTCTCTGAAGTGTTTTTCTTAATAGGTGCAGAGAACCTATTTTGTGCCTGCACAAAAGTGTTTGTTGTTATTTGACTCCAGGGAAATTAGATAAATTAACCAAAAGATTTATAATGGAATATTGTTTGGAAAATTGGTGAAAAAAGGAATTCTACATATTTTGAAATTACTGAATATTATATTATTTAGTCACTGTTCCTGAAAAAAAAATAATTAAGCTTAACTGTATCCCTGGCTTCTTGATAGCAAGTCTTTTGGCTACTATGCAGAACATTTCTGACAGAGGATTAAGTACCAAAGTTATCATTTATCCTGCAATTTCCAAACAGCATTATACATTCTGAAATTTCAATTGATTTTAAATTCAAAATGTGTATCACATATGTGCTATGAAATGACATCAATATAACTTGTCACATCCTGGAAAAAAGTCTCACAGAAAGGGAAGGTACTAAGAATATTACTCAATTTCTTCAATGACATTATAAAGCATAAACCAGTTATATCTTTTATACATCAATTAAATTTTTATTCAAAAACAAAGAAGTCATATTAGTTTAATTCATGGCCCCTGGGCATACAGTGTAACAATCACTCAGTCTATTTTTAAGGTAATTAAATTAATTGCTCAATATACATAACATTAGCTTTCCAGTTAGCAGATTCCAACATCTGGAAAAAAACCCCAAAAGTAATAATGCATAGATGCAGAAGAAAGGGAATTGAATTCCTAACATTTTCTTGGAACAACAGCAAACATGTATTACAGTCATGTAAACAGTAGCATCATGCATTGATAATACGAAAAAATGTCCTAATTAAAACACAATTCAACAGTACAGGAAGTCTAATATGATAGATTGCTTTATCGGGATCCAAAGTTGTTATAGTAGTAAGGTTCATCTGGTCGATAGCCATAAGCAGTAGTTGGGCGGCTTGGAATACCTATGGGCTGGCCAAATCCATCCATTGCAACACTATAAAGAAATGATGACATAGTCAACATTTTATAATACAGATACATTATCTATGCAAATGATTTGGAAAAAACAATAAACAGTAGTAAATTATTTAATAGTTATACACAGGATATCAAAAAACTATGTTCAATCTAGCTGACAGTTATTATAATCAAAGCCATTTTTCTAACTTGTTATGTAATACCTGGTATTAATAACTCATAATAACATGCTATAATGTCTGCTACTGTATTACTGCACAGTAATACAACTTTTATAATATAAAAAGTGGAAAGAGGGGCATATAACTAATGCAGAATATCAGCAAATAGCCCAAACCTGCAAAGATGAAGTCAGGAAAGCTAAGGCTCAAAATGAAGTAAGGTTTGTGACAAAAGTAAACAATAAAAAAGCTTCTTTCAATATGTAAAAAAACAAGAAAAAAGGAAACGATTGGTCCATTAATGGGAGAAAATGTCAAGAAGGTGATAAGTAGCTTAATCCACTTTTTGCATCTGTTTTTACACAAAAAGAAAAAAACAGTCCAACCTATCAAAACAAATTGTAAAATGCAGATTAGGAATGCAAATCAAAATAAGCAAGAAAATGGTAAGAGAACACCTATCCGCTCTAGACGAGTTCAAATCACCAGAACCAAATGGATTACGCCCCAGGGTTCTGAAGGAACTGGCAGACTTGATCTCAGAACCATGATCCATATCTTTCAAAGATCCTGGAGCACCGATGAAGTACCAGATGACTGGAAAAGGGCTTATGTAATTCCTATCTTCAAAAAAAGGGGGGAAAATGGATCCAGGAAACTATGTATAGACCTATAAGCCTGATATCAATACTTGGGAAGATCCTGGAAAAGATAATCAAGCAATTAATCTGCAAACCCCTAGAGAGAGGCAAACAAAGTCATAACTAGAAGCCAACATGTCTTTGTCAAGAAAAAATCATGCCAGACAAATCTTACTGCGTTTTTTGACAAAGTGACAAAATTAGTGAATGAGCGGAATGCTGTGGATATAATATACTTGGACTTCAGTAAGGCATTTGATAAAATAGACTACAACCTACTACTTGATAAATGTGGGCTAAATCAGTGATCCCCAACCTTTCTGGCTTTGAAGACTGGCGGGAGGAGGAGAAGGGGCATTGTCTTACCTGAACGCCTTTTCTCAGCATGATAATGTAGAATCCACCGGTGGGTAATTTCAGCCTTCCTGCTCAGATGAGACTAAGTCAGAACTTTCACCACGCCTCCCTCTGGGTGTGTCTTCCCAGTTTTTGATGAGGCGAAGTATTCATGACGAAGTCTGGCGCAATGGCTCCAATAAACAATACACATGCCTAGACTAACCTAACAGGAGGGTGTGGATTCTACATCATCATGCTGAGAAAAGGCGTTCAGGTAAGACAACGCCCCTTCTCCAGCATGATGAATGTAGAATCCACTGGTGGGACATACCAAAGCCGCTCATGTTCCCACAGAGAGGGAAAAGTCTAGGCTTGTGTCTCCCGAGAAGAAACTATCTGCTGAAGAACCCGTCTACCAAACGTGGCGTCCGCCGCTGCAAACTTATCAATCTTGTAATGTGTGACAAATGAGGATGGGGACGACCATGTCGCTGCCGTACAAATCTCTTCGACTGAAGCCTGGGTGGACCAGGCCACTGATGCTGCTGTGCTACGCGTCGAGTGAGCAGTGATGTGTGCAGGAACTGGAAGGGACTGAGAAAGATAGGCCCGAGCAATACAAGCTCTAATCCACCTACCAATGGTCAAAGAGGAGACCTTTCGACCCATGGAAGAGGGTTGAAAGGACACGAACAAGGCCTCCAACTTGCGAAAGACCGAGGTTCGCTTGATATAGTAGCGCAGAGCGCTGCGCATGTCCAACTTATGCCACTGTCTTTCCAGACGATGGGAAGGGTTAGGACAGAAGCTTGGAAGAACCAGATCCTGGGACCTATGAAACCATGTATTAACCTTTGGAATGCAAGAAGGGTCCAATCTAAGGACCACCCTAATCCTCAAAAAATGTACATAGATCACTCCTAACTGAGAGCGCGGCTAATTCCGAAATCCTCCTGGCGGATGTGATAGCCACTAGGAATGCCACTTTCAAAGAAAGAAAATGAAGAGAACAAGATCTGAGAGGTTCGAACGGAGGAGAGGTTAAAGCCTGTAACACTCTAGGCAAGTCCCAAGATGGATAGCGATGCACCGTCGGAGGGCCAGAATTAACTGCCCCTTTCAGAAAGGCACTAACTGCCGGGTGTTGTGAAAGAGGAATCAAGTTGTCACAGGTAAGAACCGTTGACAAGGCCGCGACTTGCTTGCGGATGGTGTTGGGTGATAAACCCTTATTTAAACCTTCCAGCAGATATTCCAAGATGTTGGGAATGGTGACGGAAAGCGGCCTGAGCTGTTGCTTAGTGCACCACGTACAGAAATTCCTCCATATAGCGTCATAGATCCTATTAGCCGAGGGCGCCTTGAGGCTTGAATCATCGAGATCACCCTGGATGAATAGGATTGTTTAGTCAAACTCTCCCGCTCAAGTGCCAAGTGGCTAACTGGAGCCACTGTGGATCTGGATGTTGAAGATTCCCTTGGCTGAAAGCCACTTGGTCTGGGGGAATCTTCCACGGAGGCAAGAGTGACAGATCCACAAGGTCGGCAAACCACGGACGTCGCAGCCAATGTGGAGCAATTAAGATTAATTCCGCCTGCTCCTGAATCAGTTTGAGGATGGTAGCCTGTAATAATGGAAGGGGAGGAAAGGCATAAAGCAGGCCCCCCGGCCACTTGCACCGGAGGGTGTCCGTTCCCTCCGCCCCCCGTGTCAGAAACCTGGTGAAGAACCTGGGGAGTTGGGCGTTCGACGGGGAGGCAAAGAGATCCAGAAGTGGATGGCCAAACCTGTTCGAGATTTTTCTGAATAGTGCCAGGTCCAGGCGCCACTCCGAATGATCCACTGTGGCCCTGCTCAGTGAGTCTGCTTGTCGATTTGCCTCCCCCGATATGTGCTCCGCCCTGATAGAGCCCAGAGTGGACTCTGCCCACAGACCTAGATTCAGGGCCTCCTGCATGAGTGCCCAGAACCGTGTCCCTTCCTGTTTGTTGACGTGAGCCTTGGCTGCAATGTTGTCTGTCAGAATCAAGATGTGCTTTCCCGACACTAGGGAGGAAAACCGGTGGAGTGCTAAGTGTATGGCTCTGAGTTTGAGCCAATTTATATTGTGATCTAGATCTGACCGGGACCACCGTCCCTGAGCCAGATGAGTCTGGAGGTATGCACCCCAACCGAACAGACTGGTGTCTGTTGTCAAGGTGAGCCTGATGGGTTCCTTGAAAATGATCCCCTTGTTCATGGCGGATGAGGCCCACCATGGAAGAGATAGCAGAGTGTGATGAGGAACTCTGACCTTTTTGGTGGAAGCACTGAGGTTCCGTTTCTGAAAGGGAAGGAGGAACCACTGAAGGTTTCTGGAATGAAGTCTGGCCCATGGGACGATTCCCATGCAAGAAACCATCTTTCCCAGGAGCTGAGACAGCTGGACCAGAGGTACTGCTTTCTCTCTCCGAACCTGGTGCACGAGCTTTCGGATGCTGGTCCGATGCTCCTGTGAAAGATAAACCTTGCAAAGATCTGAATCTATTATCGTGCATAGGTGAAGGAGACGCTTTGTGGGGATCGTGTGACTCTTCTTGAAGTTCATGGAGAACCTGTGATCCTGAAGCATATGTATCGTGATTTCCAGGTCTGACAGAGCTGACTGGAAGGATCTGGACTGCACTAGGATATCATCCAGATAGCATTGTACGCGCACTGGCATCATCCTGAGATGGGCCGCCAATACTGCCAGAATTTTTGTGAAGACCCTTGAGGCCGAAGAGAGACCAAAAGGGAGAGCCCTGTATTGGTAATGCCAGTGCATGTAACAAAACCGCAGGAACTTGCAGTGTGGAGGAGAGAAAATCCCCTTTTCTGATGCTGGCCAAGATGGACTTTAGGGTCTGCATCTTGAACCTTCTGTAGGTCAGGAAGTAATTCAGGCCCTTTAAGTCCAGTATCGCCCTCCATCCCCCTGAGGCTTTGGGGACGAACAGAATGGAGTAAAACCCGTCCTTCCTCTTCCTGTGGCACAGGCTCTATGGCCGATTTCTATCAAATGGGAGATGGCCGTGGCTATTAATTCTGCTTTGGTTGCGTTTCGCGATACTGGGCACTGTATGAAACGATCTGGGGGAAGAGAGTAAAACTCTAGAGAGAGACTGTATTTTATGGTTTCTCTGACCCAAGAATCTGTGATGGTGACCTACCAGACATCGCTGAACAGCGCCAGTCGACCCCCTATGGGAGAGTCTTCCATGGTGTCACTTGGACCGCCTGTAGGGATGGCTCCCCGAGCCCCGGAAGGGGCGTTTGGTCTGGGATTGGCCCTTGGCTCCGATGTTTTGGCAGTCTTGTTGATGATCCTGTCTGAGGGGAAAGGATTGCGAACCTCTAGACCAATTCCAGGACTGCCCGGCCCAATAGGGCTGCCTCCACTCCCAGGAACCACTGGGATGGAAGGTCTCCCTGCGAAACTCTTGCTGGGGCCGCCTATCTGACCTTTTGGAGGGGTGTACCAGGATCTTACGCTTGTCCTTGCCTTCGATTATGTGTGGTTCTAGGACTGAACCAAACAAGTGTGTGCCGCTGTACTTGGCCGTCGACAGACGCCACTTGGACTTTAAGTCAGTCCGCCAGTTTCAGCCACAACAGTCTACGAGAGGCAACTGTGGCTGCAATAGATCTAGCGGAACACTTGGCCGAATGAAGAGAAGCGTCTGCCATGTATTCTGAAGCGGCCACTAGCTTCCCTAACGTCTGATGTGTCCAAACCTGTTCAGGGGGAAAGAGGGACTGAAATTCACGGAGCCACATGATTGATGCTCTTGCGAAAAAGGAAGATGAAGTCGCAGCCTTGATCACCCATGTGGAGGACTGGTGAGCTCAGCGAAAAGAGAACTCGAATTTCTTGTCCTCTGCCTTCAAGGCTTCAGCCATATCCCCTGAAATTGCAGAAGTGGAAAACAAAGAGGTTAGAGGAGTGTCCATAGCAGGCACCTCTAATAGAGAAGCAAAGGAAGAAGAAATGTTGTATAGTTTCTTTTCTGTACTATTGGGAGAAGGTAACGTGGCCAAAGATGCCCACTGTTTCTCTACCGTAGAACGGAATACAAGCGGACAAGAAATCTCCTTTTCCTCCACAATTTGCTCTGCAAACAAAGGCAGGTGGAAGTGGAAGGTTTGTCTTCCTGTGCCAAAGTAAGGTTGGCCATGGTACATGCCTTCAAAAGAAGGGATCTGAAAATCGCAGGATCAAAAAGACCCGAAGTTGATGCCTGTTCAGGCGCAGTCTCCTCATCCTCTGACATGGGCGTGTCAGCTATGTCTAGGTCCACTGACCCCTCCTCACCTAGCTGGGAGGAAGTCTCAGAGATGCCAGAACCGGGGACTGTGGCACGTCCCCCTTGAGGAGGGATGGATGGAGGCAGTGGTGGTTGAGAGGGCACCTGTTGATACCCAGAAGATACCATAAATTGTCTAAATGCATGGTGCATGAATGCCTGGAATTGTCTTTCAGACCACAAATCACGTTGTTCCATGGAACCAACCCCAATCTCCATTGGGACATGCGTGAGGAGCGATGGGGACCAACCTGTTCCGTTCCCCCCCGAGAGGACCATGCGCGAGGGGCATCAAAAGAAGGTGCAAATGGAGGCTCAAATGGAGAAGTATCCAGTGGGGCGGGGGGAACCACTTCAGCCTCACTGGACATGAGCCTTTGTGCTTTGGAGAATTCCCTCTCCAGCACCTGATGTCTCCTCGAGGCCTCTCGCTCGGCTGCCTTGGAGGGCTTTTTGGTGGATAGATGTTTTGTTTTGGGCCTGCAGTCTTTGCACCTGATCCTTTCAGGCTCAAAGCCACAAGGTTTGAAAAATGTTTCACCACCAAATTTAGCCAAATTGAGTCCAAATTTAAATGAATAAGAAAATACTACTATTTAGAAAACTTTAAAAAAAAGAATTAAATTCGATTAGAAAAATCAATTAACCTAGCCTAACTGAGGAGCCAAAAAAAATGCGCCCTACTGAGCTGAGACTAAGTCAAAAACTGGGAAGACATAGGCGTGGCTAAAGTTTTGACTTAGTCTCATCTGGGTAGGAAGGCTGAAATTACCCACGGTGGATTCTACATTCATCATGCTGGAGAAAGCATGGTTCTGCGTGAATGGCAGGCAAGCGCACACAGCTCCATTTGCACAAGCTGCGAGCACAAGTGTAGCTGTTTACGTGCTCACCTGCCACTTTTTTAGCCCAGTTCTGAACAGGCTGTGGCCCAGTAGTGAGCCATGGCCTGGGGTTTGGGGACCCCTGGATTAGACAGCATCACCACCAGATGGATTTGTAACTGGCTGACCAACCACACTCGACATATAATCCTTAATGGAACTGCATCTGCATGGAGGGAAGTATATAGTGGGGTACCCCAAGATTCTGTCTTAGGCGCAATAATCTTCAATTACCTTCATCAATGATTTAGACAAGGAGATAGAAGGGGAACTCATCAAATTGCAGACAACACCAAGGTGGCAGGAATTGCCAATACTCCAGAAGATATGCTCAAGATACAAAAGGATCTTGACAGACCTGAACCCTGGACCCTATCTAACAAAATGAAAATCAATAGTGAGAAAAGTTAGAAGTACATTTAGGCAAGAAAAACCAAAAGCACAAATATAGAATAGGTGGTACCTGGCTCAACAGTAGTTAACTGTGAGAGGCATCTAGGAGTCCTAGTGGACAATCACTTAAATATGAGCCAGAATGTGCTGCAGCTGCCAAAAAACCCAATGCAGTGCTAGGCTGCATTAATAGAAGGATAGAATCAAGATCACATGAAGTGTTAATACCATTTTATAATGGCTTGATAAGACCACACTTGAAATACTGCATCCTGTTTTGGTCACCACAATATAAAAAAGTAGTTGAGACTCTAGAAAAAGGGCAGAAAAGAGCAACAAAGATGATTAGGGGACTGGAGGATAAAACATACAAAGAATGGTTACAGGAATTTGGTATGTCTAGTTTAATGAAAAGAAGGACTAGGGATGACATGATAACAGTATTCCAATATCTAAGGGGATGCTATAAAGAAGAGGGGTCAGCCTATTCTCCAAAGCACCTGAAGGCAGGACAAGAAGCAATGGATAGAAACTAATCAAGGAGAAAAGCAATCTAGTACTAAGGAGGAATTTCCTGAGAGTTAGAACAATTAATCAGCAGAACGATTAGCCTCCAGAAGTTGTGGGTGCTCCAATACTGAAGAGTTTCCTGCTTCTGCAGGGGACTGGATAAGAAGATCGCCAAGATCCCTTCCAGCTCTGTTATTCTGTTATTTTCTTCTTTTGTCTTCCAAGAGATGAAAATCTAAAAGCAATTATCTTATCTGTAATTATCTTATCTGATGAAAGCGCAATCATAAAGTTCTCCTGATGCTCCTTAATGGCAGAACTTGTATGCCTAACTTATTGCATTTCTCTGCTACCGGTATTTAGAAGTTATTCTTGAACCACTAGATGGCAAGCTATAGTCTTTAGTTACCACTAGTTCTTTCCAGACAGTTTCAATCTATTTCAGCTTAGGCCAAACTATTCTTGAACATATTTTTAATTAGGCAGGAGAGAGAATCATGGTGTTTATTAAGTCCTGATCAAATCAATCCGTTTAGTTCAAGAAACATATAAATAATTAAATGTAGTGTCTTAATGTTCAGAGCTTGTGATGTTTTGGTGATTTCCAAATAACTTACATACGCAGTAGCTGAGATCTGTCACTCTGCAATGTTAAATCATGCATGTACCGGTATTAAAGTATTTAGATTACAAGGAATAATTCACATTCCAAAATACATGCTGGTAAAGATTCAAATCTACAAACAAAACTGATTTCAACTTTTTTCTAAAAATGTAAGTTTGCATATAAAACCTTACTGAATATGCAGAGCAATTTTTAGAAACTGACAACCTGAAGGAATGGTGAGATAAGTAACTAACCAGTATGCAATAGTGAAAATAAAAAATGAGACTTGAAAATTATATAAAGTTGTCTTTAATTTCTAAAGATCTTTCCACACTATGTATAAAAAAAATGAAACAGCAGATGGTTATAGCTCAGTATTCTATTTACATGCAAGGATTAAGAATTTTCATAATACCTTCTGAAAATGAGTGCCTGTGTTATATTTAGTTGACGGACACTGGTAAGACTTTTTACTGCCCCTTATTGAGGTTTAAAAGAAGTATGTGGTGATGGCAGAAAACATGATTAAACCATTACACAATTGGCATTACACAATGTTTGCATAGTCAATTGTAATACAGCTGCATACATTCTGGTCAGATTTTACATTTCAATTAATTCTGAAGTGAAAGGAAGATGAGACAACCTTTGCATGTACAAATGTAAACATCATTAGCAATGTTTTTTAAAAAATATTTTATTGTAAGAATAATAAGTACAAAGGAAAAAATGTTGATAAAAACATTATGGGAAAACTTTCTAATAACACATCTACCCCTTCATTTATTTCCCCAACAGCTGACCACAACATAGATATATTGTATATACATTACACATTAAAATAATTGCCAGTATACATTTAAATCCTTTCATCTCTTATTATTATTTTACTCATCTATTAAATTTCTTTTTAAAAATCATATTCTGAATGTTTTAATTTGCCCTGCTGTGTAATGTATAAGGGAGCCATTTTTAACTTACATTTGGTTAGACTTCTATTATGGACATATGCTATTGATTTTGCATTTATGTTTTCTGGAATTTTCTAATAAGAATTTTTGTGGTTTCAGTTCAAATTTTAGGATTTCCTAAATATTTTGATGTTTTTGTTTCCAGCAGTTTTTGGGGTTTTTTTAAATACACAACCAACTCACATGATTAAATGTCCTTTCTTTATTCTGGTACTTTAAACAATTATTTTTACATGATCGTTACTTCTAGAATGAGAGTTTCCCTGAGACTTGAACAGGTCAAACCCAAATGGTGTTTCAAAGAACCTTGAAGACTTGACTCTTTGCCCAGGTGTTTGACAAGCATGACTGAAGCCCCCTTTTCTTCTTTTTCTTTGTTCCCATCTGGGTTACTTATCTTTGCCATCTTTGCTCCTTTTTTATGTTGTTTTCTTGTTTGAAATGTTTTTTAATATTTTGTAAACTTAGTCACTGGAAGTTAGGTGGTATATAATTTTAATAAATAAATAAAGGCTATCTTGGTAATTATTGACAAAATTATATATCTTCTGTAAATATTTTATACCAATTCCTCCTAAAATTGTAACAGGAAGTGAATTTTATTGATTTTTTTTCACCATAACTTTTTCCATACTGTGTTTACTTTTCTGAAATTTTGTATCCAATATAACATGCAATTTCTGATTTGTTTTACTTATGTGTCATATTTCAATAACAATGTACTATATGTCCTAATAAGCAATCTGGGCTGGATCTTCCTATATTCTTAAAATCACTTTTTATTTGCAATCTGCAAATACATCAGTATTACAAATATACCAGATTGAGATAAAGGTAGTCCTCAACTTACAACCATCCCTTTAGTGACCATTTTCAATGGCCTTGAAAAAACAACTTATGACCAATTTTCACAATCCATTAGCTAAGCCAACTCTTTCTGTGGTCATTCTCCAAATCTGAACTTATTTATATATGGTTATTTACATATTTAAAATAAGAAAATAGTAACACATAAGTTTTGAGATCTGTCCATAGATTTCTGATAGGTTAAGAGAAAAGGTTTTCAGTGGTTACAGATATAGGCAATTTTAGCAGAGATTTTTCTTGGTCTCCCAAAACTTGCTTTGACTCCAACAATTCCATGCAATTTCTATTTGTTAAACAATATTTCTCACATTTGAAATTACTAGCTGAAACTGCTTAGAGATTTTTGTATAGCCCTCCCGTTTTGAAAGAATGAATATTTTTGTTTGCAAATGTTCTGAGAAGTGCGTAGACCAGCCTATGACTGTTGAAAGTAGACAGAACAGCAATCACAACCAGAGAGGTTAAGAAGATGAGCTTATTTGTTCAATTTGGAATCACATTTTAGAACCGTATTAACAAGTATGCAGTTAAAAAAGAACTGAATCAACTGGAAAAGTGTCCAAATTTCTGCACCAGCCATATTCATACTTTTCTGTAAACAATTACACACAAATATTGAAATTTGCAGAAAGATGTTGTGTTCAACTTTATACCCAAAGAGGTTGTTTCAGAATTTATTTACTTTGGAATTTATTGAAACATAAAATTTGAACAGTTATAAAATTTCTTTATAGGCTACATTGCACCAACTGAACAATCATACTCTAATTTAAATAATGGAGCAAGAGGTATAACCCTCAAGAAATAAGCTATAAAGTAATTCTTGCTCCTTAATTTGGAATTATTCAAACATGCTAACTTATATCTCTAGCTCTGATATGTTTTACAAATGCTAGTGAATTTTCAGATATACAATTATACAGTTACCTTAAAAAGAAAAACACAATAAAATTTACATAAGACAAGATAATTAAACCAAGTTTTCTTCTTGTACGATATAATGGAGCGCTACAAGGATTCTGCTGGCCATAACTTGGCATTTAACAGCAAGTGATCACTAAGGAAGAAATTTTACTCCATTTAACTGTTGCTGATTTACTGCAGTGAGAAAAAATGGCTATGTAACCTGAGAAGTGACTGAACAGAGAGATCAAAGCCACAGTCTGGAAATTAAAATAAACCTTCAGGGTACTTCCTGTAAGAAAATTCACTTTGGCAAACTAAAATAGAGTCCACCTAAAAACTGTTCTACTTTATGAGCTGTCACATTAATTCAAGTGGTTTTGACCAGTCAACTTCAGAACATCGAATTTCCTTGTTTCTGTCTCACATACTTCTGTAAGCAGTTTTGGGAAGAGGGGGGAGGATAAATATAAAATCAGAATTCTTTCCTTTGGATTGAAACTGAGAAGGTCATAGTTACTCATTAAAATAAACAGGTTTGCATTTGCACATTCCATTCCCATTTATTATAATTTTTATTTTTGCAGATTTGCATATAGCATACATTTCTTTAATAACACTTCTATATTATGTTCAATTATTGTTTAAATCAGTTTATACAGCCCAGATGACTACAACTCAAGAACTGGTTCATTCCTAGCAGTACATCTGGAGGAAGTGAGAAATAAGACCATAGGAATTACTGCTAAGTTTCAAAAACTAACTGTTTTTGACAGTTTTCTCCTGGGACATGCAGAAAATTAAAACTTTAATTGCTCAGTTTTTATGGAACTGGACAGCCTTACAAATTTGGCAAATAAAATTACTATATCTAGATTATAGATACTGCTACAGTATCTGTTAAATTAATTTAGATACTGCTAAATTAATACAAATGAAAAGTCATGTCCACTGAGAGAAAAATTATTATTGAATACCTTAATCCAATCAAAGTTCATATAGTTTTATCTTTGTGCACAACTGAAAATTATCAATCAAATCTTAGAAGATTGTATTTAATATTTATAGAGCAACTCACCATTTAACCCACACAATCATGAGTTATGATTCTATGATTAAACTATGATTAAAATGTTTCAAGCTATTAACAGTGTGAATGTTGCTACCAAATATAGTGATTTTTAGGTTATGAACTTTTTTCAATGTTCAATATTTCTGCATGTCCATTTCAATTTTCTGATTTTACATATATGTTTATAAATAAAGAAGATGCTTCATAATTTCTTCTGTCATATTGAACTTTATGATCAGCTTTGTTTCTCTGTTTGATAAGATGACTGTATTAAAGATAAGCAAAATACCTAATGCAACAATAGGGACTAGTAAGTACGAAAAAAGCCTATGATACATTATATGTGAATCCAGCTACCAGAGGTTATTTCAAATATTGTTGGATTTGGGGCTTTCAATCAGAATGTCTTTGGTACCCTACTTACTAATCTTCTCTACGGCATCATATTTTATGTTATTTTACCATAGCACATCTTCTGCCAAATATTACAGGCCATGAAATAACTCAAGAACAGCTTCACATCCTAAAACATTTGCTTGGAAATATACCAGTGACAATTTCTGATCTACTAATACATAGTTATCTTTTTCTGGAAGCAATTTACCTGCCAGAGAAAGGATGCTGATTCACAAGATCTCCATTCTGAAGATGATAATCACTGAAGAAATCAGGACTTATTGCTCCATCATGTGTTATTAATCCATCTATGAAACAAGAAAAAAATAGGGCATGAATGTGATATTTCTAAAGTAAAATGTTAAAAGTAGAGACTTAAGACATTTTATTTTGGAACTACTAAGTTGCATTAGTTTCATGTACTATAATGAAAAACTACATTGTCGATGGTAGATTTGTCACTTCCACTAACTATATAACTATGTCTTTGAACATTTCCAGTCAAACCTTTAGAAGACTTTTGGAAGTGGATTCATGGATTTTAAAGTGCTCAAAGTGAAAAATTAATTTGACTCTTTTGATGCATGGACAGTTATTATTTTCTACACAGGTGTGATATTAGATGTATGTAATGTATTTTTCAGCAGAAGAACAAGAAAGAGATTATGAAGAAAAAGCTTCTTTGTCTTAAAATTATCTTTCTTCCTTATGACTAGAACATAATATTGCTATTACACTGTTGGTAAATGATCTTTACAAGGCATAATTTGCTGAATTTGCTTCCTTTCTTTGCCTACTGTTATAGACCACATTGAGATAAAGAAAAAAGGACAAAAAGATTTCAAACCCATACGATACAGTCAAGAGATGTAAAGTGATGTGTCAGAATCCAGTTATATTTCATTTCTATCTATCTCCTCTGATCTAAAATCAAATCTCACCTTTCCCTGGATTCTGCCATACTTCCAAGGGGCAGGGGGGATAGGCATGTGGGTTTATTGCTTTCACTTCATCTATATTCGCTACAATGTAACCTTTTGTTTATTGACTCCATGTCTGCTATCCATTACAATGTAACAAACTGCCTCCTGCACTATCCATCTCTCTGAACCTTCTTCTCCCTAACTGGGCAGCTAGGAAAGGCGGGGGGGGGGGGAGAAGAAGTACAAACCTCCAGGACCTGGCTTATTTCTCCGTTCTCAAAAGGTGTGAAGAGCTGTGGAACATCACACTACAAATGGAGCCAGATTGATGTTATCTCCCCTTTCCCATGATGGACTTAACACCTGGAGATTGGCCAGTCTGAATTGTCCGAATAAACTGTGGGGTGGGGTTTGCTTAAGGACACTTTAAAGTAATCAATCTGTAAAGAAATCCCTCTGATCCTGTCTATTATGCCTGCTATCAACTACTCTTAATAAAAGTTCCTGTTGGAAGAAATTGTTTCCAAGAGTTCTGCTTTCTTAAGATGTGGGATTCAAGTGCAAAAAAAGGACAAAGAGATTTCAAACCCATATGATACAGTCAAGAGATGTAAAGTGATGTGACCTAATAGTGAAAAAGTAAATTCAGTTACTGCAACTGATAACTATTTCTTTCAGGGGAGAAATTAATTTATGAAAAAGTTCTATATAGAAGAATTGTTTTTAAGTTTTTAAGAGAAGCTTTAAGACAACTTCTGAAAGATAGTGCATTTTAGGTAATACAAACAACATATGCAGCAGGTGATTTTGTTTTTCTTGTTCACAACCATAGGTCTTATCTTTCTTGTTTTGGGTTTTCAGGAGAATTATTCCTATCCAGAAGACTCAGAAGTAAAAATCAGATTTCTACTTATTCCAGAACAAAAAATTATGTTTGGATCTTGGGAGATGATTGAGCAAAATCTAGAGTTGAAAGTGATCCACTGGTTTTTGTGTTGGAAAGAACTACTAGAATTTGCTGGTTTATAACACCCCTGCCTATCACAAACCAGTACATTAGACTCTACTCTAAAAAACCTGGCAGAGAAACAAGAGGCAGAACTCTTTTAACTACTGATATTTCAGAATTATTACAAACTCATTGCTCTAGCTACCAGGCCTTGAGGCACCTTCCCTTGAGACCTGCATATTTTGGTATACTTTCCCATTGTGATTCTGTGAGTAGGATGATGGTCCATGATTTTATCCTCAACCCTCCTCTACTAGGAAGGATGGTGATGATGATAAGACAATAAACAAACTACAAAAGTAACTGTTTTTCCACTTTCTTTAGTCTCCATATTATATTGGGATTGGGGGGAAATTCCCTGCAAAAGGGACCATCTTAAGTAGGAAGAGATTCTCTTGTAATTATTGTGCCCTATGCACACACACACCTAATCATACTCATAAAGTATGGTGTGGGGAGGGAGACTTGCAGCTAGAAAGACTAAACATTAGTGAAAAGTAACAATTTCATAATAAATGAAAGTACAAGTACTCCTCAACTTATGACCACAATTGAGCCCAAAATTTATGTTATTAAGTGAGAAATTGTTAAGTGAGTTTTGCCTCATTTTACAACATTTCTTGCCACAGTTGTTAAGTGAATCACTGCAGTTGATAAGTTAATAACCTGGTTATTAAGTGAATCTGTCTTCCCCATTGACTTTGCTTGAAAGAAGGTTACAAAAAGTGATCATATGACCCTGGGACACTGCAACGGTCATAAGTATGAACCAGTTGCCAAGGATCTGAATTTTGATCACATGCTCATGGGAATGCTGCAAAGGTTGTAACTGTGAAAAGTGGTCATAAGTCACTTTTTTCAATGCTGTTTTAACTTTGAACGGTCACTAAATGAACTGTTGTAAGTTGAGGACTTCCTGTAGCTCTGTTTGTACATTACAACTATTGTAGTAAAACAAACTAGCTGAAGTTATAAATTTGCATTTTTATGGCAGCTTTAATATGTGTTGAAATTGTCCTTTGAAGGACATTACACACATACATATTCATCATATACATACACTATATATATAGATACACACACAAAAAAATGCATACATTCCACAGTTCATTACGTTTCCATTGAAATGAGAATTTGAAAATGAAATTTACTTGATAAATTCAAGTAGCAATTGTTTTAGCATTTGTGACAAGCTAGCATCAGATAAAACAGATGCAAACAAAAATCAGAATTGTTTAAAGATTTCTCTAATCCAAGCAAATATATGCAAACATATTGTAACAACACTAAAAAAAATACAAAGGAAAACATATAGATAAATTTCTCTTTTTGATTGTCTGCTTTATGTTATAACCAGATGTAAATAGCAACATGAATTGAATAAACATATTTCTTTCTTTCTAAATTTCCTTGGAGAGGCACATACTGCAAGAATGTAAGTTAAACAGAGATCAGAGTATATCACTATAAAATTTAAGATCAGAGCTAGGAATTGCAAATGTTATGCGGCATCAATCTTTTTCTACCCATTCACTCCTAATTTAATATCATTACTCTATAAAACTGCCTTGTTCTTTTAAATAGAAAAATTCTATATGATACAATCTCAAACATCTGGATTATTATCAATTTGATTTTTATTTACTGAATATATTTATATGCTGCTGCAATCAAAAGCATCTCTGTGCTTTGTAGCTAATTATTTTAAAAAACAATCAGTTTGAAGGGAAAGTAAAAGTGTTTAGGGAAAATTATTAATACTTCTAGCCTGAGGAATGCTGCCATATCCTATTCCAAAAAACTTTTAAATTCTTTGCTTAATTTTATATAATGGTTTTCAGAAATTAGGCCTTCAGAACTATGGTTGCACTAGATTTTCAGCTCACAGCTTCAACAGTACCAGTATCAAGGTTCCGATCGACAGAGAGAAATAAAGCAGAAGGAGCGTTGGCTTATCTGAATGCCTTTTCTCAGCATGATGATGAAGAACCCACCAATGGGTTATTTCAGTCCTCCTGCCCAATCAGACCAATTTGTCAAGTTGTCACGCCTCCTCATTATCTGGGACTTCCAGTTTCATGGAGGGCATAGCCAATGACAATAGGTTGACGTGATGACTCTCAAGCAGGTAATAAAAGAAAGTAACATAACAAGTATTCTACTCGGACCTGACTGACACCTAACAGGGGAGGGCGTGGATTCTTCATCATCATGCTGAGAAAAGGTATTCAGGTAAGCCAACGCTCCTTCTCCAGCATGATGACTGAAGAATCCACCAATGGGACGTACCAAAGCCTCCATAGTCCCTAAGAGTGGGAGACAGTCGGGGCCAAACCCCCAGATGGCGTGACCACTTGTTGCAAAATACGCCTACCAAAAGCGGCCTCAGCCGACGCAAACTTGTCTAAACAATAATGTTTAATGAACGGAGATGGCGAGGACCACGTCGCCACCCTACAGATGTCCTCTATGGACACCTGGGTAGCCCACGCCGCAGTCGTAGCTGCACTACGGGTGGAATGGGCTGTCATATGAGGAGGAACTGGCAAGGCTAGCGAAACGTAAGCACATGAGATACAAACCCTGATCCATCTGCCTATGGTGGTAGCCGAAACCTTTTGACCCATTGTGGAAGGCTGGAACGACACAAACAGGGCTTCCGATTTACGGAAGGATGCCGTGCGCTTAATATAACAACGTAACACTCTCCGCACATCTAGAGAGTGCCAACGCCGTTCCAATTCATGTGACGGGTGAGGGCAGAAATCTGGAAAGATGACCTCCTGAGCTCTGTGAAAAACCGTGTTAACTTTAGGTATGAATGAAGGGTCTAGTCTGAGGGCCACCCTGTCCTCGTGAAACGTGCACAGGTCCTTCCTAACTGACAAGGCAGCCAATTCCAAAATGCGCCTGGCCGAGGTGATAGCAATCAGGAAGGAGACCTTGAGCAACAAGTGTCGCAAAGAACACGTTTTGAGTGGTTCAAAGGGAGACGAGGTCAGTGCCTGAAGGACCCGAGGTAAGTCTCAAGAGGGATACCTATGGATTACAGGTGGTCTACTATTCGTGACTCCCTTAAGCAAGGCCCGGATGGCGGGATGTCGCGATAAGGACTCTGAGGAGTCCCAGGAGAGTACCGAGGAGATAGCAGTTAATTGCCTGAGTAAGGTGCTTGGCGCCAGCCCCTTGTTGACGCCCTCCATTAGATATTGCAGTACTCTCGGAATAGTGACTTGAGATAGACTTACGTGGTTTGTGACACACCAGTGACAGAAATTCTTCCACGTATGGTCATAAATGCGGTTCGTAGCCGGCCTCCTGGCCGCCTGGATCATATCAGTCACCTCCGCCGAATAAGATGCCCTGGTTAGGGTGCGGCGTTCAAGTGCCAGGCAGTCAATTGAAGCCATTGGGGGTCTGGATGTAGAAGATCCCCCTGCCTCAGCCGTATCTGGCTGTCCAGAATCCGCCAAGGGGCTGAGGATGAAAGACTCACCAGGTCCGCGAACCATGGCCTCCTGGGCCAGCAAGGAGCGACGAAGATCACTTCCGCCCACTCATCCAGGATCTTCCTGATTACTGCTGGAAGTAGAGGCAATGGGAGAAAGGCATACAACAGATTTTGTGGCCACCTGCATCGCAGTGCATCCGTCCCCTCTGCTCCCCGGGAGCGGAACCGAGAGAAGAACCTGGGCAGTTGAGCGTTCTCTGGAGAGGCAAACAGATCCACGATCGGATGACCAAACCTGTCCGAGATCTCCGTGAAAATATCTGGATGTAACATCCACTCCGCATGATCCTCTATCGACCTGCTGAGGAAATCTGTTTGCTGATTTGCCTCTCCCGAGATGTGCTTGGCCCTGATAGAGAGCAGGTGCTTCTCCGCCCAGGAACTCAATGCTCGTGCCTCCGTCATGAGGGCCTTGGACCGAGTGCCCCCTTGTCGATTCACGTGAGCCTTTGCGGCCACATTGTCTGTTCGGACCAGTACATGCTGTCCCTTGACCACTGTGTGGAATTTCTTGAGAGCTAGATGTATTGCCCTGAGCTCCAACCAGTTTATGCTGTGTTTGAGGTCTGTTTTCGACCACTGGCCCTGAGCTATCTGGGATTGGAGATGAGCCTCCCAGCCAAACAGACTTGCGTCTGTGGTCACTTGGACTCGACTGGGCTCCTTGAACAGGCTCCCCTTGTGAATGGCTGATGAAGTCCACCAGCCGAGTGCTACATGTACCTGATGAGGAACTCGTACCAATCTGTTTGAGGTACTGGTATGCTGTCTCTGGTACGGAAGTAGGAACCACTGCAATTCCCGGGCACTATCACTATGCATGATATTAGCTTGCCTAGGAGTTGAGAGTGTGGCCAAAGGGACTGCCCTGTCCCTGCTCACCTTGCGGGCCAGGTCTCTGATACACCTGCGCTTCTCCTGACAGGTACACGTGACACGATTCGGTGTCTATCACCGCTCCCAGATGAAGTAGACAAGTAGTGGGAGTCATCTGGCTCTTTTTGAAATTGATCAGGAACCCGTGGTCCTGCAGGGTCCTTATGGTGAGAGCCAAATCCGAGTTGGCAGCTGAGATTGATTGGGACTGGATTAGAATGTCGTCCAGATAACACTGAACCCATACGGGAACCAGTCTCAAGTGAGCTGCCAATACAGCCAGGAGTTTGGTAAAAACCCTGGGGGCTGAGGAGAGGCCGAATGGAAGGGCTCTGTATTGAGAGATAACAGAATCTTAGGAACCTGCGATGGGCCGGTAGGATGGGGATGTGAAGGTATGCTTCCTTTAGATCTATTGAGGTCAATAGATCTCCCCGCCTGATACTGGTTAGGATGGAATGCAAAGTTTGCATTTTGAACCTCCTGTATTGAAGGTGGAGGTTCAGTCCCTTGAGATCGAGGATTGCCCTCCATCCTCCCAAAGACTTCGGGACTACAAACAGGATGGAGTAATATCCCTGCCCCAACTGGTTTGGGGGAACCTCCTCTACTGCCATGATGGTGAGAAGGTGCTGGATGGCGTCTTCCATGAGCCCCCTTTTTACAGGATTTCTCATGGCTGGGCAAAGTGATCTAGAGGCATGGAATTGAACTCCAGGGACAGGCCTTCTCTGATAGTATGCAGAACCCAGGAGTCTGTGGTCTTGTTTTCCCATTGACTTATGAAGAGGGAGAGTCTGCCACCAATGGGAGGAGCTCTCTCCAAGTCATTTTCCACGACGGAAGGGGCGACCTCCTCTGCCACGAAAGGAATGTTTAGTTTGTGGCTGGTACCTGGTTCTGTCTCTATAGCCCGCCCTGTCAAAGGAGCGCTCAGATTTAGGAGCTTGTGGCCGGTACGGTTGTGTAGACTCAGTTGTTGCCCCAGTCCGAAAGGACTGCCGGCGACTGTAAGGGGTGAACTGTCTAGAGGTTCTCTTAGCTACATGGGAGATGACCTTTTGTTTCTGCTTGTTCTCAATGAGATATGGCGTTAGGGCTTCCCCAAATAATTTGCCACCCATAAAGGGGGCTGTGGCCACGCGCCACTTGTGCTTACTTTCGGCTCTCCAATTTTTTTAGCCATAGAAGCCTCGTAGCGACTACGCTGGAGGCCATTGCTCTGGCAGAGTGTTTGGCCGAATACAGGGAAACATCCGCCATATATTCTGATGTGGCTAATAATTTGGTCAAATCGTAATGGATCCTTGTTTCCTCAAGCGGAATCCTGTCCTGCAACTGACAAAGCCAGGTGATGGAAACCCTAGCAAAAAAGGAAGTGGCCGTAGCTGTGTTAACTACCCAGGCAGATGCCAAATGTGCCTTGCGCAAGGCCATTTCGGACTTTTTATCCTCAGCCTTAAGGGCATCTGATACATCTGCCGGGAGACTGGCGGTTGAAAATAGTGGGGCCAGAGATTCATCTACCTTTGGGACTTCTAATAGGTCCACTAAGGTTTTTGGCATGTCTACTATTTTCCTCTCAGCACTGCCTTGGGTCAGTTGAGCAGCTGGCGACTCCCACTGTCCCTGGATATTTTTGAGGAATAACGGGGGACAGGGAATGTGGAGGTGTTTGTCCACAGGCACAGCAAACAGGGGATTAGTACCTGATCAGAGGAAGGTAGAGGAGTTGGAACCTGTTGTGAGGAAAGCTTGCTTACCTCGCAAGCCCTGCGTAGTAAATCAGGAAAAAGCGAAGAATTAAACAGCTCTGACATGGATTGAGCTTCATAAGCGGGTTCCTCACAGTCCGACCAATCGTCTTTACCTCCCTCATAATCTGAAACTTCAGTATCAGAATTGGGAGAATGTGATGGGGAGACCATCCCTGACCGATCCAGGGAATGACGTGTAGCGGTTGTTGGGACCGAAGAAGAGGAAGGCCCCGGAACAGGAGACGCCTGCTGGCGGCTTGTTGATGCCATGGCTTGGATCACCGCCTGCGAAATCCACGCTTGGAGCTGGTCGGAGAAGGACTGCTCTAGCGGAGGCCGTACCCCCGCAGCAGGTGGTACGATTACAGCAGCGGGTGCTGAAGACGGCCCTGGTAAATTAAGATCCTCCCCAAACAGAGGTGGTCCTACCTGACCAAAGGTCTGAGTTGAGACCTGTTGATGCACGTTCTCAGACGACCAAGCTCTCAATGTGGAGGGTTGAGGCGCTCCCGCGTCAAGTTGTGTGGAGGTTGACGGTGTAAGACCCCTTTCAGCAGACAAGCGTTGGGCTCGGGAGAATTGCTTCTCCAGGGCTCTGTGTGTATGGTCGGCCTGCCTGTCGTTTGCCGTGCCAACCCTCCTGCCGTGCTTGGATTTGGATTTGGCCTTACCTGAAGGTGCCTCAGGTGCCGGCTCAGCTTGGATGGGAGTGATGTCTGCTTCCAAAGGAGTTGGCTCAGTGGTTTCTGCCATTTCCATTGAGATGCAACCCAAAGAACCCTTTGGGATTGACTCGGTCTGCAGGGGACGTCAGGGGACCCCCGTAAAGAGGGTACTGACTTCACGTGGATTGGCGTGAGTAGGCCCACTGGCTAACCTGAACTCACGCTGGGCGCAGAAGTGTTCATCATTCCGCAATGATGGGGTAAAATCACACGTGTCCTACAATAGTGGCTATGGTCAAGATCTTGAAACAGCCACTAGATGCAGAGGGGCAGACAGGCAATAGGCGACCAGGCCTGAAGGACCGTAGCTGTTGCTGATGCCACCTTCTAATAGGTAACTGATGTCCTCAGTGAGAAGGAACAATTTCTGAAACACCAAGGCTCAAGACAAATAATAACAAAATATTAATATGTGAAATTTAAAAGTTATGTTAACTTCACTAAATGACTGTACAAATAGAAATCTAGCCTGGGTGTGAAATTTCCCTCAGGAAAACTGTCCCCAAAATGGTGGACATTCCAAGTATAACGAGGGAAATAGGGAGGGGGGAAGGGTGGTGGATGGAGGAAAGGAGAGGAGATAAGGGAAGCCTCCTAATAATGCAGGGTGCTTTCAAAAAACAAATTCCAAGGCAAATAGTTAAAATGCGAGGCTTTGCAGCAATGCAATAAACGGAGCTGTGAAATTAGCCTAACAGCTGTTAGGTACGAAAAAACGGTTCATTGCGGCACCATGAGGCTGCCTCCGCATCAGCAGCAGCCACCAGCCAGCCAAGAAGCCCCTGGAAAGGATTTCCCCTCCCCGTTACTTGCTTCAGTGAGTCCCCTTCAAAATTGATGTGTTGAAGTAATTTTTTTAAATCAAAAGGGATTGCTCTGCAAATTCAAAATGGTGGCCGCTGACAGAATCTCTGACCAAGCCCGGTCACAGAAGAAGCCACGAGGCTTCTAAAATGGCGGCTTTCAGACAACAATCTCAAACGCGAGCAAACAAGAGAGACAAGCAAAGAGAAAAAAAACCCTAGAACTCCCTGAATGGGAACTCTCTTCACTCCTATTACAGGTCCCTGTAATAGTTTAGTAAACGCTAAGGGAAAGGAAAGAGCCGCCCCCTCACCCAGTCCTGGAGAGGAGTCCTACTCTATCCCAACAGGGAGGGAAAACTAAAACAAATCCCCCAGAAAGGAAATTAATTTACTATTAGTTCCGCTAACTCTGAGAATCCACCAATGAATTATAAATCTAGCCAACCTGCTCCAAATGAAAGAGAGAGTCAAGATATCACGTCCTCATGGGCGAGAGACCAAAATGAAACTGGGAGTCCCAGATAATGAGGAGGCATGACAACTTGACAAATTGGTCTGATTGGGCAGGAGGACTGAAATAACCCATTGGTGGATTCTTCAGTCATCATGCTGGAGAACTCCGAGGCTTGCAAATTCCTCAAAGAACATGTTTATTGATACAGAGTATCGGTACTTCAAAAGTGAAACCAAGTCTGAAGAGATGCATAACAATTCCCCAATACAAAGTTAAGAAATCCCACCCCCAAAACTATGCAAGCAACTACATTTCCCTACTCAGCTTGTTGGCAGGCTTTTCATGAAACGCCCAGCCTGCAGTCTTGGGAGCAGCTGATTACCTTAGTTCCCATGAGAGAAAGATCAAGAGAGAAAGTCTGTTTTGTCTAGCGCAACACCTGGCAAACCCCCTCCCTCCATGCTATGTGGCAACTAGGAATGAGAAGGAAAAAGATGGCTGCAACCATGCTCATTCTAAAGTTGACAACCAGCTTTTACTGATACAATATGCAGCAGTTTGTGAAGCGATAGGACCTCTTAGGATTTATGTAACAACACCTCTACTGAAAGCAGCTCAGTTACCAGGTGTAATTCAAATTATGGCTTCCCATTATTTTATAAGAGCAAGTAACCATAATTCTTCCAGTGCATAAGCCTTATTATTATTAGAATTCTGGCTTATGGTCTGCTAAGATCCATTGATCTTTCCAAACAGGGATTTTTAGAATAATTGGGCATGGCTAATACCACAGTAAGCCACAGGAGTGTGACAATCAAGTCTGTAGACAAAGAGATGGTTTAGGAGATGCATTCTCTTAATTTGAAGCTGCATCAAGAGGGGCTGGAGGGAGGAAGAGATCTGGAATTACCCATGTATATATGCATGCATGCATGTATTCATTATATGTAAGTATCTGTGGGCGTTACAGGTAAGGGGCGTTGTCTTACCTGAACGCCTTTTCTCAGCATGATGATGGATAATCCACGGATTGGGTTTCCTGAAGTCCCTTCTACCCAATTAGACTAAGACTGAGAGATAGCCACGCCTCTTCCTGGTTCACGTTTAACCAGTTCTGACGAAGGCGAAGCAACAAAGCCAGATGCGTTGGTTTCCAGACTCCTGCCACAGTGCCCAATAATCAGTAAAGGGCGGGAGTGGATTATCCATCATCATGCTGAGAAAAGGTGTTCAGGTAAGACAACGCCCCTTCTCCAGCATGAGGATGGATAATCCACGGATTGGGACATACCAAAGCCTGCCTGTCCCCGGGGGGGGGAACAGATGGGGCATGTGATGCAGGCGATGACACCACCCTCTGTAATACTCTACAGCCAAAGGCAGTGCCAGCAGAGGCAAAGCTATCAATTTTATAGTGACGGATAAATGGGGAAGGCGACGATCAGGTCGCTGCCCTACAGATGTCGTCAATGGGCGCCTGCATGGCCCAGGCCACAGAGGTGGCAGCACTATGAGTAGAGTGAGCCGTGATACGTGAAGGAATGGCTAAAGACTGCGATTGGTATGCCCTGGCAATACAAGCCTTAATCCACCTGGCAATAGTGGAAGAAGAAACCTTGAGCCCCATAGAGGCAGGATTGAAAAAGAGGAAAAGTGCCTCTGACCTACAGAAAGAAGCAGTCCTTTTAATGTAAATACGTAGCGCCGTGTGAACATCCAAAGTGTGCCATCTGCGTTCCAAGTCACAAGATGAACTAAGGCAGAAACTCAGCAACACCACCTCCTGTGACCGGTGAAACAAAGAGTTCACCTTAGGAATGAAGGTGGGATCCAAACATAGGATCACGCAATCGAGGCAAAACAGGCAGAGATCCTCCCTGACCGAGAGGGCGGCCAATTCAGATATGCGCCTGGCCAAGGTCACTGCCACTAAAAAGGCCACCTTCATAGATAAGAGATTGAGATCACAGGAACAAAGTGGTTCAAAAGGCGACCCGATAAGGGCCTGCAAACCTCTCAAAAGATCCCAAGAGGGGTACCGATGAACCGTTGGAGATCTAGTATTAATTGCCCCCTTTATGAAGGAACGGATTATCGGATGGTGTGCAAGTAAGGAAGAGTCGTCACAAGAAAGAACTGTGGCCAAAGCTGCAACCTGTCTCCTGATAGTACTAGGAGACAGACCTTTATCCATCCCGTCCAGTAAAAACTGTAGCACCTGAGGCACCGTGAGAGATGACAACTGGACATGATGCTTGGACATCCAAGATATAAAATTCTTCCAAGTAGAGTCATAAACTCTATTAGTTGACGAGCGTCTAGACGCTTGGATCATATCAATGACCCTTGGAGGATAAGCTTCCTCAATCAGACATTTCCGCTCAATTTCCATACGGTTAACTGTAGCCATTGAGGGTCGGGATGTTGAAGCGCCCCTTGACTGAGTGCTATTCGGTCCGGGGGTATCTTCCACGGAACCGATACTGACAAGCTCATGAGATCGGCGAACCACGAACACCTCAGCCAATGAGGGGCTATGAGGACAATCTCCGCCTTCTCTCGCAGAATCTTAAGGATGACGGCCGGAAGTAGAGGGAGCTGAGAAAAGGCGTAAAGAAGTCCCCGGGGCCACGGAATGTGCAGGGCATCTACCCCCTCCAACCCCGGGGATGGAAAACGGGAGAAAAACCTTGGAAGTTGGGAGTTCGCCGCCGAGGCGAATAAGTCTAGAACCGGGTGGCCTACCCTGTGAGATATTGCTAGGAACAGTGCTGGATCCAGTCGCCACTCTGAATGATCCACCGTTGTCCTGCTGAGAGTGTCCACCTGCTGGTTGATTACCCACGAGATGTGATCCGCCTTTATCGAGGATAAATTGGCCTCTGCCCAAGAGCAGAGCAGTCTGGCTTCCGTCATCAAAGAACTCGACCTGGTGCCCCCTTGACGGTTCACATGGGCTTTGGCCGCTATGCTGTCTGTGAGGACAAGAACGTGCTGGCCTCTCACCTTGTGACTGAAGTGACACAACGCCAGGTGAATTGCCCTGAGTTCCAGCCAATTTATATTGTGTTTCAAATCCTCCTTGGACCATCTCCCCTGGGCTATCTGAGACTGGAGGTGAGCCCCCCAGCCGAAGAGACTGGCATACATGGTGAGCACGATCCGTGATGGCTCCCTGAACTTCGAGCCCTTGTTGATGGCCCAAGAACTCCACCATTGGAGTGAACTCGATACCAGAGGGGTCAACCTCACCTGCTTGTTGGAGGATGTTAATTTTTGCCTCTGAAAGGGGAGGAGGAACCACTGAAGGGCTCTTGAATGTAGTCTGGTCCAAGGTATGATGGCGATGCAAGACATCATCTTGCCTAAGAGCTGGGAGAGAGTGAGATGCGGAACTGTCCTGGTGCGTTGCACTGGCAGACAAGGGCCCTGAGACTGGCTATGCGGTCTGGCAACAGGTAGACCATGCAACGTGTTGTATCTATCACTGCTCCCAGATGAAGTAGCTGCGTGGATGGAATCAGTTGGCTTTTGAGAAAATTCACCAAGAATCCGTAGTTCTGGAGCACCTCTATTGTACGGGCTACCTCTGACCGCGCAGCCTGAACCAACACTGATTGGATGAGGATGTCGTCCAGGTAACACTGGATCTGAATGGACTCCAGTCTGAGGTGAGCTGCCAGAACCGACAAGATCTTCGTGAATACCCTCGGGGCGGATGAAAGGCCAAACGGAAGCGCTCGGTATTGATAGTGATAAGATCTGTAGCAGAATCTGAGAAAGCTGTGATGTGATGGAAATATTGGGTTATGTAGGTATGCCTCTGTGAGGTCGATGGACATCAGGAGGTCGTTCCTTCTTATTCTGGCCAAGATGGATTGCAGGCTCTGCATTTTGAATTTTTTGTATACCAGGTAAGAATTTAACCTTTTAACGTCCAGAATGGCCCCCCCATCTTCCCGAGGTCTTTGGAAGTATAAAGAGGATTGAATAACAACCTTGCCCCCTCTGATTGGGAGCGACCGGTTCTACCGCTTTTATTTCGATAAGATGGGAAATGGCCTCCTTCATGAGAGCCCGTTTTGACGGGTTTGAAGGTGTTGGACAAGAAATGAAGTGGTTTGCCGGTTTTGAGAAAAACTCCAAGGTCAGGCCGTTGGTGATGGTGGACAAAACCCAGGCGTCAGTGGTAATGTTCCCCCAGTTCTGAGAGAACAGGGAGAGCTGACCGCCTTTGGGGGGTCCCCTCCCTGGAGTCACTTATTCCTCCAATAGGGACGGCCCCCCGCGCCTCGAAAGGGCCGCTTAGACTGCTGTTGTTGCCTGGGCTTGGGTCCAAAATGTTCCGTTTGACGGTCCGATCATGGAGGAAATGAACATGTGGGTTGTGACCAGTTAGAAACCTGGGTATTGCCCCGGAATCCCTGATGGCGATAAAAGGGAGCAGACTTCCTGTCCAATCGCCTGGCCTGGTGAGCAAGTATCTTTTTCTTATCCTTGTTTTCTATCAAGTATGGCTCCAGGGCTTCCCCAAATAATTTTCCGCCCAAGTAAGGAGCGGTGGCCAAACGCCCTTTGGATTTTAGATCTGCCTGCCATTGCTTCAGCCAAAGCAGTCGCCTGGTATAAACACTGGCTGCTATCACTCTGGCTGAAAATTGGGCGGCATGCAATGTGGCATCGGCCGTATATTCCACCGCCGCTAATAACTTACGCAACGTCTGATGGGCGCGTACCTGATCCTGCGGGATCATGCCCTGAAGCTCCTGGAGCCAGGTGATAGAAGATCATGAGAAGAAAGAGACTGACATGGAAGCCTTTACCGCCCACCCTGATGCTTGATGCACCCTTCTTAGTGCGTACTCAGATTTCCTCTCCTCTGGTCTTAATGCCTGCGCCATATCTCCAGCGATAGTGGAGTTTGAAAAAATGGGAGTAAGGGATTGTCCACAGTCCGGACCTCCAGGAGGTTGGTTAAGGATGGCGCCACGCTAAACAGCTTTTTGTCAGAGGACCCTGGGACAGGAGAAACCCCAAGATTGGTCCACTGTTTTCTTACTGTGTTGGCAAAGAATGGAGGACAAGGAATATGTCTTTGAGTCAGCGTGGGCTCAGCAAACAGTGGATTTGAAGACTGACTGGTGGAAGGGGTGGGTTGTGGATTTGGCTCTGGCTCTGGGGTGATCTGGGATGTGGCTGTGGCCTTGGCTAGAATGGTCTTGAATAGAGTGGGATCAAAGAGGCCTACAAAAGGGGAGGGCTCCTGAGGAGCATCCTCATTGTCTGATAGAGCTGTCCCCCGTGATTCATCAATTTCTGAATAAGAATCCCCACTCTGTGAGGATTGATCGGAGGTAATGGAATAAGTGTAATCAGGGGTAGTAGACTGACGCTGGGAGGGTGTCGGGGTTTGGGATTTCTGTAGGGATGAGAGACTCTCTAATACCTGAGTGAGCATGGATTGGAGTTGCTCCAGCGCAATCGTCTGTGACGACTCAGGACAGAGACCAGCAGCCATGGGCGTGAACGTGGCCAATGGAGTAGGTTGAAGATTAAGCGAGGGAGCCCCCCAGCTTGCACTAGGATTAGATGTCATGGGACTAATGGGTCGAGATTGAGACTCACCCTCCGGAGACAATGGCCTATGAACCTGTGCAATTGTGGTTACCTGAGGGCTGAAAGGAGAAGTCTCAGAAGTCTCAGATGCAGCTTCCACATGTTGTGATGGAGCTGTCTTTTGAGCCCTGAATATCTGCCTCTCTAGGGCCTGTTGTCTCCTAGTGGCCTCCTTTTCCGCCGTCTTGGATGGCACTTTGCCGGATAAGGCCTTTGCTTTTGCTTTGCTGGCTGCCTCTGCTTTTGGAGATTTGTGTCTCCTTTTACTTGGAGGACTGGTGGGTGCCAGAACTAGTTGAGGCTGCTTGTCTTCAGCCATTGCTTGTGTACCCTTCAGCGCAAGTCTGAGAATGGGTCTAAGAAAAGCAAGAAGTAAGGTCTTAAGGTGAAAAACAGTAGAAAATTGGTAAAACCAGTATGGCTCTTGGCACAGCAGGTAAGACCTGAAAAACCCTTCAGCACAAGTCTGAGAATGGGTTGTACCAGGTAGTAAGGACTGGAAAACCAGTATGGACTCCTTGCAAAAGAGCTAGGCCTGAGACCCTTCAGCACAAGTCTGAGAATGGGTTGCACCAGGCAGTAAAGGCTGGAAAACCAGTATGGATTCCTTGCAAGAGAGCTAGGCCTGAGACCCTTCAGCACAAGTCTGAGAATGGGTTTGTACCAGGCAGTAAAGGCTGGAAAATCAATATGGACACCTTTCGAAGGAACTAGGCCTGAGACCCTTCAGAACAAGTCTGAGAAGGGATCTAGAACAGGCTAGGAGCTGAGGCCCAGTGTGGAACTGCAGAGACTGGAGAGACCAGTATGTGAGCTCCTTGCCAAAAACAACTGTGAAACACAGTATATGACAAATAGGTTCTTAGTAGGCAGTAGAGGTGAGAGAAACCAACTCCCAATGAAAGACAATTCAATTATACTGTTGCAATAAATTGCCAGAGGCAACGACAAGTGGATGTGGCTGGGGAAAAATGCTTGGAGATTGTCTCCACTAGGTCAGCCCTCCCCAGAAATGAGGTGGGGGAACTGTTCCAGCCACTCAGTAAGACCAGAAAGGTTAAATATATATATATATATATATATATATATATATATATATATATATATATATATATATATATATATATATATATATATATATATATATATATATATATATATATATATATATATATATATATATACATACACACATATATATATATATATATAATTCCAAAATGGTGACCGCCAGCCACGTGGTGATCAACCTATGGCCCTAACGCCAGCCCCGCAGTACAGGCCTTGCCCAAAAACCAAAATGGCGGCCGCCAGCCACGTGGCGACTCGCCGGTAGCCGTGATCGTCTAGACAAAGCTCGGACGATCAGCTGTCGTTCTGGGCTTCCACGGCAGTCCCTCGATCGACCAAGCTGATCGGAAGGCTCCGCGGTACTGCAAGCCTTGCAAATAAAGTGAAACAGGCCCCCTGCTGCGGCCTCAGCAGTCCGGGACAAACTGCCGTCGCCCTGGGCCTCCGCGGAGATCTGCCGACCAGCTGGATCAAACGGAAAGCTCCGCAACTCCCCAAAGCCCTGAAAAGCAAAAGGTAAACAAAGAAACCTCGTGCTGAGGCTACAGGCTTCCCAAAGCCCTGAGCACTCAACCGGAAGAAACACAAGCCTCGTACTGAGGCTGCAAAAGCTGGGGATTATAAACAAAAAGGACTCGGAGGGGAGGACCCGAGGGAGGAAAGCACAGGAAAAATAGTGTTTTGAAGAGAAATTAAAGGGGAAAGAAAGGATAATCCACGGATAGGAATAAGGAAAAACAATTTTTTTAAAATAAAACCTGAGTCTGGAGAGAAGCACCAACGCCTCTGGTCTGGGTAAAGACTAAGACGGAACTGGGTAAACGTGACCCAGCAAGAGGCGTGGCTATCTTTCAGTCTAATTGCGTAGAAGGCATTTCAGGAAACCCAATCCGTGGATTATCCATCCACATGCTGGAGAATCCTCAATTTGCAACCACAATTGAGCCCAAAATTTCGGTTGCTAAACATTTGTTAAGTGAATTTTGCCGCATTTTATGACTTTTCTTGCCACAGTTGCTAAGTGAATCACTGCGGTTGTTAAGTTAATAACATGGTTAAATGAATCTGGCTTCCCCATTGACTTTGCTTGTCACAAGGTCGCAAAAGGGAAGTACATGACCCTGGAACACTGCCATCGTCATAAATATAGGCCAGTTACCAAGTGCCTGAATTGTGATCACATGACCATTTGCATACTGCAATGGTTCTAAGTGTGAAAAACGGTCATAAGTCAATTTTTTCAGTGCTGTTGTAACTTTGAAATATTGCATGAACTGTTGTTAAGTCAAGGTCTAGTTTAATGAAGAGAAGGACTAGGGCAGCGGTTCTCAACCTATGGGTCACGACCCCATTTGGGGTCGAATGACCGTTTCGCGGGGGTCGCCGGACACCACGGTCCGCCATTTTGTTTTTGTTTTTTTGTTTTTTTTGTCGGGTGCGCGCCGCGCATGCGCGGTTCGGGCCGTCGCGCGCGCGGGCGGCACATGCGCAGATCGGCCCGTCGCGGTCCACCATTTTTTTTCGTCGCGTGCGCACCACGCATGCGCGGATCAGGCCATCGCGGTCCACCATTTTGTTTTTTTTCATCGCGCGCGCACCGCACATTGGGCCGTCGCGGTCCGCCATTTTGTTTTTGTTTTTTTATCGCACGCGCCGCGCATGCGCGGATCGGCCTGGCGCGCATGGGTGGGGCAAGTGGGGTCTCAACCTGAAAAAGGTTGAGAACCACTGGACTAGGGTGACATGATAGCAGTGTTCCAGTATCTCAGGGGTTGCCACAAAAAAGAGGGAGTCAAGCTATTCTCCAAAGCACCTGAAGGCAGGACAAGAAGCAATGGATGGAAACTAACCAAAGAGAGAAGCAACCTAGAACTAAGGAGAAATTTTCTGATAGTTAGAACAATTAATCAGTGGAACAACCTGCCTCCAGAAGCTGTGAATACTCCAACACTGGAAGTTTTTAAGAAGAGACTGGACAACTATTTATCTGAAATGGTGTAGGGTTTCCTGCCTGACCAGGGGGTTGGACTAGATGACCTCTAAGGTCCCTTCCATCATCACCATCATTATTATTGACTACCTGTACAGGTAGTCCTTGACTTGCGACCACAGTTGAGTCCATCAGGGGGCTGGACTAGAAGACCTCCAAGGTCCCTTCCAGCTCTATTCTATTCTATTTCCATTCTAAAGCATGCAATTAAATGAGTTTTTCCCCTAGTTTACAATCTTTCTTGCTACAGTCATTAAGTTAATTGCTGCAGTTGTTAAATTAGTAACATGGTCATTATGTGAATCTGTCTTCCCCATTGACTTTACCTGTCAGAAGATCACAAAAGATGATCATGTGACCTTGGGACACTGCCACCATCATAAATACATGCCAGTTGCCAAGCATCCAAATTTTGATCATGTGACTATGGGGATGTGGCAATGATCAGTAAGTATAAAAAACGGTCACAAGTCACTTTTTTCCTTGCCATTGTAACTTTGAACTGTCACTAAACAAATGGTTGTAAGTCAAGGACTATCTGTAATGCGTATAATAGGTTATTTGTCTATTTAAACCCCTTCAAACCAGGAAACTTTTAAAAAAATCTTCCAAGTAAGATATAGCCTGTGCCACTAGATCGACAAAATAGTCCTCAAAACCTGTGAGAGTCTTGTCAATATAAACAAAAAAATCTCTTGCCTTAATTTAATATTAATATTGAACATGCATATGAGAGGAATGTATTGCATATCTGTTCTAAGAAGCAACTTCAAGAAGTCTGGGATGGGAAGGAGAATTCTATATTGCTTTTTGTGTCGGGCTTACCAGCACTGTAATAAAGATCAGGTCTTTCTAGAATATCCCCTTCATGAATGTAGGGCTCAATGCGGTCATCCCCATACAGGTATTGCTCATTTTCATCCATTTGCCGGCTTTCCACCATTTCTAGCCACTGAGAATTGTGCCATCGGAATTTTTCACTTTGTATCTTCTTAGCCCACTCTTCATCATACTCCTGTTTGGACCATTTAGAAATTTAATGTTAGGATTTCAATGGCATTCTTTGTTATCCTTGCCTTCAAAACAATATCAAAAAACAGTATTGCAAGAAGATGAGGAAGTGGAAAACAGGAAGATCAAGCTCAAACGGCAAACAAAAAGCAAATAGTAATTAATTTCTTATTTGAACATCTGGTGGAGTTTTGGCTTTAAATAAAATTTATTTAGCCTGTGAGAATAAAAGTAACAGTCAAAATCTTAAAGCTAATTTATAAAAAAAGAGTGACAATACAATGAAAAACAAGAGCTTAGGAGTAGCACTGTTGGGTCTGAAAAGAGCCATCTTTAATCCAGGATTCTACCTCATATAGCCAATGAGATGCAACTATCAAAGGCCAACACATAAATTCAACATTCAAATAAAACAAAACTAAACAGAACCAACACAAGAAGACATAGCAATATATTACAATTAAAGATGTAATCAATGGGACTTCCGATTTGCCATCGCGGCTCCAGTGGACGCTGGAAGGCAAGCTCCCTCTTCCGCGTTCTATTTTGCTCCGTTAGGGGACCCTAGAAAGGGTCAAAAGTTGCTTTGTAGGGGCGATGAGCAAGGAGGGGACCTCTGCTTGATCACGGGAGGGTGGCAGCCCTTCCACTTGATCCGGGGCAGCCCTCCAAACTGATGGAGGAAAGACCAGCCATAGCAATATGGCTCATCACTAAGCCGCTGACAGCCGAAGTCAAGCACCTTTGAAGCAACACGGATGAAACTGGGTGAGATCTGATCTTCTCTTTAAGACCTTAAGTATTTTTTTTCTTCCTGCAAAAATTGCCCAAAGTATTTTTTCCCCTATGAGAGGGAAGGGAATTTTTACCCCACCCTCTAAGAACAGCGGTGACTGATTACCCAGGGGAGTTAAAGCACTATAAGAACAATTTTAATCTAATTGGATCTATATGTTTCTGAAATTTGGGGACCCAAAAGCTTTTTTATTCTTAATGGAGACTTTTGTTTTTATCTAAAAAAAAAGAAAGAAAGAAATTAAACTGGAAAAAAGGATTGTTAAAATTTTGGACTTAAAAAACTTTAAACTGCATTGGTGACACCTTGTGGCAAAGTATGGTATTACAACTTGTTATTGCCTAAGAGAGACCTTGGCTTGAAGCCCAGACTTCAGATAAAACTCTTTCAGCCTTGATAGCTAGCACCTGTGAGAAACTCAGCTGTAAAGAGAATTTCTGGGCGGCATAATTGTCCTGTTTGAACTATGAATGTAAACCTTTACTGACTTCCAGAGCTTTATGTGGGGAATTGCTTTCCTATTTCTTTATATGAGAAACATATGTTATTACATAAGATGATGGAATACCTTGTACTATAATTTTTTATTTGACAAATATCTTCCACTATAAAGACCATCTATAATACGTGAAAGTTATAAAAATTATTTTTAATGTCAGATTTTAAAGACTTCAGCCTAACACACTATTAAGAGAATATGGATGAAGATCAGGAAAAGATCCTTTCCATGTTGAAAGCAATACATGAAACCATTCTTTCAGCTTGTGATAAAATAAGACCCAACATAAAAGAACAAGATGCCAGCTTAAATATTCAAACCCAGATCTTGACTTCAACCAAAGAACTAATAATACAGAAAATAACAGGAGAAGTGGAACAATCAAATACTAAGACTGAGGACTCAATTGACCAACAAATCCAGCCAATGGAAAATCCAAAAAAGGGAGTGACAATACTGAAAATGGAAAAAACTTTCTATATAAATCAGAAGAAATATGAGAAGGAAGAACAGATTGAATGGAAGATAAACATATCAGGACAATCATGGGAAATTGGAGTAATAGGGAGGCGACCTAATGAACACAAATGGGCTAGTCCTTCCAAAAAAATGACAACTAAATGGTCTCTCTTATTTCAAATAAAATATATAATAATAGAGGGAGATCTATTTGATAATTTAAAAGCACTGACATGGAAGGCCAGATGGCAAAGGAAGAAAGCCAGAGTAAGTCTGAAGAAAATTAGAGTTTTGATTTATTAGAGGGGATTTCATATTACTAACCAGAGGGTTGAATATGGTGGAAAATAGAAAATGTTTAGAAAATAAAGTATCATTATAATCGAATAGGTAAGATGTATAACAAGACTAATAGACTTTGGTATCAAAAGGGAAAAAGGGAGAAGTTGAGATAAGGGGAATTTTGGGCATTTAATTTAAAATATTTGGAAATCAGCTGAAAATAAGGATTCTATTTAATATTTAAAAATTAGACCCAAATGAAAAAAATATGATTATATTTGACTTATTGGTTAACCCAGACAATATATATATAATGGTTTTGATTTATTGAAGGGGATACTGTATTATTAATTAGATGATTTAATATAGTGGAAAATAAATAACTTTTAGAAAATAGAACAAGACTATACTCAAATGGATAAGATGTGAATTTCGAATATAAGATTTTGTTATGAATTGAGATAAAGGAAACTTTGGTTACCTAAAGCTTGGAAATTATAAATATCAAATGTTAATTTGAATATTGATGGGAAATTAAAGATTGGGAAAAAAATAATAACAGGACATTGATTGTCTATAAGGATTGAATGTAAACGCAATTAAGATATGTATAAGCTAAAATTTATTGATAAATGTAATAATGATGTTTTTACTTACTTGATATAATAAGAACTGTATTAGCCTAATACAGCCAATAGATATTAAGGGAAAAAGAGAAGAAATATTTGATGTTGTAACTTAAGATTTGTACTAAATATTTATGTATGTTATAGAACTATTGATTAACCCACCCACCACGTTGCTTTCTAAATACTTAAATGTAAAATTAGAAAACGAATAAAATATTATTAAAAAAATTATGTAATAATGGGTGGCCAAGGTCTTCCTAGTTTTACAGACAGTATAAGAAAAACTAGCTACCTTCAGAAAAACTGAGTAATACTGACCTGATAATAAAAATACACTGAATATAGTTTAATGCTGGATAAAAACACGTAATGAAATTATAAAAGATTATTAAAAAGTTCTAAAATGTTTATGTTTCTGGTGAATCCCCAATGTTGCTGCGCAGAATCTAGTCACCTGCGCCATGATCACTGCCTGCTCGTCCTTAAGCAGCCACTGGAGACAAATAGTTTCTGAACAACCAGGATACCTATCAATTATGGGGAGGATATGGTTTTTCCGAATGGCTGTATAGAAGGAACATCGAAGGAGTATGTGTAGAAAGGTCTCAACCTCTCCTGAGCCACAGGAGCAGAGTCTTTCAGCCAATGGTGTCTTTGAGATGCAACTAAGACACAATCAAGATGACAAATGCTATTTCTGCCTTAGCAACTGGTCTTTAACTAATACTAAGATGAAACACAACTTTTACAGTATCCTTTTCTTTAATTCTAAATGTGGCCCTGATTCAAATGAGTGCCACTGTACGTCAACAGTAAATTTTAAATTATTCTGTAATGATTGTGCAAAAAAGAAATATCAAAAATATTCAAAAGAAATTCATTTTTAAAAATTTATAACATTACATCTATTATAATATGCTAATATGAAAATATTGTAATTAATCATTTGCAATATTTAATTTAAGAAAATGAAGTCCAGCATGCTTAGCAATGTTTCTGTGCATTTTTAAAAATAAATTGATACATTATGCTCTACATCAGTGGTTCTCAACCTTTTTCAGGTTGAGACCCCACTTGCGCCGCCCATGCGTGCCGCGACCCTGACCCGCCATTTTGTTTTTATTTTTTTATTTTTTTTTTCGGCGCATGCGCGGTTCGGGCCGTCGCGCTTGCGCGCCGCGCATGCGCGGATCGGCCCATCGCAGTCCGCCATTTTGGTTTTTTAAATTTTTTTTGTTTTTTTTGTTTTTTTTTCGTTGCGCGAAAAAAAAATAAAAAAATAAAAAAAAATCAAAAATAAAAAATAAAAAAAATAAAAAAAATGGCGGACCACGATGGGCCAATCCGCGCATGCGCGGCACGCGCACGACGGCCCGAACCGCGCATGTGCGGCGTGTGCGCGACAAAAAAACAAAAACAAACAAAAAAAGAAGAAAAACAAAATGGCAGACCGCGACGGGCCGATCCGCGCATGCGTGGCGCGCGCATGACGGCCCAAACCGCGCATGTGTGGCGCACGCGCAATGAATTTTTTTAAAAAATAAAAATAAAAAAAAAATAAAAAAAATAAAAAAAACAAAATGGCGGACCGCGGTGTCCAGCGACCCCCGCGAAATGGTCGTTCGACCCCAAATGGGGTGGTGACCCATAGGTTGAGAACCGCTGCTCTACATAGCATTACAATTGTTTTTATAAGTAAATATTATTGTAAGGACCCACCCCACTTTGCATCTTAAGAAGACAGAACTCTTGGAATAATTCTTCCAACAGGCATCCTTTATTAAGAGAAAATGGTTGCAGGTGTTCTAGACAGGACTTGGGGCCCAAGCCCTACAGTTCAAGGTTTTTAAGGGGTCACTAGCAGCCCCACCCCACCCTACCATCTTTCCAGCGACAATCCTAGGCGTTACATTTCTACCCCCTTTTTCCTCACTGCCGGTGGAAGGGAGACTTCAGAGAGGAGCAGATCAAAGCTGATGGCCCCATTCTTATGTTTTAGTCCTTTTGGTGAGATCCACATTCAATTCCCTTTGAAGTTGTATTGAAGGAAGTCAGGGCCATAAAACCCCTTTGTTCACCCCCCTTCCCCTTCATCGTATGACAGAATCCAGAGAGGGCAGAAATGGGGTTTTCCATAGTCGATAACTAGAGATGAAATATAATTGGATTCTGACAATTATCCACATCACATATTGGGTAAGGATTCCCTGAACAATTAAAGAAACCCTTCCAAAAGAATTTCATATATAAAAAATACGTCATACTCATGTTAAAGCATTCATGAGTCCTGTATTTCCAGTTTGCCTATATATAAATATCAGTAAGTATAACAAATATATTGTACTGAAATATTCTTCTTACATAGTGGGTGCAATTTGTAAATATATTTTCATTTATCATCTGATACTCGTCTTGCTCTTAAGAATAACTGTTCATTTAGGTAATCCTTGGTTAACAACAGTAACCAAGACTAGGAATTCTGGTGCTAAGTAATGAGTTCATAAAGCAAATTTGGCAGTTCCAGTTGCCAGTGTAAGGCGAATCCTTCATGGTTATTATGCACGACATCACTTGATCTCCACTTATGACTTCTTGCCAATTTCCTCTTTGACTTTGCTAGTAAGACTCCAGCAATGAAGGGGGGGCTCTCGCTGGATCGTGGGAGAGGAGCAACTCTCCCGTTAGAGCTGGCGATCCCTCCAAATTGGTGGACCAAAGCACCGGTCATAGAAATATGGTTTGCCCTAGGCTGCAGACAGCCAAAGTCACCCTTTCCACCAGGCAACCTTAAAGCAGCACGGAAGAGACTGGGTGAGATTTACCTCTTTTACACCCTTACTTTCTGTACCTACATAGGTTGCTAATTACTTTCTGTACCTACATAGGTTGCTAAGCATTTCCCCCCTGTGGTGAGGGGAGATTTTAGCCCTTCCTCTAGAAAGAGCGACGGCTGACTACCCAGGGGAGTTTTAAAATGTTGAAAAAATAATTGGATCCCAATTGGAATTTTATTTTCTAAAGCTTGTGGACTGAAAGATTTTTTACTTTTTATTTTTTACTATCTCTGTTGAAAATTTGGGTTTTCCTTAAAAACAAGAAGAAAAACTGAAAAGATTAAAAAATTCTGGGGCTCAAAGGGAAACTTTAAAGGGTAGAGGCAACACCGTCTGTTCAAACTTGGTATCTCAATCTGTTATTCTTCAGGAGCTTGGCTGACAGCCCAGAAAACAGATAAGACATATGTAACCTTGAAAATTTTGAAACAACAGCTGTGAAAAGCTCTGCTGTGCTTCTTAATCAGAAAAAAAACTTTTTCTTTCTTTTGGATTTCCTAATTGTAAAGCCTTTAGTCTAAAATACCAATATGGAAGAAGATCAGGAACAGAATTTCCTTATGGATAAAGATCAACAAATTCTTTTAATGTTGAAAACAATTATTCAAACTCTCATCACAGCTGATGAAGAATTAAAAGGCTACAGAAAAGAACAAAAAGGCAGCCCGGATATGAAAGCCCAAACTTTGACCACAACTAAAGAATCATCTATACAAAATACAATAAAAAAGTGGAACATTTAAATACCATAACAGAAGAATTAACTGCTCAACAAACACTGACATTTGAAAATCCAGAAAAGACACTGATAACATGAAAAAAGGAAAGGGTTTTCTATGTAAATCAGAAGGAATTGGAGGATCCAGAAAAAGAACAGTTGGAAGAGAAGATAAACAATTCAGAACAACCACGTCGAAACAGAAAAATAAAGAGATAACCTGCCAGATCTACTAGTCCTCTCAAAAAAATGGTGACCGGATGGTTTTATCAATGCCAAATAACATATATGACAATACAAGAAGATTGGTTTGATGACCCAAAATCAAGGACATGGAAGATGACTTGACAAAGAAAAAAAGCTAGAATAAGACTGAAGAAGAATGGAATTTTGACTGTCTTATGAAAATTTAAAATAGATAAGACGTGTATGTTGAATATAAGACATTGCTATGAATTCATATAAAGAAAAGGTTTTGGCCATTAAAACTTAGTAGCATAAATACTAATAGCTAAATTTGAATATTGATTTGTGTATAAAGAAAGAAATTTGTGTACAAAGGCCATGTAAAGGTGAATAGGATATAGATAAGCTAAAAACCTATTGATGAAAGTAATAAACAGGTTTATATGGAGCTTTAAAAACAAAAATTATTAGTTCAAATATGAGATAGCAGATAGAAAGAGGGAGAGGAAGTATTAAATATTGAAATAAAAAGAAATTTTGATCACTAATTTAAGAAATTCAAAAATTAGCAGAAAATAAGGATATCATATTGTATTATTAATTTGTCGATATAGAGGGTGAGAAGTTAAATAGTTAAGACGTGTATTCTGAATCTTAGATTTTGTGAGGAATGGTAATAGAGGAGTTGGGAATACTTAAAATCTTGGGAATAATAAATATCAAATATTAAATTTAAATATTAGTGGAAATTAAAATTGGAAAAATTATTAAGTCATTAATTGTCTACAAGATTGTATGTTAAAACAATTAGAATATATATAAACTAAAAACTATTGATACATGTAAGAAAGTTATGTTTTATGTGATTGATAGAAAGGGGAAGAGAGAGGAAATGTTTATGGTAGTAGTTTGAAATCTGTACTGATACCTGTATGTAATTGAATTATTACAACCCAGCCGCCACGTTGTTTTTCAAATATGTGAAAGTTATATTAGAAAATAATAAAATTTGTAAAAAAAAGAAAGAAAAAGAATCCAGCAATGAAGGTTGCAAATGCTAATCATGTAACCACCATAATTGCAAACTGGTTGCCAAGCACCCAAATTGTGATCTTATGATTGCTGGGTCATTGTAATGGCCATAACTTCAAGGACCAGCTATAGTCTCCTTGTTCAACACCATCATAACTTTGAATGATCACTGAACAAATGTTCGTTACCTGAGGACTACCTGTATTAGAATAAAATAATCACTTACTGCTATTATATCCAGTGTATTATCACAGACTTTGCGGATTTCAGAATTTTTATCATGCATCAAATCTATAAGATATGCAGGAGCCTCTAAGAAGATAGAGTAAAGGATCTAAAACAATTTTGGAAGTGTCAATCTGGTGATGTGTATGTTTTTGCTGTAAGAGATACATCAAAGGAAATAAAAAAGGAAACCCATATATTAATGCTATGCTTCATTATAATTTATAAAAGAAGGGAACAATCCCTTTTAAATATGATATACTATATTTATTTTTAAAGAAATAATTTCTCCCCCCAACAATTACCTTTAAAAGGGAATGTCATTTTACACTCACTAAAAATATCCTAAAAGAGGAAGGAAGGGGGTCTCCTTTATGAAGAATATAGATAGCTTAGCTCTGCACTACTGCTGCTACGTACCTTCTGCTGGCAGACAGTAAGTCTGTGCAGTGGAACATAAGTTCTCCTCTATCCATGTGAAGCGTACAACTGGAATATCAAGTTACCATTAAAAAGACTCTGTTTCAGATACTCTCTTTACACATGGAGAAAATAAGGAAGGACCAAAATGCAAATGTGGTTAGTATATTTACTTAACAAATTCAAAACCAAATCTATTTGAAACAGCCCCTAATTTCAACAGAATTTATGGCAGAGTAAGCACATGTGGGTTGTCTTTCACTGAGCTACATAGTTCTATCTTCAATGGAACAGGAACCCATGCACTATTTACACTAGTGACTATATTATGCTACACTATTCTATACTACTAGGAATTCTGTTTTCAATAATAATATAGATGAAAAGGGGAAAGACAGTAGAACTAGAATCCAACTTTCAAAATGATTTCCTGTTCTTCTGTATCTCCTCAGATAAAGTAGCAAATAGAAAGCGACTTAGGATAAAAGTCTTGGCAGTTTTCCAGAGGTCTAGCTTGTGGCATTCTTTCTTTCCAGCTCCATTCATGCAAGTCATATATTCCAGTCATATAGCTAATCCTGAAACATTTTCACAAATAACTAAACTATAGTATGTGTTGGCTTACTACTTAATTCTTCCTACATACCGGCTGAAGAAAACTGCATATACGTGAAACAATATAATTCTATAACTTGATTAGTTAATCTGCTCACTGATTGTTACTTCTGTTTCATCCATATCATATTCCAGAATATTTATTTAGTTCATTCCGTCTATCTAGATTTCCCCTTCTCTTGCAGTCCATTTGTTTAACTACCTCATGAAGATCAAGAAAAGGTTAGAAGGATTATAAACTGATGGGCTATTACCTTGCACTAATAAACTACCTAATAAACTAATAAATTACCTAATAAAGATACCAAATTCAGGACTGTATGGATACAGCTTATTGCTCCTTTCCATTTATAAACGAAGAAAGCTAATCCCAACCTGACAATTAATAACGGCATGATCAAGGGGACACACTCATTTGCTAATAAAAAAAACAGGTATTGATGTGGGTGGGCAGTAAATGAATTTTGAAAACAACACTGAAATATATAGGTTTGTTCTGTTTCACAAGCTCTTTTGTGGACAGAAAATAAACAATTCCATATATCACTACATTTCTGTATTAGGTATACTTAGGTTACATTCCTTTGATTTTTCTCACAAATTGGGGGAAAATACAGAAGTCCTGAAAGGACAAAAACAACACACATGAAAGAATGCATATGAATGTGTACACACACACACACACACACACACAGAGAGAGAGAGAGAGAGAGAGAGAGAGAGAGAGAGAGAGAGAGAGAGAGAGAGAGAGAGAGACCTAGATTCTCATTGTCACTGAATGCATTTTCAATGCTAGTTTCAGCTGTCTTTCCATTAAAAGCACTAATAGCAAAGGAACACTTGATAAAGGATACGAGTCTCTTTGATGATGACATCTCTAGTAGCTTGATGGAAGACCATCTGGTAAAACACATAAATGATTTGGCACACAAACTCATCATCTTCCTGCTGAGCTATAAAAAGAGAGACAGTTATCCTGTGTTGTATTTTAAATCACTGACTACAAGCAATCTAAGCCACTGTGAGTTGGGGGGGGAGCACGGAGGGAGGCGCAGCCAATTTCACTGTATATATGTTATACTTTGATAATAAAGGTTCATTCATTCACACGAATATATTGTACCTATCTAGAATAGAATAGAATAATAACTTTATTGTCACTTTAAATGTACACTAATTGGCATACATTAAAATGAAATTTCATTGCATACAGCTCTCAAAGGGTCACCACCTCCAATATACACTGCATAAATATGACATAAATAAATACAGAATTATGCATAGACCACATATATTATATGACACAGAGAAACAACACAGTCTAGTTTGGATTATGCATAAATGTGCATGGCGAGAAAAACGAATCTTGCGAGTTTACCAGACAGATGGCATAGGGAACAAAGCTATTACAGAATCGGGTAGTCTTGCTAGAAATACTTCAAAACCTCCTCCCAGAGGGGAGCAACAGAAGCATACCTTAAAGCGGGTCTGTGAGGTCTTTAACAATGCTTTGAGCTCTAAGCACATAGAGCTTATAAGCAGCATTTACACATCTTACTTAAGCTAGGAATAATAATTTTCTGAAAACATATTTAATGAACACCGCATCCAATTACTTATAAAAGAACAAAATTTTAAACTAGATTCAATTTATAGCAGCGGCAACATTTTCAAATGCAAGTGCCCTCTCTCTTTAGAGAACTACCTGCTCTCCCTGCTTCCTTTACTCATACAAATACACACACCTTACAGTATATCTCAATGCAATCCCAACACATAGATTCTTTTTGTTCTCCTTGGGCAAGAAAACACACTGCAAATTGTCTAAAGAGGGAAATACAATTCTTATTCCAGAATTTCATATGACTCCCACTGGGAAAAACAAATGCATCATCTGTCTTGGTCAATCCAATTTACGTCAGTCTTCATCAAGGATTATAGCAGAAAGAATTGGGATCAGAAAGGAGAAGTCATGAACTGACTACAATCAGTTCACTGGTTTCCTGTAGTCCAAAAAAATAATAATACCACTACTTTCTGCCCATGTCATTATTTAAAATTTAATTTTAAATCAATTCTGAATGAGGCAACTGCTTTAGAGAAAATATGGATATTTAGAACCATATCATGAACCCACAAAAGAGCTACCATACAGTTTCATATCACGGGACTGTACAGGATCATATCATGATCCCACAAAAGAATTATTATTCCAAACCTCTTCCCTGAGTAAGTGGGACTGTAGTGGCTCATCTTAGACTTCTGGTCCACTCAAAAACACCAGTGAACTCCTGAATAGATTGTTAATCCCAAGAAAACATTCCCTGAAGCATCTTATTTCTGTGCCTTCCAAATCTGTAGTTCTAACTCCATAATCATTCTTGCAGCCTTTACTCAGATGAATCTCAGGTGGGACATGGGCATGTAGATATCTCAACAGCTAGGGACAGATTTTCCCCACTTGTCCTGCTGGGTCCTAGGCACTGATCCCCACCAGTCTCTAAAGCTTCCTTGGCTCTTCATTCTCTGCATATGACTGCATCATGGATGCAGGAATCTTAAGAGTAAAACTATATTTTATAACTTAAAATTCTAGCCAACATTTTGTTGTGCAAAATAATACACAAAATGTTTAAAGGAAAGTAAAAAGTAAACTAATGTCTTCTCTTGCTAACTCCCTTCACTGTTTTTTCCTCAAGGAATGCCTGAAATATGAATTTGGGAATACAAATACATTGGTTCTATGCCAGCAAGAGAACAATAAATAGTGGCAGGTAGTCCTCAGCTATAAATCACATCATATAAAACTGTGTTGCATAGGGCTGAAATTGAAATCTCAGAATTTCAGATACAATTGATGCCTTCCTAAAAGAATATGAACCAAATTAAATTGCATTTTAAACTCTAAGCTGTGAGCAATCAACCAAGCCTTAATTTCTTCTATAAAATTAATTATTGCACTGAACTGTTTTGCTTGGTAAAATTCAATCTCATTATTGATGCGAGATGGAATGCAACTTTCTAAAGCTGTACTGAAAACCTTGATTCCAACACAGTATTGCTAAATTTTGATAATAAAAATTGAGGAACAATAAGTAATTTTAATGCGTAATAAGCAGTCACTCAAAAAGTAGTGTGCAATACTTACTACATACCATTCAGTAGTTCAATAAGTGCTGGAATAATTCCTGATTTAGCTAGCAGTGCTGCACAGGAATCATCCATTGATACAGTCCCAATCATTATCACCACTTCCAAGACAAGATCATCTTCTGCTGAACCTGGTAAATTTAATAGAGCAACAATATTACAGCACTCTACTGAAATACAAACCTCGTTGCTCAAAGACATTCACAGTATCTCTCAAAATATGAGCAAACCTTGTTAAATTATAAGGACACAATTATTGCTACCCTGATATGACATGTTGGCTCAGCTTTCAAGTATCACTCAACATGAACCCTGAACATAAAATTATGTCATCACAACTATTGCACGAATTCTTAAAGAGCTTATTTACAAATATAATACTCTGAATTGATATAACATTTAAATCTGCCCTAAGTTCTTGAATGATTACTAGGCACTGTAAAATCCATGGACTGTTCAAAAATAATTATTTTTCTCCCCCAGTCTATCCATTTCTGCACCATCCTAATTTGGTGATTCAAACTCAAAACAGTCATTTGGAAAGTAAAAGAAGGAAGTAGGGATGTGCTGATCAGACTGTTCCAAGAACAGAACATTCCAGGGAACACTGGCACATTTTGTGTTACTCCTAAATCATGCCAATCCAGCAATCCTGTTTGTATAATTTTTTGGAACAGGAACAGTTGCTATCTGGCCAACAGGAGCAGGCTACAGACAAAATGAAGACGCATGGTGACATCATGATGGCAAACCTGCCCTTATAGCCATCCTGACCTCTAAAATATATGTTGCATTATTTGTATCATGATATATGTTTCATCAGTTGTTTCCCCCCTAAGCTGGGTCCCAATTCAAACTATGAATTATATTTACTTCCTGAAGGTTTACTTCTGGAAAGTCTCTGGACCACCCCCAGGATGACTGGAAGCGTAGCTGGAAGAATGTTCCAGTGTTCCTCAGAACATTCCATTCTTGGAATGACATGTTTTGCATTTAAGTAGAAAGATGCTCGGATTATTTTATCATTCATGTAGCCCAGTAAAAAATGATTCACAATTTATTTTAAACGCATGAGACAGGATTAATTTAGCAATCCTTCCTAATCCATCCATATGCTCTCCAAATAGCTTTCTTTGATATGCAGCACAGGTTGCTTCACTATAATTGTGGCTCTTCAAGTGGTCATCACTGAATTTATATACATTTACATTTATACCTGCACATGCTATCATTTGGATTATTTTTTGGCAGAAATTTCATTTTCCTCTTAGCATGCACTCCTTCAGATTAGCCTAACCTCTTCAGCCAAGGCAAAGTAGTTGTTTACAAAAGCAAGTACCTATATGGACATTTGGATGAGTTGTATAAATGCTCAGATGACCACCCAATGCTGAGTGAGCATCTAAACTCTGGAACATTTTCAACTGGGAGGATAGGAATGAAAACATGCATGTTATTAAATTACATTCATCCAAAAGTAAATGAAAAATTAATATAATCCTCAAATCCCTTTTGTATAATTTTATCTAGCAATTTTTATTTTATGTTGCTGTTTTAAATTTTACACTATCCAGATTCCTAATTTCAATTTCTTTTCCCTCGTTGCACACGTAGCCAAAGCAAGCATCGTAGCATTCTTTGATTTAATATTGTCTTTTTGACAACATTCTTTGTTATTTATACCTTTCCTAACTGTGCTAAAATTGTCAATTTAGTTTTGAATATTTGAATACCAGTTCCTTTGTGCTGGTTGATGACTGCAATAAAATTATTTCAAAAGTAAGATTATGAGCTGTCTCTAGCAAATGAAAATAACAGATAAATAATGTGTGCATAATAAATAAATCAGAGCATAAAAATTTCTTGAATTAGGTTGACTGGGATACATTCATTGTTACAGCTTAAGTTCAATGTGGGAAACAAAAGGCAGTGCTGTGAAGCATGAGCTGATTACACACCACCAGGTGAGGGAGAATTAACTCCAGAAAGGCAGAAAAACGACAACTTGTTGACAAAGGATGAAAGCCTATGTGTTTCTCTGTGTATGTGCATGCCTTAAGAACATAAGAACATAAGAAGAGCCATGCTGAATCAGGCCAAAGCCCATCGAGTCCAGCATTCTGTGTCACACAGTGGCCCACCAATTGTACATGGGGATCTTGAGCAGAAAGAGAAGGCAAAACCCTCCATTTCCCTTGACCCCCAACAAATGGTACCCAAGGGAATCCTGCCTGCCTCAACCAACATAGAGGCGGCTCATGGACATCTGTTTTAATAACCACCGATACACTTTGCATCCATGAATCTATCTAGCCCTGCCTTGAAGCTGTCAAGGCTGACAGCTGTCACGACCCCTTCAGGAAGTGAATTCCATAAATCAACGACCCTCTGGGTGAAGAAATATTTCCCTTTATTTGTCCTCACTTTCTTAGCTATGAGCTTTAGGGAGTGCCCCCTTGTCCTGGTATTGAATTATAGAATTTTTCTCTATCCACCTAAAAATCGTAATAGGATTAATTTATTGAGTTTGCTCAGACTACAATTGGACAAAATCCCCCACCTTCCTTTGGCACAGTAATATATATAAAGTCCTGCCTGTTTTTTTGGGATTGGGTTTGCCTGTCTGGAGAAGAGAGTATTTATCTTGCTGGAGACTTTCTCTAGTATTTTTCTTCTTTTTCTTTTTCTTATAACCAATGCAAAGCATGTCCATCAGAAGGGAAGACATTTTCTGACAAATTAGTACATTTTTGAAGAGTTTCCAGAATGTATCCAAAACAAATAAAACAAAGTTAAACTTAAAAAAAGTTTACAAAGGTTATAAGGAAAAAATAATTCTGAATAAGAACAATTTTCTTCCAGTAAATATAGAAATGTTCCAGAACTGTGTAGTGTTCAAAAACAAATTAAATTAATATTCAATATATTAAATCAATACAGTGGTATCTTCTGGTGAAAAGCTAAGCTTGAGGTGTTTCTGAACAAAGCCCCCTGAAGCAGCAGATCCTCTATGTATGATCCTTGGAGATCACAAAGTTAAATCTTTAGAGTGGCAGTAAATGAGACACAAAGGGCTACAACCACAAAATAAATTTATGTAATTTCTAAAATATTCATATGGATATATATTATTTGGTGGTTCCTTATGTGGAGGATTCTTGGCTCTTCATAGAAAAGCAGGTTTTCTTAGCTATTCTGGATAATAATTCGATATGCTCTCTTCATTCAACATGATGGCTAGGCCATGGGAGTTGTAGTTCCAAGCAGCTGGAATAGAAAATACTACATTTCTGTTGTTTATGCTTATGTTTTTTATGGATGATGAAACATATTAACATGATAAACAAGTTATGGTTATTTTTGTTTTATGGCCATGAAAAATATATTATTTCTCAAAATACTTGGAATTTTACCCAGCTGTTTGCTAAATTCTTACAGTTACTTTTATTGAGAAAAATCCATGTTAACTGCATGCCTTCATCTAGGTACAAACTGAAGATACAGACCTGGCTTTAATTTATCTTTCAGATATGGTACCATTTTGTACTCTTTTAATACAAGTTCCCAATCCAAATCAGATAAAGTCAAATTAGCCAATGTTCCTAAGCATTCTATCACAAATTCCTCCTCTTCATCATTAGATATCTGAGCAGCCAGATCACCAACATAATCCTAAACAAAACAAACAAAGCAAGATTTGAGATATGTAAAAAAGGAAACATTAGGAAATCAATGAGAGCTACTGCATTAACTCAACCATACTGTTTTTTTCAAAATCATTGCCAAATTATTTAGTGACAAGAAATGTTCAAGTTTAATTAAATGCTTAATAAAACTGCTGTAAACTAATACATTTTATTGTTATCAGCAAAAACTGAATCAGCCAAAAATCAGTTTATAGTTTTGTACTTTTTTCAAACTCAATCTTCCATCCTCTTTTATACTCACATCAGGAAAAATGGTATGACTTGGATTAAAAAAAACAAAAGATTGTTCACTACTTTTGACTGCTGCTTTTTCTGGATGGATGGCTCAATTCTGGTGATATATTTATTATATGAAATTCAGTTTATATGTATTATTGTAGCAATTTTGTTAAGGAGGTCAGTTATTATACTTACAAGGAATATACAAGGTGCTAATGTGGAAGAAATTGCTCACCTACAATGGTGCTCTCTGAGTGCCTTCATTCATATGGGATTCCATACCTGTGCAGTTTATGTCAAGGGATTTCTTTAGCTGAGAATATTTTAGGGTGGGAAGTCTACCACCTGAATATCTCATAAGTGGGGCTCCAGCTCTCTTCTTAGGACAATGTAGCAGCATCAGAAATACAGAGTGCATGCTGGTGTAAGCAAGAAAGTGGCTGAGTTGTGTCAGTGCCCTGATGGCTGTAGGAAGATCACAGGCTACAGATAAGAGCTTGTTCTCTTTCGTTATATCTTTACATCACTTATACAAGTGCCTAATAAACTTACCTAAAAGGTGAAAAATCAGATACCAATTGCAAGCCAAGATGGAACAGCCCATGCAAAGGACAAGAATGACCCTAAGTATTCACTCAATAATACTTTCACAATGAGGAAATCATTCCACAAACTGGAAATCCCTTTTGGGGTACTTAACAAATAGTTGGAATAGAATAGAGCTGAGTTGTTGAGAATGACAGAAAGATTGTCTCTGAAAATCTAACAAATCTAACAAATATGCAATCCAGTTTAAAAGAATGGAAACAGAAGTGGGATGGTTAAAGATGCCACCTTCAGGAAACAAGAGATTTCGGGCATAAGACCACTTTGTTGGAATAGAATTAAAGATCACCCTAAACAGTAAATAATTCTCTTAACATGTCATTCTCATTACTGCTACAAGGAAGATTATCATTGCAGGTAAGAAGAGATCAGCCAAAGATTTAAACTACTTTTCTATGTGGCTAGCTTGATACGTTCCTATCAAAAGTCAAAGGACAGACTGGAAGATAGAGATTAGGAACTAAACTTTTGGGAAATAAAAGATGGGAGAGGAAAAAATGATATATGCTGTAGTTTACAGAGATTGCTACAAAATACACAGGCAGTGATAACAGGCAATAATAACACAGCTATATTCTTCTGAATAAAAATGAAATTGGTTAACCAGATCCAGTGGGCAGATAACAGAGGTCATCTAACTGATTCAAAAACTGAAAAACAGATGAAATTTTGTAAATAAAAATATATGATGCAAAATCAATGTAGAGCTATCAGAACCTCCAAGACCCATTGAAATTATAGGTTAAACAAACCATGCTGCCTCTTGCAGTGTTTATACAGTAGGTTTGAACAATGTAGTTCCTCCTTATTCTGAGATAACATAACTTTGCCATAGAAGATGAAAGTACGACATTCAGAGACATGCTGAAGTCATAAAGATCCACACTGGAAATTGATGCAGAAAGAGAAGAAATGTGATGGATCAGTGAAATGTGAAAGAAAGACAAAATAAATTTGGCAGAGAAAGTCTGCCAAATTATTACCTAACTAACCTGTCAAATACAATGTGATTAATGAGGAAGTATGAAGGATGGTGTAATGAGTGGCACAGTGGCCTAGAGGTGAAGACACTCATCTCCCTTGGAAGGTTGAGAGGTCAATCTTAGACAGCAACAGATGTTTCTTTACCAGGGTGCAAAGAGAAAATATCTGCTGTGAACTTGTGTAGGTGTCAGGAAGGACATTTGGCCAGTAAACGCTCAGTTCCATCCCGACAAAGGGATTACAGGGTTGTAATTAAAAAAAAAGTATGGTGTAAAATTGAAGCTGGTAAGATTGGAAGCAAAGAGCCACACACCAGGCATGTCTATTATGTAAACAAGTGCTTTCCAGTTTGGAAAAAGAGCAGCAAAAGCCAAGGCAGGAGAAAGCAATGAAATGAAAATGCTTGTTTTAAATATAATATTTAAAAACGGATGAACACATGTGGAGTAGGTTTTTATACTCTCTGAAAGCCTTTTGTCAGGACTAGTGTCCTGTTCCTGTGGCATGAACTTTGAACTGAAACTGAGTGTGCTTTTCTGGGCCTTGGTATCTATGGTTTAATCCTATTATGTCCCAAAAGTCATATCCTGCGTCCCTGGGGCTGGGCTAATGACTCTTAAGAGTTTGGGTGGGGTATGCAGATTTTAGGTCTCTTTGTCTTATTGATCTCTTAGTTGGGGTCTTTCTGATGGTTTACATCTGCATTTGTATAGAGCTGGCTTCTGCTTGGGACAGAGAGATTTGGGGCTATCAAGGAAAACTGGGCATGCTTTTCTGTCTCTTTAAGATCCTTGAAGGAAATATATTTTTCTGCCTTTTTAATATTTCCTTCTCTGGGGAGCTGACTTCCCTCACTATCATACCTGGACTAATTACAGCCACCAGCATCAGAAACCTCAAGCAGCCAGTGTCCTTATTCTGTTAGTTTTGAGCTTTCTCATTTTCTTTTAAAAGAAAGGAATGAAAGCACAAAATGGAAGGGGAGAAATAATAACAACCAGACAAGTTGGGTAGAAAATAAAAACTAAGGTGAGTTCTTCGCAGGAAGGACAGAGAAAATTCCTGATGATGTACCATCTCTGGCAGTCGAAAAGAAACTGAGGGGAGAATAGAAACCCTATCTGTCAGCATACATAATGGATGTAGGGGAAGGATTGACAGAACCTGGGAGCAGAGTGAAAAGAGGAATCAGTCTAGAATCTCTACATAGCCACAAGCAAGCGAAGTCCAACTCTCGAGTGCCATTGACCCTTATCTAACTTTAACCTGGTGTTGACAGTGTATAGGTCCCATGAATAAGCTTTATGCAATAAATCAGTTTAACTGAACCTTCAGGTATGAACCTGTTTTTTTCTGCCTGACAGTGGGTGTCCACAGCTATGAAAGATTCCTGATGTAGACCTTGTACAGGCACAGAGTCTATATACAGAATGTAAAAAAAAACAATGAAAAAGAGATAATGGGTGCCTATGATCATATAGTTAGTTCATTGCAGAAGTGAAATTAAAATCAATGATATCTAATTCATTTCTAAGTACCAAAACATATACAGAAGAGTGATAATAAAAGGACAAATCATATTAACTGATGACAGCTTAATTTTTCTAAGGGCACATGCAGATAAAGAACAAAAAATGTTAAATCAGTTTTATAATTGTTATAGTTAATAATTTAGTGTCTGCACAAGTGCAATTAAGGGCACTGATAATCATATTTTGTAAAATTACTGACAAGCTTTAATTATGAATTGGAGAAGTGAAAGGTGCTACAATATAACAAGCCCTTAAATTTTACTCTTGTGCAATTCCAGTAGAATTAAGGCACATGCAATCATTTAAGAAGGATCATTTATGTATAAACTAAATTTACTTCTTCCAATATCTCATTTCACAAATTTAGAACTTGAAAAGATACTTACAATAAATAAAGATTTAGTTGGTCCATCATGTTGAGATATGTTTCTAATCATCTTCATTAACAATGGGTCCTTGAATTTCAGTGCTCTCTTCATCAGCATCTTCAACCCATTTCCTGAAAATGCAGGAATATAAATGAAAAATGTATGAATCAATTAATTATGCTGTCAGTTTCACAACTGCCATCATAAAATTGATTTTTTACAACAAAGGAAACAAAAATGATGTTAAGGTAGGCTAACATCTTCTCATGAAACTTGTTTGAAAGTATTATTGAAGACAAAAAATACAGTAAGTGCCATTAGTTCATATGATTTCTTATATCCCCTAAAAACATCAAAAATAGCTGATACTCCTAGATACAACTACAGCCTAGCAGATTTTCTGAGTTCAGCTCAGTTATTCTTCTCCTGTAGTCTTACATCTTAGGTTCCACTCTCATTGCATTACTGCAAGACAAAAACATTTCTGGATATTAACAAAGCCCATTTTAATAGAACATTTAACGGTTTCTTCACATTAATTTTTTAAAATTGCTTTTCTACAAGAGTGTTTCTGAAACTATTTTTTAAAAAAGAATAAAGAAAAATACATTATTTGACAGCTTAAAAAACTAATTATAAATAAATCCAAATGTAAATTAGCAACTCTGCTATCATAAATTATTTGAGTAAACATGAATGTGTGTTTTTTATTGGTTTTTAGATATCTTGTTTGGGTTTTTATATTGTATTTTCTGTTATATATGTTGTTAGCCGCTCCAAGTCCCCGGAGAGGAGCGGCATACAAACCCAAATAATAAATAAATAAATAAATAAATAAATAAATAAATAAATAAATAAATTTTTATATTTTCGAAGAAAAAAATTCAGGGGCCAACCACAATGAGGCTCTATTACTGGGAAAACCACTGTGCCAGGAGCCAAACTCAACACTGAAACTGCAAACAACACTTCACCAGCCTTTCCAGCTGACTCTAATGCAAGAATTGTATGGAAATAGAGACATTAATACTTCGATTACCTAGATCTCATGCCATTTAGGACTTTGTGAGCTAGTACCAACATCATAAATTGATAGCTCACAGGCAACCACTGCTTTCAGGACTGCTGTTATATGGTTCCATTAAGAGTTATATGACATACTTCACTGAAACATGGTCCAAACAGCATTGCAGCTAATGCATGTCAGAACCCTGTCCTTCTAGGGCAGGGGTGTCAAACTCGCAACATCATGTGACGTGTCACGATGTATTGTGACTTTTTTGCCATTGCCGGCAATGGAGTGGGTGCGGTTTTGCGATGATGCATCCAGCCCGCAGGCCGGCAGTTTGACATCCCTGTTCTAGGGGAACGGGGGGCTCTTACTCTTTTCTTATTCCTTTTGGGTTCTGCCATTCTCCTGGGGGAGAGGGGGAAGCTTGGGGTGCTGATGTGTATTTCCTTTGCTTTGCCTCTTGCTCTATCCCCTTTGATGTTTCTCTAACAGGGTGAGAATGGAATGTACCTCCAGCCATCTGTCTTATCTCCAGCTGCGGAAGAACTGGTGCGGATACCTAACAACCTTGGAAGTGGCGCCTTATCATTCTGTTCCCATGGCAGTTTCACACCTGTGGATTGGCCTGATTGAACCACCCGAATGGACAGTTGGGGTGGGGTTACTATAACCACTTTTGATTACTTGTTTCCACATGGGAACCCTCAGATCCTGTCTTCTATTCCTGCTGTCAACATCTCTCAATAAAAGTTCCTTTTGAAATGATGCCGTTTCAAGAGTTCTCGTTTCTTGGGAGCCCAGATTGAGGTGGGTCCTTACATTAAGATCTGCAAAGTGGTCAGCCCTACCACGGGGACTGTGCAAACAATGTCGAACCATGGTGGTGAGAGAGAAGAAAGTAACCTTGGTGGGAAAGCTTCCCCCAAAGCAACCCTAAGTGAGAGTAGCTTGGACTCCTCTAGCTCATCCGACAAAGCCGTGACCAGAGAGTTGGGAGAAACCGAGATGGTTGATGGGTGTTAGAAAGAAAGAGGACTGGGAGGCGAAACCCAGGAAGATGATCCTTAAGCATGGCAGCCACCAGCCAGGGTGGAAGCATAAGATGGAGAGATCACTCAACTTCAGCGAGGAGGACGACGAGGGGCCAGCCTGGTCCGAATGCTTCCTCAAGCAAGCAATTAACCTGATGGTGGAAGCATTCAAGTTCCTAGAAGAGGAAGACAATGCCGGGGCTCGATAGCCACGGGGATGGCAGAGGAGGAGTGCCAGAAAAGCAAATTGGCAAACCCAGGCCCATCTACCAGTGCATCGGAGGCTGCAGGAGCCATGGCAGAGACGGCCACCCCAGCACGAGCCATCCCAGCTGGGGGAGATGGGCAGCGAGCCAGGCAGAGAATCCACCGTGCTGGCTGGAAATTCCCACCCCTGGGAGTGAAGTATGATGGGTCTTCCCAGCAGCTGGGATTTTTCCTGGCCCATGTCCTGAGCTACATGGAGGAGTATGGCCGAGACATCCCCAGCAACAACATATAGGTAAGAATCATAACCATGGCCCTAGAGGGAGCAGCAGCCCGGTGGATGGTGACCCTACATAACGTCGATGCTCCTGAGCTACAAAACTTCAACCACTTCATGGTTGCCCTGAGGAGGAGATTTGAGGACCCACTAACCGACTGAAAGACTAGATAACGCATCAAAACAGTGAGGCAAGGTTGGCTTCCGTTTCCAGATTGTGGCTCCAGCGGACGCGCGGGGAGAGCTCTCTGTCCGCCGTCTGATTTCCCTTCATCGAAAGACCTTGGAAAGGGTCGAATGTCGCCCTGGAGGGGCGACCACCGCTGAGGAGGACCCTCGTTAGATCGCGGAAGGGTGGCAGCTCTTCCGTTTGATCCGAGGCAGATCCTTTGGATCGACAAAGAAAAGATCGGCCAGCCGTACCAGCTGAAAGCCAAAAGCACTACTAAGCACAATGAAGCACCGTGGAAAATCTGAGTGAGACCCTTCCTTACCTTTCTTTTACCCTAGCTAACCTCTTTTGAAAGCTTCCTGAAACTTCTCCCCCGCTTTTAATACAGCGGTGTTTGCATACTTTGGGAATTTAAGCTTTGGAACGAAAAGAAAAGAATAATTAATCTTAACAACTAAATAACTGGATTTTAATTTTGGGGGGATAGTTTGGGCCCCCAAAAGTTCCTATTTTAGAACCTATCATCTTATCTATCTATTAAGTTTGAAAAAATATCTTTTTTATTTTTTTAACTGGATAAAAGCCTAATTGGCATTTGGAAAATGATTTCATAGCCTACTAAGCCTGCATCCCTAGGGGAGACCCCAGAGGTAGTGGCAATGGCAAAAGATAGGGGGTTGGAAGCCGTGCCCGAGGAATACCAAGATCTCGCAGAAGTATTCAGTGAGAAGCGGTGCAACAAGCTACCCCCCCCGGCCCACAGATTGCACCATTGAAATTCTACCAGAGGCCAAATTACCCAAACCCAAAATGTACTCAATGACTCCTAAAGAATTGGAAGAACTGCAGAAGTTCATAGATAAAAATTTAGCATGAGGGTTTATACAGCTGGCAAAACCAAAAACGGTGGCCCCCAGTCCTGTTCCAAGAAAAGAAAGACGGGTCTCTTTGTCTCTGCGTAGATTACAGGTCCTTAAACACAATGAGCGAAACCAATATCTACCCCCTGCCACTGATGAAGGATATGCTGGCCCACCTAAAGAAATGAAAAATATTCTCAAAATTAGACCTAAGGGAAGCACATTACTGAGTGAGGATTAAAAAAGGAAACAAATGGAAAATGATGTTTAACTACCCCATGGGTTGTTTCCAATTTAGAGTACTCCCATTTGGGCTACAGAGAGCACCAGCAATTTTCATGCAACTAATTAATGAAGTACTCCAGGAGCACCTCTACAAGGGGGTTCTTGTGTACCTGGACATCTTAATTTTCACAGAAACTAAGGAGGAGCACGTAAAATTGGTTAGGGCAGTTCTAAATAAACTGCGGGCCACCAGACTATACACCAAGCTGTCGAAGTGTGAATTCCATAAGGAAATAATTGATTATTTAGAATATTGCATATCTCATAACGGGATAGAAATGAACCCACAAAAAGTCAGGACAGTGTTGGAGTGGGCACCACCCTGCACGAGGAAACAACTGCAAAGTTTCCTGGGGTTCGCAAACTTCTGCCAACACTTCATTCCTTCATTTGCCCTGATCGCCTTCCCCATTACAAACTTACTAAAAATGTGAGGGAGAGGGCAAACCAAAGTCTAGCCAACCATTAAAATGGACTATGGAATGCCAAGCAGCATTTGAGAAACTGAAAAGGCTTTTTGCAGCTGAACTAGTCCTAAAACACCCAGACACAGAAAAGCCATTTGTCATACAAATAGATGCAAATAATGTAGCAGTAGACACAGTATTGCTCCAAGAAAACCAAAAGGGCCAACTGCAGCCCTGTGCTTACACATTCAGAAAGCTCATGGAGACAGAACAGAGATAGGCAGTCTGGGAGAAGGAAGCCTATGCAGTATGCTGGGCCCTATCTCCCTTCCAGGTATAGACTGACCACAAAAACCTTGAAGCTTTAAAAAAAAAAACCAGGAAACTGTCACCTGAACAGGCAAGGTGGTCCCAGCATTTCCACCAATTTAACTTTACCATCAAATATTTACCTGGAGGAAAAAACTTTTTAACAGATGCATTATCAAGACTGCCACAATATAACAGTAACAAAATAGAAGTGGTGGGCCCCTTAATGCCAGCCAACCAATTAGCGGCCCCAGTAATCACATGAATGCAACCTAAAAACCCACAACCCCTTGACAACAAAGCGGGAGCGGAATTCAGGTGGGCGCTAGAGGCGGACGAGTGGTTCTTGAGTCATAAAAATCTCTGCACAATGAATGATGGAGTACCATGGGTGGGGGAAAAGCTTTATCTGCCAAAAGCTCAGAGATCAAAATTCATACAATTATGTCACGATTCAAAGATGGCTGGACACTTTGGATTCGTCAAAACATTCCATCTAGTAAATAGGCAGTTTTGGTGGCCGTCTATAAAGAAAGACATTGAAAGCTATGTGGCTAGTTGTCCACTTGTGCAGCAGTCAAAAGAAGACGGGGCAGAACATCAGGACTGTTGCAGGCAGTTGGCAGCCCATCAGCACCTTGGTGGGAGATTTCCATGAATTTTTTCGTAGAGTTACCCGAGAGCACAGGGAACACTGTCATTTGGGTGGTAACTGATCTGTTCTGCAAACATGTGCACTTCATCTCATGCACAAAAATTCCCACAGCCAAGGTGCTAGCAAAGATGTTTGTACAACACTTCTACCGATTGCATGGGGCTCCGCAACACATAATCTCAGACGGGGGTGCAATTTATTTCAGACTTTTGGAGAGCCTTTTTGGACCGTCTGGGTACCACCCAGGGCCTGTCATCTAGTCATAATCCACAAACGAATGGTGGGACAGAACGTTCGAACTCAGTATTAGAACAATATTTAAGATGCTTTATTAATTATCAGCAAGATAATTGGACCGACCTGTTTTCATTCGCAGAAGTAACTTATAACAATGCTGTGCACTCCAGCACAAGTTACACCCCATTCCAAGTTGCTACAGGACAAAGCTTCATCCCAATGCCCAAACTGCCAACCAATGAACCCACTATCCCCTCCCTAAAGGAGTGGCTAACACAACTTCAAAATACATGGCCAATAGTGAAAAAAAGCCTTAGATGAAGCTAGAGAAGTGTATAAAATACAAGCAGATAAGAAGCGGATTGAACCGAAACCATTTAAAGTGGGGTAGACGGTGCACTTGTCCAGAAAGTACTTAAAGCCATTGTAGCCATCAAAGAAATTAGGGCCAAAGTTTGTAGGACCGTTCCCCCTAAAAAGAATTATAAACCCAGTAACCATAGAATTAGAACTCCCAAAAACATTGAGACAAGTCCATCCAGTATTTCACTGTAGCCTGCTAAAACATGAACTAAACTAAATTCACCTCTAAGGCCAGCTGCAGCTCCCCCCCCCGCCCATTATGGTTGAGGGTAAACAACATTTTGAGATCAAAGAAATATTAGATTCCAGGAAATACCACGGACTGACCCAATACCTAGTAGCCTGGAAGAACCTTCCCCCTGCTCAGAACCAGTGGGTCCATATACAACATGTCAAAGGTCCAAGATTGTTAAAACAGTTCCACTCCAAACACTCTGATAAACTTGACTAATCTATTTGTAATTTTCTCTCCCTGTTATTATTTTCTGTCTATACAGGTGGATCTCTCATTTTTTAAAGGAAGGGCGGCATGTCAGAACCCTGTCCTTCTAGGGGAACGGAGGGCTCTTACTCTTTTCTTATTCCTTTCGGGTTCTGCCATTCTCCTGGGGGGGAGGGGGAAGCTTGGGGTGCTGATGTGTATTTCCTTTGCTTTGCCTCTTGCTCTATCCCCTTTGATGTTTCTCTAATGGGGTGAGAATGGAATGTACTTCCGGCCATCTGCCTTATCTCCAGCTATGGAAGAACCGGCGCGGATACCCAACAACCTTGGAAGCGGCACCTTATCATTCTGTTCCCATAGCGTTTTCACACCTGCAGATTGGTCTGTTTGAACTATCCAGATGGAAAGTTGGGGTGGGGTTACTACAACCACTTTTGATTACTTGTTTTCACGTGGGAAACCCTCAAATCTTGCCTTCTATTCCTGCTGTCAACATCTCCCAATAAAAATTCCTTTTGAAATGATGCCATTTCAAGAGTTCTGCTTTCTTGGGAGCACAGATTGAGGCGGGTCCTTATAGCATCATCCAAAGCTTAGCAAAGCTCCTTGACAATAAAATTTTGAACAGAGACGATTTCTCAATCTATATACCTATTTTTCCAAAAGGAGCATACCTTGTCAAATACTTCTTTCTAATTCTCAAGCCACCTAACCACAACAACAGATTTGTATTATCAAGATTCAGCTTCAGTTTATTAGCTCCCATCCAGTCCCTTACAGCCTAAGGCATCTATAAAGATTATTCCAATGGAGGCAGAGCCAAATGATGCACACACGCTGATGAACAAGACATTTTGAGGACTCTGGATGACTATCCCCATTGGTTTCATATTGATACAGAGCAGCAGAACATAAAGAATAAAACCTATAGGATCCCACAACTCAAAGATTATGGAATGGAATAAAATAGAAATTACTCACTGCTAATCTCTGGATGGCCAATTTCTCACAAGTAGAATGGAACAACACAGTGCCTCTAATTCACAAACTACTTAGCCATTCCAACAGTAGCGCTAAAGACACATCTATGCCGGCAGGCTTGGGGCATATGAGCTGTGCTCTGCCCCTTGGTCCTAAGAGTGTCCCGCCATCAGCGGCTGTGAGCTGAATGTGTTTGTATGTTGTGTGAATGGAATTAATTTTTAATTTTTTTAAATTAACTGTGTTTTTGAATTGTTTTGTTGTTGTGAGCCGCCCCGGGTCTTGGTGAGAGGGGCGGCATATAAATTAAATTAAATAAATAATAAATAAATAAATAAGTAGTCTGTAAGCAATGACGTCTATTCTGAGATCCTCAAAAATAAACATGAAAGTCCCTGTCTTTCTCCCACTAAAGATAATCAATCAGCAAAACCAAAGTTTTCTATGCCATATCTAGGCCTTAAGCCAAAATGAAATAGAACCAGATAATCTATTTTCCTTTTCAGTGCTCTCATCTCTAAGATTTAGCTAACATTTTCTTTAGGTGAAATACCATCACATTCCCAAAGAACAATGTTAACAGATTTTCAAATGCGTCAGATTATTTTAATACAAAAACAGAAGAAATGCTGATAATTATTCCTCATAGTACTAAGATTCTGAACATAAAGTTCTGAAAATATAAACACATAATATAAGAAATGAACTAAATAATTGAATGGTAATTTAACTTGACCTATAAGCCAAAATGAAGCCAGTTTTGTGTAGTGGTTAAGGCATCAGGCTAGAGACCAGGTGGGTGACTTTGAATCCTAGGAAGGAGGCAATGGCAAACCAATTTCAAAAAACCTTGCTAAGAAAACTGCAGAAACTAGTCCAGTCAGTCCCTAGAAATCAAAAACTGACTTGAAGGCACTCCACAAACAGAAAGTAGAAACAATTTTCATAGTTTTTTTATATTACATTTAAGTACTAATACTTCACTATAATTATATATAATTCCAAAGCACAGAAGGATTCTATTATTTTAATCAAAATAATTATTTGGTAGAAGAGAAAAATGCAAGTTGGCTCTGACAATATTTTACACAATGAAATATCTCTAAAACCAGCTGTTGTTTGTTATTTTGCTCATAGTCAGCAACCTTAAATATACTCTTCAAATCTCACCTTCACAAATTATTTGTACATTCCTCTTGTTAGCAGCCAAATTAATGCAGAAGGAAATGAGTTCCAGATCAACACGTTCATCAGGACACTCCAGCAGCATCTTCATTAGCTGGCAACATACAAATATCAATTTGTTACATTTTCAGGACATCTATTTTGTAGCAGAATTAACTGAAGTAATTTTTCCTTTAACAGATTAGAGGAATCTTTTGCTATGAAAGACTATCAATCTACAGAAAAAAATAGTGAAGTTGTAGTCAGAGGTAACTGAAGGATGGGGATGTTGTATAAGGTTTGGCAATTTGTTAACATGGCTTTGCCATCTGACTTGGGGATCTGGTAATAGTGACGTGGAACTTGAAGAATGGCTGTAGTGTTAATGAGATTGTACTCTCCTGCAGATTATCTATTAATGTATGGTTTTAATATATTTTTTTCGTTTTAATGTTTGTTAACAATTCTTACTTTTTGTTATTTTGTTTTCTGCTTTAACTTTGCATGTCACTTTGTACGTCACTCAGAGTCATGTATGTAACATGGGTGGGTATATAAATTTACCAAATAAGTAAACAAAAAAATAGCTGGCTGGTTGACTTTGGATCAATCACACTCTTTCAGTCCAACTCACCTCACAGGGCGGTGGTTGTTATGAGGAAAATAGGAGAAGGAAGGAATATAAGATATTTTTGTCACCCTGAGTTATTTATAAAAATAATAAAGGCAGGATTAAAAATGTAAAAAACATATTTATTTCTGTAATCCATCTCCTGTAAAGCACAAAGTATGAAAAAGAGCAAGAAACATTCTGAACATTATGTCACTAGTGTAACAGATGAACCTTTGTGCCAAATATTTTTCTGAACATATCATGATTATTACAGTTGATATACAAGCAAATATATAAAACACAGCAAAATAAATAACTTAAATTACAATAGAGCATTACTCAAAGTGCAAAGTTGAGAGCCACCAACAAATTCTTTAGGTCTAGCCATTTATTATGCCTTGATGCATATAAACTAGCTAACTAGCTAACTAACTAACTAACTAACTATTTCTTGGTTTTTAGGGGTGGGATTACAAGACAAAAAATGTTTGCCATTTTAAAAATGGAGGATTAATTGGTTTCTTTAAGTCCTTATGATCTTTGTGTAATATCTTTATCATCTATAACAGAGGTCCCCACCCTTTTGAGCACTAGGGACCCGTTCTGTGGAGAGAGGTTTTTCTGCGGACCGGAGGGGGCGTAGTTTCATGTCCTGTGGATGGGGCTTTGCTTGTTTCCATGGACCGGCTTCTGACATGCCGCAGCCCAGTACTGGTCCACAGCCCGGGGGTGGGGACCCCTGATCTATAACCACTGTCAGTATTTACACATACTCTGGAAACCAAGAAGCTTAATTATTTATTCCCATAGGTATGGGGTTTGTATCACAGCAGCAGCACTGCATTCACCTGTCCCTAGTATTTAAAAACCATTGGCTATTACAATATTGCTCTTTCTTTAAGCTACACATCTACTGCTGCTTCTAATGGTTCTTTCTGCACATTAACAGGAAATGCCAGCAGCTACTCTGGATCTTGTATTTCTTAGAAAAGCATGCTAAAGTGAAAGACATATTTCTATCTCTCAAACAATTTCCTGTAAAACTGCACTCTTGTTCTTTATGTTCTGAAAGTAGGATATTGATTCATAGCTCACTGTTCAGAAAGCTGCTTGGATATAGACAAATTTCCCATAAACTATGTAATCCTTGGATTAATTTTCATTGGATATTTTGCTGGGGAAAATAGCTATATCCAATTCAATGCACTTTTGGTTTTCAAACAAAGCATTGACTTTCAGTATGAAGTTTCTAAAGAGGCTTGCTGCAATTCCAAAGTAATTGCATGTATGGCTTTTGGTATCATATTCAAACAACTAGCATTGGTAAACAAATGAGTTTACAGAATGGTAATCCTTAAAAGTCTTGCTTAATAATCATTAATCAAGTCCAAGATATATTTCTTTCATTCTGAAAAGCAATGTGTTGAGGCACAAGGCTACAAAATTGATTAAAACAGGAGCAACAAAGAGGATATTTCTCTTTCTCTATTACCTTTTTTGGTAATCAAATCTATCATATACAGAATTTTCCCAATTTTTCCATAACAGGATAGAGAACAATAAAAAAAGTTTTGATTGCAAAAATGGTTCACAGGAAAAGTTATATAGTATAACCTTTCCTGGAAATTAAGACTTTTGGGTAAGAAATGAGAAACTGAAGACAACTCTGCTAAAAACACAGTCAATAATCGCAGGAGAAGAGATAGTGAGTAGGTCAGCTCTTCGTAATTCATCACCAGACATGCCCATTTCACTCATAACTCAAAAACTCATAGAATGAATCTCGTACCTTCAACGAGATCACTCCCTTGCTCATTAAGACACACACAGTTCATTATGTGTTCTGTCTGGCCCCTCTCAGCTCATTAAAATCCACATAAATATGTCTTTAAGAGGTTTATTTAACACATTTCAAAAGAATTCACTTCAAAGCACGCTGCTGGCATTTTGCTGGCAGAAACAGCCAAGTCTCATTTATTTACATTTAGATTAAAACATGCTCTTCCCACACCTTCCAATTAACTCACTCTTTCTTTATCACATTGTCCAAGACCTCATTATTCTCCCGTAGATTTCCAAAACATCAGAAGACTGAATTCAAACGCACGGCTCCAGATATCAGGCTACTCCTTGATTAACGTTGCTCGTGACAAAGGCGTAGTCTCTCTGTCCCCTTCTAGTATAGTTTCCGATACGTCACTTCCCCCCATTACTTCCTTTTCCCACTTAACTGACACCTTCGCTTATCAAACCTTCTGAATCTCGGATCAAGCCATCTATCTTCTTGCTCCAAATCTGACCCCTCACTTTGCGAATCTGACCCAGACTGCCTGTAAATCTCCTCCCTGTCTGTCTCAGCTGCCGGGAGGGGAAAATACCCAGAGGGGCCTGGCTGCTCTTCCTCGGCTGCCGGAAGGGGAAAACACCCAGAGGGGCCTGGCTGCTCATCCTCATCCTCTGATACTTCCCAAGCTGGTCTAGGGACACTCACAACATTATGTGAACTTGAGATATCTCAGGGTGGGAAAGACCATGGAGGACCTAGTGATGGAACAGGCCCCCAAGGCTTCCCCGACCCATTAAGATACCTCATGCTTCCCCCTCCCTTCCTGCCGTGCCGGACTCACCTGGAAAAGATCCGTCTCCTCTCTGCTGCGGTTCCTGTTGCTGCCTGAATTTGAGGCCGGGGGATGCTTCCGCAGCCCCCTACGATCCGATCCGGGCTTCAGAGGCCTTTTCCAGGCCGCTGCCACCCAGATCTGAGGCTGGGGGACACTTCTGCAGCCCCGTGACCCGATTTGGGCACCGGAAGCCTTTTCCAGGTCGCTGCCTCCCAGAAACAGTCTGTCGGAGGGCTACATAAGCATCCCCCGGCCTCAGATTCGGGCAGCAGTGGCCTGGAAAAGCCCTCCGGAGCCTCGATCAGGCTGCAGGGGGACTGCAGAAGCGTCCCCCAGCCTCAGACCCAGGTGGCAGCAGCCTGGAAAAGGCTTCCGACACCCCGATCCAGCTCTGGAGGAATGTGGAAGTGTCCCCCGGCTTTGGTTCCATTCTCTGTTGCAAAAAACAAAGGTCTAAAGTACTGCGAGATCAGTAGCATGAGATCTCGCCCCACTGATCTCATGTGATCTTATACTACTTTAGGCCTTTATTCTCTGTGAATGCACGAAAGGCCTGGAGCAGCCTAGAAAGGGAAGGATCTCTATCTTCACAGGGTGAGTACTGAAGGCCTGGTGCTTAGGGAGACCCAGGCAGGGGTGGGGAGGGAGGGAATAACCAGGATGAATGTTGCAGTGTCACTGCAGTCGTTCGTAAGGGTGAATGACTGCCATGTTGTGGCAACACTCGTAATTTCAGGACTTGCTTGTAAGCACTAGAGGGTGCTCATCACGTAACTTTGAATGAGCGTTAAGTGAACGTTCGTCACTCGGGGATTACCTGTACAGAAAGATCATTTGTTTCATTTTAAGAGAATGTGATAACTTACTAAAATTATTTATAAAATTTTAATACACGTTTACAAAAGTATGAGATAATAAGTATCTGCTCTTTGAAACACAGCTTGGTAATTTACCGGGATCCATAAATAAAATCTTCAGCCAATAGTCAAATACATTAATTGCTAGGTGACTGTATATGGGATACATCCAACTCTGCTTTTATTGCTGAAGCTGGCATGGATTTGTCCACCCCCAAGATGTATTTCAGGAAATCAGACTATATCTATTTCAGTAAAGGAACATTTGTGCATAGTTCTGCACTGTATCTAATAATTATTTGCTGTTGTATACCTTGATGATTAGAACTAGGAACCCAGAAACCTATGTTCAGTGAGCTACCTTACAACAACAGTAACTACCGGTAGTTGCCTAGAGAATGAATTCAATATAATGCAAACATAAGGAATATAACATAATGATACTAGAATCTTAAATTTTAAAAGAGCTGATTTTAACAAACTCAGAGAGAGTTGGGAAAGAGACCTTAGATGAAACTCCTTCAGGGGAAAACAACTCAAGAAACTTGGGAAACTCTAAAAAATATGATCATAAAAGACAGTCCAGCACAATACCACTGAAAAAGAAAAACGAGAAATCTAAGAAGAAACCAGCATGGCTGCACAAAGATTTCTCTGACAAACTGAAAGACAAAAAGGACAAGTACAAAAAATGGAAAGAAGGACACCTAACTAAGGCAGAATATCAGCAGTTAGCCAGAATCTGCAAAGACGAAATCAGGAAAGCAAAGGCTCAGAATAAACAAAGACTTGCAACAAGAGCCAAAGATAATAAAAAAAGTTTCTTTCAACATATAAATAACAAGAAAAAAATATCAAGGAAACAGTCAGTCCACTAAAGAGAGAAGACGGTAAGGAAGTAACAGGCAGCAGAGAGAAAACAGAGCTGCTTAACTTATTCTTTGCATCGGTCTTCATGCAAAAAGAAATTATAGCCCAACCTACCAAAAACATAACTGTAAAAGATAGACTAGAAATAAAAGTTAAAATAAGCAAAACAAATTGGTAAGAGAACACCTGTCTGATTTTGATGAATATAAATCACCAGGACCTGATGGATTACATCCCAGAGTTCTGAAGGAGCTGGCAGATGTCATCTCAGAACCATTGTACCATATCTTTCAAAACTCCTGGAGCACCAGGGAACTATCTGAAGACTGGAAAAGAGCTTTCCCATCTTCAAGAAAGGAAAATAAATAGACTCAGGAAACTACAGATCAATATCAGCCTAACATCAATACCTGGGAAGATACTGGAAAAGATAATCAGAAAACAGATCTGCGAACATCTAGAACAAGTAAAGTAATAACTAAAAGTCAGCATGGGTTTGTTAAAAACAGATCATGCCAAACCAATCTTATTTTATTCTTTGATGAAGTGACTAAATTAATAGACCAGCAAAATGCTGTGGACATAGTATACTTAGACATCAGCAACGCATTTGACAAAGTAGATCATAACCTACTTCTTGGTCAACTAGAAAAAATGGGATAGACAGCATCACCATCAGATGGATTTGCAACTGGCTGACAAACTGTACTCAATGAGTAGTCCTTAATGGTACTACGTCTACATGGAGGGAAGTAAGCAGTGGGATACCACAAGGTTTCGTCTTAGGCCCAGTACTCTTCAATATCTTCATAAACGACTTAGATGAGGGAATAGAAGGGGAACTTCTGTTCCAGATGGATCTTGACAAACTTGAACACTGGGCCCAATCTAATAAAATGAAATTCAATGTAGAGAAAAGTAAAGTCTTACACTTAGGCAGGAAAAACCAAAAGTACACATATAGATTGGGTGAAACCAGGCTAAATAGCAGTAACTGTGAAAGGGATCTTGGAGGACAATCAATTAAATATGAGTCAACAGTGTCCAGCAGCAGCTAAAAAAGCCAATGCAATCCTAAGTTGCATTAGCAGAGGGATTAAATCAAGATTGCGTGAGGTACTAATACTACTCTATAAACCCTTAGTAAGACCACACCTAGAGTACTGCAACCATTTCTGGTCTCCACACTATAAAAAAGATATTTAGACTCTAGAAAAAGTGCAGAGAAGAGCAACAAAAATGACTAGGGGACTGGAGGCTAAAACATATTGAAGAATGGTTACAGGAACTGGGCATGGCTAGTCTAGTGAAGAACCAGGGGAGACATGATAGCAGTGTTCCAATATTTGAGGGGATCTCACAGAGAGGAGGGAGTCAGTCTATTTTCCAAAGCACCTGAAGGCCAGACAAGCAATAACGGATGGAAACTGATCAAGGAAAGATTCAACCTAGAAATAAGGAGAATTTTTCTGACAGTGAGAACAATCAACCAATGGAACAGATTGCCTTCAGAAGTTGTGGAAGAGTCATCACTGGAAGCTTTCAAGAAGAGACTGGACTGCCATCTGTCAGAAATGGTGTAGGGTCTCCTGCTTAGGTGGGTTGGGGGGTTGGACTAGATGACCTACAAGGTCCCTTCCAACCTGTTATTCTATTCTATTCTGATTTAAGGCAGAATATGCTTCCTTTTTCACTATTGGGGAAAAGGCAATCAAAGCTGGATGGCTGTAGCCCTTAAAAAACTCCTCTTGAAACGTGGGAACCAGATATTCTTTTCGATAACAACAATTCCTAAGTACACATAGGACTTAACCTGGTCTCTATAACCATGTTCAGGCTCCAGTAACACTTATTTATTTATTTTATTTTATTTAAATCACATTTATATGCCGCCCCTCTCCGAAGACCCGGGGCGGCTCACAACAAAAAATACTACAATAATTTTAAAAATTAATACATTCATGCCACACACAAACACAATCAATTCACATGCACTGATGGCGGGACACTCTTAGGGCCGAGGGGCAGAGCGCGGCTCACATGCCCCATGCCTGTCGACATAGATGTGTCTTCAATCCTTTCCGGAAGGCTAGGAGGGAGGAATCAGTACAAATCTCCAAGGGAAGCTGGTTCCAGAGGGCTGGGGCAGCAACAGAGAAGGCCCTTGCCCTAGGTCCCGCCAGGCGGCATTGTTTGATGGACGGGACTCGTAGGAGGCCAACCCTGTGCGCCCTAACCGGTCGCTGGGATTCATGAGGCAGGAGACGGTCCCGCAAGTATCTTGGTCCATTGCCATAAAGGGCTTTATAGGTCATAACCAACACTTTGAATTGTGTTCAGAGACCAATTGGTAGCCAGTGCAGCTCACGAAGAGCTGGAGTGATATGAGCATGTCTTGGGAGACCCAAGACAGCTCGTCCTTCTAGTCCTGAAGACAACCAACTTGGCCTAGGAGTGCAACATTAATATTATATAATTTCCTAAAATAGGATAATTACAGATTTATTTTTAACCTTGGACATCTAGATCTGCCAGATATATAGTCTGAACTATACATTTTGCAACTGGCTTTCTTCAAATTAACAGCTTTTCTACTATCTATAATAAAACTTAAAAATTTTATGAACAGCAAGACTCTGAGTCTTTTAGTTCAAGTATAGTCTGGTTGAAGGCTGACATTTGAGACACCTCTGGGAAAAGTTAAGTATAGATGTTTGTTTTACCCCATCTGTGCCAGAACAAACATCCAGCTTTGATTGCTTCTTTTCCTATAGTAAAACTCCAAAAGGAAGCATATTCTGCTCTAAATCATCCACCAGGCTGCTAATTACCACAGGTTTGTGCAGGTTGGGGCTAAAGAGTGTGTGTACATGTGTAGTATACTGTATATATGTGCTACTATTATTTATTAGAACCTTCTGTAAGAAAAATAAAACTTGAAACTTCATTATAGCATAGACCAGCATGTAGTAATACAATATAAAGGTGTTTTTTTAAAAAATTACATGATAAAAAGGGGGAAATTTACAAAACCAATCGGGGTAGAATTAAACTTACTACAGTAGGTAACTAATAATCAAAATAATAAAACTTGAAATTAAAAGAATATTTAATATACTATCAAGAAACTATTATACCCAGAAACTTAAAACATTTTTTAAAAGTTCCATAAACCTATTTCTGCATATTTACAACTGAAAATGAATCCTTTTATTTAAAAAAAATACTTAGAATATGCCATCACTACTAAACTGAGTTCCTATACAAAAAAAATGGAAGAGGAGTCCTGTAATTTTATCTAGAGTAGTTCAAAGTTTTTAGAATAATCCCTTAGTATGAGTCCCATGTTTCCCATTAAGTCTTAATTTAATTTGATTGCTACTCGTGCCACTTCAAAGGAAAGTGTAATTGTTGCCAAATAGGAAATATCAAAATTAAATTTGTTCTGCTTTTACTGCAACCATTGTCATCTTTTCTTCATTTAGAAGGAAAGCAATAAAAGGGTTACAACGGGTGCAATCAGACAAGTCCCACCTTGAGTATCAGATGCCTGCAGCAGAGGACTAGAATCACTGTGTCTAGACTCTCTGGCACCTGACTTCACTTATTTACCAGTGACCAGAGGCCAACCCCCAACTGCTTTCCTTTCATACACCTCAGTCCAGTTCTCTCTATCCCTAGCTCACACATCTTTGAATGATTATGCCAGACATGCATGCCTCTGACTGGCTACTCTCTAACTCTAATGTTTGAAGTAAAGCTCTGGTTTCTTCAGCAGATAATCGAGGACAAAAGCTAAAGGGGCTGTCAACTGAGGACGTTTACCAGCATTAAGTAGTAGATCAAAGAGGGACCAAAAAAGCATAGTGGAAAACATGTGGATAAGTCAGCTGCAGCTTGCCTACTATTCTGTGGAAGAATATTGAATATCACTATGACATCATTGCATAACCATGCTCTTTGATTGGCCAGACTATTACCTATAAGCTCTATTACAAACATATGGTTTATATTTGCACCTATTTAAATAACGCTTGTGATGGTGGGATATAAACAAGAATGGACTTTTAATTCTAACTACAATTTCATCCATTAATCTATGGAAATGAAAAAGTTTTCTGGTGATATTGTATTCTCATCAAAGATTGAAGTATTGCAAAACAATTCTATGAGCCTGCAAGTTCCATACATGAAACAAACATAACTTTGAAAACAGAATTAAACAATCAAAGTTTATTTGACACTTCTGTACAGTCTGCAAAATTATGATAAACTGGAAGCTTATAATTTACATTTCTGAAAAGGAAGAATCAAAGACTCAATCTCACTATTTATGATAGTTGGATATGGAAGAAAAAGGAAAAAGGAAGCATATATTTTGGACTATTTCTAAACACTATATAAGAATTATCAATAAACAGTGCCTCCACAGAGCAATGATACAAACAAGTATAAATAACCACAACTAGGAGCAGCAACTCATTTATTACAGTCACTAAGTGAAACCACTTATGATTTTACTTCAGCTTTCCTTTACAGACCTGGTAAGGTCATAAATGTGAGGAATGACTGTAAAGATATTTCTTCATCATTATTGTATTGTGAACAGCAACTGTACAAAGAAGTCACTAAATGAGGACTACCTATAAATGTATTTCTATTACATGGGAACAAAATAAATGACCAGTGATATAAATATGCCAACTGGTGTAAATATAGACTACACTGGACAGACGATTATGATTCTAATTGCAAATCATATGCTTTTATTTCTTAGTTTATTAAGGCATAGATGCCACATTGATTTCTATTCAGACCAATTTGCTTAACAAATTAGAGAGTTAACTTGCCAGAAAGTAAATAAGAAAGAAGTGCAATTATAAGGGGAAAAACAGCTACAGATACTTTAAAAAATCAGTTCAATTTATTAAATAGCCATTTACTAAAAAGTTTAGGTATTAAACTCTATTGTCACAAAAAAGAATACATTTGAATATTTCTTACTTTAGACTAAAGTCTATAACAACAATCAGTTCTGTTCATATTGTGAACAGTTCAAAGGCTTGTTAGTCTCCCCTTCCCCACCTACCCCCTCAGTGAAGGCAGAAAACTGTAAGATAGGATATTCTCAAATGTAGCCCTGAGTTTAAGGAATAACCTTCTAAAGAAGCCTCCCTGTTATCCATCAGATACCTAAAAGAAAATCCTCTTCTGCCAAGTATTTTAGATTTCAAAAAATCACTTCCATTTAACACTTTATTGTCATATTATACCAGATATCATTGACATTTGAAGCAACGATCTGAACAGATACTTTACCAGATTTTAACTATCCAATTGTGAAAAATTTTAAAAACTAATTGTAAGGATGGCTGTTTGACAGATTAAATTATAATATATACAGTATATTGTATATGTATATTGTATATGTATGTTGGGGATTTCCATATTTATGTGTCAAAATTCCATTATAGAATACTATGGATGCGATCCAACCTAAATGGTACTGTTTACAATAAAGTATTTTTTTTAAATGACTGGACTCCAAAAATACTAAACTAAGGTTGATTTGTGCAATAATTAGATTCATGCTGTATATATGTGTACTAAATATTGACATGTAACTGGAACAGAAAGCTATCAACTAAGCAGAATTACCTGCAAAAGAAATGTTTTGAATAAACCAGATCAAGAACATTAAGTTACTGAACATATCAATACTATCTAGTGCCTTTACTGAAAAAATGAATGGAAATATAAAATTACAAGGACCTCAGTGTTAGTTAAAAATCTCAGCAGCAAAGTAGGATAAATATATCCCTAAAAGTTGCCCTGAGATATTTGTGAAATTCTTTTATAAAAAGATGTTGTTTAAATACTATCATTATAATTTAAATAGCGCAACCATAATAAAAAATAGTTAAGCATTTGCATGTAGAATTAAAGAATATTCAACAAAACTAAAAAGACAAAAGCAGCAGCAGAATTAATATCACATTACTTACCCCTTAAACCAGTGTTTCTCAACCTTTACAATTTTAAGGCATGTGGACTTCAACTCCCAGAATTCCACAGCCAGCAATGCTGGCTGTGGAATTCTGGGAGTTGAAGTCCACATGCCTTAAAATTGTCAAGGTTGAGAAACACTGCCTTAAACTTTACTTGGAGACCCACTAGCTGTTGACTCTTGCTTTAATTTAAGGACTTTCAAGATAGAACTAGTATGAAGGGGGAAAAAACATACCTACCTGAGGTATACAGTCAGTATAAGCAAACATTGACTTAAAACGATCATCCATGCTTATATGATAGAGAATACACATAGCCACTTGTTTATAATTTTCATTTCCTGGGGGAGGAGGAAACAAAAACATTTAACAATGAGCATCGATATGAATTAGTCACATCTGATTTATATTTAGCCACATTTAGAAACTATTTTCAAAGCTTATAGAAGGAACAATTTTTATAATGATTATGACTGTTTTTAAAATAAAGTATTTTCAAGGAAATCTCATACTAAGAAGGAAAAAAACAAGGGAACCAGTTTAGAGAGAATTTTATTTTGCTATTATATAGTGCAGTTATTATTATTATTATTATTATTATTATTATTATTATTATTATTATTATTATTTACAATTTTTATACCGCCCCCCTCCCGAAGGACTCGGGGCGGTGTACAGCCCAATTAAAACAACAACACACAAAAATTAAAATTATTAAAAATAAATTAAACAATTTGGCCTAATATTTAAAAACCCAACTAAAAACACAATCCCCTAAAAACAGTTAGGGGATTATCCTTTATACTCACAGATAAGACAATCATAGGTAAGTCAATCTTGAATTTTTCACCATGACAACTGCACCAATCATATATAAGCTGACCGGGGACTTCCGGTGGCTCCGCTGGCATCGCCATAGCCTCCTTTGGAGGCTCCGTTCTCCCGGGTTTTGTCAAGCCGCAAAACAGCGAACATCAGCTGTTTTTTGCGGTGAAAAATCCCCCCTTCGGGAGAAGAAGGGGTGAAGAGCATCGGGCGTGGGTTGAGCTCCTCTAAAAACCCCCTGAAAAAGTTTTCAGGGGGAAAGAGTGAGAGCTCCCCAGGCACTCGAAGACGCTCCAGCCCAGGACGCTTCTGTCTGCAGACAGAAAAAGACGCCGCGACCACCCCTGCACAAGATAAGTATCTGAGAGAGACCTATATGCAGGTGGAGTGAATGCAGGAGATCTACATTGCAAGTAATTTTTTATATTTTACTTCTGACCACAATTATTTTTACAATCAACATAAGGATTTAAGATGGCGACTGTTTTCTGACCGCAAAGAGAAAGTGACTGTAAAGTGAAGGTGATTTTTTTCAGAACAAAGGCACAGCGATCGCTTAGACTTAAAGTCTTGAATCTTAAAAATTTTAACTAAATTGAGGATTTGAAAGAAGATAAGGAGAAGAAGACGAGGGAAAATTTTGGCAATACATGTGTAAATTTTTTTTTATTTAAAGTAACTTTTTGAGAACATTTATAAAAAGAGGATTGATCATAGAATGGCTGCCAGGCGAACTAAAATAACATCTGCCAAGGCTGTAGTATCATCACCGGCTCAGCCCTCTAAGTCACAAACAGGCAGTTTTGCTGCTTCCCCGGCTTCTGCAACATCTATACAGCCTCAAGCCCCCTTGCCTACTCAATCCCCTCCAGAAATGCTGACTGTGAAAGATCTGCAGGCTGCATTATCAATAATGACGGATAATATAGAGAAAAGTATGGAGAAAATGGAGAAAAAGATTGCATCTCATGCTGAGGATCAAATTAAAGGAGTAACTGATGAATTGGAGAAAATTAAAGAAATAATTGAGACTCATAATACACTGATAAAAGAAGATATAGTGGAAGCTTTCAGGGGGGGTTGGGACTATACTTTGAGAGTGGAAGAGAAAGTGGAAGGGGTGGAGCAACAAATTGAGGGAAAGTTGGATGAGATTAAAAGTGATATGCAAGATCAAGCTGTTATGGTACAATATAATCAAATGATGTGGGCTGTTAGAATCAGAGGTCTGAAAGAGGTTGCAAATCAGAATCAGGAGGATCTGAGAAGAATTTTTGGAGAAGCCTTGGCACAATTTTTAGATGAGGGGGTACAAGATGTCTCTTGGCAGATAGACAGGATCTACAGAGTTAATTCTTGGATTGCAAGACAAAGAAATTTACCCAGAGATATTTTGATTTACTTTGTCACAAGGAGATTCAGAAATCATGTTCTTACAATATCTTATAACAAGAAATTAACTGTTGCTGGTCAAGAGGTTGTGATCCTGAAGGAGATTCCTCCAAAGATGTTAAGAGCAAGAAAAGATTATGCATTTTTGGTGGCTGAACTCAAAAGACATGGTTTACAATATAGGTGGGAGGCCCCAGCTGGACTATCATTATCTTATCAGGATAACAGATACCGCTTGAATTCTATTGGGAAAGCAAAAGATTTTTTTGAGAATGTGATGCAGGCTGGCAAACCCCCATCTCCAACACAGAAAAGAACAGAACCACCAAAAGAAGGAGACAAGGAGCCAAAAGAATTATTACAGTTTTTAGAGTCACAGCCTCTTGGTGCAACAGGAGTTGATAAAGGAGATTTACTGGAGCTGCCTGCGCGGAGTATTGATATTTTTCAGCCCTTGGAAGTAGAGATACCTAAAGATCAACGGCAAATGCGGGCAACTACTAAGCGTAAAGAACAACAAGAAAAAAAGGAACAAGAACGTATAACTCAAGCAGTAGTACCTACGAGTGTGGAAGCCATGGGAGTTCGACCAAAGAAAAAAGATGAAAATTTTGAATTGGTCTTGCAAAGGCTTTCTGCAATTGGCCATGTCAAATAAATATTTGACATGGAATGTCAATGGTTTAAATTCTCCACAGAAAAGGAAGAAGATATTTCACTATTTGATTCAATGTAAAAATGATGTAACTTACTTACAAGAAACACATATTAGAATTACTGACCAGAAATATTTGATAAACAATAAATTAGGCACACATTTTGTTGCAGCGGCTTCTGAGAAGAAGAATGTAATTGTTATCTATGTTAAAAATTATATAAGAGCTAAATTAATAGAATCAGACATACAAGGTAGATATTTAGCAATTGAAATTTTAAAAGATGGGAAGAAAGTACTTTTGATGGGTATATATGCGCCAAACCAACAACAAGGACAAGTTAATACATAAAAAGTTAATACAATTTGATTATTATAATGGGAGATTGGAATGGTGTGATAGATATTGGTTTAGATAAAAAGAAGATATCACCAATTCCTCAAACACGTTCTAAGTTGCCTAAATCTTTTTTGATATAAAGGATGATTTCGATTTGACAGACATATGGAGGGAAAGAAATGGTAAAGAGCAAGAATTTACTTTCTTTTCTGATAGGCATCAGTCATTTTCTAGAATTGATTTTATATTAACCTGAAGTGATTTTCTTTTTAGTTTAAAGAAGGTAAAGATCCTACCTAAAGTGTTAACAGATCATAATCCGGTTTGGATGGAATTAACGGAAGGTCATAGACCTAAAAGATCTTGGAGATTAAATGAAAATTTGTTTAACTATGATATAAATGTTAATGAATGTAAAAATGTAATGAAGGAATTTTTATGTTAAATATGCATAAGGGTACATCTATAGAAATGGTTTGGGATGCAAGTAAAGCTTATATGCGTGGGATTTTAATTGATTTGAATAAAAGGCATAGAAGTAAACAAGAGAAAAACGGAAAGAGCTAGAAGAGGAAATAAGAAAGAAGGAACAGTAATTAATAAAGAGACCAGATGACAAAAATATTAAAGAGGGGATTAAGGTCCCACGGAAACAATTTGATTTGTTGATGGCTGACCAAGTTGCTAGGAATATACAATATGCAAAACACAATACGTTTTTTAATTCTAATAAGCCTGGCAGATGGTTGGCCTATACATTAAGGAAAAAACAAAAATCCCGAATAATTGAAAAAAATAGAGTATAAAGGGAAAGAGGTGTTTCAACAAGAAATTATTAAGAAAGCTTTCTTAGAATTTTATTCCAGGTTATATGCTGAAGAGAAGATACAAGAGAATGAGATACATATTTTTTTGCAAAAGGAAAATGTAATAGTACTTAACAATGAACAAAGAGATAGATTAAATACATTGATTACATCAGAAGAAATAATTTCAGTGATTAAACAATTGAAAATGGGAAAATCTCCGGGGACTGATGGGTTAACGGCAGTTTATTGTAAGTATTTTCAAATGGAAATGGTGGAACCTCTTAGAGACTTGTTTGTTAACATACAAAAGGGGGGTCAGGTTCCACCATCATGGAAAACAGCCTATGTTTCTTTAATTCCCAAAGAGGGAAGAGATAATGCTCAACCAGAAAATTTTACACCTATTTCATTGTTGAATACAGATTATAAGATTTTTGCAAAAGTTATGGCTAATAGATTAATGACAGTTTTACAACAAACAATTCATACTGACCAAACCGGCTTTTTACAAGGGAGGCAGATGAAAACTAATGTTAGACAACTTATTAATATAATAGAATATTTGAAAAAGCATATTCAGGTGCCCGCAGTTCTTATGTTTTTGGACGCGGAAAAAGCATTTGATAGACTGAATTGGTTGTTTTTGAAAAAATTGATTGTTAGGATGGAAATGGGGGATCAGTTTATTAATTCTATATTGGCAATTTATCAGAAACAAACAGGACAGATTATTGTCAATGGGGACCTAACAGATTCATTTAATATAGAGAAAGGTACCAGACAGGGATGTCCATTATCTTCTTTGTTGTTTGTTTTAACTCTAGAGGTTTTATTGAATAGGATAAGATCAGCAGACGATTTAAAAGGTATACAGATTAGACAACAAGATTACAGACTACGTGCTTTTGCTGATGATTTGGTTGTGACACTGACTCAACCAATACAGTCAGCTAATAGATTGATGGAGATAATTAAAAATTATGGTAGGGTATCAGGGTTTAAATTAAATATATCTAAGACAAAGATGTTAGTTAAAAATTTAAATATTAATTTAAAACAGGAACTGGAAAGAATAACGGGTTGTGAGATAGTTAAGAAAATTAAATATTTAGGAATTGATATTGAAGCCTCTAACGGGACGTTATATAAAAATAATTATGAAGTTTTGTGGAATAAGACACAAATAGAATTGGAGAAATGGAAGAAATTACAATTATCTATGTTGGGTAGGATAGCAGCAGTTAAAATGAATGTATTGCCAAAATTTTTATTTCTTTTTCAAATGTTATCTATACTCAAAAAGGACGCGAACTTGGAGGAGTGACAGAAGGGTATTAATAGATTTATTTGGAATGGTAAGAAACCGAGGGTCAAATTAAAAATCATTCAGGATACAAGGGAAAGAGGTGGGTTGAAAATGCCTAATTTTAAGTTATATTATCACGCTGCTGTTTTAGTAGCGATAAGTGATTGGGTTAATTTAACTAATGATAGAATATTGAATATTGAAGGGTATGGTTTATTATATGGTCGGCATGCATATCTAGTCTATGATAAAAAGGTGGATAGGAGTTTCAAAGAGCACCTATTGAGAAATGCTCTGCTGCGTGTTTGGAAAAAGTACCAGTATAAATTAAATGATAAGATTCCTGTTTGGACGGTTCCCAGACACGCAATAGAGAATATAAATAGAGTACATTTACAGGATGTGGTGCCTTACGAGAAACTCCTAATTAAAGAAGGGAATCTTTTATTATTGAAGTCCTTGAACATTTTAAGAGATGAAGGAATAGTCCTTACTTGGTTTCAATATTTACAATTGCAGACTAGATGGAAAAAAGATTTGAAGATGGGTTTATCTCAAATAGATGAAAACTTAATTAAACAAATTAGAGACCAAAGGTCAATGCATATTAAAAGATTGTATAATGTATTGATAGAGATTGATTCCGAAACTGAATTAGTTAAGGACTGTATGATAAAGTGGGGACAAAATTTTGGACAACCAATCATGATGGAAACTTGGGAGAGGATCTGGGTGAAAAATGTAAAATTCACACAAGCGCAACATTTAAGAGAAAATTTTTATAAAATGTTTTATAGATGGCATTTGGATCCGAAAAAATTATCATGTATGTACCCTAATTTACAACCTAAGTGCTGGAGATGTGAATGTATGGATGCTACCTATTTTCATGTATGGTGGACTTGTAGAAAAATTAAGGCATTCTGGATAAAAATATGGTGGATACTTCAAAATATTTTGAAAAAACGTATTGAATTTTCACCACAGCTGTTTTTATTAGGTATTACAAAAGATTGCACTACCACAGAGACGAACTTAATTTTGAACTTGATTACAGCAGCGAGACTGTTGGTGGGACAATATTGGAAGAAACCAGAATTACCATCTATTGAAGAATGGACTTTGAAAGTTATAAACTTGGCGGAAATGGCTAAAATATCTGCATATTTGAAAGATCGTTCAAATGAAAAATATATGTTGGACTGGAAAAAATGGATAAACTATATTTAAGGGAAATATCAATCTAAGAAATTGTATTTATCATATAGTTAAATTTTTAGTAGGATTTATATAATAATTTAGTTTAACTTAGTGGGTTTTCTTTTGTTTTACCCTGTATTCACTTTGGGAAGTCGAGGTGGGTGGGTTGGGGGGGGCGTAATAATGTATTATAATACACTCAACTGTAATACTTGCAATATATAAGAATGATATATTTATTGATATAAGAGGAGTTGGTCGGGCAGTACCTCTGGACCCCATCTGGAGGGGTTGGAGAGTGAGGAGTGAAGGAGTGGACGGAAGTAGGAAGGTTGTTGGAGAGGAGGGTGGAGAGTGATGGAGGGAGAGAGGGGAGGGGAAGGGAAGTAAGAGAGAGGGAGGGAGGAAGAGGGGGATGTGGTGGAGGGGATGCAGCCAAGCAACGCCTATAGTTATTCTATCTAAGTTTTTAAAAGAATGTATGTTTTGTTTTCTGGGGGAGCAAGTTGTTAAAGACTGTATTAAGTTGAGTTGTATTTAACTTGATTTTTTGTTGTTCATAATTGTAAAACCAATAAAATATTTATAATATCATATATAAGCTGACCGTTGAAATTTTTGTAAGTTTTCAGGACACTTTGAAAAAGTACTACTGCACATACTCGCACATAAGCCAAACCCAATTTGGGGGGTATATTCTGGAGCCTAAAATTCTCAGTTTATCCACAAGTCTATACTTGTGTTTACTTTCCTCATAGGCATTTTATCTTTAGAGTAGGCTAAATGTTGCAAGGATGTAAATTGCCAATTATTTTCCCTTTTATTAGGATCTCCTGCTTCCCCATCCCATCAATTTAAAAAGCTTAGTAACTTGTTCATTAGTTCTATGAATAAGATTTGAAAGGATTGATAAAGAGTTGTATACAGAGTGAAGTAGAAAAATAAGATTCTTTGTGCAGACCAGATAGAAATACTTTGGGCACAATCCAGTTAAATGTTTTGGACTGGAATCAACATGAATGAATGAATGAAAAGTATTTTACTAACCCTTTTTACATTATGGAGAAATTCTATAAAATTATATCTTTCTAAGATATAATATATAGTATAGTATAATAGTATAATATTATATATAATATATAGTATGAACATAAACATTAGCTTTCCAATAAATGTGGAATATTGGATGAAAATAATTTTTCATGTGATCCTATAATATACTTATTCAGAAATATTTGTCCTCAAACTTCACATAATGAAAATACTGTTGAAAATCAACTATGGAAAGTTTCTGGAACACGCACTTTACACATCATGCAAGTAAAAAACTAATGATATCTTAATATTCTAAAAAACATTTCTGGAGCTACGTTGCTTAGCCTTATTGAACTGTCTGATTCTCATGTATGATAAAGGATTGTATTTCTTTTCTAGATATCAAAATGTACCTTAAAAAGAAAAAAAAAATTGCCATATCCTATTTACCATTACCACAGCCATGTTCTTCATCTAAATGTCATCTAAGCAAAAACTATGGACATCATCTCTACTTTTTTCCTTAAGCGCAATGGTCTATTTTAAAATAGTTTCAGTTTATTTTTCAACAAATCATACTTGGAAGACGAAATAAATCGTGAGAGGGGAATTAGAAAGGGACTAGTGGAAGGTGCAAGTCTGGGGAGGGTCTCTGTCATTCTCTCAACTGCATCATTTGCCAGTGAAGGCTGGAATAATCAACACAATCCCTCCCCCCCAGCATCCTCCACAGACAAATTATATTTTATATTACAGTTTTATAATAATTATATTTATAATAATTATAATTATATAATTATGTTATTTTTTTCAGGAAGCCACTGAAGAAAATGAACAAGAGAATGTTTCTGGAGCTATGCCTATAATTTATAATGAACTTACAGGTTGTGAGTAGTAACTTGTCCACCATTCTGCATAAGTATTAGTAACATAATGCTATTATTTGTTTTATGTTAACAACTAAAAAGAGCAAAAACCCATTTATGCATGACTGAAAATGAAAATTAGAATCATCTGTAAATAGAGGCCAAGAATTTAAAAAAAAAAATACAAAACCCATCTTTTTTAAAGATAAAGGGAGAAAATTAGAAAAAAAAATCATTAAAATGTCTCATAGAGACAGAATTTACAAATTAGACTTAAAACCTGAGCCCTAGAAACAACATCCTGGATACCATGGATTACAGATAGACCTCAACTTTCAACTATTCATTTAGTGACCAAAGTTACAATGGTACTGAAAAAGTGACTTATGACCAGTTTTCAAACTTACAATTGTTGCATCATCCCCCTGGTCACATGATTAAAATTCAGACACTTGGAAACTGCCATGTATTTATGATGGTTGCACCATTCTGATGTCATGTGATCAGGTTTGTGACCTGAAAAGCAAAGTCAATGGGGAAGCCAGATTCACTTAACAACTGTGCTACCAACTTAACAACTCCAGTGATTCACTCAACAACTATGGTAAGAAGTCGTAAAATGGGGCAAAACTTACTTAACAGCTTAGCAACAGAAGTTTGGGCTCAGTTGTGGTTGTAAGTTGATGACTACCTGTATGGCAATAAATCTGAATAATGAGCTCATTAACAAATAAATAATGTTCAGAAATCCTTTTCTCGGGAATTTATTAGTTAACCAACTAATTAGTGTGAATTTCGTTCAATTGTCCTTTGCATTTATAATACCATTCTGAATTATTTGTTCATTCCCAGATGAGGCAAATTAATCCTCAAAACATCAGTCATTAGCAGTCACAACTGACTATTTTATGTGAGATATTGCCATTATAAAATATATTCAGTGATTTGTAGAAATAATACTGTTTAAATTTGCCACTGAGGTTCATCTGGAACAGTTGTGGTGGAAAAATATTGTCCCTTGGGCTGTTTTCACACCACATTTTCAACAAATTTAAAGTTCCAACTATACATATCTTGGATCTCAAGTTCAAAATTATTCTAAGCTGTTGAATAGTAAGCCACAAAATAGCAGTTGTGGAGCAGAACTATTTAGCACACCACTCCTATAATTTTAAGGCTGGAGTTGGGACATACCAGCCTCATTCATCAAAGCATCTGACTTACAGAATGCATTGCAGTGACTGAAAACTCATACATATATGCAAGAAGTGTCATATATGCTTCTGAAGAGTCAAAATGTGTTAAGAGATATTTAGGAATTGTTTCTTTGTACATGAAATGCCTTCTCTTGCTGACTTCAATCATTTCAAATAGACAATACCTGTGTTGACACATGGGCACATACATATTAAGCCATAATTGTTTCGTTTTCACTTGGTGTAATGTGTGACTCCAGGTACTATATGATTTGCAACAATGGTTGAAATTAGCCTTCCCCAAACTCAATGTCCTCTAGTAATACAGAGTTCAATTCCCTACCTTTTAGGGAATTGGTGGGTTAGCCATGCTAGTTAAGCAGTTCTGGGAGTTGCCCTGCTTCCAGAAGTACCTAAGTTGGAGAAGTGGTTTAAGTCTTCTGTTGATTGTTTTAATAGTTTTTAGTGGATTTCTTATGTTTTTAGTTATTTTTTATTGCTTTTGTATTTTTCATTTCATTATGTGAGTTGGGTGGCTACACGAACAGAATAAATTACTGTTACATGTGAAATGCCTGATGAATCACTTATTTGGAAAATGGAATATTGTCAACTACTTTTTACTTTCACCCAAAGTTGGTATTAAAAATCCAAAGTTGGGTATTAAAAACTACTCAACAATGTAATGTTAGCCATTCTTTTTCTACATGCTAGATATGTATTGGAGTAACATTATGCTTTTGAATTAAGTTATTTTAGCACATCAAGAATAGACAGCCTTTTGTGATCATGGTCTGTATATTGTTATTGTTAAACCATTTTTTTTTATTTCTGATGACTGCAGGAGTTACAAATGTGACACAGCAATGCCACTAGAGATTAGGATTAGAATTTTTGAACTGATTTATGAAAGTCAGTAGGGTTCTTTGAAATAAATAAAATTTACGGATTCTACCAAACATTTAATGCATCTACAATTCAGCATCACTTTGATTGCTTAAAGGAAAAAAATCATACCACTGTCATTCATTAAAATACTGAATTCAGAAATATAACTTCCTTAGAAATATACGTTAATTTTGGTGGAAGGTACCTTACCAGTTAGATTTCTTTAAATGTGCACAATTGAAAAAAGTAATAATTGTTGTTATCATTTACTACTCCTTTTGGGGAGATAAAAGACTTTGCTGTAATTGTCTTAGAAGAAAATATTTAATACTTTGAAAAACAATTTAGACATTGAAAGCAATGTCATTAGATATCTAGATATAAATATCCAAGAGGAGAATCAGTTTGATGTAGTGGTTATGAAGCTGGTCTAGAAATCAGGAAACTGTGAGACCTAGTCCTGCCTTAAGCAAGAAAGTGAGCAGGATGACCTTGGGCCAGTCACTGTCTCTCAGCCCAATCCAACTCTTGTTTGTTGTGGAGAAAATAGGAGGAAGTATTATTTATGTTCACTATCTTACATGAAGTAATAAAGGTGGGATAACAGTCTAATAAATAAATAAAATGGGGCAGAGGATTCTTCTGTGAACTTATTTATATTTTATGTTAATTGTTTTAGTAGAAATTAAGGTTTTGTTTTAATTGTTTATTTTATTGTATGCTACCCAGAGTCATATCAGTGAAATAAGCAGCTATGCGTGCTTAAAGAAAGAAAGAAAGGAAGGAAGAAAGAAAGAAAGAAAGAAAGAAAGAAAGAAAGAAAGAAAGAAAGAAAGAAAGAAAGAAAGAAAGAAAGAAAGAAAGAAAGAAAGAAAACATGGGGGGGCTGACATAGATGTTGTACATAGTAGCACAAAATAAATCCACCTTCAAAATAAATCTGAGTAGTTACCATAGTCCGCAGACCATTTTTTTTTATTCTTCATATGTTATAACCAATTACTGCTACGAAGAAATGGACACCTCACGCAACATTCACACATAAAATATTGAAACCAGCTGTAGCAGAACTGCTGTAAGAATGAAGGTTTTTCCATTTAATTGGAAAAACAGGAGGAAATATAACATTTTACTGTTATGAGTAACTTTAAGCAATCTTGATAAGATATTGCTGAACTCTTAAGGCAGGACATATGCTTTCTGTTATGTTCTGCTGCATCTATTTTACTGTTTGCTCACTTAATCGGGTTGGGAAATGCATGTTTCTTTATAGGATAAATTAGACTTAATTAGAAAAACACTGCTGCTTTTAATAAGTAACTCCTTTCTCATGTGTATGTATAAACTGTATGTATAAACTGACACAAGGGTGTCAAATTCGATTTCACTGAGGGCCGCATCAGAGTTCTGGTTGACCTTGGGGGCTGGGGTGGGCGTGGCCAGAGTAGACATAGTGGGAGTGGGCATGGCCAGGGTGGGTGTGGCCACCTCAACATTGCTCGTGTCAGGGGATGCCTGTGATGACCTGGGCAGAGCTGGGGGAATCCATTGCTTCCAGCCTAGGAAGGTGAGACCAGGACGAGGAATATACCCTTGTCCACCAGAGGAGCCTTGATGTCCCTCTCAGGCCATGCAGAGAACCCCCAGTGATGCAGGCTGCCCAGAGTCCTGGGCAGTGGAGGGCAAGCGCCCAATCCAGCCTTTCCCGAGGCTGTGCTTATCTCCTCCTCAAAGCTGCTGCTGATTGGCTTGCTCTCCTTAGCCAAGTTGCTCATGGTGTGTGCGGGAGGGCAAAATGTGTGGGTCAGAGGGAGGCCCACTCCCTCTCCCTGCGAGGAGACCTTGATTTGTAACCAAAGCATCCTCAGCAATAGGATGGGAGACCACCAGGAGACATCAGGAGGAGGGCCAAGGGGATGATGAAAGGGCAGCAGGCCTGCTCGTGGCCAAATGCTAAGGCAGGACTTCTCTCAGACCTTCCTCCCTATCATTATAATCTTCCTTCCTTCCCCCCTCCCTCCCTTTTTTCCCTCCCTCCCTTCCTCATCTCTTTCCTTCCTCTGCGCTCAGGAAGGGGTGATGGGAGGGGGAGAGATTGCCAGCAGTGCTGGTGTCCATGCTGCCACCGGCTGTCGCTATCCCATGCAGGCAGGCAGGGCCAGTCCCGGTGAAAGGGAAGCCTCGTGGCTGCGAGGCTAGGTCAACGAGCAGGCCATGGAGGTGTTGGTGGGAGGGGGGTTGCACTGATCTACAACCTGATTGTGTCCATCAAAGCCAGAATGCACTCAACCTTAGATCCATGGGGCAGCCCTGGAACCAGTGAGGAGCTGCCCTGCTACCTCTGCCCAGCCCCTGTGCACAAGAGACAGCCAGCGACAGTGTCCTGAGTGAAGTCAGCCTGTGGGGCAAGACAGCCAGCAGGGATGCCAGATTCCACTTGCATGTACGCCCAGGGGGCAGGGGGCAGTCGCCCGTCACTAGTTTCAGGGCTGCTCTGTGGATCTAAGGCTGAGCACATTGTGGCATTGATGGTTGGCACCAGGTTGTAGATCAGTGCCCGGTCAGCCTGAGCCGGGCTAGGTGTGTGGGCCGATCCTTCACTGTTTCCAGAGCAGGTCCCTGGGCCAGAGGTAACCATATGGTGGACCGGATCCAGCCCACGGGCCTTGTGTTTGACATGTCTGGCTTAATATATGGTTTTAAATTCAATATGAAAAGGACAGTTTTTAAAAAATAGCTTTTGAAAGGACCATTCATAAAAACAACAATGTTAATAAGGTGCCATAGCTAAGACAGAGGAAGAACAATGCAAAGCAAAACATAAAATAGATTAACATAGCAGGCCTCTTGATTAAGGAGAATGAAAAAATGATAACATGGGAAAAAGATAAAAATCATTTACACAGAATTCCAATTTTAAAATGTCAATGACAAAAAATGTGAAATTTTGAGTTGATTATCAGAAACAATTCTTTAGAGCCCTGATTTCAAAAAATTATTAACTCTCCAGTAAAAATTCACATTTTTAAATAGCACCTTTAAGAACTTGTGGAGATTGTGATGTTCCGATGAATGCTACATAACATGAATTTTCTTATTTTGAAACAAAATAAAATGCATTTCTTAATATTCACTGTATGTCTAACACAAAAAGAATGGTCACTATTTTGAAATCTGAAGCATCACTATAAAAATATAAAAGGAGTGAGTCAAGATCACAGCACCCCTGGGAAGTATATACCAATTATTTCCAATAGGTTGCTCTGCAATAACAGAATACCCTACTGAAGCATTAAATTATTCCTGCTATATAGAAGGGGTCTTTCTAGTTAATTCATTTCACTTATTTTTTTTTATTCTGTTTATTTTGCTTGGTTCTGCAGGATGGTGGGCGAGATCAGATTTTATAGTAATAATCTGAATATTTTCATCTGATTATTTTGTGAACTTGTAATATTTTGATATTAGAAATTGGGTGCCAAGATTCTTTGTAGCGTTTGTGTTATTATGGGACATACCTTTGCTATGCCATATAGCACTGATCTAAATCACATAATTTATTAAAGACTATATAGTATAGTCCCAATATAAAGTATATCCCAATATAAAGTATATCCCAATATAAAGTATATATTGGAGTCACTTACTGTATGTGTGAGTTGGGTGGCTATATAAATTTGCTTAATAAATAATAAATAAATAATCATTTCATGTTTTTTTCTGTTCCCTTTTTAACTCTTCTTAGAACATCTTTCTGAAGTTATGAATGTCAAATTAGTCCAATTTGGGGAATCCAATCTGAATGTATTATAAACCTGCTTGATGAGCTAAAGGCATCATCTTATTAGTTCAGTTACAATTTAGGTCTGGGAAATTGAAAACAGAACTTATTGCTAGATAGATTGATTGATGGAATCTATTGTTAAGTCAACCATACTGAGGTCCAGCAACTTCTAGGTAAGGTATATATTTCCTTTAGCCTCATTAAATGAGACACAGATACAATGTCATTGTCATTCAGAAATACTTAATATTACTTAAATTCAGAGAGAAGAAATGTTTTAGCTGATACATGTATAATTTTGAGAATAGGCTGTAAGTGCTCTCACAGAATGACTGCCATGGAAAACACTGCTTATTCAAAAACCTGTTGGCTTCATTGGTGAAAAATCACTCATAACTTTGTGTATAAAATTATACAATAATTATTCAGGAAGAGAAAGCAAATTCCAGCAACCCTTCTAGCTCTCAGGATGCTCTACCACCCTAACATCTTTCCTTTCCATTCCATTCCCTAAGCAGGCATGGATGCTTCCAAACAAAGCATTGGATGGTAATGATCTAGTTTCCAACATCTTTGATACTTGTATAGGGCCCAGATGCATTTCTCTAAAGAAAGGGGGAGGTAAAGGCTGTTCTCTTGTGGCATGCCAGTTTCTCACTCAGTTAAAAGATTCAAAAAAATTAACTGAGATGGGAAGCAAACTGGCATCAAGGGAAGCATCTGTATATATATTGATGCCTAATAAATAAATGGAGTAAGGCTTAATCTATTACCTGTTTTTCTCAATGACATGTATAAGATGACAATGGCTTGCAGAAAATGTATTTTTTTTGTTGATTAGATTTTTCTTCCATCTTTATTATTTTATAAATAACTCAAGGCAGCGAATATACCTAACATTCCTTCCTCTCCCTCTTTTTCTCCACAACAACCCTATGAGATGGGGTGGTCTAGGACAGAATGATTGGTCCAAAGTCATTTAGAGAGCTTTCATGCCTAAGATGGGACTAGAACAGTCTTCTGGTTTCCAGGCTAGCACCTTAACCACTACACCAAACTGGCTCTAAAATAAATCATAAATAATAATAAAGTAATAAAAATCAACAGATTTTGCAGATAACATATTGAATTACTGATCATGCTAATCAATAGAAAAATATAATTCATAAAATTTCAATAAACAATGGAGCATGATTATTAAGACCAATGTTAAGTTTCATAGTGAGAAAAGAATTAAATCTACCCAACAATGCAGTGAGTTTTGGAAGAAGTCCAACTTGCACCATCTTATTTCTCAAGCCTGTATCAAAGGAAAGGTTCAGTAAAAGTCTAAGAGTAATATTCAGAAGATCTTCATGTTCACATGGTATCATTTTCACTAGTTTGTCAATTATATCCATTTCAACCTATGGAAGAAGCATGGAAAAACACAAAGACGTTTTGAAATATTGCTAACATTTAACACAAACTGAAGAATAAATGTAATAGACAAATATCTCTCCATTATGTACCAATAATTACATTAAAAATTTGGCTTGTTGGAATATCTCATGAATTGTTTATGGATTTTCTTCATTCATCAAGTACAAATAATTTAACTATCCTCAATACATTTTAGTGTATTAAGTTGAAATAGTTACATTTTAATTTTTTTCCCATTTTCAATGTTTTTCAATTTATTCAATTTTTCATTCAACTTTCATTCTGAGATACTGTCTATCTGCTTTAGGGAACAAGGTATTACACCGCTTCAAATAAAGTATATCATGTTCAAAAATGTATCATTTTAAATTACTTTTAATATTTGCATTTTGTTTTAAAAGTGGTATTTCCAAATACCTATAATCACTATTAATTCAGAAGAGACATTTGGTCATGATTAAAGGTAAATTAAATATCTCATCTTTTCATTTAGTTGAATACAAATTTACTCAATAAAACTTGTTAGACATAATTCAATAGGCTCACTACAATGACTAAACCACAATAATCTAATATATATAGGATTTTGTCCTCTGAATACCTGAGACCAACTTATATCAGTTGAACCATCTATTCCAATACATTATGGTATAATTTATATAAGTCACAGTGTCTTTTTAAGAAAGACACCTGAAATTTCATTTTCTCCACTTAATGAACCTGAGATTTTTCTGCATAGTATGTTCTGTCTCTTAAACAACTATGTGACCTTTCCCCATGGAAATAAATAAAGCAACAAAGTATCTGATGCATAGTATGGGCCACTCAGCAGATAAAAACAAAATGAAAACTAGAAGAAATTTTATTGTGCTTTGTTGACTAGCTTTCAGCTTATGGTAACAATATTTCAATAAAAACCTATAAAATTATACCATATCATTTTTGTTTTCCATAAAGATGCTGAGTTTCTTCAGAAATGACACAACCAATATTAACAGTTCAAAGTTATCTCGGTCGAGCGCTTTCACCAACATATGGACAATATTCTTGTTCCTCATCTTCAATTCAGTTCGTGTGTCCTCAGCAAGATTTAGCAGCAAATAAAGAGCAACTGATTCATCAGCAGGCAAAAATAAAACACACAATTGAGAAATTATGAGTATTCTCTGTTCACTTTTTAAGTCATGAATTCTTTCAAGCATCTGGGACATTACAAATATCTCCTGTACAAAGTTCAGCAGAAAATAATTGCCAAAAAAGAATATGTTGGTTTTATTAACTAGCCTGTTTCAGCAAAATGTAAGTTTATTGGAGAAAATGTGTAATCTTCCTATACTAAACTCTAATTATCATAACATAAATTAATATGGATTAGTCCAAATTATTTTAATGTGAGCTCTTATTATATTCATCAATACCAACTCTTTTGTATATGTACTATATACTGTGTACAACAATATACTGAACTTAAACTTAAAAGATAAATCAACATATCTGCATTGTCCATTTCCCAAATGTGTGCTTTTTATTTCTCTGAAGCGTTTCGAAAATCAATTTTTATACATGTCAGCCCTCTTAAGAAACCAAACTAAGAAACAAATCCAGTGAAGATCTAGACTATTTTTAATTAGAGCAAATATAATAATAAAATGTTGAAAGTCTGAATGTGCTACATTTCCCCCTCTTTTATCTTCACTGAAATTGGGGAGGGGACAGTGGGCTCCATGAGACATTTTCACAAATGTTTCTTGGCCTGCGGTTATGTTTCCTTTGTCTGATTTTTCCCTTGGTAGCAGACCTTCCTTCTGACCAAGGCCACCCTCTTTATCCACCACAATGCAACACCTTTGGTTATACTGAACTTAATTGTAATTGTTAGCAATTAAACCAACCGATTAAGTGACTTCTGTTAAATATATTATCTTCACAAAAATAGTACAATTAATGCATATTAATATGTTTCTGAACATTTCTGACAGGCTATTTAATGGCACTGATCTTCAGGAGGAATGAAAGTACTTACTAGTGGAGTATTTTCATCTAATGAGCATTCAAATCTAACATTAAATTCTCAGAAACTCTTTCTCTGCGCAATGTATTTTCATTTACTGAATATTTTCAAAAACTGAATATTTGCTTCTCCATTATTATTATATACACAACAATGTGAAATTATTAATTCCACCATGTTATATTTAACCCAAGGAAGTGAACATGCCTTATACATTAGCTGATACGTCATTGGTTTAACCTATGTTTTTAGTGTTCTTAATTCTTTGCACTAACTTTAAAGGGAGTGCTACAAATAGACAGCTAACTTTTTAAACTTTTGGTAAACAAAGATAAACACTACTAAAATGAGTTCTAAGTCATTGAAATAGCTACAATTCTAACAAATAGACTAAGCTATGCAATCTTTCAGACTTTCCCATAATTTCTCTAAATGCTGAGAAGCTATATTGAATAATTGGGAATCAAAATTTGTACCTCGAAGTAGTTGTTCTTGCTTAACCACCAGACCTTGGTACTTTTTATAGGTTTTTTCATATTCTTTTTTCAGTGTTTGATTTTCAGGATCTTCATCAAGTGGATATTTAGAGATAAGGATATGCCCAACACTTAAGAAATGCAAAACCTATCAATGCTTTTTGATCATGAGGAGATGTGTGTGTCTTGTAGGTGTATCTGCTGCAATTACAGGAGGCTATATGCATATAGCATAAGACAAGAATCTAAGAATTCATTTTTACTTTGTTCAGAAAGTCTAAAAGCACATGCTATACTATCACTCCCATTGGCTTGTAAGAGCAATTAAACCAGTCACCAATGTTCTTGTAATATGTTACAAGCAGGAACTCTGGATTACTTTCCCACTAATCAAAAGTAAGACCTTACCAAAAACAACCCAGGAATTCCAGTTCATACACAACACAAACCAAACCCTGAATGGGTTTCCATGACTTGCTTAGCTATTTCTGTGAGCAGGAAGGAAGCACGTATGAATGAGCAATGAATATCAGTATATTGTCTGTAATAAGCAAGAACTATTTGGACATTTTGTGACATATGAACTGCCTCAGTAAATGCCAGCCAATATAAATATAGCTATCCAAAAAAGCAGATTTGCTGCTACTTTGTTGATTTAACCAATCTACTAAAATCTTAGTTCTCTGCACTAACCTCAAAAAAAGGGACCATGACAGACCAATACTAATTTCTTGTAGCAATTGCTAAAATAAGATAACCACTAAAATAAAACATTTTCTATCTATACAGAAAAGATACTAATATTCTATTCATTTGCTGATAATAGAGCCTATATATTCAAAAAGGTACCATTCTCATAAATAATATATTCAATTTTGAAAGCATTACTAAAATATTTTATTTAAAAATTAAAGGATAGGAGAATCTGAAGAACAACCAAATCAGTATGCAGAATGAACACAACAAGCTGGATAAAATGAAGTAGACTGTTCTAAGTTGTAAAAATATGTTGGATTCATGCTTGTCCGTTAATCTATTAACAACAACAAACAAGGATATCAGCTTTCTTCTTCTTGGTAAGTTCCTCTTGCCAGAGTTCATGCCTCTTTAGCTCATGATCAATGATGTTCATGCAAAGAGCTCCAATTTTATAGTGTGTTATCAGTCCATGAAACTGAGAAAAGCTACATTAAAAAGAATTAAATCAGAGTACTGGCTCCAGAGTAAATCCTACATTAACCCACAAGCATAACTTAATAACCACTGCTTCCAGAACATATTGACTTACATACAGTACATGTTACTATACGTACCTGGAAAAGCAGAAGAATATATATATTATATTAGTAGCAAGTTCTACACTTTGTTTCCAGTCCTCTCGTAGAACCCTGGCCAAAGCACCCAATGCAGTTTCTAAAAAGTAAGAAGGAAAGTACTTTCTCAACAATAGCATGAAGTTCATATTTCTAATGCACTATAGTATGTCCTGCTTAATGACTGAATCAAACAAAGGGTAGCATCAATCAGGGTTGAAGAATTAAGGGTATGAATAATCTCTGTTCATTTCAATATGAACCTAGTAATAAAAAAATATTCTGCAAGGCTGACCAGCATGTGAATCTTTCAATGGTCAAGCTAGTCTCGCCACTTGTCTCAAAGAAGTTGCCTGCTGCCTCTCTGAACTGCAAAGCCCTAATAACAAGCTTATAGTTTTCTTTTTCCTAACCTTTCTGCTATTTAACAGTGTGGCTATTCCCATTCCAATAAGGTAATTGCTCCAACCTCCTTCACATTAAGGATATAATTGACCTTCCAGCCTTGAAGAACAAAGTAGTTAATCTTTTGCTCTCTCTCTCTCTCTCTCTAGTCACATTATTGTTCTATTGATTGATTTTCCCCATTCATTCTAAGGAGCAGGAACTATCCCTGGTTCCCACATGCATGCTTTTATTTATTATGAATACATAAGTGTAAATTTCAGGATAGTGCTGGATGGGAAGAGGGAACCTGGTGTTATAAAAATATGCATCAGAAGATTCATAAACACAAGCCATGGACATGATGAAAGGCTCTCCTGCCATTGCCTGTCGTGGATGAACAGGATGAGAGCTCCCTCAATATACTGCTTGTATAACATCACTTCATTTAATACAGCTTTATATTTTATTATAACTGTGGCATCAATAGTTCATTGCTTTTTTTTTCAGGAGCTCACTGATGTAGTCATCATATACAAATCCTGCAGGGGAAAAAATCTGTACAGGAAGAAAGCTCAGAGACAGTTATTGGGATAGTCAATTATGGAGATCTGAGCACTCATGGGAAGGTTCATTGACTTGTGTGGACTCCCATGAGAATAGTTAGGGTTGGACATTTCTCCAGCTACTCTGCAGAAAATGATATCTCAACTAGAGTAAGGGTCCCTCATGGAGAGAAAAGGGGAGTTGCATTAATAGGTTGAATAAGAGAGTGACATGGCTTCCGGTTCTGCGCAGCTAGACTACACCTGAGGGATCGAGACAATCCGAGCCCTACGGTTGATTTCTCTCTGTTTGGGGACCCTAAATGGGCCCAAAGCTACCCCAGAGAGGTGGCAAGGGTTAGGGTTAGGGAAAAGCTCTGCAAAAACCAACAGAAGAAAGGCTACATGCAGCCGAAGCCAAAAAGCACTAAACTAAGTGTGATTGTAAACAGCGTGAGTGAACTGGGTAAGAATATTGACTTTCTCTCTTCTACCTGATTTCCTGAGAAAAAAAAGAAAAAAACCCAGAAATAAAAATCCTCCGAAAGTGAGGGGGGGTCTTGTTCCACCCTCCTCTAAACCAGCGATTCTCAACCTGTGGATCGCGACCTAATTTGGGATCGAACAACCATTTCACGGGGGTCGCCAAACAACGCAGTCCGCCATTTTATTTATTTATTTATTTATTTATTTATTTATTTATTTATTTATTCGATTTCTATGCCGCCCTATTCCGGAGAACTCAGGGCGGCTCACAACACAGTAGAAATCAACATAAAAATACATATAAATATAAAACCTCTTAATTTTTTTTTAAAAAAACCCAATCATTCAGCATACACACAGACATACACTGGCTTGGGGCAAGATGTTAACTACCCCAGGCCTGCCGGCAGAGGTGTGTTTTGAGTAATTTACGAAAGGCGGAGAGGGTGGGGGCGACACGGATCTCCATGGGAAGTTGGTTCCAGAGGGCTGGGGCCGCAACAGAGAAGGCTCTTCCCCTAGGCCCTGCCAGGCGACACTGTCTGGCTGACGGGACCTGGAGAAGGCCGACTCTGTGGGCCCTAACTGGCCGCTGGGATTCATGGGGCAGCAGACGGTCCCGTAAGTAACCTGGTCCGATGCCATGTAGGGCTTTATAGGTGATAACCAACACTTTGAATTGGGTTCGGAGACCAATTGGCAGCCAATGCAGCTCGCGGAGTGATGCCGAAATGTGGGCATTTCTGGGCAAGCCCAACACTGCTCGCGCGGCTGCATTCTGCATTACCTGAAGTCTCCGAACATTTTTCAAAGGTAGCCCCATGTAGAGAGCATTGCAGTAGTCGAGCCTCGAGGTGATAAGGGCATGAGTGACTGTGAGAAGAGACTCCCGGTCCAAATAGGGCCGCAACTGGTGCACCAGGCGAACCTGGGCAAATGTCCTCCTCGCCACAGCCGAAAAATGATGTTCCAAATTTAGCTGTGGATCGAGGAGGACGCCCAAGTTGCGGACCTTCTCCGAGGGGGTCAAAAGCTCCCCCCCCCAGGCTGATGGACGGTTAGATTGAATTATCCTTGGGAGGCAGAACCCATAGCCACTCCGTCTTGTCGGGGTTGAGCTTGAGCCTGTTGGCACCCATCCAAACCCTAACAGCCTCCAGACATCGGCACATCACTTCCGCTGCTTCACTGAAATGACACGGGGTGGAGATGTAAAGCTGGGTATCATCAGCATACTGATGATATCTCACCCCGTGTTGTCGGATGATCTCACCCAGCGGTTTCATGTAGATATTAAACAGCAGAGGGGAGAGGACCGATCCCTGAGGGACCCCACAAGGGAGGAACCTAGGGGTCGACCTCTGACCCCCCGCCAACACCGACTGCGACCGACCAGTGAGGTAGGAGGTGAACCACTGCAAAACAGTGCCTCCAACCCCCAACCCCTCCAGTCGATGCAGAAGGATACCATGGTCAATGGTATCGAAAGCCGCTGAGAGGTCAAGTAGCACCAGGATAGTGGAAAATCCCTTATCCCGGGCCCGCCAGAGATCATCCGTCAGTGCGACCAAAGCAGTTTCCGTGGAGTAGCCGAGCCTGAATCCTGACTGTTGAGGGCCCAGATAATCAGCCTCATCATTTCCCCCCCTTTTCCTTAGCTGTACTACTCCCTCTTATTTTATTGGCTTTTGAAAGCCAATAGAATAGACTCTCTTGAATAGAGTCTAATTCTATTGGCTTTCAAAAGCCAATAGGAATTGTCCAGGCTGTCCCTGCCCTGGTGAGCCCGCCAAAAGTCCCAGTCTGCAAACAGTGCTGCAAGTTGTCTGCAGCGAAGGCGAGCTGTCTGGAAGTTTCCACCCCTCCCTGCTGAGCAACTACTAAAAATGTAAGTAAAAGAGGGCCAGGGGTGGGAGGCCAGTGGGTGCAGGGAGGGTTTCTGGCGCGCATGGGGCCTGGCGGGTGCCTTATCTCCCTTGGGCTGGGCCAGCTGGTGGCCCAGCCGGTGGTCGCCCTGTGCCATCGCTGCCCCTTGTCAGCTACACCTGAGCCAGTGCAGGGGGCAGCACCACGCATGTGCAGTGCTCCCGGGCAGGGAAATAGTCCTCGACTTACGACCGGTTGGGTAGTCCTTGACTTACGACCGGTTGGGTAGTCCTCAACTTACGACCGGTTGGGGGTCGCGGCATTTAAAAGGTTGAGAACCACTGCTCTAAACAGAAGCAGCGAATTAAGTTTATGGGAAAAAATACAGAAAATTGAAAGATGGACTGGTCCTGACATCTAGTGGTGGATGAAAATACTGCCCTAAATATACAGCCCAGAAAGAAAAGCCTGTTGTCCTGATCTTCAGGGCTTTGATTAAACAAAGAGCAGCTGTGACAAAAGAAAAGAAAACATTGTGGACTATCTACAAAGTGAGAACTATAAAACTTAGAAAAAATTGATCTTCCTGGATTATAAATATTTTTTAAATTGTGACTTGAAAGTAATTGGCAGAGAAAGGATTTTTGGTCATTATGGAGCATCAGAGATCTGCAGAAAGAACATATCAAGAAAAAATAAATACTTACCAGTAGGAAATGTATGTTCTGTTACAACAAATGCAAATGATATTAACCTCAAACCATGAGGAAATTAAAAATGAATTTGAAAATTTAAATGAATGCATTCTCAATTTAACATCACAACAAAGAGAGAGAGAGAGAGATCACATAAAGCAGACCAGAGGTCCCCAACCTTTTGGGCACCAGGGACCGGTTCCGTGGTGAAAGGTTTTTCCACAGACCGGAGAATGCATGGTTTTGTGTGTTGCCTGCATCCCACTGATGGGGCTTTGCTTGTTTGTGTAGATTGGTTACTACTGCGGCCCAGTACCTGTCCATGGACCGGGGGTTGGGGACCCCTGAAGCAGACAACTTAATATAAGCTACTGGAGACTCAAGTAGAGAAGGACTTACAAGAAACATTGAACATGGAAAAGATAACTTGTACTCTAAGACCACAAAGTAAATTTGAGGATAAGGAAAAAGATTTGACAAAATGGATTGCTTAGCTATTGGGAGTACCACAAGAAACGGGGAAACAAGGGTTGATGAGAGAAATCTTCAATGAATATGAAGGAGCAAAATCTTTTTACAAAGATATGATGTTTGATTTGCCTACTATATTTACAACAATATTTACAAGATTATGGAAAGATTTTTTGATGCAACGGAATATATTGATTGGGAAAGATGCTTGGCAAAAGAAGAGAGCTAAAGTGAGAATTGAGGAATTAGATGATGGGATGTATCAGACGGAATATTTAAAAATTAAAGCCTTGTTTGAATATGGCTGAAGAAATAGAAAGATTTAATTTAAGAGGGATGAACCCTCCAAGTAAGACTGTATTTTTTCTTTTCTCTTTTCTCTTTTGTTTTTTGATATGAGAAATATAAAAATGTTTGGGATGATCAATATAAAGGAAATATTTTAGATATTTAAATGTAATTGATTTTAACAAAATTCTAATGGATAACCAAAAAAGGGAAAAATGTTTTGAATGGTTAAAATATTAGATGATTGGATTTATTAAATGGAACATTTAAAAATTAAACATAGGTTTAATTATGGGTAAAATGAACAGGAAAAAAATGGAAATAAGTGTATACTAATTCAAGAGGGATATGTATTTTAAGTAGTATATTATTTTCTTAATTTTTTCCTCTTTTTTTCTTTTTCTCTCGTGTCTTTTCTTTTTTATGTTTTTCTTTTGTGTCTTCTTCTTACTTATTTTTTAAGGCATGAAAATAGATTTAAATACTTTAAGGTAATTAACTCTGGGAAAATTTTAACCAGTAGAAATGTTTTGAACATTGTAGGGAAAATAAATTTAAATAAGAATTGTAAACAGGATTTATGATGAGGCAACCAAGATGACCAGATAGAAAAGAAGCATGATATTGATGTGATTATTATTGGTAGAAATCTTATAAAAATCTTTATATTTAATTATTTCCTATCAAATTAATAAGAACTGTATTAATTTAAAGAGAATATTATTGGAAGAAGAGAAAATCAAGCAAAGCTATTATGCGGACTCTGGAATATAGAAACTAACTTAGTGATTACTTTGTAAACATAAACCGAGACAACACGCTGTTTACCAAATATCAAAGTGTTTATGTTAAAAAATCAATAATATATATATATTTTAAAAGTGACATGGGTTGATGGGATGCTTATTAGACTGGATCATCCAGAATGTTTGGTGTACTCAAAATGAAATGCACAAACATATGAGACCATGGATCATTGTATAAGCCTAAAACCAGCTTAGGGAATTGGGCATGCTAGCAGCATGCTATACAATGGAATTCCTGGGATCTAACATGGAATTATCTGGTGTGGACATGTTTATTTATTTATTTTATTTATTTATTTTACTGCTGAAAAATAATCTCACACAGTGTAAGATCCATTTTTGAGATCTCGAGACCTATGGTAGACCACAGGACCGAGGATGTGGGAACTACATTTAACCACCTAGCTTAGGCAAAGGAGAAGAAAAGCAGTGTAACTTATAAAGCAAGTGAAGCATCAGTGAAAAGGGGCTGTCAAAGTCAGTAGACAACTGATATGAATTCACTTCATTAAGCATCCCCATAGGGAAGATAGAAAAGCAGCCCAATCCCAAGCTATTTGAATAGGTGCTATGGATTCAGAGAAAGAAGAGAACCACAATAAAATAATGCTCCTATCTCCAACACATGAGACAGTTCAGAAGGATACCATGGTCAATAGCATCAAAGCCATTGAAAGATCAAAAAGCACAAGGATGGATGTGTCATCAACATCCCAGCTCCATCACAAGTCATCAGCAAGCATGACTAAGACTGTCTCAATACTAAAACCTAGGCTAAAACTAGACCAAAATGAATCTAGATTATGGGTATCCAATCTTTTGGCTTGGCTGGGCTGCATTAAAAGAACAAGAATTGTTTGAGCCGCATATAAAATATATAACATAGTTCAATAACATAAAAATCACATAATGATGCTGAAAGTTTACAATCTTATGGGGTCACATTAGTAGCTATCCAGGGCTGCATGGGGCATCAGGCTTCAGGTTAGACACATCTGGTGTAGATAATCCATTTCCTCCAGAGTTCTCATCAGCTATGGACTGACCATATTCTCAATAACCTAGCTTAAAAAAGGAAGGCTGGAGACTGGTTGATAGTTGTTGAAAATCTTTCGATCCAAGGATGGTCTTTTGAGGAGACCACAATACTGCCTCTTTCAAAGCAAGAGATGTCAGCAATCTTATCCACCATATAACCTGATTAATCCTCACAATGGCCCAACAGATGGTTTTTAAAAGCAATTAACATAATTTCCTATATTTATAGATACCGGAATGCGCAATATTATCTTTAAAATACTATACATCTTACTGGCTTACATAAGGAAAACACTAATGCTTTTAATGAGAATTTCTGTGGAGTACATACATTTTAAATCCCAACCTCCCAAAAAAGTCTGGACATGAATCACCATGAATAAAATAAAAAAAATCAGAATAGTACCATACCAAAAATCTGTTGAGTATAAATGTCTCTGAAAGATATAGCTAAACTGTAACATAGAGATAAACAATTTGTTTTTACATATATATTTTTCTTAGATTTTCAAATTGATCAAACCAAGATAGTCAATGTTACCAAAAATAGTTACTGTGCTATCTCATGATAGCCAATTATTTAATGAGTTCAAGAGTCAGTAAATAACCACGGTCTGGGTTATTCTGAATAAATGCATCTTTAATTAAGGATCAGTTATTCTGAACATAAACTAGTACTTGTTCTGGGATTCCTTTATCAGATTACAGTTAGCTAAATTTACTCCACTTATTGAGCCAAAAGCCAAACCAATCGTAATAGCATTAATTTGATAATTACCATTAAGGAGGAGTTCTTCTAGGTTATCAGGATTTCTGGCCAGCTGCAAAATAAGTGCAGAACCACGAACTTTATCAGGAATATCTTCATATAGTAATTCAATGTACTCATCCATGTCATTAATATTAGCTACTTCATCAATCTGAAAACAGCAGGCAAGAAAAATTAGAATACAGAGGAATGCAAGACGTCAATAAGCAAACACTTATAAGGAAAGTTAAACATGAAACAAACAGTCCAAATGCATTGAAGAGACAATAATTCATGTTAAAAAGTAAAGTTTTGTATAAACTGAGAGAAATATAAAACCAGAGTAATTTGAAAGAAAAATAATTAAATTAAATAATACATTAATTAATATCTAATAACATGGGACTTCCGGTTTGCATCATGGCAATGCAGCCAAAGAAAAGTGGGGCTCCGCTTTCCACAGCTGATTTCGCCCTGCTAGGGGGCCCTAAATGGGCCTAAAGTCGCTCCGGAAAGGCGATGAAGAGGAGAGGAAAGACAGCAGTCGATCTGCTTGATTCAAGGAAAGCCCTCCAAAGCGGCAGGGGAAAGGTTAGTGGCATCTCTGTGGCTACCCCAAGCCATCAACAATCGAACAAAGAAAGCACCAGCATTACCAGCATTCTAAACAACATGCGTGGAACTGGGTGAGAATATTAATCCTTTCTCTCCTACTTTGATACTTGATTCCCTGGATAAGACAAACTCCTATAAAGCAAGAAATCCCCAAACATGAGAAGGAAAAGGCTTTTGCCCCACCCTTCCAGAGAAATAAAAGTGGCGAGTCAATCTTTTTGGGGGACAAAAACAAAGAAGAATATAATACCAAAATGGAAGTACTATAAAGACAGAGTGTTGACAAACTGCAGAATTGAGAAAACTGTTAAGGGTTTTTTCTTTGGAAAGACTACTGGGGTGAAATTCAAGAAACTTTAAAACGGAAATAATGGTTTGCTTTAAGTGTTGGAAAATGGATATCTGAAGACATCTAGTGGTGGCATAGAGGTGCACCATTAAGCTTGTTGTGGCTAGAGTGGACTTGGTACAATGCCCAGACACAGATAAACACCTAGCTTCTTTGATCCTCAGTCAAGTTTTTAGTTCAACAGAGAACCGCTGGCAACGGAGAAAAATATTTTGGGCTATTCTCTGCTTGGTGGAAGTTATAACTGTTTTGAAATTTGTTGACTATCTTGGATTACAAACATTGACTGAACTTTAACTTTTGACTTTCTGCCTCTTGGTTATTTTTTACCGGGAGGAGACCAAGGGATTGACTGTGAGGTGGTTGGACATTGTGTATTACAAGCATTGGTTGACTAAAATTTTTTGATTCCTGGACAGAAGAGTTGTGACAAAATATCCCTTGTTGATGGTAGACCTATATTTTGGAATTTACTGTATTACAAAGGCTATACACAAAGACTATAAGAATTATAGAATTATAATGAGATTATTTTAAACCTAAATCTAAAACTTTAAGTTGTATATTATTGTATTGATTATAAGATTGGTCCTGTTAAATACAGGGGAAATACAAATAGAGGGAGGGAACAAAAATGAGCACTCTACACTTAGCTAAAATTGGTAAAAAAAAACCACCCCAAGTATCCACCTCTGAGCTCCCAATCTGGTACACCAGACACAAAGAACTAATAACTTCCAGAAGGAAATGCAATTTATATTGCAATCAATTCAACAGGCAATTGAATCACATAAAGAAGACTTAGGAAGAAACCATGATGAGACTAAAGAGAATCTGAACAAGATAAATGAGCAAGATCCAATTTGCGTTATAATTTAGTAAGTACATCAAGTCTAAATAGTCTCTCAAACATCACTTCAGAAAGAGAAGAGAAAATTCAGTTTCACTTTCCAGCAGATTCAATACTTTCGATTTCTTCACTTTCACTGAATAAGTGAAAGCTTAAAGCAATCGCCATTTTGAAAGAATTATGTTGATTCAAGAAAGTTATAAGTAAAAAGGCATAAACAAAATAACAAAATACTTGCAATACTCAAAAGACTCTTGTATTCACTCCGTCTGTTTAAAAATCCTTATTGTTCTCTCTTTAAAGCAGAGGCGGTCGCGGCGTCTAATTCTGTCAGCCGACAGAAGCGTCTCTGGGCAGGAGCGTTTCAAGTGCCTGGGGAGCACACCTTCTCTGCCCCTGAAAACTTGTTCCAGGGGTCTTGGAAGGGCTCAACCCGGCTCTTGAAGCTCTACTCCCCTTCTTTGCCCGAAGAGGAGTTTTTTTGCCGCAACAAACAGCTGTTGAGCGCTGTTGTTGACGGCTATACTGACTCAGAGACCGGAGCCTCACGTTAGAGGCTCCAGCGACGCCGGCGGAGCCACCGGAAAAAAAGAAATTGAGAAGGGAGGAACTGGCAATTTTAAAAATCTTTTTTTTTACTTTTTCCTTTTTTTTCTTTTTTTCTTCTTTCTACTATGACTATGAGATATAAGGCAGCTATGGCAAAGGTTTTTTTAGAATCTCAAGAGCTTTTACAGTCTCCTTCGGAAATGCTTACAATGAAAGACTTACAGAATGCTTTAACTGTTGCATTATTTCCAGTAATGGTTACACTATCTTCAATAAATGATAAGCTGGATAAAATGGAGAACAAGCTGGATAAAAAGATACCAGAACAGAAAAAAGATTCTAAAGCTATGTCAGAAGTTTGTAACTCAGAGCTGAGAGAAGATATTATTGAAGTCAATAAAGGAGTATTTTTCTTAAATGAAACTGATTTTCAATTGGCTGCTGAACATTATATAATACAATTTAATCAAGAAGTAAAACAAGAACAATCAATTAGATCCCTTTTTTCAAATGGAATTGATTTACAATTGATTGCTGAACATTTTATAATACAATCTAAATCAAAAGGAGAGCAAGAAAAAGAAGAATACAGTACTGAGTATAAAGAGAATAAAGGATGGATTTTGTTTGATAAACAGCTTATTTATGGACTGGAGGAAGAAGACTTGTTTCAAGAAAGGAAGGGTTGGTTATTCCTTTTTGATAAGCAGCAAGAAGAGGATTTATTTGACAAAAAACAGACATTGATTCAGTTCAAGATGCGAATTACTTATGGAGGTGAAGAAGTAAAGAAGAGAGATTTATTATTAACGAGGGAGGCCTCGTTACGGAGGTCTACTTGGCTGAAAAAAAAACCTAGAGTTCGACTGAAATGAAATTTAAAATTGTATGCAAGGGTTTATGGGTAATTTAATACTATGGACTGAATTAAGGACTAAGATTATGAGTAAGATGTAAGAGAAGATGATTAATGGAAGATACAACTAAATTGATGAAGAACGTATTTGTTTGGAAATGATCTAGGTTTGATATTGAATTGATTGATTGAAGGGATAGATAAGCATTATGTGATTTGTTAAAGTTTTAGGAATGTAAATTAGAAATGGAATAAACTGATTGTCAGATGAGAAAGCCCAGAAGTCAATTGAAGAGATGAAATTTAATAAATGTAAGGTATTAAGGTTAATCTAAGATCATGGGGTGAATTTAAGACTAATTTTACAAGTAAGATGTAAGAAAGGATGTTTAATGAAAAAAGATTAAGATTATAAGTAAGTTGTAAGATAGGATGTTTAAATGATATATTAAGATATATTAAGATATATTATTACAAATTAAATGTATTAGATTTGACTTAGATTGGTGGTTTAGATGTAAATGATAAATACTATTCTTAACAAGATGAGCTGATTGTTTAAAGGAATTAAGGTTAATTTAAGATTATGGATTGAATTAAAGATAAATATTATAAGTAAGGTTTAGGAGAGGATGTTTAAATGAAGATATATATTAAGATATATTATGGTAAATTGAATTGAATAAGAATATAATTATTATTACTCTTTCTTTTTTTATATATAGTCTAAAATTCTTGTTAAGATTATATAATTATTTTGTTTGATGTAGTGGGGTTTTCTTTTGTTATACCTTGTATTCACTCTGGGAAGTCAGGGGGGGGGGGGGTTAGGGAGGCTTGATAATCTTATACATGATGTTTTCTCAACTGCAATTGGGGTTGGAGGAAGAATAAATAATTACTGTTACTGTTATTAAGGGGTTGCTCGGGTGTCCTCTGGGCTCCACATCTGATGGGGTAAAAGGAAGGAGGAGTGAAGGTAGGGGGAAGGATAGGGTTGGTGGGATGTGGTGGTGGGGGTGCCGAGCAGTGATGTTAATTGTTTGGGATGATTATTCTCAGTTGAGTTATTAGTATTAGATGTATTGAAATGTATTTATATTTTGTGTATGGATGATTGTTTACTTTTATATTATGATTTGATATGACTAGTTTTTTTTCTCTGTTAAAATTATAAAAAAATCCAATAAAAAATAATTAAAAAAAAAAAAAAAAGATAAATGAGCAAGTTTTCATAACTTAAAATCAAAACTAGGGAATCCCCAGAAAATAATTACAAAGAACGAACAAGGAATCCAGAAAATAGAAGATAGACTAGAAGAAACTGATCCAAAGACAGAGGATATAAAGGAAGGAAACTACAGACTGGCACAGAAAAATACTGAAGCTTAGAGATAATACTGTAAATGGAAAAGGCACACCATCCCTCAAGATCTCAGAATATACTTGAAGATAAGGAAGAAGACCATATAGAACAGATTATAGAGCCTTCAGAAGAAGCGTTAGAAACTGGGAAACAAAAGAAAAGAGAAGCTGAGGGAGGAGGAAATTTGGAGCTTTTCAATGTATATGATTGGGTGAACTCCCCCTCAGAAGTATCTTATTTAAATGGCTTTTCCTACTACAAAGAGTACCCATAAAAACAGAAGAAAAATTCTTTGACAATTTAAATACATGGACTTGGAAACCTATCTAGCAAAGAAAGAAAGTTAGAGTTAGACCAGCGGTTCTCAACCTGTGGGTCGCGACCCCATTTGGGGTCGAACGACCATTTCACGGGTGTCGCCAAACAACGCAGTCCACCATTTTCCCCCCTTTTCCTTAGTTATGCTACTCCCGCTTATTCTATTGGCTTTTGAACGCCAATAGAATAGAGTCTCTTGAATAGACTCTATTCTATTGGCGTTCAAAAGCCAATATAAACTAAGGAAGTTTCGGTTTCGGAGCACGTGGCAGAAAGCGAGACAGAGAACAAGCGTCAGAAAGTGAGAGAGAGAACAATCAAAAACAGTAAGTTTTGCCTGCTGCTGAGCTTCCTCTGCTTGGCCGCCGGACACCCCAGCAGCCCCAGAACACCCTGCCCCCATTTCCTGCAATTTCGCAGCCGGCCCACTGGCTACAAAATACCCCGCAGCCGCCGGCGTTCCCGTAAGGCTCTTCCCCAGCCCACTGACTCAGCCTCCTCCGGTCCGTCCTTCCTCACCTGTCCCACGTGGTGGTTTTGGTGGCGTGGTCAATATCATAGTTGCGAGCTTCCTCCCAGCCTTTGGGCAAAGGCAGCTTCTGCTGGGGCATTTTTCCCGGCAGCAGGCGCAGCAGCGAAGAGACGGACCGAGGCCAGAGGCGAGCCAGGCTGGCTGCCTGCCGTCCGTCCTGCTCCACCTCCCCATCTGTTTGGCTGAGGACGTGGAGGGGCGGCGGCTGGGAGCCACTGCCTCCCGTCCTGCTCGCCCTCGCTGCCAGTTCGGCTGAAAATGGGGGTGGGGCGGCTGGGAGCCACCTCCCATCCTGCTCGCCCTTGCCGCCCGTTCAGCTGAAGATGGGGGGTGGCTGGGAGCCACCACCTCCCATCCTGCTCGCTCTCGCTGCCCGTTCGGCTAAAGATGGGGGGGGGTGGCTGGGAGCCGCCGCCTCCCGTACTGCTCGCCCAAGCCGCCCGTTCGACTGAAGATGGGGGGCGGTTGGGAGCCACCGCCAAGATGGGGGGGTGGTTGGGAGCCGCCACCTCCCGTCCTGCTCGCCCTTGCCGCCCGTTTGGCTGAAGATGGGGGGGCGGCTGGGAGCCGCCGCCTCCCGTCCTGCTCGCCCAAGCCGCCCGTTCGACTGAAGATGGGGGGCGGTTGGGAGCCACCGCCAAGGTGGGGGGCAGTTGGGAGCCGCTGCCTCCCATCCTGCTTGCCCTCGCCGCCCGTTCGGCTGAAGATGGGGGGGCGGTTGGGAGCCGCTGCCTCCCGTCCTGCTCGCCCTCGCCGCCCGTTCGGCTGAAGATGGGGGGCCGGCTGGAAGCCGCTGCCTTCCGTGCTGCTCGCCCTCCCTGTCCATTTGGCACTGTCTGCCTTTTGCTCTCTCTCTCTCTTCACCTGGAGGGAGAGGGAGAGAGAGAGAAAGAGGAAAGATGAAAGGAAGAGAAGAGAAAGAGGAAAGAGAAAGAGAAGAGAGCGAGAGGAAAAAGAAAGTTAGAGGAAAAAGAGAAAGAGGAAAGAGAAAAAGGAAAGATGGAGAGAGAGAAAGAGGGAGAGGAAAGAGAAAGAAAGAGAGAGGGGGAGAGGAAAGAGAAAAAAGATTGAGAAAAGAGAGGAAAGAGAAAGAGAGGAAAGCAAGAGAAAGTTAGAGGAAAGAGAAAGAAAGAGAAATGAGAGAAAGAGGAAAGACAAAGGAAAGAGAAAGAGGGGAAATAAGAGGAAAGAGAGAGAAAGTTAGAAGAAAGAGAAAGAGGAAAGAGAAAGAGGAAAGAGAAAGGGAAGAGAGAGGGAGAGAGAGAAAGAAAAAAGAAAGAGGGGGAGAGGAAAGAGAAAAAAGATTGAGAAAAGAGAGAAAGGAAAGAGAAAGAAGAGAAAGTGGAAAGAAAGAAGAGAAAGAAAGAGGAAAGAAAGAGAGGAAAGAGGATAAAAGAGACAGAAAGAGAAAGTTAGAGGAAAGAGGAAAGAAAGAGAGAGAGGAAAGTGACAGAGAAAGACCTTTTGACAGCTAAAATGAAGATAACACTGCATATATCCTTTTTTTTACCTTTATTTTATATATACACACACAAAGACACACACACACATACACACACATTAAAGGTAAAAAAGGATATCTGCAGTGTTATCTTCATTTTAGATATCAAAAGGGTTTTGCGGCTCCCAGTGTTTTGTTTTCGGTGGGAAACGGGTCTAAGTGGCTCTTTGAGTGTTTTGGGTTGCCTACCCCTGGGGTGGGTGGATTCCCACGTGCTATTAACTTTGTTAGCAAATGAGAGGGGGGGTTTGAACAAAGTTGCTTCATTTATTCATTCATTTATTGCACAATAAAATTATTTGAAACCAATATTTTGTGCTATTCTAATGCACAACTGCACAAATATGCATGTAATCTCTGAGGAGGCTATCACATCTGGGCTACAAAAATTTGGTTAAAGCATTCGTGTTTGCTGATATTTATTTCCTTTAAACTGCTTTGCTTCTTCCATTTATTGTTTAAAGTGAATATGCATGTAATCTCTGAGGAGGCTATCACATCTGGGCTACAAAAATTTGGTTAAAGCATTCGTGTTTGCTGATATTTATTTCCTTTAAACTGCTTTGCTTCTTCCATTTATTGTTTAAAGTGGTTTAACACTTCCATTTATTTCCTTTTATTCCCTTAAAACTAGTTTGAATCTTCCATTTGTTGTCATTTATTCTTTTAAAACTGATTTAATTCTTTTATTTATTTCTGATCCATGAAACCTATAACCCCCATGCCATTTCTCACTCTTCTTATTCCTTTCTGCTTTGCTTTTTATTCCCTCTCTTTCATATACTTTCTTTTATCTTCACTGAAAGAAAATCCCTCCAGATCCCCACTATAATCTATGGTTCAAATGAAAGCAGCCTGTTCTTATTTATTATTTACTAACTTTCTGTAAATTTTGGTCCCACATTTAAAGGCAGGGTAAACATGCATTAAAATACATGCAGCGGCGGCACAGCATTAATGGTGGCCAGGCTGTCTTTCTTGCCACGCCCATTTGGTGACCATGCTCACTTGGTGGCCACACCCACTTGGCCACGCCCCCCAGCACCCGGCGATTTAGAAACGAAAATAATTTTATGGTTCGGGGTCACCACAACATGAGGAACTGTATTATGGGGTCGCGGCATTAGAAAGGTTGAGAACCACTGAGTTAGACTAAAGAAAATAGAGGACTTGATCTACTGGATGGGGCCCTATCAAACAGGTGTTTAAATATGGCTAGAAACAGATAACCTTTAGATACTAAAAGAGCATCATACTTAGAAAGATATGATTTATACTTAGGATAGTGTACTTTTTAATATATAAATAACAGATGGTGTAATAATGCCAAGGTGGTTTCATGTCTGTGCTTCCCAGATGTGGAGCTTCTGACCATCAAATGCAGACCCTTCTATCTGCCTAGAGAATTCTCTGTTACCATTATCACAGCTGTGTATATCCCCCCTGATGCAAACAGAGAAGAGGCCCTGAAGGTTCTCTGCCATACCATCAGTGACTTACAAACTACTCACCCAGAGGGTGCATTTATTGCAGTGGGAGACTTTAACCAAGTGGATTTAAAAGCTACCCTGCCACATTTCCATCAATATATGGACTTTGCAACCAGAGGGGACGATGAACTGAATCTTGCTTATTCCAACATCAAAAAGGCTTTCAAAGCTATCCCCCGCCCTCACCTAAGCTCCTCTGAGCATCTCACAGTGCTTATTCCAGCATATAAATCTTTATTAGTCAGAGTGAAACCTACAGTAAAGCAGGTGAGGATTTGGACAGAGGGAGCTATAGAAGCATTACAAGACTGCTTTGAGTGCACAGATTGAGGCATGTTTAAGGAAGCAGCTACTGATAACCAACATACAAATGTTGAGGAGTATGTCACCACAGTGTCTGCATATATCCAAAAGTGCATAGAAAATGTCTGTGTCCTGAAATGCATTGTTGTGAGGGCGAATGAAAAACCGTGGCTGACTTATGAGGTCTGCAAGATGCTGAAAGCACAGAATGTGGCTTTTAAATCTGGTGACATGCTGGCACTTAGAATGGCCAGAGCAAATCTGAAAAGTGCCATAAAAGGTGCAAAGCAAGCCCATTGCCAGAAAATTCAGAACTTTTTTCAGGACCCAATGAACACCAGGCAAATGTGGCAGGGGATCCAGGCCATTACGGATTACAAGGTGGCTCCATCGAGGTGCAAGGATGACACAAACTGAATGCGGTTTTTGGTAGATTTGAGGCATCAAATAGCACTCCTGCAGGAAAGCTGTGCCCCATCCTGATGAGCAAGTGCCAAGCTTTGATATCACCTCTGTCCAGAAAACACTGCAGACAGTTAACATATGGAAAGCAGCAGGCCCAGATAACATCCTCAAGGAATGCGCAAAGGAACTGGCTTGTGTTCTCACAGATATTTTCAACCTCTCATTGCAGCAGGCAGTGGTCCCATCGTGTTTTAAGACGGCCAATATCTTGCCAGTGCCAAAGAAGTCCACAATTACAGGCCTCAATGATTACTGTCCGGTTGCACTTACATCCACCATCATGAAATGCTTTGAGAAGCTGATAAAGGACACTATTGTATCTAGCTTCCCGCCAGCATTTGACCCGCTTCAATTTGCTTACCGACCAAATCGCTCTACAGAGGATGCTATTTCTTCTGTTCTCTGTCTGAGCCTGAAGCACTTAGAGGAAAGAAATACTCATGTGCGTTTGCTGTTTGTTGACTTCAGTTCAGCGTTTAACACAATCATTCCCCAGCATCTAGTAGACAAACTGGGCCTTTTAGGCTTAAACACTCCTTTGTACAACTGGATTCTTGATTTTCTTACCAACAGGCCCCAATATGTGCGAGTTGGAACAAATACCTCTAATACCATTTTCTTGAGCACAGGTTCTACTCAGGGCTGCGTCTTAAGTTCACCCTGTTGACTCATGACTGTTGTTAGGTTTGCCACCAACCATATTGTGAAGTTCGCAGATGATACAACAGTAGTGGGCCTTATTCAGGATGACAAGGTAGAAGCTTACCTCAAGGAGGTTGAGGGGTTGGTGAACTGGTGCAAGGAAAACAGCCTAGTTTTAAATACCGGAAAAACCAGAGATCATTGTTGATTTCAGAAAAGGCAGGCAAAGCCACACTTCTTTGTGTATTAATGATTCACCTGTGGAGATGATTACCAGCGTCAAATTCCTGGGTCTGCAGCTAACGAGTAGGCTGACTTGGTCGCTCAACAGTGAGAAACTGGTGAAGCGGGCACAGCAGCGCCTGCATTTTTTGCATTGCATGAGAAAAGCACATCTTCCTTCCCCTGTCCTGACCACTTTCTACAGGGGGACGATCGAGAGCATCCTGTCATACAGCATCACAGTCTGGTTTGGAAGCATCACTGCTTCAGACAAGAAGGCGGTGTAGAGAGTGGTGAGAATGGCCGAAAAGACATTGGCAGTTCCCTCCTTCCCATCCAGGACATAGCACAGAAGCATTGCTTGAGCAGAGTCCATAAGATTATCTGGGACACTACACATCCTCTTCATGACCTGTTTTCCTTGTTACCTTCTGGGAGGAGGCTTCATGGTAGCCGTAGCAGAACATCCAGATTCAGCCATAGTTTCATTTCATACAGCATTAACCTTGTGAACTCTCAAGGTTCCTCCTTCTGTTATATATTCAAGATGGACAGTATTTAATATTTATTTGCTATGTACATGTAGGAATGGGGTCTATATATATGTTGTTCATAGTATGTTTAGGTGTGCATCATGTATGTGTTTCACTTTGAGAGCGGGCAACTAAATTTCATTTTTGATGTGTGCCGTTGTGCCCACAGTAAAAAAATGACAATAAAGGTTATCTTATCTTATCTTTTCTATGAGATGGGAAACATGAAAATAACAGGATAGTTCTCAATAAGGGAAGCTTTTACTCACAATGTAATTACTGTTGAGAAAATCACAATTTATAAAGATATTTTGAAACTGAAGGGAAAACAAAATTGAAATAAGAGTTAGGAAAACAGGGTATTGGCTTAATAAGGTGAGTTTAACTGCAAATAAAATTGAGATATGAACTGGATAGAAAAGATGTTGTAATCTAGAACTATTGTTAGTAGATATAATACTAGAAAAATATGATGAAGAAGCATATATTTAATGTTGTATGTATGTTATATGTATTAATAGCAGAAAGAATTGCATTTGTTTAGTGTTTGAAAAGTGAAGAAACATTTCTTGAAGAAGAGATTAAGAAAATGCTAGAATGTGTAGAAATTGACAGAGCGACATTGAAGAACAAAGAAAAAGAAGATACAGAGTAATTTTAATATGCATTGTTAAGTAAAAAATGAACCCAGACAACACGTTGTTTCCAATTGTTTTTATTTTTGGAATGGACCTGCTTCTTTGTCAGTTAACATACAAGCAACAAAAAATGATAACAAATTACTATGCTCCAGAATCATAGAAAAAAGAAGACTTGAAGGGCATGCAGATGTGCACACAGCATCTGCCAGCAAATCTGAAACCAAACATGCCTTTCCCAGGATTGCATTGATTGCAGAATGCAATCATGTGAATTAAGGAAATTAAGTAGCTGCTTTAAGGAGTTGCCAGCAAGCTCTGCATTAGAATTCTAGGGATGCTCCATACCACCTTCTTCCCTTTAAAACTGAAGTACTGTGTAGTCCTATAAATTATAGCTAATACCATTGGCTCATTCTTTCAGAAACATTTCCTTACCCCAAAGAGATAAACAGATGGGCAAAGAAGCAGTGAGAACCAGAGTGATTTCTGATTTCCTGCCAACTTTCTCATTGACTTTGCCTGTGGAAAGCTAGCAGCGAGTGTCAGAAATCTTGATCATGTGACAGCAGTGTGGTGGCATTGAAGTGGCCACAACTTTGCCTATACAACTGATCTGAAGATCATTAAAATGTCAATCCCACAGGAATTCCTGTTGTCCTATGGTGGAATTGAAGCTTTTAAGTTTTAATAGTATATAAATTCAAATACAGTCTAAGCCCAGGTATTACAGTAAAATAGAGAACTATAATAGTAACTTCAATAGTTATTTTGTTTCATAATTATTAGAAAGAAGGAACAGAGAAAACCAAAAAAATAGTGGATTATATTTATTATATAATAATATGTCTTGTTGCTCAGTTGTGTATTATTTAAAATATAATAAATTATTATATTTTAAAACTTTTTAAAATTAATTTAGTTAATTTATATTATATTATATTTTAAATAATACACAACTGAGCAACAAGACATATAAGATGCAAGTCAATTTAAAATAGATTCATCTTTAATAGTTTCTGTATTTTTGTATAAAATATGAATTTTAGTAAAAACACTAAAGTTTAATTGGATTCAGTTGTACCTACCTCCATCCCTTCAAATGGTGGTGGATCTTTAGGTTTATTGGATTTTTCTTTCTTTTCTGTGGAAAGACAATGCAGAATAATGACTTAAATACTTACTTTTGTCATGTTTAGGAAAAAAGGGTAATTAGAATGGGTGAAATTGATTAAATGTGAAATCGGCATTTCTACAGGCATATACCCTAAATGTTTAAGCATAATTTTCCATAATCAATCAATTGAAACCAATAGTGCTAAATTTCATTTCAATACACAAATGATAATTGTTTTTCCATAAATCTACCAACTATTCTGGTTGAAAAAGCAGTTGCCAACAGTACTGCCCCTTTCCTCTCAATATTCTCAAAGGAAAAAGTGCTCATACCACATACAATTTGTTTCTCATCTGAACTTGTTTTGCTCACCTTTGGCAGATGAGGTGTCTCTGCGATTTTGCAGGTAATAGAGTAATTGTTCCACCTCAGCCATTTTCGAGGGATGAATAAGTTTGCATTCCTCTACCACCTTCCGAGCCAAGGAAGAAATGTCTGTATTTGTATTAAGACTTTTCAACCGAATGCTGTAAAATCAAGCATAGAAGCTTTTATTTTCAGTTTGCACAGAAATTCTATCTTCAACATTTAGTTTTAAATGTATAAAACTAAAAGTCTTGAAATATAAATTATTTTACAATTTCAACCTTATCAAGAGCTGTGGAGATATAGTAGAATGCAGTATTGTAGGCAAATTCTGCCCACAGCCTGGGGTTTGATCCTGACAGCCACAAGGTTGACTCAGCCTTCCATCCTTCTGAGGTTGGTGGAATTAGGACCCAGATTGTTGTGGGTAGTATGCTGACTCTGTAAACCGCTTAGAGAGGATTATAAAGCACTCTGAAGTGATATATAAGTCTAAGTCCTATTGCTAATTTTGTAGACCAATTTGTGGCAATTTGGTTTCCTTGTTTTATTTAAAGCAAAAACTTTCACTCATAAGTCCCAAACTTCATTCAAATCTGTTAACTAGCATATAATATTTGTATTTAATCTCCACTGCACTAGAAAAAGCCCACACTGAAAACAACCATAGAACAAATATGGCAGAAACAATAAAAAGTATCAAATATATCAGGAAACAATAGTCTGTTATCCCCATTTTCATGTATGGCCACTGAGCTAAAACTAAAGCTATTCCTCATTTAGCGACCATAATTGGGACTGGCAACTAGTTAAGCAAACTAGTTGCTAAATGAAACTGTGACTGTGATTGTGATTATGATCTTACTTCAGCTTTTCTGCTTTAAACCTGCAAAGGTCATAAATGTGAGGATTGGTTGTAAAGTTACTTTTTCATTATCATAACTACAAACTGTCATTAAACAAGGCTGTTGCTAAACAAGGACTGCCAGTGTTGATTTTAAATCTAAGTCTGAATTCCAGAACAATGACATCTACAATACAAATGGGCAAACCAGAGACAGTGGACATCCTCAAAACCTTGTTTTGCCCTCCACAAATGTTCACAATTCTCATCACTACCACTGGTGGTGGCCTGAGAGAAAAGCAACCACAGGTAATCCTTGACTTACAACCGATCACTTAGTGACTGTTTGAAGTTATGACAACCACCCCCCAAAAGATATTTACAATCCTATTTCAAACTGCAGTGCCCCTGCAGTGCAGGGGGCTGGAGAGAATCATGAGGGACAGGGAGCAAAACACCAGGCATCTTAGGGTAGGGAGGCTTTGGGAGACCTGGAGCAGGTGGGCCTTGGCCTGTGCTAGGTCTCCAAGGGCTATCCCCACCCCAAGTTACCCCATGCTCTACTTAAGCCTCATGTTCATTTAACATTCCTTGTGGAGAGCAATAGTGTGTCTGGGGGGGTCATTAAATTAGATGCTTTACTTAATGGCCATTGCAACCCGCAAACATATACAAGGGAGACTCCATTACAGTTATAAGTCAAGGACTACGTATATCAAAATATGGCTGCTAATATGACTATTCAGTCTTCTTGAAACAGCTTCAAACATATGATCAGAGAGATTGTTAGATATTAATTTTTATTCCAGTTAATGTATTGGCAACAGAAACTGGGATTGCTGTCATAAAATGTAATGACTGCATTGCTTAGTGACAGCAATTCCAGGAGTTCGGGTTGCCATTGTAATCCCAGGAGCATGCAAGGCTTTAAGCAAGAACAGGCAGATGACATAGGCAAGGAGTGTGGGGATAGTATGCAGGTGCCGTAGTATGTGGGGGTGAAGGGTACCATGGGCGAGTAATTTTGGATGGTCACTGAAAGAATGATCATAAGTCAAGGACTACCTATAGTTTGTTTCTCTCCCTCTAGTTTGATCTAGTGATTAAGGCACCTGGCTATAAACCAGGAACTGTGTGTTCTAGTCCCACCTTAGACATGAAAGCTAGCTGGGTGACTTTGGCCCACTCATTCTCTCTTACCTCAACTCACTTCATAGGGTTGTTGTTGTGGGGAAAATAGGAGGAGGAAGGAGTATTAGGTATATTTGCTGTTGAGTCATGTATAAAAATACTATAGGCAAAATAATAAATGAATGGATAAATAAATATAAATAAATAAAAATAAGTATATATCCCTGACAATAAGCTCAGACACCAGCTCAGGACCAAAGTGGTGAAATACTGTACAATTTAGTATCACCAACAAGATACCTTATCCTGAGAAAGTATGACCTCTCCAACTGTTTCATAGAGTGTGACAGAAATAGAAGGGGCACAATTCTGGCCTTCAACTAAGGCCATCCATTTCAGCAACAAATGCTATTTCTATTTCAATTAAATTAGACTTTAATTTTGACTGAAAGGGATCCAGGCAATATACGTCTTCTAGTGTTCTCCATAGTTGACTCCTCACCAACCTCTTAGTGACCTTCTCCCCAAACATCAAAGCATAGCCTCTACAACAACTGCTTACTTCAAGACAACCTGGCCGCCTAAAGGAACCTGCACAGGTACAACTCTAAGTGGCAGAGGATTCTGTCTACATACTCAGGTACCCTAGCAGATAAATAGGCACAGATTAGAAAAGGTATTTGAGTTTACTGCATTTTTTTTTAACAATCCTGTAGTCCCTTAATTCGGGGTATAGTCAGGGTGACTGAATGGAACTGAGCATTTACTAGCCGGATGTCCTTCCTGACACCTACACGGAGTTCACAGCAGATATTTTCTCTTTGCACCCTGAAAAACATCTCTCATTGCCTAGGACTGAACTCTCAGCCTTCTGAATGGGAGGCAAGCATCTTCACCACTAGGCTGCCATGTCACTCTGTTTGAGTCTACTGCATGCAGATCCCCCAAAAAAACTGTTCACATCAACTCACTGCAATCCTGAAAAATATTTATGTTCCTTGTTTTTCAAAGGAAAATCCTGATTTTGATTTCCACTATCAGGCTGAATGGCTATGGTCTTGTTTTCTGGTACTCTGATGTTTGCCCCAACTGTGGCTGGTATCTTTAGAGGCAAAGTGAAATGCTTTGTAATATATCTCTTGGCAGCTCACAGGCAAGTGAACAGGGACCGGCTTCTTATATCTGAACCTGGAAAGCTGATCTTTGATTAATCCATGTCATGGGAATCCAATAAGGTGGGTTCATGACTGGCTGCTTATCTAGATTTCTGATTGGTGTATTTAAAAACCTCAAAGATAATTGGTTACAGTTTGGGCTGTCCTTAAGCCAGTGCAAAATAACAGAATTACAGAATAACAGAGCTGGAAGGAATCTTGTAGATCAGGGGTGTCAAACTCAATTTCATTGAGAGCCACATCAGCATTGTGGTTGCCCTCGGGGGGGGGGGCGGATGGGTGTGGCTCGGATGGGTGCGGCCTACGAGTGGGCATGGAGTGGGTGGCCTACTGGATAGGCATGGCCAGCTCTACATCATTCACGTCAAGAGTGCCTGTGGGGGCCTGGACAGGAATGGGACAGATCTGAGGGTCTCTGGCAGAAGGGGGTGGGACCGGGGCAAGCGTCAAGGCATGGTCCATTTCTTCATTCCTCACAAAGGGTGACACCTCCCCTGCCCCCAGGGGGCAGGGCCGACGCGGCAGGAGCTGGTTCCTTGCTGTTTCTAGACGGCCTTGTGGAGCTAAGACTGAATGTGTTTCAGCATAGATGGCCAGCACAAAATTGTACATTGGCTCCCGGCCAGCCTGGGCCAGGGCCAAGGCAGTGGGGGCTGTTCCCTCACTGTTTCCAGGATGGCTTTGCAAGCCACATGAAACCACTTCGCGGGCCGCATCCGGCCCCCAGGTCTTGTGTTTGACATGTCTGTTGTAGATCTTCTAGTCCAGGGGTCAGCAACCTTAAACACTCAAAGAGCCACTTGGACCCATTTCCCAGAGAAAAGAAAACACTGGGAGCTGCAAAACATGTGCACGCATGCACGCATGAGGGGGGGGAGCTTGATTGAAGAGTTTAATTAAAAAGAAATAGAGGCTGTTGTGCATGAGTTCTCTCTCTCTCTCTTCCTCTCTCCGATCTTCTGCTCACTGGCAAGCTGGCTTCACGCTGTTCTCCGACAAGCTGACACACATTCTTATTGGGCTGGCTCTCTCCTGCCCTTGGTCTGCCAGTCCTTTTCCCCCACTCAGTGTGTGTGTGTGTGTGTGTGTGTGTGTGTGTGTGTGTGTGTGTGTGTGTGAGAGAGAGAGAGAGAGAGAGAGAGAGAGAGAGAGAGAGATATGTTGCTTCCTGCTGAGATGCAGCAAAGGCAGAGCCCCGCCCAATAAGCTTGTCAGCTTGTCCAAGAACAGCATGAGGCCACTCTTTTTTACACACACACACACACACACACACACACAGAGAGAGAGAGAGAGAGAGAGAGAGAGAGAGAGAGAGAGAGAGAGAGAGAGAGAGAGAGAGAGAGAGAGAGAGAGAGAGAGCTGCTGCTTCCTGCTGAGATGCAGCAAAGGCAGGAGCCCCGCCCAACAAGCTTGTCAGCTTGTCCAAGAACAGCATGAGGCCCTTCTCTTTTTTATACACACACACACCAGGCGGAGGAGGCTGGGAGCCGCAGGAGAAGGCTCAAAGAGCCACATGCAGCTCTGGAGCAGCAGGTTGCCAACCCATGTTCTAGTCCAACCCACTGCTCAAGCAGGAGACCCTATACTATTCTGGACTAATGGTTGTCCAATCTCTTCTTAAAAACCACCAGTGATGGAGTACCCACAACTTCTGAAGGCGACATATTCCACTAGTTAATTGTTCTCATTGTCAGGAAATTTCTCCTTAATTCTAGGTTGCTTCTCTCCTTTGTTCTTGTCCTGCCTTCTGGTGCTTTGGAAAATAGGTTGACCCCCTCTTCTTTGTGGCAGCCTCTCAAATAATGAAACGCTACCATGTGTCCCTAGTCTTTCTTTTTGCTAGACTAAATATACCCAATTCCTGCAAGCATTCTTCATTTGCTTTAATCTCTAGCCCCCTAATGACCTTTGTCGTCTTTTTTATACTCTTTTCAGAGTCTTTACATCTTTTTAAAATTGTGGCGATCAAAACTGAATGCAATATTCCAAGTGTGGTCTTACCAAGGCATTATAAAGCGGTACTAACACTTCACATGATCTTGATTCTATCCCTGTTAATGCAGCTTAGAATTGCATTGGTTTTGGTGGCTGCAACACACTGCTGGCTTATATTGAAGTGATTGTCCACCAGGACTCCTAGATCTCTCTCACAGTTACTGCTATTGAGTCAGGTGCTACCTATTCTATACCTGTATTTGCCTAAATGTAAAACCTTACTTTTCTCACCTCTGAATTTCATTTTGTTAGCTAGGGCTCAGTATTCAAGTCAGATCCTTCTGGATCTTCAACCTGTTTTCTGGGGTGTTGTCTGATACCAGCTTGGTGTTGTCTGCAAATCTGATGAATTTCCCTTCTATTACCTCATCTGAATCGTTTATGAAGATATTGAGGAATACTGGGCCTAAGACAGAACCTTTGGTTACCCCATTGCTCACTACCCTCCATGTAGATTTAGTTCCATTAAGGACTACACATTGAATGTGGTTTGTCAGCCAGTTAGGAATCCATCTGGTGGTGGTGCTGACTATCCTACATTTTTCTAACTTACTAAGAAGTAGATTGTGGTCTACTTTGTCAAATGCCTTACTAGCAATTAGAAAAATCTAGCAATTAGACTTTAAACCACAATTTAGTTAACCATGCTAAACCATGGCAAAATATGGTATTCAAACACATACAAAAGGAAAATAAACACAATCAGTTTGTACAAAAAGGGCTTGCCATCATAAAAAATAAGATTATTTTTCTTTTATTAAAATAAAGCAGCAAACTTTTTTTCCTAGGAAAGTGGTAGTTAAATCAAATATACTAAAACTCTGTTTCTTTTCACGAGGATAAATCAATTGTTTAACATAAAATAATAAATTCATTTTCTTTCTTTAATGTTATGGATCTTGGTTGCAATTGGAAATGTGCTATATTAAACATATTTTGGATCTCTTAATAAAATATTTGAGGACATAGTAAGAACTTTTGATGCATTTTAAATGATTTTAAATAAATATAATGTACCTGACATATTTTCTTACTAAATGTATAAAAAATATATAATTGAATTAAGACTTTGGATTTTATTTTTCTAATTCAATATTTTAAAAAAGACTTTAAAGACAAAAACATTAGCTATCCAAAGTGTTTTATCAAAGGCTTTTGAACAAAGGTTTGCTTGAATATTGTAAACTTACATTTTTTGACATTCCTTACGCTCTCCCAACATAGGATCTCCCATCTCCCCAAGAATTGTAGCTTCCACTTCATAGTGAACTATAAGTGCTTTTTCTGATGGATGTACATCGATATTTCCTCCTTTTACCTTTCTGTTACGTAAAAATTAAATACTGAATTAAAAACCTACAATTTTTATGTCGGCTAAGCACAGAAATAAAAACATTTTTGAGTATTTTTCCAGTTTGCAGTACTTCACAAGTTTGAACTGATCAAGATAAATCTATATTCTGTTTTATAAAACAACTGTTACATAAGCTTCTTTCTTATTACTTCCAGCTTGTGAGTTGTGCAAGTTTAAAAGAAATGAAACTATATTCCACCAAAAAGCAACAGAGATCATCTCTAACATCAGTAGAATGGCCATTCCCGTGGTAAAATATAAACAGGTGCAATATATTATTTTCTCATTATAGTTGTGAGTGACCTCTTCACTCTTCCCCTTCTTTGCGTTCATTAACAGATTCAACTCCTTTTCCTTAAATAATACAGAGTCCAAAGTGGCCGCTGTAGTGGTTTATTGGGAATGCACGAACAGCCTTGGAATAGCTTCAAAGCCAGCACCACCTGCGTTATGTCATTATATTCAGTGGACTAGACACCAGCAACTCTGCCTAGGATGAAGCGGTCTGTTATCCACTAAAGGTCATCCCCTGGAGAAGCTCTCGGTTTGGGCTCTCCTCTTGGCTCGGGGCTCCAAGGGACATAGCAAAAAGCTAAAGCGACCGCAAGAGTAATACGCCCGAAAAGTATACGCTAGTGTCGCCCAGACCGATCCCACTAGGGTCCTGTCCCTTAATATCACTCAGCTATTGGGCCCTGCTAGGCACTAATCCGAGCCTGGTGCAGCTGAACACCTTCTGAAAAGCCAGCCGCTTTCCTGGCAGAGGCATCCTTCTCCTTCTGCCATTTTCTCCAGCAGAAGAACCGCTCGCCCCCCGCCCTTCTCGGCCTTCTGCTCTTATTCTCGGTTCAATGCCTTGCTCGCTCTCCCGCTCCACTTTGGCGGGAAAACCATTACCTTTTGAGGTACCGAGCATCCTCTCCCTGCATAGCGTCGACGGTCAACCGGAAAGAAGGAAGGAAAGGATAGGACGACCGCCACCAAAGCGGAGAGCCAAGGATGGGATGGGTTGGGCTCCGTTACCAAGGGAGAAAAAGCGACCCGTGCTGCGCAGGCGCAAGTCGCAACACGATGCGCAGACGCAAAGGGATTCTGTAGAGAACACCCATCTTGGAGGCGGTGCGTGAAAAATAGAACGTGTAAAATTCGCTGCTGTTTGTAAAATTGGAGCGTTCGTGTCTGAACTTGAACTTTAAAGTTTTTAGTTTTTGATCGTGCCTAGGGTGAATAAAAATGCTGAATATTAAAGATACTGTACAGATTTTTGACTTTTCTGCGAGAAAACTCTAGCATCCTTTGCTTTTTAAAATTTCTTAATTTAGCCTTGCAATATTGACATTGAACACATGATGATTAAAAACAAAGACATAATTTAGCAACAATAGTGATTTTCACTATATTACATGCTTTAATGTGTAATATCTACACTTACACTTCACGATTTAAGTTTTTCTTAAATTAACTGTTTAATATTTCCTACATCCAAACTCTAAAAGACAGTTGATTTTAGGTAGAATAGTATTTCCTGAGATAGACAAATTACCTGCTTTTTAACTCATATATACTGTATTGTGGAATGTAAACATAGAGCTTAGAGAAAGCATATACAGTGAGGGGAAAAATTATTTGATCCCTTGTGATTTTGTAAGTTTGCCCACTAACAAAGAAATGATCAGTCTATAATTTTAATGGTAGATTTATTTTAACAGAGACAGATTAACATCAACAAAATCCAGAAAAACGCATTTCAAAAAAGTTATAAATTGATCTGTATTTTAAGATTTCTGGCTCCTAGTTGTCTTTTATACAGATAAGGAGCTGAGATTAGGAGCACTCTCTTAAAGGGAGTGCTCCTAATCTCAGCTTGTTACCTATATAAAAGACACCTGTCCACAGAAGCAATCAATCAGGTTCCAAAGTCTCTGCCATGGCCAAGAACAAAGAACTGTCCAAGGGACAAGATTGTAGGCTGGAATGGGCTACAAGACGATCGTCAAGCAGCTTGGTGAGAAGGTGACACCAGTTGGTGTGATTGTTCACATATGGAAGAAACACAAAATAAACACAATCTCCCTTGGTCTGGGGCTCCATGCAAGATCTCACCTGGTGGAGTTTCAATGATCATGAGAACAGTGAGAAATCAGCCCAGAACTACACGGGAGGATCTTGTCAATGATTTCAAGGCAGCTGAGGCCATAGTCACAAAGAAAACAATTGGTAACATACTGCATCATGAAGGACTGAAACCCTGCACGCCGGCAAGGTCCCCCTGCTCAAGAAAGCACATGTACAGGCCCGTCTGAAGTTTGCCAATGAATATCTGAATGATTCAGAGGAGAACTGGGTGAAAGTGTTGTGGTCAGATGAGATCAAAATTGAGCTCTTTGGCATCAACTCAATTCGCCATGTTTGGAGGAGGAGGAATGCTGCCTATAACCCCAAGAACACCATTCCCACTATCAAACATGGAGGTGGAAACATTATGTTTTGGGGGTGCTTTTCTGCTAAGGAGACAACTTCACCACATCAAAGGGACGATGGACGGAGCCATATACTGTCAAATCTTGGGAGTAGTAGAGAAATGACTATTCTGAGCCACCTAAGCCCCACCCACCCACTCATTTTGCACCCTCCATGCACGAGCTCTGTTTGGATGAAATACAACTGTATTGGCATAAATGACACCCACACTTTGGGAAATCCCCGCAGATGAGTAGTCCCATAACATAAAGTTGAAAACATATTAACATTATTTTCTTATATATAAAAACATGTCTACAGTAAAGAAATATTCACTTCCTACCCTGAAGTAGATAATGAAAGACAACAGTATCAAAGGCGTATCGACTATGAACAAACCAGAAATCTTGAAACTTTTCATTGAAAGAGGACTTGTTCCTTCTGAGGCTCTCGCAAAGCCTCAAAAGGTCTTGAAAGAGATTGACCCAAATACAAGTTCCTTAAATTGATCCGCCATAACCCGAGAAAGGTGATAGTTAAAGATATAAAAAGCAGCATTGTGACAGATTATCCTTCGATTTGGAAGGCTAGCTGCATAATAGGTTGTGGACAGATAACTATAATGTACATCCAAAGAAAACTGTATAAGAACAAGTACAAAATAACACTTGATCCACAGGGCGATAGTTAAAGATATAGAAAGTGGTGTTATGAGATGCTCTACCACATCTCATAACACAAAGTTGAAATCACATTAACATTTTTGTCCGCTATATAAAAAGAGTCCCTACAATAAAATGGATAAAAAAAACCATTCGTGAGTTGTGTGTTGTTGCAAAACAACAAGGATTGTCAGGCTACAGTAAACTCAGAAAAGCCCAGCTGATTGCTCTACTTAGTACACCTACAAAACTACTATTCAATGAGCCAGTTCCAGATATACAGGTTGCTCCTATTACGCTGTCTGTCTCAATTACTAAGAAAGTTTACAACAAGGTCAAATCTACAATCAACATATTTGCTGATTATATTATTAACTATGTACCTAAAGAACCAAAGAGAGTTGCAAATTAAAAACTCGAAGTGCTCAAAACATGAGTCAATTCTATTTTCAACAAACTTTACAACAACAAGATGCAAGTCAGAGAAAGTAAGACGGTGATCAAAAGATTTGCAAAGCAATACGTTATTGATGGTATCGAAGGAGTTGATGCTATTCCATTTCTAAGAAGGGCAAGAAATGAAGTTTTAAATCTGTTGGCTAATAATCGTATGATAAATTTTAACTTGGTTCTTTATTGTGAGATGGAGCATGTTGATATGAAAAGAAGACGAGTTATCAACACTGTTGCTCCATTTCTTTCAAACACAAAAGTTGTATTAGATAATAGAGTCAATGGCAATGTTTCAGATGCAAGGCAGTAATTGGATGTTCAAGACCATGCAAAGGTTAGAGATAAAGACTGTTGCATACAAACCAGTAAAGTGTAAATCGTACATTCCGCTTCCACCTGTTTTGGAGAACAAAAAAGTGATTGTCAACATGAAGAATCAAGATGACCAATGCTTCAAGTAGTGCATGACATGAGCATTGAATCCAGTAGACCAGCGGTTCTCAACCTATGGGTCGCGACCCCATTTGGGGTTGAACGACCATTTCACGGGGGTCGCCAAACGCCACAGTCCGCCATTTTTTCTGCCATTTTTTCCATTTTTTTCGGCCGGCGCAGGGGGCAGCACCGCGCATGCGCAGAGTAGTACCGTGCATGCACGATGTGGGCCGTCACGCCGCGCATGCGCGATGCGGGCTGTCACGTCACGCATGTGCAATGTGGGCCATCACGCCACGCATGCGCGGTTTGGGGCGCCGCGCGCGCTGCGCATGCACGGTTTGGGCCATCGCGCCGCGCATGCACGGTTTGGGCCATCGCGCCGTGCATGCGCGGTTCGGGCTGTCGTGCCGCACATGTGCAGTTCAGGTCGTCGCGTGCGTGCCGCGCATGTGCGGTTCAGGCCATCGTGTTGTGCATGCGCGGTTCGGGTCGTCGCGTGTGCGATGCGCATGCACGGTTCGGGCCGTCGTGCTGTGCATGCGCGGTTCGGGCCATCGTGCGCACCGCACATGCGCGATTTGGGTCTTCATGCGCACGCCACGCATGCGCAGTTCGGGCTGTCGTGCCGTGCATGCACGGTTCGGGCTGTCGCACCCCACATACGCGTCGCAGGTCGGGGTCGCGTCGTGCATACGTGGCGCAGGGTGGGGTCTCGGCCTGAAAAAGGTTGAGAACCGCTGCAGTAGACCATAAAGTTCATCCCTACAGATTAACAAAAGAATTGAGGAAACAAGCTGAGAACCTCAATTGGACAAGTACCTATTTCCCAGTTACTGGTGATGAAAATACCATTGGTAAGACTTCCTGTTCCGGCAAGCAGTGCTATCAGCTGAGAGACTCAGGATGCCGAGCTCTTCAGCTGAGTTTCTTCCTGTTTGGGGACCCTAAATGGGCCAGAACTGGCCTATGAGAGGTGGCAATGAAGGAAGGTAATCCCAGGGACCTGGGAGAGATGGTGGTCTCCCCGATCGGTCCAGGAGAAGCCTCCCAGAAATCAACAGGAGAAAGGCTAGCTAATTCCGCTGTCTAGCCCCAGCTGCACCAAACGGAAGTCAAGAAGCTCTACTTAAGCTGATTGTAAACAGTGTGTTTGAAGCTGGGTAAGAACTAATTTTCTCTATTCTACTTATTTTCCTGAAAAAAAGAACTCCCAAGAAGCAAAAATACCGCCAAGAGTGAAAAAAGGGAGGGATTTCCACCTCCCTTTTTGGCTATTGGAAGCAGCGAATCTAACTCTTTAAGGAGGAAAAAGATTAGAAAGAACTGAAAAATGATCCAACGCTGACACCTACTGGTGGATGAGGACTATAAAAACTATAAAACCTCTGTCTGTGGCCTTCAAAGTCTCAGTAAACACAGCTGCTTAGATAAAGTGTTATTTACAGAAACAATGGATGTTTTACAAGAGGAAATATATGATACGCTGCAATCCATTCAAAGGACAATGATCTCAAACCACAAAGAAATACAAAATAACTTTGAAAGTATAAATCAACTTATCTCCAATTTAATTTCACTTCAAAAAAATCCTCAGGAGAACACAGCAGAGATGATTGAATATAAATTAGAGGAAAAAGACTTAAAGATGGACTTTCACAAAATAAAAGAGTATGATTTAATTCAAGTGGAAGAAAAGACAACTTACATTTTAACATCATCTAATGGAAAGAAGAGGGCAAATGCTCAGGATAGAGACATTGAGACATTTACTTTCTACATCTACAGTGACACCTACGATCGTATGGGAAAACCTTTGGATTCAGCAAAGTACATTGATTAAGAAAGATTCTGGGCAAAGAAGAAAGATTAAGATGAAAACCAAGAAAATAGATGATGGGACATATCAGAGAGAATACTTAAAAAAGAAACATGTGTTTGAATATGGTTAAAGAAATAGAAAAAATTTTGAAACACACCATTCTAAGAGGGATGAAATGTTTTAGATACTTAAATGTGACTGAATTAAACCCACACCGATGATGAGGCACGACCACAGACCAGGAGCCAGACCACAGCTGCATCATTGGCCACTTTGAACCTCTCCAGCACAACAAAGCCCCCACCCAAACAGAACACTCCCCCAGCCAATCAGAACACAGCCAACCCCCCAGCCAATCAGAGCACAGCCAAGCCCCTAACCAATCAGAACACACCTCCACCCAATCAGAACATAGCCAAGCTTCCAGCCAATCAGTTCAAACCCCCACTGGCAGTTAAAAGGAAGAAACAGTTACGACCACACATTGCTCCTAGAAGCAGAAGCCAAAAGCACCAGCCTGAAGATGACGAATGAGACTTCGTCGAAACGTCACCAAGACACTTCAAATTCTACATGGGAGAAAACCCACGTAGGGTTGGTTAGGGGCTTGGCTGTGCTCTGATTGGCTGGGGGAGTGTTCTGTTTGGGTGGGGGCTTTGTTGTGCTCAGGTTAGTCTGATTTACAAGGGGATTAGAGATGGTGAACTGCATAGCTGTTTGGCTTCGCGTTCGTGGTCGTGCCTCATCTTCATGGTGGATGTCAGTTTGTTTCGTGTATGGATTGGAGGGGTTTAAGGTGGCTAATGATGCAGCTGTGGTCTGGCTTCTGGTTTGTGGTCGTGCCTCCTCATCAGTGTGGGTTTGGGTTTGCTTTTTGCCTGGATGTGTGGTGGTGACATCTTGTGTGGTTTTTGTGAGTGTAGGTCTGGTGTCATTCCCCGTACTATGGACTCGTCTGTCAATAAGGGCAGGTTTCCAAATGGCTGGTAGGTGGGACGCATCATCTCGTTTGTTCATGCTGTGAGGGCGTTTTTCTATCTCGATGGCTTCTCTGATTATTCTGTTATTAAAGTGTTCAGTTTTGGCAATAGTTCTGGTCTTTTTGAAATCAATTTTATGTCCTGTGGCTTTAAGGTGTTAGACCAGGGAAGAAGTTGGTTCTTCTTTTTTGACTGAGTTTTTGTGTTCCTCAATGCGTGCACTTATTCTTCTGTTGGTTTGTCCAATGTATGTGGTGGAGCAAGCAGTACATGGGATTTCATATACTCCTTGATTTTCTAACTCAATTTTGTCTTTAGGGTTTCTTAGGATGTTGGATATTTTTCTGTTTGTGCAGAATGCTGAACTAGAGTTAAGGGATTACATGACTAGATCTATTGAATAGAATGTTTAAAGATTAAATATATTCTTAACTATGATTAAAAAGAATAAGAAATTTGAGAAAATAAATACTATTAATCTAGGAGGGATATATATTCTAAGTACTATGTTATTTCTTATGTTCCATTATTACTGCTTTCTTCTCTTCTTTTTTATTTTTTTTCTTTCTTTTTCATTCTTCTTCTTTTCCCCCTTTTTTTTACTCTTATATCCATTACTTAAGAAACTGTGAGATGGCTTATATGGAAAAAATAGAATTAAGTCTGTCAATGTAAATGTAACTAATTGCTGAGAAAACTTTTACCAGTAAGAATATTTAGAATTTGGCGGCAGTTAAAAGGAAGAAACAGCTATGACCACACATTGCTCCTTCCAATTTTACACGGGAGAAAACCCGAATAACCAAAGACCTACATACAAACACCCGCGAAAACCTCAGAAAGCAAATATCGTACCTCTACGGGGAGGAAATCCACCATCTGACCAGAACCTATGAAAAACTTGAAGTTTTTCTATGCTCACGCGAAGGAGGCGTGGGATGAATTTGGTTGTAAAACACTTGGGGATTGCCACAATCTGTACAACAACAGCGAGGTGTTGTTGTTGGTCAATGTGTTTGAGAACTTTAGAGACGTTTGCATGAAACACTATAAACTAGATCCCGCGTGGTACTATACATTGCCTGGACTTGCTTGGGATGTGGCACTGAAACTCACGAAGGTTGAACTGCAGTTATTGAGTGATTATGATATGGTAATAATAATAATAATAATAATAATAATAATAACAACAACAATAACTTTATTGTCACTTTGAAAGTACACCAATTGGTATACATCAAAATGAAATTTTGTTGCATACAGCTCTCAAAGGGTCACTACCTCCGATATACACTCCTTGTTCGTGGCCAGCTCAAGTTACAGATCTTCCATTTTAGTCTCTAGGGAGCGAACAATGGCAAACAGGACAGAAGGAAATGGAGCTCCATGTGGATTATCCCTCAAATTAGCTTGTATTCCTGCATGACAACCTTGCCTCCTTTTCTTTTTCTGATCTTGTCTCTTCCATCTTTTCCTTAAAGAGGCCTCACTCCTTTTCACCCCTGGAGAATGCTGCCACCACCACCAACTCCTCCAAAAGCCTCTCTCCCATCCTCTGGGCCTGCCAACAGCCTCATCCAGTTCCTTCGCTCCATAAACCCCGGGACCTCTCCTCCTCTGCCTCCTTTGGAAACAGCCCTTATTTGCAATAGAATCCGACGCTGGGCCAGTAGTCAGTTCTTGCTGCCAGCAGAACAATTTCAAACAGCACCAACGACTTTTAACGGTCTCACCAACAGTTCCGAAATAGTTAGAAACTCACCATGCCAGCAAGGATTGTCAGTCGTATGTTACCTTAGTTCCACCACATTGCTCAAACACATCAAAACCCCCCTGATCATGTGGCCCACATCCCCCAATATCCCTCCCACAACTCCTCACCTTTATCACTTATGATAAAGCAAGGAATATGTGGTGGAGTCAGCACCATCACAAAACAATACGCGCATACAAACAACAAGTACATGGGCAAAGTGTTTGATAAGAGTAAGCCTTCTTCATTCATTATGCATTTTGATGCAACCAACTTGTATGGATGGGTAATAAGCAAACTGCTTCCAGTTCGTGAGATTCGATGGATTGAAGAAACAGAACTGAACGACTGGAAAAAGTATTATAAGTGAAGATGGAATTGGTTGTATACTCAAGGTTGACTTGGAATACCCAAAAGAATTACACGACCTTCACAACGATTATCCGTTGGCCCCAGAAAATATTATTCCTGAAGGATCAAAAGTGCAAAAGTTAATACCAAACTTGAGCAACAAAACAAAGTACATCACATATTACAAAAACTTGAAGCTGTACAAGAGTCTCATGTTAAAGATCACAAAAGTTCACAGCGGAATGGGATTCGAAGAAGAGGTGTGGTTGAAGAAGTACATTGATCTTCAATACTGACTTGAGAACAAAAGCTGACAACAATTTTGAGAAAGACTTTTTCAAACTCATGAACAATAGCGTCTTTGGTAAGATGATGGAAAATATCGAGAACCACATTGACGTAAGGGTGGTTACAAGCGAGGAAGAATTATTGAAACTAACTTCAGTACAAAACTACGACAGATGCATGATATTTGATGAGAATCTAATTTCCACTCACATAAACAGAATAAATCTGGCATACAATAAACCGATATATCTTAGCGCATGTATACTGGACTTGAGCAAGACATTGATGTACGATTTCCATTACAACTACATCAAAAACAAATACAGAGACAGAGCAAGGTTGTTGTTTACCAACATTGACAGTTTAGTATATGAGATAGAGACCGAAGATTTCTATGCAGACATCACCAATGATGTTGAGAAACAATTTGACACAAGTGAATACCCAAATGATCATCTGTCTGGAATAAAAATGGGGGTTAACAAGAAGGTGCTCAGTATGTTCAAGGACAAGGCTGCTGGAAAGCAAATTGAAGAGTTTTTCGAGTTGAGGACCAAGCTTTACTCATACAAGATGTTTGAGGACAGCGAACACAAGAAGTGTAAGAGAGTAAAGAAGAGTGTAGTCAAGAAAACTGTTACTCACGACTACAAAGAAACACTGTTCAGTCATAAGGAACAGTACAGAAAGATGAACGTTATTAGATCATATCTCCACAATGTGTACACTGATGAGATCAACAAGATAGCTTTAAGCGCTGACAACGACAAACGAGTCATGCTGGAAGATGAGATACATACCTTGATTTATGGACACTACAAATTACAAATTTGAAAAATACATTTAAACATTTATTCTATATATAAAAACATGCCTATGTGCAAAACATGAGGTAGTATACGGGCCATGAGTTTACAATCACAGAAATTCACAAACCCCCAATTTTGTTAAGAAAGAAGTTTCAAATAACAACACCCTGTCTAAAGCCAATACTAATTACAACAAATGTGTTGTGAGCACTACAAATTATAAAGTAAATATAAAATGAATATTGATGTTGAAGGAGTTGTGCTTCCAAATGTTTCATTGTCAAACTTTCAGCTGAGGGATGCAGCCGAGAAGGTAAAGATAAAAACTTTAGAGGAGTTTTTGTAAGAGATGAGCTACCAAAAAGACTTCAAAAGATAGTGTGTGGTATTTTGAACTTGGATAACTCCAGTGGAAAAGGAACCCACTGGACAGCTTGGTATAAGAAAGGAAGTGAGAAGTTGTACTTTGACCATTATAGTATCAGTGTCTAGCTCAAAAACCCACAGGTATCAGTGCCTTTTATTTGATCATTTTGTACAACTGCACTCACTCTAAATCCGATGGAAGGACATGTGGCATAAACCACATTTTATATAATTCCACCTTTCTAGCAGCAGCATTGTTTGCACGAAAGATTGCATCATTGTCGGACTTTCTAAGTAGCGTCAGCATGTGCTTGAACCTATAGAGAATCTTATTGTAGTCATCACAAAACCCAAAAATGTGCTTCAGAAGAACAATGAATGAAAATGTTCCTTTGTCATTTGGCTTTTTAATCAAGTATGCATGTCGAATGGTAAATCCTGGGTTGTTTGCAATTGTAGCTGTCACAACAGTATCCTTTGCTCAAAGCTGGTTTAGTTCCTGGGCCTTGGCAAAGTTGTCAGGCTACTTTAGCATTCCAAGCATTGTTCTTGCCTGCCCAGGATGAAACACAGTCTCAATTTCTTGGTTTGACAAGAAGTATGAAATCCGTGAGAATAGGTACATCAAATCATTGTTTGCCAAAGCTACAGCATCAGTGTTTGCATATGCTCCATTGTTGTTTTTGAGTAAACATCCCTCAAACAGCAGATAAGATTCTGCAGGATGAATAAAGAGATCTTGCGTTTCAATGTTGATACGAATCTCGCCAGTAGTGTTTACGTTTGTGTGAGTAGCAGGTTCATACTTGTGAAACTCACAACTCTCTACGCCTTCATCAATTACAACAGGTTCTCTAAATCTGAGAATACTAGACATTTTATATTGCAAAGAATATTTATTTATTCTACTCAATGTCTTGGTCTTGTGTTATATACTACTCAACTTGGTGGTACTGTGTTATATATTGCTCGATGTCCTAGTCCTATGTTATATACTTCTACTTGAAACCCTGGTTCTATGCTACATACTACTCAAAATCCTCCTCCCACTAAAAATTCTTTCACAAAGTCTTGATACAGCATATTGTGCATCTTCTTAAGCTTACAATGGCCAATGATTGAAGGGTTTGCTTCTTGGCTACCATCGTTGTTTTTGATTAAACATTCTGCAGAATCTTGTGTTTCAATGTTGATATGAACCTCACCAGCAGTGTTTACGTTTGTGCGAGCAGCAGGTTCACCAGATATTTTATATTGCAAAGATTATTTATACTAGTCGAAGTCCCGCTTCTGTGTTTAATCATTTCACCAAGTCTTGAATAGTAATATCATTAGCGTTAGCACCTGAGTCCGCTAGCAGATTATGTATATTTGTTGTCTCCACCATATTGATTAATGATTCTAGTGTATCTTTTGATTTTTGTGTTAACTGTTTTTAGGTGCTGCTCTATTTATTAATGTTTGCACTTTAGCAATAGCCGCATCTATAGCATGCAAACTGATCTGCTTTGCTGCTAATTTTCCTGCTTCAATAGCCTTCTTGCCAAACTCTGTCTGTACTGTTTGTTAGCTTTGAAGCTACTGTTTTTGCAGCACTTGATGTAGCTAATTGATGTTTTCCCCTCATCGCCCAACCGACTGCGCAATTGAAATCCTACCAGGTGCTAAACTCCTGAAGCCTAAGAGGTATACACTCAAGGAGATGGAGGAATTGCGCAACTACATCGATATGAACCTGGCTCAGGAGTTTATACAACCTGCACAGTCACAGGTCGCAGCTCCAGTCCCATTTAAGGAGAAGAAAGACAGGACCCTATCCCTGTGTGTGGATTTTCATGGCATCAATGGGGTATGTGTAGAACACATGTACCCCCTGCCACTGATGAAAGACATGTTGGCTCATCTGGTGAAGGGTAGGGTTTTTATCAAATTGGACTTATGGGAGGCATATTATACAGTCCGCATGAAATGTGGGGATGAATGAAAAACAGCATTTAATAGCCCATTGGGGAGTTATCAATTTTGGGTGATGCCATTCAGGTTACAGGGAGCCCCCGTGGTGTTCATGCAACTGGTTAATGAAATGTTGCATGGGCATTTGTATCATGGGGTTCTCGTGTATCTGGATGACATCCTGATTTATGCAACCAACATGGTGGAACACACTCAACTGGTCCGGTGGATATTAGACAAACTACTGAAGGCGCACCTATACGTGAAGCTTTCCAAGTGTGAGTTTCACCAAACCCAACTGGACTATCTCGGGTACCATATATTGGGTGCAAGTGTGGAGATGGACCCTGCCAAAGTCAGGGCCATACTGGAGTGGCAGGCACCAAGGACCCACTATCAGCTGCAGAGCTTTCTCAGGTTTGCAAATTTCTATAGACAGTTTATCCCCTCATTTGCGAGAGTGGCTCTGCCTTTGACTAACCTGCTCAGAACTAAACACGCAGCTGGCAAACCACGCCTTGGTCAGCCACTGGCATGGACATTGGACTGCCAATGAGCTTTTGAGGACCTGAAGGTCCTCTTCACAAAAGAGCCTGTCCTAAAACACCCCAATCCTGACCAGTTGTTTGTCATCCAGACTGATGCTAGCGACATAGCGGTTGGGGCGGTTCTGCTACAGATGAACAAACAAGGAATGCTACAGCCCTGTGCGTATACTTCATGAAAGCTGACTGAAACTGAGCAGGCTTGATATTGGAGAAGGAGGCCTTTGCTGTACGATGGGTATTATCAACCTAGCAGCATTTCTTAGAAGGAGCCAAAGAGCCCTTTGAGGTCTGGACAGAACACAAGAACCTAAAGGCCTTACAGACACCATGGTGCCTATCTCCGAAACAAGTTTGATGGATGCTGTATTTTCAAAGTTTCCGGTTTTGGCTGAAATATGTGCCGGGGGGCAAGAATTTCATGGATGATGCTCTATCACGCATGCCCCAGTACAACAGCTGATGGGAGGAAGTGGTGCAGGCCATTATGCCTCCCTACGCACAATTAGCAGCCCAGGTAACCACATGTAAACCTGAAGATGAGTTGGTCCAGGAGCTGCAAAGAGTGGGGTGGGCTGACCCCTGGCTTCTGGAGTATCAAGCACTCCTGACCCAGAGAGAGGGGTTAGTGTGGAAGGGCAACAAACTGTATGTCCCGCATGCATTTAGACTGAAGGTGCTGTGGAAGTGCCATGATGTCAAGCAGGCTGGCCATTTTGGGTTCCTCAAAACCTTGCACCTAGTGAAGTGCCAATTTTGGTGACCCCGGATGAAGACAGAGCTAGAGACATGCATAAGAGACTGCCCCATGTGTGCTACCACAAAGCCTCGCATGGGAAAGCCTCCTGGGTCATTGCAGCACGTGGCAGACCCATCACCACCGTGGGAAGACATAGCCATGGACTTCGTTGTAGAACTGCCAGAAAGCAACAGCTGCGTGGTCATATGGACAGTGGTTGAACTCTTCTCTAGACAAGTCCACTTCATCCCATGCAACGGGTTGCCGTCCACCCAGAAATTAGCAAAGATGTTTGTATCACAAGTTTACTGTCTGCATGGGGTGCCTCAGCAAATAACATCAGACTGGGGGGTGCAATTCACCACACACCTTTGGAGGGAGTTTGTCTACTTAATCAGGTCATCCCAGGGGCTTAGCTCAGCCTTCCACCTAAGTACCAATGGGGCGGCTGAATGAGCCAATGTGATGGTTGAACGGTACCTGTGATGTTATGTCTCATACCAGCAGACGAACTGGGTGGACTTATTGCTATTTGCAGAAGTGGTGTATAATAACGTGGTCCACAGTAGCACTGGATTCGCCCCTTTCCAGATGGTCCATGGGGTGGATTTTGTCCCAAATCCTGAGTGCCCTCAGGGGGGTCCTTTCCCTATGTCAACCCCAAGAGTGGATAAACCACATACAGGGGGCCTGGGGGCCTGTAAAAACAGCATTAACAAAAGCAGCAGAAGCCTATAAAGCCCAAGCTGATAAGAAACGGGCTCCCCACAAACCATTCCGGGTGGGGGATATGGTGTATCTGTCCACTAAATACTTATGCCTGAAAATGCCCTGCAAAATTTAGGCCCAAAGTTTATAGGACCATTCCTGATAGTACGGGTAATTAGCCTGGTTACTGTGGAACTGAAACTGCCTCATCTCTTGGGGAGGGTGCACCCAGTATTCCATAGCTAAAGCCAGTGCAAGAGTCCTCCTTGCGGCCTGTTACATGGTTACCGGGTCCTGTCGTAGGGGATCAGTATGAGATTGACGAGGTGTTGGATTCTCAACTCCACCGGGGTCAATTGCAGTACTTGGTATGCTGGAAGGGGTAGCCTGCCATAGACACATCATGGGTGGGAGAAAAAAACATAAAAGCCCCTTGTTTGCTTAGGCCAGACATGTTAAACACAAGGCCCGGGGGCCAGATGCAGCCTGCAAAGTGATTTCATGTGGCCTGCGAAGCCATCCTGGAAACAGTGAGGGAACGGCCTCTGCTGCCTTGGCCCTGGCCCAGGCCAGCCGGGAGCCAATGTACAATTTTGTGCTGGCCATCTATGCTGAAACGTATTCAGTCTTAGCTCCACAAGGCCGTCTGAAACCAGCGAGGAACCAGCCCCTGTTGCGTCGGCCCTGCCCCCTGGATGCATGCTGGGGAGGTGTCACCATTTGTGAGGAATGAAGAAATGCACTATCGCTTGGAAGTGGCCAGCAAATGGCCCTCGCCTACTTCACATATTTGGCTTGATGGGCTCCGGGGAAGGGGTTTCTGCAGGCAGCGGGGCATTGTCCTCACAGTGCTGAGAGAGTGAGTCAGGTGGCACAAATCCAAAAAAAAGCACGACGACACCCAACCCCAGCGTGCCCGGTTTCTCCAGTTAGCAGGGTGCTCTCCGCACAGCACCAAGTGCCTGAGCTGGGTGGTGCGAATCCAAAAAGAAGCATGAGGCTGCCCAGCTCCCACCCTGCCTGGTTTCGGCAGGCAGTGGGGCGCTCTCCTCACAGTGCCAAGAGCTGAGCTAGGTGGCACGAATCTGATGAGAAGTGCAATGCTGCCTAGCCCCCCAGCCTGCCCAGTTTCAGCAGGGAGCAAGGTGCAAAGCTGACAAGCTTCGCACTTCCCGGCTCAACCTCTTGGTGCTGTGAGAAGAGTGCCCCACTGCCTGCTGAAACCGGGCAGGCTGGGGGTTGAGCGGCATTGTGCATGTAACATTGACTGTTGACTCTCACGCTGCTCATGGCATCCCCTCCCCCAAAGCCCACCAAGCCAGATATGTGAAGTAGGTGAGGGCCGTGTGCTGGCCACTTCCAGGTGATGGTGCATTTCTTCATTCCTCACGAAGGGTGACACCTCCCCAGCTGCGTTTCTTGCTTGATTTTCTCCCTCCCTCATCTCAAATATTTCCCCACCACTCTGTACTTAGAAAAGGAAGAAAGGAAAGAAGGAAAGGGAGGGTCTGAGGGAAGTCCTGCCTTAGTCCTGCCCTGCTGCCCTTTCACCATCCCCTTGCCCCCTCCTCCTGGCCTATCCTGAGGTCTCCCATCCTATTGCTAAGGAAGCTTTGGATACAAAGCTTGGTCTCCTCCCATGGAGAGGGAATGGGCCTCCCCCTGACTTTGCCTTCGTACCCATCATGAGCAACCTGGCTAAGGAGAGCAAGCAGAGCAGTAGCAGCCTTGAGGAGGAGGTAAGTGCAGCTGTGTGGCGGGTGAGCTGGAGACATACGTGCGCTGCACTTGCATGCTTTGGAGACATCTTGGGAGTACGCTCCATGACTCCCAGTCGTGGAGACATTGTTTGTCTTGTTTGTCCTTTATGGACAAAGCTAAGTTGTTGTAATTCTTGCTTGTCTGGAACACTGTTGCTTCCAAAACAGGTTTGGTTGTCACAAGCATGCAGTGTTCTAGGTGTGGTTGGAACACTGTTGCTTCCAAAACAGGTTTGGCTGTCACAAGCGTGCAGTGTTCTAGGTGTGGTTTTAGGTGAGGTGCTGTTCCATTACTGGGAATGGAGATTTTTGAGATGCTCACCTGGGTTGGGGTTTGCGATTGATCAACACAAACCGTCCCTCCTATGGCCCATCCGAGTTCCGTCTTAATGGCTACTGGGGTTCCTGGTGGACCTTTGATTCTTTCATCAGAGCCAATGGACTCTGGTGCATCTCTTCCCACCATGAGTAGGATTTCAGCTTCAGGATCTAGAGGAGGGATTAAATCGGCTATGTGTGCTAAGTGAGGTATTTTTCTTGCTGCCTCTGGTGTTGAGATTTCGCTGCAAACATCTGGTAAGGTCTCCCATTCTAATACTGATGGTAACTAGAAATGTGAACGTTCATCTATCGCTTCTATGCATAGACCAGTGATTTTCCTCCCCACTGTGTGCATTGGTACTGTGCACGTATTTATTGCAAAATGCTTCAGTTCACTCGGGAGGTCAAAGAGGTCGAAAAGGCGGGCTTAGCTATAGTAATTTTGCTGTGTGAGTCTAGTATGGCGTACATCTTTACGGCCCTTTCAGGTTGCCCGTCGGGGTAGACCTTTGCAAGACAGACGGGTGAGCATGAAGGAGGGCATGGTGAGTCGCCGCATATATCTGTGTAGTACGTCCCGTACTGTTTTGGCTGCTCTTCGGAGTCAGTTTGAGTCTCCGTCATTGAAGTCGCTTGTTGTGTCTCCTCAGAGGGCTTCTTAGTTTCTAGATGTAAGGCTGCTGGGTGCTTGTTACAGTCGCACAGGTGGCATTTCACCCTGACTGTACAATCCCTGGCCATGTGATCTATAGAGTCACAGCATTTGAAGCATATCCTATGCTCTTTGAGTAGGGTCTTTCGATCATCTAGGGATTTTTTCCTAAATTCTCTGCAATCATTTAGAGAGTGAGAGGACTTGTGCATTGGACAAGTCAGGCCTTTTTTAGTTGGACGAGGGTTCGAATGAACACTTTTCAGTATTCGTTCATCTGGAGACTTCTTTGGGCGAGGCGTGATGTCTGTTTTGTACAATGAAAAGGTGGTTCTGTCCCTCGTAGTTTGGACAGGTCCCTTCGCTTGGTTGTTGGGAAGTGTGCTTTTCTGATGGAGAGGTATAGGGGGTTGTTGTAGTGATCAGCCTGGTCACTGATAAATTCAGCGAGAACCGCAAAGGGGGGAATTTTGTTTTGGTTGCTTTTCCTGTAAGCTCGAGAAAGCTCAATCCATTGTTCACATATCAACCGTGGTAGTTTTTGGATGATAGGATTTTGTGTCCTAAACAGGTCAAGGCAAGCTAATCCCGGCAAGGTAGGATCCTGTTCTGCTTTCTGTAGTTGAGTAATGAGTGACGAGAAAGGCTTCAGCTGTTGACGTTCGTTGATTCTTATGTCGGGGAAACTGAGAACGTGGTCCAGGAGCGAGGACTCCGTCACTGTGGGTTCACCGTAGCCCTTGTCAAGTGTGGCCCAAGTCTTTGCAAGGCCGATGTCCGGGTCGCCCAAATGGGATGTGAAGATGTTGTACACAGTGATTACGGATTTTGGGCCTAGCCAGGCTGTCAGCTGGATGAATTCCTCATCTGGTCCAGCCCTTTCTTCGTTGATGGCGCACTTGAAGATGTGCTTCCACAATAAGTAGTCTTTCCCAGGTTTGTCGGAGAATCTTCGTACGCCTCTGGCTGCCAAGTCCAACCTTCTTCCAACGTACATTGGAGGATGCGTCGACCCCATGTGTGGGCTGTAGCTTGGTGGAGGTGGTGCATTCCTTCCGGGAGCGGGGGCGTTCGCCATGGCTGGCTGGTAACTTCCTTCAGCGTATTGTTGGTTGAGGGTATTTTGCCATGTCATGTGCAAGGGACCTTGTTGGCTTGGTCTGAACTCCTCTGCTCTGGCGTTGAGCTGAGGGAACCCAGGTTCCTGCTTGCTTACTTTTGGAGGGTCTGTCTTTCTGGCAGGGCATAGCTAGCTCCCTGGTAGGTTGGCACAGCTGATGTTCGAGACTCTCCTCTGTGATCAGGTCGGGTGGCAGTTCCTTGGGATGCTGCCTCCTGTTGGTGGAGCAGGGACTCTAGTATGGCTCAAGCTCTTTCAATCTCTTCCCCGAGCAATGGCTGGTTCTGCTGTAGGGCCGTTGATGCTGCAGGTGGATCCATCTGATTGCTATCGGTGGTATGGTTCGGCAGGTTCTGTGGGGCAACAATGGTGGAAAGATCTTGTGGCACTGCCCGCCATGTAGCCGTTGCCATTGCTGGTGGACCCATCCAGTTGCCATCAAGGGTGTGGTTCAGTGGGTTCAATGGGCAGCAACAGTGGGAAGATCTTGTGACCTAGGTGTCGCAACATCAACTCTGTGACTGGTGCATCTGGTCATTGAGATTCTTCGGTTCGTCTACTCGGTCTTGGGGGGCTTGTGGCTGGCTGTGGCGTTCTCACCTGGTCATGCTGAAACACACTTTGGTTATCTACACAGGCCTGTACTCGACTATGCCACTCTTCATTTTCCAGTTGTTCCCTATTGGGTAGGAAAATGGTGTGCTAGAGTGTTCTCTGAAGGCCTTCTGCTCTAGCCATTTTGTCTACCATATCTCTTTGGCTTTGAACAAGTTCAAGCTCTTCTTGGGCATCCGTTCTTTTGGCCTTCATTTTAGCTGCTATAGCCTTTTGTTTGGCTTCCATTTGAGCTGCTTCATTTTCTCGATCGGCCTTCTCTCTGGCAGCTTCAGTTTCTCGATTGGCCTTCATTCTGGCAGCTTCAGCTTCTCGATCAGCCTTCATTCTGGCAGCTTCAACTTTTTGGTTGTTCTTCATTTTGATTGCTTTGGCTTCTAGCTTGGCCTCTATTTCAGCTTCTTCAAGTTCTATAGCTGTCAGTTACTTCTTTTTCTGCTGCTCCTCTTGTGCTACGCGAAAGACTGCTTCAGCAGCTTTAGCATCAATGATTACTTGTTCTGCATGTGAAATTCTGGATGCTTGGCTATGACGGGAAAATGCTTTCGAAAGGCGGGAGATGCCTGTGACATGAGATTGTTGTGACATGCTGGAATGCGCCTTGGAGATATGGCGAAAGGATGAGGCCTTTTCAGACATGTGAGATGGAGCCACATGTGCCCATTATGATGGTGCATGTGAGGAGCGGGAAACTTTGGACTAGGCCCTGTCGACCGGTCTGCCTCTCTGGCAAGGCTCGGGCTGTGGGGAACCCTGTGAGCTCTCTAGAAGCTTCTTATGTTCCTCGTTTAGTAGCTTGAGGCTTTGCATCTCGCTAACAAATCTCGAGTCTCTTAATTGTTCCTGAATGTCCTTGGGTTGCCGTTCAGAGTCCATCCATTGCGTATAGGCATCTTCCTTATCTCCTTCCACTGCGTGCGCATGTTCTGGGGAGAGTTCCTCCTTCTGTTCTTGGTAGAGTTTGTATAATCTCTCCCAGCATCTTTCATTGCATTTGTAGACGGTGTCCCATTTCTCCATCAGATGTGAGTGCATGGCTTCTGTAGGCTTTCTTTGTTGCCTCAGGTCATAGGGCACCTGAGACATTTTTGGCCTTGCTGAGGCTTGAGCATCAGCCTCTGTGTGCAAGTCAAGGTTGACTGTTTGCAGCATTTCTCCTTGACCAGCTGGTTGGGGTATCTCATCTAGGCTGGTTGGTTGAACCCCTTCTGCTAGACCAGTGGGACACTCTGCCATGGCTAGGGTAGGTTCAGTGTTCTTCCCAACTATTATGAAGCAAATTTGAAGAACTTCTCTCTTTGGCCACTAGGGGTCACTGCTTGCAGATCAGCTGCTGGGTGCTGTCTATGGGTGGAGGCGCCATTGGGTGCGTTCTCCTGCGTTTGTGGGTACTTCAGCGCAATTCACCCTTTCACCATGAGGGGGTCACTTGCTGTGGGTCAGCTACCAGGGTACTCTTCCATTGAGGTACACCCTTTGTCCACTAGAGGGCTTTCTCTGGGCGTGATTAAAGGCTTGCGTGTAATTCCTCCTTTAACCACTAGAGGGCATCTGAAGAAAGGCCAGCCAAATTCTTCCTATTACCACATTACTGCTAGTGGCCACTGAGAGAATGTAGAGTTACAAAACTCCCACCTGGCCATTAAGTTGCAGGCTGGGACCCCTTGGTCATCAGCTTGTGATAATAAGCAAGGACAATTGGCTCTGCTTTCTACTCCTTAATTTCCCTCAAACTGGAACAACTTGGTCTTCAGCTTGAGTGAGTGAATACTTTGGCAAAGTTCACTCTGTGCCCTCTAGGGGGTGTTGGTAGCTTGGGATAAATTTAAGTAACTTGCTCTTTAACTAACAGATTCACTCTGCGTAGTTAGTGATCCGAGCAGTGAAGTACCTTCTTCCCCTCTAAGGGGTGCTCTTAGCTTGGCTTGATATAAGCCTGCTATGTGCTAAATTAATTATCAAGTTGTTATAATCCAACATAATCAAATTCAAATTTAACAGGATGTCATATGCAGATTGGCCACCAGGGGGTGCTACTGCATTGCTATTGGGGTTGGTTCTGCCTCTGAAACCAGATGCCTTCTTATTCCATTGACATTGGTTGAAATTCCAAAGGGAGGGGGAAGTTTAGCTTCTTCCTTCCAGTGCTGTGTTAGCTGACAAGATTAAATCTGATCACTTCCTTTGGCAAATTAGCTGCTCACAGAATTCAAGAAAGCACGTTCTTGGCAGCAAGCTGTTTGAACAAAGACATCTTTCCATTGGGTCTAGCTACATAGGCAGTAATCTCTGTGATCGTTTAGAAGCAAACAAACACTCTTCTCATCAATGCTGGGTCACTATAGCAACAAATGGTTTTATTGTCATGGCATCTGGGGCCAGAAGGGGAGAATGGCTTTGCAAAAGGCAATCAGCCTTCCTTGGCTAGCAAACTCATGAAGAAGAAACAGATTTGTTTTTGCCTCGCTACACTTGAAGGCAGTGAAGAGTTAATTGCCTGCCTTTGGTTACATTCCAAAGTAGAATATAATAAAGTGAGGGGTATTACCCTTTCCAAGCCTTTATCTGAATTTTAGAGGCAGTAATTAAACAGTTCTTTGTTTCAGGCTGTTTAATTCACTGGCAAAGAAAGGAGGGGGGATAAAGCCCAAAGCTCCTTTTGGTGTTAGAATCCAAACGTTACATGCAAGAAATAAGAGTGCAGATTTTTCCTTTTCTACTTAGTGAGATAGACATCAAAATATCTCTTTGACTTAAACTTTGGCTTGTAAACAGATCCTAAGACAAACTTAGCAGAAGCATCCAAACAAGACACAAAGCACTTTATAACTTTTACTTTTCTTTAAAACGTTGGCTAGCATGCAGAGTTTGACTAGTAATGAATCCTTGCCAGCAGAGGCTTGTCAATATGCAGATAAACTTTGTCATGCAGTGGCTACTTGCAGAGTTAACAGCAAATTAACAAAACAATGCATCTGAATCACACCTTCTTTGAAACGCTGTTTGCCAAACAGACACACTGACTTTGCTTTGCAGGCGTTTAGTGGGAGACTGGCCCCATCAATTACTGTTGCAGGTGATTGAAGGAATGTAGCCACATCCAATTACTATTTGCCTTTATAAAGCTGATATGAGTTCTGAGCATCCTTTTACTATTCTGACTCTGAGTTAAAAACACCTTTTTTAAAATCAAGTCAGACAGATAACTCAATAGAAATGATTTCATAACAAAAATATATTTTAATCAGAAAGATTACTTGTATTCATGCTGTGGTTCTGGAAAATACATCTTTTGTCCATTCCTATAGGTCAGTGGTTCTCAACCTTTTTAATGCCGCAACCCCCAACCAGTCATAAGTCGAGGACTTCCCAACCGGTTGTAAGTCGAGGACTTTCCTGCCCGGGAGCGCCGCGCATGCGTGGTGCTGCCCCCTGCGCCGGCCAGCCATTCGCCAGCAACAACGGCGCAGGGCGACCACTGGCTGGGCCACCAGCTGGCCCAGCCCAAGGGAGGTAAGGCACCCGCCGGGCCCCATGCGCATCAGCAACCCTCCCTGCACCCGCTGCTACTCCGCTAGCTTTACCTTGGCCACCACCCATTCGGGGGGGCGGCAGGCAGGCCCAGGTTCTCCTGGGTGGCAGCAGCAAGCAGCAATGATGGTGTAGGGCGACCACCAGCTGGGCCACCAGCTGGCCCAGCCCAAGGGAGGCAAGGCACCCGCCGGGCCCCACACATGCCAGCAACCCTCCCTGCGCCTGCCGGCCTCCCATCTCCCACCCCTGGCCCTCTTTTACTTACATTTTTAGTAGTTGCTCAGCAGGGAGGAGTGGAAAATTCCAGATAGCTCGCCTTCGCTGCAGACAACTTGCAGCACCGTTTGCAGACTGGGGCTTTTGACGGGCTCAGCAGGGCAGAGACAGCCTGGACAAGTCCTATTGGCTTTTGAAAGCCAATAGAATTAGACTCTATTCAAGTGTCTATTCTATTGGCTTTTAAAAGCCAATAGAATAAGAGGGAGTAGCACAGCTAAGGAAAAGGGGGAAAAATGGCGGACTGCGTTTTTTGGCGACCCCCGTGAAATGGTCGTTCGACCCCCAAAGGGGTTGTGACCCACAGGTTGAGAACCGCTGCTATAGGTAAAAGGATGATACTCTCTTCCATACCATTTTTATAATGGCGCAGGCTCATCGGGTGACATCTGATGAGCCCATGCTTCTTTCAGACAAAGACATTCCAATCTGGCTTGTGTCCAGGAAGTCTCCCAATGCCTTTTAGAAACTCCCCCCACTGACCCATCAACAAACCCAGCATTTAACCCAATAACTGCCAGATATTCTAACATACTGATACATGCTCACTAGTTAGGGTTACATAGAGCTATACGGTTCAGAATACCCCTTCAATTTTTAGTGTATCTAAAAGACTAGGATTTTGCTCAAGCTAAGTTACTACTATTAATGTTACTGTGCACTGTGTGGCTTTAAATTACAAGAAGGCATTTTATTAATCTTTTGGGACATTTACCACTGGCATACCATTTAGTTATATGAGTGGAAATGTCAGGTTTCTATGTAGAATGACATTGGCCCAATAAAACAAAATTTGGTTGCTTGTAAAAGATTGAATTATTTTTAAGAAGTATTCAGACTCTGAGATGTTGCTTGATAAAGAAACAGAGAAAACCAGAAGTTGCCTTTAAGCTTTATGTTTTTATTCAGCTGAACAAAGACGGGCTCCTCTAAAAGGGAGAAGCCCCAAATGACAGAAAATCCCTATTTTTATGCTTTTTGATTACATAAGCAACCCACCAGCAAAGCTGACACATATAAGGTAAAGATTTCACCCAGAAAGGCTGCCACACTATAGATAAGAAGGGAGAAAGCAGAAGTAGCTAAAAATGTTCCCTTTGGGTGTTTCCCTAAAGACACCGTATGTTCCCGGGTGGGCTGGGACATGGGGTGTTTTCCTTGCTGTCCTTTCATGATCCTGCATCCATGACTCTGCAAGTGCCCAAGAACAGCAGGGCCATCTGCACATATTCACAATTCATACTTCCTATGCTGTCCCCTAATTCTGGGTCAACATAATCCCCCCTTTCATATGTTGAGCAATGCACAGCAGTATGATCATCAAACTGGATAGACACAGGATAAGCTTCTGCAGTATGAATTATGCCTAAGATGGACGCTTATGCCTGAGCGTCCGATGCTTGGGTCCAGGAGATGAGGTTTGGGGAGCCCACCCAGGGGGTAGAATTCCATCAAACACCCCTGGGTGGGTACCGGAAAACGCTGCCGACCATCTGGTGGTGTAACAGGGCTTCCAGGAGTCTGGACTGAGCTGGGGCGAGCAGAGGCATCAGCAGCTATGCGCAGCGTCTCTGGAAATGCCGAAGCCTCGGAGAATTATGTGGATTGGAGCCGGGAGTTGGCGTGGCTGGAAAGACCGGAGTAATGGAGCTGCGGTGGGTTGAGAGCTCCGCAGGGGGAGAGCCGGTTGGCCTCCCCCCCTCAATGACAGCTGAGGAGCCCCGCAGGGGGAGAGCCGGCTGGCCCCCCTCCCCTTGAGAGGAGGAGAGCCCGGAGCAGCGGAGCGATGGGGCGACGAGGGTGAGAGCCTCGCGGGGGAGAGCCGGCTGGCCTCCCACCTCAATGACAGCTGAGGAAGCGACGAGGCGAGGACATGCTGGAGCCTCGCGGCCCCACCTCACCCCAAGACCACATGGAGAGGAGGCAGCTTTTTGAGTAGGGCACCGGCAGGTGGGAGATGTCGGTGGGTCCCGATGGGGGGAGGGGGATCTGACTAACCTTCTCCTTCAAGGCCCCCCCTCCGAAATGGATGATTGGGCTGCAATCTCAGACAATCTTTTTGTGGATGCTGGCAGGTGAGAGCTGTCTGCACTGAACATCTGGGGGGAGATAAGTGGATTTTCACCCTCCACCAAATAGATATGACTGTGGTTGCGGAAGAATCCAAGGCCCAGGGAAAACTTGAACTGTCCAGCCAAATGGGACATTACATCTGCCCAAAGACTATCATGGATAAACCCTCATCACTGTGTGTTACCCAAGTTGTGATTATGACGCATAAATGCAGGATAAGGCGAGCCTTCTTGCACTGTGAGATGCCTCCCTCTCGCGGAAATGGCCTGCATGTCTTTCAAAGGCCTACCTTGATGACGGATTTTGGAATCCCGAGAGGTGGCATGTTCAAAAAAAGGGGCTATGGAGGTTTTTAAGTAGGGGTTTTAAATGTCTTTTAAGGGGCTCTGGGGTGGGGGGGTGGGAAGATTAGTGATAGCAATGGAGTAGGCCTGGGAGGAGGTCTACGGGATAGGAGAGGGTTAGTGGGAGGGAATAAGGAGGAGGAGAAACATGGGCCAGGCAACAGGTGGGACCGGAACCACGAGGTTGCGGATTGGGGGGGGCAGAGGTGATTCAGTTCCCATCGGTTTTGTAAGTGGGAGGGGCAGATATGGCGGGAGCAGGGGGCCATATCAATTTGTGGGAGCGCACCCCCGCTATCTTCGAGCGGTGCCGCGCTCCGACCCCCACGGCTCCACTTGTGATCTGGGTTGTTTGGAGCCAAAGGGCCCAGGCTGTAGGCTGGTGCTGTGCAACGCCAGGTCTGTGGTAAATAAGGCCCCCTTGATACAAGACCTAATTACGGAGGGGGCCGCAGACCTGGCGGGTATTATGGAGACCTGGTTGGGACCAGAGGGAGGTGTCCCTCTGGTGGAAATGTGCCCTCCAGGCTTCCTTGCATTTCACCAGCCGAGAGCTCAGGGCAGGGGTGGGGGAGTGGCGGTTGTGATTAGGGAAGGTCTCAGGCCCAGGGAGGTCACTGTTCCTCAGACGGCAGGCTGTGAATCCCTCCTTGTGAGGTGGGACCTTGGGGGTCCGAGGGCTGTGTTGCTCACGTACCTGGCTCCCTGCCACGTGTCAACCACCCTGCCAAGCTCCTGGGTGTCATCGCGGCAGTGGCGGTTGAGGTCCCCAGGCTGGTAGTCATGGGTGACTTCAATCTGCCATCTACGGGCGAGGCGTCTGGGGAGGTTTGGGAGTTCATGGCTTCCATGACAGCCATGGACCTGACCCAGGTAATTCAAGGTCCCACACACATGGGGGGAAACACGCTTGACCTGGTTTTTGTCTCTGGTCAGTGTCTGAGTGATCTGGATACGGGAAATATAGTTATTACACCTTTGTCATGGTCCGATCACTCTCTCCTATGCTTGGACTTTCAGACCGCTACACCCCGCCACAGGGAGGTGGAACCAATTGTTTGGTACCGCCCCAGGCGACTGATGGAACCCGAGAGGTTCCAGATGGAGCTTGGGCCAATACCGGAGGCTCTAACACACAACTCGGTCGGGGCGCTGGTAGCGGCCTGGAATAGGGCAGCTGCTGGTGCCTTGGATCGGGTTGTGCCTTTGCGGCGTCTGAACCAGCATGGTTCTCAATTGGCTCCCTGGTTCAACGGGGAGCTGAGGGAGATGAAGCACTGGAAAAGACGCCTAGAAAGCAGTTGGAGGGCAAGCCGCTCTGAGTCTGAACGAACATGGGTAAGAGACCATATTAGGACTTACCTAGTGGCAATAAGGGCAGAGAAGTGTTCTCACGTCACTGCCCTTATTGCATCATCGGATAATCGCCCAGCCTCCCTGTTTAGGGTAACCCGCTCCCTCCTTCAATGGGAGGTGAGGGGGGATCCCTTGGAGGGAAGAGCTGAGGATTTTGTGCAATATCTGAATGATAAAATCGCTCAGATTCGGGAAGACTTTAACTTCGATGAAGGGGGTCCAGCGGGAGTGGCTGAGGCCGGTCTTGAGACTGTTATCTGGGCTGAGTTTGACTCTGTGACACCTGATGACGTGGACAGGTTGCTGGGAGGACTTAGAGCAACCACATGTTTACAGGACCCGTGTCCCTCCTGGCTGGTACTGGCCTCCAGCGAGGTGACGTGAGGCTGGCTCCAGGCGATTACCAACGCTTCGTTGAGTGAGGGTGTTTTCCCTGCCACCCTGAAAGAGGCGGTGGTGCGACCCCTCCTCAAGAAGCCTGTCCTGGACCCGGCTGTTTTATCCAACTACCATCCTGTCTCCAACCTTCGCTTTGTTGCGAAGGTTGTTGAGAGTGTGGTTGCTCGACAGTTCTCTCAGCACCTGGAGGAATCGTCGTATCTGGATCTGCTCCAGTCGGGCTTCAGGCCAGGCTACAGCATGGAAACAGCTATGGTTGCATTGGTGGATGATCTCTGGCGGGCCCGGGACAGGGGTTGCTCCTCTGTCCTGGTGCTGCTGGACCTTTCAGTGGCTTTTGATACCATCGACCATGGTATCATGCTGCGCCGGTTGGAGGGGTTGGGCATAGGGGGCACCATGCTTCGGTGGTTCTCCTCCTTCCTCTCTGGCCGGACGCAGTTTGTGTTGACAGGGGGTCAGAGGTCGACCCCGAGGCCCCTTGATTGTGGGATGCCTCAGGGGTCGGTCCTCTCGCCCTTGTTGTTCAACATTTATGTGAAGTCACTGGGTGAGATCATCCGAGGTTTTGGGGTGGAATTCCATCAGTACGCTGATGATACTCAGCTGTAGATTTCCATCCCGAACCACCCAAATGAAGCATGCTGACCCAGTGCCTGGAGGCTGTGCTGATCTGTATGGGGAGGAACGGTCTCAAGCTCAACCCCTCCAAGACTGAGTGGCTGTGGTTACCGTTGTCCCGGTATAGCCAGCTGACTCCATCGCTGTCTATTGGGGGCAAGTCAGTGGCCCCCACGGGAAGGGCTCGCAACTTGGGAGTCCTCCTGGATTCACGGCTGTCCCTTGAGGACCATCTGACGGCTGTGGCCAGGAGGATGTTTTACCAGATTCGTCTGGTACGCCAGTTGCGCCCCTTCCTAGATCGGGACGCGCTACGCACAGTCACTCATGCCTTCGTCACTTCCAGACTGGACTACTGTAATGCTCTCTACATGGGGCTCCCCTTGAGGTGCACATGGAGGCTCCAACTGGCACAGAATGTGGCCGCGCGGGTGGTAGTGGGGGCGCCCTGGCGGGCACGAACAGCCTCCATCCTGCGCGAGCTGCACTGGCTGCCGGTGGTCTTCCAGGTGTGCTTCAAGGTGTTCGTCACCACCTTTAAAGCGCTCCATAGCATAGGACCCAGTTATTTACAAGACTGCCTTCTGCCAGCAAATACTTCCCACCGACCAGTTCGCTCCCACAGAGAGGGCCTCCTCAGGGTGCCATCGGCTAAGCAATGTCGGCTGGTGGCGCCCAGGGGGAGAGCCTTTTCTGTGGGGGCACCGACGATGTGGAACGAGCTCCCCCTGGAACTCCGGACGTGTCATGATCTCCGCACCTTCAGAAGAGAACTGAAGACTCATCTCTTCAATCAAGCTGGCCTGGCCTAGATCTCCTCGTTTTTGTTTTTTTTAAGTAAATTTTTAAACAAGATAGCTAGGGTTTTAAGAATGGGATTTTAATTGGTTTAGTGACAGCCTAGGTATTAATTTAATTCAGTTTTAAATATTTATTGTTATGTGTTTTAATCTGGCTGTAAACTGCCCCGAGTCCTATGGTAGAGGGGCGATATAAAAGTTTGAATAATAAATAAATAAATAAATAAGTATGTGGGCCACATCATTTAGGACAGGCAGAGGTGATTAGGGGCAAGCAGTGAAAGATATAACAGAAAAAGAGAACAAGGAACACCACAAAGAGAAGACCAATGAAGAATTTCTTAAACCATCCCTAGGAGTCAATTAGTAAGGAATGAGAATATACCACCGAAGACTCCCCATACAGCATCAGTAGAAATCCCCAGATCCTTAAGGTGATTCTTGATTCCTTCTTCCACGAGATGGATGGTATGACTAATATTAACTTGATAATCAGAAATAAAAGTGCAGCAATGTGAATGGACTAAAGCACACACACCAACTGTTGCTGCCAGTACCATATCCAATGTTTGGTGATTCTGTACTACTTCCTGTATTTTCCTTGTTCTTTATTGAGTTTTGTAAATGCCTGTATGGTGTGGTTAAACATTTCCTCAGTCCAGTCATCTAATTCTATAATAGATTCATAACTCAAACCAACCCCATAGCCAGGATTATTGTTCGTGCAATGGCATTTCCTAGGCCATGAGGTACAGGATGGTGTTCAATATGTTCAATGTTCTTCATGCTCAAGGTGGTCCTCGTCCATCAATTGTGGATGCAGAAGGTCCAATCATTATGTTGGATGATTTGGATTGAGGGAAAGCTAATTCCTACAGTGCATGTCCCTGACCATAAGCTGGCAAAGACTGGCCACAAAGGAACCACCAGTCTGGGTAGTTAGCAAGAGAAACACCTTGTTTGCCTTTTAACCCTGCAGGCATATAAGCTCTAACACAGCGGTTCTCAACCTTTTTCAGGCCGAAACCCCACCTGTGCCACTCATGTGCGGCGCGACCCTGACCTGCGCCGCGCATACGCGGCACGATGGCCCGCATCACGCATGTGCGGCGCGATGGCCCACATTGTGCATGTGCGGCGCGACGGCCCGCATTGTGCATGCGCAGCGCAACGGCCCGAACCGCGCATGCGCGGCGCGACGGGCCAAACTGCACATGCGCGGTGCATGCAATGCCCAAACCGCGGATGCACGGCGCGATGGGCCGAACCATGCATGTGTGGCGCGCACGCGATGGCCCGAACTGTGCATGCGTGGCGTGCGCATGACGGCCCAAACCGTGCATGCGCGGCACGCGCGCGACGGCCCGAACCGTGCATGTGCGGCACGATGGCCTGAACCGCGCATGCACGGCGCGACTCACAGGTTGAGAACCGCTGCTCTAACACGAGACATATAAGCCATAAGTCCCATTGCTGCAAATAGACTACAAAGAGCAGAGGGGTCCTTTTTGTAGTTGAGACCAAAGGTCTGATGACATTTATGCTACCCATTCCACTAACCTTCCATGTGACTATGAAAGGTGCATAGATCCCTAACTTATATCTGGAAGAAGAATTAAAATGAGTAAGGCAAGCTCCTGCAGGGTGCTCTATACGTGCCCCTAGTTTAGCAATCTGCAACTTTCCTGCCCCAAACAGGGAGTGCCTAGCCCCTTGTGACATTGATCATGCTGAACATAAGGGCTCCCAGGGGTGTAGCTTCCATGACCAATCCATGTGTACTAGTTGGGGGTAAGTGAGTGCATATCCAACAGCCCATTACATTCAAGAGCATAACCCACACCTGCACATTCTGAATGTGGGTGTTGGGAGCCCCAAATCCCTAAAGAGGGACTGGGAAATTGAGGACCAGTCTTACTGGGAAAGATGGGGAAGAATGTTTGTAGCTCCTCAGGCTATTCAGGCATAAACTTAGGTACCCCAAAATCAGAATGAAGAGGCAGCTGTTGTGCTTGTATATTGCCAACCAAAAATGTCATGACCCCCTCTTGTTGTCTGTCCTCACCTGGTGTCAGCATGTCAGATGCTGCCTTACCTTTGGGTTTATTGTTCAAAGCACCCTTGGAGGGTATGTCAGATTGTACAATTATAATCTGACCCATTCCAGTCCACAGCAGCACATGCTGTCCCCATAGTCATGTCACATATCATGACCAGAATCTGACCACAAACTTGATCAAACTTGACCACCCTTCCCATAATCCCCCCCGATAAGGGCAGAGCAAGCCTCCACAGAAGAAAGAAAGCTGCACCAGCTGAAGTCAAAAGAACAGCTAAGCATGAAGAAACCACAGTGGAGAAATCTGGGTGAGACTTTTCCCTCTCCCACCTATCCCAAACTATTTTTCCTGCAAAGAGCTAGCTTTTTGGATGACTTCCATGTTCTAAGAAAGCGACGTCTGTCTGTTTGGGGAAAAAAATACTTTAAACAAAACTACAGAATAGCACTTATTATATTTTGAACTTTTTGGATATTGGGCATCCTTGGAAAAATTTGTAATATAGAGCATTATTCTACTTACTATACTGAAGATATTTGCTTTTTTCTGTCTCTTTCTTCATCATTCTTAACGAGATAAAGGCTTTTAAAGTGCAAAGAAACAACTTTCTATAGCTCACTGAGGCCATCCTGTGGCAAAAATATTTACTGCAATTGTAATGTCTTTGCTTTGGTGTTTGAAGATGGTTTTGACCTTCAGAAATTAACAAGAAGAAAAGATAAAGGCTTGGAAACAGCTGTGGGTTGTGTTTGTGATTTAAAAATTGTGGAGGCGGATGTATATGGACTCTTAATAAATATAGTTTCGACAAAAACACTAAAAGACTCTTTTACTATGGAAATAGAAGACTTTTACCCACAGCTTGACTATGAGCTGATATTGGAAAAAATATTGGAAATGACAGAGGAGATGAAGTTATGAAGAAAAAGTAAAGATTATTTTGCAGAACCACAAACTGAGCCTCAAACTTTAAAAGATCAACCTATAGGCCAAGAAGAAGCCTATATGCAACAGTATACACAATCTGAGATGGAAGAAGAATTTACTGATCAATTGAATTCTGGACTGGATTATGAGCTGATATTGGAAAAAATATTGGAAATGACAGAGGAGATGAAGTCATGGAGAAAAACTAAAGACCATCTTGTAGAATCACAAGCCGAGCCCCAAATTTTAAAAGACCAATCTACAGGCCAAGAAGAAGCTTATATGCAACAGTGTATACAATTTGACATGGAAGAACTCACTGATCAATTGAACTTTAGAAAAATTCTAGACCCAAAATCCCAGATTGAGACTTTAAATGACTACTTTATAAATCAACTAACTACTACACAGAAGGATACTTCACAAGTCTATGTACAAACGGTGGAGAACTTTGAAGATCAAAAAATGATTATAAGTGAAGTACTCCCATTGCTAAAATCAACAGGAATTGACAGCCAGCCACGATCGATTGAAAATTATGACAACTTGGATAATCAAGCTGAAATTATAATATGGAATAAAATGGACTATATTGCTTACATGATATTGGAAGAAGGGGAAGAGAATTTTGATCAGATCGATTTGTTGATAAACATTAGTACTCAAATACTGAGATTTGATGACATAGATGTGACATTACGGAAACCAGCTTGGTATAGGAAAAAAAAAGCCAGAGTTAGATTTAAAAATGTGATTTAAAATTTTAATTATTGGGTCAAAAAGGCTTTAGAGATTTGGACTGATTTGATAATCTAATTGAGTAAATGAAAGCAGTAAAATAATAATTGGTGTAATAATATGTTTGTCTTAGATACGATAGTTAATTTGGTTGAGATTTAAATTTTACTTAACAGGTCGAAATGATTCTTTTTCTTTTGTTTTTTTACTCTGTTTATATAGAAAACTATTTTGTAATAGCAGAAGAATTAGAGAGACCTATGATAAGAGAATGAACAAAGACATGCAACAGAAATCAAGGAAAATAAAAAAGGTTTCTTCCAACACATTAACAAGGAAAAATAAGAAATAGTGATTCTCTCTCTCTCTCTCTCTCTTCTTCTATGCAACCACCTGGTATGTTTAAGATTTGTGCCTTCCCTAATTTGAGCTAACTGAGATTTATACTGGGAATGACCAGGATGTGTAAATCTAAAAGTTCTGTTTCCTTTTCTGTTCTTTTTTCCTTGTCTTTGTGTATATATTGTGTCGAGGTCTTTGTTTATGAGGTAAATGTGACTGTTAATGGTTTCTAATCCAAAGAGAAAAGAATTTTAAAATTCTGCTAGAAATTCTGCTTAAATTAAACCACCAAAAGTAAAATATCCTCACTTTGTTTGTCTGCCCAACAAACAGAGTAAAGAAAAATGTATTTGTTTGTCTGTTTTTTCTTCTTCCTTTCTCTCTCTGTACTCTTAACAACAGCCCAAAGTTAGCAGGAAGGAATGTTTTAAGTTTATCTGCTGAAAAAGTTTCACTCTTGCATTTACTGTATGTGTTGTAAATGGGTTTTATCTATCTATCCTTTTCCTGAAACATGACCAGCATTTTTCAAGTTGCAAGTCTTTAAGTCCTAACATGGTGCAAATGTTCAATTTCAGAAATGAGACCTTTCATTTTTGTTCTCTTATAAGAATCCAGCCCTTTTTTTGTCCTCATCTGGGATGTCCTCATTTTGTCTGCCCATCTGTTTCTTTAACCAGTGCAATATTAATGCCTTTTCAAACTCTGTCTGCAAGCTACCCCCCCAATTCTACTTCTCCTTTTCTTATCTTCTGTTCTCCATGCCTTTGTCTGCTTCTCCTGGAAGAATCTACTCAGAAAGGGGGGGGAGGAGATCTTGCTCTCATGTCTTTCAGCCCTACACAGATGACTCCCCATCCTTTGGAAGCAGAGCACACTGACCCAGATGTTGCCTCCATCCATTTGAGCTATGGAATTGGGTTTTGAATCCAGCCATCCACTAAAAAGACACCATGCAACCTGAGTGGAACAGATCTTCCCAAGTCCTACCATTCCCCCAGATGCCTGTGAGAGCTGCAGAGGAAGGAAGGAGCCCTGGAGCAATTGGTCCTGATGTGAAGCCTCAGAAGAAAATTAGGAAGACTATGGGGGGAGGGCAGAAACTCATTGTACGGTTTTCTTGTTGCCCCATTTTGTGTTGTAATTAAGCAGTTGAATGTATTTATGGAGTGATGGCATTTGGGAATAGTTGGCACAGCAAGTCCTGAACACCTTGGATTTCTGTCTGGTGGGAGGAAAATTTATCCAGAATGTTTGTATTGCCTGTTTGTATTAATAGCTGCACACACGCACACACACCATTCATAATCACACTGAGTCTTTCCCCTCCACCTACCTTCAGTAAAGTTCCCCAGGCTGTTTTTTTTTGCTCTGTGGCTCCAAAGCTTTGCATATACAACTTCTTGAAAATTCCAAGGGGGAGGGAACCAGGCCCCCTCAGGTGATTTGCAATTCATCTGCCCTGACTAGGAAAATAGCAGAAAAGAGATATCCAAACCTAAGCCCTGATTATCTTGCACTGGTGGACTCAGATTGGGAGTCCTAGGGCTCACTATGTACAATTTAAGAAAATTAATAGCCTGGCTTGCACACTGGCTAACCTCAACTGGACATTACAAACCTGGATGCACTGAACTAAGATGAAGACCCATGGCTGTGAAGAATTTTGAGAGGCATGTGCTTCAAAACCTAACTGGAAGCTCAAAGTGACATCCAACATTTAAAAAGAATTGGCACAGAATATTGGACACTATAAATTTCTTTTCCATCTAACAGAACTTTTGCCCTGACTTTAGACCTTCATGGTTGAACTCTATTAGTGCCTCCTTTTTTTTTTTGGCTTAACAGTTTAAAGCTTGTTTACCAAGTCTCCCTGATCAGATAAATTTTAATCTTGTGCCAGTAAGTGTGTCATTCACATACTTATGGCACAAAGAGGGGATTTGTGGGAAGTCAGCCCCCCCCCCGAGAAGGAAATATTAAAAGGGCAGAAAAATATATTTTCTCAAAGAATCTTAAAGAGGCAAAAAAGCATGCCCAGTTTTTCTTAATAGCCCCAGGTCTCCCTCCCCCAAACAGAAACCAACTCTGTAAAAATGCAGATAATCTTGTCAGAAAGACTGAAATTAGGAAACTGGGATTAGAAAGAAAGATTCCTAGAATCAACACCAAAAATCTAAGAATCATCAACCACAACCACAGGGAAGCAGGATATGACCCTTGGGACATAAAAGGATTAACCCAGCACTATCAGAATACCAGAAGGGCACACCCAGATTCAGGTCAAAATACATGACACAGGAAATACAAAGCCTCAAACAGGAACAGAAAACAACCTCAAGAGCCCCAGAGGGTATATAAACCCACTCCCTACATGTGCTCTCTCTCCTCTTTTCTTCCAGAGCCATCTTCCTGTCTGGCTCTCCTCTTCAATAAACTGCAACCTTCTTTCTAAAGCAGTCACCATGTTGTTTATCCCCGGCTTGGACTGAACCATGATGAAGACTTTTCTTCAACAGCCCAAAGACAGCAGGGCCATCTGCATATATTCACAATTCATACTTCCTATGCTGTTCCCTAATTCTGGGTCAACAGAGGTTGTCAAACAAGGTGGAAAAATTAACATTTGGAGTTTAATATGGATATTGACTTGAAACAAATTAAAGTTGAAACTTTGTCAGTGAACAGATTACTTTTAATTTACCTTTAAGTTAAACTCAATTTAATAAATAGATCTGATTAAACCTCAGATCTACCTCAGGTCTACATTTACATCTGACCAATACATAATTAATATATATTATTATTAATAATAATACTTCCAAATCATAAGACATTGGCTTTATTCTTATTCGTCCCATCTGCAGTTTGAATATAAAGTATAAAAGACTAAAAAGAGATTTTCGTAGACACCCCAGCCTTTGAACTACCCAAGGAACCAAAACAGCAAAATTTTGCTGTCAGGCAAGCTTCCACAGCAGCTGCCTTTCTTTCCTCTCACTTTGCTCTCTTTTTAACTTCACACCCCATCTTCTGTAAGGGAAGGCAAAAGGCTCACTCACCCTCTTCTGAAAGATGGTCTCCATGTTTATGTGTCTCCCACTGCCACCATCAGCTTCCATACCACATGGCTCAACCCAGCCAATCAAGCTATACTCTGGCTGTGGTGTTCCGGCACCTCATGGCTCCTCCTAGAGGAGATGGAGAACACCGGAGGGGACCCCGCTCGGGTGGGCTCACACTGTACCACCAGCGGGGCATTTTCAAAAGCAAACGAGGATAGGAAGGGCAACAATAGGAAAAAAATGCAACTCTGGAAAATCTATTGAAAAAAGATGCTGGAACGCTGTTCCGGTGGGTTCTATGACCAAAAAAGCCCTGGTTGTACTGATTTTTCAGAAGTCTGGCAGAGCTAGCATTGACTTTCTCTAATTGCATACCACATCAAAATATATGAGCAAGGAAGTTATAGGAAAGGCATGGAATTGGTCATTTTGGCAAGTGACAAGATTACTTTGTAACAGAAATAACTATGGTTTGAAATTCTATTCACAATTATATCGTGTGCCCGAACTGACAGAAAAAAGATGCTTTGTCATTGGTATTAATTGTAACATATTACTTGGTAGAATTGTTTTCTTCCCTTCCCAAAGCTAAAATCAACAATGGATTCAATTGCAGAGCTTTCAGCCACTCTTAAACCACCTCCCTGAAACTTTCAGAATAGGGTAATATTGTAGAACTGCATTTGCAGGCCTCTTTTTAAACTTAAAGAGTTAAAGACACCATTATATATGAGCTAAAATTTAAGGGCACTTGTCATTGCCTTTTATTTGCTGGGAAACACCACAATAAAATGACAGTTTGGTAGAATGCAAAAAAGACCATACCACTGGAATGCAAAAATCTACTTCAATTTGGAAAGATCTATCAGCAGAATCCTAAATGCTATGTCCTATGACTAGATGAAAATGTTTAACATTCCATGTCGGTCACATTTATTCAGCCATAAATTTGTTCCATCCTGTTTCCACAATAGTTCAAAATACTCTTTCTAAAAGCCTGCATTTTTTGAAAAATGCATATTTATTTCTGTTAATCTTTCAAATTTAGATACTGCCGATCTCATTATCTAAGTGACTCTGGGTGGTTTACAAATAAAATATATAGGTAAGTATTTTCATGCACATTTTGAATGCACGTTCCCTGATATACTTGTTTTTTTGGGGGGGGGGTTGGTAAGAGGTTTCCTTGTACATCAATTTTAATATAAATATAACTGAACCATCCCATACAATTTCTCCCATCACTATTTTTTTTTCAAATCTTAAATTTGTGCTTTCATACTGGGTGTTTCTAGTACTACCAATTTGAAGACTTTGTGAAACTATTCATGTTTTGCTTTGTAACAGATTATTTGTGGTAAGAAGTAAGATATTATAGTTAATAAAATAGGCAAAGGTTGTTGTCTTCAAAGCACTCATTATTTTTTTTATAAATGATCTAATTGCTTCATGAATGATGTAATTGCTTCATGAAACACTAATCTGGAGGTACTGACAAGCTTTGAATTCCAATTATACCATAATGTTCCTCATTTATTTAACTCTTTAGTCAGTGCCAAAATAATAATTTTAGAGGAATTTGAACATGGTGACCTCATGGTTAAAAAGGAGGTTTCCTGATCTCTATGCAAAAACTCAGTGAGGATAAAATGTGTCTGCTATTTTCTTTTATATGATTTATTAATGGCAATAAATAATTGTATCTGGATCATGGTGGTGCAATGGTTAAAATGCAGTATTGCAGGCTAATTTTGCTGATTGTCAACTGCCAACAGTTTGGCAGTTTGAGTCTCACTGGCTCAGGGTTGACTCAGCCTTCCATCCTTCCGAGATCAGTAAAATGAGGATCTAGATTGTTGGGGGTAATATGCTGTAAAGCACTATTGCTATTGGATGCAATTGACTAATTGCCTGATGATATATTTGTTTTGAAGACTTATAGTAATAATTCCAAAATGTTGATCTTTCTTTTAGAGACCACCGGTCAAGCTTGCTCAAAGTACGAGGGCAATTCGGAAAAAAACCTCTGTTTGGTTATCAATGACAGACACTTGCAGATACAGAACTTTATTAAACACATTAGAAAAATACAACATTACATTACTGTTTGACATAATTGCCATTCAAATTGAGGCACGTCATAAGGTCTTACAAGGTATGAAATTCCTTAGCAGTAGTCGTTTGGCGCCAAATCTGGACTACGGGGTGTGTGTGATCAAAACCTTCCCAACGGAACTGCTTCAAAAGTTCTTGGGTGCATCTAGTGGTGTGCCGGTGAGCATTATCATGAACCAATACCACACCAGAAGTGGTGCCATAGAAAATCCTGCCAAATGTGAAAATGTCAGAGGAGTACTGCTTGTGAAGTTCATGGAGTGTGGTTTGACTATCAATTCAGAAGTCTACTGTGAAATGTTACAAAAACTCAGATGAGCCACCCATAACAAGTGTCGGGGCATGCTGACTTCCAGTGTGGTGTTGTTCACGATGATGCTCCCACACACACCGCTAGATGTGCCCAAGAACTTTTGAAGCAGTTCCGTTGGGAAGTTTTTGATTACTCCCCCATAGTCCAGATTTGGTGCCAAGCGACTACTACTAAGGAATTTCAAACCTTGTAAGACATTATGACAAGTACCTCAATTTGAAAGGTGATTATGTCAAAAAATAATCTAATGTAGTTTTCTAATGTGTATAATAAAAGTTCTGTATCTGCAAGTGTCTGTCATTGATAACCAAATGGAGATTTATTTCCAAATTGCCCTCATACGCACTTTGACATTTCTGTGCTCCCTTCCACTAATTGTTTCCTAGTGCTAACACCATCCACAATTTCTTCTTCTGTAGCAACAAAATGATGCTATCCTAATTTTGGATGAGAAGCATAGTTAGAGAGTCAGTTTGAACTAGTGGTTAAAGCAGTAGACTAGAATCCGGGAGACCCTGTTCTAGTCCTGCCTTAGGTATGGAAATCAATAAGGCGACTTTGGGTCAGTCATTCTCTCAGCTCAACCCACCTCTCAGGGTTGTTACTGTGGGGAAAATGGGAAGAGGAATGTTCACTACTTTGAGTTATTTATAAAAATAATAAAGGTGGGATATAAATAAATAAATAAACCATGATTGAATTATTGGATATACCACTACTTCTTCTCTTTTTATCCTCCATCCTGTTATGAAGAAACCGAATAAAGTTAAAAGCAAAGTAGCACAGTCACAAGAGGAACTGAGTCATAAACAGCTATTTTCCCTACAATGTCTCTCTCCTTCCTTTCCTATCTTTATATAGGCAACAAATGCTGACTCCCAGATTCCTTTGTGCACTATTTGGGAAGTAATGGCCAGAAGGGATTGATTTGTCTTTAGTCCATTTCAGCCTAAACCAGTGAGGCAAGAGGGAAAGTGCTTACAGTACTGTCATCTCTACAGTCTAGAACTATGGCTGATAAACCACAGACTGAGCTCTGCTCTGAACAGCTCATAATGCAAAATAATAACCAACAAGGATGATCAGGGACTAGTGGGTAGGGAGCATACCCTTGTAGCAAGACACTTTCATCATCCTGAAATGCCCCCAAAGTACCATTCTAATCCCACAGGTAGTCCTTGCCTTACAACTATTTGTTTAACAACAGTTTGAAGTTACAATGATGCTGAAAAAAAAGTGATTTACACCCCATCCTTAAACTTGCAATCATCACACCATTTTTTTTAGCTTTTTTACATGTCCATCAACATGGTAAAAGGTTCACATTTCCAACATTCTAAATAATTTCTTTGGTGCTATGATACATCATTTTATAAAAATGTCCAATTCATGTGTATTTTCTCTTGCTTTTTCTTTTAAAATTCACTATTACAAAATATAAAATATCCTCTTACAAAAGCTTTATTTGCATCAAAACCATTCTTACTACTGAATCTTTATTAAGATTACTGAAAAAAATCTCTTAACCTCTTTTTGCAATCCTCTACTACCATATCCTTTTATAACAAAATCTCATTCAATCTCCACTAAAAGAGACATTTTTCCTTTTAAAAGATAATGTCACTGCATTGTGATCTGAGAAACCATTTGTTATAATATCTACACTTTATGAACACCAATAGCCAAAATGTTAGAGATCCAGATCATATCTATTCTTGGAAATGATCTATGTTTCTCAGAAAAATAAGAATAAGATTTTTATATCTCTATACATAACAAGCTCCAAATTATTTATTAAATCAAAAAGAATCTTTGGTTCTTTGCCTTGTATATTTTTAATATTTTTCTCAGAAGTTCTATCTATTTGTGGGGAAACCACCTCTTTCCACTGTCACAAGATGCTAATTTTCATACTGAAAGTCCAATAATCTATCCATAAGTCCTTTATAAAATCACCATTTGGAGAATATTTTTTCAATAACAAAGTATTAACCCCTTATAGATTAACTTTTACCCCAACATATCTGCCATGATCATCAGTCAATATAAGTTTTGGATACAGTGAAGCATTTATATAGAAAACAACTCAATTTCTTTTTTTTATTTTCTAGTATGTATTTCTTGTAAACAAATCACTTCTTATTTTAACTTTTTCTAATAATGATTTCAGTAGCCCAAATCCTGCTTTTTTTGTTTTTTATTTTATTTTACACATTTTTGAATCACCCATCTCCCTCAGAGATAGACCAGCATTCCTTTATTTTTATTCTCTTTCTTTACATCCCGTTTCTACATACTTTTTGTGACATTAACTATTTCATAGAGAATTTGTTCCTTCTCTGTCTACAATTACTCCATTTTATTTCTTTCACTTCCTTTCTTTTCTTGCATGTCCTTTTCCCCCAAGACCTCCTTGAAATTACTAAAAATTAGTTTTCCTCAGAACTTCCGGTTTGCCAATGCGGCCGCCATAGACATTTGGGAGGTGAGCTCCATCTTCCATGTCCGATTTCGCATCGCTGGGAGACCCTGGAAAGGGTCAAAAGTCACCCTGTAGGGGTGACAAGCAAGGAGGGGATCCCTGCTTAATCACAGGAGGGTGGTAGCCCTTCCATTGATCTGGGGCAGCCCTCCAAACCGGCTGATGAAAGACCAGCCATAGAAATATGGCTCATCACTAGGCTGCAGATAGCTGAAGTCAAATTTATCACCAGGCACCTACAAAGCAGCGCGGATGAGACTGGGTGAGATCTGAACCTCTCTTCAATCCTAATTATTTTTTCCACCTGTATAAGCTGCCCAAAGTATTCCCCCCCCCCGTGGAGAGAGGGAAAGGAAACTCTATCCCATCCTCTAAAAACAGCAGTGACTGACTATCCAGGGGAGTTTGAAGGATCTATGTAATGAAACTTTCCTGAGACAAAAACACCAGATTCGTGGACGGAAGCTAACATTACTTTGATACCTAAAGATGATACTGATTCTACACAAATAAAAAACTATAGACCAATATCATTATTAAATGTGGACTACAAAATCTTTTCTTCGATATTGGCAGAAAAATGAAGAAATTTCTAACAGAATTCATCCATACAGACCAAAATGGTTTCCTACCCAGGAGGCAAATAAAAAAATAACTTAAGGATTATCTTAAATGTCCTCGAATATTATGAAAACCACCCAGGAAAGCAGATGGCATTGATATTCCTCGATGCGCAAAAAGCCTTTGATAATCTAAATTGGCAATTTATGTTTCATCAGCTGATAGAAATGGACTTTGGCAACAATTTCATAAATGCAATCCAATCTATTTACAATAAACAAACAGCCAGGATACTTCTAAATGGTGATTATACAGAAAGCTTTGTCATTCAAAAAGGCACAAGACAAGGCTGTCCATTATCTCCCTTGCTATTTATTTTAACACTGGAAGTACTGGCTAGAAACATCAGACAGGATATGGAAATAAAAGGATTGGAGATAAAAGACCAAAAATATAAATTATAAATTATAAAAATATAAATTATAAGCCTTCGCAGATGATTTGGTCTTCATCTTGGAGGAGACATCTACTAAATTGCTACAGAAAATAGAAAAATTTGGAGAAGTGGCTGGTTTGAAAATAAACAGAGAAAAGACTAAGGTATTAACAAAGAACTTAACAGATAAACAGAAAACCTACTTTACAAAAGAGACAAGCTTACAAATAGCCAAAAAAGTTAAATACCTAGGCATATACCTTACACCAAGATGTACAACACTAAAAGAAGATAATTATGAAAGACTCCTGAAACAAATAAAATTAGACTTGGAAAAATGGAAAAACCTCCAACTTTCATTGTTAGGAAGAATAGCAATAGTGAAAATGAGTATTTTACTGAAACTACTTTTTCTATTCCAAACAATCCCTATAAAACTGGGGAAGATTTTTGTTGACGATTTAAATACAACAATATTAAAATTCATATGGCAAGGGAAGAAAGCACGAATTAAAATCAAGATGTTACAAGAAGCTAAAGATAGTGGAGGATTTGGACTTCCAGACTGGAGACTTTATTACCAAACAGTGATCTTACCATGGATTAAAGAATGGATAATGTTGAGAAACAAAAGACTTCTCTACCTAGGGGGGCATGACTTGCAATTGGGTTGGAATGCCTTTCTGTGGTATGGGAAAAATAAAATACACAGATACTTTCAACGCCATGCTGTGAGGAATGTACTCCTTTTAGAATGGGAGAGAATAAAACAAAAAAATTATACTAAAATACCAGAGTGGCTCTCAACAATGCAAGCCTTTGCCTACCCAAATCTAATTAACTATGATAAACTGGTCACCTATAAAGATATTTTGGATAACGACAGAAAACTCAAAGATAGGCAAGACTTACAACAACAAGGCATTGACTTATCATGGTCTCCTTACTTACAAATTAAAACAAGATATAAGAAAGATTTAAAGACAGTGGGATTTTATAAAAAACAGATAGAATTTGATCAAATACTTCTGAAAACAGATGAAAATTTGATTAAGAAACTTTATAGATTTCTGCTAAAATGGAAGATGGAAGAAGAATAAGTGAAAGAGACAATGATAGTATGGGCAAATTTTTTTTGGATATTCTATAGATTTAGAAGCTTGGTAAAAACTATGGTACAGAAACATCAAATTGACTAAAGCAGCTTCATATAAAGAAAATTTGTATAAAATGTTTTACAGATGGCACATGATACCAGTAAGGTTAGCAAAAATGTTTAAAATTTTTTCGAATAACTGTTGGAAATTTAAAGAAAAACCAGGCACTTATTATCACATCTGGTGGGTGTGCCCCAATGCAAAGAAATTCTGGCGTAAGATTCATATATGGCTGGAAAAGATAACTAAAATACACATAGAATTTAGGCCAGAATTTTTTTTGCTAGGAATACTAGGATCTAATTATGGGAAAGAGAATGAGTATTTAATATTACATATATTGACAGCTGTGAGAATAGCATTTGCCCAATACTGGAAAAATGGAGATGAGATTATAATTAGGAAAATTTTAGAATGTGCAGAAATGGACAGATTAGCGTTAGAGATTAAAGAGAAAGAAGACTCAGTCTATTATAAAACATGGGAAAACATTTATCAATGGTTAGCAAAATGAGATAATGAAACTGAAATTTATTAAGATGATTGATTTTTTCTCTTGATTAATTGATATGCTTTATCATTTTTGTTATCTTTGTTGACTACAGTTACTGATCATTATATTAGCCCCATGGAATACTTGTATCCAGATGATAGCTTGCTTGCTAAAGCGTGAAATGTTATTGGGGGCAACCCCATTCCCACCATAAACCCTCCCTTGAACCCTCCCTTGAACCCCACTATCCATAATGATCCTCGCTTTTCCCCACCCTGGAAAAAATTAATAAAATATTTAGAAATATGGCTTATCACTAGGCTGCAGATAGCCAAAGTCAAATTCACCACCAGGCACCTACTGGGTGAGATCTGAACCTCTCTTTAATCCTAATTATTTTTTCCACCTGTATAAGCTGCCCAAAGTATTTCTCCCCCCTGTGGAGAGAGGGAAAAGAAACTCTATCCCACCCTCTAAAAACAGCAGCGACTGACTATCCAAAGGAATTTAAAATACTGGAAAAAATAACTTGATTTTAACTGGATTCTTATCTTTCTAAAATTTGAGAACTAAAAGATTTCTTATTCTTATTGAAGATTTGGTTTTTTTACTTACAAAAAAGAAGTAAAATTGAGAAAGGATTACAAAAATTTTGGACTTAAAAAAACAAAAAAATTAAACGGTGTGGGCAACATCTTGTGGCTAAATCTGACACTACAACTTGTTTTTTTTTCAATCTTTTTTATTAGTTTCCCCCCCATATATGTAAATTTTCCAATCAACAAGTTGTCTGAAATTTGCTAAACTAATACATATTCAATTCCTAATCCTTGCTTCTTTTCTCTAAACAAGTATAAAATAAGTTCCAAATTTGGTAATGGTCTGTATCTTCTTTGTCTTTTAGTCTCATGGTTAATCTGTCCATTTCTGCACATTCCAAGACCTTCCTGATTATTTCTTCTTCTTGTGGCAAAGCTTCATTTTTCCAATATTGTGCAAAAATTATTCTTGCTGCTGTAGTAATATGTAAAATTAGATATAATTTCTGCTTATTAGTCTTTTCAGGTGTAATGCCTAATAAAAAGAGTTCAGGTTTAAAATCCACCTGTTCATCCAATATTTTTTCTAACCACATGTGTATATTTTTCCAATAAACCTTTGCCTTCCCACATGTCCACCAAATATGATAATACGAGCCTATATTATGTTTACATTTCCAACATCTATCTGGCATATTTTTAAACATTCTTGCTAGTCTTACTGGTGGAAGATGCCATCTATAAAACATTTTATACAAATTTTCTTTATAGGAAGTAGACATTGTCAGTTTATAATTTCTCTCCCATAACATTTGCCATTTTTCACTTGTTCACTTTCCATATCTAAAATTAACAAAAAATTATACATTTTCTTAATCAATTTCTCATCTGAGGTGAACAAAAGCTTATCAAACACATTTTGATCTTCATAAAATCCATACATTTTTACATCTTTTTCATATCTATTTAATATCTGTAAATGTGCCCACCAAGATAACTTAATTCCTAAGTTTTTCAATTCTTGTTTGGGTTTTAATTTTCCATGAGTATCTAAAATATCTTTATATGTCCATATTTTCTCAAAGTCCACTAGATTCGGATGTATAAATGCCTCCATCGTTGACAACCACCCTGGGATTTTAGTATATATTTTAGCTTTAATTTTTTTCCATACTGTTAGTAAAGCATTTCTAACAACATGATTTTGAAAATATTTATGGATTCTGTTTTTCCCATACCATAAAAAAGCATGCCACCCCAATTGTAGATCATGTCCTTTTAAGTACAATAACCTTTTGTTTCTAAGTGTTATCCACTCTTTCACCCAAGTTAACACCGAAGCTTGATAATACAATGTCCATTCTGGCAATCCAAAACCTCCATTCTCCTTAGTGTCTTGTAATGTTTTCATCTTAATTCTAGCTTTTTTCCCCTGCCAAATAAAATTCAAAACCAATGAATTTAAATTTTGAAAAAAAAAATTTCTCAAGTTTTATCGGAATTGTTTGAAATAAAAATAAAACCTTTGGCAGCACATTCATCTTTACTGTGGCAATTCTTCCTAATATTGATAATTGGAGATTTCTCCATCTTTCTAAATCCAATTTTATTTGCTTCAATAATCTTATGTAATTATCTTCTTTAATTGACGAACATCTAGCTGAAAGGTAAATACCTAAATACTTTTTTCACTATTTGTACCTCTGTTTTCTCTAATATTTCTCTAATATTTGTCTTTTTTGTTTATCTGTAAGATTCTTTACTATTACTTTAGTCTTATCTTTATTTATTTTTAATCCTGCCACTTCTCCATATTCTTCTATCTTTCCCCATTGTTTAGGAATCATCTCTAAAGGTTCTTCCAGAATAAATACTAAATCATCAGCAAATGCTTGTAATTTATATGTTTCATCTTTTACTTCCAATCCTTTAATTTCTATATCTTGCCTTATCCTTCTATTTAATACTTCCAAAGTAAAAATGAATAATAAAGGAGATAGTGGACATCCTTGTCTCGTACCTTTTTTATCTCAAAGCTCTCAGTATAATCTCCATTTACTATCACTTTTGCTGTCTGATTACTATAAATTGTTTTTATCATATTTATAAATTTTTTTTCCAAAATCCATTATTTGTAATTGTTGAATCATGAATTGCCAAGAAACATTATCAAATGCTTTTTGAGCATCCAAAAACACTAATGCTAATTGTTTCCCTGGGTGTAGTTCGGAATATTCTAATACGTCCATTATCACCCTTAGACACTACAACTTGTTATGGGCTAAAAGAGACTTGGCTTGAAGCCCAGACTATAGATAAGACTTTTGCAACCTTGGCAGATATCAGCTGTGAGAAGCCCAGCTTCTCAATGACAAAATTATTTTCATTCTCTGATTGTAAAGCTTTTAATTTAACACACCACTAAGAGAACATGGAAGAAGATCAGGAACAGATTCTTTTTATGTTGAAAGCAATTTATGAAACTATTCTTACAACTACTGATGACATAGGAAGCTACAGAAAAGAACAAGATGTCAGCCTGGATATACGAATCCAAACTTTGATTACAGCTAAAGAACCAACTACACAGAATATAATAGAAGAACAATTAAATACTATGATAGAAGATTCAACTTATCAACAAACACAGTTAATGGGAAACCCAGAATAGGGACTGACAATATTGAAAATGAAAAAGCCTTTTTATGTAAACCAAAAGAAACCTGAGGATCAAGAAGAAGAACAGACTGAAGGAAAGATAAACATTTCAGGACTTTGGTTAGCCTCCCCAAAAAATGGAGACTGGATGGCCTTTTTTTAAAATCTCAAACAACATATATAATAACAGAGGGGGAATTATTTGATTACTTAAAAGCACGGAGATGGAAGGCGAGTTGGCAAAGAAAAAAAGCTAGAATAAGGCTGAAGAAAATTGGGGTTTTGACTCAGTGAGGATTAAAATAGAATATACTTAAATAGACAAGATGTGTATTTTGAATACTAGATTTCATTATGAACTGAGATAAAGAAAACTTTGGTCATTTAAAACTTGGAAGTATAAATATCAAAAGTTAAATTTGAATATTGATTGGTTTATAAAGGTTGAATGTAAGTAATTAAGATATATATAAGCCAAAAATCTACTGATAAATGTAATAAACATGTTTTTACTTAGCTGATATAATAAGAATTGTACTAGCTTAAATATGAGATAGTAGACACTAAGTGAAAAAGAGAGGAAGTATTTGATGTTGAAAGAAGGGAAATTTTGGTTATTAAATTTAAGACATTTGGAAAGTAATAGAAAATAAGAGTGTTACACTGTATTATTAATTAGATGATGTAAGATGGTGAGAAATAGAATATATTCAAATAGATGTGTATCCTGAACACTGGATTTTGTGATGAATTGTGATAAAGGGAACTTTTGGTCATTTAAAACTTGGAAATTATAAATATTAAATGTTAAATTTAAATATTAATGGGAAACTAAAAATTGGGAAAAACTAATTAGGACATTGATTGTCTATAAAGACTGAATGTTAAAATAATCAGTAGATGTATAAGCTAAAAATTACTGATAAATGTAAGAATGTTATTTTTATTTAATTCATATAATAAGAATTGTATTAGTTTAAATATGAGACAGTAAATACTAAGGTGAAAAGAGAGGAAATATTTAATGTGGTAGTTTGAGACTTGCACTAAAGATGTTTGTATGTTACTGAATTTTTGATCAACCCAGCCGCCATGTTGCTTTTTAAATACTTAAATGTAAAATTAGAAAACCAATAAACCATTAAAAAAATAGTTTGCCTCATATTGAAAACTTCTTTGCAACCTTGGTCTTCCATTATAAACAATCATGCCAACTGTGCTTCTTTATTTTTTATTAATTTCTTGGATATTAATTACCATTCATATCTTTGCTTTTTATCAGATATGTTATCCTAATTTACATTTTATTTTTCCTACTAAAAAGCATTGATTGAACAAAGCTGTGATGGGCAGCTTCTATGAGCCATCTGGAGAAAAGCACAGAACAGGAAAGAGTATGACATGGAATGTAACAGAAGAAATGATTATGAACATGAATTAACAAATAAAATATGTTTGTTAAATTAACAGAAGGGGGAAGGATCAATTGATCATAAATATCAAGATGGACTGATATTATGAAGTGGAGCTGATGTACAGTATATGTGCGGGAAAGTGAACATATAGGATTAATTATGAAAAGAACTAACATGTACATCAAATGTTATGAAGTGGTCTCAGCTAAATTGCTCTGGTTGCATGAAAGTTGGAATCCCTTGACTATTTCTGCATACATGACAATATTTTCTAATTCTAGTGTAATTTCAGAGCATACTTAGTCAATGTGTTGGATTAAATAGAGTCTGCTCTTCTTTTTCAGAGTGAAAGTCTGAGTCACCCAACTCCTGGCGTTCACAAATAAGTCAAGAATAAAGACTGACATTTTGAGAAGCCTCTGATATTAAATACAACTTTATCCTTTATTACATTGCCCACTTATGTTGATAGCCATTACTAAAACACTGAACTCAACGTTTTTATCTATGTGCTATATTAAGAAACATTTCAATATCTATCCTCAATTTTCAGCCATTCAGTTTAATGGGCTCCGTTATAAAAGGAGAAGAATGTCTGAATATTTATTTTGTCCATACCATACATAATTTTATGTAACTCAGTCTCCATTACCTTTCTATTTTCGAAGCTATGAAAGCTTTGAAAATGTCATTTTCACTCCTATGGTAATTGGTCCAGTCCCTGATGTTTCTATGAGCAAATGGGAGGAATCCTGTCCAAAAGACTGAGAAATTGCTGCCATTTAGTATAAAATGCACTGTCCTACTGGAGCTAAGGTCTGACTCGGCAGACAGGCACAACCTCTGCTTTATGTGCTTAATTTTTTAAAAAATGTGCAGTTTGGTTCATTTCAGGAGGACATGTGCCAGAGATTATCCAATCAGTTGGTTGGAGCTGTTTGGTGATTGAGGCAGGAAGTTTCTGTTTGGCTCATATGAGTGTTATCTGAAGTAAATTACATGACAAATTTTATTCTTTTGTCAAAACTAATTGAACATTTTATTAATATAAATTCAAAATGTGCAGGGTTACCATAGGAATAATTGACACAACATCCTGGGCATGCAAACTCGAAGCAATCTTTCTACAATTAATGTAATAAAGTTACCTATCACATAGTCATCTTGGCTATCATTGCCATCATTTATGCTTTCTTTTATAAAGCACTTTCTTTTAGAACATTATTCTTCTAATATTCAATCAAGTGCAATCCAAATTCCTGTTGACCAAGCCAGGGGCTGTTCTAATGATTTCAGATAAGAGTCCTGAGCAGAGTTGTCCAGACAAGTGGAGGTTGGTTCTGACCCAAGTTGTCTGCTAGGGTCTGGCTGACTCACACAAAGGTCTCTGTAGAATATTCTGATATTCTTCCTCCCAAGAATTATCCTCAAATGTGGCCATGATAGTTTCTGCATGGAATTAATTAACATTGACAAAGCAAATTCAAGGAGGCAGGAAATTATTTCCAAAATTGGGAAATGTTTATTCTTTTGTGTTGATGGTGTGGGAAGTCAGCCCCCAGAGAAGGAAATATTAAAAGAGCAGAAAAATGTATTTCCTCCAAGGATCTTAAAGAGGCAGGAAAGCATGCCCAGTTTTCTTAATAGGCCCAGGTCTCCCTCCCCCTAGCAGAAGCTAGCTCTGTACAAATGCAGATGCAGACCATTCAGGAAAGTTGGAGCTAGAAGCTTCAGAAGACAAAGATGTAAAATCTACATACTCCATCCAAACTCTAAGAGTCATCATCCCCAGTCCAAGGGAAGCAGGATATGACCTTTGGTCATAATAGGATTAACCCATCACTATCAGAATACCAGAAAAGCACACTCAGACTCAGGTCAAAGTTCATGCCACAGGAACAGGAAGCAATTCAAAACAAAAGGCTCCAGAGGGCATAAAAACCCACTCCCTACATGTGCTGAGCCCTTTTCTCTCTCCTCTTTCCTGCCAGAACTATCTTTCTGTGTGGCTCTTCAATAAACTGCAACCTTCTTTCTAAAGAAGTCGCCATGTTATTTATCCCCGGCTTGGATGGAACCACGATTTAGACTTTTCTTTCCACAATTGGGCGACCCAGATGGGACTCCAAGTTAACCTCTCAAATGGACTGAGACTGGTAAGCCCCATCTTGCCGGCAGAAGATGCCTTGTGTCTGTGGATGGGTTTCCCAGGCCCTGCCCATGTGGAGCCAGGGTACTAAGGGAGATTTGGGTTTGAGCTCAAGGGCTGCTTTGGAAAGAAGGTGAAGGTGAGTACCTCTAAAATTTAATTTTAAAGCCCAGGGGAACAAAGGAAATGTGTTTATGTCTCTGTGTGTGAGTGAGAAGATCCTTTTTTTTCCACACTTGGATTTTGCTCCCTCTGGTCTTTCCTAACCGCAGAAAGGATCTGTTCAAGTGGCAGACCCTGGAAACATGGGGGATTTGGTCAGAGTGCAGGACCTTTTGTTAGGGAAAAGTGAGAAGCTGTGTGCAAATGGAATGGAATGAGTGAATGAGAGAATTGGATTTGGGTAACCAGCTGGTAAGGCCCTGTAAGCAAAGCTAATCTGTAGTAAGGGCCTGTACTATTACATAAAGCACAGGTTTTCCCAGACTTCTCCTAAGTCTGAAAACTGACAGGCGGGGTAATAGAAGGAGGACGTGTACCTGTTGCGACAGGTCCTCCTCGGACCCTTTTTCATCTGCAAAGTGACGGCAGGGAGTTCCCTAGGTAGGAAGGTCTTGTACTTCATTTAGGGAACTGAAGTATTCCTGGGCAATTTTTTTAGTGCCCCAAAACTGACAGGTGGGGCGGCAGGGATAGTATTGCTGAGAGCGGCTGGGAAGTGCTTCTTGGAACCCAACTGAGCTGATTGAACCCCACATCAGAAGGGGAACATGGGTAGCTGCAGTTTGAGGGTTGGAATTAGGACACTCATTGGAGATTTGCTCAAGGTGTGGGACAAGAGCCGAGTGCCTGTCCTGGATGGTATGAAAAAGGAAGCGAGCAAGAGAAATTTGTGAAGAATGGGCTTTGCTCGGGGTTTTGATGGGAACCCAATTTGGCTAAATAAAGGTACTTAAAGGGGAAATAACAAATAGTGATTCTCTCTCTCTCTCTCTCTCTCTCTCTCTCTCTCTCTCTCTCTCTCTCTCTCTCTCTCTCTCTCTCTCTCTCATTCTCTCTCTCTCTCTCTTCCTTCTATACAACCATGTGGTATGTTTAAGATTTTTGCCTTCCCTAATTTGAGTTAACTGAGATGTATGGTGGGAATGACTAGGATTTGTAAAACTAAGACTTCTGTTTCCTTTTCTGTTCTCTTGTCTTTGTATGTATATCTGTGTCAAAGTCTTTGTGTGTGAGGTAAATGTGACTGTTAACTGTCTCTAATTCAAAGATAAAGAATTTTAAAATTCTGCTAGAAATTCTGCTTAAAAGAAGCTACCCAAAGAAAATACCATCACTCTGTTTGTCTGGCCAACAAACAGAGTGAAGAAAAATGTGTGTGCTTGTTTGTTTTTCTTCTTCCTTTCTCTCTCTGTACTCTTGGTTTTAAAATATTTTATTAATTTTATAATTATAATTATAAACAAAAAAAAGAATCTAAATACAACTCAACTTAATACAATCATTTTCAACTTTTTCCCAACATGAAACAAAATATAAAAACTTGCATAAAATAATTAAAAAAGAAAAAAACTATAGGTGTTGCTCGGCAGCATCCCCCACCACATTACCCTCTTCTTCCTCCCTACCCTACTCCATCCCGCCACCTTCTCTCTCTCCTTCTCCTCACCCTCCTCACCCTACCTACTTCCCTTACCTTCACTCCTCACACTCCAACCCCTCCAGATGTGGTTCCGGGGCACTGCACGAGCAACCCCTCTTTACCAAAAAAGAATATGTCATTCTTGTATATTACCAATATAACAGTTGAGTATTATGTAAGACCCCCTCAACCCACCCACCCCGACTTCCCAGAGTGAATACAGGGTAAAACACAAGAAAACCCACTAAACTAAACAAAATTATAATATAAATCCTAATATTAATTAAACATTTTACAATCCAACATATAAAAATTTAACTATATGCTAAGTACAATTTCTTAGATTGATATTTCCCTTGTATATACTCTATCCATTTTTTCCAGTCCAACATATATTTTTCATTTGAATGATCCTTCAAATATGCGGATATTTTGGCCATTTCTGCCAAGTTTATTACTTTCAATGTCCATTCTTCAATAGATGGTAATTCTGGCTTCTTCCAATATTGTCCCACCAAGAGTCTTGCTGCTGTGATCAAATTCAAAATTAAGTTCGTCTCTAAGGTGGTACAGTCTTTTGTAATACCTAACAAAAACAACTGTGGTAAAAATTCAATACGCTTTTTCAAAATATTCTGAAGCATCCACCATATTTTTATCCAAAAGGCCTTAATTTTTCTACAGGTCCACCATACATGAAAATAAGTAGCATCCAAACACTCACATCTCCAACATTTGGATTGTAAATCAGGATACATATATGATAATTTTTTAGGGTCTAAATGCCATCTATAAAACATTTTATAAAAAATTTCTCTTAAATGTTGCGCTTATGTGAATCTTACATTTTTCACCCAAATCTTCTCCCAAGTTTCCATCATAATTGGTTGTCCAAAATTTTGTCCCCATTTTATCATACAGTCCTTAACTAGTTCAGTTTCGGAATCAATTTCTATCAATACGTTGTACAATCTTTTAATATGCATAGACCTTTGATCTCTAACTTGTTTAATTAAATTTTCATCTTTTTGAGATAAACCCAACTTCAAGTCTTTTTGCCATCTAGTCTGCAATTGTACATATGGAAACCAAGTGTAGACTAATCCTTCTTCTCTTAACATGTTCAAGGGCTTTAATAATAACAAATTCCTTTCTTTAATAAGGAGTTTCTCGTAGGGCACCACATCTTGAACTTGTGTTATATTTATATTCTCTATTGCGTGTCTGCGAACCGTCCAAACTGGAATATTTTCATTTAATAAATATTGATACTTTTTCCAAACACGCAACAGAGCGCTCCTCAATAGGTGCTCCTTGAAACTCCTATCCACCTTTTTATCATAAACTAAATATGCGTGCCAACCATATAATAAACCATACCCTTCAATATTCAATATTCTATCATTAGTTAAATTAATCCAATCACTTATAGCAACTAAAACAACAGCATGATAATATAACTTAAAATTGGGCATTTTCAAACCACCTCTTTTCCTTGTGTCCTGAATAATTTTTAATTTAACCCTCAGTTTCTTGTCATCCCAAATAAATCTGTTAATACCCTTCTGCCACTCCTCCAAGTTCGCATCCTTTTTAAGTATAGGTAACATTTGAAAAAGAAATAAAAATTTTGGCAATACATTCATTTTGACTGCGGCTATCCTACCCTGCAAAGATAATTGTAATTTTTTCCATTTCTCCAATTCTATTTGTAACTTGTTCCACAAAACTTCATAATTATTTTTATATAACTTCCCATTATAAGCTTCAATATCAATTCCTAAATATTTAACTTTCTTAACTATTTCACAACCCGTTATTCTTTCCAAATCTTGTTTTGAATTAATATCTAAATTTTTAACTAACATCTTTGTCTTAGATATATTTAATTTAAAGCCAGATACCCTACCATACTCTTTAATTATCTCCATCAGTCTCTTAGCTGACTGTGTTGGTTGAGTCAATGTCACAAGCAAATCATCCGCAAAAGCACATAGTCTATAATCATGTTGTCTAATCTGTATACCTTTTAGGTCATCTGCAGCTCGTATCCTATTCAATAAAACCTCCAAAGTTAAAACAAACAACAAAGGGGATAATGGACATCCCTGTCTAGTACCAAGCGATTTATCAGAAACAAACAGGTCAGATTATTGTCAATGGGGATGTAACAGATTCATTTAATATAGAGAAAGGTACTCTCTCTGTACTCTTAAGAACAGCCCCAAAGTTACCAGGAGGGAGTGTTTTAAGTTCATCTGCTGGAAAAGTTTTACTCTTGTATTTATTGTATGTGTTATAAATGAGTTTTATCTACCTATCCTTTTCCTGAAACATGAGGTGTGTCTAGCTACAAGAGCCTTCTGAAACTCAAGTTTGCTTGTGTGGGGAAATAATCTCCTTCTTGAGTTACTTTTCTTAATGTGGTCTATTTTAGAATAAATGTTAAGGGTAGATCCTCCTGCCCCTGGCAAATTGCACACCTTAAAATATTAGGCTTTTAAAATGTTTTTGGAGCTTTCAGCATTCTCAAGCTGCCCAGCATTTATTTTTCAAGTTGCAGGTCCTTAAGTCTTTAATACATTACAAATGTTCAAGTTCAGAAATGAAACTTTTCATATATGTTCTCTTATCAAAATCCAGCCTTTCTTTTGTCCTCATCTGTGATTTCCTCATTTTGTCTGCTTATTTGTTTCTTTAACCACTGCAGTATTAATGCCTTTTCAAACTCTGTCTGCAAGCTACCCCCCAATTCTACTTCTCCTTTTCTTATCCTTTGTTCTCCATACCTTTTGTCTTCCATTCCTGGGAGATTCCACCCAGATATGGGGGAGATCTTGTTCTCATATTTTTCAGCCCTGCACAGATGACCCCCCAATCTTTGGAAGCAGAGCACACTGACCCAGACACTGCCTCCATCCATTTGAGCCATGGAATTGAGTTTTGAATCCAGTCATCCACTAAAAAGCCACCATGCAACCTGAGTGGAACATCTTCCCAAGTCCTGCCATTCCCCCAGATCCTGTAAAAGTTACAGAAAAAGGAAGGAGTCTTGGAGCCATTAGTCCCCACGTGAAGCCTCAGAAGAAAATTAGGAGGACTATGGGGGGAGATTGGGAAGTCATTGTAAAATGTTCTTTCTTGCCCCATTTGTATTGTAATAAGCCAGTTGGATGTATTTATGGAGTGATGGCATTTGGGAATAGTTGGCACAGCAAGTACTGAACACCTTGGGACTTCTGTCTGGCGGGAGGGAAAATTTATCCAGGATGGTTGTATTGCCTATTTGTATTAGTAGCTCCACACACACACACACACACATGCACAAACACCATTCAGAATCACATTGAGTCTATCTCTTTCACTTACCTTCAGTAAAACCCACTCTCTATATGTGCTGAGCCCTTTTCTCTCTCCTCTTTCCTGCCAGAACCATCTTTCTGTCTGGCTTTTCAATAAACTGCAACCTTCTTTCTAACGCAGTTGTCATGTTGTTTATCCCTGGCTTGGATGAAACCACGATGAAGACTTTTCTTCCAACAATTGCATAAAAAAGAAAAGAAAAGGGCTTGTGACAGCAAAGACTGCAGGGCTCTGCTATGTTAGTTAGCTCAGCATTAGTTCAATTGAGCGTGCTGTAACTGCTTCCATATATTGCCAAATATTGTGACAGGTTCAGTGCACTGCTTTGGCCAGTTTATGTTGCACACTAGCAAGACTTAAGTTTCAAAAGAAAAGTCTCAGACCTTACTCCTCACCCCCCCCCAAATGAAAGAAAACCCTTCCCTCTTTTCAGTCTGATGTTTGATATGAAGAACTTCTACTGCGATTTCTCTGCAGAGACTTTGGGTTTTCCTGGCAAACAGGGTTGAAAGATCCTCAGCAGAATGTCTGCACTTTGCATGTCAAGAGGAGCCAGCAGGTTGGGTGTGCCAGCCAAAGGAAACACAGCCTCAGCCCCAAGAATGCTTTTACGAGACACAGACCCACAGCGGGCTTGGATGAGATGACTCATAAGCTCTTCTCTCTCTCTCTCTCTCTCTCTCTCTCTCTCTCTCTCTCTCTCTCTCTCTCTCTCTCTCTCTCTCTCTCTCTCTCTCTCTCTCTCTCTCTCTCTCTCTCTCTCTCTCTCTCTCTCTCTCTCTCTCTCTTTCCCAGCAAACACTTTTTAGGATCCTAATGTGTAGTTGCTATACGGAATGATATGATATTAGATGAGTCCCTGAATCTCTCTCTAAGTTCTGAGCCCTTTAGATGCAACCTCTCTCCCACCTTCTCTTAAAACACTCTCACACAGATCAGTTTGTCAAAGAAGTATTTCCGTGGCCAAATCCCAAGAAAAGGGAATTCCTCTCTAATCAGGAGAAGGGGAAAAAACAGTAAGGAAAAGGCAGGAATCACACATACCTTAGTAAATTTGTGCTTTAGCTGATTTTATACAAATAAACTCTGGAATATATGAGTCTGATGATTAAGGAGGCAGACGCTACAGGAGAAAGGAAGAGAATTAAATCACAACTGAAGCATAAAAAAGGGTCCTACCCAAATCATTTTGGCCTGACACTTCATAAATTATGTGCATAAGCTTAAACAAAGCTTCACAGGGGTGAAATGGGATGCTGAGTTCAGCATTCAACTTTTCATCTTTACAAAACCAGCACAGAAAGAAAAGCAGGACCAAGATATGCCCTTCTTCTCCTACACTGTAGAGTTGCATTTAAGTCCCAAGCAGAAAGGTCCAAATGATACCTTTCCTCCTTCCATTCCTACCGTATATGGATTGTTTGGCCCCTGCTCTTGAGTAATTCTTATTCATTTCAATGCAGATTTTGTAAGGACATAAAGTCCTGTAACATTACAGACAGATTTCTGCTAGTTTAGCATCTTGTTAATAGACTTGTTGTCTATTGGGAGTGACAAAAGGGCTGGCGGTATGGTTGTTCACTTTGATTATGACAGTAGCAACCAACCAGCAGGCAAGGAGCCATGGAATTAGAAAAAAATGTCTCCAGCAGTTGAACTGTTAAACTGAATCTGTGCTGGGGTTATAGTGTAGCAAAGGGAGCAACTAAATGTTCATCTTAATTCCAATGTTGCTCAGTAAATCTTGTTAGATCAGCCAATATTCAAAAACTGCCATGTGCACCTTGGTCTCTCTTGCAGTCACACATAATATACTTTGCCTGGACAGGACATAAGCAGTTCACTCTTTGGTTGGCATTCACTGACTACATAGCTCAAATGCAGGCACTCAAGATGCTTCCAAATTATACGGTAGTACTGGAAAGGCCCAACACTGCTATCAAATCCAATACTCTGCTAGTTCAGGAATCCAAATTAAAGCATACCCAACAAATAGCTGTTTAGCCTCCATCTGAACATGGAATGGGACAACTCGCTGCAAATAACTCGCTGCAGGACAACTTACCATGGTCAACTTGCCATGTTGATATTTCACTATGGGACAATTCAACAATTCAATTTAGTTATTTAAACTAATTTTAAAAATATTTTAATTTTTGTCGTTCACATTTCATTTTGTTCTTCCTTTGGCATCCTTTCTTTAATGATTCTTTTCCTCTATTTCTTTCATATTAGTGTAACTTTTGTCCCATGGCGAATTGGCCATGGTGAGTTATCACAGACCCATCTGAACACATCCAGTGATGAAGAATCCATCATCATCACTGGATGTGGAACAGCTTACCCTCAGAAATCGTGGGCGCTCCATCACTGGAGATTTTTAAGAAGAGACTAGACATTCATCTGTCTCAGATGGTACAGGTTCTCCTGCTTGAACAGGGGGCTGGACTAGAAGACCTCCGAGGTCCATTCCAGCTTCTATTCTATTCTATTCTATTCTATTCTATTCTATTCTATTCTATTCTATTCTATTCTATTCTATTCTATTCTATTCTATTCTATTCTATTCTATTATCTCTATGAGACTTCAGTCTCACATGATTTTCATTTACATCCATTATCCTGCATTTTGAAGCAATACAGAACAAGTCTTTAATGTAATGCTTCTTGGGAACCTTTCAGCTAATTCCAGTGTGTGTTACTATATTCCCCCTTTTCTCTTTTCAAAGTTACAAAGTCCAATTTATTGGCTCTTTCTTCAAAAAACTTAGCTTTAAGATCCTCTCATCATCTTTCTCTGAAATAGTTTAAATGTTTGGATCTTTCCTAGTAGCTTTTCTTGCAGTGGAATCCTGCTTATCACCGTTCTGAGTTTATTAAAATCAACTCTCCTGAAGTCCAAGATACATATTCAAGCGTCCTCCACTTTAGTTTTTCTTAATACCAAGAAATGCAGCATTACATTATCACGTTCCCTCACCACTCCACCTACTTTTACTTCCTTGTCTAAGGCATCTTTGTTGGTTATTATCAGGATCAGGATAACAGATGCTCCTGCGCTTTCTTTCTTTCTTTGAAAGAGAAAGCTGTCAGCAAGAAAAGTCAGGAATTTCTGGAAAGATCAAACTTGGCAGACTTTGTCTTCCAACAGATGTCAGAGTGACTAAAACCCTCCTTTAATACTAAGTCTAGTATTACTAATCCAAAAGCTTAGACAGCTTTTCTGTCATTCCTTTTCTAATGGGTTTATTTTCAAAGGGCAAAAGGGGAAAAAGGGGATAAAATAATAATAAATGTATATGTATGTGTTTCCATAAATGAGGCAGTGTGATTTCAGAGCATTTCCATTACAAACCAGCTGAACTTCCCAGGTTTTCCTGGCATTATTGCTGAAGTTGCAAAGGTCTCCTGTTCATATTTGCGATGATTGCAGTGTTTGTAAGGGTTGTTTTAATAAGCAATTAATTATTTGGAGAAAGCCAAATCTTGCGTATCTGAATTATAAATGAAGCTGACCATCCCTTGAAAAACAACCAGCCCAGCATTATCAGCCTTGTTTTATCCTGGTCTTTCAGACTTATATGAATATCAATTATACCTATGAGTAGACACTGCACAAAAGATTGTTTGTATAGTTTGAGGAAACAAAAGGGTGAAGTTTTATTTTAGTGCATGTAATATTATAATCATGTTAGGAGGCAGGTAGCGGGAGGATTAGTAAATTGGGATCTTTCTGATGGTTGTTAAAAATGTTTTGGAATCAACTCAAATACTAATCAGAAACCTCATTGTCTAGCTAAATCACTTTCAGATGCCATTTCAGATACTGAGTGCAATTGCTCCCATTTTTGAATGTAAACTTTCCTCCTTTTTCTTTCTTTCTTTCTTTCATTCCTTTCCTTTTTATTTTTATCCAAATTGGCAGACATTTTGGTTGTAGATGATCTATTTTTTTAAATAAATATTTTATTAGTTTTATAATTATAAACAAAGAATCAAGTTAAATACAACTCAACATAATACAATCTTTTTCAACTTTCTCCCACACAAAACAAAACATACATTCTTTTAAAAACTTACGTAAAATAGAATAACTATGGGTGTTGCTCGGCAGCGCCCCCTCCACCACATCCCCCTCTTCCTTCCTCCCTATCTCATACTTCCCTCCCCCTCCCCTCTCTCCCTCCCTCACTCTCCACCCTCCTCTCCTACAATCTTCCTACTTCCCTCCACTCCTTCACTCCTCACTCTCCACCCCCTCCAGATGTGGTCCAGAGGTACTGCCCGAGCAATCCCTCTTATATCAATAAATATATCATTCTTATATATTGCAAGTATTACAGTTGAGTACATTATTACTCCCCCCCCAGCCCACCCCCCCCCGACTTCCCAAAGTGAATACAGGGTAAAACAAAAGAAAACCCACTAGATTAAACAAAATTATTATATGAATCCTAATAAAAATTTAACTATATGGTAAATACAATTTTTTAGATTGATATTTCCCTTGAATATAGTCTATCCATTTTTTCCAGTCCAACATATATTTTTCATTTGAATGATCTTTCAAATATGCAGATACTTTAGCCATTTCCGCCAAATTTATAACTTTCAAAGTCCATTCCTCAATGGATGGTAATTCTGCCTTCTTCCAATATCGTCCAAGTCAAGTAATGTAATCAAGTTCAAAATTAAGTTCGTCTCTATGGTGGTGCAATCTTTTGTAATACCTAATAAAAACAACTGTGGTGAAAATTCAATACGCTTTTTCAAAATATTTTGAAGTATCCACCATATTTTTATCCAAAAAGCCTTGACTTTTCTTCAAGTCCACCATACATGAAAATAAGTAGCATCCATACATTCACATCTCCAGCAGTTAGGTTTTAAATTAGGGTACATACATGATAATTTCTTTGGATCCAAATGCCATCTATAAAATATTTTATAAAAATTTTCTCTTTTCAAATGCTACCCATACTCAAGAAGGATGCGGACTTGGACAACTGGCAGAAGGGCATCAACAGATTTATTTGGGATGACAAGAGACCGAGGGTGAAACTAAAAATCATCCAAGACGCAAGGAAGAGAGGGGGACTCAAAATGCCTAATCTAAAGCTATACTACTATGCAGCAACGTTGGTGGCGGTGAGTGACTGGATCAACATGACAAATGATAGAATTCTGAATGTTGAGAGGCATGGTCTACTATTCGGCTGGCACGCATACTTAATATACGACAAAAAGGCAGATAGGAACTTCAAGGAGAACCCACTACGAATCCCATTGTTATGGGTCTGGAAGAAATATAAGCACCTCCTACACGACAAGATTCCCATCTGGACGATCCCCGGACACGCAACAGGGGATATGAACACATCCCAAGGGCAAGAAGTGGTGCCCTACAGTGAACTTGTACTGGGAGAAGAAAACGGGTTCCTCTTGAAACCTCAAGCAATGCTAGCAAACAGAGGAATAGGAGGTACCTGGCTATCATATATACAACTGCAATCAAGGTGGCGTAAAGACAAGAAGAAGGGCTTCTCCCAGACCGACGAGAATCTAATTAAACAGATTAGAGAACAGGGGATCATGCACATCAAACGAGTGTACAGCATTCTGATAGAAATGGACTCTGAAACCGAGCTAGTCAAGAACTGTATGATAAAGTGGGCACAAGACTTCGGACACCCTATCACCATGGGCACGTGGGAGAAAATGTGGGTGAGGAATGTAGAATTCACGAAATCGCAACACTTAAGCGAAAACTTCTACAAGATGTTCTATAGATGGCACCTAGACCCGAAAAAAATATCACTCATCTACCCAGACTCCCAGCCCAAATGCTGGAGGTGCAGGGACGGGGAGGCTACCTACTTTCACATATGGTGGACATGCAGAAAAATCAAAGCATTCTGGAGGAAGATATGGTGGACACTCCAAACCATTTTCAAAAAGCGTATAGAATTTCTACCTCAGGCTTTTCTGTTAGGGATCACAAAGGATTTCACTACCTCAGAGACAAATTTATTTTTGAACTTAATTACAGCAGCAAGATTGTTGGTGGGACAATACTGGAAGAATCCGGAAATACCGCCTATTGAAGAATGGACTGTGAAAGTAACAAATTTGGCGGAAATGGCGAAAATATCAGCATACTTGAAAAATCGCTCCAATGAACAATTTTTGACGGACTGGAAACAGTGGATAGACTATATCCAAGAGAGACACCAATCAAACAGAATGCAGCTGGCGTTCAGCTGAGGCTCGATGGGAGGAGGGAAGAAGGGTTAACAAATCAAATGTTTACAAAAACTAACACCCAATGTTGAATGTATATGTTCTATAACTAATGCCTCTTAACATAACCTTATGACTAATGTTGTTTGTTTTAATATTGTTAAAGCGGACTGAACCTCTACCTCAGGATATGAAACTTTTACCTCAGGATCTCTGGTTAGGGACTATAAAAGATTGCACTAGTAATGGGATGAAGTCAATTCAGAAGCGCAAACGAACAATATGCAATAGACTAGATACAGTAGATAGACCATATATAAGAGAAACACCAAGCAAACAAAATGTATTCGGAGTATACTTGAAGATGGAAGGGAGGAGGGAAGAACGTTTACTAAAACAGATGTTTACAAAGATTAATGCCTAATGTGGTATGCTATGTTCTAGGATGATTGTTTAGCAATAGGATCTTATGTTTAATGTTGATCACATTAATATTGAACCAGATAAGAGAAACACCAATCAAACAAAGTGTAACAGGAGTATAGTTGAGGCTAGACGCGAGGAGTGGAAAAAGGCTTACTAATTCAGACGTTTTCAAAGACTAATACTTAGTATTGTATATCAGGTGCCATGATGATTGCTGCATAATATGTTTTTATGTTCAATGTTGATTGTTTTAGTAAAAGAATTTTTTATTAAAAAAAAATTTCTCTTAAATGTTGCGCTTGTGTAAATTTTACATTTTTCACCCAGATCCTCTCCCAAGTTTCCATCATAATTGGTTGTCCAAAATTTTGTCCCCACTTTATCATACAGTCCTTAACTAATTCAGTTTCCGAATCAATTTCTATCAATACGTTATACAATCTTTTAATATGCATTGACCTTTGATCTCTAATTTGTTTAATTAAATTTTCATCTATTTGAGATAAACCCATCTTCAAATCTTTTTTCCATCTAGTCTGCAATTGTAAATATTGAAACCAAGTAAGGGTTAATCCTTCCTCTCTTAAAATATTCAAGGATTTCAATAATAAAAGATTCCCTTCTTTAATTAGGAGTTTCTCATAAGGCACCACATCTTGTAATTGTACTCTATTTATATTCTCTATTGCGTGTCTGGGAACCGTCCAAACAGGAATCTTATCATTTAATTTATACTGATATTTTTTCCAAACACGCAGCAGAGCATTTCTGAATAGGTGCTCTTTGAAACTCCTATCCACCTTTTGGTTGTAGATGATCTATTGATAGGCTTCCAGCAGCAGAGAGGTTGCTGAATAGACTCTGGTGTTCTTGCACTTGCCATGAAATGGACATCAGGGCTTTCTTCTTTCCATTTATTTATATTTGATGGAACTGAAAGAGGCTGAGATAGCCAACAGACTCCTTTTCAAAAATGAATATTTGTTTAAAAGGTCAAAAAGGAAACGGTGATGGGAGTTGCCAGTGGTTTCTGAAGCAAACATGCCTGAGGACCAGGACAGAAAAAACAGCACTTGCTTTCCACTGGATAAAGTATCAGACAACACTTGGTGGAGTTTAGGTACACTGTTTGTTCTCATCAACCCAAGCATAATTTCTACTCTCTCTCCCTTATCATGAAGCTTTACTGTATCTCAAGGAGATCTTGAGACAAATAACTGCCACATTGTCATTCAGGTCAATCAGGGACTTAGCAGTGTCACCAATTCTCCTGAAATCCAAATAAAAATAAAAAGGAACTTTTAAATATTTATTTTCTAATATAAAAAAATGCGCTAGCATCAAGGTTCAACTTTATTTTGAAATGTCTCTGTGGCTTAAATCCTTAGCTGTATCAGTGGTAAAAGAGAGCCAGTTTGATCTAGAAGTTAAGGTACCGGGCTAGAAAGTGGGAGATCATGAGTTCTAGCTCCACCTTAGCCATTAAAGCCACCTGGATAACTTTGGGACAGTCACTTTCTCTGAGCCCAACCCACCTCACAGGGTTGTTGTGGGGAAAATAGGAGGATAAGATGTATTGGATATGTTCATAGTTTGAGTTACTTTTAAAAATAATAAAGATGGGATACAAATAAATAAATAAGTAAACTCAGACAAACAAGCTAATAGTAAACATCAGAATAACAAAATGACAGAGCTGGAAGGGACCTCGGAGGTATTCTTGTCCAACTAGTCTTCTTTGTGACAGTCCCTCAAATATTTGAACAGTGCTATCAAGTCACCCCGAGTCTTCTATACAAACCCAATTCCTGCAACTGTTGTTCACATGTTTTAGCCTCCAGCACCCTAATCACCTTTGTTGCTTTTTCCAGAATCTCAATATCTTTTTTAAAATATGGTGATCAAAACTGGATTCAGTATTCTAAGTGTGGTCTTACTAAGGCTTTATAAATACATCATATGATCTTGATTCTAATCAAGCTTATTTAACAGCTTAATCAAGGAACCAACAGCTTGCTCAAGGAACCACCAACATCGACAAGGAAAGCTACTAATAAATAAAATAACAGCAAATTCCACTCCCTACTAGCACTGGTGATGTTATCTAGTTTGATAATGAAACTTCTGCAAGAAAACAACCAAGCTCAGAGAAATCAAGGACCCTGCAAAAAATACAGTCTAGTGCAATTTATTTATCAATGAATATTTCATGCCCCATCTTTATAATCCATGATGATAGATTAGTCCCAGCCTAAAAGCCTGAATATTTTACCACTAAAATAAATAAATTAATTAAAGCAACTGTTATCCTGTTTCAAAAAATGGGCAATTCCATGCATCTTAACAGTTTTTTTAAATTTTGTGTCAGTTTGGACTCTGGTGTTGAGAGAATGAGAGAGTGACAGCGAGAGTAAGAGAGACACAAAGACAGAGAAACAGAAATTTTATTTACAAATAAGAAACAGACTCCAATTAACATAATGCGGAAGGACAGTGTTATGTTTTCTGTTCAATGCGGCATTGAAGAGGCAGTAGGTGAAAAACAACTCTCTTTATTTTAAAGTCAAAACAGAAATTAACAACCAATGCTCCACCCATACTTATACACTCAGTCTAAAGGCGGCAGCCAATAGGAATACAGTATTCTCCTGCTTAAATGCATAATAAATAGTCTACAGACAGAAAGTCTGGCTTTTTGGCCAAGTGGTTTGCTAACCGTTTTTTCACAGTTCTCAGCAACTCAATTCTCAGATTTTAACTCAATACATTACAGACAGCACCCACCCCCCAGAGAAAGAAATATTTTGAGAATATTAAAACGCAGAATATTGTATTTCTCCAAAGAATCTTAAAGGCAGAAAAGCAATCCCAGTTTTTCTTAATAGCCCTAAGCAGAAACTAGGCAGAAGCCAGGTCTGTAGAAATGCAGATTTGATAATCCTGTACAGAAGGTTGGGGCCAGGAAGCTTGGAGCTGATGAGATTAGAAAGACAATATAATTATTCCTAAAGATATAAATCTGATATGGTTGCACATGTAAAACATAGCTCCTATGGGTTTAACTCAGCGGTTCTCAACCTATGGGTCGTGACCCCATTTGGGGTCGAACGACCATTTCACGGGGGTCGCCAAACGCCGCAGTCCGCCATTTTTTTCCGCCATTTCTTTCCATTTTTTCGGCCGGCGCAGGGGGCAGCACCATGCATGCGCGGTTTGGGTCATCACGCGTGCGTCATGCATGCACGATTCGGGCCGTTGCGTGTGCGCCGCGCATGCGCGATGTGGGCCGTTGTGCACGTCGCATATGCGTGATGTGGACCATTGCGCCGTGCATGCGCAATGCGGGCCATTGCGCGCGTGTTGCGCATGCGCGATGCGGACCGTTGCATCACGCATGCGCAATGCGGGCCATCACGCCGTGCATGCGCGGTTCGGTCCATCATGCGCACACCGCACATGCGCAGTTCGGGCCGTCGCGCCGCGCATGAGCGGTTCAGGTCATTATGCGTGCGCCGCGCATGCGTAGTTCAGGCTGTCACGCCACGCATGTGCGGTTCGGGTTGTCGTGCGTGTGCCATGCACGTGCGGTTTGGGTCGTCGCGCTGCGCACAGGCAGTTTGGGCTGTCGCGCGCGCCACGCATGCACAGTTCGGGCCATCGCGCAGCGCATGCATGGTTCGGGCCATCGTGCTGCGCATGCGCAGCACAGGTCAGAGTCGCGCCGCGCATACGCGGCGCAGGGCAGGGTCTCAGCCTGAAAAAGGTTGAGAACCGCTGGTTTAACTGGTAGTGGTTGTTTTTACACCTGCTGGCAGTCCTGGGCAAAACCTTAGCAAAATAATATTAGACTCTTTTTGAGTCATTTGTCTTTTTTCAGCAACATTTATAATTTCAGTAGAATGTGTACAACCCATGTCTGAGCAGCAGTACATTAATTCAGATCATGGTTACACTCCTGCACATCTACTTTCAGGATTCTTCCTTTCACCTCTGATCCTATTCCATGTACTGAAGGGAAAGGTGAGAATTTCATTTGAGCCCCCAGGTTCTGAAGTTACCTTCTAGGAGTTGAAAAGTTGATTTTTCTAGTTAATACCTCAAATCTCCCTGCTTTCTCCTCCTAAAGAAATAGTTCTAAGTTGGAATAGCTCTGGGGCATTTTCCTGTTTGGAGGAGTGGGAAATGGGAAACACCAGCAAAAGATACTACTAATACGTATTTTTCTTTCTGCATCCAGATAAAGTATTCTATCCTGGTTTCCTAAAGGCAGTTATCCAGGAAAAACATGTGTGTAGTCATCTGAGATGCACACTAGACATGAAGAGGATTCAGTAATTTGTGTGGAATGTGGCAAGAGTGCTATAGGAACCCCTGGAGGTTCCTGATTAATGCTGGAGGAATGCCATAATAGAATCATTTCTATTCTAGATATAGTATACAAAGGATAAAGTTAAGTGCTCTGACTCTAATTTTTTTAGAATTGGAGTAGAGAAGAATGTTTTGGTTATTGAGTAACCAACATGAAAAGATTTGGATGAAAAGTTAAAAAATGATCTATTGAAAGAAAAACTCTTCTGCTACATTTCTTAAGAGCTTAATTTATGGACTGTTTGTAACAACCTATTTTTTTTTAAAAGAAATTCTAGACATAGTCTAATAATGCCCCCTTTTTTATGATGGACAACTATTTACTAGAATAGGCTGCCTTAGTGTGAACTTGATTTCCAAGAGTAAAAAAAAATACAATTATGTAATTATTAATTTTAATTCATAATTCAATTTCTCAAGAATCCCAAAGAAAAATTACATAGCTAAACCAAATTAAAAAAAAACTGGCAGAGTCACATTTTCCAGTATCATTAGAGTGTTGTACCTTTCCACAAACCTATAATCAATTTAGAGGCCCTGCTTAGAGTTATTCTCCTCACAGAGCATTTCTGTAAAAAGACAAAGAATTATTTTCAATTTGCCAAGTTTTTCTCATCTCTGCAGATATTATTTATAATATAATTATAATTAAGAAAATATATTATTTTGTATCAGGCAGATTGTACTGGTAGACAAGAAAAGCCATATTTCCACAACATTTCCAAATGCGTGAACATTCAGCTCATTGGCTGATTCCCCACCCCCATTCCACCCAGGTATTTAGTTGTGTTGTTGAACAGAAACCAGAGCACAACTTTATCAAAACATTCATCAGAGAATGCAGGAATTCCAATGAGGCTAATTCTTGAAAGTGAATTAAAATTAGAGAGCAGAACAGAGTTTCAGCATATTGTCCATTGCTTCAATGTAGCCTTGGAGAAGCTGCTGACATTCCAAATCAAGAAAATCCAAAATTCTTTCAACTACATAGTTCTGAAGGGAAAATACCTGGAAATCTTGGCAACAAACCACACCATTTCATTATTAGCATGTCAACAGCAGTTTGAAGAGCAACTTAGTCAATGTGGATTATACCTCCCATTTCAGTGAAAGAGTTTTCAGGTGTTGTTTCTCCCACTCTGTAGAAAATCCTGGAAAAAATCCAGCTTTTACTGTTATTTATTTGTTTGTTTATTTAATAGTTTAGTTAATATATTTAAAAATAATTTAAAAGCAAAAATATTACAATAACAACAAAATAAATTGTATACAGAAGGACTTCTCATACAAAAACCATATATGCACTGATATATATTAATTACTCTTCTTGTCTATTTCTTCCCAGAAGATAACTTTAGGACATTGCATAATTTTTTTTTAATGAAGTGTTATTTTGGTTGCATCTCCAACAATACAATGATTAATGAGAGTTTTAGTATTAAGTTTAAAACATTTTTCTATTGTTTGGCAAAATCGGCCTCTTGTTCATTCAGTCTTTACAATTTACAATTTACATACAATTTACAATTTAAATATCTGATAACAGATATTTATAAAGATTGACAGTTCGCTTTTTGGTCTCATAAAATTTAATAATCCCTTGTAATAACTTAGATGTCACTGAAGATGAAAATGCCTCTGATCCAAAATATAGTGTTAGCCAATGTTATAACTGTAAACACAGCCAGTGGTTGCAACTGAGAAAAGATGCTTATTTTTTAACCATTTTTGAGTGGGTCGGGGGGGTGTCTTAAGTCAATGTTGGCTCTTGAGTTAGTCTTAATTCCTGGGACTGTCTGGACAAGTTTGCATAGTTTCCTGGCAAGGCTTTTCAGAAATGGTTTGCTATTGCCTTCTTCGTAGGGCTGAGAGAAAGTGACTGGTTCAATCATCCACCTGGTTTCAGGCTTAAGACAGGACTAGATCTTATAGTCTCCTAGGTTCTAGTCCAGTGCCAATACATTAAACTAGCTCTCATATAATTAAACATAGAAAATAATAAAAGCTCATTATCATCAACCAATAGCTGATTTAATGTAAAGGTTCTAGCTACTTTCCGGGTCTTTCATAAAACTATTTTTAATCAGTTTGAGTTCTTGATTATCCTATAGCATCAATTTAGCATGAATAAAAGAATCAAAATATTTTTCATGAATAATTATGGAGTTTCTTTTAGTTAACATGTGATATAATAAATCTATTATATTCTGAACCCAAAACATTCCAATTAACTACAGATGTTAAAACAAATATTTCCCGAAGGGCCTGGGAAAGAAAATTTGCATGACTAAAGTTGTTTAAAATTTGATATTGTTCAAAAGTTATATTGTACATAATAATATAACAAAACCACACTCTTTAACAAAGAATTGCATCTTTTTCAAATATATGTTCAGAACTGAAGAATTATGATGAAACAATGTACCAAGTTTTTGAAAGTATTTTTGGATACTGTATTCATATAGTACAAAATTCCATACAAGATATAAAGTATCTAAAATAATTTAAGAGTATTTATTCTATTCTGAAGAATAATTTTAATTACTCCCCTTATTACTCTCCAGAGAAATATCTTTTTTTTATATAAAAAAATTTTTTTATTAAAACAATCAACATTGAACATAAAAACATATTATGCAGTAATCATCATGGCACCTGATATACAATGCTATGCATTAGTCTTTGAAAACGTCTGAGTTAGTAAGCCTTTTTCCACTCCTCGCGTCTAGCCTCAACTATACTCCTGTTACACTTTGTTTGATTGGTGTTTCTCTTATCTGGTTCAATATTAATGTGATCAACATTAAACATAAGATCCTATTGCTAAGCAATCATCCTAGAACATAGCATACAACATTAGGTATTAATCTTTGTAAACATCTGTTTTAGTAAACGTTCTTCCCTCCCCCCTTCCATCTTCAACTATACTCTGAATACATTTTGTTTGATTGGTGTTTCTCTTATATATGGTCTATCTAGTGTATCTAGTCTATCACCTATTGTTCGTTTACGCTTCTGAATTGACTTCATCCCATTACTAGTGCAATCTTTTATAGCCCCTAACCAGAGATCCTGAGGTAAAAGTTTCCTATCCTGAGGTAGAGATTCAGTCTGCTTTAACAGTATTAAAGCAAACAACATTAGTCATAAGGTTATGTTAAGAGGCATTAGTTATAGAACATATACATTCAACATTGGGTGTTAGTTTTTGTAAACATTTGATTTGTTAACCCTTCTTCCCTCCTCCCATCGAGCCTCAGCTAAATGCCAGCTGCATTCTGTTTGATTGGTGTCTCTCTTGGATATAGTCTATCCACTGTTTCCACTCCGTCACAAATTGTTCATTGGAGCGATTTTTCAAGTATGCTGATATTTTCGCCATTTCCGCCAAATTTGTTACTTTCACAGTCCATTCTTCAATAGGCGGTATTTCTGGATTCTTCCAGTATTGTCCCACCAACAATCTTGCTGCTGTAATTAAGTTCAAAAATAAATTTGTCTCTGAGGTAGTGAAATCCTTTGTGATCCCTAACAGAAAAGCCTGAGGTAGAAATTCTAGACGTTTTTTGAAAATGGTTTGGAGTGTCCACCATATCTTCCTCCAGAATGCTTTGATTTTTCTGCATGTCCACCATATGTGAAAGTAAGTAGCCTCCCCGTCCCCGCACCTCCAGCATTTGGGCTGGGAGTCCGGGTAGATGAGTGATATTTTTTCGGGTCTAGGTGCCATCTATAGAACATCTTGTAGAAGTTTTCCCTTAAGTGTTGCGATTTCGTGAATTCTACATTCCTCACCCAGATTTTCTCCCACGTGTCCATGGTGATAGGGTGTCCGAAGTCTTGTGCCCACTTTATCATACAGTTCTTGACTAGCTCGGTTTCAGAGTCCATTTCTATCAAAATGCTGTATACTCGTTTGATGTGCCTGATCCCCTGTTCTCTAATCTGTTTAATTAGATTCTCGTCGGTCTGGGAGAATCCCTTCTTCTTATTTTTACGCCACCTTGATTGCAGTTGTATATATGATAGCCAGGTACCTCCTATTCATTTGTTTGCTAGCATTGCTTGGGGTAGCAAGAGGAACCTATTTTCTTCTCCCAGTACAAGTTCACTGTAGGGCACCACTTCTTGCCCTTGGGATGTGTTCATATCCCCTGTTGCGTGTCCGGGAATCGTCCAGATGGGAATCTTGTCGTGTAGGAGGTGCTTATATTTCTTCCAGACCCATAACAATGGGATTCGTAGTGGGTTCTCCTTGAAGTTCCTGTCTGCCTTTTTGTCGTATACTAAGTATGCGTGCCAGCCGAATAGTAGACCTTGCCCCTCAACATTCAGAATTCTATCATTTGTCATGTTGATCCAGTCACTCACCGCCACCAATGTCGCTGCATAGTAGTATAGCTTTAGATTAGGCATTTTGAGTCCCCCTCTCTCCCTTGCGTCTTGGATGATTTTTAGTTTCACCCTCGGTCTCTTGCCGTCCCAAATAAATCTGTTGATGCCCTTCTGCCAGTTGTCTAAGTCCGCATCCTTCTTGAGTATGGGTAGCATTTGAAAGAGAAATAAAAATCTGGGTAAGACGTTCATCTTTACTGCCGCTATCCTGCCCAGCAGGGACAGACGTAGTGATTTCCACCTTTCCAGGTCTGTTTGTATCTTATTCCACAGCACCTCGTAGTTGTTCTTGTATAATTTCGCATTTGTTGATTCTATTTCCACTCCTAAGTATTTGACTTTCTTGACTATTTCACAACCCGTTATTCTTTCCAGGTTCCGTTTTGCTTTGTTGTCTAGGTTTTTGACTAGCACCTTTGTTTTTGATATATTTACTTTGAAGCCTGACACCCTACCATAGTGTTCCATTATCTCCAGCAATTTCCTTGCTGACTGTGCTGGTTGCGACATTGTCACCAGCAGGTCGTCCGCAAAGGCACATAGTTTGTAGTCTTGCTGTTTGATCTGTATGCCCTGTACGTCCTCTGCCGCTCTTATCCTGTTCAGTAAAATTTCCAGTGTTAGGACAAATAGCAGGGGTGACAGCGGGCACCCCTGTCTCGTGCCTCTCTCTATGTTGAATGGGTCTGTTAGGTCTCTGTTCACAATGATCTGGCCTGTTTGTTTCTGGTAAATTGCCCTTATGGAGTTGAGAAACTGTGCTCCCATTTTCATCTTCTGGATCAGGTTCGTCAGGAATGGCCAATTCCGTCTGTCGAAGGCTTTTTCGCGTCCACAAACATAAGGGCGGCTGGTACCTGTTTGTGCCTGTCCAAGTACTCTATTGTGTTCAACAGTTGTCTCACATTGGTTTTCATCTGGCGTCCTTGTATAAATCCCCTTTGGTCCGGGTGTATTGTTTTTTGTAGTACAGCCATTAGTCTATCGGCCAGAATTTTTGTGAATATTTTGTAGTCCGTGTTAAGTAGTGAGATGGGTCTGTAGTTTGCGGGTTGTGTATTATCTTTCCCCTCCTTGGGGATTAATGAGATATAGGCTGTTTTCCAGGATGGTGGAACTTGGCCTCCTTCTTGTATATTGACAAATAGCTGTCTAAGGGGTTCTAACATCTCTTCCTGGAGACACTTGTAATAAGTCGCTGTTATCCCATCCGTCCCTGGCGATTTTCCTGGTTTCAGCTGTTTGATCGCTGCGTGTATTTCCTCCTTTGTGATTGCAGCATTCAGGGCCTCTCTCTGTGTATCGGTGATTGCCTGTATCTTTTCGTTTTGTAGAAAAGTTTCTGTCTCTTTGTCCTGTGTCTTCTCCTCGGCGTATAGCTTCGAATAGAATTCTGTGAAGGCTTTCTTGATGGTTACTTGTCGGAATTCCTCCTTGCCTTTATATTCTATCTTTTCAATTATGCGGGATTTCTGTTTCTTTCTTAGGATGTAGGCCAGCCATCGACCCGGTTTGTTGGCCTTGCAGAATGTCTTGTGTTTTGCATATTGTATGTTCCTCGCAACTTGGTCTGCCATCAACATGTCAAACTGCTTTCTTAAGATCTTAATTCCTTCTTTGGTGATTTTGTCTTCTGGTCTTTTTATTAGTAGCCTCTCTTTCTTGCTTATCTCCTCTTCTAGCTCTTTTCTTTTTCGTTCTTGTTGGCGACGGTGCCTTTTATTCATGTCCATAAGAATCCCCCGCATGTACGCCTTGCTGGCATCCCAGATCATTTCTATCGGTGTTTCGTTGTTCATATTTATGCTGAAGAATTCCTTCATGGCATTTTTGCATTCTGCCACCTTTTCTCCATGTCTAAACAGGTTTTCATTAATTCTCCAGGATCTCTTCTGTCTCCCGCCGTGTCTTAGTTCAATCTTCACCGGATTGTGATCTGTTAGTACTTTGGGCAAGATTTTCACCGCGTTTAGACCAACTAACAGGTCGCTTGATGTTAATATAAAGTCAATTCTGGAGAATGACTGATGTCTGTCGGAGAAAAAGGTGAATTCTTGCTCTTTGCCGTGCCTTTTCCTCCAGACGTCTGTCAGTACAAGGTCTTCCTTCATGTCGAAGAAAGATTTAGGCAACTTGGAGTGCTTCTGTGGGTTAGATTTTGTTTTCTTCTTGTCTAGGGCAATCTCTATGACCCCGTTCCAATCTCCCAGAATAATACATGATTTGTAGTTGAGTTGTGTTAACTTCTTGTGTATCTTTTTGTAGAATTTTCCTTGTTGTTGATTTGGTGCATATATGCCCATCACAAGAATTTTCTTGTCATCCTGTGTCACTTCGATTGCTAGGTATCTACCCTGGGAGTCTGACTCTATTAGCTTGGCTATTACATGTTTCTTCACGTATATAACAATCCCGTTCTTCTTTCGTGGCGCTGCTGCGACAAAATGTGTACCTAATCTGTTGTTGATTAGGTATTTCTGGTCCGCTGCTCTGATGTGTGTTTCTTGTAGGCAAGTTATGTCGTTTTTTCCTTGAAGCAGATAATGAAATATCTTTCTCCTTTTCTGTGGGGAATTTAGTCCGTTAACGTTCCATGTCAAGTATTTAGTTGTCATTGTCGGTTTCAGGATACTCTTCCGAGACCGCTTCTGTTCTATCTCTTGTGTTCTTCTTTGGTCTCGTTCCCATGGTATCCAAGTTGGTGCTCAAGTTGCTTAGTGTGGTCATATCGTGTTGTTCCGTGCGTTTGGCGGTGGATCTTGTTATCCTGCCCTCTGCAGTCTGTCCTGTTCCCTTGTTGTTGTTGCTTCCTGTTCTCTGTGTCGTCGTGTCTCGGGTTGGTCCTTCCCTTTCTCTTGCTCCTGCATCGGTCTGTCATTCTGGTGGCTCTCCTGCGTCTTCTCTCGTGGTGTATTGAAATCCATCCGACGTCAGTTCCTTTTCAAGGAATTCTCTGGCTTTTTGGACCGAGTCCAGGCAGTACCTTTTATTTTTATAGAAAAGTGTCATTCCCGTAGGCGCTTCCCATCTGTATCGCAGAGCGCGTGATCTCAGTTCGTCGACCAGGAACCTGTATTCCTTCCTGTCTCGCAGCATCGTCTGGGGGATCTCTTTCAGTACTTTCACTTCTTGCCCCTCTATGTATAAACTCTTTTTTTTTGTTTTTAGAACTATGTATAAACTCTTGTTGTACGATGTGGCTGAGATGAGGTTCCGGAATCCCTGCATCGCGAAGTGGATGACCATGTCCCTTGGTTGGCGCCTGTTGGTTGTCGTCCGTGTTCCCACTCTGTAAATTCTGTCGAATTGCCATGCGACATCTGAGATTGGCTTTCCCAGAAATGTTGCCAGGGCCTCTATGAAGGTTCTGAGCAGGCCCCCTTGGGTCTCGTTTGATGTCTCTTTCAAACCTCTAAACCTGATTGCGGATGCCAGTTGCCAGTACTGTATCATGGAAGATTGGTCTTGGGCTACTCCTTTCATCTCTGCTATCTCTGCTATCTGTCCCTCTACTTGATTCTCCACTTTTTCCATCTGCTTGTCCACCTTCTCTCTGATCTCCTGGAAGTTTTTCTCCATTTCCTCCCCTATTTCTTTGTAGTGTGCTTGCAATGCCTCTTTCATTTGTTCCAGGTCTGTGGCCATCGCCCTGCGTTGCTCCTTCCATTTTCTCTCTAGCTCTTTACCTTGTTCTTTCAGCATTTGTTTTAAATCGTTGTATCTTTTCTCCATCTTTTGTTCTGCCTCTACACACCTCCTCTCCATCTTTGCGTCCATTTCCACTAACTTTTTATCCATTCCATCCATCCTTTCAACCAGCATTTCTATTACCTCTTGTAATTTTTGTAACATGTGTGTTGTTGAGCTGGCCTGTGGGGGTAGATGGGTCTGGGGGCCTGTATTTGGATGGGAGGGTGTGGGGGCGGGTAAGGTAAGTCCTGATGGTTTGGTACGCTGAGCTTGGGAGGATACAACTCCCTTCGTTTGTGTCAGTGTGGTCTGTTTGGAGGCCATCTTGAGCTTGTCTTCCTGTTGTTCTGGCACTGGTTTGGTTTCTAACTTGGACCAGGTTAGGCACTAGACTGTGATCTAGTGCTGGTCCAGTAGTCTGACCTTTCAGTGGGAGGGGAGGCTTCAGGGTTCAGGCATTGCAGGTCTAGGGGCCTGTGGGCAGGAAGGTCTGTCCGTGTTCAGGGAGTCTATTCAGTGCCTCTGCCTGTCTGGTATTCCAGGCCCCTTCTGCCTTCCCTCCACAGCAGCCCAGGATGCCTTTTTGTCTTCCTCCTATGTCCACCTTTCTCCCTGGTGGGTTACCCACAGTTTATATTTTGACGGTAAAAAAAATTTGTCCACTAGGGGGTGCTATTTGCTTTCAAGTAAGCTTCGCTGTGCTGGCAGGGATGATGCAAGGTGAAAGGATCTGTGACTCGAGGCCTGCGCAGATGGCCCTTTTCTCCAGGTGCAGTACTACTAGACTTTTTGGGGTCTGGGGGGGTCTTCTGGGGGTCTTGTGAGGGTCCTCCCTCTACTGCTGGGCTCCCCCTGCGTCTACTGTCCCTCGGTGCTTTAATCGGCCCCCGCTTGTCTTACCGGTGCCTTCCGCCGTCTTCTTCCCGCTCCAGCCGGCTCTCCTCGGCTGTCCTCGGCTGCAGCTGCGTGGGTTCTCCCGCTGCTTCCTTCTTTGATCTTCTCTCCTCACCTCTACTGTGTGGTGCAATTTTGGCCATCTGTGGGTTGGTGAAGAATCTTCCTGCGTCCGTTCCCGGCCTCACGCAGGTAATCTTCTCCTCCTTTGCTTGCGCCGCTTGTCTCTGCTCGTGTCGGCTCTTCCATGATTCCGCTTGCCTCCACTTCTTTTCTCCGTGCCAGTCTTCCTCTGCTGGTCTCTCGGCGCCCTTCTCCGTGCTCTGCCCTTCGGGTGATCCTCTTCAGGCCGGCAGGCCCTCCCGGCGGCCCTCGCTGCTTGTAGCGGCGTCTTCTGTCGTTGTTCCGTCCGCGCCCGCTCCCTTCTGTAGCGCAGTGCCTTTGGGCCAGCCGGCCGGCCGGCCGCCGTCAGCTTTCTCCACCTCTTCCGCGTCCCTCTCAGACCCTTCGGCGATTCTCACCTCACTGGATCGAGCCGAGGGTCCTTTTCAATCGTCTCCTCTTCTCCGGTGTCTCACTCTCCCGGCTGATCGGTGATTTTTATGTTTTAAAAAAACCGCGTCTCGGAGCTTTCCTAGAATGGCTGCGATCCGCGTGACCGGAACCGGAACTCTATCTTTATGTACCCTAATCATATTCATTGTATTTTAGAAATATTATTTGGGATAATAATATCATAATAATTAATAGATTCAGTCCATATGCAAAAATCAGAATTACTTAATGTGTACATAAACACGACTTTACTTATAGGTATCAGTTTTTAGACCAGCTGACAGAGTATCAAGGTCATATTAACGTCAGATAAATCAAAGCCAAGATCAAAGTATGAGGTTTGAAGATAAATAATAAAATATGATCAAATTGACTATGTATTTTGCAGACAAATATGGAGAAACTCTATATAGTTGATAAAAACAAGACCTGGACTGACTGGCTCAAATTGTGAGCTTCTTATTGCAAAATTCAGGGTTAAATTGAAGAAAGTAGGGAAAACCACTAGACCATTCAGGTATGACCTAAATTGTATCCCTTATGAATATACAGTGGAGCTGATGAATAGATTTAAAGGATTAGATCTGTTAGACAGAGTGCCTGAAAATCTATGGATAGAGATTTTTAACATTATACAGGAAGCAGCAACTAAAACAATCCCGAAGAAAAAGAAATGCAAGAAAGCGAAGATGCTCTCTGATGAGGCCTTATAAATAGGTGAAAAAAGAAAGAAAGTAAAAGGCAAAGGACAAAGGGGAAAGATATAGTCAATTGAATGCATATTTCCAGTGAAGAGCAAGGAGTGATAAAAAGATTTTCTTAAATGAACACTGCAAAGAAATAAAGGAAAACAATAGAATGCGAAAAACTAGAGATCTCATCAAGAAAATTAGAGATATCAAGGGAACATTTTGTGCAAAGATGGCCACAATAAAGGACAAAAATGGTAGACCTATAAGAAGCAGAAGAGATTAAGAAGAGGTGGTGGGAATATGTAGAAGAACTATGCAAGAAAGATCTTCATGTCCCTGATAACCACAATGCTGGAATCGCTGACCTTGAGCCACATATCCTGCAGTACGAAGTCAAGTGGACCATAGAAAGCATTACCAATGACTTCCAGTTTGATGTCATGGCATGACGGTGCAGGAAGACAGGGCTCCATCTTCCGCGTTAGATTTTGCCCCACTGGAGACCCTAAAAAGGGTTGAAAGTCACCCCGAAGAGGTGACAGAGAAGGAGGGGACCCTCATTGATCACAGGAGGGTAATGGCCCTTCTGTTTGATCTGAGGAAGCCCTCCAAACCGCCGGGGGAAAGACTGGCTACATTCGTGTGGCCAGTCAAAAGCTGCTGACAACTGAAGAAAATAAGCATTAATCAGCAACTTTTGAGCAACATGGATGGAACTGGGTGAGACCCTATCCTCTCTTTATGACTTTATGACTTTTTCCTGGGGAAAAACCACCCAAAGCAAAGAATCTTCCCTGATGAGAGAGGAAAGGGGAATTTCTACCCCATTCCCTCAGGAAAAGAAGAGCGATGAATTAATTGCTTGGGGGGAAATAGAGAAAATTACAAGATTAATTTGGAATTAATACACATATATAACTTTGAAATTTGGGGACTAAAAGTGCTTTTGAGATTTTTTTTAAAAGAGATTTAAAAAGCTTGTAACATAAGTTTGAATGTAAAAAGCTGGAAGATGGCATCAATGACATCTAGTGGTGAACTACAGCACTACAATTTGTTATGCTTAAAGGAAACTTGGCTTGAAGTCCAGACTCAGATAAGACTCTTGTTGTTTTTAGAAACTTTCACTTTTGAAGACTGCAGCTGGGAAAAGGTTAAAAAAAAACCTTCTTGGACTGCTTATTTGTATGGCAGAGACAATAAACTATTTTGAAACTGGCCTGCCTGGACTACGAATATAAATACTGACTTTTAAAGCTGTGACATGGAGCTATTTCCCTGTAGAAGAAACATGCATTATTGATTGAGATAATGGAATACTTTGGATTATAAACCTTTGATTGATGAACAATTTTTAATTGCTCTTTTCTCTCTGGACAGAAAAAATATGTTTTTCATTGGTCAGAAAAAATTGAAAAATTTGAACTAGGAAAGTTAGTTGGCAAAGGAAGAAAGCTAGAGTAAGATTGAAGAAAATAGAGGTGTTGACCGATTAGATGGGATATTATACTATTAATCAAATGTCTGAACATGGCTGAGAATAGATAATTGTTAGAAATAGAAGTATAATTATAACTAGAAAGATAGAATTTGTAACTAGAATATTATATTTTGGTATGAGAAAGGAAATATGAAAATACTAAGAGGGTTTGAATAAGGGAAGCTTTTGGTTATCCAAATATAGCTTGTTATAAGAAATTATAAGTGATAGAGACATTTTGAACATTGATGGGAAATTAAAATTTAAAAAAGTGGGAAAACAGGATATTAATTGAACAAATGGATATTAAGTGCAAATTAAGATATATTTTGGTTAGAAAAGATATTTTAAACCGACATTATTGATATTATTAGGAAAATGTAACAAAGATGTTGATATTCAATTGTATATGTATTAACAACAATAAGAATTATATTTGCCTACTGTGGGAAAATGTGTACTACCAGAAGAAGAGAGAAAGCATTGGATGATGTAATAATGGGCCTAGATTGAAGAAGTTTATACCACTGAATTACTAATGGACCCAGACAACACATTGTTGATCAAGTACTTATGATTGTAAAACTAGAACATAATAATAATAATAATAATAATAATAATAATAATAATAATAATAATAATAATAATAATAATAATAATAATAATAAAGTTGGAAGGGACCTTGGAGGTCATCGAGTCCAACCCCCTGCTCAGGCAGGAAACCCTACATCATTTCGGACAAATGGCTGTCCAGTCTCTTCTTAAAAACTTCCAGTGTTGGAGTTGCTGAGAATGGAGGTTGTTGAGATATTCACCTGGGTTGGAGTTTGCGGTTGGTCAACACAGAGCGTTCCTGCAATAATCCATCCAAGCTCTGTCTTAAGGGCAATCGGGCTGCCTGAGGGACCTCTGACTATATCTTTATAGGCAAAGGAGTCGGGGGTGTCTTGTCCCAACATAAGTAGAATTTTGGCTTCGGGATCTAAGGGAGGTATGTGTTCCACGATGTGCGACAGGTAGACTCTAAGAAGCTCTCTACGAAGCCACCACAAGCAACCTTGACCCCTCCCACGATGACAGAGCCTCAATGTGCTTTCAAAGAGCACCCAGAAATGATTTAGGTCCACTGCATGGAAATATGTGGTGACTCACCATGCCCTCATAGATGCTCCCACATCTGTTTGGCTAAAGTCTACCCTGAAGGACGCCTGGAAGAAGCCATAAATATGTACATGGTAACAGATACACAAAGCACCACCACGATAGTTATGCCAGAATTCTTCAACATCTTTGATGTACCAACTGAGGAAGCGTTTTATACAGTATCTACGCTCACAGTGCCTCAGAGCATGGCGGGGAGGAAAGCCTATGGACTCCGCATAGAGTTCTTAGATGGAAGCTTAGGGTTCCGACTGCCACCAGTGACAGAATGGGACTCCCTACCAAGTGACTGCAGTCGAATCCCAACACCAGAGGTGGCAAGACATATACCTTACCTGTTGCACATCGTGGATCACATACCTCCCTTAGATCCCGAAGCCAAAATTCTACTTATGTTGGGGCAAGATGCCCCCGACTCCTTTGCATATAAAGATATAGTCAGAGGTCTGTCAGGCAGCCCGATTGCCCTTAAGATGGAGCTTGGATGGATCATTGCAGGAACGCTCTGTGTTGACCAACTGCAAACTCCAACCCAGGTGAATATCTCAACAACCTCCATTCTCAGCAATGGAAGAGCACCTCACCTAAAATCACGCTGAGAACACTTCACGCTTGTGACAACCAAACCCATTTTGGAAGCAACAGTGTTCCAGACCAGTGAAAATCACAATGACTCATCCTTGTCCATAGTGGGCAAACAATTTATGCAGCTACACGCGTTCTCCCAGAGTACTATACATTGGGACAGGCCGTGTCCACCAGAACAGAAAGAAGACTGGGAGTCATGTAGTACACTCCTAAGTTGTCTCCAAAGCATACACGTACAATGCATGTATGTCTCCAGCTCACCGGCCATCATACGAAAGAATTGTACGCTTTCTCAGAGGTGTCAACAAAGGTGATTGCAGACATAGGATACATCAGAGTCTACAGCAGGGAAAGCCACATTTACATTGTTTTCGTCATTGGAAAGGTGAAACTAACAGCACAACAAGGCCACATCGTACCAAGTTTTGAACTCTGTGGTACCATATTGGCCATAAAACTAACCAACTTCACAACGAAAATGATAGGCCTTGAGCTACAGTTCACCACCTTCTACACAGACAGCAAGGTGATGTCAAGCTACATCTGCAACCAAAGCAGATGCTTCTACGTCTATGTAGACCAGCGGTTCTCAACCTGTGGGTCGCGACCCCATTTGGGGTCAAACGACCATTTCATGGGGGTCACCAAACAAGGCAGTCCGCCATTTTTCCCCCCTTTTCCTTAGCTGTGCTACTCCCTCATTCTATTGGCTTTTGAAAGCCAATAGAATAGACTCTCTTGAATAGAGTCTAATTCTATTGGCTTTCAAAAGCCAATAGGAATTGTCCAGGCTGTCTCCGCCCTGCTGAGCCCGCCAAAAGTCCCAGTCTGCAAACGGTGCTACAAGTTTTCTGTAGCGAAGGCGAGCTCTCTGGAAGTTTCCACCCCTCCCTGCTGAGCAACTACTAAAACTGTAAGTAAAAGAGGGCCAGGGGCAGGAGGTGGGAGGCTGGCGGGCGCAGGGAAGGTTTTTGGTGCGCGTGGGGCCCGGCAGGTGACTTACCTCTCTTGGGCTGGGCCAGCTGGTGGCCCAGCCCATGGTCGCCCTGCACCGTTGCCGCCGCAGCCACCCAGGAGCACCTGAGCACCTGGGCCTGCCTGCCGCCGCCCCAAATGGGCGGCGGCCTATGCCTCGGCCAGCGCAGGGGGCAGCACCACGCATGCATGGTGCAGCACCACGCATGCACGGTGCAGGGGGTAGCACCACGCATGCGTGGCGCAGGTTGGAGTCGCCACCTGAAAAAGGTTGAGAACCGCTGATGTAGACAATAGAGTAGAAAAGATTGAAACATCTTCAAGCCCTGAACAATGGCAACATGTGCCAAGAGATAAGAACCTTATGGACCAAGCTAAGCAGTCCACCCTTGCATCACAGTTGACAGAATTGATCTGGCTAAAAGGTCCTGAGTTCTTGACTTGTCCAGACAGCCTGATGCCACAGAGACCAAAACGCTATACGCTTCTAGCTCCAGATCAATATGCCAACGTTCAACCTCAGGCACCCGGCTATTTTCTCAGACAGGATGAGAAAACGACTGTCCAGACCATCTGCTTGCCCACGGTGGGCAAAGAGAGAGAGAAACTGCCTTCTAGCCATTTCCTAGAACCAGCCCACTTCAAACCCTCCTCTAAATGGAGACACCCAAGATCGGGCATAGTATTAATTGTCCTGATCACTTGTCTTAGCATCCCAAAAACTAGCTTTGTAGGACCCTGCAAGGACTTACAGACTATTGAAGGCATTTTTCATGACCCATATATATATAAAAAGAAAGCATTACCAACAACAAAGCTAGTAGAGATATTGGTATTCCAGTGGAGCTATTTAAAATTCTAAAAAAATGATACTATTAAAGTGCTGCACTCAATATGCCAGCAAATTTGGAAAACTCAACAGCAGGCACAGGACTGGAAAAGGTCAGTTTACATTCCAATCCTCTCTGGGCAAGGCCAAGGAATGTTCAAACTAGAGTACAATTTGCTCATTTCACATGCTAGCAAGATTATGCTCAAAATCCTACAAGCTAGGCTTCAGCAATATGTGAACTGAAAACTACCAGAAGTATAATCTGGGTTTCAAGGAGGCAGAGGAACTAGAGATCAAATTGCCAACATTCGCTGGATTATGGAGAAAGCAAGGAAGTTCCAGAAAAATATCTACTTCTCCTTCACTGACTACACTAAAGCCTTTCATTGTGTGGATCACAACAAATTAAGGCAAGTTCTTAAAGAGATGGGAGTACCAGACCACCTTAGCTTTTCCCCAAGAAACCGGTATGCAGATCAAGAAGAAAATAATTAGAACTAGACATGGAACAACTGATTGGTTCAAAATAGGGAAAGGAGTACAACAAGCCTGTATATAATCACCCTGCTTATTTAACTTATATGCAGAGTACATCATGCAAAATGCTGGGATGGATAAATCAAAAGGCAGAAATAAGATTGTGGGGAGAAATATCAACAACCTCAGATATGCAGACGATGCCGCTCTAATGGCAGAAAGTGAAGAAGAACTAAAGAGCCTCTTGATGAGGGTGAAAGCAGGGAGTACAAAAGTTGGCTTGAAACTCAATATTAAAAGAACTAAACTCAAAATTAAAAGAACTTCCTGGCAAATAGAAGGGGAAGAAATGGAAGCAGTGATAGATTTTATTTTCTTCGGCTCCAAGATTATTGCAGATGGTGCTGCAGCCATGAAATTAAAAGACACTTGTTATTATTATTATTATTATTATTATTATTACTATTATTATTACTATTATTACTATTATTACTATTATTATTATTATTATTATTATTTATTCGATTTCTATGCCGCCCTATTCTGGAGAACTCAGGGCGGCTCACAACACAGTAGAAATCAACATATAAAAATACATGTAAATATAAAACCTCTTAATTTAAAAAAAAAACAACCAATCATTCAGCATACACACAGACATACACTGGCTTGGGGCAAGATGTTAACTACCCCAGGCCTGCCGGCAGAGGTGTGTTTTGAATAATTTACGAAAGGCGGAGAGGGTGGGGGCGACACGGATCTCCGGGGGAAGTTGGTTCCAGAGGGCTGGGGCCGCAACAGAGAAGGCTCTTCCCCTAGGCCCCGCCAGGCAACACTGTCTGGCTGACGGGACCTGGAGAAGGCCGACTCTGTGGGCCCTAACCGGCCGCTGGGATTCATGGGGCAGCAGCCGGTCCCGTAAGTAACCTGGTCCGATGCCATGTAGGGCTTTATAGGTCATAACCAACACTTTGAATTGGGTTCGGAGACCAATTGGCAGCCAATGCAGCTCGTGGAGTGATGCCGAAATGTGGGCATTTCTGGGCAAGCCCAACACTGCTCGCGCGGCTGCATTCTGCATTACCTGAAGTCTCCTAACGTTTTTCAAAGGTAGCCCCATGTAGAGAGCATTGCAGTAGTCGAGCCTCGAGGTGATAAGGGCATGAGTGACTGTGAGAAGAGACTCCCGGTCCAAATAGGGCCGCAACTGGTGCACCAGGCGAACCTGGGCAAATGTCCTCCTCGCCACAGCCGAAAAATGATGTTCCAAATTTAGCTGTGGATCGAGGAGGACGCCCAAGTTGCGGACCTTCTCCGAGGGGGTCAAAAACTCCCCCCCCAGGCTGATGGACGGATAGATTGAATTATCCTTGGGAGGCAGAACCCCTAGCCACTCCGTCTTGTCGGGGTTGAGCTTGAGCCTGTTGGCACGCATCCAAACCCTAACAGCCTCCAGACATCGGCACATCACTTCCGCTGCTTCACTGAAATGACACGGGGTGGAGATGTAAAGCTGGGTATCATCAGCATACTGATGATATCTCACCCCGTGTTGTTGGATGATCTCACCCAGCGGTTTCATGTAGATATTAAACAGCAGAGGGGAGAGGACCGATCCCTGAGGGACCCCACAAGGGAGGAACCTAGGGGTCGACCTCTGACCCCCCGCCAACACCGACTGCGACCGACCAGTGAGGTAGGAGGTGAACCACTGCAAAACAGTGCCTCCAACCCCCAACCCCTCTAGTCGATGCAGAAGGATATCATGGTCAATGGTATCGAAAGCCGCTGAGAGGTCAAGTAGCACCAGGATAGTGGAAAATCCCTTATCCCGGGCCCGCCAGAGATCATCCGTCAGTGCGACCAAAGCAGTTTCCGTGGAGTAGCCGAGCCTGAATCCTGACTGTTGAGGGCCCAGATAATCAGCCTCGTCCAAGGACCGTTGGAGCTGGAGTGACACCACCTTCTCAACAACCTTCCCTATAAAGGGAAGATTGGAGACAGGACGGTAGTTGTTTAATACAGCTGGGTCCAGGGAAGGCTTCTTGAGGAGGGGGCGCACAATTGCCTCCTTGCAGGGAGCCGGAAAGGACCCCTTCCTCAAAGAAGCGTTGACAATCTCCTGAACCCAGCCCCGCGTCACCTCCCTGCTGGCCGAAACCAGCCAGGAGGGGCATGGGTCCAATAAACAGGTGGCGGAACTCACAGCTCCAATGGCCTTGTCCACTTCATCGGGTGCCACAGGGTCAAACTCCTCCCACACAACAGGATCAAGACGAGTCCCTGTCATCTCGACTGAATCATTATCAGCCGACACTGCATTCCAATTGGAGTCAAGGTCCATCCGAATCTGGGCGATTTTATCCGCGAAAAACTTATTAAAGTCCTCAGCACTACCCTGCAAGGGTGCATCAACCCCCCCTTGATTAAGGAGGGAGCGAGTTACCCTAAACAGGGCGGCTGGGCGGAATTACGCAGATGCAATCAAGGCGGAATGATATGCGCATCTTGCCGCCTTGAGCGCCACCTGATAAGTCTTGATATAAGATCTTAAAAGTGTTCGGTCAGATATGTTCCTTGGGAAGAAAGCTATGGAAAACCTAATCAGCATATTAAAAAATAAAGACATTAGCTTGCCGACAAAGATCATATAGTCAAAGCTATGGTTTTCTCAATAGTAATGTATGACTGTGAGAGCTGGACCATAAGGAAGGCTAGGTACTGAAGAATTGATGCTTTTGAATTATGGTGCTGGAGAAGACTCTTGAGAGTCCCTTGAACTGCAAGGAGATCAAATCAGTCAATCCTAAGAGAAGTTAATCCTGACTGTTCTTTGGAAGGATAGATATTATAGGTAAAGCACAAATACTTTAGTCACCTAATGAGAAGAGAGAACTCATTGGAAAAAACCCTGATGTTGGAAGGATTGAAGGCAAAAGGAGAAGGAGATGGTAGAGGATGAGATGGTTAGATAGTATCATCAATGGAGTGGCATTGGTTTGGACAAACTCTACCAGACAGTGGAGGACAGGGGGGCCCTTGCATGCTATGTTCCATGGGGTTCTGAAGAGTTAGACATAACTTAGCAATTGAAGAACAGTAAAATTCTATGTTTCATTTTTTAAAGAAGAGACTGGACAACCATTTGTCTGAAATGGTATAGGGCAGCGGTGGGCACACGCGCTGGCGCTGCCAGCAGCTCATGCAGGTCCATTAGGCACCACGGTGGCCCGAGGCAGGGCCAAGGTGCATCGGGTGCATGAGGGGAACAGACTCCATGCACAGGCCAAGGACAAGATCTGTGAGAGGGCCAAGATGACCAGCAGTGACCTGCTCTCCAACCGCAAGCAAAAGCAGATGGGACAGAGTAAGCACATCTGGTGGTCTGCATCACGTGTCTTTCCCCTCCCCTACTCCACCTGCTGCTGGAGGGCTGGCCCAATATTGGCAGCAGACTGCGGAGCCCCAGAGTGCACCAGTTGAGGGGCCGGCAGGCTATGGCTGCTGATAGACACCGTTGGCCCCCATGTGCTCACTGGCCTCTGTGTGTGGAGGCTGATGGTGTCAGGCAGCAGTTGCCCCAGTCCCTGCCTTGCCTTGCCTTGCCCTGCGGCAATGGCACCCCCACCCTGCCCCCTGCCTCACCCCTTAGGATGAGCCTCCTGAGCCACCGCCACACTCACCAGAGACCCCCTGGATCTCCCCCAACCCTGCCCAGCACCCACAGGCTTCCCCACCATGAGCAATATCAAGGTAGCCACGCCTACCCTCTCTGCTGTGACCACTGCAGTCACGCCCACCCAGTGGGCCATACCCCTCCCCCCTCCCCCCGAGGGGACCACAATGCTGATGTGGCCCTGGCACTTTGCGATAAATAAGTGGGTTTTGGGTTACAGTTTGGGCACTCAGTCTCTAAATGGTTCGCCATCACTGGTATAGGTTTTCCTGCCTGAGCAGGGGCTTGGACTAGAAGACCTCCAAGAGCTCTTCCAACTATTATTATTATTATTGTTGTTGTTGTTGCTGCTGTTATTGTTGTTGTTACCTTTTGTTGCATTTAGGTTGCAAACCAGAGGGTGGTATATAAAGAAAGGTATCAAATAGTTTGGGTAAGAATTATCTGCTCATTTCCCCCCCCCCAGAAAATATCATCTGTTCAGGATACACTTTGTAAATAACAGAGATGGGCAAATCCTCCAAAAGTGGAGCTTCAGAACATATGCTAATATAGGAAACACCTCTTTTTGTATCATTAAATGACCTGCTTCATTTCCTAGGATTTAGGAAGCCAGTTTTGGAATCTGTTCCTAGCTTTCTCTGCATGTGGGCATGCCCAATTCCATATTTTTAACCCAATGAAGCTTCCTGTTATAATCTGTTGTGGTGCAGCCCCAACATATTCTCAGAAATGGATTCATTATGTAATCCAGCACCAAGGACGTAAACTCTGAAAGGCCAGACCCATACTTTGAACTTGGCCCACTATACTGTTAGTATATACACACTGTTTACTTTCCCATGAAGAAATACAGCCTTTGACTTATGCAGTCCTGGTAAAGAATGAAATTGGAATACATCCTTTCAGGCTTGCAGAGAAAAAAAAATACTGAATAAAAATTGCCATAAAGACAAGAAGGTGCTGGCCTGTTTGTAAGAGGCCAGAGATCAATATTAAAAATCATAATGAAATCCACAGACTAACACAATCCTATTTACAAAGGCTAGAATCCAAGCTAGATGGTGATGATAATACTTTTAGCATTGTGGAATCTGGCCCTTCTTAATAGAGTTGACCTTTACAGTCAAAATGTTATTACGGTATTTTCTGAGTAGGCTGATGAATCATAGCAAATTATGAGTTCAGTAGAAACTTGCTGCCAAAAGTCAGCCCCTTGAGAGTACCTCCTGCTCAGTAGTGAAGCCAGCAGAAAATGGCTGTTTGATCAAGGCTTTTGAGAGAAACGTAAATTCATCCTTAAAGGTGAATCATGAAAGGAGAAAATCAGATTGTAAGTGTGAGTCATAGTCTCTGCTTGCTGTTGGAGCAACTAGAAAAGAAAAAGAATCCTACCCACAAAAGTTGATGTTTGGTCAAAAAAGAAAACCCCATCCAGAAAATGTACAAAACATTTTCCAACTCAAAATGTGGAGTTATTATTCTTTAAGACAAAAGGCACATTCATAATTCAAATCTAAGGAATTATTGACAAAAGATTTGAAAAGGAAAACATTCTAGTTTCAATTTCATTGGGAGTTTTGGATTGTACAATCCTTGTTTTGGGGGTGTAATGGCTCAGCGGTTAAAGATGCTGAGCTTGTCAGATGGAAAGCTGATAGCCCGGCTGGAGACCTGAGCACCATGCAATGGGTTGAGCTCCCATTACTCGCCCCTCCTCCTGCCCACCTGGCAGTTCAAAAGCATGCAGATGTGAGTAGATAAATAGGTACCACTTCAGTGGGAAGGTGGTAAGAGCATTCCATGCACCTCGGCATATAGTCAAGCTGGCCATATGACACGTTAATGTCTTCAGACAATGCTGGCTCCTTTGGCTATGAAATTGAGAAGAACATCACTCCCTAGAGTCAGACTCGACCAGATAGGGGAAACCTTTACCTTTAATCCTCGTTTTAATACAAAATATAATTCATATTTGATTATATATGTCTGATAAGCATAGGTTATCTAGTTGGCCTCCATACCAAAGAGAGATCTAGAACCTGGCTTTCCCAATACCTAACGTAGCACTTTAACCACTATACCATACAGGCTATGAATATTTATTCCTAAGGCTCAATCATGTATATTGCCCAATACATTTTAAGCATGGAAATAGAATATTTTGCATGCCATGAAGCAGTACTGTCAAGAATAGGTCTCTGTGTCCTGCAGCTAATCCATCTCCATCTCACCTCTGCAGCAGGATAGAGCTCCCATGGATAATATGTATAATGCATAAATATGCAAGGCAAGCCATTAATGTTGTATCAGATACAACAGAGTCTGTCAGTGCCCTTTATTGATTGTATCTAATGTATGACATATACCATATTACAATTTTTTTGCAATTTAAAAAGAAGGAATGGAATGGAGCTGTCTAGGATGCTGAATATTGCAAAGACAGAGTTTCATTGTACAGCAGGTCCTCCTTCAGTGACCATTCATTCACTGACTGTCCAAAGTTATGGCAGCCCTAAATGAGGAGATATATGACCTGTCCTCATAAATGCAGCCATTGCAGCATCCCTGTGGTAACACAATGGTGATTCAGGTGCTTGACAACTGGACTGCAGTTACAATGGTTGCAGCATCCTGTGGTCATGTGATTACATTTGTGACCTTCACTAATAGTATCCAAAAAGCAAAGTCAGTAGGGAAGCTAGCAGGAGGTCACAACTGGTGATTGTGTGACATCATGCCTAACAACATGTGGGAATCACCTAATGACAGCAAGCAGAACTGCCACAACTGCCATCATAATTTGACATGGTCATATGACACTGTGCTTTATGACCATGTTGCTTAGCAACAGATTTTCCAGTCCCAATGTTAAGCAAGGAATACCTGCTCTAAGGTATGTTGGCTTCTGGAGTGGTGTAGTGCTGAATGAAGTCCCTCCCATTTTTACTGGTGTTCCACACTCTTAGTATTTGTTAGTGCTTAGTGTCTAGGAGGATCTGATAGATTGAGGCTTGGCCCACAGAAAGGCAGCCCTGGTTCTTTGTGGCAAAAGGCAGAGTAACTTTTCCTTTTCTGCATTGCACTTTGACTGTTTGTCATAACTGTGGAGACACTAATCTTTCATTGCAATGAGGAGAGATACTGCTCTCTTCACTGCAAAAATAGCTGAAAGGCTGCTTGATATCCTGCTCAGTTTATTGGTCATTTTCAGCCCTGCCAACCTGGACAAGACACTGAGAATAGCTCCCATGACAGCGAGAGAGAACTCTTGATGGTTTCATTGAGCCTCAAAGTAATTCGGGGAACTTTTTTTGGCTGAGATCTGATATGGAAGAGGCTCTTTAACAGTATAAGAAATTATGTTGATGTCAAAATGACAATACTCATATATGACATTGTTGCATGAAGGTTGCCATTTATTAGCAGCATCACAACATCTAATATAAATATATAAGTTACCTCATGCTGTGACAACCCACTTTTTTTATGTGCTCTCTTTCCCCAAACCCATCACCATTACAGGTGCCAATGTTTCAAATAATCCAAAATCTTCCCTAAAAGTAAACTGGGATGAAACATTACTGGTCATTTTGGTGTCCATTAATGCCTGCGTCTGAACATCAAATCCACAACAGAAAAAAACAGAAACCAAGAGAGGGGAAAAATATCCCTTGTATGACACATGACTAATTAGCTGGTTGTAGGATTATGTCATGTTTTTAGATGTAAAGCTAGTGATAAATGAGCAGCATGGTGGATTGGGGCATTTCCATTTCTTCATTTTAAAGAATGACTGGTTTCAGATAAGGGTGATGCTATAACCATTGGAGCATACTGACTCTGTCAAACAATTATCACTGAGTTAAATCCTGTCTTCCACCTTCTACTACTTTGGGTCTTTTGAGTAAATGCAAACTATATTTCAATAGATTGTGTTATACAATATGGTCCCTGCAGCCGCTGGAGGAGATACATAGCTTTCTCTACCTCCTAGCTCCTTTACCTCATCATAATGACTAGCTGGGAGGACTGATTACAAAGATCCAAATTCAGCAACAGATGTGGCTTAGTAGTTGCAGTTGTGTAGAGCTTTTTAAAGGAGGAGGCAATTGTTCTGCATTCCATGCATGAAGTTGACTCCATTTGAAATGGTTAAATGGATCAATCCTTTTCATTAAAAGAAAGACAGCTGTCAGAATCCAATTATATTTCATCTCTAGTTATCGACTATGGAAAACCCCATTTCTGCCTTCTCTGGATTCTGTCATACGATGAAGGGGAAGGGAAGGGGGGTGAACAAAGGGGTTTTATGGCCCTCACTTCCTTCGATACAGCTTCAAAGGGATTGAATGTGGATCTCACCAAAACGACTAAAGCATAAGAATGGGGCCATCAGCTTTGATCTGCTCCTCTCTGAAGTCTCCCTTCCACCAGCAGTGAGGAAAAAGGGGGTGGAAATGTAATGCCTAGGATTGTCGCTGGAAAGATGGTGAACTGTAGGGCTTGGGCCCCAGGTCCTGTCTAGAACGCCTGCAATCATTTTCTCTTAATAAAGGATGCCTGTTGGAAGAAATATTCCAAGAGTTCTGTCTTCTTAAGATGCAAAGTGGGGTGGGTCCTTACATTAGACAGGACCTGCAGAATTAGTCCACCTGGAAGGGAGAACCTTGCTGGGGGACTTTGCAAAAATTACCATGTCAGACGGCGGAGCAAGGAAGGGAGGAAACTCCCCAGAAAGGGAGCCGCTGCCCCAACTGAAACCCTGCCAGATGTCGGGATCTGAAAGGTCATATTCCTCGGGAGAAGAGGTGGTGGAGACATGGGACCACAAACCTCGGTGGTCAATGGGCGTTGAAAAGAAAGGCGAATGGGAAAAGAAATCAAGAAATGTGACCCTGAGACGGGGGGCCAACCAACCAGAATGGAAGCAGGAGATGGAGAAATCCCTGCACACAAGTGAAGAGGAAGGGAGCTGGGCACCGTACTCGGACTGGATCCTAGAGAAAGCTATCGACTGGATAAAGAGAACCCTCAGCTCCCTAGGAGAGGAGAATTCTGAGCCCTATGGCCACCCCAACTCCTGGAGCCGCAAAGGGAGAGACACCGAGGGGGAAGTGGAACCTGCAGCCCCAGGGACATCTGCTGATCCAGTAGTCCCCACTCTCCACCGACCCACAGATGGTGATCTGGATGGAAGACACTACCACCAACAATGAAGGCACCAATCCATTCAAAGACTCCCGCCACTGGATGTGAGATTCAAGGGGGAGCCAACAGCAGTGGCGAGGGGGGCATTTGCCCAGGTTCGCCTGGTGCACCAGTTGCGTCCTTACTTGGATCGGGAGTCTCTCCTTACAGTCACACATGCCCTTGTCACCTCGAGGATCGACTACTGCAACACTCTCTTGAAGAGTGTTTGGAGACTACAACTAGTGCAAAATGCAGCTGCGCAAGCAGTTGTGGGCCTTCCTCGTTGTGCCCACATTTCATCAACTCTCCGCATGCTGCATTGGTTGCCTATTGGTCTCCGAGCCCAATTCAAGGTGTTGGTTATTACCTATAAAGCCCTTCATGGCATGGGACCAGGATACTTATGGGACTGCCTTCTGCCACATACTTCTCTACGACCGGTGAGAGCGCACAGGGTCGGCCTCCTCCGGGTCCCATCAGCGAAACAATGTCATCTGGTGGGCCCTAGGGGGAGAGCTTTCTCTGTTGTGGCGCCCACCCTCTGGAACCAACTGCCTCCTGAAGTCCGCGTTTCCCCGACTCTCTCGGCCTTCCGAAAGAATTTAAAAACCTACCTCTGCCGGCAGGCCTGGGGATGATTGTTGATTGTGGTGTGACTGTTTGGGGTGACCCCAGGCATGGAATGCCCGATGATCCTAGGGATGGAATGGTTAAAAAAATGGAACCCCTGGGTGAATTGGAGGACAGCAGAAATCAAATTCCCGAAGAGGGACCCTATGGACTTAAAATCCCAAGGGGGGCTACCAGAATCAAGAACAGAAAAAGCATCCATGGGAGAGGAAAAGGGACTACCAGAAATACCAGAGGAATACAGAGACCTTGCTGAGGTTTTCAGTGAGGAGAGGGCGGATGAGCTCCCCCCCACCGACCCACAGACTGTGCTATTGAATTCAAGCCTGGGGCAAAACTCCCAAAACCCAGATTATACTCCATGAGCCCAAAAGAGAAGGAGGAAATGGAGAGATTCATAAAGAAAAACCTAGAAAGGGGATTCATTGAGCCAGCCATGCCTAAAGTGGCTGCCCCGGTCCTCTTTAGAGAGAAGAAGGACAGCTCTTTACGCTTATGCATGGATTATAGGGCCCTGAATACAATCAGTGAAAGCAACCTATACCCCCTGCCCCTCATGAAGGACATGTTGTCACACCTCTTGAAAGGGAATTTTTTTTCTAAAGTAGACCTAAGGGAAGCTTACTATTGCATGAGAATTAAGGAAGGGGATGAATGGAAGACCGGATTTAACTGCCCCATGGGGTGCTACCAATTCAAACTCTTGCCTTTTGGATTACAAGGAGGCCCTGCAGTATTTATGCAATTAATCAATAACGTTCTAAGGGAGCACCTATTTAAGGGGGTCCTGGTTTACTTGGTCGACATTCTTATCTTCACCAAATCAAAAGAGGAACATGTCAACCAAGTCAGAATGGTTTTAAAGAAACTGCGAGCTGCCCACCTATGTGCCAAACTCTCAAAATGCGAATTCCACCAGGAAAGGATAGACTACCTAGGTTATCGCATATCCCCACAGGGCATTGAAATGGACCCAGAGAAGGTCAGAGCAGTATTAGAATGGGCACCACCCCGCACAAGAGAGCAACTGCAAAATTCCCTGGGCTTCACAAACTTTTACCGCCAATTCATCCCCTCATTTGCCCAGATAGCCCTGCCCCTCACAAACTTACTAAAAATGAAGGGAGCATCCTCAGTAAAACCTAACCAGCCACTAACCTGGACAATGGAGTGCCAAGCAGCGTTTGAGAAATTAAAGAGACTCTTTTCTGCTGAACCAGTACTGAGGCATCCAGACATGGATAAGCCCTTCGTAATACAGGCGGATGCAAGTGATGTGGCAGTGGGGGCTGTACTATTACAAGAAAACGATGAAGGGATATTGCAACCCTGTGCATATACATCCAAGAAACTCACGAAAAAGAACAGAGCTGGCCCGTATGGGAGAAAGAGGCATACAGGATACGTTGGTCACTACTCACATGGCGCCAGTTCCTTGAAGGCAACAAAATCCCTTTCCAGGTGTGGACTGACCACAAAAATTTGGAAGCCCTGAAAACACCCAGGAAGCTCAACCCCAAGCAAGCCTGCTGGTCCCAGCATTTTCACCAGTTCCAATTTACGCTCAAGCATTTGCCAGGGGGAAAGAACTTCCTGGCAGATGCACTATCTCGCATGCCCCAATATAACACCACACGAGCCACCGACTCTAAACCGATGATGGTAGAATCACAACTGGCAGCGCCAGTAACCACCAGAGCCCAAGCTAAATTAAAACCACAGCTGGACAGCCAAACCGGAATTGAATTCCGGAAAAGTTTGGAAACAGATGAATGGTTCCAGAAAAACAAAAATGTGTGCACAATGAGAGACGGGCTGCCTTGGGTGGAGGAAAAGTTATATATACCAACAACCCAAAGAGTCACATTCATGCAGCTTTGCTATGACACAAAATCAGCAGGGCATTTTGGATTTGTAAAAACATTACACTTAATTAAACGGCAATTTTGGTAGCCATCCATTAAAAAGGACATAGAAAGTTACGTGGCCAGCTGCCCAAAGTGTGCAACTGCAAAGAGGTTGCAAGGGAAATGGCCTGGACTGTTACAAACAGTGGCAAATCCCTCCACCCCCTGAAGGGAAATAGCCATGGATTTTATAGTGGAATTACCAGAAAGCAATGGGAATACTGTTGTCTGGACGGTCACGGACTTGTTTTCCAAACAGGTGCACTTTATCCCTTGCCAAAAGATTCCCACCGCAAAAGCCTTAGCGAAACATTTCATCCAGCATATTTATAGATTGCATGGGGCAGCCAACGTATCATCTCTGATAGGGGGGTGCAATTCACGTCTGCATTTTGGAAGGAATTTTTATCCCTCTTAGGGACCACTCGGGGACTGACATCTAGCCATCACCCACAAGGAAATGGCCTTTCTGAAAAATTGAACTCAGTACTTGAGCAATATTTAAGATGTTTTATTAATTTTCATCAAACAAATTGGACGGACTTACTCTCTTTTGCAGAAGTTGCCTACAATAATGCAGTCCACTCCAGCACAGGTTACACTCCTTTTCAAATAGCTACCAGTCAAAGTTTCAACCCCATGCCAGAATTAACCCCATACAAACCGGCAATCCCATCACTGAAAGAATGGATGGAACAATTACAAAACACCTGGCCAATAGTTAGAAAAGCCCTAGATGAAGCTAGGCAGGGATACAAAGCACAAGCCGATAAAAAAAGGGTTGAGCCTACACCATTCATTATAGGAAAAATGGTGTACTTATCTACAAAATACCTAAAGTCCCTACAACCCTGTAAAAAACTTGGACCAAAATATATAGGGCCTTTTCCAATTAAAAGAATCATAAATCCAGTAACAGTAGAATTAGAATTACCCAAAAATCTCAGGCAAATACACCCAATTTTTCATTGCAGCTTGCTGAAAAGAGAGCATCAGTCATCGTTAAGGCCAAAAATCCCCCACCACCACCTCCAATCATGGTGGAGGGCGAACAACACTTTGAAATAAAGGAAATCCTAGACTCTAGGAGATGTCATGGAGCGACTCAGTACCTAGTTGCATGGAAACACCTCCCTGCCTCACAAAACGAGTGGGTCCATAAACGTCATGTCAGAGCCCCGAAGCTATTAAAGAAGTTTCACACAGAGTATCCTAACAAGCTTGACTAACTTGTATACCTGTTGTTTTTTTTTTAGGTGGATCTATCTTATTTTTAAGGGGGAAGGATGTCAGAATCCAATTATATTTCATCTCTAGTTATCGACTATGGAAAACGCCATTTCTGCCCTCTCTGGATTCTGTCATACAATGAAGGGGAAGGGGGGTGAACAAAGGGGTTTTATGGCCCTCACTTCCTTCAATACATCTTCAAAGGGGATTCAATGTGGATCTCACCAAAAGGACTAAAGCATAAGAATGGGGCCATCAGCTTTGATCTGCTCCTCTCTGAAGTCTCCCTTCCACCAGCAGTGAGGAAAAAGGGGGTGGAAATGTAACGCCTGGGATTGTTACTGGAAAGATGGTGGGGTGGGGTGGGGCTGCTGGGGACCCCTTAAAACCTTGAACCATAGGGCTTGGGCCCCAGGTCCTGTCTACAACGCCTGCAATCATTTTATCTTAATAAAGGATGCCTGTTGGAAGAATTATTCCAAGAGTTCTGTCTTCTTAAGATGCAAAGTGAGGTGGGTCCTTACAACAGCAAAGGAAATTAGTTAAAATATAAGGCTAACATTTTTTCAACATTTCAACACGTCTGGCAATTGGGTTCTAACTTCAATGGACAAAAACCATAGAGATATTCCTAATTGCTAATACTGAGTGATGTAGCCTGCTTGGAACAAAACAGATTGAGAGCTAGACACCCAGCCATCTCTACTGCTAAAGCACTTGTAAAAGATGATTTCAACACTCAAAACATGTGGAAACAACACTGAATAAAAAATTGCCCCCCCCAATGTCAAAACTTTCTCTGCATCTTGGAAAAGCCATCTGGTTTTTACCAGCCCCATGTAATATAAACAACATTGAACCAAATTTGCACTGCTCATGGTAGATGTGCAGATGCCCTCTATAAGTGGGGCAAAATACCATCACCAAATTGTGACTTTGGGCCAAAAAACAAACTATCCAACACATAGTAACAGTGTCAAAACAGAGCGTATAATGGAGATTTCACTGATTTCCTGGCTGCGACAAATGAAGTAAAAAATTATATTTGCAACTCAGATATACATTTGTAATCTTCCTGTTAAAATTTCAGATTTTATATTCTGTTTTATATTTTACTATGTTCCTTTTTACTGAAATATGATGTGAATATGCCATATGATCAATAAATAGATGGATGGATGGATAGATGGATGGATGGATAGATGGATGGATAGATAGATAGATCGGTAGGTAGGTAGGTAGGTAGGTAGATAGATAGATAGATAGATAGATAGATGAGATATTTCCAAATGAACTGCTTTAGCATGGTAAAGCCCAAGAAATTATCTTCTGCACAAGTTTTTATTCACTATGGAGATTAGAGGGCTACATGCTTTAGGGCTCTAGGAATAAAGAAACATTTAATTTATGACTTTTACCTAACTTAAACAAGTTTTCTTGCTTTCTAGATAAGTTGAGCTACAGCACCCAAAATTGCCAGTCAGCAGGGTAGCACTCTTTACCTAGTGCCATGTGGGGATATTGGATTACAAAAGCCATGTTGGATGAAAATTCTGGGAACTGGAGTCTCAAAATATCTGGAAAGGAAACCTATCAAAACCATTTAAGTGTATTTGTCCTGGCATTTTGCTGCTGCAACTATTTCTACATGTACTTAAGTGTTATGCAGGATCTTTATTTCCCTTTGTAGAAATTCCATATTAGAAATAATAATGCCTGCTGGGAAATCCATTAGTAATTATAAGCATTAAAAAGGATTACCCACATCTACAAGATAGCAGAATTTCAACTATAGCACAACAGAAAAGAAAAATGCTCATACATTCAGATGGCCTCAAACCTGCTGACCTTTTGGAAGGCCTTAAAACCTGGCTCCTCCCTCAGACTTTAGGGCCAGGATATTAGTGGAGTTTAGTTTATGTTTTTGCCCTGTGCTGATTGAGGAATTGATTATTTTTAGCTTTTATGGTTCTTTCTATTGTTTTCGTATGTATGTTTTTGTTTTTATGTCTTATTAACTGCCCTGAGTTATTTGACTAAGTTGAACAGCCATGTAAGTTTGCAGAATAAATAAATAAAATGAGGAGCCTAGCTTTCTGGAGAACTCTCTTGTGCTGAGAAAAATGGAAGAAAAGAGATGATGAGGATGGCCAGCAGCAAAATGGAGGGACTCAGTTACAGTGGTGATGGGGAACTCTGGGAAGACTAGGTGTTGTATACTTCGTTCGCGTGAGAATGATGAAGACACATGGCGATGCTGAACCACACTTTATTCTCCTTCTACAACAACCAAGTGAAAGCAAAAGGCTCGCAGGCCTTTTTATATGGTCAGAAACCTGGACAGTGACAACCAATAGGAACAGAGCGTTTTCGCGCCTTGTGCATGCGCACAAGGCTGGCGCCACTCTGTCTAGTCCCCAGGCAGCTTTTGGAATGCTCAGGACCAATGCAATGTCCCAAGCCTGCTTTTGCAGGCTTGGGACACAACACCCCTCCCCCCTAGATGGAACATACTTCGTGTACACACATGTACGTCATGCATTGGGAAGAGTGGCATACAGTTGCATTATTCAAATGCAAAGAGCATGGAATACTTGAGTCTGCATTCAGACAAACCCCCTTCAATATTTATTAATACAAATAAATGTATCCGAAATAAAAAATAATACAAAATAATCTACCCACGAGTTACTCCCATTATTCAGGGGCCTCATGAACAGGTTCCTCATGATTTGACATCAACCTCACAAAGTCTCTCAGATGTTTCGATGGGCACTTGGCCCGCTGCTACCTTCTAAGGCCCAAAGAGATTGTCTGGCCCACCTGCTCTCCTACCAGGCTATGCAGGCCAGGGCTTTACTGCCCTAAATCCCCAGGTGACCCTGGTGAGGGTGCCTGGCCTACCTACTCACCTACCAGGCTAGGCAGGCCAGGACTTTGCTGCCCTGAATACCCGGTTGACCCACACTGCTGCTGGCTGGCTGGACCCTCTAAGTTCAAGCCAGCATACCTTGGAGGAGTGGAAGTCCCCAAGTCCACAATGGACCCCTCTTGGGAACACTGTCCCTTGAGCCCAAGGCCAGCACATGGAGAGGGCTGGGTAGCGAAAGTACCCCAGTACTCTGAGGCCCCCAAGCACGTGCCAGAGGTGCCAGAGTCAGGAGTCGCCTCCATGGCAACCCCCTTGCTGGTGACTTCCTTTTGGGAGCAATTGCGGAATTAGGCAAGCGCCCTTGATGGAATTCCTTTTCTCTTACTGCTAGTGATTTGTGTGGATACCCCCGGTCAGTCTCCCTGTCTGAAGTGCTATCTGACATATGTGAATACTGTGGATACCCCCGGTGTGACTCCCTATCTGGAGTAATTATGGATGTGTGGGATGACCCCCTATCCAGTGAATTCCTGTTTGGAGCACTTGCGGAACCTTGGGATGAATCCCAACAGCCTCAGTAGCAGCTAGTGAGGGCCTGTTAGGCCTGGGAAACTGTGACCCAGAATGCATATTATGGTCCTCCCCCCCCAGAGCAGAACCAGGAGTGGAAGGCTGAGAGTCCAGTCTCTAACGCAGTTGGTCTATGTGTCTGCAAAGAACGCGGCCATCACCCAAGGCAACTTCGTATGACAATGGCCCAGAGACCTTGCAGACCACAGCTGTGACCCAGAGATGTCCAGGCCCATAGTTTCTTGCCCAAACCAGATCACCCACCTGGAGTCTCCTAGGTGCCCGCGGTTGTGACACTTGTGAAGCCACCCAGTCAGGGTGCAGCCTGTCCAGTTTAGTGATGAGGTGGTGACCCCAGCGGAGTTCAGCAGGGCTCTTCCCTGTGGCTGTGCATGGTGTGGTGCAGTGTGCAAGAAGGAAATCTGCTAAACTGTGATGCCAGTTACCATAAGTCAGTTTCTTGAGGGCATCTTTGGTGGTGTGCACCATTCTCTCTGCCAGTCCATTGGAGGATGGATGGAAGGGAGCTGATGGTGCATGCCAGATCAGGTTGGCCTGAAGAAAAACCTGGAACTCAGAAGACGTAAATTGAAGGCCATTATTTGAAACCAGCAGATGGTTTCATCTGGAAGACTGTGTGATGTAAAAATTCCTCTCAACACCTGGATGGTCCTGGCAGTAGTAGTGGAGGAAACAGGAATAACCTCTAGCCACTTGGAATGGCTATCAACAACAACCAGGAAGAATTGCCCCTGAAAGAGCCCAGCATAATCTATATGCACCCTAGACCATGGGGTTTGAACTTCCTCCCACCTATGTACTGGGGCCTGAGGCATTTCAGGCCATGACTGTTGGCACAATTGCCACCCGTGCACTTGGGCCTCGATGGCTTTATCGAGCCCAGGCCACCAAAGATGGCTGCGCGCAAGCGCTTTCATTCTGACTATACCAGGATGTCCCTCATGCAGAGAGATCAAGATTCTAGACCTCAATGAGGCTGGGATCACTACCCTGCTACCCCATAACAGGCAACCCTTGAAAGTGGAAAACTCATGCTTCTTGTGCCAGAAGCTTTGGAACTCAGTATCTGGGCACCTGTCAGGCCATCCTGACAACACCCAGGTCACCAGTTTCTGCAGCCACGTCCCTAGCATTGAGACGGCAACTCCTGAATGGAAAGAATATTAATGGCAGGAGCAGGGTCTGCTTCTACCTGTTTTAAAGGTAATCTGCTTAGGCCATCTGCATGGCCCATTTCTTTTCCTGGTTTGTGAACTAAAGTGTAGTCATATGCTGACAGGAAAATGGACCATCTCAGCATACGAGGAGAAATGATATGTGGGGTCTGTTTGTTAGTGGTAAACAAACCCAGCAGAGGCTTATGGTTAGTATAGACCATGAAATGGCGGCCATATAAGAAATCATGAAATTTCTTAATGCCAGCCACTATGGCCAAGGTTTCTCTGTCAATTTGAGCGTAATTCTGCTCTGCAGAAGACAGAGTCCTTGAGTAATAGGCCACAGGGACCTGTGTCCCATCAGCCTTCAAATGGCTAAATACAGCTCCCACCCCATAAGGAGATGCATCGCATGCGATGCAAACAGGCAGTTGCTCATTGAAATGTGCTAAAACAGCATTAGAAGTGAGCAAGACCTTAACCTCATTGAAGCTCTTGTCATGGACTTTAGTCCACTGCTAAGGAGCCTGCTTCTCTAAAAGCCTGTGTAATGGCTCTGCCACTGCAGCTTTATGTGGGAGAAATGCATGGTAAAAATTTAATAGCCCCAAGAAGGCTTGCAGCTCACTCTTGGACTTAGGGCTTGGGGCCTGCTGGATAGCTTGCAATTTAGTTTCAGCAGGGTGAATGCCTTGAGCATCAATCCTGAATCCTAAGAAGTCAGTAGAAGTGACTCCTATCTTACATTTATCCTTCTTTAGTTTAAGGCCTGCTTTTCGAAAACGAAGCAGGACAGCCCTTAATCTTTCTGCTAAATTTTGAGATGACTCCCCAGCAATGAGGACGTCATCAAAGTATGAACAGACCCCAGGAATACCTCGAAGTCTGCTCTCCATGACACTTTGGAATATGCCAGGGGCTACATTTACCCCAAATTGCAGTCTCTTGACCTTGAAGGCCTCCCTGTGAGTTACAATAGTCTGGGCCTCTGCAGCTGCCTCAACAGGTAGCTGTTGATAGGCCTGTGCCAGGTCAAGCTTCGCAAAAATGCACCCCCCCTTGAGGGAGGCCAGAATGTGACTTACCACAGGCACTGGATAAGCGTGCTGTTGCAGCGCCTTATTCAGTGTGCACTTATAGTCTGCACATATACGTATTTCCCCATTAGCCTTTAGAGGCGTTACTATGGGGATTTCCCATGGACTAGAATCCACAGGTTCTAGAATGCCCTGCTGGAGCATCAATCTTTCCTTTGAAGGCAAAAGGTACCCTCCTAGACTTAACCCTGATGGGCATGATGGTTGGGTCTAACCGTAGCGAAATTGGAGGTCCCTTGTAGGATCCTAGCCGTAAACTAAACACATTTGCAAACTCCTTGCTGACTTCTGCAAGGTTCAATGTTTGCAAATGGTGTAGCCCAGTTACCTGGATTCCCAGAGCCTCGAACCAATCGAGTCCAAAAAGACTCGTATGTTCACCCCCAACAACCACCACATCTAGGGGACCTTCAAAATCCTTATGCTGTACTCTAAGGGTGGCCTCCCCCTTAACACACACCATAGAATTTTGAAAATCAGTAAGTATTAGATTTGATGGCCTGAGTTTAACTCAAAGGCCACTGCTGCTGCATATCCTTTTGAATGTGTTAATTGAAATAATTGAGAGAGCGGACCCAGTGTCCAACTCCATTGATTGGGAACCCCTTGAAACTTTACGTTAATAGAAAGTTTCTTCTTAAGGGGCTTGTGTGTCCATGTCCTCAGAATACTCCTGCGTGATGTGCAGAAACCCACCCTATATTGGCTGGGGACCCTGGTACCCTTCAGACGCAATTCTTCACGAGGTTGGACCTTCTGGCGACCCAAACAGATGGATGCGATGTGGCCTTGCCTGCCACACGCTCTGCAAATGGTGGAGCGGAACCTGCAGTCAGCTCGCTTGTGGCGTCCTCCGCACCCGAAGCATTGAAGAGATGCTGGGGCCTTGTCCGGACATTCCTTCTGCCTCTTTTCAGCTGGCTGGTGAAGTCTGTCCACCTCCTCTTCAGGATCCGCTTCCAATCCTTCTCGAGCGTCCTCTTGATGGATGGTAGCTGTGTCTGGAGGGTTCCTGGTGAGCCGTAAGTTCTTCACAGCCCCTCCTGCTGCTTCCTCAGCTGCCACCTCTTGGAAAGAGACATCTTCTTTTGCAAAAATCTTCTGTTGTAAGTCTCTGTTCCTCAAACCACATACAAAGCGATCTCGCAGCCTCTCTTCAAGATCCTTGAACTCACAAGGTCTGGCTGCTTGCCTTAAGGCCGCAATAAAATCCACAGCAGATTTATCCAGCCTCTGGTCTCTCTGCTGGAACACGTGCTTCCAAGCAATGACAGATAACTTCAGCTGGAAGTGTTCCTTCAACATTTTCTTCAAGTCAGCATATGTTACTGACTCCAGAGGTGCAGGGGCCACCAGATTCTCTGCGATGTCAAAAGCTTCCTGTCCACAGGCACACAAAAGAGTTGCTGCCTTCAGGCCATCTTCTCTAATCTGATTTACTCTGAAGTAGTTCTCCACCCGTGCTACATAGGAATTCCATCTCTCTGGGTGGGAGACATCAAAATCAGACAAGCGGCCAATCTTCGACATCATACAGTTTACGACCTTCACCACTCGCTTCCTCTGCAAACTGCTTTTTGGGGAAAGGGTCCTTTAGCCGAGCTCACCCTCCAGCAATGCTATACTGGCAGGCTGGGACGCTGATTCAGACGTCGTCTTCCCCTCTTCAGGACTTCCTGGGTAAGTCGTTAAATCTTTTGTTTCAGCTTGCTAAGGATCCCACCTTCGTCACCAGTGTTGTATACTTCATTCGCGTGCGAATGATGAAGACACATGGCGATGCTGAACAAACACTTTATTCTCCTTCAACAACAACCAAGCGAAAGCAAAAGGCTCGCGGGCCTTTTTATATGGCCAGAAACCCGGACAGTGACAACCAATAGGAACAGAGCATTTTCATGCCTTGCGCATGTGCACAAGGCCACCGCCACTCTGTCTGGTCCCGGGCAGCTTTTGGAATGCCCGGGACTCAATGCAACGTCCCGAGCCTGCTTTTGCAGGCTCAGGACACAACACTAGGTTAGAGACAGATTGTCACAGAGAAAATTTATCTATGTGGTTGCTAAGTATTGACACCAACTTAATGGCACCTAATCAATCAATCAATCAGAAAGTAAATCAGAAGCATATATTGAGAGATTCCATATTATACTACTACTTCTGTTTGAAACCTATGGATTATTTTTACATTTTTGTGCGTATAATAATAGTAATAATAAATTGAACACCGTCGGCACCAACAAATTCATCATCAGTCAATTGCAAAAGATTGTTGTTGTTAGTTGTGAAGTCGTGTCCGACCCATTGCGACCCCATGAACAACGTTCCTCCAGGCCTTCCTGTCCTCTACCATCTTCTGGAGTCCATTTAAGCTCATGCCTACTGCTTCAGTGACTCCATCCAGCCACCTCATTCTCTGTCGTCCCATTCTTCTATTGCCCTCAATCTTTCCCAGCATTAGGCTCTTCTCCAGTGAGTCCTTCCTTCTCATTAGGTGGCCAAAGTACTTGTATTTCAACTTCAGGATCTGGCCTTCTAAAGAGCAGTCAGGGTTGATCTCCTCTAGGACTGACCAGTTTGATCGTCTTGCAGTCCAGGGGACTCGCAGGAGTCTTCTCCAGCACCATAGTTTAAAGGCCTCAATTCTTTTGCGCTCAGCTTTTCTTATGGTCCAACTTTCACTGCCATACGTTGCAACTGGGAAAACCATGGCCTTGACTATACGTACGTTTGTTGGCAGGGTGATGTCTCTGCTTTTTAGTATGCTGTCTAGATTTGCCATAGCTTTCCTTCCCAGGAGCAAGCGTCTTTTAATTTCTTGGCTGCAGTCCCCATCTTGGAGCCCAGGAAGATAAAATCTGTCACTACTTCCATTTCTTCCCCATCTATTTGCCAGGAATTTGCAAAAGATGGCTTAACTCAGAACAATTTACACCCTGTGACAATACCTCTAATACCATAAAACATCAACATCTGCCTATCCCAGGTCGCTGAGAAGGAATTGATAGGTGGATAAAAATGCCAAATCCAGTCTGAACATCTGGCTGACTGTATGACAAACCAATAATAATACATCCTTGGGAAGGACTCAGTGGACAAAAATGTCAAATGCAGTCTAAATTTCTGGCTATGTGATGAACTATAACAATAATCCATAGGCATCCTCAGGGAGCAAATGATGAAATATCACAATGCAAAAAATGTGACTTAAAGGATGCAACTACAAAAGATTAGAATTTGTATCACTGTCATTGCTGTGCATGTATTGTTATTTTTCATTGTCAGCATGAGTAATTTCAAAATAAATCTGTTAGAAGAATTGTTGGTCTATACTTTGGATATAGATTTGAAGATACACATCACTGGGTCTCATGGATGGAAGTATATAATATGGTTTGCTGTCAGGGTTATCATTTCACACTTGACTCTAAGAAGTTGACTATAATAATCACACAAATTAGATCCTGAAAGCCTGAGGTTTGTCCTTATCTCTACTTGCAGTGACTATCACATTGTCATCATCTTAGATACAATGCCATTGTACAACATTCTCAAATCTACTACAGTAGAGTTCATTTATTCCCTCACTCACTCACTCACTCACTCACTCACTCACTCACTCACTCACTCATTCATTCATTCATTCATTCAACTTATATGCCACCCATCTCACCTGAAGGCGACTAGTTTAACTGCCATCATCCTTAGTAAAAGCATCATTATAGGTATCCTGGCTGAAAATGATATGGCTGTAATCCAACACATCCGGAGGGTGGGAAAAGCTACTTTAATTGAATGTACATATATATCATTCATGCCTATAATCTCTAAGAGCAAAACTTGGGAAAACCCTTCTGATTTGGCTAGCAAAACAGTGGGCTAAGCTTTTTAGATTTGTTATGGCTTCAGAAATGTCATAACAGCAGCATAAGAAAACTTGGTGACTTCTGAGGTCAGTTCCAACTTATTCTATGATTTTAGGGATCCTACTCCTGGTCCCCTTAACATCAATTGCCCTCACTATTTGAAAGGAAAACTCTGAGAATGCTGAAGGATTAAGCAGTGTTGATCCTTGTCACATGACTTTGGGAATGTGAGCTGGCTGTGAACCTCAGGAGCCAACAGACGCTGCTGGAGAGGCACATCTTGCCTGCACATGTGGTTCAGACCACAAACACTTCAAAGTGCTTCTTTCAGACTGACAAAACATTCTGACGCCAACTGTAAAGGCCCTCGACTCTCTGAGGGGAAAATATCAAACACTGAAGCAGCCCCCCGAATGTAGCCTGCTTTTCCTGCAGGGAAAAAAAAATCCTTTAATGAACCTGTGGTGGGGAGAAGTGAAGAGATGAGGTGCAGGTCCTGACCAGTCCTTTTGTGTTAACCAGACTGGCAAACTCCTTTGGCCAGCATTTCAGTGCCACTGGAGTTTCTCAAAACCATAAGAACAGTTGGGAAGTGAGATTCCAACTATTGACATGTTACAGTAAAGTAGCAAACTCTTTTGATTACCTTCCATCTGTTTGGGTATTTCATGCATATGTTTCCCCCCCCCCTCAGGATGGGTCTTAGTTTTTAAAACATTGCTGAACTTAGTGACTAAATAGCCAGGAAATTTTGATGTGGAATTGAAAAAAGAGAGGGGAGTTTTTTTAGAAGATTTGATTAGATCAGTGCTTTTTAAACTTTTTTTCTCTTAGGACCCCTTCCCGCTTTTAAAAATTATCAGGACTTCAAAATAATTTTTATTTGTTTTAGTTATCAATATTTACCATATTGAGAGCTGGTTTGGTGTAGTAGTGAAGGTGCTGGCCTAGAAACCAGGAAAATGTGAGTTCAAGTCCTGCCTCAGGCATGAAAGCCAGCTGGATGATTGTAGGCTCATCATTCTCTCTCAGCCCAACCCACATCACAGGGTTGTTATTTCTAGAAAAATAGGAGGACGAAGGAGTATTAGGTGTTTTACTGACTTGAGTTACTTATAAAATAATAAAAGTGAGATATAAATCTAACAAAATAAATGTCATGGTTCCGACAGATGAAACTCTTCAAAGAACTTCGAGACATTGTTTACCTTAAAGAATCTTTATTCAAGTAGCAACACATCAGCACGTACATAGTCCAAGCCAAAATCTGACTTCCCCTCCCCTAAGCACATAGCATCAAAGCACAATTCCTTCCTCATAATGTCATAAATCACATTCTCCAATTAGTTTGAAATGCTGGCTTTCCAACCAGTTCTACAACCCGCCATGTCTTATAATCTCTTATTACAAAGAACCTTGGTTCCCACCATTATACATTATTGTTTTGTCTAACTAAACTCCCAACCACATTCCTCCCTCTCCCCCCAGTATCATCTAATTCTAACTCTAAGAGTAAAACATAAAGTAAAGGAAAATGGCTGTGTCTCCATATGTTGTCAAAGCAAGAACATTCGATGTTAGCAGTGTTGACATCCGCCCCCCTTACAGAAAGGACAGATCCTGTAACGTAAACAAAAGCATATGTTAGGGTGTTTCCTATAGAACCTTTTGATGAGTCTGTCGGCTTTCACATCGCTAGCTTTCACCCAAGTGGCTCCAGACAGTGAATATCAATTCCATTGCACTAGTGTTAGACACAAAATAGTCACAAATTGAAATCCACTCTATTTGAGTTACAAATAGAAAAGAAGTGTATTAGACCAGGGCTTTTCAACCTTTTCACCAATTGTACCACTTTTAGAATATGGCAACATTCGAGTACCACCAGTCACCCAGCAAGGTGTCAAAAGCTTGATGACAAAAAAAAATGGAAAAAAGTGATAAAGTACAGGTAGTCCTCAACTTACAACAGTTTCCTTGGTGACTGTTCAAAGTTACAACAGCACTGGAAAAAGTGATTTATGACCATTTTTCACACTTATGACCATTGCAGCATCCCCAGGGTCATGTGATTTACATTCGGATGCTTGGCAACCAATTCTTATTTATGATGGTCACATTGTTCCAGGGTCATGTGATCACCTTTTGCAACCTTGTGACAAGCAAAGTTAGTGGGGAAACCAGATTTACTGAACAACCATGTTACTAATTTAATCTCTCCCCTTCTTTCTTTCTCTCTCTCCCTCTCTTTCTTTCTCCCTTTCTCTTTCCCTCTCTCCCTTTCTTTCTCCTTCCCTGTCTTTCTCTCTCTTCCTTTCTCTCCCTGTCTCCCTTTCTTACTCTCTCTCCCTGTCTCCCTTTCTCTCTCCCTCTTTCTCTCTCTCTCCCTGTCTCCCTCTTTCTATCTCCCTCTTTCTCCCTCTCCTCTTTCTCTCTGTCCCTCTCTCTTTCTCTCTCTCCCTCTATTTCTCTTTCCCTCTTTCTCTCCCTCTCTCTATTTCTCTCTCCCTCTCAAAGATCCTTAAAATCCTTAAAGTTATGCTTGGGTGGAAGACTTTTTCTTTTACAGATGTGGCGGGTGGGCCCGACATTCGCGGGCAGGTAGGACCCCGACCACCGAGCCGCAGCCTCCCCATCGCCCTCCATGCCAGCCGGCTCCATTGCCAGACCTCCCAGCTGACAAGCGCACGTTTGGAGGGTCGGCAGATGATGGGTGCAGGAGTTCGGTGCTGCGGCGGCCTCCCCTTCTCCCTCCGCACCGGCCAAAGTGTTGCCTGATGTTCCAGCTGACTGGCGCAGGTCTGGGGGTCGCCAGCTGATGGGCGCAGGAGGTAGGCACCACAGCGGCCTCCCAGCCACCTGCTTCAGCTGGAGCAGTTGCCAGGGCTTGCATGGTCGCTGGCGGCAGGGAGCGCATCAGCGGCCCTTGGGGACCATGCAAGCCCTGGAAACTGCTCCAGCCGAAGAAGCAGGTGGCTGGGAGGCCGCCGCGGCACCTACATCTTGTGCCCATCAGCTGGTGACCCCTGGACCTGCGCCCATCAGCTGGAATGTCAGGCAACGCTTTGGCTGGTGCAGAGGGTGAAGGGAGACCATCGCAGCACTGAACTCCTGCGCTTGTCAGCTGGGAGGTCTGGCGACGGAGCCGGCTGGCGTGGAGGGTGATGGGGAGGCAGCGGTTCGGTGGGTGGGGTCCTGCCTGCCCGCGAATGTCGGCCCCACCTGCCCCATCTGTAAAAGAAAAAGTCTTCTGCCCAAGCATAATGCCAGCAGTTCTGTGCCATGGAGGCTTGAGACACAGAGGCGCGGGACGTGGAGCGACGCAGTGCCATGGGAGGCAGCAGGACAGGGGGGAGGGGTTACCTGCATCCTGCCAGCCAAATTCTGGAAGCCTGCCTGAATGAAGAATTTTAGGGGGTGTTGAAAGTGAGACAGACTTAGGGCTGTATTAAGACCATAGATGGCTGCGTAAGGAGAGTGAAAGGGAGGTAAATTTGGGGTGGAGCAGAGAACACGGGGGCGGGGGGGAGGAAGGCATTAGGAAATAAGCACCAAGGTACATGGTGCTTTGCAAGGGATTCCCGAGCGTTCCACAATTGTTTTTCCTCTCTCCTCTGCATGAGAAAAATTTTTGTGGCATAAATCTGAAACCAGGTGTTCCTATGAGGTGGCGCAGGAGGTTCTTGGGAGAGGCAAGGACAAGCTTGGCGTTTCCTCTCTCTCAATCCCCTTCCTCTTCTTCACCCCCTTCCCCGGGCTGCCTGCGACCTGAGCTCGTGGCTCCATGGCTTTTGTTTGCCTAGCCTAGCCAAGCTTTCTTCCCCGGCGGGCTCGACATGAACGGGCTGGGGGAGGGGTCGAAGATAATGTGCGGGGTGGCAAAGGAGACTGGCGGCCAGCACCAGGGCCAGACCTCTCAACTGACAAGCGCAAGTTCAGAGGGTTGCCAGCTGATGGGCACAGGAGTTCGGTGGTGTGACGGCCTCACCTTCGCTGATATGAGTGCACGAGAAGTCAAACCAGTTGCTGCACAATGAGTCCCTGGGGAGGGTGGGGCCTTGCTCTGTGCCTGCGCTCTTCACACGCCTCCTGCAAGGCACACTCGGTAAAGGTCATGCAGGCTACCGCCAAGCAGCATATTTTCCACAAACAAGTGAGGTGGGAAGAAGTGGAGGGGGGGAGGAAGGCGATGCCACGTATCACCGGACAGGTGGTCGTGTACCACAAGTGGTATGCGTACCACCGGTTGACAAGCCCTGTATTAGACTTCACAACAAAGTTTAAAAGGTAACAGTTTGCAAAGCGTGGTGGATTCAGGAAGGCAAACAATGCAATGTAGCCAAGCCCTGAACCACACCCCAAATTCCAAAATCACATATTATTATACACCCTATCGCAATGACCCATTCCCTCCCCCATAGCCCCATTGGCTTAGGCTTTGAAGGTTACAATCTATCAGAAGCGCCTAAACAGAATACATTATCTCTGCCCCTGTTTGCTTACATTATACTAATAAGATCCCCTACTATCCTGTTTACTCAGACCATATATGTACATGCTTATCAATTCTAAAGGAGAGATGTCTCCCATCTTCTACACCTGTTAGATCAAGTAGGGGTACCAGATACCAGAAGGTATTTAAAAACAATTCCTAGATGGTGACTCACACTGGGCCCACAGTAACTCCTGTTCTCTCCTCCCCCCCGCCTCCACCTGAGGCTTGTATTTTCCCTATATACTCAAAGCATCTACTCAGGCAATTGATTATAAAATGATAATTATAAAATATAAAATATGATTACTTGATAACACTAAAAGTATACATATATATTTATTTTTAAATGTCCTTGCTACTTCCAGTTTTTTCCACAAATCCACCCTTTTTCTTTTTACCCATTCTTTAAAAATAAAACATTAAATTTTTCCAAATTTCTTTGTATTTCTAATGTATTTTCATATTTTACAAAATTAGTTTCTTCATTGATTTGTGTAAGGTTATACATTTTTCTCTCTAGTGATTCCTTCTGATTACTGTATATTATTCCTTCTACAGTACTCTGAACAATATTATTTTTTTAAATTTTTTATTATTAGATATCCATTTGTACATGCAAACAAAGAAAAAATTCAAGTTAAAGCCATTCAACTTAATACAATCATTTTAAATTTGTAGACCTTCTTCACTCCGTATATCAAAGTTTAACTATAAGCCAACTACATTTTATAAATTTTAAGTTTCACTTCTTCTCAGATCTATCCATTGTACATCAAACAAACAAGTCTTCTTATTAAAGTTAATAATTTTCATGTCGATACACCCCTCCCTTCAACGCGTACATTCTTAGTCTATTTAATATATATCTTCCATTAATCACCCTCTCATGTCTCTTGCTCTTACACTTAGTCCTTAAATCAGTCCATAATTCTTTGCCTTTAATTCCTTGCATAAAATATTAAGTTTCTCTTCTTTTCAGTCGAATTCTGGGTTTCTTCCTCTGCCAGGTGGATTGCCATAACACAGCTTCCCTTCCAAGTAATAAGTCTCTCTTTATTGCTTGCAATGTCCCTTGGTTCCATATAAGTCATACTCTATGGATTCTGTCAGTTTGCCAAGATAAATTTTTAGCCTCCTCTCCTAGATATTTTTCCAATGCTTTTATAACAATTCTTTTCAAATCCTCACTTTTCATTTCAGTAAGTTGTCTCTCTTCTTGTCTCTCCACCTCTTCCATCTTTTCTTCAACCCCTTCCCAGACCCTCTTCAAATTTCTCCCAGTATCTTCTCTCGTTCCCCCACTGTGCGTTTGTACTGTTTCTCCGGTTTGGTCCAGGTCCTCAATAACTGCTTTGCTTTGATCTTCCACCATCTTCTCCACTTCTCTGCTTTGTTCCACTGCCTCCATCGTCCTCATCCTTTCTTCCCATCTTTTTTCATACATGTCTATTATCATGTCCATCTTTCTCCTTATTTTTTCAAAAGTTGTTGACATTGCATCTTTTAATTCTTTCATCGTCATTTCTGGAGAGCTTATATACATCCTTAGGTTTATTTTGCAAAGTTTTTAAGTTATGCGTCTCTGCTGCCCTCTAGAGATCTCTTTCACATTACAGTTTCTCTTCCGCCTTTCTCTTCCGGTAGCTATCACTTTAAGGTAAGAGCGGTCGCCATCTTGGGTGCCTTTTGTTCATTGTGAACGTAAGTGATCCGAGGTAAAATATAAGAAATACTTGCTTTTTAAGCTCCTGCGTTCAGTCTGTCAATCTCTGTGCTTCTTTGAGATGTGTTCCTCAGGTGGTGGCTGGTCTCAGTGTCTTGGTCTGTCAGCTGACAGATGCTGCCCCAGGCTGGAGCTATTGTGAGCGCACGGGGAGTCCTCTTTCTTCCCCCCCGAGCGTTTTTTCGGGGGGTTTTCAGAGGATCTCAACTCACACTCACAGCTCTTCGCCCCTTCTCCTACCAAGGAGGGGTTTTTTCGCCGCGAAAAACAGCTGTTTTGCGCTGTTTTGGCGGCTTTACAGGTCCTGTGTCGCAGAGCCTCCGAACAAGGCTATTTCGACCCTCTCTGAACAATATTCTTAATGAGAGAGATGAGACAGGGTAAAAACATTAATCCCATAATGATTATTACAAGCATGAATAAAGCTTGCTTCCAATTTCTAAAAATTCCCCCTAAAAAAACCCTTCAGCTAAAAGACCAGTCCAAGTCTGGACTGGAACATGTACAAGTTGTCTCATTTCAGTGGTTAATTGCTTCACCACTGTACCTGTTTCATCTATTTGTAAGCAACAATTAGTTAAATTAAACTTCCCACATACCCCTCCTTCTTTAGCTAATATAGAATCTAATACTAATCTATTTTGATACACAGCCACTCTAAGCTTATCAGTAGTTTTTGCCAAAATATTTAAAGCAATATCTATTTTTCTTACAACTAATTCTAATACAGCCTGTAATCTTATTATTCTATTTAACATATAAATGAGCGTTCTATATCCCCAAGATCCATCTTCAGCCCAGGTAGCAGGCCCATAGATGCACACAATCTTTTCTGGTGTCCATTCATTTCCTCTCATTGTTTCAACATTACATGGAATATCTGAATCAATAGATCTTTTATAGCGATCTAAATAATCGTAAATAGGGATTCCCACTGTCTGTTTAGTTCTTAGGGGTAATAAAAAGAAAGATGGTTTAATACATCCTAAAACACATGACCCATCCCAGTTACCAGGCAAACTTTCATAGGCTTGGTTCCCACAAATCCAATACATATTCTTTGGGGCTATCCATTTGCTGTTATCTGTTTTATTTAAATAATCCCATTCAGTGAAATTAAACTTTTCTGGTTCACTTTGATTCCCTACACTTGTCCATTGTTTATATTTACCATCCCAATATCCCAAACATATCAAATCTCCTACTTTTTTAGTTCCATTTCTTTTAAAACAGTTTTTTCCTACTATATTAGTACTTAGGGTCCATATAATCTGTTGGTCATTTTCAGATTGCCCCGTAATATTTCCTTGCTTAGTCATGTTGTTGAATATCACTGGGTCTGCTTCTAATGCTTCCCAAGGCCACTGTTGTCCCATATTAGTTCCTCCACATACAAAACAATTTTTAACGGCCAAGGTTTTGGCTATATCTTCAGCCATATCCATAAACAAGTTACTTGCTTTCTTAACTAATATCTATTTCCTTTTCCAGTTGTCTTAAAGTATTATAAACTGACCATCCTATTGTTTTAACTTCCCCTGCATATATCTTTTCTTTCTTTATAGTAATATAAGTTTATGGACCTAATCCTGTACCATCTATCCCAAATCCATAACTTACTACTTCAGCATGGTTCTTAGTGATTTCCCACTCCATTGTACTAGTTCCATATATTCTTTTAAATTTGGTAATACCACTACATCCTGGATAACCCCCTTCAGTGTAATCACACACACAACTCCACCCTGAACATTTAATAGATCCCCCACAAGGTGACCATTGATTGAGGTTCCCATTTGCAAAGTTCAAATTAGTGGGACATATATATTTAATGATTTTGTTTATATGCTGAGATCCAACTAGAGTCCCCACAGTTTGTGGCGAGAGGAGATAAACTTAATATTGTACATGCATCAAACCGTATTAAAGCCTTTAATATATGTTAATTCCACTAAAATATTAGAAAAGGGGACAGAAAAGGCTTTAATACGGTTCACCTTCAGGTCTCTGTCTCACTCCTTTTTTAGCTAGACCTACATATATACTAAAATTTAAATTTGTTGGCATTGATGGATCATAACACTGTATCTTCTTGTCTTCTCCCTTACAAACTGAATATTGTGTGTTATTTAATTGACACATAGATTGAAATATACATCCCTTAGGTGCTTGGGTATGATATACCAAGGTTTTAATTACTGCATTCCCTTTGGTGGTGTTTGTAATGCAGGCTTCACATCCTTCTGTTTTTGTTGCCTTCCTATATCGTTCTCTAGAAAGGGAGAGATAGATAACCATGGACAAGTATACAACACTAAGGATTTGCATTTTAGACACTCTTCCTCTATATCTAAACTGTGATATTTTCTAAAGGCTTCTCGTTGTTCTTCCTGGACTAGTTGAATTGAAGGAGTATCTTTTAAAGTATATCTTACCACTCTGGTCAATATCTCAGTATATTCCTCAAAAGGTTTCAATTTCTTCTCAATGAGTACTATATCACATGGTCCAAAATGTTCTTCACATCTGGTACATCTTACACAGTCAATACAATGCAAATAACAACAACAATCAACGTGGCATTTACAGTCATAGTATCAACACATCAGGTAAAAGATTAAGTTCTTGAATCTCTCGAGGCTGTTGGGATTCTGGCACAATATGGGTGTAAATTTGTTCCTGGTCCGGCACGCAATTACAACTCCTATAAGACAAAGAAAGATAGCAAACCCTAATCCCACCCAGTCATATAGATCGGGTTTGGACATTCGGTTACTGTCGCTTGAGAGTGATCTTTAAAGGTTCTGGATTTGGAACACAGGTCCACTGTTCTTTTGGTTCAGCTACTGGTCCTTTCACTCGTGTATAGTGGGTCCACCCTTTTTCTGCCATCCGGACTGTGGTTTCAGAGGTCAGCAACACTTGGAACGGTCCATCCCACTTAGGTTGTAATTTTTCCTCCTTCCAACTCCGGATCAGGACCCAATTCCCCACATAGATCTTATGGACAGGAAACTCCAGAGACAGCGTCTGCGCCAGCAATCCTTGCCTCCTGCAATGATCAAGATACATAAATTGGGACAATTTATGGAAATAATTTCTCATCACTTTATCTCTGGTAGATAATGAATCAGTGCAGATTTCTTCAGGTGGGAATCCCACGCCACATAACAATTCATATGGTGATAGTCCTATGTCTTTCCTTGGCTGAGTCCTAATTCTTAGAAGAGCCAAAGGTAAGCATTTGATCCAGGGCATCTTTGTTTCCAAGATTAGTTTACTGATTCCTTCTTTTAATTTTCTATTAGCCCTTTCCACTTTACCACTAGAGGGCGGATGCCAAGGTGTGTGAAAATGCTTGCCCAATATTTTGCAGGATTTTCCCAGTAAAATGACTACCTTGATCACTATCAATTTGGGTTACTAATCCATATCTTGGAATAATTTGTTCCAATAGGATTCAAGTAACCGTTTTAGCTGTAGCATTCACGGTGGGAAAAGCCTCAATCCATCCTGTTAAATGATCAATGATTACAAGGAGATATTTATAACTACCCACTTTAGGTAGTTCAGTATAGTCTATTTGTACACCCTGAAATGGTTTAAATGCTGGAGGTCTTCCCCCTGCTGGCTGCTTTCTTAAAGACTGTCTGTTTATTTTCTTACAGACTAAACATGATTCCACCACTTGTGCAGCAATTGTATAAATCCCAAAGCAAGCATACAATTTCAAAATACAATCTACTAGAGCCTGTGTTCTCCAATGACTTCCTTCATGTAAATATGCTATTAATTCTTTAGCAATCACTTTATTGATTGCTGTAGATGCCAAACACCATTTTCCCCTCCTGTCCTCCTGCTTGTCGTATTCGCTCTTTTTCTTTATCATTAAATATTGGAACTTCAATCTTTGTTTTAACTTCTAGTATCAATGTGTTCATAATAATTTCATTGCTTGCTAATTTAGCTTCCTCATCAGCCAATCAATTTCCAATTATTTCAAAGGAATTTCCTTTTTGGTGTGCATTAACATGTACTACTGCAATTCTTTTATGTTGTTCTAAGGACATTAACACTTGCTTAATTAATTCCTCATGCACTAGTTCTTTCCCTTTACTGTTGATCATTCCCCGATCTCTCCATATTTTTCCAAAAGTATGGACTACACCAAAGCATATCTAGAGTCTGTATAAATATTTCCTATTTTACCTTGCAACAATTTCAATGCCTGATTTAGGGCATATAATTCACATGTTTGTGCTGACCAATTAGTAGGTAGGCTACCAGCCTCCAATAATTCCTTGGTGTGTCGATTCACAATAGCATATCTATTTTTCCTAATCCCTGCCTCTACTTGGGATGACCCATCTATAAACAGAGATTGCCCTTTTTCCAAGGGACATTCCTCCAGATCAGGTTGTATTTTTGTTTGTATCTCAATTACTTCAGAGCAGAAATGCTTCAAATTCTCTTCACTTGTTTGCGATTTATTCACTAAAAATTGAGCTGGATTCACATTGTGATCTGTTGTCAAAACCAAATCATTCTTTTCCATTAAAATAGCCTCATATTTTAAGATTCTCGAATCAGTCAACCAGCGACCTGCTTTTTGCTGGAGAATTGTTCTTACTTGGTGAGGTGTGCTCACAACAAGAGCCCCCCCAAAAGTTAATTTTCTACTTTCCTGTACTAAGAGGGCCGTTGCTGCTATAGCCTGTACACAGACTGGCTATCCTCTTACTACAGGATCCATAATTTTTGACAGAAATGCTACAGGTTTGCGCTCACCCACCAGGTTTGAGTCAAAACCCCATAAGCTATTCCCTCTTCTACATTTACAAACAAATGAAAGGGTTTGTCTAGATTGGAAGGCTCAACACAGGAGCTTGGGTCAAAGCTTCTTTAATTTGCTTAAAATCTTCTTTTTCTTGATTTTCCCACTCCAAATCCCATGGTTCAGATTCAATCAATTTAGCATATAGAGGTTTAGTTAGGCTAGCATAGTTGTCAATCCATAACCTACAATAGCCTACCAGACCTAAGAATTTTCTCAGCTCCTTTTTATCTTTAGGAAGAGGATGTTTAACCACCCCTTCAATTCTATCCAGTGTTATTTTTCTACTGCCTTTACTTATTAAATGTCCCAAATACTTCACCTCTCTTTCAACGTATTGTAGTTTCTTCTTAGAAACCCTCAACCCCCTTTCCCCCAAAATTCTAGTAATTTATCAGTTGCCTCTTTTATTTGATGTTGTTTCTTTTGTGAGAATAATAAATCATCTACATACTGTATCATATATGTTTCTCCAGGGACCTGGAATTGTTCCAATATCTGTTCCAAAACTTGTCCAAACAGGTTTGGAGATTCCATAAATCCCCGAGGAAGCACAGTCCATTGATATTGTTGTTTCCTTCCTGTAAAGGGATTCTCCCATTCAAATGCAAATAATGGACATGATTCCTCTGCTAAGGAGCAAAATGCATCTTTTAAATCTACCACACTGAACCACTGGTGTTCAGGTGGAATGTGTCCCATCAAAGTATATGAGTTTGGAACTACAGGGTGTCTAGTCCTCACAATCTGGTTCAAGAGCCTAAGCCTGTACCATCCTATACATTCCATCTGACTTCTTTACAGGAAGTATAGGTGTATTAAAAGGTGACATGGTAGGTTCTAATAACCCATCTTTCACTAGACCACCAATTACAGGTTGTAGACCTTTCCGACCCTCCATTGACAATGCATATTCTCTCTGTCTTACTACTTCATCTGGACTTGTTAATTCTATTTTTAGGGGTTCAATTTGCAAACCTCCCCTGTTTCCTTCCCCAACCCACACCTTTGGGTTTATCCTCTTTTCATCTTCTTCTGTTAATACAAAAAGAGGAGTTGTTTCTTTCTTAAATGTAATTGTAAGTCCCAATTTTCCTAACACATCTCTCCCTAGCAAATTCATACCCGCTTCCGGTATATACAATAATTTTGCTCTTATACTCTCTTCATTTTCTTGCCCAATTTGAATTTCCTCCAATTCTTTTACATAAAATCCTTCTCCCTTCACTCCAGACACTCTAACTTGATTCTGACTAATCTTCATGGTAGGTATTAAAGTTGACACTGAAGTGTGTGCTGTCCCAGTATCAATCAAGAACACTACCTCTTCCTTCTCGGGTCCCACTTCTAAATTTATCAAGGGCTCGTTGTGGGACCTAAAAATAAACTGCCCCTGACATCCCTAGTAAAAACTATCCTCTTCTTCCCACACTGAGTAAACTTGCTGCTCTCTCTCATGTTTAGGGCAATCTTTTTAAAAGTGGCCCTTCATTCCACATCCAAAGCACGTTCTCTCCCTATTCTGGTATCCACCCCGAAATCCTCCAAATCCCCTTCCTCTACTCCTGTTAACATACTGGTTTCTTTCATCCCTCCTATATCTTATCTCAAAAGGACTCTTCTTATCCCCAAACTCTCTTCTAGGAGGTTTTTCCTGCTTCATCACTTGCTGTACTGTTGCTATCATCATCTTACTTTTCTGCCTTACTTTCTCTGTATCCCTCTGAACATACACTTTCTGAGCCTCTTTCAACAAATCATTTATTGGTTTGGCTGTCCAATCATCCAACCTTTGCAACTTCTTATTTATATCAGGCCATGATTTAGTCACAAATTGAACTCTGACTAGTGGTACATTGGCAGCATCATCTGGATCCATCCCTGTATATTTATGCATACCATCTTTTAGTCTTTGCAAAAAGGCAGCTGGGGATTCATCCTTCTCTTGTTCTATCTGCAATGCCTTGGTCATATTTTGAGCCTTTAGTATAGCTTCTTTCATTCCTCTAATTATAAGAATTCTCATGTCTTCCATATTTTGTCTTCCAGCCAAATCATTGTTATCCCAATTTGGTCTGGCCAGAGGAAGTTTTATATCTGCCACTACCCCCCCCCCAATTCAGGTGTTCCCTAGTCCAAATTGCTGCTGCTGCAGTTCTAATCAATTGTCTTTCTTCAGCCGAAAATAAAGCATTTAAAATAGCCGTCAGTTTGTCCCAGATATAAATGTTTGGTCCCAATAAATTATCCAACTGTTCAGCAGCCCCCAGTGGGCTCTCAATTAGATTTTTCAATTCCTTTTTAAATGCCCTTACTTCAGATACCTTTAATGGCTCTTGGACAAAGCTTATTCTTGGGGCATTGTTTCCATCTACCCCATTCGGCACCCCCCTTAAGGGGAAGGTTGATATATCTGGATGCTTATGAAAGGGAAAATTTTCAATGTCCTTTTTACACTGTTCTATTTCTCTTCTCAAATTTTTATATTTTGTATCCTCCTTCTCTGGCTGTTGTTGGGGCCAGGTTCCAATTCCTCCCACTGCCCCTTGAGGCATCGCCGGTGGGGGTTGGGCTGGAGCCTGATTTGGATTATAGGGTGGTGGACAATAGTCCCTATATCTTGGTTTTGTTTCTTCCTCTTCATCTAATTCTTTTTCTTCCTCTTTTTGTACCATTACAGGGACAGTTGATAATGTATCTACTCCAGAGATCCATTTATCTGGATTCCAAATTAAAGCATAAACCAACTCATTATCTAATGATTTGCACACTTTTCTCTGCACATAATCGTATAAATTTTGGCACGCAAAATAATCATTAGTTTCCATTCGCGGCCACTCTACTTTCTCATCCTCCCACCAAACACAGCAACACAAATTCACCATATCTTCTTTAGTCAAATTTAATCTATCAATTATGCTATTATAAGGTGACTTACCCCAATTACTTAGTAGGAATCCTAAAGGACTCCCTGTATCTATGCTCAACCTAGGATTCTTTCTAATTTTCTTCACACATTTCCTTTCGGGAACACTCCGAGAATTGCACATACTGGTTTACCATACTGTTATCTTATCCTTACCAACCTAATGAGACCACCTTTCACTTCACCAAGCTCCTGCTTCCCCCTTTTTCTCCACCAATCCTCTCATGAGGGTGTGGCAAATACCGAAGGGTCAGCTCCCACTCCGTCTTGTACCCTGTGGTACTTGGGATGTCTAATGCACTCCTCTCACAGATCTCAGATTCAAACAGTCCTACCCAGTCCTCCCCCAACCGCCTAGGTTGTTTTTTGTATCTGGCCACCCCCACATTTTACTCACCTAGGTTCGTGCACAAAGTTAACCATTTTTTCCTGAGGCCGGCAATCTCTATTCCTGGTTCCCTCATCCTTTGTTTCTATTTGCAACTTCTATTTAGGTTTGTAGGGCTCTAGGGTTCACTCAGCACTCACCACTCCTGGAGTTCGAAGCTGGACTATCGAACTCGACAGGACATGCCTTCTACATCATCCTCCAAGTGAGGGAGTCCCGAACGAAATCCTGTTGAGTCCTGGGTTTTGGCACCAAAAATTGTTAGACATAAAATAGTCACGAATTGAAATCCACTCTATTTGAGTTAAAAATAGAAAAGAAGTTTATTAGACTTCACAACAAAGTTTAAAAGGTAACGGTTTGCAAAGCATGGTGGATTCAGGAAGGCAAACAATGCAATGTAGCCAAGCCCTGAACCACACCCCAAATTCCAAAATCACATATTATTATACACCCTATCGCAATGACCCATTCCCTCCCTCATAGCCCCATTGGCTTAGGTTTTGAAGGTTACAATCTATCAGAAGCGCCTAAACAGAATACATTATCTCTGCCCCTGTTTGCTTACATTATACTAATAAGATCCCTCCCCTACTATCCTGTTTACTCAGACCATATATGTACATGCTTATCAATTCTAGAGGAGAGATGTCTCCCATCTTCTACACCTGTTAGATCAAGTAGGGGTATCAGGTACCAGAAGGTACTTAAAAACAATTCCTAGATGGTGACTCACACTGAGCCCCATGGTAACTTCTGTTCTCCCCCCTGCCTCCAACTGAGGCTTGTATTTTCCCTATATACTCAAAACATCTACTCAGCAATTGATTATAAAATGATAATTATAAAATATGATTACGTGATAATACTAAAAGAGAGAGAGAGAGTATGGGTGTGTGTATGTGTGTGTATGTATACATACATACATACACACACACACACACACACATGTTTTCTGAGGTTTTCGCGGGTGTTTGTATGTAGGTCTTTGGTTCTTCGGGTTTTCTCCCATGTAGAATTTGAAGTGTCTTGGCGACGTTTCGATGAAGTCTCATTCGTCATCTTCAGGCTGGTGCTTTCGGCTTCTGCTTCTAGGAGCAATGTGAGATTTTAGCTGTTTCTTCCTTTTAACTGCCAGTGGGGGTTTGAACTGATTGGCTGGGAGCTCGGCTGTGTTCTGGTTGGGTGGAGGTGTGTTCTGATTGGTTAGGGGCTTGGTTGTGCTCTGATTGGCTGGGGGAGTGTTCTGTTTGGGTGGGGGCTTTGTTGTGCTCAGGTTAGTCTGATTTACAAGGGGATTAGAGATGGTGAACTGCATAGCTGTTTGGCTTCAAGTTCGTGGTCGTGCCTCATCTTCATGGTGGGTGTCAGTTTGTTTCGTGTATGGATTGGAGGGGTTTAAGGTGGCTAATGATGCAGCTGTGGTCTGGCTTCTGGTTTGTGGTCGTGCCTCCTCATTAGTGTGGGTTTGGGTTTGCTTTTTGCCTGGATGTGTGGTGGTGACATCTTGTGTGGTTTTTGTGAGTGTAGGTCTGGTGTCATTCCCCGTACTATGGACTCATCTGTCAATAAGTCTGTCAATAATATATATATATATGTTTTCTGAGGTTTTCGCGGGTGTTTGTATGTAGGTCTTTGGTTCTTTGGGTTTTCCCCCACATAGAATTTGAAGTGTCTTGGCGACGTTTCGACGAAGTCTCATTCGTCATCTTCAGGCTGGTGCTTTCGGCTTCTGCTTCCATATTGGCATAAACGTCAAAAATATCTTTTTGCTGAAGGAATAAAAGTTGTAAAATAATACAATAAGCACTCAAAAGTGATGTTTCTGGTAAGGAAGGTATAGGTAAGATATTTGATTTCCGTGTGGTGATGGCTAGGATTCTGAAATTAAATTCTGGTTTGGGTAGCGGAATAACTATGGGTATATATATGAAGTCCCATTCGTCATCTTCAGGCTGGTGCTTTCGGCTTCGTGCTTCTAGGAGCAATGTGTGATTGTAGCTGTTTCTTCCTTTTAACTGCCAGTGGGGGTTTGAACTGATTGGCTGGGAGCTCGGCTGTGTTCTGATTGGGTGGAGGTGTGTTCTGAATGGTTAGGGGCTTGGCTGTGCTCTGATTGGATGGGGGGTTGGCTGTGCTCTGATTGGATGGGGGAATGTTCTGTTTGGGTGGGGGCTTTGTTGTGCTCAGGTTAGTCTGAGTTACAGGGGGATTAGAGATGGTGAGCTGCATACCAGTTTGGCTTCGCGTTCGTGGTCGTGCCGCATCTTCATGGTGGGTGTCAGTTTGCTTCATGTATGGATTGGAGGGATCCAGATGCCCTAAGCTCTATGGTCTCCCCAAGATACACAAAGAAAGAACCCAACTTAGACCTATAGTCAGCTCCATGGGCTCACCTCTACAAAACCTAGCCAAATTTCTCGCCAAACAACTACAGCCCTATGCAGAATCCATCACCTCACACATAAAAAACTCATTCCAGTTCATAGAGATCATAAAGAAACAAAACTTACATCCCAGCGACCTACTCATTAGCTTCGATGTCATATCCCTCTTCACCCAAGTGCCAATCAAAGAAGCCTTAACAGCTATCCAAAACAAATATAACCCCCCCAAACACATCCTAGATCTGACCAACCACTGTCTATCCAACACATACTTCATCTATAACGGACAAAAATACAAACAAATAGAAGGAGCATCCATGGGATCACCCCTCTCACCTGTCATTGCAAACCTCTACATGGAACACTTTGAAAGCTCTAGAAAAATCTGATCACAAACCCAAACTCTGGCTCAGATACGTAGATGACACCTTCGTAATCTGGCCACATGGGAAAGAAAAACTGGACAACTTCCTCACACACCTCAACAGCCTACACCCCAAAAATACAGTTCACCATGGAAACAGAAGCTAATAACCAACTTCCCTTCCTGGATGTCTTAGTCTACAAGAAATCCAATGGCTCCCTAGGTCACACAATCTACCAGAAGAAAACACACACAAACCGCTATCTGCACACACTCTCACACCACCACCCAGCACAGATCAACTCCGTAGCCAAGACACTCATCTCCAGAACCAAATGCCTAGCTGATGAACAACACCTAAAAACCGAAATACACACTCTCACTAATGTACTAACATCCAACGGATTCCAAAGAAATAAGATTTCCAACTTAATCCAAAAAGAAACTCCCACTAAAATCCAAGACAGAGAACAAGAAAACGGCAAAGCCCTCCTCCCATACATAAAAGGCACCACAGACAGGATCAGCAAGATCCTGCACAAACATAACATCAAGACAGCATTCTGCACAAACAGAAAAATATCCACCATCCTAAGAAACCCTAAAGACAAAATTGAGTTAGAAAATCAAGGAGTATATGAAATCCCATGTACTGCTTGCCCCACCACATACATCAGACAAACCAACAGAAGAATAAGTGCACGCATTGAAAAACACAAAAACTCAGTCAAAAAAGAGGAACCAACTTCTTCCCTGGTCCAACACCTTAAAGCCACAGGACATGAAACTGATTTCAAAAAGACCAGAACTATTGCCAAAACTGAACACTTTAATAACAGAATAATCAGAGAAGCCATTGAGATAGAAAAACGCCCTCACAGCATGAACAAACGAGATGATACGTTCCGCCTACCAGCCATTTGGAAACCCGCCCTTATTGACAAACGAGTCCATAACACAAAGAATGACACCAGACCTACACTCACGAAAACCACACAGGATGTCACCACCACACATCCGGGCAAAAAGCAAACCCAAACCCACACCGATGATGAGGCACGACCACAAATCAGAAGCCAGACCACAGCTGCATCATTAGTCACCTTAAACCCCTCCAATCCATACATGAAGCAAACTGACACCCACCATGAAGATGAGGCACGACCACGAATGCGAAGCCAAACAGCTATGCAGCTCACCATCTCTAATCCCCCTGTAACTCAGACTAACCTGAGCACAACAAAGCCCCCACCCAAACAGAACACTCCCCCAGCCAATCAGAGCACAGCCAACCCCCCATCCAATCAGAGCACAGCCAAGCCCCTAACCAATCAGAACACACCTCCACCCAATCAGAACACAGCTGAGCTCCCAGCCAATCAGTTCAAACCCCCACTGGCAGTTAAAAGGAAGAAACAGCTACAATCACACATTGCTCCTAGAAGCACGAAGCCGAAAGCAGCAGCCTGAAGATGATGAATGGGACTTCATCAAAACGTCGCCAAGACACTTCAAATTCTACATGGGAGAAAACCCGAAGAACCAAAGACCTACATACATGAGGGGTCTAGGTGCCTTCTTTAGGGGAGGTTTTAATGTGGAGCCCCTAACAGGTTTCAACAAGCTTCAATGGAAGACAGGGTGCACTTTCCCTAAAAGCCTAGGGAGTTTTAACTCTACTCTGACCGGGTTAACAATCTTTACAATGGGGAAAGGGCCTAAGAATTTTGGTCCTAATTTGTTGCTAGGTAATTTGAGGTATAAATATTTAGTAGATAGATAATCCTTTTCTCCAATTTGGAATGTTCTTTGAGGAGCCCACTTTTTATCTGACTACTTTTTATAGGTTTCAGAAGTCTTTTTTTAAAGCAGTTTTTGTGGCTCTCCAAATTTCCTCCCACCTCCCTCACCCATTGACTCAGTGTCTGAGAAGGCGGGGGTGCTTGAGGGTATTCAGGTATCGGGCTGAATTCTTTTCCTGTGGTTACTCTGAAAGGTGTGAATCCAGTGCTGCTGTGAACAGAGTTATTGTAAGCTATGTCTGCAAAAGAGAGGAGATCGGACCAGTTGGTCTGTTGGTAAGAAACATAACATCTGAGATATTGCTCCACCATCTTGTTGGCGGCTTCCGCAGCCCCATTAGTAGATGGATGAAAAGCGGAGGATAGACCTTGAGATGATCCAATTAATTTGAGAAAACTCCTCCAAAACTTAGATGTTTGAAATTATTTGTTTAAGGAATCCATGCAGCCGGTAGATATGTTTCAAGAACAGTTTAGTCAGTCATTGGGCAGATGGGAGCCTTTTGCAGGTGATAAAGTGAGCCTGCTTTGAAAACAGATCTATCACTATCCAGATGACAATATTTCCTTTACTTTCAGATAAATCTAATATAAAGTCCATAGCAATTTCTTCCCAAGATTGAGAAGGGTCTGCCACCGGCTGCAGTAACCCAGTGGTTTCCCTGGAATTTTTTTCATGGTGGTACAAACAGTACAACTCCTGACATAATTTTCCACATCCCATTTTAACCCCGGGCACCAAAACTGCCGGCGGATGAGATGTAGAGTTTTTAAATATCCAAAGTGTCCAGCCTGTTTTATGTCATGGCTGTGTTTGAGAGCGTTGAGATGGAGGGCTTCTGGAAAGTATAATTTCCCTCCCTTGTAAGCCAAGCCATCCCTGCATGTCAGGGAGGTTTGATTGTCTTTGAACCATTGATCGGTGAGGAGCTCTTGTTTTATTTTCTTTGCCCCAGGGTCATCAGGGTTAGGGGCCTTGGGGTGTATGAGTTGAGCGGCAGTTTGTGGATTGGAGATAATTGCCTCATTAACCTCTTCATGTTTGCTTTTGTATTTGGGCAGTCTGGATAGAGCATCAGCTAGGAAGTTTTTTCTTCCCGGGATGTACTTTAGAGTGAAGTTGAAACAATTAAAGTACTGTGCCCAGCACACCTGCTTTGGGGACAATTTGTGAGCAGTTTTCAATGATTCCAGATTTTTGTGATCTGTCCATACTTCAAAAGGCACCTTGCTCCCTTCTAAATAGTGTCGCCAGTTTATTAAACTCCAGCTAATCGCAAATGCCTCCTTTTCCTATATTGCCCACCTCCTTTCACTTTCAGTAATTTTTTTTGAGGTGTAAGCATAGGGTTGCAAAGTTCCCATTTGGTTTCTTTGCAGCAATACAACTCCGATGGCCACATCGCTGGCGTCGGCTTGAATTACAAAAGGCTCCCCTGGGCATGGGTGCTTTAGGACCAGCTCAACAGCAAATAGTCTTTTTAGATTCTCAAAAGCAGTTTGACAGCCCATAGTCTATATTAGTGTTTGTCCCGGTCACGGTTTCCCTGCTCCTTTGCCTGTTTTGAGTAATTCTGTAAGGAGTAGGGCAATTTCAGCAAAGGAGGGGATGAATTGACTGTAGAAGTTGGTAAAACCTAGGAAGCTCTGGAGCTGTTTGTGAGTCCTTGAGGGCTGCCATTCAATTACAGCTTTCACTTTGGCTGGGTCCATTTCAATGCCCTCGTTGGAAATTCTATAGCCAAAATAATCTAATCTGGTCTGGTGAAATTCACATTTTGACAGTTTGACATAAAGCTTGGCATTCAATAGTTTCTTTAACACTTCTCTCACCAATGTTATATGATCAGTCATATTTGTGCTGTATATCAGGATGTCATCACCATACACCAGAACTCCTTGTATAAATGATCATGCAGAGTCTCATTAATCAATTGCATGAATACGACTGGGGCCCCCTGTAGCCCAAATGGCATGACTTTGAACTGATAGCTTCCCAAGGGGCAGTTGAAGGCAGTTTTTCACTCATCTCCCTCCTTTATTCTCACCCAGTAATATGCTTCTCTCAGATCCAATTTAGTGAAGACACACCCCTTAGCCAAGTGGGCTAATACGTCTTTTAGGAGGGGGAGAGGGTATTTATTTTCCACACTCACTGTGTTCAAAGATTTATAGTCCACGCAGAAATGAAGAGACCCATCTTTTTTTCTCTAAACAATACAGGGGCTCCCACAGCAGACTTGGCCTGCTCAATGAACCCACTCTCTAGTTTTTTGTCCATGCATTGCTGCATCTCCTCCATTTCAAGGGGGGACATGCATGCATTCTCGGTTGTGGGAGTTTGGCTCCCAGCAACTGTTCGATAGAACAGTCATTGGGTCGGTGGGGAGGCAGGGTGTCACATTCCTTCTAACTAAATGCCTCCACCAGGTCCTGGTACTCACTAAGGATGAGTGGCTCACCTGGTGGCAGTGAGTCAGCCATGTGCGCTTGCTCATTGGGTGAGCTAAAGTTTCCTGTAATGTCTGATGAATCAATAGGGGGCTTGGCCCTATAGGTAGCCTCACAGTTCTCATTCCCTTTTTCCACCAGATAAATGGCTTCCATTTGTCCAACCACGCTAATCCTAGGATCACAGCATCAGTCATTTTTGGAGACACCAGGAAGCGAATGAACTCCCAGTGCTCACTTATTTCTAAGTGTAGGGGTTCTGTTAATTGCATGATTAAAGTCCCTCCTATCAGGGAGCCATCGGCTTGCTCAAACCTTACAGGTTTGGAGAGTAGCTTTACTCGTATGCCCATTTCCATGGCAAATGGCAAGCTAATGATGCACTTGGAGCATCCAGAATCGACTAGCACTTTTAAGTATGCCTGTGCTCCCGATTTAGGGATGAGTTTGGCAGGTAGAGAGAAAGGTGGAATGTGTTGACTCACCATTGGGTTGTTCTCTCCTTCATTGTCACTGTCGAAAGAGGGTAGAGTGGGAGCGGATCCAGCCTGGGTTCCAGCATCCTCCTGTGTGGGGGATATGACTTGGACAACCAGTTCCTATGTGATCCAGTTGGATTTATCTCTTGTTGGCTGCTGGGCAGGTTTCTTTCTCGCTGCTGGTCCTTGTCTGTTCTGCTGCTTTGGGTAGGGGACTGGGCAGTTCGCTGCTCAATTTCCCTGATGTCCACATCGGAAGCATTTGATTGGTGGGTCTGTAGGTGGCCAGGGTCTCTCAGCAGTTGCAGCAAATGGAATTCGGGGTGGTGGTTGCCATTTGGGTTGCTCTGGCTTTGGCTTCGGTTCGGGTGGGGGAAGCTTCTTGTAGCGGGCAAGCTGAACGTCTAATCTTATCGCTGCCTGGTACCATTCTTGCAGCTGATCAGGTACTGCTCGGTAGATGCAGGCCTGATAGAGGTGATCATCTAGTCCTTCTCAGAAATGATGGACTATGGATTGCTCAGGCCACCTTTCTATCCAACCGGCTAACTTGTGAAACTCTCATATGTACTCCAGGGCAGGCCTGCCAGCTTGTTTTATCTTATGGATTTGTTCTTCTGCTTTGAGGGCAATGGATAGGTCCTCAAATCTTGCCCTTAGTTCTAGGAGGAAGAGGTGGGGGTCCTCCAATTTGGGGGCTTGCTCATTATATAAATTATTCAGCCACTCAGATGCCTCTCCCTCTAAGCTGGATGCAATCACATCGACCATAGCGGCTGGGTCCAGGTAGAGATGGCCACAGTGGTTCAGATGAGAGTGCATTTGGTTGAGGAAAAAAAATCAGCTTCTCTAGGTCCCCATCAAAGGTTGCTCTAAAAGGTGGAGCAATCATTGGCTGTTGGGCTCCCCACTGTGGTTGTTGCATCCCAGGTTGCTGCTGACCACAACTTGGTTGCTGGTACAATGGCTGCTGAGCCCTCTGCTGTGGTTGTTGCACCCCCAGTTGCTGTTGGCCCCATCCTGGTTGCTGATTCAATGTCTGTAGGGCTCCCCACTGTGGCTGTTGCACCCCAGTTGCTGCCTGCCACACCCTGGCTGCCGCCGCATTCTCAGGGGTTGCACATTCGGGGGCTTTGGCCACCCTCTGCTGTGGTAGCAGTGCCTGTGGTTGGGGCATCCCAAGTCACAGTAGGTCTCCCAAAGGTTGCTGCCTGGGTGGGGGCTGTTGCCATTCTCCCTGCTGTTGGTCTGCCAGGAGCTGTGGCATCTTTGATTGTTGTAGGGTCCCCTGCCATTGCTGTATGTTCGGGGATGGTGACCCAATCTCCTTGCTGCAGTCATCCCCCCTTCTGGCCTCTGTGCCACCCCAAGTTGTTGTAGGGCCTCTATTATCTGCTGCAAATTCAGAGATTTTTGATCTCCCATCTGTGGGGGCTGCCATACCCCTATTGCTGCAGGGGACCCAGACTGGGTAATCGATATGCACATTGGTCTGGGGAATCAATATCCCAGTGGCTGCCCAGGCCCTCATCTTGGTGGTGGTTGGGGCTTCTGGAGGGGTGGCACCTGGGGCTGTCTATCTCCATGGGACTGGAGGCCCTGGCAAGGGGCTTCAGGAGCAGGAAGGCTGCCTGTCCTGTGAAGGGCTGGAGGCTCCTCTCTGTAGGAGTTAGTTGTTCTGATTGCTGGTATATGGGGAATAGGATGATTGTTCCTCATTTCTCATTTTTAGCCCCTCAAATTTCTCTACCAATTTCTCCAGTGATTGACTACAAGCTGCAGACAGATATTTCCACTCACCCGAGTCCTCAGTGGCAGACAATCTGGTAGCTCTCCCCCGATCTGGGGAGTGCGATATGCAGGAATCCTTTCGTGGTAGTCCAGTCTCATCCACCTTTGAGGCCTTTAAGGGTGGCAAGGCCGGCTCGAAGCATCGGGAGTCTCTGCTGGGCTGTACCCAATCTGACGACCAGATTAGCTGTCCTAGCTGCTTGGGTTTTGCCCCCAGCTGGGAGGCCTGCAAAAGCTTCTTCTCTACCAGTGCGCTGGCTTTCTCTTCTCCCCCTGGGGTAGCAGCTGCTGCTTCAGGCAATTTCTCTCTCTCCATGGCGAAATCTTCCCTGAATCTTCGTCAGCTTATCCCTCAGTGCTAGGGACAGTGACTGGGGCTCAGGACCCTTAAATAGTTAGGAAAGTTGGAGATTTTGGCTTAATGTCATGGTTCCGACAGATGAAACTCTTCAAAGAACTTCAAGGCATTGTTTACCTTAAAGAATCTTTATTCGAGTAGCAACACATCAGCACGTACATAGTCCAAGCCAAAATCTGGCTTCCCCTCCCCTAAGCACATAGTATCAAAGCACAATTCCTTCCTCATAATGTCATAAATCACATTCTCCAATTAGTTTGAAATGCTGGCTTTCCCACCAGTTCTACAACCCGCCATGTCTTATAATCTCTTATTACAAAGAACCTTGGTTCCCACCATTATACATCATTGTTTTGTCTAACTAAACTCCCAACCACATTCCTCCCTCTCCCCCCAGTATCATCTAATTCTAACTCTAAGAGTAAAACATAAAGTAAAGGAAAATGGCTGCGTCTCCATATGTTGTCAAAGCAAGAACATTTGATGTTAGCAGCGTTGACATCAAGTAAATATATTAAAAATTAAAATTTGCTACTGCTACCACTTCTATTATTTTTCTACATAGGTTAGCAACTAATTTTGATTTCACAGACCCTTAGTTCTGGGGAAGTCCCATGAGTCTTAGGATCACATTTAAAATATATTGCAATGGAGGAATGCCAAATCTGGTAATGAAGGAAAAGTAGCCAGAAAGTGGGTAAGATTATTCTTTTACAATTTAATTTTAAGAGCATCTGCATCTGTGAAATGAAACATTAGCTTCCCTGTGAAAAGTGGGAAGTAAATCAGTAATTATTGAAGATATGAGAAAGAATCAATAGTGTCAGAGCCTTATACTTTGCACTGATAAACTGTAACACAGACTTATGTTTAATAATCCTTTTTCCTATTTTCCTCAGCACATTTTCTCTGTTTGGGTTGCAGTTCTCTTGCTATCCTCTCTTGCAATGCTTTTAATACCAGGAAAGGCTTATACCTGTAAAAAGCAGTGGTACTTCTCAAGTTTGTGCAAATCTGCCCAGTTCAATATGGGTTCAACATTTGAAGAGTGCCTGATTAAATTCAAATTTGTGACTCAAGGTCTACCTGAAGGATTTGAGCCATTTCAATGTTCAATTTGAAAAAGATTTATCCGTAATTTGGGAGGAGAATTTTGCTTATGTTTAAAATAAAATAACCAGAAACCAATAGTTGAATACTGCTTTGAAGTTATTTTGTTGAAGCTGTGAACCTGTCTTCTCAACCTTTATGAGAAAGCAAACAAGTACTTTTATCAGCTTGGTTACAGACATGATCTTCCTGTGGATCTTATTAGGAATAAATAATGGGTCTCAAATGGGAATTGGTTGATTTGTGAAATGAAGTGTAGAAAGTCAGCACCCACCCTCCTATAAAAGGAAATATTTGTAGGGATATTAAAAAAGGCAGAATATTATATTTCCCCAAAGGAATAATGGAGAAAAATCTTAAAGGCAGCCCCTGCCCCAAGCAGACACTCAGGAGGTCAGCTTTTAGAAATGCAGATTTGGGGCACACCATTCATAAGCAAAATGTCTTCAGCTTCCACAGCTGATGGGATTAAGAATTTACATTCCCTCACCCAAAATCTAAGAACAGGACATAATAGGATTAATCCCACACCCTCTTTAGCAAAAGACACAAAAGCCCACCTCATTGCACAACCCAGAAACATTTTCACTTCAAAGTCTCAGAGCCTATAAAGATCCATCCACTCTTAAATCCATTTGGTCAGCTGTCCCAGAACTGCATGCTGTTGCAGGTTTTGCTCATCAGTAAACTGGAACCTTCCTTCTAAGCAGCCTCCATTTTTATTTCCAGTGTCTTAGCCTCCATTTTATTTACTCCCAGCGTGGAACTGGGCCTGATTACTTTTCTTTCAACAAAAGTGTAATGTACTGAGCTTTACTTATGAAACAGGTGCAGGGAGCTGCACTGGAACCGTTAGCAGACCACATGGCCTGCTAGCCAGACTTGCTGTCTGCAAGGTTAATCAGTATGCATTTGAGCGGGAGGATAAGGTGCATTCATTGGCTGAGACCGCCCCAAACTGAATGTATAAATAGAGGCAGAGCCATCTTTGTTTGAGTTCTGTTTTGTCTTCAATAAAGAAGTACATGTTTACTACTCCTGCTTCTTCAATGCTGAACCCAGCAGAAACAGAATAAAAAGGAAAGAACTAACCACACCATTGGCGATGTATAATTATCACAGATTTGCTCCTTTCTCTAGAAATTATCCAATGATAACTTGTTTCCATTCCTGTAGAATTTTTTCATTATTTCCTCCCTGTATTACATTTTTCATGGACCTTAACTGCTTTCAAAATGACTTCTTGGCAAATTATTTCTATTGAAGGTTCTCTAAATGGCTTATAGCTTGTTCTATATGTGCTTCTAATTTGGCTTCAGCTATGTCTGCTAATATTTGCTGATTTGGGTTTTCTGCAGGTATAATGAAAATCTTTAAAATATCTGAAGCTGCTTCATTTTTTAGAATGAAAATAGTAGCAAAGATGGAGTGCCTGAAAGTGTTAACCTGTACCCATTCATTCACTGCCAAAATAATGTAAGACATAGAATTCAGAACTAAAGCTATCCTTGAGTCCATAATTAAAATGATGAAAGCTGAATTGAGTTCTCCTCTACATTGGTAAGATTGAAGTGTAACAGTTCATTAGCACAAGTAAGAACAGAATTAGGGCTTTACAGCTAAGAGCTGAAAAGATGAATGGAGGACACAATAATGGTATCTTGGTGGCTCTAAAAAACACTCTGATAGGCAAAGAGTTGACTGAAGTGATAAATTTCATTGGCTGGCTACTTATGTCTGTGTAGAAGGCCCATTGCCCTACCTTATCAGTGTTTTGCAAGTACAGAATTACTTACAACTCTGTACTATATGTTGTTGTTAAAAATCCCTGAGATATCAGAATAGCTAATGAATCACCAATGTCCTCTGAAAGGCTTTAAAATGCTTTAGGATCACCTGATCTGATTTAGTATTTTGAAACAAATTCCCACTTTAATTTGGAAATCAGTTTTAGTGGGTTTACTTCACCAAAATTTTGCTGAATCAAGTTTGCCATTTAAAGTTTGACATAATCTTGTGCTCGCTTCGGCAGCACATATATTAAAGTTTGACATAATCTTAATGCTTTTATCCACTCTGTGCACTTTAGAAGAATCATGGAAAGATGATCTGTGAAGATGAACAAACAAAACATTAAGATTACTTTGTTAAATATGTATTGTGCCTGAGGTTTTGCATGAGCCAGTTTGGTCTCTAGAAGACTGAGTTCTAGTTCTGCCTTAGCCAAGAAAGCCAGCTGGATGATGTGGGGCCACTCACTCTTTCTCAGCCCAACTCCCCTCACATAGTTGTTGTTGTTGTGAGGAAATGAGGAGGAAAAAGTATTATTATTATTATTATTATTATTATTATTATTTATAGAGTATTAGATATGTACTCCCTTTGAGTTGTTTATAAAAAAAATATAGGCAGGATATCAATCAATAAATAATAACCAAAAAAAGTAAAATTCATTCTGAAAATAATTTAGGTAGAATTAGACCAGTTGAGTTGACAAATGGTGCCGTCTCAATTTTTTTAATGTATTCATTTCCCCACCACATTAAAAATGTTTTCCTAATTTTCTTTCATCTAAAATCTGTTTTCTTTTTCACAGACTCATGTATTTGATAGCCAACAATTTGAAAGGGTTCTTACTAAGAAAACTCTGTGTGTCCAAACTATCACAGTGCAAATCCCTGGGAATATTTTCACTCAAACTGACATCTCCAAGATGGTGACACCTTGCCATCTTGGTTATGGATGCCATAGCCTTGAAATTCTTACCATGAGAAAGAAGTCTGTTTCAAGAACACATAAGGAAAAAATTGGTTGATTCTTAGTTTTGCCAATTGAAATCTGAAATACAAACCAGGGAGATGCAAATTTCTGCCCTGACTTTGAGGTTTTTTTCTGTCTGTACTATTTGTACCACAACAGAAGTCAGAGGGAGAGGGAGAGGATTTTGGTACACATATCAATGCTTCCATTTGTCCTGTACTCCTTTCTAAATATAAACTCAAAGAATAACTGTAAAGTATTTCCTTCTCTTATGCCTGAGGGCTGAATGCTAAGCATTTTAACTCTAGTTAGAACACCTTGCAAAGAAAAAACTGAATAGAACAAGAAGAAAGTCAGACAACTGTTTCAAAAGCAAGGAGGTGTGGGAAACAAGCAAAACAACAACAAAACTCTGCTTAGGGGACAACCCTTTTCTTCTCCCTCCTTTTTTAGTGAAAAATCTCTATGCTTTTAACAGCTTTATGGCAAGCTGAAACTGTTCAAGCACAGCATTTCCTATCTCGAGATCTCGAGGAAAAAAGATATGTCTGTTGAATTTTTATCTGACATGTATCTCTAAAGGACCACGATCCTTTCAAATACAACTGCAGCAAGCAATCCTCTTCTTTAAGATTTCCAGACACTTGCAAACAATTGATTGAAACTTGATCCAAGCTTGTAGCTTCTCTGCCTCATACAGATGTGAATGTGCATAGGCTGGTGACTCAGGTGGCTTCAAGAATATGTGTGTGTGAGCTGCTTCCCTTTGACCATCTGGGGAACATCTCTCTCCCCACCTCCACTAACTATAGCTGTGCTTTTTCAGAGCAAATAATTTTCATTATGTGATGAAGAGGGAAGGGAGGAAGACACTTGAATATCACACATTTGAGATGAAAGATGCTTTTTAGGGTGACTCTCTTCCTGAAAATCTTTGATTACATAGGTTGGAAGGCAGCAGAGAACAAAAGCAACAATTTCTTCTGTAAAATGTACTTACTATGCCAGTAAAGCTATTTATGCTTATACATGTTGCCCACAGGGAGAAGAACAAGGATAGAGATAATGGGCTTCTTTTCTCCCCCCTCCCCACAATTTATTTCCTTTTGCCTTTGCCAGATATTTTAGTAAGCTTGGAACTTACTTTGGAAAATCTATTATTATAATGGTCTATCACTGTTAATTTAAGTATTGCTAGCAGAAACCACTGTCATTGTGCCAAGCATTGCAGATAATCTCTTACAAAGATATATGGTATCTTTGAGCTGCTAAGCTTCTGGTGACTATAGGATATATCCACATAATCTTCTTGGCAAAAATACAGAGGTAGTTTGCCTTCTTCAAGGACATTCTCCTCTGTTTTAGCCTACAATAATTGTATCCCAGCTGATGGATATTGTTAGATTGTCCCATTATCTGTCTGCAATTTGAGAAAGTAGTTTTACTTGGATTAGGATTGTCCTTCACTCAACAGGCTGCTGGCATTAAAATTGTGGATAGTTTCTGTTTCAGACTTTTTACTCAATGCATTATGGGTAATGGAGGTACTATCTTCTTTATGTGGGATTGAATGCCCAAACAGGAATGTACATCTGTTTTGATAGATATGGTACTGGTCAGTCACTACCAAGGGACAAACTATTCAGATTGCAGAAACTAGAAATACTTGAAATACCCATCTGCAAAATTAGATTAATCTTGAACAAGTTTAACATGTGAAAATACAAACATTGGTTTTAATGATTACTTCTGTATTTTTAATTTATAGGACATATTTCTAGCAAAAGCAACCTGCAGACATAGCATAAAACAGGCAATAAATAAATAAATAAATAAATAAATAAATAAATAAATAAATAAATAAATAAATAAATAAATAAATGAAAACATTTATTGAAGATATTAATATTAATAAGATATTATTGAAAAAAATGTATTGAACTTTGCTAGTATCTGACATCATTCCAAAAATGTGTTAATTCTCCTCATTGCATTAGTAGAATATTGCTAAAATTATTTGGCATCTTTCAGTCAAAACTGTATTGCTGCAGTATATGGATCTCTAGATTAAATGTGTTTGAGTATGTTTACAAAAGAAACTGTTTCCTGAGACATAACTAACAATGTTTTAGAAGGCAATGTATTAAATTCATTTCATATTTGTACACAAAACACATAGAATTTAATTTCTTATTTTGAAGGTATGTTGGTCCAGCTACCACTCTCTCTCCGATATTGTTTACATGGAATTTATATAAAATTACTTTAAATCAATTAGGTTCCTAAGTCAATAAAGCACAAAATCATGTATGATTCTCCCTCTTTTGCCACAGTTGTAAAACCTTCACATTGGGATGGATTTCATTTTTCCCTCTTTAAAAATGACAGTCAGGAACTGAACAAGAAATGTGAGCTGTTCTTGATTAAAAATTCATTTGCCTTGTCTTTGCTGATGATTGATAATGCAAAGGAGGGATCAAACAAGACAAAGTGTGATATGCTTTGCGGAAGGAAAGAACACACATTACATATATCATTTGTTTCTTACAGCAATATTAATGCTGGAAGAGATTGAAGTTTTGAGAAATAAGAATCTGAAGCTTAAGTATGCCAGATTTGAGAGGGATGTTTTGGTGTGGTTTTTGGTATCTCTGTTATTGGATCCAAATGGCCAAAGAATGTAGGCAGCCATTGGCTTTACTCAGCATTTGACGATGTGTTGAAAGAAATTGAATGTCTATTGAATAATATTGTGCTGTCTCATGTTACAAACATTGTTATCTTGCCACTGGAAAAATGTTGACTATTCGGAACAAAGTGTGGTATACTTATTAGAATTGAGATTAATTTAGTGCAATAGAATAGTAAGCATTCTCCTGTACTTTTCTTTTCTTTCTTTCTTTCTTTTTTGAAGCTACAGGTTGCAAGCAGTTGCTTGACAGGTAGCAATGCTCTGTCATAATTAAACTTGGAAAAGTATAATTTCAGATTTCATTACTGTAATGTATTGAGTAAAATCTGAGAATTGAGATGCTGAGAACTGTAAAAAAATGGTTAGCTGGCCACATGGCCAACAAGCCAGACTTTTTGTCTACAGACTACTTATTATGCATTTAAGCAGGAGAATACTGTGTTCCTATTGGCTGCCCCCTTTAGGCTGAGTGTATAAGTATGGGTGGAGCATTGGTTGTTCAGTTTCAGTTTTGACTCTAAAATAAAGAGTTGTTTTTCACCAACTGCCTCTTCAATGTCACATCAAACTGAAAACATAACACTGGCGATGAAGGTGGGATCATGCTGCCTTACCATGAAGAGCTGAGTCACTACTCAGGGGGTTAGGCCTAGCAGATGCTTAGTCGGAACAGCGTTTCCCCCCCTCACTCTATCCTACCAGTACAGAAACGCTGGAGGAGAGTGCTTCCAAGGATACGCCCTGGAAGTCCCACAGAAGTCTGTGCAGCACAAAGCATTGAGAGGCCCGTGAAAAACTCACCATGGCTAAGATCAGAAAACTCTCCAAATTTGACGTCGCTCATCCAGAGAGGTGGAGCTCCTACATTGCGAGAGTTGAAAACTACCTGCGGGTTAACCAAGTTCGAGACAACGGTCTGAAGGCCACGACGCTGTTGTGTGTGTGCGGTCAGGCGAAATTCAATATCTCCGAGAACTTGGTTGCACCAGCTCCGCTCGAGTCCATTGCATACTTCGAACTTAAGAAGTTAAGAAAATGCTCAAAGAATGCTATCAGTCATTGCCTGGTGGCACGCCTTCAAATAATAAAACCAACATCCCGTTGAGTACGCCACCGACTTCATAGCCGCTCTTCGTCAAGTGGCCCGACTTTGCGAATTCAAAGACCTTGAAGAAAGACTGAGGGACCATTTAGTTTGTGGTTTGAGGAGTCGGGAGCTTCAATAGAAGATATTCGCGAAAGAGACTATCTCATTCCAAGATGCATTGCGGGAGATCATGGCCGAAGAAGCAGCTGGCGGAGCCATCAAGGCCCTACAGCTCTCCAAGAGCCCTTCTTGCACAGAGGCTGTCTACCAAGAGGATGCCGAGAGAGTTGAAGACTCCGAATCGGACCACGAAGTTGATCAGTTACAGCAACCACCTGAAAGAAGGCCCCAACGACCAATTGACAAGACAGTTCCCTTTTCTCGATGTGTTGGGTGTGGAGGCCGACACAAATTGGCGGAATGCTGGTTCTGCACAGCAACATGCAAGGCGTGTGGCAAGCAAGGCCACATTGCTGTTGTTTGTAGGGGTCGCAGGAGAGAACACTCGTCAGAAGAGTTGCCTTGGAAAGGTACTGGGGTTCCCAGACAAAACAGGGTGGGCTATTGCGCTAGTCAAAAGAGTGTGTTTGGACAGGTGCCCATTGCCCACTCAAGGAAAAGTTGCATCTCAAAGTCATGTTGCAAGGGGTTCCTTGTGACATGGAGTTAGACACGGGGTCAGCTTTATCAATAATTTCCCAAAGGACCCTCCAGCAAATTTGTAGTCATAGTAGCAAGTGAGTTAAGCTCAGGCCGTCGAACCTCGTTCTAACCAATTTCCAAAACTCCCATGTAACAGTCAAGGGGGAGGCCACACTTGGGGTGCAATTCAGGAATTTCGAGGGTCCCCTGGAAGTCGTAGTAGTTGAGGGCAACTGCACTAGCCTCATCAGGCTCGACTGGTTTGATGCACTGGAAATTCAAGTGACCGGGTTAAATAGCTTGCAGATGTCAAGCCTTTCAGCAGTTTGTAAGGAATTTGCTGATGTTTTCAGCCCAGAATTAGGGGAGTATAAAGGCCCCCCCCAATTGCACTCCAGCTTGACCCTACAATAGCACCAATAAGGATAAAGCCTCATTGGGTGCCTTTTGCCCTTAAGCAAAGAATCAATGCAGAGTTGGAGAAGCTGTTGCTTCAAGGTATTTTAGAGCTGGTGGATAGCAGTCCATGGAAAACTCTCATAGTTGCGCCACTTAAGGCCCACGGGGAGGTCTGCATTTGTGCTGACTATAAATGCACGCTAAATAAAGCCCTCCAATAGCACTCATATCCGAGTGCTGTTGGCCAAATTAGATTTGGCCCAGGCCTATCAGCAGCTGCCGGTGGACGACGCCATGGCTGAGGCCCAGACCATAGTAACCCACAGGGGAGCTTTCAAGGTGCGGTGGTTACAGTTTGGAGTTAGTGTAACCCCAGGGATTTTTCAAAGTGTAATGGAGCACACGCTCCAAAACATTCCAGGTGTGTGCCCATATTTCGATGATGTCCTCATAGCCGGGGAATCAGTCGAAATCCTAACTGAAAGGCTGAGGGCCATCTTGCAGCATTTCCGCGAAGCGGGGTTAAAGTTAAAGCAGGAAAAATGTAAAATTGGGGTTACTTTCACAGAGTTCCTCGGTTGTCGCGTAGATGCCAAGGCATCCATCCTGATGAATCCAAGCTCAAAGCAATTCAGCAGGCACCAGTCCCAAGACAAAAGAAGAACTTCAGGCCTTTTTGGGACTCCTTAATTTTTATCACACCTTTCTTCCCCACAAGCCACAGTGGCAGAGCTGTTACACCAGCTCTTGGACAAGAAGGCTCAGTGGAAGTGGACATGCCCAAACCGGATCGCCCATCTGGAGTCTCCTAGGTGTCCGCGGTTGCGACACCTGTGAAGCCACCCGGTCAGGGTGCAGCCTGTCCAGTTTAGTGATGAGGTGGCAACCCCAGCGAAGTTCAGCAGGGCTCTTTCCTGTGGATGTGCATGGTGTGGTGTGGTGTGCAAGAAGGAAATCTGCTAACCTGTGATGCCAGTTACCATAAGTCAATTTCTTGAGAGCATCTTTGGTAGTGCGCACCATTCTCTCTGCCAGTCCATTGGAGGATGGATGGAAAGGAGCCGATGTTGCATGCCGGATCAGGTTGGCTTGAAGGAAAACCTGGAACTCAGAAGATGTAAATTGAGGGCCATTATCTGAAAGCAGAACATCTGGAAGACCGTGTGATGCAAAATTTTCTCTCAACACCTGGATGGTCCTGGCAGTAGTAGTGGAGGAAACAGGAACAACCTCTAGCCACTTGGAATGGCTATCAACAACAACCAGGAAGAATTGCCCCTGAAAGGGCCCAGCATAATCTATATGCACCCTAGACCATGGGGGTTGAGCTTCCTCCCACCTATGTACTGGGGCCTGAGGCATTTCAGGCCATGACTGTTGGCACAATTGACACCCGTGCACTTGGGCCTCGATGGCTTTATCGAGCCCAGGCCACAAAGATGGCTGCGCGCAAGCGCTTTCATTCTGACTATACCAGGATGTCCCTCAGGCAGAGAGATCAAGATTCTAGACCTCAATGAGGCTGGGATCACTACCCTGCTACCCCATAACAGGCAACCCTTGAAAGTGGAAAATTCATGCTTCTTGTGCCAGAAGCTTTGGAACTCAGTATCTGGGCACCTGTCAGGACAATCTTTAAACACCCAGGTCACCACGCGTGTAAGCATGTGATCAGTGGCAGTTTCTTAGCCACGTCCCTAGCATTGAGGGGAAACTCAGGCAACTCCTGAATGGAAAGAATATTAATGGCAGGAGAAGGGTCTGCTTCTATCTGTTTTAAAGGTAATCTGCTTAGGCCATCTGCATGGCCATTTCTTTTCCTGGTTTGTGAACTAAAGTGTAGTCATATGCTGACGGGAAAATGGACCATCTCAGCATACGAGGAGAAATGATATGTGAGGTCTGTTTGTTAGTGGTAAACAAACCCAGCAGAGGCTTATGGTCAGTATAGACTGAGAAATGGTGGCCATATAAGAAATCATGTAATTTCTTTATGCCAGCCACTATGGCCAAGGCTTCTCTGTCAATTTGAGCATAATTTCACTCTGCAGAAGACAGAGTCCTTGAGTAATAGGCCACAGGGACCTGTGTCCCATCAGCCTTCAGATGGCTAAGTACAGTTCCCACTCCATAAGGAGATGCATCGCATGCGATGCAAACAGGCAGTTGCTCATTGAAATGCATTAAAACAGCATTAGAAGTGAGCAAGGCCTTAACCTCATTGAAACTCTTGTCATGGACTTAATCTTTCTGCTAAATTTTGAGATGACTCCCCAGCAATGAGGACGTCATCGAAGTAGGGACAGACCCAGGAATACCTCGAAGTGTGCTCTCCATGACACTTTGGAATATGCCAGGGGCTACATTTACCCCAAATTGCAGTCTCTTGACCTTGAAGGCCCCCCTGTGAGTTACAATAGTCTGAGCCTCTGCAGCTGCCTCATCAACAGGTAGCTGTTGATAGGCCTGTGCCAGGTCAAGCTTCGCAAAAATGCGCTTCCCCCTTGAGGAAGGCCAGAATGTGACTTACCACAGACACTGGATAAGCGTGCTGTTGCAACACCTTATTCAGTATGCACTTATAGTCTGCACATATACGTATTTCCCCATTAGCCTTTAGAAGCATTACTATGGGGGTTTCCCATGGACTAGAATCCACAGGTTCTAGAATGCCCTGCTGGAGCAATTTGTCCAGCTCAGCATCAATCTTACATTTGAGTGCAAAAGGTACCCTCCTAGGCTTAACCCTGATGGGCTTGATGGTTGGGTCTAACCCTAGCAAAATGGGAGGCCCCTTGTAGGATCCTAGCTCTGAACTAAACACATCTGCAAACTCCTTGCAAACCTCTGCAAAGCCCAGCGTTTGCAAGCTGTGCAGCCCAGTTACCTGAATTCCCAGAGCCTCGAACCAATCGAGTCCAATAAGACTCGTACGTTCACCCCCCACAACCACCACATCTAGGGAACCTTCAAAATCCTTATACTGTACCCTAAGGGTGGCCTCCCCCTTAACACACAGCATAGAATTTTGAAAATCAGTGAGTATCACATTCGATGGCCTGAGTTTAACTTGAAGGCCACTACTTCTGCAAATCCTTTTAAAGGTATTAATTGAAATAATGGAAAGAGCGGACCCTGTGTCCAACTCCATCAGTAAGGGAACCCCTTGCAACCTTACGTTAATGGAAAGTTTCTTCTTAAGGGGCTTGTGTGTCCCTGTTCTTTGAATGCTCCTGCGCGATGCGCAGAAACCCACCCTGTGTTGGCTGGAGACCCTAGTACCTTTCTGAAGCAATTCTTCCCGAGGTTGAACCTTCTGACAACCCAAACAGATGGATGCCATGTGGTCCTGCCTGCCACACACCCTGCAAATGGTGGAGCGAAACCTGAAGTCAGCTCGCTTGTGGCGTCCTCCGCACCCGAAGCATTGAAGAGATGCTGGGGCCTTGTCCGGACATTCCTTCTGCCTCTTCTCAGCTGGCTGGTGAAATCTGTCGACCTCCTCTTCAGGATCCACTTCTGATCCTTCTCGAGCGTCCTCTTGATGGACGGTAGCTGTGGCTGGAGGGTTCCTGGTGAACCATAAGGCCTTCACAGCCCCACCTGCTGCTTCCTCAGCTGCCACCTCTTGCAACGCATCTTGGAAGGAGACATCTTCTTTTGCAAAAATCTTTTGTTGTAAGTCTCTGCTCCTTAAGCCACAGACAAAGCGATCTTGCAGCCTCTCTTCCAGATCCTTGAACTCACAAGGTCTGGCTGCTTGCCTTAAGGCCACAATAAAGTCCACAGCAGATTCACCTGGCCTCTGGTCTCTCTGCTCGAACACGTGCCTCCAAGCAATGACAGATAACTTCAGCTGGAAGTGTTCCTTTAACATTTTCTTCAATTCAGCATATGTTACTGACTCCAGAGGTGCAGGGGCCACCAGATTTTCTGCGATGTCAAAAGCTTCTTGTCCACAGGCACACAAAAGAGTTGCTGCCTTCAGGCCGTCTTCTGTAATCTGATTTACTCTGAAGTAGTTCTCTTCCTGTGCTACATAGGAATTCCATCTCTCTGGGTGGGAGACATCAAAATCAGTCAAGCGGCCAATCATCGACATCATAAACTTTACAACCTTCACCACTCGCTTCCTCTGCAAGCTGTTGTTTGGGGAAAGGGTCCTTTAGCCGAGCCCACACTCCAGTGACGCTGTACTGGCAGGCTGGGACGTTGATTCAGACGCCGTCTTCCCCTCTTCAGGACTTCCTGGGTAAGTCCTTAAATCTTTTGTTTCAGCTTGCAAAGGATCCCACCTTTGTCACCAGTGTTAAATACTTCATTTGCGTGCGAATGATGAAGACACATGGCAATGATGAACAAACACTTTATTCTCCTTCTACAACAATCAAGCAAAAGCCAAAAGGCACACAGGCCTTTTATATGGCCAGAAACCCGGACAGTGACAACCAATAGGAACAGAGTGTTTTCACACCTTGCACATGCGCACAAGCCTTTGCAACACATGCGCTCCCTGATGTCATAGTTTCAGACAATGGGGCTCAATTTACTTCTGCAGAATTCCAGTCTTTTTTAAGGGCTAATATGATTAGGCACACTACCTCGGCTCCTTTTCACCCAGCCTCTAACGGCCAAGCAGAGCGCATGGTCAGAACGATTAAGGAATCCTTGAAGAGAATTGCAACTGGTAACTGGCAACATAAGCTGGCAGATTTCTTACTTTGCCAATGCACAATGCCCTGCACTTCTACAGGAAGAAGCCTGGCAGAATTAAGATGGAGGCAGCGCTTGATCACAAAGCTGGATCACTTACATCCAGACAGGGTTGTTTCACAAGCACAGCAACCAAAGGCTCCAAGGCACTTGCAAGTTGGTGACCCGGGGTGGGCGCGGAACTATGGGCAAGGGGCACTGTGGATGGTAGCTGTGGTTGGTAAGGTGTCAGGGCTGCTCTCATATGAAGTGGTCCTGGAAGACAGTCATGTGCTTCGCAGGCACATTGACCAGCTGCGATGGAGAATAGCAACCCAGCCGCTAGCTCATGACTGTGTTCAGGGAGAGGGGGAACACGATTGCGATCATGCATCCAAGTCCCCAAGCGAGGGCGAGACTTTTCGATTGCCTAAAGGGGGGTTGCAAATGGGGAGACTGCCTCTAACTCAGGCACTTTGACTATGGGACAAAGCTGTCAATTGGCTCCAAATGTTGGTCCGGTGGGCCCTACTCCACTGCGGGACACTGGCTCAGGTCTACCAAGACAGACCAGCCACAGAGAGATGGACATAGGCTCGGGTCTACCGGGTCAGACCAGCCTCCAAGAATTGGCTTTACCCGTGACGAATGGAGCACACAGCCCCTCTCTACCAAGCCTGGCAGGCGAGCTCATAGCCCGGGAGCTAATGGCAGCTCCAAGACATTCAGAGCAGGCAAAAGCACCACCAAAGTACTTAAATGACTACCTAAGATTTCTGTCATTGTAAACTTGAATGCTTATGTATTTTGCCATTGGAACAGTTTAATGTTTATTCACAAGGTTATGCCATTTTGCATTGGAACAATTGTAAAGTTTTTGCATAAACAGAAAAGGCTCTGTAAGTGTAAATGATCTAGGGGGAAGGGGTGTAATGTATTGAGTAAAGTCTGAGAATTGAGATGCTGTGAACTGTGAAAAAGCGGTTAGCTGGCCACGTGGCCAACAAGCCAGACTTTCTGTCTGCAGACTACTTATTATGCATTTAAGCGGGAGAATACTGTGTTCCTATTGGCTGCCGCCTTTAGGCTGAGTGTATAAATATAGGTGGAGCATTGGTTGTTCAGTTTCGGTTTTGACTCTAAAATAAAGAGAGTTGTTTTTCGCCAACTGCTTCTTCGATTTTGCATCGAACTGAAAACATAACAATTACAATATGTGTTGAATAGATTTTACACATGAGAACAAAGGACCAAGAGAATATTTTCAGGCATAGGATTAGTAGCCTGCAGTAACACCATTCAGAGAAACCCTTTTTATAGATAAATGGCTCATGCCATATTTCTTTTTGATAAATATTTTTATTTAGGAAATGGTAGTTTTAGTGATTTGAGCTCCTTGCAACATGCTAAGACTTCTCTCTCCCTCTCCCTCTCCCTCCCCCCTTCCTTTGTCTCTCTCATGCATATGCAGCTCTGACGTTTCTGCTTCACAGGACCTTCCCTAACAATGTTTTGTCTATGTTTGTAGTAGAGGTCCTGCACTCAGCCTTTTGTGACATTGACAGTTTTTCTTTAGGCATAATGAAGTCAAGAACATAATGAGGATAAGGACTAATATGTGTGGAAAATGATCCCACTGTTCATATCACACTGGGTCTTTGCTGTGGCAATTCCCAGGTTGCTGTCATAGGCCACTGCTCTGCAACAATTTCATAAATGACAGTGTAACAATGGAAAGAAATATGGAAGAAAATCAGTAAAATTTACATCCAGATACAATTTAAGAAAAGTTGGTACAGAATGTTCTGCAGATGATATATAATTCTGCAATAATTGGCAAGATGGACAAATCATAACACAATAAATGCTGGAAATGCCACAACAAAGAAGAAACATTTTACTATATGTGTGGTTGTGCAGAAAAACCCTCTCAAAATATTTGGAAGATATGCTCCAAAGCATCTAGAAAATTCTGAAAATAAAATTTAAGTTAAAACCACAAATATTTTTATTAGGCATGATCCCAGAGAATATAAATGAAAAGCATGACAATTTATTTGCTGACAGCAGCAAAAATCAATCTGGCACAACTTTGGAAAAGGGAAGTCTGCTGACAATACAAGATTAGATTAAAATTGGAAAATATGCAACAATGGAAAAATCTGACTATATACATAGTGGAAGTCTAACCCAAATTCAAACATACAATAACAATATAGGATAATAATAATAATAATAATAATAATAATAATAATAATAATAATAATAATAATAATAATAATATAGATAAGCCTTGCACCCCCCAACTCTGCCCTACTACACCAGCCATGTGCTGGTAGATTTTCTCATCAGTAGGTGACTCTGGATGAGAGGTGACAGCAAACTGCTACTCTAAAACCATACATTAAAGAAACTTCCTGGCCTTGTGATTGAGTGGAAGTGCAATTTATACTGAAATATTTTACTTCTGACTCAAGAATGGGAGGAAAGTACATTAACATTCCTGTGAGGAAGAATTCTATTTGAATTTGTGATAGAATTTCCAGCCTAAGTTTCAGGCAAATTCTCTTTGACTAATATTATCCATTTAGGAAAATTCATAACTTCAAAACATGGTTTTGTCTTATCCATTTATCATTTAGTGGCTTGGAGCCTGTGGGCACAAATTAAACTTACACTTATATAGACATTCTTTGTTTTTGCTTTGCATTCTTCTTTGTGAGCTATTCATCCAAACTGAATAAAACCAAATTCTAGACTAGATAGCTAGCCAATTGCCATGCCTTTATAATGCACCTTTAAATGAATTTTAAATATTTCTGAACTTTCTTTAGTTTTTCTAAAGTATATCTATATTTTGTGAGCCTATAGCTGGGTGATAGAGAACATCAACCAATCAATATTCACCCTGGTTTCCTTGAGCCAATAGTTGTTAATTTAAGCCTTCATGCAAGTCTTATCTATTGTATTTCAGATTATTATATTATAAATTCTTATTTGAGGGTTAGGAACAAAGATAATAAGTAAAAAAACATAAAAGACAGACTTTGGACGTGTATACTGAGGGTTGGAGTATACCGGTCATTCAGGGAAGAGGCAGATATGGCGGGAGCAGGAGGGTAGGCCGCACTCGGGGAACTCGGTCCTGCTGTCTTGTAGCAGTCCCTTGTTCTGGCCCTTCTGAAAAATCTAGCTCACCCTATGATCCTGGTGATGGGCGTAGCTCGGGCCCTGGGCTCATACTGTTGCTGCTCAATGCCAGGTCGGTTAATAATAAGGGCCCCCTCATTCATGACCTTTTCATGGATGAGGAGACCGACTTGGCGTGTGTGACTGAGACCTGGCTGGGCCCTGAGGGTGGTGTTCCCCTCTCGGGTATGTGCCCACCAAGTTATCAGGTATGGCACCAGCTGCGACCCCAGGGAAGGCGGGGAGGAGTGGCTATTTTGGCCTGGGAGAACCTCAGTCTACGCAGGCTCACTGTTTCTGAAATTCCGGGTTGCGAGTCCATCTTTATGACACTGGACCTAGGGGTTCAGGTGGGCTTATTGCTTACGTACCTGCCTCCCAGCTGCGTGACATCAGCCCTGCCTGTGCTACTCGAGGAGGTTGCTGGGCTGGCGGTGAAGTTCCCCAGGCTTATGGTCTTGGGGGACTTTAATCTGCCGTCGCTTGGCGAGTCCTCGGGGTTGGCACAGGAGTTCATGGTCGCCATGACAACCATGGACCTGACCCAAGTAGTGCAGGGTCCGACGCATGAGGGTGGGCATGCCCCGGATATGATTTTCCTTTCAGAGCAGTTGGGTAATGATCTGGTTTTAAGGGGCTTAGATATTTTGCCTTTGTCATGGACCGATCATTTCCTGCTTCGACTGAATTTTACGGCCCCAATCCTTCCCCGCAGGGTGGCAGAACCGATTAGGTGGTTCCGCCCCAGACGCCTGATGGATCCTATTGGTTTTCAGACGGCACTTGGGGAATTACCAAGCTCGTTCATTCACAATTCGGCGGAGTCCCTGGTAGTGGCATGGAATACGGCCGCGAAGGGGGCTATTGACCGGATTGCGCCTTTGCGACCTCTCCGTGGTGCTGGCCCCAGGAGGTCTCATTGGTAAACTGAGGAGCTCAGGGGGATGAAGCGCCATAAGAGACGTCTAGAGAAGCGATGGAGACGAAGTAGGTCCGGATCTGATTGAACCAGATTGAGCTCATTTATTAGAGCCTATTTGAAGGCGATTAAAGTGGCAAGATCGTTGTATCTCTCTGCTTTGATCGCGTCTGCGGAATCTCGCCCAGCCGCCCTGTTTAGGGTGACCCGGTCCCTCCTTAACCCGAGGGGTCCGGGGCCTCCCTTGCAGGGTAGTGCTGAGGACTTTAACATCTGTTTCGCAGACAAAGTAGCTCAGATCTGGGCCGACCTAGACTCCAATTGTGAAGCAGAGTCGACTGATAATGGTTCAGTCGAGGGGACAGGGGCATGTTCTTGTCCGATCATCTGGGGCGAGTTTGAGGCTGTTACGCCTGATGAAGTGGACAGGGCCATTGGAGCTGTGAGTTCCGCCACCTGTTTGTTGGACCCGTGTCCCTCCTGGCTGGTTTCTGCCAGTAGGGTGGTGACACGTACCTGGATCCAGGAGATTGTCAACGCTTCTTTGAGGGAGGGGTCCTTTCTGGCTCCCTTAAAGGAGGCACTTGTGTGCCCCCTCCTCAAGAAGTCTTCCCTAGATCCAGCAATTTTGACCAACTATCATCCGGTCTCCAACCTCCCCTTTGTGGGGAAGGTTGTTGAGAAGGTGGTGGCACTCCAGCTCCAGCGGTCTCTGGAGGAAGCCGATTATCTGGGGCCTCTGCAGTCTGGGTTCAGGCCCGGCTACTCCACCGAAACTGCTTTGGTCGCTCTGATGGATGATCTCTGGCGGGCCCAGGATAGAGGCCAGTCCTCTTTCCTGGTGCTTCTTGACCTCTCAGTGGCGTTCGATACCATCGACCATGGTATCCTTCTGCGCCGGCTGGAGGGATTGGGAGTGGGAGGCACCATGTTACAGTGGTTCTCCTCCTATCTCTCTGGTTGGTCGCAGTCGGTGTTTGGGGGGGGTCAGAGGTCCACCTCTAGGTTACTCCCATGTGGGGTGCCTCAGGGGTCGGTTCTCTCCCCCCTACTTTTTAACATTTACATGAAGCCACTGGGTGAGATCATCCACCAGCACGGAGTGAGATACCATCAGTATGCTGATGATACTCAGCTGTACATCTCCACTCCTGGCCAAATCAGTGAAGCGGTTGAGGTAATGTGCCAGTGTCTGGAGGCTGTGAGGGTCTGGATGGGCGTTAACAGATTAAGGCTCAACCCCGACAAGACAGAGTGGCTGTGGGTGATGCCTCCCAAGGACACTTCAATCTGTCCTTCCATTACTCTGGGGGGTGAATCTATAAACCCCTCGGAGAAGGTCCGCAACTTGGGTGTCCTCCTCGATCCACAGCTGACATTGGAACATCATTTATCGGCTGTGGCGAGGGGAGCATTTGCCCAGGTTCACCTGGTGCACAAGTTGCGCCCTTATTTGGATCGGGAGTCTCTCCTCACAGTCACACATGCCCTTGTCACCTCGAGGATAGACTACTGCAACGCTCTCTACATGGGGCTACCCTTGAAGTGTGTTCGGAGACTACAATTAGTGCAAAATGCAGCTGCGCGAGCAATTGTGGGCCTTCCACATCATGCCCACATTTCGCCAACTCTCCGCATGCTGCATTGGTTGCCTATCGGTCTCCGAGCGCAATTCAAAGTGTTGGTCATTACCTATAAAGTCCTTTATGGCATTGGACCTGGATACTTACGGGACTGTCTTCTGCCACATACTTCCCTACGACCGGTGAGAGCGCATAGGGTCGGCCTCCTCCGGGTCCCGTCAGCGAAACAATGTCGTCTGGCGGGCCCTAGGGGGAGGGCTTTCTCTGTTGTGGCGCCCGCCCTCTGGAACCAACTGCCTCCTGAAGTCCGTGTTTCTCCCACTCTCCCGGCCTTCCGAAAGAATCTTAAAACCTACCTCTGCCGGCAGGCCTGGGGATGATTGTTGATTGTTGTGTGACTGATGAATATGTGTGGGGTTTTATTTTTAAGGTTTTTGCTTGGACTTAGATTTTAATTGTTGTTTTATATATATGTTGTGAGCCGCTCTGAGTCTTCGGAGAGGAGCGGCATATAAGTCCAAACAAAATAAATAAATAAATAAATAAATATTTCCTGGCCATATTTCTGTTGCAATAACCTTTCCTTCACAAGCCTTTCCAAGTATCTGCAAACGTGGTGGCAATGAGGTAGATGTGCATTATAGAAAATTGCGTTCTCATCTATAGCTTGATCTCAGGGCAATGCATCCCTCTATCTCTCCCTCTATCTGAGAAGAAATATGTATACATGTTTGTGCTTTATAGAACAATAGAGCAATGCATCTTAAAATAAATTTGGGTGTACAGTAGATCCATGCCTTCCTTTTTCTTTCTGCAGTGATCTCTCTTGTGAGGAAATGCAGAGAGACAAAGTGCAAATCCATAGAGATTCACTGAAGCCTCCTATTTCAGAAGCAAACACAAGGATCAGAATAAAAGGCTCTATGTTGGAACTTTGTTTTCTTTGTTGTTGTTAATTGCAAAGTCGTGTCCTATCCATCGCGACCCCATGGACAACATTCCTCCAGGACTTCCTGTCCTCTACCATCTTCTGGAGTCCATTTAAGCTCACGCCTACTCCATCCAGCCACCTCATTCTCTGTTGTCCCTTTCTTCTATTGCCCTCAATCTTTCCCAGCATCAGGCCCTTCTCCAGTGAGTCCTTCCTTCTCATTAGGTGGCCAAAGTACTTGAATTTCAACTTCAGGATCTGGCCTTCTAAAGAGCAGTCAGGGTTGATCTCTTCTAGGACTGACCGGTTTGAATGCCTTGCAGTCCAAGGGATTCGCAGGAGTCTTCTCCAGCACCATAGTTTAAAGGCCTCAATTTTTTGACGCTCAGCCTTTCTTATGGTCCAACTTTCACATCCATACATTGCAACTGGAAAAACCATGGCCTTAACTATACGCACTTTTGTTGGCAGGGTGATGTCTCTGCTTTTTAGTATGCTGTCTAGATTTGCCATAGCTTTCCTCCCCAGGAGCAAGTGTCTTTTAATTTCTAGTCATACCTAAAGTATGGCTACTGTTTTTTTATAAAATATTTAGTGGCCTATTAAGTAGGTTATACATGTTTATATTCTGATACTTAAGATATTTTCGCACATTTGATTTAAAGAATTTGAGGATTTCATTTATAAAGTAAATGGAAATTGTACATCAACCAAAAAATACATTTGTTGCAAATATCTTTTTCACATTTTTCCTTCCCACATTAATAACTATCAATTCATTAATTTCATGAGAAATTGAACAGTGATTTTCATCTTATGCATGAAAATGCCATTCTGAATCAGGGCATCTGATAGATTCATAACCCATTTAAACTGCCAATCATTGGTGAAAGATTAACTTCAGTATTACAGGGTTTATGCCAGATTGCTAGAGATGGCTGTCATTATAGTTTTGCTTTAATTTTCAAGGCTAAAATTGCTTTAACCAGAATGCTAATAGTTCAGAATGGGTACCTGATGTTTTCTTAATGATCTCTCTTGGACGACAGCTGCCCTCCCTCCTCCTCCAAGGAAGGTGCAAAACGCACAAGAAAGTATTGTAAATATTGGGATAGTGAAATAGAAACACACCGCAAGATTGTTAAATTGAAACCTAGAAAGAGCAACAACAAAAAAATCATTGTGAGCTGCCAGGCTGCTTTTTTTGGGGGGGGGGGAGGTTTGATTTAGGGCAGTGGATCTGATGTGTCTAAGGGCATAAACAATTTGCCTTCACCTGTGTTTTGCTTCAAATATTGTTTTTCTTCTGTTGTATCATGTCTGATTCTCAGAACCTGCTTGGACAAATCCCTCTAGCTTTCTTGGCAAGATTTTTTAGAAATGGTTTGCCATTGCCTCTTTTCTAGGGCTGAGAGAAACTGGCCCAAGGTCACCCAGATGACTTCATGCCCAAGGCAGGACTAGAACTCAGGATCTCCTGATTTGTAATCTATTGCCTTAACCACTACACCAAGCTTACTTTTGTTTATATTTAAGATTTTATCTTCAATTTGATTCACAGTCTGGGACTGGTAAAAATTTAACAGTTCAAGTCCTAACCAAGGACCCAACAGCTATTAAGGTAATGTCTGAGTATATAGGCAGTTCCGAGTAAAGTGGTTTTTTTGCAAAGTCAAAATATTTAGGTCTTATAAGTTCAAAATTTCCATGTATCTAGGCAACACTTTGGGTATTATTATTAACATCCTTTTCCCCCTCCTCCTCTTCCTCCTCCTCATCATCATTGTTCATCACACAGCCAGATTTTCAGACTGGATGTGGCATTTTTGTCTACCTATCAGGTCCTTTCCAAGGATGATGATGAGAAGATGATGATTTCTACTCTAGGTGAGATATAGATAGCTACTGTACAGTATATACCTATATATCTATGTTTAGCTATATATCCAAATATCATAAAATATTGTAAATTTTCAATGATATCTTCTTCCTAAAATGAATTGCTCTTCTCTGGATCACATCACTACATGCTTTTCCAACCTAGGGTAGAGTTCGTACCAAGAGCAAAACATATATATTATAAAAAAAACAACTGTGGGCCACTCAACTTGAACTTAGCCCTTCTGGGGGTCTGTCCCAGTCCTGCATAAGTCATTATGTGGATTCTGTCTGTAATGGAAAATAAAACAAGAAAGATAATTCCTTTGGGAGAAAGAAAGGAATCAAAGGAAGAGATTGACAAATATTCCACAATTTTCAAGGTCTTGGCAGTCCCACATATGGAATCCAGATGTCTACCCTTCCTTTCTAGCATCTTCTCTTGCAAATAAAGACTGTAAGTTTGAGAGAATGATGACCTTGAAAATGGAAAATGCTAGTGTGGAACCTGAAGAACATGAATTCACTATCATTCTAACATTTATAAACAGCAGAAACATCATCATAGTCACAGTTCTGGTCTAATGCATGAATACTGTAAATAGGTCATTATGAGTCTCTTCATACTATGAGTAAAAAACTGGGGGTTGTGTTTGGGGCTAAGAAATGTTTCCCTGAATCAAAACTATATGTCACATAAGAGATCTGCAATCAGAATCGTCTATGCTTTAAAATCAATTTTAGGAAGCTACCAATTTGTAACAATAGGAAATAGAGACTTATTCTTTCCCTATGGCTCTAATCTCTCTCTCTCTCTCTCTCTCTCTCTCTCTCTCTCTCTCTCTCTCTCTCTCTCTCTCTCTCTCTCTCTCTCTCTCTCTCTCTCTCTCTCACACACACACACACACACACACACACACACACACACGTGTATGCACACACACACATACCAATTGCCATAATGTAGGATATCTGCCAACATATCAGGTTCAAGAATAAAAACATGGTTTATTCAATATGCTGCATGGAATATGTATGCAATAACCTACTACTGTCTGAATGCACAGTATATTCCTCCCCTCTCTGTCTCTCAAACAGCCTCTCAAGCTTTAAAGGCAGTGGCATCCACAGAAAGAATAAAAAACCATGAAGAAGGCACCTATAAAAATGGGGTGGGGCTTTGATGGCACAGTTGTGTCTCCAATCTCTCTTTATGGTCCCATTTGAAGGGCTAGATCCAAGAGAATAAGACATTTGTAATAGGGCTAATTAGTGATTGGCACTGTGAGAGTAATCTTCTGGAGTCCAAACAAACTTTTTTTTTCAAATAGATAAATAGACAGATAGGTAATTATCTACAAGGTTCCAGAGACTGCTGACCATTTCAAGTGGCAAATTACGCTGCTGTTAAAAAAAAGGTTGAATAATTAATAACAATAAACAATCTAAATAAGCATCTCTTTTTGATAAGAAAAAGGAAAGAGCTTGCTTTCAGTACTTCTGAAGCATTTAAAAAATTGTTCTGAAAAAAGTCTTTAAATAGTGTATTTAAGCCATTGAAGCCATTTTGAACAGGAAGTACTGCTCCAGAGAAGAACAGCACTGCTCAGAAATAAATATTCTAGCAAAGCAATAGATTGTGAACACACCTAACAGGAGTAAACCTTGAAAAAAAATGGGTCAAGCTTAGAGCCATGAGGACTATTGGCAAGTATGACTGTGCAAAGATAAACTTTAGACAATGGCTTGCCTGCATTTTACTACGTTAGTACTGGTGAACAGAAACAAAAACAGAAACCTGGCCATTGAGGTACCTTGTCCTAATAGGATAGACTATTGTATCATTTTTGTTGTGAATGGCAGGTTGATCCCAGGATTTCAAGATGGTGGATCCTTACCAGTGAGAAGAAATTAAATTTGTTTTTAGGAAGTCAGTCAGTCATCGGTAGAAAATGGAACTGGAAAAAGTTGTTTGCTCTTTTAAAAGAACTTCAGTTATAGTATTATTATTACTATTTTATTTGTATCCTGCCTTTTTTATATGAGCAAGGTGGCAAATATTCTTGCCTGCTATTTTTCTCACAACAACAACCCTGAGAGGAGTGTTGGGTTAAGACACTGTGAGTGCCCAAAATCACCTCGCCAACTTTCATACCCAGAGGGGGCCTATAATGCACAGCCTCTTGGTTCTAGGCCAACAGCTTCACCACTACATCAAACTGGCTGGTATGTGATTAGTTTATTGGAGACTTTCGTTATTTAGATACATAATAAATGCAAATTCCAGGAAGATCAAATAGTTGAGCTGGGGAGAGTAGGTACCTTTGTCTTTTTATTAGAGGTAAGGGGTTATAGGGAGATAAGTAGTTGTAGGAAGAGAAAAAAAGCAGTAGATTGTTTCTCATCTTTTGATCTTTTCTCCAGTTTAGAAATATATGATTACTTCACCAGCTTGCCCTCAAATGCACTTGCTAAATCCTGGTTGACTGAGGATAAATGTAGATAGTCTTCGAGATATAACTATAATTGAGCTTGCTCATTACTGTCACATGTCATGATTGTCATTAGATAAAGCATCTTACCTAATGACCCTCCCATCCCTCTGCTCCACAGTTAATTGTTAAATGAACATGTGGGTCATTAAGCAGAGTCTGGGGTAGCTCTGGGATGGGGAGGTCCCTTGGAGGTTTAGCACAGGCCCAGGCTCACTTGCCCTGGCCTTCCAAAGGCCATATCCACAACCCAAAAAAGATCTTTCCCCAGCCTTTTCCGACTCCCATCAGGTCCCCTGTCAAGGTCTTAGGCCTGATTCCCACCCCGCCAGACCAAACACTTTCCTCTCATATACCCTTTGAAGAACTCCCAGGCCTTCCAGACTGATGCAATTAATTGCTTCTTTGCACAGCTGCATGGTGCAATTCCAGAAGTGTTCCAGAAGAAATTCCATTTTGTTCTACTGTCAAGGTTGAATTGCTGAGATGCTTGCTAACCTCTGTCGCTGCTCAACTTGCCATAGAAACAGGAGGGAGGGAGAGCCTGGGAAAGAAATGGGAGTTTCAAGAAGCCGTCCATGGACCATGAGACCCAATGTTACAAAAGCAGATATCTGACAGAGAAGTGGATTGTTCCCATAACAAACTGAAGAGATGTGATTGGGCAATGTGAACATTTGGTGGGTGGGGGTTATTAAAAGCTATTGTTAACTAACCAGATTTTCATGTGGGAAAACTAGAGTTGATTTTTCTTCTTCAGTGCCAAATGTGTATTAAATAAAGTTTATCTCTTATGGCACTTCAGGACCGTAGAGGTTCTTCAATACTGAATTCACTAGCTGGACAGTTGACATCTACCCATAAAATGGTGGCCATGTTTGGGTTGCTGCCACAAGGTCCAGGGACAAGCTTCTTTAATTCTGCTGCTTTAATGAGGTCTACACAGCACTTGAGCTTTCTGCAGCATTCAGAAGCTTCTGCAGTGCAGTGATGGGCATGTGGGGAGCAGGCTCAAGTGCTGGGGGGTCCCGGCTGGGAGTGGTGGTGATGGGAGAGAGGTGGGCAGGATGCTGCGGCATCCCTGTGGTCAGTCATACATGCCTACATAGCCATCATAACTTTAAACCGGTAGTCCTCAACTTACAACCACAATTGAGCCCAAAATTTCTGTTGCTAAGTGAGAAATGTGTTAAGTGAGTTTGCCCCTTTTTACAACTTTTCTTGTCAATTTGTTAAGTGAACCAATACAGTTGTTAAGTCAGTAGCACAGCTGTTAAGTGAATCTGGCTTCCCCATTGACTTTGCTTGTCAGAAAGTTGCAAAAGGGAATCACATGACCCCAGGACACTGCAACCATCATAAATATGAACCAGTTGTCAAGCATCCGAATGTAAATCATATGACGATGGGGATGCTGTAACAGTCGTAAGTGTGAAAAATGGTCTTAAGTCAGTGCTGTTGTAACTTCAAAAAGTTACTAAACTAATTGTGTAAGTCAAGGACTACCTGTATATAATTTTGGAATGTCTGTTGTAACTTTGAACATTTGTTAAGTGACATCATATCTTGAGTACTACCTTACATTCATCTCTAGTTTGTTTCTGGATATGAAGGGAGCTGTATGCATAAGCTCAAAGCCTGGCCAGAAGGTAGTTTTGCTGCTGAAGGATTCCTTATCTCTGTCCCCTTAACTGCTAATTCACAGTATTTATATCTTATGTTAGGCACTAGGAATAAGAATTAGAAAATATGCGACTTCCGGTTCCGGTCACGCGGACCGGAGCCAACCTCTGAAAGCTCCGGGACGGTGCGTTTTTTAAAATTAAATAAACGGGCCGTCGGGGGAGTGAATCACCGGAGGAGAAGAGAAGATCGAAGAGGACCCTCGGCCCGATCTGGCAAGGTGAAAACCGCAGCCGAGGGGTCCGGGAGAGCCGCGGAAGGAGCCGAGGAAGCCGGCGGTGGCTGGCTGGCCGGCCAGCAGGCCCGAAGACTCCGCGCTGCCGCACTGGCGGGGAGAACCGGCGCGAGCGGGGACAGAAAGAAGGAGGAAGAAGCCGGAGAATACAGCAAGGGCCGCCAGGAGGGTCTGCAGACCCAGAAACGACCCCCGGACAAGCAGAAGGAGGAAAAGAGAGCTGGAAGAAAGGAAGAGGGAGCCAGGTCCGGAGAACAAAGGAGGAGGCAAGTAGAACCGGCGGAGAGCAGTATCGAAAGGAAGGAGGCGACTAAAAAGCAGACAGCGGGGGAAGACTCAAGCAGAAGGACTGGTGAGTGTTACGCCACGCGCTGCGCCCCAGACCCACCAGAAAGGGAGCCCCAGGGAATCAGAAAAGGGCAGAACCTACCAGGGAAGAAGGTGGGAGGAAGAAGAAAGCTGGAAGGCAACCTGGAGCGCTACTAAGGAAAGGCAGAAGGGATCTGTAAACGCAGGCTACCAGAAGACAGGAAAAAGTGACCTGGGCAAGACAGCAGAGAAAGAGGGGCAAGACAGAGCCAGAAAAGAACAAAGAGAAGGAACAGGCTGGCAGAGGGGAGTGAAGAGGAAGCCAAGGCAAAGGCACTGAATAGGCTCCCTGAACACAGACAGACCTCCCTGCCTACAGGCCCCTAGACCGGCACTGCCTGAACCCTGAAGCCCCCCCTCCCACTGAAAGGACAGATTACTGAACCAGCACCAGATCACAGTCTAGTGCCTAACCTGGCCCAAGCTGGAAACCAAAACCAAAACAGTGCCAGGACAAAGGGAGGACAAGCTCAAGATGGCCTCCAAACAGACCACACTGACACAAACGAAGGGAGTTGTATCCTCCCCAGCCCAGCGTACTAAACCATCAGGACCTACTCTACCCACCCCCACACCATCCCATCCAAATACAGGCCCCCAGACCCATCCACTCCCACAGGCCAGCTCAACAACACACATGATACAAAAACTACAAGAGGTAATAGAAACGCTGGTTGAAAGGATGGATGGGATGGATAAAAAGCTGGTGGAAATGGACACAAAGATGGAGAGGAGGTGTGTAGAGGCAGAACAAAAGATGGAGAAAAGATGCAACGATATAAAACAAATGCTGAAAGACCACGGTAGAGAGCTAGAGAAGAAATGGGAGGAGCAACGCAGGGCGATGGCCGCAGATCTGGAACAAATGAAGGAGGCGATGCAAGCACACCACAAAGAAATAGGGGAGGAAATGGAGAAAAACTTCCAGGAGATCAGAGAGAAGGTGGACAAGCGGATGGAAAAAGTGGAGAATCAAGTAGAGGGACAGATAGCAGAGATAGCAGAGATGAAAGGAGTGGCCCAAGACCAATCCTCCATGATACAGTACTGGCAACTGGCGTCCGCAATCAGGTTTAGAGGTTTGAAAGAGACATCAAACGAGACCCAAGGGGGCCTGCTCGGAACCTTCATAGAGGCCCTGGCAACATTTCTGGGAAAGCCAATCCCAGAGATCACGTGGCAATTCGACAGAATTTACAGAGTGGGCACACGGACGGCAACAAACAGGCGCCAACCAAGGGACGTGGTCATCCACTTTGCGATGCAGGGATTCCGGAACCTCATCTCAATCACATCTTACAACAAGAGTTTATACATAGAGGGGCAAGAAGTGAAAGTACTGAAAGAGATCCCCCAGACGATGCTGCGAGACAGGAAGGAATACAAGTTCCTGGTCGACGAACTGAGGGTATGCGCTCTGCGATACAGATGGGAAGCCCCTACGGGATGACACTTTTCTATAAAAATAAAAGATACTGCCTGAACTCGGTCCAAAAAGCCAGAGAATTCCATGAAAAGGAACTGACGTCGGATGGACTTCAATACACCACGAGAGAAGACGCAGAAGGGCCACCAGAATGACAGACCGATGCAGGAGCAAGAGAAAGGAAAGGACCAACTCGAGACACGACGACACAGAGAACAGGAAGCAACAACAACAAGGGAACAGGACAGACTGCAGAGGGCAGGATAACAAGATCCACCACCAAACGCACGGAGCAACACGACACGATCCCTCTATGCAACTTGAACACCAACTTGGATACCATGGGAACGAGACCAAGGAAGAACACAAGAGATAGAACAGAAACGGTCTCGGAAGAGTATCCTGAAACCGACAATGACAACTAAATACTTGACATGGAACGTTAATGGACTAAATTCCCCACAGAAAAGGAGAAAGATATTTCATTATCTGTATCAAGGAAGAAATGACATAATTTGCCTACAAGAAACACACATCAGAGCAGCGGACCAGAAATACCTAATCAACAACAGACTAGGTACACATTTTGTCGCAGCGGCGCCACGAAAGAAGAACGGGCTTGTTATATACGTGAAGAAACATGTAATAGCTAAGCTAATAGAGTCGGACTCTCAGGGTAGATACCTAGCAATCGAAGTGACACAGGACGACAAGAAAATTCTAGTGATGGGCATATATGCACCAAATCAACAACAAGGAAAATTCTACAAAAAGATACACAAGAAGTTAACACAACTCAACTACAAATCATGTATTATTCTGGGAGATTGGAACGGGGTCATAGAGACTGCCCTAGACAAGAAGAAAACAAAACCTACCCCACAGAAGCACTCCAAGTTACCTAAATCTTTCTTCGACATGAAGGAAGACCTTGTACTGACAGACGTCTGGAGGGACCGGCACGGCAAAGAGCAAGAATTCACCTTCTTCTCTGACAGGCACCAATTATTTTCCAGAATTGACTTCATCCTGGCATCTAGTGACTTGCTAGTCCGCCTAAACACTGTCTCTATCCTACCCAAAGTACTAACAGACCATAACCCAGTGGGGATGGAATTGAGACAGGGTCGGAAATCGCGGAGATCCTGGCGAATTAATGAAAACCTGTTTAGACACGAGAAAGAGGTGGCTGAATGCAAAAGTGCCATGGAGGAATTCTTTAGTATAAATATGAACAACGAAACACCCATTGAAATGATTTGGGATGCTAGCAAGGCATTTATGCACGGGATCCTCATGAACATGAACACCAGGCACCAACGCAAACAAGAACGAAAACGAAAGGAACTAGAGGAGGAGATAAAGAAACAGGAACAGTTATTAATAAAAAGACCGGAGGACAAAGCCACAAAAGAAGGAATTAAGTTACTAAGAAAACAATTTGACATGCTGATGGCGGATCAAGTAGCATGGAATATACAATATGCAAAACACAAGACATTCTGTAGTGCCAATAAACCGGGTCGGTGGCTGGCCTACACCATAAGAAAGAAACAAAAAGCCCGCATAATTGAAAAGATAGAGTACAAAGGCAAGGAAGAATTCAAACAGGAAACCATTAAGAAAGCGTTCACTGAGTACTACTCAAAGCTATACGCCGAGGAGAAGATACAGGACAAAGAGATAGAAAAGTTTCTACAAAACGAAAAATTAATGGTACTCACCGATACACAACGAGATGCCCTGAACGCCCCAATCACGATGGAGGAAATACACTCAGTGATCAAACAACTGAAAAAAAGGAAAATCACCCGGGACGGATGGGATAACGGCTATCTATTACAAGCATCTCCAAGAGGAAATGATGGAACCCCTCAGAAAGCTATTTGTCAACATACAAGAAGGAGGCCAAATCCCACCCTCCTGGAAAACAGCCTACATTTCTCTAATCCCCAAAGAGGGAAAAGATGATGCACAACCGGCAAACTATAGGCCCATCTCACTATTGAACACAGACTACAAAGTCTTCACAAAAGTGCTGGCCAACAGATTAATGACTGTATTACAAAAGATAATTCACCCGGATCAAACGGGGTTTATACAAGGACGTCAGATGAAAACCAACGTGAGACAGCTGCTGAACATAATAGAGTACTTGGAAAGGCACAACCAGGTACCTGCAACCCTCATGTTTGTGGACGCAGAAAAAGCCTTTGACAGACTGAATTGGCCATTCCTGACGAACCTAGCCCGGGGGATGAAAATGGGAAAGCAGTTCCTCAACTCCATAACAGCAATCTACCAGAAACAAATGGGCCAGATCATCTTGAACGGCGAACTAACAGACCCATTCAATATAGAAAGAGGCACGAGACAGGGCTGTCCGCTGTCACCACTGCTATTTGTCTTAACGATGGAGATTCTGCTGAACAAGATAAGAGCAGCAGAAGACGTAAAGGGCATACAGATTGGAAAACAGGACTACAGGCTGTGTGCCTTTGCAGACGACCTACTGGTGACAGTATCGCAACCAGTACAATCAACAAGGAGTTTGATGGAGATAATGAAAGACTATGGCAAGGTATCAGGTTTTAAAGTTAATATATCAAAAACAAAGATGCTAGTCAAAAATCTAGACAGCAGAGCAAAACAGGACTTGGAAAGAATAACGGGTTGCGAAATAGTTAAGAAAGTTAAATACCTGGGAGTGGAGATAGAAACAACGAATGCAAAATTATACAAAAATAACTACGAGGTGCTGTGGAACAAGATACAAGCAGATCTGGAAAGGTGGAAAGCACTACGACTATCCTTGCTGGGCGGGATAGCAGCAGTAAAGATGAACGTCCTGCCAAGATTTCTATTTCTCTTCCAAATGCTACCCATACTCAAAAAGGATGAAGATTTGGACAATTGGCAGAGGGGCATCAACAGATTTATTTGGGATGACAAGAGACCGAGGGTGAAACTAAAAATTATCCAGGACACAAGGAAGAGGGGGGGACTAAAAATGCCTAATCTAAAGCTATACTACTATGCAGCGACGTTGGTGGCGGTGAGCGACTGGATCAATATGACGAATGATAGAATACTGAATGTTGAAGGGCATGGTCTACTATTCGGCTGGCACGCATACTTAGTATACGACAAAAAGGCAGACAGGAACTTCAAGGAGAACCCACTACGAATCCCACTGTTATGGGTCTGGAAGAAATATAAACACCTCCTACACGACAAGATTCCCATCTGGACGATCCCCGGACACACAATAGGGGACATAAACACAGCCCAAGGACAAGAAGTGGTGCCCTACAGTAAACTTGTACTGGGAGAAGAAAATGGGTTCTCCTTGAAACCCCAAGCAACGCTAGCAAACAAAGGAATAGGAAGTACCTGGCTATCATATATACAACTGCAATCAAGGTGGCATAAAGATAAGAAGAAGGGTTTCTCCCAGACCGACGAGAACCTAATTGAACAGATTAGAGAACAGGGGATCATGCACATCAAACGAGTGTACAGCATTCTGATAGAAATGGGCTCTGAAACCGAGCTAGTCAAGAACTGTATGATAAAGTGGGGACAAGACTTTGGGCATTCTATCACCATGGACACGTGGGAGAAAATCTGGGTGAGAAATGTAGAATTCACGAAATCGCAACACTTAAGGGAAAACTTCTACAAGATGTTCTATAGGTGGCACCTCGACCCGAAAAAACTATCAATCATCTATCCAGACTCCCAGCCCAAATGCTGGAGGTGTGGCGATGGGGAGGCTACCTACTTTCATGTATGGTGGACATGCAGAAAAATCAAAGCCTTTTGGAGGAAGATATGGTGGACACTCCAAACCATTTTAAGAACATAAGAAGAGCCATGCTGAATCAGGCCAAAGCCCATCGAGTCCAGCATTCTGTGTCACACAGTGGCCCACCAAATGTACATGGGGATCTTGAGCAGAAAGAGAAGGCAAAACCCTCCCTTTCCCTTGACCCCCAAACAAATGGTACTCAAGGGAATCCTGCCTGCCTCAACCAACATAGAGGCAGCACATGGACATCTGTTTTAATAACCACCAATACACTTTGCATCCATGAATCTATCTAGCCCTGCCTTGAAGCTGTCAAGGCTGACAGCTGTCACGACCCCTTCAGGAAGTGAATTCCATAAATCAACGACCCTCTGGGTGAAGAAATATTTCCCTTTATTTGTCCTCACTTTCTTAGCTATAAGCTTTAGGGAGTGTCCCCTTGTCCTGGTATTGTGTGATAGAGAAAAGAATTTTTCTCTATCCACATTTTCTATCCCATGCATGATTTTATACACTTCGATCAAGTCACCCCTTAAACGCCGTCTTTCAAGGCTGAAGAGACCAAGGCGTTGCAATCTGGTTTCATAAGGGAGGCGCTCCATTTCCTTGATCATTCTTGTTGCCCTTTTTTGCACCTTTTCCAGTTCCATTATATCCTTCTTGAGGTGCGGTGACCAGAACTGTACACAGTACTCCAAGTGTGGTCTCACCATCGATTTGTACAGAGGCAATACAACACTTGCTGACTTATTTTCGATTCCCTTCCTAATCATGCCAAGCATGGAATTTGCTTTTTTTACTGCTGCTGCGTATTGGGTTGACATCTTCATCGAGCTGTCCACCAAAACCCCAAGATCCCTTTCTTGGGTTGTCTCAGAAAGTTTGGTCCCCATCAGTTGGTAAGTATAATTGGGGTTCTTTGCCCCGATGTGCATAACTTTGCACTTGTTTAGGTTAAAATGCATTTGCCACTTTGTTGCCCACTCACACAATTTCGAGAGATCCTTCTGGAGCTCCCGACAATCAGTTTCACTTTTCACAACCCGGAACAATTTAGTGTCATCAGCAAACTTGGCTACCTCACTATTAACTTCTACATCCAGATCATTGATGAATAAATTAAAAAGTAAAGGCCCCAAAACTGAACCTTGGGGTACACCACTTCTCACTTCTTTCCATCCGGAGAATTGTCCATTTATTGCCACCCTTTGCTTCCTACAATTTAGCCAGTTACCAATCCAGGACAAGACCTGTCCTCTAATTCCGTGGCTGGAGAGCTTTTTTAGGAGCCTTTGGTGAGGGACTTTGTCAAAAGCCTTTTGAAAGTCAAGATATACAATATCAACTGGGGCCCCATTATCTATGTATTTATTTACACCCTCAAAGAATTCTAACAAGTTAGTAAGACATGATTTGCCTTTGCAGAAACCATGTTGATTTTCTTTCAGCAATGCCTGTTTTTCTATGTGCCCTGTAATTTTATCTTTAATAATGGTTTCCATCAGTTTGCCTGGAACTGAGGTTAGACTGACTGGTCTATAGTTTCCTGGATCACCTCTGGATCCTTTCTTGAAGATTGGGGTTATATTTGCTTCCCTCCAATCCTCCGGTACAGTGCCTGATCTTAGAGAAAGATTGTATATTTTAGCTAGAAGTTCAGCAATTTCACACTTGAGTTCCTTGAGAATTCTAGGGTGGATGCCATCTGGACCCGGCGATTTGTTGACGTTTAGTTTAGAAAGGCATGCAAGAACATCTTCCTTGTTTATCTCTATCAGGTTTATTTCTTCTATTTCCCTCCCTGGGAAAACTAATTCAGTGGCAGGCAAATGTTCTCTATCCTCCTCGGTGAAAACGGAGGCAAAGAAGTCATTTAGCCTCTCAGCAATCTCCTTGTCTTCTCTGATTATCCCCTTCTGACCATTGTTATCAAGTGGCCCAACTGATTTTCTGGTTGGGTTCCTGCTTCTGATGTACTTAAAAAAGGTTTTGTTATTATTTTTAATATTCTTGGCTATATGCTCCTCAAAGTCTCTCTTGGCTTTCATGACTATCGCCTTGCATTTGGTCTGCCAGAGTTTGTGATCCCTCCTGTTCTCCTCGGTAGGAAGAGCCTTCCATTTCTTAAATGAGTTTTTCTTCTTTCCAATAACCTCCTTTACCTCATTCGTAAGCCATACTGGTATCCTCTTGGACTTTCCAATCTTTCTTCTTTTAGGAATGCATTTTATTTGAGCCTGCTGTAACGTATTTTTAAACAGTTTCCAAGCATTTTGGAGGGATTTGACTTTTTTTACTGTTCCTTTTAGTTTCTTCTTTACTATTTTCCTCATTTTGTCAAAATTCCCTCTGTGTTAGTTTTCACTGACAATTTGCTATCCATGGTTAAGTTGAAGGTTATTGTGTTGTGATCGCTGGTTCCTATGGGCTCAGTTACAAGGACATCATGAACCAAATCCTGTGCGTTAGTTAGAACCAAGTCCAGGATCCCCTTTCCCCTGGTAGGTTCCATGACCATCTGCTCAAGGGAATAATCGGCTAACATGTCGAGGAACCTTGTCTCTCTTTCATGTGTAGAACAAGAATTTACCCAATCTATTTGAGGATAGTTGAAGTCCCCCATTATGACTACCCTATTTCTTTTTGAGGCCTCCTTAAATTCATTTTCCAAACAGCAATCTGCTTCTGGAGTTTGGTTGGGAGGGTGATAGCAGATCCCTAACGTCAGATTAGTTTCCTGTCCTGGGATTTTTATCCACAATGTTTCTGTGGGTGAGTTTGAATTTTCTTGAATTTCGAGTTCATGAGATTCTAACTCCTCATTTATGTACAAGGCCACGCCACCACCATTTCTCCCTCTCCTGTCCATCCTATACAATTTGTAACCTGGAATCCTTGTGTCCCATTGGTTTTCATCTGTCCACCAGGTTTCTGTTATGCCGATAATATCAATATTATTTTCCTTCACCAAGCATTCCAATTCCCCTATTTTTGCTCGAATGCTTCTAGCATTTGTGTACAGACCTTTATATGTAATTTTCTGGTGCACTTTCAACTTTGACTGTGGATTTTGACTGTAGAATTTGGTTGTAGAATTTGTAGATGGTCTACCATGTCCTTCTGCTTGACTATTACAATTTAGTTTTCCTGTTGAAAACTTTTCAAAAAGCGTATTGAATTTCTACCACAGGTGTTTTTGTTAGGGATAACAAAGGACTACACTACCTCAGAGACGAGCTTATTTCTGAACTTGATCACGGCAGACAGATTGTTGGTGGGACAATACTGGAAGAATCCAGAAATATCGCCTATAGAAGAATGGACTGTGAAAGTAACAAATCTGGCGGAGATGGCGAAAATATCGGCATACCTGAAAGATCGCTCAAATGAACAATATTTGGCAGACTGGAAACAGTGGATAGACTATATACAAGAGAAACACCAATCAAACAAAATGCACCTGGCGTTTAATTGAGACTCGACGTAAAGAGGGAAGAATGTTTACCAAATCAAATGTTTACAAAGACTAACACCTAATGTTGTATGCCTATGTTATATGATGAAAGCATCTTAATATGATCTTATGCTTAATGTTGTTTGCTTTAATATTGATAAAGCGGATTGAATTTCTATCTCAGGTTATGAAACTTCTACCCCAGGATCTTTAGTTAGGGACTATAAAAGATTGCACTATTACTGAGACGAAGTTAATTCAGAAGCGTGAATGAACAATATGTGAGAGACTAGATATAGTAGATAAACCATGTACAAGAATTACCTCAGGTTATTAAACTTTTACCTCAGGACTTTTGGTTAGGGACCATAAAAGATTGTACTAATACTGAGATGAATAATATATGATAGACTAGAAACTGTGGATAGACTATAGAAAAGAAAAACACCAATCAAATAAATTGTAACAGGCGTCTAGTTGAGGCTTGATGTGAGGAGCGAAAAATGTTTACCAAACCAGACGTTTATAAAGATTAATACTTAGTGATGTATATCAGATGCTATGATGATTGATGCATACTATGATCTTATGTTCAATGCTGATTGTATGACGGTAGATAGACCATATACAAGAGATGTTTTTTCGGGTCTTACGAAGACAGCTTATTAATATGAACCCAGATTTAATATTGATTGCATTAATACTGGGAAAGCGTACTGAATTTCTACCTCAGGATACTGAATTTCTACCTCAGGATTTTTAGTTAGGGGTCATAAAAGATTGTACTAATACTGAGACGAATAATATGTGATAGACTAGGAACTGTGGATAGATTATAGAAAAGAGAAACACCAAGCAAATAAATCGTAACAGGCGTCTAGTGGAGGCTTGATGTGCGGAGTGAAAAATGTTTACCAAACCAGACGATTATAAAGATTAATACTTAGTGATGTATACCAGGTGTTATGATGATTGAAGCATACTATGATTCTATGTTCAATGCTGATTGTTTTAATAAAAGAATTTTTTATTAAAAAAAAAAAGAATTAGAAAATATGCTGATATACTATTCATTCTGTTGCCCAGCAATTTTCTCTGTCTAAATTAATAAACACAATCTCAGACTCAGAATATTTCCATTTACTGTTCAATCAGGTAACCAGCCTTTCTCTGTGTAGTCTTACCAAATATAAAGCATATTTGTATTATTCAATTGCCAGAATGAATGGGCAGGCAACCATTTCTGGAAGGCAGAAATGAATAATGTTGACCTCCATTAATGTGCCCCCTGCACTGTCAAAGCAATCTCAAGGTAGATTTTCTGCTCTACCTCTGAAGAGTATCCATGATGTTACCTCAAATATCCCTATCCATTTTTGACATGTCACTCTTCAATTTGATGCCCCAAAATAGAACGTAGTGTTTGTTATGGCCTGTGATTGACAGAGCAGGTGCAGGAAGCTGCAGAGAGACCCGGGCAGACCACATGGCTGCCTGGGCCAGACAGGCTGTCCCCAGCCTATTGTACACGCGCAAAATGGGAAAATACGTTGCAGTTATTGGCTGACGCTATTCCCTGCAAACGGTATAAAAGGCATCTGCGCTTTTTGTGTTGGTTCTGTTGAAGCTTAAATAAAGTAGTAACTGTTGTTACACCTGCCTCATCTCAATGCCTTAACAACGCACAGCACAGAACATTGGCGATGAAGGTGGGATTGTACTGCAAGGAAACAACAACAACAACAACAAAAAATACTAGGCTGACTCACCACAGGAGGCCGAAGTGCTTGGAAGTTTGGTGTTCTGACTTGTGTGACTCTGCCTGCCAGTACGAAAATGCTGGAGAGCTCGGCAAGATTCGCCCTGGAACCCCTTCGCAAGCCTGAGCAGCATGAGGCGTTGATGAGGCTGCCAAGGGGGAACGATGACTAAGATAGGGTGTTTGTCCGAATTCAATACAACGCACCCCGAACGTTGGAGTTCATACGTTGCCAGAGTAGAAAACTACTTTCGGGTAAACCAAGTTCGGGAGGATGGACTCAAAGTCACAATGTTACTTTGTGTCTGTGGGCAAGAGACATTTGATATTGCTGAAAATTTGGTTGCCCCAGCACCTTTGGAATCCATTGCTTATACAGAGCTGAAGAAAATGTTAAGGGAACATTTTGAACTGAAGCTATTGGTGATTGCATGGCGTCATGCATTAGAGCAGCGGGACAAATGTCCAGGAGAGTCTTTTGCAGACTTTATTGCTACTCTGCAGCAAGCTGCGAGGCCTGTGAGTTCAAAGATTTAGAAGAACGGCTGCGTGATTGGCTAGTTTGTGGCTTGAGGAGCCGAGAGCTGCAGCAAAAGATCTTTGCAAGGGAAGACATTTCCTTCCAGGATGTGCTAAGGGAGATCACGGCCGATGAAGCAGTGGGAGGAGCTGTTAAGGCCTTGAGGCTTTCCAAGAACCCTACAAGTTCAGACTCAATCCATCAAGAGGTTGCTCGAGAGGTATCCGAACTGGATTCCGAAAATGAGGTCGATCGTCTGCAGCAGCCATTGGAGAGAAGGCCCCACAAGCAAGCTGACAAGGGGTCTGACAAGGCAGTTCCATACCCTCGGTGTTTCCGATGTGGAGGACACCACAAGTGTTCCAACTGCCGTTTTCGCTCTGTTACTTGCCAGGCATGTGGCCGGCAAGGCTATATAGCCGCCATCTGTTTGGGTCACAAGAAAGACTGTCCATCAGAAGAATTGCCTCAGAAAGGTATCAGGGTTCCCAGCCAGAATAGGGTGGGTTTCTGCATGTCCCGCAGGAGCGTGTTGAGAAGAGGGGCCCACCAACCATTGAAAAAAAAGCTGTGAATTGATGTAAAATTTCAGGGAGTCCCCTTAACAATGGAGCTGGACACGGGTTCAGCTCTGTCAATCATTTCCCAGAATACCTTCAAGCAGATCTGCTGTAGAAGTGGCCAGAGAGTTAAACTCAGGTCGTCGAATCTTATCCTAACTGACTTCCAGAATTCCCGAGTCAGTGTGAAAGGGGAGGCCATGCTCAGAGTGCAGCGTAGGAATTTTGAAGGGGTTTTGGACGTTGTTGTGGTTGATGGTGACCGCATGAGTCTAGTCGGACTCGATTGGTTTGAGGCACTTGGGATTCAAGTGACTGGGCTACACAGCTTGCAAATGGCAGGGCTTGTGGAAGTTTGCAAGGAGTTTGCTGATGTGTTCAGCCCAGAACTGGGGTCATACAAGGGGCCTCCAATTGCTTTACGGTTAGATCCCTCCATTGCACCGATTCAGATTAAGCCTTGTCAGGTACCTTTTGCACTTAAGCAAAAGATTAATGCCGAGCTGGATAAACTGCTACAGCAAGGTATTTTGGAACCTGTGGATAGCAGTCCATGGGAAACACCCATAGTCACACCACTCAAGGCCAACGGGGAAGTCCGCATTTGTGCTGACTATAAATGCATGCTAAACAAAGCAATTCAGCAGGGCCCAAGTCCCAAGTTGAAGAGTGAGCTTCAAGCCTTTCTTGGGCTTCTAAATTTTTACCATTCCTTCCTTCCTCACAAGCTGCAGTGGCAGAGCCATTACACTGGCTCTTGGACAAACAGGATCCATGGAAGTGGACACAAGTCCACGGAAGGAGTTTTGCTGAGGTCAAGGCATTGTTGTCTTCAAATGCTGTTCTCGCTCATTTCAATGAGCAGCTGCCGGTGTGTATAGCCTGCGATGCATCCCCTTATGGGATCGGGGCTATCTTAAGCCATTTCAAGGCTGATGGGACACAAGTTCATGGACTACTCAAGGACTCTGTCTTCTGCTGAGCGTAATTACGCACATATAGACAAAGAAGCCTTGGTCATAGTGGCTGGCATAAAAAAGTTCCATGACTTTTTCTATGGTTGCCACTTCACAGTCTTTACAGACCATAAGCCACTGCTGGGGTTGTTCACAATGAACAAGCAAACCCCACACATAATTTCTCCTAGAATGTTGAGGTGGTCAATTTTCCTTTCTGTGTATGACTACTCCCTGGTTCACAAACCAGGCAAAGAAATGGGCCATGCAGATGGCCTTAGTAGGTTGCCTCTACAGCTTGTAGAATCAGATCCTGCTCCAGCTAACCACATCCTGGCTATCCAGGATTTGCCTGAGTCTCCCCTCAGTGCAGGGGATGTGGCCACTGATTACATGCTAACACGTGTGTTGAACTGGGTGCTGTCAGGATGGCCTGACATGTGTCCTGGCACTAATTTCCAGAGTTTCTGGAAAAGGAAGCATGAGCTATCCACCTTTAAGAGTTGTGTCCTATGGGGGTAGCAGGGTAGTGATCCCAACCTCATTGAGGACTAGAGTCTTGCAGTCTCTGCATGAGGGACATCCAGGCATAGTCTGGATGAAGGCTCTTGCACACAGCTATCTGTAATGGCCTGGGCTTGATAAGGAGATTGAGACCCAAGTCCAGGGGTGCCACGTTTGCCAGCAATCCAGGCCTGAAATGCCACAGGCTCCTATATATAGGTGGGAGGACACACATGCTCCTTGGTCGAGGGTTCATATAGACTACGCTGGCCCCTTTCAGGGGCAATTCTTCCTCATTGTTATGGACAGTCACTCTAAATGGCTAGAGGTCATTCCAGTGTCCACCACGACTACTGCCAGGACCATCCAGGTGCTGAGAGGGATGTTCGCCTCTCAAGGGCTGCCAGATGTCCTTGTCTCTGACAACGGGCCTCAATTCACCTCTTCGGAGTTCCAGGCTTTCCTGCAAGCCAACATGATTCGTCATGCTACTTCGGCACCCTTTCATCCATCTTCCAACAGCCAAGCTGAGCGCATGGTGTGCACAACCAAAGATGCCTTGAAGAGGCTCACTTACGAGAGCTGGCACCACAGGTTAGCTGATTTTCTCCTTTGCCACTGCACCACATCTTGCACAGCTACAGGCAAGACCCCAGCTGAACTCCACTGGGATCGCTGTCTCATTACCAAACTAGACAGGTTGCACCCAGACCGGGTGGCTTCACAAGTGTCATAGTTGCGGGCACCAAGGAGACTACAGGTGGGCGATCCGGTTTGGGCATCTCTGGGTGACAGCAGTGGTCTGCAAGGTCACTGGGCCACTGTCATACGACAGCTGCAATGGAGACTACCTAGTCACCCTTCCGCTCCTGTCTCTGCTCTCAGGGGGGGGGGGAGAAGGACCATGATCATGATTGTGGATCTCAGTCTCTCTGCAAAAGTGGGGGTTTGCACTCTTCAAATAGGGGTTTTGCCAATGAGGCGGCTCCTTACTCTGGCACTGGGTCCATGGGAGATTACACGCAACCAGCTTTTCATGCCACACCTACTGCAGACCTTGTGCCTATGGGACAGTGCTCCCAACAGGGGTCTTTCATGGACCTGGGGAATTCCACCCCACCAAGGAATTCTGGTCTGGGCTTACTGGAAAGAGCCAGCCAAAGTCAAATGGACAAAGGGTTGGGCTTACCAGACCAGGCCAGTCAGCAAGATGCGGGTTCACCTGTATCAATTGGGCCTCAAAGTCCTGGTCTGCCGAGCCTGGCAGGCGAGCTTGCAGACTGGGCACTAGCAGCAGCTCTGAGATGGTTGGAGTGGGCCAGAGGCCCTCCAAAGTTCGTACAAGATTATTTAAGATTCCTGTCTGTAAGCGGGCAGGCCTAGTATTTCTCTAGAAATAAGAACACGCTCAAAAGGGTAACTTTGGAGTAGTTAAATAACAGTAGTGTATGTTTTTTGAACTAAGAGGGGAGGGGTGTTATGTCCTGGGCCTGTGATTGACAGAGCAGGTGCAGGAAGCTGCAGAGAGACCCGGGCAGACCACATGGCTGCCTGGGCCAGACAGGCTGTCTCCAGCCTATTGCACACACGCAAAGCGGGAAAATACATTGCAGTTATTGGCTGACACTGTTCCCTGCAAAAGGCATAAAAGCGCCTTTTTGTGTTGGTTCTGCTGAAGCTTAAATAAAGTAGTAACTGTTGTTACACCTGCCTCATCTCAATGCCTTACCAACGCACAGAACAGAACAGTGTTCTTGACCAGATTAAAGGCTGCAGCCATTAAAGGGTGGAATAGCCAGTCTAAGCCCAGTTTGGACATGATGCAGCTTAACTAACTAAGACAAACTGAGCTTTATGATAGGCTAATTATTTTCTAATTTATTTGTGTCTTCTTGCTTTTTTTTTTGAGAGGAGCTGAATTTTGACCTGCCTCTTTTCACTGATCTAAAGTTCTTGGATCTAGATCAGGGGTGTCAAACTGCCGACCTGCGGGCCGGATGCATCATAGCAAAACCACGCCCACCCCATTGCTGGCAATGGCAAAAAAGTCATGATACATTGCAACGTCACGTGACATTGCGAGTTTGACACCCCTGATCTGCAAAATATTGGTGTTATTGAATGGTAAAACATTGCCAGTATATATTTTCAGATCAAATAGTTTTGCCATTTTGTACTAGTTAGGCATTCAAGCAGTTCAGCATTTCCATCCGATTTGGGATGAAAATTAATTCCCCCAATACTGGACTTCTCCCCAAAGGATGAAAATATTTTCCCACCAGCCATGACTCTGGCCTTTAGCACTGTTCCACATCCTTATATTCATGATTCACTTTGGAAATAGGTGACTCATGGCTTTAGAACCATGGGTTTCTGCTGCCAGTTTTACAGAACAATAGCCAGTGAGCTGGACTGAAACTGAAATGTTTGGTAGACAGTATATGAAAAGTAGTAGAATGCCAAACAAATGCAGAAATTGTGTAACTGCCTTGTTCTGCTGGCTTTGTCCATCATTTTCTTTGTTCTTGTTTGTTTCTATATACTATATATTCCCAAAGGAACAGCATGGCATTTTAAGAGAAATTCTGTTTTTATTTATTCCTATATTATAACCAATATAAGCTCTGTATAAAACCTAGAATTCAGTTATTCATAAGCCATTTTTATTTTCCTTCCAAATGAATCATTTCTGTTCTCCCATAGATATTGTTTATTTGTGCCAAATCCCTAAGTTTTATCAGCCACCATTTTATTACTAGAGTTGTATTTATTTCTAATGTTTAGTTTAAATTTTCTAAACTTGTAACAAGAATAATACATGTTATTCTTACTCTGGAGCCCCTGCTTCTGGCCTTATTATTTAGGAGAGATTTTACCCAGCTTTGGTTTGCCAACTGCAGCCTTATTCAACCAGTATTCCCAGAAAACAGTTCATTCCCTGAACAACACATGGTTGCACTACTACAGTGTGCTCTACATAGTATGGTTCTTGGAGACGATATGGAAGCTTTAAGATATTCAGAATGCAGTGGCTGATTGTACAATCCCACCATTGTTGAATAACACTGATATTAAGATCACCGTCATAATATTCCATTTGCTTCTTGGCCCAATTGGAAGTGTTAGGTCTAAAGTCATAGATGTTCAGTGCTGGATTATATCAGACACTTTCTTTGAAGCAATGTCATTTTATGGGCCCTAGGAAGTGTGCCTTTTATATTGTAGCATCTGTCTTCTGGAAAAGTCTTTCCTGCCCCCATAACATATAGTTGGTCCCAACTCTACTAGTTTTTAGAAAGGCATTTAAAACTTGGTTCTTCTCTATGGTGTTGATATCAGTATGATAGGAGATCCTATTTGTGTGGTGTATATAGTAGTACATAATAAATTGTCTATTAATTATACTTTAATTTTTGTTTTTATATCAATAGCACTTAGACTTATATATAGGTCCACAGTGCTTTATAGCACTCGCTGAGTGGTTTACAGAGTCAGTATGTTGCCCCCAACAGTCTGGGATCCTTACTTTACCAACCTCAGATGGATGGAAGGCTGAGTCAGCCTGGAGCTAGTCAGAATCAAAATCTTGGCTGTGGGCAGAGTTAGCCTACAATACTGCATTCTAACCATTGGCCACCATGGATCTATTATAGATTCATTTGTGTCAGTTAGGCAACAATATACATTTCTTAAATTTAAAAAAACACTAAATTTCAACATATCCAGTTTGGCCATCTCAAGAAGGCTTTTTGAAGAAGGGGCGTGGCTGCCTCAGGGTCGAAATAGCCTTGCTAAGAGGCTCTGCGACACGGGACCTGTAAAGCCGCCAAAGCAGCGCAAACCAGCTGTTTTTCGCGGCGAAAAAACCCCTCCTCGGTAGGAGAAGGGGCGAAGAGCTGTGGGTGAGGGTTGAGATCTTCTGAAAGCCCCCCGAAAAAAACGCTCGGGGGGGGGAAGAAAGAGGACTCCCTGTAAGCTCACAATCGCTCCAGCCCGGCGCAGCATCAAGACGCTGAGACCAGCCACCACCCGAGGAACACATCTCAAAGAAGCACAGAGATTGACAGACTGAACCCAGGAGCTTAAAAAGCAAGTATTTCCTATATTTTACCTCGGATCAATTATGCTCACAATAAACAAAAGGCACCCAAGATGGCGACCGCTCTTAATTTAAAGGGATAGGCACCGGAAGAGAAAGGCGGAAGAGAAACTGTAATGCGAAAGAGACCTCTAGAGGGCACCAGAGACACATAACTTAAAAACGTTGCAGAATAAACCTAAGGATGGATGCCAGCTCCCCAGAGATGACGATGAAGGAATTAAAAGATGACATATCAACAATTATTGAAAAAATGAAGAGAAAGATGGACATGATAATAGACATGCATGCAAAAACATGTGAGGGAAGAATGGAGGTGCTGGATGCAGTGGAACAAAATGGAGAAATGGAGAAAATGGTGGAAAATCACAGCAAAGCAGTTATTGAGGACTTGGACCAAACCGGAGGAACGTACAGTGGGGAAATGAGAGAAGATACTGGGAGAAATTCGAAGAGAGTCTGGGAAGGAGTTGAAGAAAAGATGGAAGAGGTGGAGAGACAAGAAGATTTGAAAAGAATTGTTATAAACGCATGGGGAAAATATCTAGGAGAGGAGGCTAAAAATTTCTCTTGGCAAACTGACAGAATCCATAGAGCATGGCTTATATGGAACCAAGGGACATTGCAAGCAATAAAGAGAGACTTATTACGTGGAAGGGAAGCTGTGCTATGGAAAGCCACCTGGCAGAGGAAGAAACCTAGAATTCGTCTGAAATGAAGAGAAACTTAATATTTTATGCAAGGAATTAAAGGCAAAGAATTATGGACTGATTTAAGGACTAAGTGCAAGAGCAAAAGACATGAGAGTGTGATTAATGGAAGATGTATATTAACTAGACTAGGAATGTACGCGTTGAAGGGAGGGGTGCAAAGACATGATAATTATTAACTTTAGAAAGAAGACTTGTTTGTGTGATGTACAATGGATAGATTTGAAAAGAAGTGAAACTTAAAATTTATAAAATGTAGTTGGCTTATAGTTAAACTTTGATATACGGAGTGAAGAAGGTCTACAAATTTGAAATGATTGTATTAAGCTGAAGGGCTTTAACTTGAATTTTTTCTTTGTTTGCATGTACAAATGGATATCTAATAATAATAAATTTTTTAAAAAAAGAAGGCTTTTTGAAAGTTTCTTCTCCTTGCAAGATTTGTGGAAATTGGGTAAGGTGGCAAACATTGTCTACAGTAGCCGTGATACTGAGACCTGAAAGGTGCATTCTGTTCCTGTATTGTGAAAATTGTGGGAAAAAAAGCAAGATTGTGAAAAAAAGAAATTCAGTAAGCGTTTTTAGCTCCAGATAATTGGTTCACATAAGTTCTTCCCTATATATATGCTTTTCCTTTAACTTTAATTGTTATTTTATTATTGCTGTTTCTTTGTTTCTACTGCATTATATATTTTCTAGAGTCATACCCTAGGGCTGTTAAGAATAGTAAATAATTATTTATTTATTTATATAATGGAGCATTGGATTGGATATATTCTTCTTTTTTGTAAGTTGTGATTATTCTAAGAAATTATGGCACAAGCTTATATCCTGCCCCTTGACAAATAGATTCATTCATCAAACTTGCAGTATATGTGACTGGAAAGAGGTTTCCCACACCAAAGGCAGATTCAGATTGGAGGATTCTGTAAAATGATTGTAAATCCCCTCGTGATCCATATCTATGTGTCTTTGTAAAATGGTAAGTGTAGTCATAAATTTGAACTACTGTGAACAGTGTAAACTGCTGCTGCTTTCATGTCAGAAGCACCAAGGTGCTTCTGGGTTGAGAGGATTGGTCAGTGACCTCACTGTTGCCCAGAGGGACACCCAGTTTGGGATTCCTTTCATTAAGGTGACCAACTGTCCTCCTTTAGGGAGGACAGTCCTCCTTTTGTGAGTTCTGTCCTCCCTTGAAATGTGTCCTCCTACATGTCCTCCTTTTCGATATTTGAAGACTAATCTGCAGGGCTTTTTTTTCCTCATAGAACGCTCAGAATGGCGTTCCGGCACCCTTTTTTGATGGGTTTTTTTTCAACTTTTGCATGAGCTGTGCTACTCCTATTGGCTTTCGAAAGCCAATAGGAATTGCTGCTGAGCACGCCAAAACACCCGGCCAGCAAACTTTACACATGTAAGTTGTCTGCAGAGAAGGCAAATTGGCAGGAACATTGCACCCCTCCCTGCTACCCAACTACACCATATCCTAGTTAGTCCTGAAGATACCTGGAGGAGACTGGAGTGGTGATGCCAGGGTAACTTTCTCTTGATCTTCGGCCCTGCTAGGACAATAATGGCTGCGGGCGCAAGAGGCAGGGGCAGCAGGGCTGGTGCGAGCGGGAGTGTGAGAGGTGGCAGTGGCCGGCTGCCCCCCCATGCTGTGGGAGCCGCGGGGCATGCTCTACATGGGGCTGCACATGGTGGGCGATGGTGCTGGCGGGGCAGCTGCAGGCAGGGTGTGTTGACGGCAGGCTGCCCCCCAGGGCTGGAGCCGGCGCAGCTGGTGCTTTGGGAGCCATGGGGCCCGCTCTACACAGCGGGGCAGCAGTGCTGGCCGGGCGGCTGTGGGCGGGGGCGCGGCATGTAAGCATAATTACAATATAAAATGTTATTATTACAAATGTTTTTATTATGCATGTATCATATTATAGTGTATTCTGTATTATTGTTGCAATGAATAAAACGATTCTTTTATTTACGATATTTTTTCTTCAATTTATTTGTGTCCTCCTTTTCATTGTAAAAAAGTTGGTCACCTTACTTACATGTCTCTGTTAATGAGCCTATCTAAGTGGTACCTAATTATCTACTTACCTTTGCATGCTTTCAAACTGCTAGTTGGGCAGGAGCTGGAGGGTATGATAGGAGCTCACCCCATCACACACAGCAGCACTCAGGTCTTGAATGCAAGCTTGTTGATTGTCAGTCCAGCATTCTAATCACGTGAACCACTGCACTCCCCATTGTAAATTAATAACAACTGTTCAGATACTTATAATGATTTTAAGTTTCAGTGATAATAAAAATATAATCATCATGACAAGTCAATTGTTTTTATGCTTTTAATATTTTATTGTACACTGCTCAGAGTTTCTTTATTAGGAAGATGGGCAATTTTTTAAACATAATACACACATACACATACATACATGCATACATATATAACTCGCTCTCTAGGAGTCAGATAGTATTGGGCAGTGTTGTCTATTTATTACAACTACTCTAGTTAAATAGTGATTTTATAAGTCAAACTATATTTATTTTCAATAGCTTTGTTATTTCATTCAAGTGGATGAAACTTAAGTATAGTCTTCATGTCCTCCAGATGGACATGGAGGCTTCATGCAAATAAATAAAGATTGAAATCCTACACATTTATTTTTAGGAGAAACAGGGAACTGCACCGAACACTGTAAGTGCTATGGCTGGCCTGCAAAAAGGTTTAATTTTAACCTGTAATAAGGATCTTCAAACATGTATGTTTGGCTACAGCAAATGTTCTCTAATTCCATTGTACTGTAGAATATGACATTATGACCTTCCATACAACATAGAGAAGCAACCTTTTAGGACTTGTGAGCACGTTCAGAATTTTGATCATTCTGGAGAAAGGCTTTTGCCCCTTTTTAAACTTTTTGTATATGTTTTCAAAAATAGATTGGACAACCATTTGTCTGAAATGGTATAGGGTTTCCTGATTAACCAAGGACTTGGATTAGAAGACCTCCAAAGTCCCTTCCAATTCTGTTATTCTGTTATCTTTGCCTTGAATGTTATTAGAACTTCTACTGATAAACTTCTTGAGAATAAATAGCACTGGAATTTGATTGGGCTTTTTAATGGGTCACTCTTGAAAGGACTGTTCAGAATGAGGCAAGAGGCTTAGCACAAAATAGCCATGGAGGGCAATGATCTGTGTGACCAGAGAGGAGAGATCTTCCCACTGGAGCAGTCTGCAATGCTAGTACTGTCTCATTAGAGTCACCCAGCAGAGAAAACCAGCTGGGTGGAAACTGAGTAATGCCTAAATGACACATAGCAAGGTTGACCCTTTTGCTAGACTTTCTGGGAGCATGCTGTTTATTTATTCAATTTATTAGCTGTTCCCATTGTCAGAGTAATTCTAAGTGACATACATAATATAAACAAATACCATCAGCACCTGCAATTACAATAACAAAAAAATATAGAATCCTTTGTGAAGACAGAAGCAGTATCACATAACACTCACCAAGCAGAGTTATAAATCACCTTGCACTAGGACTTGCTGGGAAGAGCAGGGCTTTCATGGCTGCCCTAAAGACAGATTTCAGGAGAATGCTATTCCATCGGCAGAGGCAGCAACAGAGGAAATGGGTCTTTAAGATCTTTCGTGGTAGAATTGCTTTGCTGAAGGAACCTGGAATCTATCAATCTGTTTGACCTTTCTAGATGGGCAGAAGCAGGTGAAACGAGTTGGAATCATAAATAAATAGGTGCCAAGCCACACATTGGCCGCTTGTTAATTTCACAGGAGACAACAATGCTTCAACAACTTAGGAAATCTCTGAGCATTTGTGGCTTGCAGACATGAGGGTTTGTAGGCTGAAGGGATCCCTTCCCTGCAACAAAATTAGGAACAAAGAATGTGAGGATGAAGATAGGGGGGAAAGCCCTTGGAGGACTTCATCACTCATTTAAAGAAAGCAAAAGCAACTTTCTTGTAGGACTGAACCCTTCTTCCCAACATCAAGTTTGGGGTTCCTTACATACTTTATTTTCCATCCTTTAGTATTCTCTGATGAAACAAAAGAACAATCTCAATGCAGATTCCTTTGCAGCATTCCCACTAGAGATCAAATTATAGGCTCAGGAACCCTTAGAAGCCAGCAATTTGATTAGCAGATTTCCTCTTGGGGCTTCATAGTCAAATAATAAGTCCTGCAGTGCATAATATTGAAATAACAGATGGAAATATCACAAAATTGAAACATTCTTTTATGGTGAGGCCCCTTTGAAGTGTGTACTAAACTGAGCCAAGAAATGGACAATGTCAGCACAGCAGAGTATTACCGTAGCTCTTCACTGAAGATATATATACCAACATGCACTGCTAGTAACCACGGGATTTTGTTGTTTTCCCTGGGGTTCACATTCTGGCCCACGCTGTAACTGAGTATATACCTAACAAGATTGCTCAAAAGGAACGTTGCAGTGACCACATTCATAATTTGGATTGGCTGGAGTTCTATCATTGGAGCATAGTTTTCAATGGACCATTACTTTTTGTTTTTAGCAAGCCACGTTTGGCACTCTTTTGCCTCAAGAGATGTAAAACTGAAGAAATTAATATTTACTCAGCTTCAACTCAATTTACCATTCTAGCAATTTGCCTTTTCTGAGAAATGAGAGCAAGGCATTCCAGAGTTGTTGAAGTGATACAATAAAACGAAAGAAACCATAGCAAAATATGAACATTGAATAATTAAAATATAAACATTTTCAGTTAGTTTAAATTGATTTAAATTAGAACATTTTCATCTTTGTTTTTGTATGTTAATATTTCTAGATTTTAAAGTGCTGAATGTTGACTAATCTTAAAGCTTTCTGAACATAAAGGCCCACTGCAGGCAATAGTTTTTTGATAGTTCACATTCTTAATATATCAGAGTAGATAGAATTGCTTTTATGAATTATTGAAATGCCTTAGGGGAGGCTTAATCTCCCATGATGTATATAAGTATTATTTTTCACCTGTTGTTACCTTGCTGTGATCAAAAGAGTTTTCTAAAATTATACAGTAGACGGGGTATAGATTAGAATGTATACAATGAAAGTAATGATCATTATCCTGCTTTGATCTTATTTTTTGGCAAAAACATGGTACCTTTTTTGTGATTAGTCTAAAATTAAATTGCAATTTAAAACCTTTGCAAAATCTTTTAGTTTGAAATTGGGGTACACTAACAAAATTTGATTTGTATATGAATAGAATATATCTATTGAGGATAGTATTTCATTTCTTTGAGAGCCTCCCAGTATTTGTACTCTGTTAGGATGGGAAGTTCACTCTACCAGGACCTAGGTTATATGAGATGTTAAGATTAATCAGGTCTCCAGATATTTTTAAGCACTTAATTTTGATTGGAGGTAAAATTTACAGTTTATATTCACAATCTAAAATTCAACTGCTGAAGTTGTTAGCACTGTAACAGAAAGAAAATACAATGATATTTTAAATTAAGAAATATTCCAGATGACGATCCTGTCCTGAGAATGAAACCATATGAGTCCCTACCCATTGATCATATGAGGCCTAATCAGAGGCCTGAAAATAAGAGCAATTTGATATCCCTGTATTAGTAGTGTTGTATCCATGAATGCTATTGCAGCTGCTAAAATGAATAGCCTACCTAGACATAATTTTCTTTTCCAAAAGATCCCCATACATACTAAAAATAATGTATTAATTGATTGGCATAAACAAGTAATCCAAGTATAGTCCTATAAAAGACCAATGATTACATTCAAGATTTTAAAAGATTCGAAAGACTGAGGTGGATAGGTGCTTCTAAACTAAATTGCTTAACATAGATTATATTGGATTGTATCTTCTTATGATCAAACTATCTCCAGGGCTTTTTTTTTCTCATAGAACTCCCAGAACGGAGTTCCACCACCTTTTTTGGATGGAAACTTGTAGAGTAGGCAAGGCAGGTTGTATGACATGTGTGAGTTCTGGCACCTTTTATTTTATTTTTTTTAGAAAAAAAGCACTGACTGTCTCTACCTAAGATGCAAGCCTTTCAGGTGATCTGTATAAATATCTCTGGATTTATACAAATAGAAACAAACTATTTATAAGACATCATGCAATAATACAGGGGTGTCAAACTCAATTTCACTGAAGGCCACATCAGGGTTGTGGTTGACCTTGGGAGGCTGGGTGGGTGTGGTCAGGGTGGGCGTGGCCAGGGTGGACGTAGTCAGCTCAACATCACTTGTGTTGGGGAGCACCTGTGTGGTCTGGGCAGGCTGGGGGGATCTAGCCTGGTCCTCTAGCTCCCAGGGCACTGGGACCCCACAGCCCAGCCCAGCCCTGCTATCCCAAGAGGGTGCCCTGCTGCGCTTATCTCCTCCTCGAAGTTGCTGCTGCTGTTTTCTTGCTCTCTTTGGCCATGATGTGTGTGGGAGGGCAAAGTATGTGGGTCACAGGGAAGCCCATTCTCTCTCCATATGAGGAAACCTGGCTTTGTAACTAAAGTATCCTCAGCAATAGGATGGGAGACCACTAGGAGAGATCAAGATGAGGAGACAAGGGGATGGCAAAAGGGCAGCAGGGCTGCTGGCGGACAAATGCTAAGACAGCACTTCCCTCAGACCCTCCCTCTCTCTCACTGTAATCTCCTCCCTCCCTCCCTCTCCCTTCCTTCCTTCTTCCCTTTTCTTCTTTTTCCTTCCCTCTTTATTCTCCTTTCTTCCTTCTTCCTTCCCCCTCTTTCCTTCTTTTTCCTTTCTTATTCTCTTCCCCTCTTTCCTTCTTTTTTCTTTGTCTTTCCTCTTTCCTTTCTCCTTTCCTGTCCCTTCTTGGATGCTCAAATGCAAAAGGGGGAACATTTCTTGATGCCTTCTTGCCTTGTGATCAAATGCCACTTTTGCTAGTAGTTTGTGGCCACTTAAAAGACGGAGAATAAACCAGGCTCAGTTTATTCCGTGCTTGCATTTAGTGGGGGTGTCCACCGTCAACAGTACAGCAAAACTGTCAAAATGGTGGCTGTGATAGTTAATCAGAGCTCCTCTGTTTTTTATGTGCAACAGCTTTAGCTTTCATGAGCAGAGGTAGGTTAGTTGTTTTTCTATTAATACATAATCCTTAAAAGGGCTCTCCTGTAGGGAGCCTGCCTTGGTCTAATTCAGACTGGAAATATACCAAAGGAAAATATTTTTCCCCACTGGAAATGGCTGTTTGCAACATACAAGGAGGGGATACTTTCCTAAGAGCTCACAATTCAAGAATACTAATGTTAACTTGGATTGCCAACAAAGTTCTGTCTGTGACAAAACAGAACACAAAATAGCTTTCTCCTTTGAACTGGGGCATTTCCAACTGAATTGCCTCTCCCTCCCTCCCTGATTCCTCCCTCCCTCCCTTTTTTTTTTTAAGCTGCCAGAGGCTCCAGGCAGAGGTGGCAACAGGCAGCCAGCTGTGGGCAAAGGCTTCCTCTCCCCATCATTGCCTCTCTGTGGCTTAGCTCACCTCTCCCAGACACACACAAACACAAACACACAGTGTGTGTGTGTGTGTTGTGTGTGTGTGTGTGTGTGTGTGTGAGAGAGAGAGAGAGAGAGAGAGAGAGAGAGAGAGAGAGAGAGAGAGAGAGAGAGAGAGAGAGAGAGAGAGCACATGAAGGTGTGTGTGTTTCTCTCACCCCTTGCAGTCCCGCACCCTCAATAGAGACCTTCTGCAATGGCAGGCTGCAAACTAATGAAAACTGGTTTTTTGGAGTTCTTTTTCTCAATGTGCTGCCAATTGCATTGTGCCCTGCCCCCCTCAGCTCCCACCCCCAGCCCCGTGGCAGGCTGCAGGAGGTGAGCCCCCCCCACGCACACACACACTCACACAAACACGTGTGCAGGTTCTGGGAGAGGTGAGCTGAGAGCCATGGCGCAGGAGGAAATGATAGGGGAAGTGGTCAAAATAGGAAATTTCTGTCCGGAGCCTCTGGTAGCTTAAAAAAAAACATGTGGAGCAGTGGCTTCCCTTTCAGTCCACCCTCCCATCCGTTGCCTCCATGCTGGGATAAACTCTACGCCTGCCAAAAGGGCAGTTTTGCTTTCAACCCCCCCCCATTCCAGAAACCGAAAATTGCTGCCGTTCACCTGCCCTGACAGCCCCTGCGATCTCCTATTGCACACTGGCAGGCAGAATCCTAAAGCTCCCATTCTGTTTCCTCCATGCTCAGTAAGGAAGCTGCCAGCCGCGGGTCTCCCACTCGGGGGTGGGGTGATCCCAGTGAAAGCGTGACGGGTGATGATGGGAGGGGTGAGGTGAGGTCGGGTGGGGCAGGGTGAGGCAAATGAGCTGCAGCTGCTCCTGCGCACCACCAGCCTCCAAGTGCTCACCATTTCCTGTGCGTGCGCTGGGCGATTGCCCAGCCGGGTTGGGGTGGGCCAGGGCTGGGGCAGTGGGGGCTGGATCCTTGCTATTTCTGTGAACAGCTCCAGGGGCCAAATTTGGGCCCTTGGTGGGCTGTATCTGGCCCACAGGCCTTGTGTTTGACATATTTGCAATAATAGATAAATAACTGGGATAAATATAAGCCTAGATTTCCCCCTTCCCCTTTATTATTAAAGTATCCTGATTATGAAGAAGGAAACACAAATATTTCATTTATATTGCAAGGTCTGATTAATAACAACACAAAGATAAAATATTTTGAGACTTATTTCACAATGCACCTACTCACCTAATTAGCTCTGTTCCAGGTGGCAGCAGCTTGAAGCAGTCTTCTGAGGGCTGGATCCAACCTCCAGAGCATGCAGAAGCCCCCCCCCCTGACCTCCGTTTCTGGCGCAAACACCTTGAAAGTCCCCTCTGAGGCTTGGATCCAAGTTCTGGAAGCTCCTTTCTGGGTGCAAATGGCTTGGAGCAGTCCTCCAAGTGCTGGATCCAACCTCCAGAGGCATGCAGAAGCCTTCCCTGGCTTCTGTTCCAGACCGCTTGGAGGAGGCCTGCAAGGCTCCGGGGACAATGGGGTCACTTTTTCCGCCAGCGTGGCAAGCTCCAGTGGGCTGGATGTGGGTGTGAGGGACCTGGCCTTCTCCCTCAGTTGAAGGCTTCAGGCCTGCCCTCAGGCAGAAAGGAGTTGGGGGGCAGGAGCAGGAGACAGACACCTCTCGCATAGAGAATGAAAGTTTCTGAAGTCTGTGATTTGGCGAAAGTTCAAACACTCATGCGAGATCATGGACTCCAGAAACTTCCATTCTTGGCATGAAAAACATTTCCAAGCCAACTCTCCTCTCCCCCAAAGGGAAAGAAACTGCAGCAGAGAGGATTTTTGCAAAATAAGTGAGTCCAGCACGACAGGAAGAGAGGGGAAGCACTTGTGAGGAGTGGGGGGGGGAGAATAAGGTGAATGTTGCAGTGCCACTGAAGTCACTTGTAAGGGCGAACAACTGCCATGGTGCTGCAATATTTGTAGTTTTGGGACTTGCTCGTAAACACTAGGGGGCGCTCATCACATAACTTTGGACGAGCGTTAAGTGAATGCTCATAACTCGGGGATTACCTGTATTGAATACAATGGATTTTTTTTTATTTGTTCAACTTCTATGACTGCCCATTGACTGAGGTCACTGACTCTGGGCAGGTCACAGTTAAAAAGGAATGATGTCCTTTCTGTGCTAGGAATCCATATTGTGGTTGTAAAATTGGAAAGTTCTTTTTGTATTAAATAGAGTTCAAAAACAAACTTACTTACCAAGAAAGTTTTACTTGTGAGTATATATGATTGTATTGCATTATTAATCTTTTTAAATGTGTTGGTACTAAAATGTTTTTATGAACCATTGCTTGTCTTTGGACTATAGGGTGAGTTGTATTTCAACACAAGCAGCGAATACATTTAAAGAAATGTAACATATTATGTTGTAGGATAACAATTTGACAGGAAATTTGGCTGAGAAGAGTAGGTCTGCTGAGAAACTATTAATCTAATTGAGACAAAATTTTACTCACCCAAAATGACCACATATAATCAAGCATTCATACCAGGATGTGGACTCTACCATGCAGTAGGCAAGGTGTTTCCAGCATGAATTTTTTTGACTACATGTTATGAAAGCCACTACTGGCTATGGAGGCCTTGGAAACAACAGCTCTTTTATTTTATTTATTTATTAGATTTTTGTCCTGCCTTTATTATTTTTAAAGTAACTCAAGGTGGTGAACATACATAATACTCTTCCCCCCCTCCTATTTCCCCACAAGAACAATCCTGTGAGGTGGGTTGGGCTGAGAGAAAGTGACTGGCCCGAAGTCACCAAGCTGTGTTTTCATGCCTAAGATGTGGTTTCTTGGTTTCTAGGCCAGTAATTCAATCACCACAGCAAACTAGTTCTACATATAGATTTATACTTGTATGGAAATATTTGTTAATTGTTTAATTGCTTATAAAAAAATAAAACCTTTTAAAATACACTCCTGAAAAATTGCCTCTTAAAAATATTGACTAATAAATTACTTTCTAACATACAGAAAAAGTACCACTGGCATGCATCTTCTTAAAAGAGGCTCTTTTTCTGATAAAGGAAATGTGTATTCCATACTGGGGTGAACTGCTAGAAAAAAAAATCATTTAAAAGCAAGGAAAACATATTTTGCTATCAAAACTACTATTGTTTTTTACACTTATGTGAGATTAATCATTGTCTTGTGTTAAGAATTTATCTAAGCACTTAAATGATTAACTTCAAATAAACTAAGACTTTTCTTCTGTTTCTAGAAAATCCACATTCCATAGTATGTATTTGTTTGTTTAGAAAGTACAGTGTAATCAGTGTCACTGCTTTCGGTTCATATTACTCTCAGAATAATTTGCATAGGCTTGTGGTCTCAATCTCATATAGTACCCACAATCACAGCACCCATAATTGCAATAGACTGAGAATAAAAAGTATTCTGGAGTTGCAAAATGAACATACTTTGTTTCTTTAAACTGTAATGTCTCGTCTTCAATTTCCATAAGTTGTGCTACTTAAGTTGAGAGACAAAAGGTTGCCAATAGTAATAATGTTCTACTGAATATGTTTCAATGGCCTAAAAAAGAAAATGATGAAAAGCAGAGATGATTCATTTTTAATTCTCCTTAAGCAAGGAAAAGGATACCCTAAAACTTTATTTCAAAGAAAGACAGGCTGAGTTGGGCTTAAATCTGAAAGGAAGGCAGAGTTATCTTTCTTTTCTGCAGCAGATTGTGTAATGCTATGGATTTTCCTAGAAATGTGACAATTGCATTAAGTATTTATTGCTTAACCTTCATCTTATGGTCAGACTGTGTAAAATAAACTTGAGGTGGAAAAATGCTGGAGGTTGAATGTGGGACTGTTCTGCCTTTAAACTATGTACCTTACCATTAAACTTGTTGTAAATGTATTTCATTATTCTGGCTTTTGGACAAAGCAGCCACTGAAATATGGTCTCTGCATTATGCTCCATTTTATGTTCAAAATTTCTCAACATGTGAGGGATGAAATAACCTTTTTATAATTTGCAACTTTCTTGCTAAGTTAGAATCCAATCATATACATTCAAGCAAAAGAACTGCTATGAATTATAAGTTTGAGCTTTTGAACATGGACAGCACCAACACTCATCATGAAATCTGTAGTGACTGCAGTCATTAGAAAGTCTATTTAGTGTTTATATTATCTAGCTCTGACTCAGCTTTCCTCACAACAGGATTACAATCCCATTCTTAATACGTTAATATGATCACCTTTGTCATGAACAAAACAAGAAATCACATTTTTAATAGTAGAAAGGATTCCCTGCATCTTGTTAACATCTGGAGTTCAATCACAATTCTGGCTTAAAAGCTGCAGAATGCCTCAGCAGGACATAAATCTAACCACTTGCTGAAGTTGCCATACATGGGATTGAGATGGGAAGAGGAGAATTCACTTGTAACACGTATGGGTGTCAGCAACATAGAGTGAACCCTAATATAAAACTTGCTGTCAGAATCCAATTATATTTCATCTCTAGTTATCGACTATGGAAAACCCCATTTCTGCCCTCTCTGGATTCTGTCATATGATGAAGGGGAAGGGGGTGAACAAAGGGGTTTTGCGGCCCTCACTTCCTTCAGTACAACTTCAAAAGGGACTGAATGTGTATACCACCAAAAGGACTAACCATAACAATGGGGCCATCAGCTTTCATATGCTCCTCTCTGAAGTCTCCCTTCCGCCGGCTGTAAGGAAAAAGGGGGTGGAAATGTAATGCCTGGGATTTTCACTTGGAGGATAGTGGGGTGGGGTTGTTGGGAACCCCTTAAAACCTTGAACAATAGGGCTTGCCCCCCCAAGTCCTGTCTAGAACGCCTGCAACCATTTTCTCTTAATAAAGATGCCTGTTGGAAGAAATATTCCAAGAGTTCTGTCTTATTAAGATGCAAAGTGGGGTGGGTCCTTACACTTGTTGAACAAATGCTACAAATGCCACCCCACCAAACTCTGCCCCCTTTCTATGCATTGGCAAAATGCTTAAGGTGTTTTTGGATTCTCTTCAGAAATCTTGTTCCATGGTGCTGCTTATGCACTACTAGCCTGTCCTTGACTGATTTTAAGAACAGAAGCTCCTAAGTGAAATTTCCATCTTTTTGTACAGCTTCTTGAGCGACAAGTAAGAATCTAATTTATCTGCTTATTGGTCTTCCATATCTCTTATAAAATGCTTACCCTATTTAGCCCAGTGGGACTGCAATAACTCTTTGCTCAGTGTTTTGTATCTTGGTATGTGTTGTTATGTCTATAATCTTTCAATCTTCTGCTCTTAAATATCATCCACCATAGTTCATTCCATGCTTTCAAAGGGCTCCTAATGTCCAGCTTTTTTTGTGATCCCGCTGTTCTCCATTATGTAACTTTTAATAGTCATATCTAAGAATTTAAGGACAGAAGTTTGTAATACAGAACATGACATTCTTTCTTCATAAATACTATATAAAATGTGGTGGCATAAGTGAAACGGGTATCAATTGGATATACTCATATCAGAACTCCAAGTTTGTCATCCACTTCTATGTTACTGAGACTTGGATTTCAGCCTTACCTTGAAGAGTTCAACTTAATTTTTAAAAATCTTTTTTTAAAAGAAAGCAGTTTTGAAAAGTATATATACTGTGAAAAATGAAAAACATATAAGAATAATAAATAGCAAAATACAATGATTATAATATAAGTACAGATGAGGTCTGAAATATTGTGGAGATTATGAATTTTCCCAGTCATCTAGAAAGTTATCACATTCTGTATGCAGTGGTGGGATTTAAATATGCGAACAACTGGTTCTCTGTGTGGATGCCACTTCTGGAAGTCCATTCTGGGCCTGGGCAACAAAAAATTAGCTACTGGTTCTGCCAAAGTGGTGCGAACTGGCTGAATCCCACCACTGTCTGTATGTCATATCACTTTTTAGAGGTAAGTCTAAAAGTTAGGGTTATGGTTCATTCAGCTTTTAAACTAAAAATACCTGGTTAGCAGTATCTACCAGTACAACTCACTAACTGGAATTATGGACTGTGATAAATTAGCTCAAAACTGGGAATATAAATTCTTATACAGTATAAATTCTTATACTCCCCCCCACCATTTGGGTTATGGTACAAATTCTTGTAATAAATTGCAATTCAAGAACAGTTTCCATAGAATTGAATTCTATGTAACATTTACTTTTTAAATGTGAAATTATTTTAGAAATCAAAGCAATTATTTTAGAAATCTTCCAAGGAATGAAATGAATGTCCTTTACAACAAGAAGCATAAAATATCTTTGCTGCAGTTGACATATACGAATTAGCTCAATATATTTGGTAGAAATAAATGGTTTAATAACATTTTTAAAAATATATTTGTTTGCAAATGGAATTCAGTTTTAACAACTCACTTCATTCCGATATGAACCATTTTCCAAAAATTGACAAGTTTTACTACATTGTCACCAAATGTGAAAAAATGATTCCATTTGCTCACTGCACTTCCAATACTTTTTAGAAAAAGAATTATACATTTTAGTAACCAAGACTGCAATAATGTACCAATGATATAACATCTTGTACCATTTTTTTGTGAGTAAAATATTCAGAGTAAATTCTTTCATTGAAAATCTCATTGTTGTATCACTGTTACTATATAAAATTCTGCATCCATTTAATCATGCAATTTTCAGCCAGTTCCAACTAAGTCATATTTCCCTAACAGTTTATAAATTAATTGAGTTCGCGGAATAGGGTGGCATAGAAATTTAATAAATAATAATTATAAATTAAACCCAATAAAATGGCATGTTGTAAGATTTTCTAATGCTGTCAAATCTATAAATTTTTCTACAATTCTTTTTGTGCTGTACTACTTATTTGAAATGAATAAAACCAGTCAGGTAGACTAGACCATTTGGCAGTTAGAATCTCAGAAGACTTTGTCTTCAGCTTGTGATTAATTTAGACCTGCAATGTGAATGAATAATTGCCTTTCTCCTGAGTTTGGGGTATACTCCTCCTCATAAAAATAGATATCAAATAATGAAATTAATTGGAAAATTATGACATTATTTTTCTATATTTATCCCAAATATTCAATATATTATTCATTATTACATGGTTTCTTATAAATTGTTTATTCCTATCTGTGTAAATTCAAAAATATTTGCAAACCATAAGGAAGTCCTGTCCTTTCCATATAGGTTACAGAACCATAAGAAAATATAATCCATTCTGAGATCCATATTAAACTGTACAACTAGGATGGTAATACAGTTTAAAATTTGGAGCTGCCAATCCTTCTTGCTTGTTGAATCTTGCAAAATTTTGAATTTAATCCTTTTTTATACTGGAATTATTTGAAAAAGAAAGTTGAATCTTGATAGAATGTTCAAGAGTCCAGCTTTATCACAAGACCTGATATGAAAGTTGGTACCATTAGAACTATGCTCAAGTCCACACTCATAACTAGTTGAAACAGATGCCAACAATACCAATCTGGAATGAATTTATCTTAATCCAGCAGCCCATATTTCTAGACAAAATGTAGTTCAATGTCAAGTTGAGCGGCAAAATTTACACTGGAAATTTTTAAAAATATCTCAGATCAAGATATTAGATGAGAATTTGCCAGCCGCTCTTTCCATATGTAAATAAGATTTTTGGTGCCCAAAAGGTGCATGAACATGAGAACATGAGTCTGCTTCTCACGTGTGATTTCTCTTGACACAAAACATCTGTCATACTTCCAGATGCTCGTCCTGTTGCTTGATTTTCTTATAGAACCAGATCTATGTGGGAGAAACTCTGAAGAATAGAAAGCTCTTCCCCACCCCAACAATTGACTTATTTCTATTCTATTCTTTTCTATCCAACAGAATATGAGAAAGAAGTTATGTCAAAGGAAACCTGTCTCTCTGCCTGATAACTCTTCAAAAATTAAACAGAAAGGGACCAAATTGGGTATATGGAGGACTAGCTGACAAAATAGAGATCAAGTTTGGGGGGAAAAGTTAAAAATTTTAAATTTTAAATTTTTTTTAAAAATTCCCAAATGCATCAATTTGAGAAGTGGATAAGCCCTAACACGGGTTTGTGAAAAACAGATCATGCCAAACCAATCTTATTTCATTCTTCGATATAGGGACTAATGTGGAGAAAAGCAAAGTTTTACATTTAGGCAGGAAAAATCAAAGATATAAGTACAGATTAGGCGAGACCTGGCTCAAAAACAGTAACTGTGAGAGGGACCTTGGAGACCTAGTGGACGATCACTTGACTATGAGGTAGCAGTATGCAGCAGCATTAAAAAAAGTGAATACAATCCTGGGTTGTATAAAGAGAGGCATAGAATCAAGATTACGCAAAGTATTAGTACTGCTTTATAAAACCCTAGTAAGACCACACCTGGAATATTGCAACCAATTTTGGTCACCATATCACAAAAAAGATGTTGAGAGTTTGGAAAAAATTCAGAGAAGAGCAACTAAGATGATTAAAGGCCTGGAGACTAAAACATATGAAGAATGGCTGCAGGACTTGGGCTTGGTTAGTCTAAAGAAAAGAAGAAACAGGGGTGATATTATAGCAGTATTCCAGTATTTGAAGGGCTGCCACAAAGAAGAGGGAGTCAAATTATTCTCCAAAGCACCAGAGGGCAAGACAAGAAACAATGGTTGGAAACTGACCAAAGAGAGAAGCAACCTGGAATTAAGGAGAAACTTCCTAACAGTGCAGACAATTAACCAGTGGAACAGCTTGCCTTCAGAAATTATGGGTGCTCCATCACTGAAGATTTTTAAGAAGAGGCTGAGATGATATAGGTCAGTGATGGCGAACCTTTTAGAGACCGAGTGCTCAAAAACTGGCCCCGCCCCCGCTCCACCCCCTGCCCTGCCCCTGCCCCGCCCCCCATCCCCTGCCCCGCCTGCCCGCAGGGCCACTCACCGCCTCCAGGGCCCGCCACAGATCGCCCAGGCAGCCCAGCAGCGCTATGGCAGTCACGCTCTCTGCCTGTACCCTGCAGCATCAGCTGTGCACAATGGGGTGTGAGGGCAACGCTGCCTGGCTGCCATGTCCTTGGCTGCGCTGCTTCGCATGGGCCACACTCAGGGGTGACTCTCCTTCAGGGGGGCTGCTGGAGAGGAGGGGGTCGCAGGGGGAGGCAAGGCTGGGGCAATGGCACGTGTGCCCACAGAGAGGGCTCCGAGTGCCGCCTCTGGCACCCATGCCATAGGTTCACCACCACTGGTACAAGTCTTACTGCTTGAGTAGGGTACTGGACTAGAAGACCTCCAAGATCCCTTCCAGCTCTATTCTATTCAAACTCTGTTCTAAGTCCCGTCCCTCCCAGAAGAGAGTATATGCAATTGTATATGCACATACTCATATCACACAAGTACAACAGACAAGAAGAACAGAAGTAAACCCAAGTATGTGCATGTATATATGTACACATATTTTTACAAAAAGAAAAATATAGATTTATCTTATGGTCCAGCTAGAAAATGGATGTATAGAGTTTCATCATTACTATGGTAATATATGGAATGGATTCAGTCATTCCATCTCATATTTAGTATTTAAATGGGATAGAATATTGTTGCCCTGAGAACTGCATGCTGGCTTTTTTCCTAGCTGGTTATTCTTCATCTTACCATTTGTTATTTTTCCAAACAAGAATGCCAGTGAAAAGGGAATAATAAAAAAAAACAACCCTCTCCTTAATTGGAAACAGCAAGCTTATAGTTGTCTATTTTTGGTATTTGTAAAATTAAAGTTAAATAGCTGTAATGTAGCAATTTCCAAATTCCCACAGCTATATCCATTAGAAAGGGAATATATCCCAGATTGTGAGGGAGGGCACATTTAATTATTAATATACCAAGATTTACAACAAAGCACTTTCAACTTTATAGGATATGCCTAGCGAAGACTGCTTGTCTGTGTCTAATCAGCAAAATGCTCACAATAGCTTTTTCTTTCATTTTTCAAACTTCTGAGCTGATTTGGAGGATTTATTTATTTTCAAATGTTCCATGAACTGGAATTTGGAAGGAGGCAGTTGCCAGGGAAATCAGGTGCTGGTAGAAAAATAAAATCTTAATCCAGCAATTTCACAGTGTCCCAGGGTAATGTGAAGTGACCAAAACCTCTGCAACCACACAGCAGATGGGGGGAATAAAAACCAAACATCTCCACCCCACCCCGCTGCCAATCCTCAACAGAAATGCTCACAACAATGAAAACCTCGGACAGGAGGAAGAGTGCGGCCAATGGACAGGCAGGTGTCTTGCTCGACTGTGGCTTGGGGGGCACTTTTTTCAGTGCCATTGTAACTTCAAACAGTCACTAAGTGAACTGTTGTAAGTCGAGGACTACCTGTACTTAATCACTTTTTTCCTCTTTTTTTGATCAAGTTTTTGACACCTTGCTAGGTGACTGGTGGTACTCGGATATTGCCATATCCTAAAATTGGTACAATGGGTGAAAAGGTTGAAAAGCCCTGACTTAGAGGATCGACTCAGAGACAGACTCGTGTGTGGCTTGAGGAACCGAGATTTGCAGCAGAGGCTTTTCACAAAAGAAACGCTGACGTTGCAGGATGCGTTAAAGGAGGTCATGGCAGACGAGGTCACCGGTGGGGCAATGAAGGCTTTACGACCTCAGAAGACTCCCCTCAGCCAGACAGCTGTGCACCACGAAACTACAGAAATATTGGAAGACCCAGACGAAGGTGATAAGATCGACCGGTTACAGAAGCAACCCATCAGATGGCAACATCCCATTGACAAGGCAGTTTGATTCCCTAATTGTGCCAGTTGCAGCAAGCAGCACAAGAGGTCTGAGTGCAAATTCCGCACTGCAGCATGTCGTGCTTGTGGCAAGCAAGGGCACATCACCAGAGTCTATAAAGGTCACCAGAGAGAAGTTCTGCCTGAAGACATCCCACAGAGAGGTAAATGGGCCCCGGGACAGAACAGGGTCAGTTACTGCTCCGGAAGGAGAAACATATTAAGGACAGGAGCCCAACACCCTCTCAAAGAGAAGCTGAGACTTAAAGTCAGGCTGCAAGGAGTCCTTTGTTCTATGGAACTAGACACCGGGTCAGGCCTGTCCATAATCTCTCACAAAATGTTTAACTACATCTGCAGACAAGGCAGGAAATGAGTTCAACTCAAACCATCAAGCCTTGTTCTGACAGACTTTCAAAATTGCCACGTAATGGTGAAAGGCGAAGCCACAGTAAGAGTCAGCTTCAAAGAGTTCGAGGGTCCCCTCAACGTCATGGTCATTGAAGGCCAGTGCACCAGTTTGATTAGGCTGCAATCAAAACGATGTAAGTGTGGCTCTCCCCGCTGTAGACTGTGATGCATTTTAAGGCTGCATTTACCTTCATTGGCACATCTGAGGAAGTGTACAATTCTTTCCTTTGTACGGTGACAGGTGATCTGGAAACATACATGCACTGTACTTGCATACTCTGGAGACATCTTGGGAGTACACTCCACAACTCCCAGTCTTGTTTCTGTTCTGGTAAACGCGGCTCATCCCAGTGTGTGGTGCTCAGGGAGAGCACACATAGCTGCAGACATTGTTTGTCCTCTATGGACAAGGCTAAGTTGTTGTAATTCTTACTGGTCTGGAACACTGTTGCTTCCAAAACAGGTTTGGTTGTCACAAGCGTGCAGTGTTCTAGGTGTGGTTTTAGGTGAGGTGCTCTTCCATTACTGGGAATGGAGGTTTTTGAGATGCTCATCTGGGTTGGGGTTTGCGGTTGATCAATACAAACCATCCCTCCTATGGCCCATCCGAGTTCCGTCTTAATGGCTACTGGGGTTCCTGGTGGACCTTTGATTCTTTCATTGGAACCAATGGACTCTGGGGCATCTCATCCCACCATGAGTAGTATTTCAGCTTCAGGATCTAGAGGAGGGATTAAATCGGCTATGTGCACTAAGTGGGGTATTTTTCTTGTTGCCTCTGGTGTTGAAATTTCACTGCGAACATCTGGTAAGGTCTCCCATTCCAGCACTGATGGTAACAGAAAATGTGAACTCCCGTCTATCGATTCTATGCGTAGACCAGAGATTTTCCTCCCCGCTGTGCGCATTGGTACTGTGCACATATTTATTTTGAAATGCTTTAGTTCACTCGGGAGGTCGAAGAGGTCGAAAAAGGGGGCTTAGCTATTGTGACATAAGTCCGAGTTCTTCCCCAGGGTGTAACCTCTCTCCGCAGAGGGCTTGCTTGAAAAGATGCTTCCACACTAAATAGTCCTTTCCTGGTTTGTCGGAGAATTTTCACATGCCTCTGGATGCCATGTCTGACTTTCTTCCACCGAGTGTTGGAGGATACATCGATCCCATGTATAGGCTGTAGTCTGGTGGAGTTGGTGCATCGCTTCCAGGAGCGGGGACGTGCGCCATGTCTGGCTGGTAACTTTCTTCAACGTGTTGTCTGCTGAGGGTATCTTGCCATGTCACGTGCAAGGGACATTGATGGCTTGATCTGAATTCCTCTCATCCGGCATTGAGCTGAGGGGACCTGAGTTCTTGCGTGCTTACTTGTTGGAGGGTTTCTCATCTTTCGGGTTTGTGCGTAGCTGGTTCCCTGGTAGGCTGGCACAGCTGGTGGTTGAGATTCTCCTCTGTGGTCAGGTCTGGTAGCAGTTCCTTGGGATGCTGCCTCCTGTTGGCATAGCAGGGACTCTAGTCTGGCTCGAGTTCTTGCAATCTCATCCCTGAGCGGCAGCTGGTTCTGCTGTGAGGCCGTTGCCGCTGTAGTGGACCCATTCGGTTGCCATCAGTGGTATGGTTCATTGGGTTCAATGGAGCAGCAATGGTGGGAAGATCTTGTGACCTAGTTGTTGCGATGTCAACTATCTGGCTGATTGGCACATCTGGCTGTTGAGATTCTTCTCTTTGTCTACTCGGTCTTGGGGGCTTGTGGATGGTTGTGGTGCTCTCACCTGTTCACTTTGAAATGCGCTTTGGTTGTCCACATAGGCTGTACACAGCTATGCCGATCTTCATTCTCCAGATGTTCCCTATTGGGCAAGAAAGTGGTGTGTTGGAGTGTTCTCTGAAGGCTCTTGCTGTTTTGTCTGCCACTTCTCATTGGCTTTGTACAAGCTCAAGCTCTTCTTGAGTGGCCTTTATTTTGGCCTTCATTTTAGCTGCTGCAGCTTTTTGTTTGGCCTCCATTTGAGCTGCTTCGGCCTCCATTTGAGCTGCTTCTGCTTTTTGTTTGGCCTCCATTTGAGCTGCTTCAGCTTTTTGTTTGGCCTCCATTTGAGCTGCTTCAGCCTCCATTTGAGCTGCTTCAGCTTTTTGTTTGGCCGCCATTTGAGCTGCTTCAGCTTCTAGTTTGGCCTCCACCTCAGCTTCTTCGATTTCCATCACCGCCAATTCCTTCTTTTTCTGCTGCTCCTCTTGTAACACATGAAAGACAGCGTTGGCAGCTTCAGCATCGATGATTGCTTGTTCTGCCTTTGAAACTCAGGATGCTTGGCTATAACGAGAAGAAGCTTTTGAATGGCGGGAGGCACCTGTAACGTGAGATTGTTGTGACATGCTGGAATATGCCTGGGCTCATGGTGAGTTGTGGCGAAAGGATGAGGCTTTTCCAGAGGCATGAGATGGAGCCACATTTGATTGCTGGGATGGTGCATGTGAATGGCAGGGAACTTTGGACTCAGCCCTCTCGACTGGTCTGTCTTTTGTTAGGACACGGATTCCAGGAGCTGTTTGGAGCTCTCTAGAAACTTTTTACGCTCCTTGTTTTTTTAGCTTGAGGCTTTGCATCTCGCTATCGACTGTTGGGTCTCCTAGTTCCATCTGAATCTCTTTGAGATGGTGTGTGAAGTCTGTCCATTGTCGGAAAGCGTCTTTCTTATCCTCTTCTAATGATGGACATGCATTCGGGAGGAAGCCTCTCTTCGGGCATTTGGTAGAGTATCTGTAATCTCTCCCAGGTTCTCTCATGGCAGTCGTAGAATGACTGCCATCTGTCTGTCAGATATGACCGCATGGCTTCTGTAGTCTTTCTTTGTTGCCTTAAGTCATAGGGACCCTGAGACGTCTTTGGCCTCACTGAGGTTTGAGCATCAGTCTCTGTGTACAGGTCAAGGCTGGCTCTTCGCAGCATTTCTTCTTGGCCGACTGGTTGGGGTGTCTCATCTAGGCTGGTTGGTTGCACCCCTTCTTCTAAGTCAATGGGACACTCTGCCATGACTAGGACAGGTTCAGTACACTTCCTAGCTATTTTGAAGCAAATTTGATGAACTTCTCTCTTTGACCACTAGGGGTCTCTACTTGCAGATCAGCTACAGGGGTGCTGTCTGTGAGTGGAGGCACCACTGGGTGCGTTCTCCTGTGTTCGTGGGTACTTCAGTGCAATTCACCCTTTCACCACTAGGGGTCACTTCCTGCGGGTCAGTTACCGGAGTGCTCTCCTTTCAAGGTTCACCCTTTGTCAACTAGAGGGCTTCCTCTGTGCATGATTAAAGGCTTGCATGTAGTTCCTCCTTTAACCACTAGTGGGTGTTTGGAGAGAGGCCAGCCAAAATTCTTCTTTACTACCACATTACCCTTAGTGGCCACCTGGGAAATTACTGAGCCTTCCCGTAACTCCCCCCCATGGTTGTTAAGTTGCAAGCTGGAGACTTCTTGGGACTCTAAAATCAGCTTGGTTGTCAGCTTTGTGATAATAAGCAAGGTTAATTGATGCCTTTTCTTCTCCTTAATTTGCCCTCAGCATAGTCACCACTAGAAATGACTGCTTGTGTGAGTGATTACTTTGGGTGAAGTTCACCCTGTGCCCTCTAGGGGTGTTGGTAGCTTTGGATGAATTCAGGGTAACTTGTTCTTTAACTATCAGAGATTCACTCTGCGCAGTTAGAAAATTGCATTCAGTGATGTACCTTCTTTCCCCTCTAGGGGGTGCTCTTAACTTGAGTTGATGCGGTTACCAAAGTGGGGGGTTGCCTTTCCTTCAGCAAGCATAAATTGCTGACTAGTGTTGTGTGCAGATTGACCACCAGGGGATGCTGCTACACTGCTATTGGAGCCTCTGAAAACCTCTTTCCATTGACATAGCTCAGCGGTTCTCAACCTGTGGGTCGCGACCCCTTTTGGAGTCGAACGACCATTTCACAGGGGTCGCCAAAGTCCTGGAGTTTTTCCTCATAGAATCCTTAAGAAACGCAGTCCGGCATTTGTTTTTTGTTTTTTCCCCCTTTTTTCATGAGCTGCGCTACTCCCTCTTATTCTATTGGCTTTTGAAAGCCAATAGAAATAGACTCTTGAATGTCCTGCTGAGCAACTACTAAATGTAAGTAAAAGAGGGCCAGGGGTGGGAGGGCCGCCCAGGAGTGCTTGGGCCTGCCTGCCGCCGCACCAAACAGGCAGTGGCCATGGTGAGGCTAGCGGGGCAGCGGTGGATGCTGGGAGGGTAGCTGGCGTGTGTGGGGCCTGGTGGGTGGCTTACCTCCCTTGGGCTGGGCCAGCTGGTGGCCCAGCTGTGGTCGGCCTGCACCATTGCTGCCGCTTGCCATAGCCGCCCAGGAGCGCCTGGGCCTGCCTGCTGCCACACCGAACGGGCGGTGGCCAAAGTAAGGCTAACGGGGCAGTGGCGGGCGCTGGGAGGGTAGCTGGCGTGCGTGGGGCCCGGGGGTGGTTTACCTACCTTGGGCTGGGCCAGATGGTGGCCCAGCCAGTGGTCGGCCTGCGCCATCGCTGCCGCTTGCCATGGCCGCCCTGAAACATCTGGCCCGCAACGCCTGCTGCCGCCTCGGCCTGTCTGCCGGCTGCACCATCCTGCCGCCCCGCACTAGCGTCTGGCTCAGCAACTGCAAGCTCTGAGCCATTGGTGTGGTGTGCAGGTGGTGCTGTGGGAGCCGCGGGGCCTTCTGCTGCCTCCTGCTCCCCCATGCTTGGCCTTCCCGGGACCTCCGCCCATTTTCCCATGCCCGGAGCAGGAGAGAAAGTGCTGCTTTCCGGGCATGGGAAGGGGCTTCTTCCTCCCAGCCCCCCATCCACCGGGGTGGGGGCACTCCTCTGCACTGGGACTGGGGTTGTGCAAATAGCAGCACGCCTCCTTTCCCACAGCCCAGCCTGGCCCGGCTCGCCCTCCTGCAGCAGGCAGAGCTCGGCAGGATTTGGCCCTGGAAAGACCCGGCCAGCTGGCTGGCCGGGAAGGCTGAGCAGCCCCAGTGAGGGAGCCATTCCTGCCCTGTGGCTGGCTGACCAGGAATCTTGTCTGGCTCTGGGGCCGCCTGACCGCCATGGGGATGTCCACATCAGCCGCCTCCTGGCAGGCTTGCTAATTGTGAGCTTCCGGCCAGCTTCCTCCATGAGTCAGGCACCTGGGACTCTGTGAAGCTGCCCCTAATTGCATCCGGGAGGGCCCAACTGAGCCCCGGGCTGACTTGCACGGCTCTGAAATGCTGCTTGCCTGAATTCTTTCTGCCTCCTGGGGGAATGTTGTGCCTCATGGCCCAATTATGGGCGTTATTCCAGTGTGGTCACTTAATTTGGATGCTTCTGTTGTTTTTATTGGTTTTGCTGTCATTACTCTTTTAAAAAGTTTTTAATTGTAATTACAATTTTTAATTGTAATACATCTTTGAACTCTAACCTGCCCAGAGTCACTGAAAGGATAAACCAGAGATATTGAGGGGAGAGGAGAGAGGGGGGAAGAAAGAAAGAAAGAGAGAAAGAAAGAAAGAAAGAAAGAAAGAAAGAGAGAGAGAGAGAGAGAAAGAAAGAAAGAGAGAGAGAGAGAGAGGAAAGAGACAGAGAGAGCGAGGAAAGAGAGAACAAGAGAAGGAAAGAGAGAGGGAGAGAGGAAAGAGAGAGGGGCAGAGGAAAGAGGAAAGAGGAAAGAGAGAGGGAGAGGAAAGAAAGGAAGAGGAGAGAGAGAGAGGAAAGAGGGAAGAGAGAAAGAGAGGAAAGAGAAAGAGGGAAGAGAGAAAGAGGGGGAGGAAAGAGAAAGAGAGGGAGAGGAAAGAAAGAGAGAGAGGAAAGAGAAAGAGAGAGGAAAGAGAGAAAGAGGGAAGAGAGGGAGAGGAAAGAGAGAAAGAGGAGAGAGGGAGAGGAGAGAGGGAGAAAGAGAAAGAGGGAGAGGGAGAGGAGAGAGGAAAGAGAGAGGGGGAAAGGAAAGAGAAAGAGAGAGAGGGAAAGAGAGGAAGAGGAGAGAGGAAAGAGAAAGAGAGAGAGGGAAGAGAAAGGGTGAGAGGGAGAGGAAATATAGAAAGAAAGAGAGGAAAGAGAAAGAGGGAAGAGAGAAAGAGGGAGAGGAAAGAGAAAGAGAGGGAAAGGAAAGAAAGAGAGAAAGAGGAAAGAGAGAAAGAGAGGGAAGAGAGAAAGAGAGGAAGAGAGGAGAGAGGAAAGCATAATCACTATGCTTTAATTATGTTCAATTTTTAACAATGAAAATACATCCTGCATATCAGATGTTTACATTGTGATTCATAACAGTAGCAAAATTACAGTTATGAAATAGCAATGAAAATAATTTTATGGTTGGGGGTCACCACAACATGAGGAACTGTATTAAGGGGTCGTGGCATTAGAAAGGTTGAGAACCACTGACATAGCTGGAATTCCAAGGGGAGGGGGTAATTTAGACTTCTCTCACTAGTGTTGAGTTAGTTGAAGAGATAAATTACTTTATTGCTGACTGGTTGTGCTGGGGCCCCTTCTGGGGTGTGGAATTCCAAGCAACATGCAGACAAAGAAAATGTGATTTGAAATCCTTTGCATAAGGCATGCAACATATTTATTTTCATTTTAAATCCGTGATTTGCATCAGACAAGCTAAGGGGAATGCTCTGTGGTTCTTCCCCTTTTAAGCAGTTAAGAGTTAATTGCTTGCCTCTTGGCTTCAATTCGGAAGAACCTTTAAACAAAGTGAGGCTAGGTTGCATTCCAATCTCTCCTCTTGGCTTTTCAACCAAACGGGCTTGGTCTCACAAACATTCATTTGGAGCAATTCTCTCACGCTGTTTGAATTGCCGGCAAAGAAAGGGGGTAGCTACCCAATGCTCCTTTGTTCTTTAGAACTGCAGACTTTACATGCAGGAGATTCTTACAATGAGATGCAATAGGCAGGAATGTTTTTTTGGGGGGGGGGCAGATTGCACCCAATGTTTCTCTGATTCATAAAGGCAGTCTTTGCATGCAACAATGGCTAGCAAACAAATTCCATAGCATTTTAGAACAAGTATATTTGCAATCCTTGGGCTGCTAGCAGATCTTCAAAGCAGTCACTTTATAACTTTACTTATAGCAAAGCTAACAGGCAGATGGAGACTTCTTGCAGAGTTACAGGAAGATTAGCCTTACAGAAATTTACTTTTCTCACTCTAAATCAATGTGAAGATAAAACTAATGAATTTACTGTTCTGATGTTGAATCAAAATGCCTCTATAATCCAATCTCAGACAGATAAACTCAAATAAAGATGATTCCAAAACAGATATTTATTCAGTCAGAAAACAATACTTGCTATTTGTAGATTCCATCTGGATAGTGCAATCTGTCCATCTTTATTAGGTAAATTCATTAGTTCCTCCACATTCACTCATGTCTGATTACATTCAATGTCCAAGCGTGCTGCATGATTGGTTTGCACAAAGACAAAGGCATTCCAAACGGGCCCCTGGCCTGGATATCCTGAAATGAACTTTAGTGGCTCCTCCTTTCCTCCTCCTACTGATCTATTAACATGGGATAGCTGACTAGCTAAAACTATATGACCCATAAGCCATCTCTTAAGGAGACAGCACTTAACTCAATAAATGCTGAACATTCTAACATACAGATCGACATGATCCAGAACATCTACCATTCATTCCTGCCACACAAGGCAGCATTGATAGAGCCACTTCATTGGCTTCTGGATAAAAAGGCATCGTGGGAGTGGATAAACACCCATGAAAAAGCTTTGAAAGCAGTCAAATCATTGCTGTCATCAAGCTCAGTACTAGCTCACTTCAATGAGAAATTGCCTGTCAGTTTAACATGTGATACTTCATTGTATGGCATAGGAGCAGTTTTAAGCCATCTAATGGCAGATGGGTGCCAAACACCCATCAAATACTATTCCAGAACGCTATCCCATGCAGAGAAGAACTACGTGCAGATAGACAAGGAGGCTTTAGCCATTGTAGCTGGAATTAAAAAATTCCACGACTTCCTATATGGGCGCTCCTTCACCATTTTCACAGATCATAAGCCTCTCTTAGGACTCTTCACAGAAGACAAGCAGACCCCACAGATCCTTTCTCCTAGGATGCTGCGATGGTAAATATTCATGGCTGCCTATTCTTACAGGCTAGTCCATAAGCCGACTGCCTTTGCCTCACACAGACCCCGAGCCAGCACCTGCAGCTCGCATCCTGGCAATCCAGGATCTCCCTGAGACTCCCCTTCATGCAGGAGATGTGGCTGCTGAAACTGCCACTGACAGAACACTCAGTCGTGTTCTGAACTGGGTCTTGAGGGGGTGGCCTGATAGCAGACCAGGTCCAGAATTTCATAGTTTCACTAGCAAAAAAGATGAGCTGTCAGCTCATAAAGGCTGCATGCTATGGGGAAGCAGGATGATAGTCCCACTGACATTAAGAGCCAGAGTTTTAGAATCTCTGCATGAGGATCATCCAGGCATAGGTAGGATGAAGGCAGTTGCTAGGAGTTACTTGTGGTGGCCTGGCCTGGATAAGGACATAGAGGCTCAAGTAAAGAGCTGCCAGGTCTGTCAGGAGACCCAGCCTGAAATGCCTCAAGCACCAGTGCATTGCTGGGAGACCATGAAAACTCCTTGGTCTCGCGTGACTTTGCAGGACCCTTCCAAGGACAGTTTTTCCTCATTGTTGTGGACAGCTACTCTAAATGGCTAGAGGTAGCACTTGTCCCATCTATGACTGCTGCCAGGACCATCCAGGAACTGCGCAGAATCTTTGCCACGCACAGCCTGCCAGATGTGATTGTGTCTGATAACGGGGCATAATTCACACCAGCTGAGTTCCAGTCCTTCCTGAGGACCAACATGATCTGACATGCTATCTCAGCCCCCTTTCATCCAGCTTATGCCCTCCCCCCACAATCTTTCCAGTTGTCTTCTAAGGTTTTGAAGAGAGTCTTTAGTCTCCACTTGTCCATCTTTTAAGTCTGATGGGTGGAACCTTTGATGTTGGGCTTGGCTCAGTGCTATGGCTGGTTATGGCTGGCTTTACATGGGGGCCAATGGATCCTGAAGTCCTTTTTTCTCTGTAACTTTCAGAGAGGTCTGGGTAATCAGTAGGACCTGAGGTATTGTTGGTCTGACATGAGGAATGGAGAATAAAGGATAAGAGATGGAGAGATGGAACGAGGTGGATTTATTTATTTATTTATTTTATTTATAGCTTGCAAAAGACATAGATTAACTCTATTCTTCTTAAATAGACAGATAAAACCCACTTACAACACATTCAGTAAATGCAAAAATAAAACATTTCCTCTAAGTGAATTCAAAACATTCCCTCCTGACAACCTTGGGCTGTTTTTAAAAAACCCATGTCTCTCTATTTCTGATGTAGAGATCCAATTATCTCTGCCAGGTCTCCCTTGTGGCTAAGCCTCTTTGCAAGCTTCCTGCCCCACTTGTGGTTTTCAGACCAAAAATAAAGGGTCTGGGAGGACTCTGGTTCCCTTCTCAGAGTACTGGCTCTGGACTTCACTCAGTGACTTCCCAGCTGGTTGCCCAGGTTTGACTCTCTCACTCACTTTTTCGATCCATTTTCACACAGCTTCCCCCTTTTCCCTAACAGAAGGTCCTGCGCTCCAGTCAAACCCCCTTGCTTTCCAGAATCTGTTGGTCATGGTCCTTTGGGATTAAGTAAATAATCTGGGGGCAGCTAGGAAAGGCACAGAGGGAGCAAGATTCAGCTGTCACTGGGAGAAAGGTCCTCTTGCTTACACACAAGTATACACACACTTCCCTCACTCTCTTGGGCTTTAAAAGTTAAAATTTAGAGGTACTCACCTCCTTTCCAAGCAGCCATTCAGCTCAAGACTCAGAATTCCCTTTACTACTCTTGCTCCAAATGGTCAGGATCCAGGAAACCCAACCACAGACACAAGGGGTCTGCTGCCAGCAATGTGGAGACTTACCCAGGCCAGGTCCATTGGTCAGGTTAGCTTATAGTCCCATCTGGTATGCCAAATTGTTGGAAGAAAAATCTGGTCCTGTTCGAAGCCAGGGGAAGGATGTTGTAGAAATGAACTGAAGGCAGGCTACATTTTGGAAAAGAGATCTCTGTTTATTTGATAGCCAGAAACTAAAGTGACAACAGCATGTTCATAGGGTGGCTGACAAATTAGTTTGGTGAGTGCAAGGATTTTTTATACAGTTTACAGTATTTTATAATTTTGAGGCTTGCTTTGTGTGCTTTTATTATTTGATTGGTTTTACCTGTTTTGCAAAGGTTAGTGATGGGTCTTAATTACTGGCTTCAATTGTCCCTTCCCTTAATTATCAGCTTCCCCTGTCAAGCAAATGTAATTGATTTTATCCTCTTTGGGACATAGTCAAAAGGATTGGGGGGGGGTGTGTTCTTACTACAATGCAAAACCGTGTGTGCTTCTTAAGTAGAATCATAGGGCTGGAAGGGACCTTGGAGGTCTTCTATTCCAAACCTGCCTAAGGCAGGAGTCCTTAAAGGCCTGGACAAATGGTTGTCCAATCTTTTCTTGAAAACCTCCAGCAATGGAACACCCAGAATTCTGTGAGGCAAGCTGTTCCATTGATTAATCTTCTTACTGTCAGGAAATTCCTCCTTATTTCCAGGTTCAATCTCCCTCTGATGAGCTTCCACCAATTGCTTCTTGTCCTGCCCTCAGGTGCTATGGAGAATAAATTGATGCTCTCTTCTCTGTGATACCCTTTCAAATATTGAAAGACTGCTATCATTTTACCCGAGCTTTCTTCTCATTAGGCTAAACATACGCTTAACCAGTGCTTTTTTTCTTTAAAAAAAAAAAAAAAAGGTGCCGGAACTCACAGATGTCATACAACTCGCCTTGCCTATCCTACAAGGTTCCATCCAAAAAAGGTGCCAGAACTCTGTTCTGGGTGTTCTATGAGAAAAAAAGCCCTGCCCTTAACTGTTCATTGTACAGTTTAGCTTCTAGACCCCCTTATCATCTTTGTTGCTCTTTTTTCTCTCTTTCTAAGGCCTCAGCATCTTTTTTGTATTGTGGTGATGCAGTATTCCAAGTGTGGTCTCACCAGTGCAGTATAAAGTGCTTCTATCACTTCTCATGATCTTTCTGTTGATACAGCCTAGAACTGCATTGGCTTTTTTTTTCAGCTGCAGCACATTCCTGACTGATATTTAAGTGATGACCAGGATACCTATATCCATCTCACAGTTACTACTGTTGGCCAGATACCTCCTATTCTGTACCAATACATTTGTTTTTTCCTTTCTGAGTGCAGGACCTTAATTTTCTCAAAAAAGGCTATAAGTGTTGTCTTGCATGATTTATTTTTAACAAACACATGCTGGCTTCCAGTAATTACTTTGTTCATTTATAGATGCTCAAAATCCTCTGCTTGATTATCACTTCTAGGATTTCCCCAAATATTGATGTCAAGCTGATTGGTCTATAGCAGGGGTTCCCAACCATGGGTGCTCGTACCATCTGGGGGTGCAAGACGATATTCCAGGGGGTGTGAAAACCTGGGTTTTCAAAATTATAGTGAATATGCATAATTCATTGCCATTATTTTGAACTTTCATAAGGGGTGCGAGAATATTTCAGAAGTGTCCTAGGGGTGCAGGGTATAGAAAAGGTTGGGAGCCGCTGGTCTATAGTTTCCTGAGTCTATTTTTTCCCCCTTTATGAAGACTGGAACCACATTAATTCTTTTCCCCTAAACTCCGGAGCTCTGAAAGATTTCATTTAGTGGTTCCAAGATCACATCTACCAGTTCCTTCTGTATCCTGGAGTGTAAACCATCTGGTCCCAGAGATCTGAACTCATCCAAAGCAAGTAGGTGTTCTCATATCAATTCTTTGCCTATTTTGACCTGCTTTCCTATTCTGTTTCCCACAGTGCTGCTTTTGATAGATTGGGCTTGTTGTGTAGTGGGAACAGTGAACCATTGAAAACATGGAGTTGAAATAATAGCTCTTTATTAAGTTTTCATAGAAGAAGCTCTAGCAGCTTCTTGACTCATATTTATATGGACTGCCACTAGGCGGCAGCCAATGAATTTAAAGTATTCATTCCTGCCTAAAACAAAGGCTTAAAGTATATACAGAGAGTCTATGATTCAAATTGAACAATTAGTTAACCGTTTTTATAACAGACCTTATGAAGTGGTTTAATACATAACACCCCTTCCCCCTAAATCAATTACATATCCACAAAATGAACATAGTCCTTTAGATAGGTAGGCAGCTTTCACGATCGTTCTGATCACCGCATCTCTGCCAGAGGTTCCCAGTCTACCCTTGACTGGCTGGGTAGACCAGGACTCCACAACCCGCTAGCACTGGGTAGACCCGAGTCTGTTTGACTGCTCAGGTCAGATAGACCAGTCTCTGTTTGACTTTGCTGGCTGAGTAGACCAGTCCGCTTTCAGCTGGTGTCTCCAGGTAGACCAGTACACATGTCAGTGAGTGGAGCAGTCTCAGAAAGGCTGGGAAATAAGTCCTCCAGCAAGTTCTGATCTGCGGGCACTGTTCCTTTGGTTGGTAGCGACTCAACCATGACTGAATCATCCGGCATGTCTCTTTGAGTCTCGCAGGACTCCGGAGACTCAGGCGTGCTGCAGCTGTCAGGCAGCCCTCAGCTCTCCTCTTGGTCGGCGGCGAGGGTTTGATGAGCCTGCTGCTGACATAGTTGATCGATGTGGCGGCGCAAAATGGTTCTGTCTTCCCAGACCACTTCATATGACAGTGGTCCTGACACCTTGCAAATCACAGCTATCACCCACAGTGGCCCTTGACCCAAACTCAGTCGCCGACTTGCAAATTCCTCGGGGGCTTGGGCTGCGCTGTCTCTGTTGTAACTCAGTCTAGATGGAGATGGTCCAGCTTTATAGTCAGCCAACGTCCCCAACCCAGTTCCGCTGGGCTATGACCTGTTGAAGTGCACAGAGTTGTGTTTTGGCAGAGCAAGAAGTCTGCCAACCTGTGATGCCAATCGTCCTTTGTTATTCTTTTAAGTGTTTCCTTGGTCGTCCTGACCATCCTTTCCACTTGACCATTAGAGGCCTGGTGAAATGGGGCAGAGGTGGCATTTCTAATCATATTAGACCTTAGAAATGACTGAAATTCAGCAGCAGTAAATTGTGCCCCATTATCTGATACGATTACATCAGGTAAGCCATGTGTGGCAAAGATTCTGCGCAGTTTCTGGATGGTCCTGGCAGTAGTCATAGAAGGGACAGGTGCTACCTCAAGCCACTTTGAGTGACTGTCCACTACAATGAGGAACACCTGTCCTTGGAAGGGTCCTGTGTAGTCAATGTAAATCCTAAACCAGGGAGTTTGCGTAGTCTCCCAGCGATATACTGGGGCTTGGGGCATTTCAGGTCTGGTCTGTTAGCAAACCTGGCATTCTTTAACTTGAGCCTCAATATCCTTATCCAACCCTGGCCCCACAGGTAGCTTCTCACGAGTGCCTTCATCCTTACTATTCAAGGATGACCCTCATGCAGAGATTCTAAGACTCTTTTCCTTAGCGTGTGTGGGACTACAATCCTACTCCCCCATAGAATGCATCCTTTGTATGCTCATCTTGTCTTCTAATAAAGCTCTGAAACTCTGTTCCAGGACTGGTTCCTGGCCACCCCCTCAGCACCCAGTTCAAAACATGGCTGAGTGTTTTGTTATTGGCTGTCTCAGCAGCCACATCCACTGCATGAAGGGGAGATTCTGGCAAATCCTGAAGTGACAGGATGTGTGCAGCAGGTACAGGGTCTGGTTCTAAATTAGGCAAGGGCAACCTGCTGAGTGTGTCAGCGTGACCCATTTCCTTGCCAGGCTTATGGACTAGCCTATAATTGTAGGCTGCCATAAAGATTGACTACCTCAGCATCCTTGGAGACAGGATCTGAGGGGTTTGCTTGTCTGCAGTAAACAGACCTAGAAGGGGCTTGTGGTCTGTAAAGACCGTAAATGGGTGACCCTAAAGGAAATCATGGAATTTCTTTATTCCTGCAACTATGGCTAAAGCCTCCTTATCTATTTGCGTGTAATTTCTTTCCATGGAAGAAAGTGTCCTTGAGTAATAAGCTATGGATGCTTGCTGCCCATTTGCCATTATATGGCTCAGAACTGCTCCTATACCATATCCTGAAGCATCACATGCAATACTGATAGGCAGTTTTTTGTTAAAGTGTGTTAACACAGAGTCTAAAGACAGCAGTGATTTGACTGCTTTGAAACTATTTTCATGGGCGCTAGTCCACTGCCATGGTGCCCTTTTATCTAAGAGCCTGTGTAAAAGCTCTGCTAATGCAGCCTTGTGAGGAAGAAAGGCGTGGTAAAAATTAAGTAACCCCAGAAATGCCTGCAGCTCCCCCTTTGACTTAGTTCGGGGAGCCTGCAAAATAGCCTTAAGCTTTGAATCAGTGGGGTGTATTCCGGCAGCGTCAATTCGGAAACCAAGGAACTCGGTGGAGTTCACTTCTATCTGACATTTTTCTCTTTTGAACTTCAGCCCCACTTCGTGGAAGCACTGAAGAACAGCCCTTAGACATTCTGCAAGTATTTCTGCTGACTCTCCAGCAATTAGAATGTCATCAAAATAAGGACACACACCTGGGATGTTTTTTAATGTGTGTTCCATCACTCTCTGAAAGAGTCCTGGGGCTACACTGACCCCAAACTGCAGGCGACGAAACTTGAATGCCCCTCTATGGGTAACTATTGTTTGAACCTCGGCAGAGGCGTCATCCACAGGCAGTTGCTGATACGCCTGTGCCAGGTCCAGCTTTGCAAATAAGTGACCTCCTTGTAAAGATGCCAGGATGTGGCTAACTACAGGTACCGGATACGCATGCTGCTTCAGTGCCTTATTAATAGTGCACTTATAATCAGCGCAGATGTGCACCTCTCCATTAGGCTCGACTGGTGTGACTATGGGGGTTTCCCACACACTGCTGTCTAACTCTGCATCAATCTTGGGCTTAAGGGCAAAAGGCACTCTATGAGGCTTTACTCTGATTGGGGCTATGGTTGGATCAAGGTGGAGAGCAATTGGTGCTCTTTTGTATTTCCCTAAGTTGGGGCTGAATACGTCTGCAAACTCCTGGCAGACAGCTGCCAAATCCACTGTTTGGGTTCTGTTGATGCCAGTCATATGGATGCCCAGGGCATCAAACCAGTCTAGGTCAATCAGGCTTGTTCGCTGGCCTTCGACCACCACCATGTTGAGGGGACCCTCAAACTCTTTGAACTTTACTTTTAATGTGGCTTTGCCTTTAACCGTTACGCGGGAATTTTGAAAATCTGTCAAAATTAAATCTGATGGCTTGAGTCTGAATCATTTCCCGCCATGTCTTCAGATGTAGTTAAAAGTCCTATAAGACATTGTAGACACAGCTGACCCAGTGTCCAGTTCCATGGAGCATGGAACTCCTTGTAGCTTAACTTTTAGTCTAAGTTTTTCTTTTAAAGGGCGATGGACTCTAGTTCTGGGAATGCTCCTACTTCTGCAGCAATATCCTACTCTATTCCGCTCCGGGGCTCCATTACTTCTCCTGGAGAAGTCTTTGTGTGGAGATTCCCTCTGGTGACCTTTACAGATGATAGCGATGTGGCCTTGTTTGCCACATGCTCGGCACACAACTGCACGGAACCTGCATTCTGAGTGCGGGTGTCGTCCTCCGCAGCCAAGATAGCTAGGGAAGAAGGCTATCTTGTCAAGTGGCCACTGCCTTCTTCCTGGGACTTTCTGAAGACCCGTGTCTTCATCTGGGTCACTGTTCTCTCTGACTCTTTGTGATGCACAGCCGTCTGGCTGGGGAAATTCTTTGAGAGATGTAAAGCTTTGACAGCTCCACCTGTGGCCTCTTTTGCCATTACATCCTGGAATGTCAGGGTCTCTTTAGCAAACAGTCTCTGCTGTAAGTCTCTGCTTCTCAGGCCACATACCAGTCAGTCCCTGAGTCGATCCTCTAGATCAGGAAATTCATAAAGCCTGGACGCTTGATGTAGGGTGGCCACAAATTCAGCAGCAGTCTCACCTGGCTGCTGCTCCCTCTGCTCAAACGCGTGTCTCCATGCGATAATGGATAGTTTCAGTTCGAAGTGTTCTTTGAGTCTTCGTTTCAAGTCAGCGAAGGTAACTGATTCCAAGGTAGCAGGAGCGACTAGATTCTCTGCTATATCAAAAGTGGCTTGGCTACACATGCACAACAAGATTGCAGCTTTTAAATTATCTTCCCTGACCTGGTTTGCTCTAAGGTAGTTTTCTACTCTTGAGACATATGAACTCCATCGTTCGGGGTGCGTCATGTTGAACTTGGAAAGCTTGCCAACTTTGGCCATGGCTGGCTGTTACTGTGTCTCCAGTGACTTAGGCTTCTGTGAGATTCCCAGGGATGGGTCCCTTAGGAAGGTGATACCTCCAGCGTTTGTGTACTGGCAGGCAGAAGGGGGAAACACTGTTCCAACAAGGGCACTGATGCCTGATTTTACAGCAGCATAATTTATTTGATTTGACTTCTATGCCGCCCTATTCCGGAGAACTCAGGGCGGCTCACAACATAAATAGAAATCACCAGTTAAAATACATATATAAAAACCCCTAAGTTAAAATCATTCAACAAACATACACACAAACATACACTGGCTAGGGGCAAGATGTTAACTGCCCCAGGCCTGCTGGCAGAGGTGTGTTTTAAGCAGTCTATGAAAGGGGGAGAGGGTTGTGTAGTGGGAACAGTGAGGCATTGAAGACACAGAGTTGAAATAGCAGCTCTTTATTAAGTTCTCACAAAAGCAGTTCTAGCAGCTGCTTAACTCATATTTATACGGACCACCACTAGGCGGCAGCCAATGAATTTAAAGTATTCATTCCTGCCTAAAACAAAGGCTTAAAGTATATACAGACAGACAGTCTATGATTCAAATTGAACAATTAGTTAACCATTTTTATAACAGACCTTATGAAATGGTTTAATAGATAAACAGGGCTATTACTAATTTTTTTTGCATAAAAACAGATACAATAAGGAATTAAGCAGTTCTTACCATCTTCTCTCATTAATGGACTATTTACTTTTTGCTCCATACATATTAAAAGAAAGGGGTTGGTTTTGTTATTTTTGGCATTTGTTGAAAATGCCAAAATAGTTTATTCTGATCCTTAGCCTTCCTGAATCCATCTTTGCAGATTCAGCTATTTGCTGGTATTCTGCTCTAGTTATATGCCTGTCTTTCCATTTTTTATACTTGTCCTTTTTGTCCCTCAGTTTGTCAGATAGCTGTTTGTGCCACCATGTTGGTCTAGTTTGGAATTTCTTGTTTTTCTTTCTCTGTGGTATTTATTATCTCATTTATTATCTCATTTGCAGAGCATCCCAATCTTCCTGTACTGTTTTTCCCTCTAAGATTTCCACCCATGGGATTCAAAAGATGTAAAAATAAACATATGAGATGGTTCCTGCAACTTCCCCAGATTCTCCTATTCTCTCCCCATTTCTGAATAGTCCTGACATGTGGAAGGGAAGAATTGAAAAGGCGCTGTTTTCGTGGTCCTTCGCAGTCCACTGCTGCACCAGATGTTTTGGTGCCAGAAATACAAAGTATGGACTAGGCAATGAAATTCTCTTCAACATTTTGATATGAAATGGAGGGATTCAAGTACGGTAATTGGCTTAGGCTTACATCTTACTTGATGTTATTACTTTCCTTTGTCTTTCTCCTGACTGTCCATCTTCACCCAAAAAAGATGTAACTCTCTTTTTAATTGTTCCCTACCTTTTCATATTTTAGGTTCATCACTGGCCCCAGAATATATTTTCACTCACTCCAGTGCTGGAATATGAGCCTCTCCCCTGCTAAGTCAAAGTTTTTTCCATCTTTGGCTTCATCACTTTCTTTTTAAAATCTCTTTTTTGCTTCTTGCTTGCTTACCTAGTTCAATCTTTTCCTTAATCTTTATTTGACCTAATGGCTATGTTCCAGAAATCCCATTTACTCAAATAAAATGGAGTGAGTGAACTTATTGTATCTCTTTTAGATTAGTAGTTCTCTTATTGGCCCCGCCCCTCCCAATCTCATTCCTGAACACTGGGAACCAGGCTGAAAACTCATCATTACAACAAGAAAATACTGCTGTGAATCTACAAATGTACATATATGTGGAGAAATACATGGGGTTGAAACTTTTTCTGTATTTGTTCCTTTGAAGCAGGGAATATCATTCTCTCGTACCACACTCTTATAGCCAGATATAATCTATGTTTACACCTGTATTCTGCAATATAAACTTTAATTAGATGTGTGCTTTAGCTTAAGCCAATGAGTTGAAAAACTTGAATCTGAGGATAACAGTTTAATCTGTGTAGAACAATATTGTCAAAAGATATGTAAACTGTTATCAGAATATTTTAAGATGATAAAATACAAACTAAATGATAAGAAGATCTGGAGTAGTAGTAATTAAGTAAGGTGACCAACTTTTTTACAATGAAAAGGAGGACACAAATAAATTGAAGAAAAAATATCATAAATAAAAGAATCATTTTATTCATTGCAACAATAATACAGACAACTTGCATGTGCAAAGTTTGCCAGCCGGGTGTTTTGGTGCGCTCAGCAGCAATTCCTATTGGCTTTCGAAAGCCAATAGGGGGAATAGCACAGCTCATGCAAACGTTGAAAAAAAAAACCATCAAAAAAAGGTGCCGGAACGTTCTACGAGGGGAAAAAAAGCCCTGCAGATTAGTCTTCAGATATCGAAAAGGAGGACATATAGGAGGACACTTTTCGAGGGAGGACAGAACTTACAAAAGGAGGACTGTCCTCCCTAAAGGAGGATGGTTGGTCACCTTAAATTAAGGCATCAAACTAGAAACTGGGAGACCATGAATTCTAGTCCCATCTGAGACTTAAAGCCTGCTGCATGACCTTTGGCCAGTCATACTATCTCAACCCTAAGAAGGGGCAAAGAAAAAACATTTCCAAAATCTTCACAAGAGAACTACAGGGATTTCTCCAGGCAGTCCCAGGAGTCAAAAATGAACTCACACAAATGATAATTTAAACCTAAGAAAAAAGTGAGTGTGGAAAATTCAAAATAACTTTGATTCTGTGTGGTATAAGAGGGGGCAAATGGAAACTCTAGCACAGGCATGTCAAACTGCCGGCCTGTGGACCGGATGCATCACGTCAAAACCGCTCCCACCCCATTGCCGGCAATGGGGAAAAAGTCATGACACGTCACACAATGTCATGTGATGTCACAAGTTTGACATGCCTGCTCTAGCAGGTTTTCAAGATTCTGTTACTGTATCCTATGACAATAAAGAAAGGTTCCTGTAATCCTTACAATGTCTATTTCCTGACTTGGCCTACCTTGAAAGATTGAAGCTTTTAGTTTGAAAGGATCTAAAGATAATACAGGTAAAGTTTCTTAATGCAAGAAATCCATTGCAACAACCTCTTTGAAAAATAAACACTCAATATCACATCAAAACTTTGGTGGTAGTTTTATCTATACTTTTAAGGCACCCTGCTCCAGCTTTATGTCCTTGGGTAGACGAAGTTGAAATTAAGTTTTTTCCAAATTTTAATTGATTTTTTGAAATTAAAATTGTTACTACACGGGGCAAAAAACTCCAGTGAAATGAGAGAGAGACAACAGAATATAAGAGATGGAGTTTACAGGAAATCCTATTTATTGTACTGAAGCTTGCTGGAAAAAATTGGGGTGGATAATGGCCAAACTCCAAAATTTGATGGTAAGCCAACTGCATTAGCCACAAAGTGCTTGGTCATCTAACAAAAATTCCGAGTGACTGGACAAATATCTAACTGTGAGCCTGAGAATATTACAAACATTAACTAGCACACTTCTAACATAGTACCACTGAGATCTGAACTGGACTCCTTTTGGAAAACTTCCAATGCCTGCTGTGGATTATATGTGACCTCCAGCCAGTCATAATCAAAATGAGAAGAATAAAAAGTTTACGTAAACTTAGTGCAGACAATTATCATAAAGTGCCAGACAAGTGATAAATAGAGAACGCCCTAAGAGTAGGGTCCCTAAAGACTACAGCTGGGTCATGTTTCAGACTAGCAAAGACAGGAAACTTTGCTTCTATATTCTGAGTGCTTGTGCAGAAGAATTTCTTTTGTCTCTTTATTTTCTCATAACTCAAAAGGGACTGAAGGGATCATTTTTTTCCCTTAATAAACACTGAGTGGAAGTTACTCCTGAAGACTGAAGTTTTCAAGTTATGTGCTTATAAAAATAGCCATTATGGTAGAAATAGTTTTATAAAAATCATTATAATAACAAACAGCAGACTTGTTATAACTCATAGCATAGTTAGGTACTTGTTGTGAAATAGATCTGTTAATTAACTATAAGGAAACTGTAATTAGTTATTTTTAAGAGTGTTTTACAATACCCATTTCAAAAGGAGTATTCCAGAAGTTCTAGGGAAATATAAACAGCATTATAAATCATTGGCATTATTCAATTCACTTCTTTAAAATGAATGGAGGAGCTTAATGTGATCATCATGCAAGTAGTGGTGATATTTTATCTGGATCTAATCCAACAATACTGGATTTGAAATTCATACTTCGGAGATGAGAGAATATACGGTAGAATTGGTGTATATTATTCAGGAAAAAAAAAGATGAAAGCATTAACAGTTTTTTTTCTTCTCTAACAGCCCTTTCCAAATAGATCTGCATTTGTTAGTAATCACACCAAAAAATTTTCTTCTGTAAATATATATGATTGTCCCTACTGTTGAAAGAAAAGTCTTCATCTTGGTTCATCCAAGCCAGGGATAAATGAACAACATGACAACTGCTTTGGGAAGAAGGTTGCAATTTATTGAAGAGCCAGAATGATGGTTCTTGCAGGAAAGACCAGAGAAGAGAAGGGCCTGAGCACATGGGAGTAGGATTTTATACCCTCTCTAGCCTTTTGTTTGGAATAGTTTCCTGTTCCTGTGGCATGAACTTTGAACTGAGTCTGAGTGTGCTTTTATGGGCCTTGGTATCTGTGGTTTAATCCTATTATCATATCCTACTTCCCTGATCATGGGGCTAATTGCTCCTAGAGTTTGGGTGGGGTATGCAGATTTTAGGTCTCTTTGTCTTCTTGAGTTTCTGGCTCCAACTTTCTGATGGTTATATCTGCATTTGTATAGGGCTGGCTTCTGCTTGGGACAGAGATTTGGGGGCAGGGTTGGTTTCTGCTTTTAAAAATCCTTCTGAAGAAATATATTTTTCTGCCTTTTTAATATTTCCTTCTCTGGGGAGCTGACTTCCCTCAATCCCCACTTTGTGCCTTAAGTGTGAGAATGACACATTTACTGGCACAACATTAAAATTGATCTGGTCAGGGAGACTTGGTAGACAAGCTTTTAAACTGTTAAGCCAAAAAAATAAGACATTAATGGAGGCAGGAGAAAAGGATCCATTCAGTGGCTCCCAAAAGGGGAGCTTCCAATCCATAAAGTTCTAAAAGTCAGGGCAAAAAATTTGTTAGGTGGAAAAGAAATTTTTAGTGTCCAATATTCTGTGCCAATCATTTTCAAATGTTGGATGTCACTTTTAGCTTCCAGTCAGGTTTACACATTCCTCCCAAAATTCTTCACAGCCATGGTTTTCCTCAGTACATTACCATTGGCTGCCCATTTTCAAGGGTTATTTCCTGCCTTAGCTCTTAGTTCGGTGCATCCAGGTTAGTAATGTCCAATTGAGGCTAGCCACGCAAGCCAGGCTATTACATTTTTTCTTAAAGTGCACATAGTGAGCTCTAGGACTCCCAATCTGAGTCCACCAGTGCAAGATATTCAGGGCTGAGGTTTTGGGGATCTCTTTCCTGCTACTTCCTCAGTCAGGGCATACGAATTGCAAATCACCTGAGGGGGCCTGATTCTCTCCCCCTTGGAATTTGCTGGCAGTTGTGCCTACAAAGCTTTGGGGCAATAGAGCAAAAATCAGCCTGGGGAACTTTACTGAAGATAGGTGAAAGAGACTCAAGTGTGATTATGAATGGTGTGTGTGTGTATGTGTCTCTCTGTGTGTGTATGTGCAGCTACTTCTACAAAATAGGCAATACAAACATTCTGGATAAATTTTCCCTCCCACCAGATAGAAGTCCAAGGTGTTCAGTACTTGCTGTGCCAACTATTCCCAAATGCCATCTCTCCATGAATACATTCAACTGGCAAGAAATACATTCATGGGGCAAGAAAGAAAAGCTTTACAATGACTTTCCACCTTCCCCAGTCTTTCTAATTTTCTCTTCTGAGGCTTTACGTGGCACCAGTGGCTGCAGGATTTCTTCCTTCTGCTTTGTAGTTTTTCACAGGCATCTGGGGGAATAGTAAGACTTGGGAAGATGTTCCACTCAGGTTGCATGGTGGCTTTTGAGTGGATGGCTGGATTCAAAACCCAATTCCATGACTTGAATGGATGGAGGCAGCATCTGGGTCTGTGTGCTCTGCTTCCAAAGGTTGGGGGGGTCATCTGTGCAGGGCTGAAAGACATGAGAATAAGATTCTCCCCCCTTTCTGGGTGGACTGTCCCAGGAGAGGCAGACAAAAGATATGGAGAACAAAGGACAAGAAAAGAATTGGGAGGGGGGTTAGCTTGCAGGCAGAGTTTGAAAAGGGCATTAATACTGCAGTTGTTAAAGAAACAGATAGACAGACAAAATGAGGACAAAATGGTGGTCTCATTAGTGGAAGTCCTAGGGCTCACTGTGTGCAATTTCAGAAATATTAATAGTCTGGCTTGCATACTGGCTAACCTCAATTTGACATCACAAGCCCTGGATGCACTAAACTAAGTTAAGGCAGGTTCAAAAGGCAACCCTTAAAAATGGGCAGCCATTAATTATTTACTAAGGTGAAACCATGGCTGTGAAGAATTTTAGGGTATGTGCTTCCTTCAACATGACTGAAAGCTCACAGAAAGTGACATCAAACATCTAAACCAGGGGTCCCCAACCCCTGGTCATGGACCGGCACTGGTCTGCAGCATGCCAGAAACCAGCCCATGTAAACAACCAAAGCCCCATCCATGGGATGCAGGCAGCCTGCAAAACCCACCCCCTCTAGTCCCCAGAAAAACTTCTCTCCAAGAACTGATCCCTGGTGCCCAAAAGGTTAGGGACCGCTAATCTAAAAAGAATTGGCACAGACTATTGGATACTATAAATTTATTTTCTACTTAACAGAACTTTTGCCCTGGCTGCTAGACCTTCATGGGTTGAAAGCTCTCTTTTTGCAAGCCACTGCAGGGATTCTTTTCTGCTGCCGCTATCAATGCCTTCCCCTCTGCATTAACAATTTGGGCACTTACTTCCCCGCATCCTGGAACTCCCCCATAAAAGCACTCATCAAGTTTCCCTGATAATGTGTCAAATTGACAAGAAATATCAGATCAATTCTTAATCTTGTGCCAATAAAAGTGTGTGTGTTACCCACACTTGTATGGAACAAAGCGAGGAATTGTGGTAAGAATGCACACACACACCCAATCCTTTTGACTATGCCCCAAATCACAAGAATAAAACTCAAAGTCAGGAAAAGAAATATAGAAACTGCTAAAAGTAAAAGAATACCATCTCTGTTTTCTTCTTCTTCTTCTTCTTCTTAGCTGTCAGAAAATAGCCGCAGGCAAACTGCCAGCAAAAGCCCAAGCTTGTAAATAGAAACAATTTTTCACTCATGAACTTGAGTAACCCCGGTCTAACTAAACCACTTTAGTTTCTGGCTATCAAATAAACAGAAATCTCCTCTCCAAAATGCAGCCTGCCTTCAGTTCATTTCTACAGCGTCCTTCTCCTGGCTTGGAACAGGACCAGATTTTTTTCCCCCAACAGCATGATACATCAAAGGCTGCACTCAGAAGCTAGCGAGGCCAGTTATGAATTGGTTAAAGGGTGACACGGGTGCCTTAAACCTCTGAAGCTGTTTGGCCCCATTTGGCCCCTAAAGCCTTCACACAAATTCCATAATTCAAAAAGGTTAGCTTACCATTTCACAAGAAGTTGTAGGAGATACTAAAAAAGATACTGGAGAAATGGATGGATTCCTTGAGCCACACATTTTGCATCCTGGCTCTGCAGCAACAGTAATGATTTGCCATCTATTTTAATTTTGGGGTCAATAGATGTAGACCACATGAAATCCTAAGACAGTAGTTACATTCAGGCCTTGAATTACCATCTATAGCCAATAAATAGAATAGATTAGAGCTGGCAGGGACCTTGGAGGTCTTCTAGTCCAGCCCCCTGCTCAAGCAGGAGGACCTATATGGTACAGACAAATGACTGTCTAGCGCAGTGGTTCTCAACCTTGGGGTCGCGACCCCATTTGGGGTCGCGCGACCATTTCGCGGGGGTCGCCGGGCACCGCCGGCCGCCATTTTGTTTTTTTTATTTTTTTTTAATTTTTTTAAATTTTTTACATTTTTTTATTTTTTTGGGTGCGCACGCACCGCGCACGCTCAGATCTGCCTGTCGCGCCGGAAAAAAAAATAAAAAAAAATTAAAAAAAATAAAAAAAAATTAAAAAAAATTAAAAAAAATTAAAAAAAATTAAAAAAAATTAAAAAAAATTAAAAAAAATAAAATAAAAAAAACAAAATGGCAGACCGCGACGGGCAGATGCGCGCATGCGTGGCACGTGCGATGGGCCGATCCGCACATGTGCAGATCCGCCCGTCGTGGCCGCCATTTTGTTTTTTTGGGGGGGGATTTTTTTTATTTTTTTTTTTTTAAATAAAAAAAAAACAAAATGGCGGCCCGCGACGGGCGGATGCGCGCATGCGTGGCGTGTGCGATGGGCCAATCCGCGCATGCGTGGATCCGCCCATCGCAGCCGCCATTTTGTTTGTTTTTTTTATTTTTTTAAGGTTTTTTTTATTTTATTTTTTGCGTGCGTGCGCATGCGCGCGCATACCCGGGTCCGGGTCGCGGCGCGCATGGGCGGGGCAAGTGGGGTCTCAACCTGAGAAAGGTTGAGAACCACTGGTCTAGCTGCTTCTTAAAAATCTCCAGTGATGGAGTGCCCACAATTTCTGGAGGCAAGCTGTTCCACTGGTTAATTGTGCTAATTGTCAGGAAGTTTAATTCCAGGTTGCTTCTCTCTTTGACCATTTTCCAACCATTGTTTCTTGTCCCGCCCTCTGGTGCTTTGGTGAATAACGTGACCCCCTCTTCTGGAATACTGGAATACTGCTATCCTGTCTCCCCTATTTCTTCTTTTCTTTAGATTACCCAAACCCAAGTCCTGCAGCCGTTCTTCATATGTTTTAATCTTCAGGCCTTTAATCATTTTAGTTGCTGTTCTCTGAACTTTTTCCAAACTCTCAACATCTTTTTTGTGATATGGTGACCAAAATTGGTTGCAGTATTCCAGGTGTGGTCTTACTAGGGTTTTATAAAGTGGTACTAATACTTTGCATGATCTCTGTTTATACAACCCAGGATTGCATTAGCTTTTTTGGCTGCTGCTGCACACTGTTGGCTCATAGTCAAGTGATCGTCCACTAGGACTCCAAGGTCCCTCTCACAGTTACTTTTTTAAAGCCAAGTCTCACCCAATCTGTACTAGTACCTTTGATTTTTCCTGCCTAAATGTAAAACTTTGCTTTTCTCTACACTGAAACTCATTTTGTTGGATAGGGCCCATTGTTCATATTTTTCTGGTATGTTGGGCTATAATTTCTTTTTGTGTGAAGACTGATGCAAAGTATGAGTTAAGCAGCTCTGCTTTCTCTCTGTTGTCTGTTATTTCCTTGCCATCTTCTCTCTTTAGTGGACCTACAGTTTCCTTGACTTTTTTCTTGTTAATATGTTGGAAGAAACTTTTTTTTAATATCTATGATTTCTGTTGCAAGTCTTTGTTTGTTCTGAGCCTTTGCTTTCCTGACTTCATCTTTGCATGTTCTGGCTGCCTGCTGATAATCAGCCTTAATTATGTGCTCCTCTTTCCATTTTTTGTATTTGTCCTTTTTGTCTTTCAGTTTGTCAGAGAGATCTTTGTGCAGCCATGCTGGTTTCTTCTTGAATTTCTTGTTTTTCTTTTTCAGTGGTATTGTGCTGGTCTGGGCTTTTATGATTGCATTTTTTAGAGTTTCACACGTTTCTTGGGTTGTTTTCCCCTTTAGGATTTTCATCTATGGGATCTTTCCTAAGTTCTCTCTGAGTTTGTTAAAGTCAGCTCTTTTGAAATTTAAGACACTGGTTGGATTGTTTTCTATTGCTAGTGTTTGCATTATATTAAATTCCATTATGTCATACAAGGTTCCGGCAACTTCAACTCTGATGGAAGCTTTTGGATGTGATTCAAAGCCAGCAGCTTACAGTGTTACAATGCCTTATTCATGTGTTTGAAGCTACATTGTTCTCAAATGACTGAGTTATAAGTCAGCCATTCCCTTCCCTTCCATTTGGGTCAGGTCTCTCAAATTGTTGCTCATGACCAAGAAGCTTTGAGAAGGACTTGAAAAAGGCAAAGCAGAATCAATGTCAGAATTCATTCTGGCTCTGCTAGTAGAAGCTGATTGTTTGGGGGGGGGAGATAGAGATGCCCAGAATGTCACTTGACAGGGCTCTGACTTGATGTGTGTAGGCCTCATGGCTTGTGCATATAAAACTGGATTTCTGTCACAAAGAAATACTGGACAAGCCAGCTTGAATGAGTTCTGACAAGACTCCAGCTTTGTGTGTACAAGGCTAATGGCTTAACTGTAACAATCCTGCTCTGTTTAGACAAATGATAGCCTGTTTGACCAAACAAAGTGTTATGGCTTATGTATCCCAAGTTCATTTTCTGACAGAATGCACTCCTGTTCTGTTGGGCAAATATTGATTAAAAAGAAAAGTGGATGTCCCAAATACTCCACCAAAAAGCCAGATTTTATGAATTATGCACATCCTTCTCATTAAAATATGGTTTTAAACATGTTTTATTTCCAATGAAAAAGTTTTATTTTATAAAGTTGCAAATTCCTATAATTTTTTAGTATCATAAAACACAAAGTTCTATCATATATAGATTAAAATGTAATTTTTAAAAAGTAATATAGTATAATTATTTCTTGTCCATTCATATTTCCAATAAAATAATTAATTTTATTTGGGGGACACACCTTTAAGGAGATCACAGCACTTCAGAGCTGAGGACCCATGAATTAGAACTACATTCACTGTCAGAGTTAGTGACATTGCTGTTCCTTCTTAACTTTTCTCTTTGGGAGCACTTCACAGATCAGTTTTTCACTATTCTCACAAATTTGCCATAATCCACACTTCTTGCCATGATGTTGTTTAGCCTGTGGTTTTTATTATCAACAAACCAAATCTATTCAGGCCCATTACTCCCCTTCTAATTTCCTTCTGCTGTGAAAATGGTCGACTGTTTCTTTTTTTAATTTTTCATTTCTGCTAAATTTATTCAAAAGTCTTTGATTTAAAAAATGCTATAAAATGTTCTTAACATGTCCCAATATATCATGCCTGGTGAATTGCCTCTATCTACATGCTTCTTAACTTTCTCAAAGAACTAATATTTCCAAAAACTATGCTGATTCCTTAGCATGTCTTATTGTTCTGCAGGCTTAATAAGCCTGTATTCTCTAATGATACTATAAATTTATCTTAGCCACAAGACCAAAAAGTGACTTTTAATTCTAGATTTTAGGTTAATTTAGTTTTAACTAATAAGAATGATGCTTTTTAGCATTTTCTTAATGTATTTCTCCTCATTTATTATTGAATGTCCTGGATATTCAAAAACTATTTTCTCCTTTTTTTCCTTTCTGCTGGTTAATGACTGCAATAAAGTTAATTAAAAAAATATTCCATAATACTTTGCACTATGCCTGGAGCAGATCTTGAATTAACTCTCCTTACTTTTATTTTTCCTAAATGTCTTTCTCAAGATTGGTACTGCTATTGCTTTCCCCATCATTTGTATAATTCATTCCAATTGGGGAAGAAATTATAGAGGACCATATTTTGCATGTTTTCATTAGAAGATGAGCAAATATTACATAAAAATTGTCAGATGGATTTGTTAGTTTTCAATTTGTCATAAAATGCTGGAACTTCATCTTGTTGCCTCTGATAGTTCTTTATTTGCTCTTCCTTAAAGTTTCAGTTGTGGTATAGTTCTAACAAAGATCAGTGAATGGTAATTTCCATTACCTGCACTTTCTATAATTTATCCTTTATACTTTTCATTTCTATGTTGTTGAACACTCCAGTAATCAGAAGCTAGTTTGCAGCTTCATTTAAAAAATGTGCTTACAAGAGGTGCTTCCGGTGACGTCGTTGGCTGTAGACCCTGGGACACGACTCTGTTCTCGGGGTCCGAATTTCTTTCACTGGCGGGCCTATTAGGGCTGAATGCCACCCTGGAGGGGTGGCCATCGAGAGGTGAATTCTTTGAGGAAAGGGAGCAGGTGGTAGCCGGCTCTCCGAACTCAAAATAGCCTCTGGAACTGGCGAGAGAAAGGTGGAGAGCTTCGCATTTGCTGCCATCTTCAGCAGATCATCGGAGACAGGAGTCAGCTGTTTCAGGAAAAAAGCAACCAGTCCGGGTGAGATGATATCAGTTTTTGTTGCAAAGTGAGAAAATTGCCTGCCTTTAAAGTGAAGCCGGAAGCCTAAAGAAAGGAGGAGGAGGGGATTTTTTGCTTCTCCCCCCTGCCGGAAAGTGGCAGCATTTTAAAACTTTTGAAAACCTTTCGAATTTAAGCTAAATTGAAGGAATCAGCCTGTTTTACTATAGAGGGAAAAGAAGACTTACTACTATCCTACTTGGGAAAAGCCACCTTAATTGCTCTTTTTTAGAACCTTTTAGAATGCTAGTTTTGTGTATTTACTGTTGGAACTTTCTCTTTTTCTTTTACTTTCTCCTTACTTAAATGGCGGGGAAGGAAACAGCATCCCCTGGTGATTATTTTGCAACTTTTTTCCTTTGTTCTCTTTTTATACTAACTTTGTTGATTCAGCTGTGGAGTTTGGCTCAATGCCCAGACACTTGGATGTATGCCCAGACATTCTTGTCTCTCTTGGAGATTACTAAGAGAGACTGTTTTTGTGTGTGTGGGTCTTTTTTCTTGATTTGTGTCTGGTTTCCTTTTTGGATTTGTTTTATACTTTTTAAAATAAGGGAAACCACAAAAGAAGACCTGTAAGTCTCTAACTGGATTATAAATTGGATACTGTTTTTTTCTTCTTTTCCTTTTTCCCCCCTATTGTTTCCTTCTTGTTAGCTTTGCTGTGTGGATATAAACATATTCTTTATGTTCCTTATTTCTTTTTGTTTTCTTTGTTTAGAGACTCTGCATTTTTAAAAATATTTTTCCTGCTTTTTGAAAACATGTTTATTGGATATTCTTATTTTTATTTTTACCTTCTTTTTCTTCTTTTTTGGCTTTTATAATTTTTTAACTACCTTTGGCCCTGATATTTGATATTAGAAGGGCTTTGGATTATAATTTTTCTTTTTTCTTTTTTCTTCTTTTTTGAGCTATTTGGTGGATTATAATTGGCCATCGGGCCCTTTTTTTCGGATTATAACTAAACGGGCCATTGGGCTTGATGTTGTATTATAGATAAATACAACAACTAAGATGAGTGTTTCAAATTTGGCAAAAGGGGTGAGGAAGGGCTCCTCGGCTCCTGCATCAACCTCAATGAGTCCAGCGCCTCAAAAATCGATCACAACATTTTTACAACAGGACACTCAACAAAATAATACACAAGCCATTCTCCAGGCAATTGTAGACTCTAAAATGGAAATGAAAAAAAAGACTTTGAAGGCTTTAAAATGATTTGCTTAAGATGGATCAAAAAATGGAAGCCTTTCAACAGGCGATGTCAGATACTCAACAAAGAATGAAAAAAATAGAAGACAAGTCAGTAGTAGTGGATCAGAAATTAGAAACTTTGCAAGATGAAAATCAGGGATTGGCGCAATCTAATGCAGAGCTGGAAGAAAGTATGGCGATGATGGAGATGGAAAGGGCATCATACTTTCTAAGATTTCAAAACATGATAGAAGAGAGGGATGAGAACCTGTTAGTATTGATGAGTGAACTACTGGCAGATCTGCTTGGAATGGAAATGGATCGAATCAAAAGAGAAGTCAATCAGGTTTTTAGAGTTAATTCAAATTATGCAAGAAGAAATAAAGTGCCTAGGGAGGTCCATGTTAGATTTAGTAAAAGAGCAGTATGAGATGAGATCCTGAGAGTAGTAAGGGATCAACCACTGAAATATAAAGATAAAGAACTGGTAGTTCTCAAACAGATTCCAAGAAGAAATAGAAAAGCTCGAAGAGAATATCAATTCTCAACAAGGAAATTGATTAGCAGAGGAGTGAATTTCAGATGGTTGATCCCAGAAGGATTACTAATTTTTTGGGACTCAAAAAGATATAGAGTGACTACTCCACGCCAAGCAGAGGACTTCTTTGACAACCATAGAGTCTTCTTGGAAAAAGGCGAGGGGGAACCTAAGAAATCAGAGGAAATGACCTCAGAAACATCAAAACAAACAGAGGAGGAAGTGCCCAAAAGAGGAAGATGTTAGATCTAAGGATCAGAGACAGATAAGCTCTCCTAGAAAATTGAGATCCCAACATAATTAAAACCATGGAGGAAATTGGAATTTTTTCAACAAATATAAATGGTCTTAACTCCCCACTAAAAAGGAGTAAAATATTTCATAGATTACAAAAGCTAAAAATAGGCATAATTTGTCTCCAGGAGACACATATTAAGATGCAACATTCTAGAACCCTTGAACAACCACAACTAGGTTAACTCTATTTCTCTTTGGCATCGCAAAAGAAAAGAGGGATAGCTTTATACATAAAAGAAAAGATGAACCCAAAACAAATTTATGTTGATGAAGAGGGAAGAATATTAATGGTGGAGATCACATGGAACCAAAAACAAATACTGATGGTTGCGATATATGCTCCCCATGAGAAACAAGATCATTTTTTTCAGCAATTACATGATAAACTTGTGGACTTAAATTATCATAACTTGTTTATGCTTGGAGACTTTAATGCAATTGTTGATCCAGTACGGGACTACAAAAGTCACAAACAGGGGAAAAAAGGAAGTAATATTTTACCTAAACCCTTCCTAAAAATGAAAGATGAACTTTGTATACAGGATACATGGAGAGAGATGAATCCGGAAAAAGCACAATATACTTTTTACTCCAATAGACACAAATCTTGGTCAAGAATTGACACGATATGGACTTCTCATGACCTAAAGACTATGATACAAGAAATTGAAATAGAACCGAATAGCTGGGCAGACCATAACCCAATCAAAATGACCTGGAAAGGATCTAGGAAAAGACTGAGATGGTCTTTGAATAAATCAATATTGAAGGAAAAGGAATTTTTACAATTTGCAACAAAAGAAATGGATTTTTTTTTAAACAAATTAACAAAAAAGAAGAAATTTCTATTCAAATTGTATGGGACACGGCAAAAGCATACTTTAGAAGTTTGGCTATAACTTATCTTGCCAAAAAGAATAAAGAAAAGAAACATACATAGCATAGATTGAAAGAACAACTTAATATTTTGGAATCTGAATTACAAATGGATCTGCAAAAGAAAAAGCTGAAGATACAAATGGAATTATTAAAACACAAATTAAATCTATTTGAGATGGATACAATGGCACAACAGATTAAACAATCCAAACAGAATTTCTTTGAAAATGCCAATAAACCAGGGAGATGGCTTGCATATAGATTGAAAAAAGAAAGAGAAAACAGATTAATAAGTAAGCTACAGGACTCAGAGGGTGAGCTACATGTCACAATGATTTAATGAAAAAAATTACGAAGGCTTACTATGAGACACTTTATAAGGTGGAGATGGTTTCCAAAGAGGTAATCAGGATTATTTAAAAGAAACAAACCTCTCAAAGGTTCCTGAGAATATGCAGCAGAGGCTGAATGAGAATATATCAACGATGAAGATTACAGAGGCAATAAAAAACAAAAGAAAGATAAAACTCCAGGACCTGATGGACTTCCTGCAGAATTTTATGTAGCACTACAAGATACTATAACTCCAATCTTGAAAGATTTATGTAATGAAGTCTTCATACAGACAAAAATACCAGATTCATGGACTGAAGTTAATATTACTTTGATACCTAAGGAAGATACTGATCTTACACTAATTAAAAATTATACACCAATATCGCTACTAAATGTGGATTATAAAATTTTTGCTGCAATAATGGCGAAAAGAATGAAATTTTTTTTGACTGAATTTATTCACTCAGATCAAAATGGTTTTCTACCAAAAAGACAGATAAAGAACAATTTGAGGATTATTTTAAATGTCTTGGAATATTATGAGATCCATCCAGGGAACCAGATGGCACTTATATTCCTTGATGCACAAAAAGCTTTTGATAATTTAAATTGGCAATTTATGTTTTAACAACTTCAAGAAATGGATTTTTGTGAGAACTTTACTAAAGCAATTCAAGCAATCTATAAGAAACAAACAGCAAGAATACTTTTAAATGGAGATTATACAGATGGATTTGACATTAAAAAAGGTACCAGACAGGGATGTCCACTATCTACCCTGTTATTCATTCTTACACTAGAGGTACTGGCAAGAAATATTAGACAAGATACAGAAATTAAAGGACTGGAGATTAAAGACCAGAAATATAAACTACAGGCTTTTGCGGATGATCTGGTTTTTATTTTAGAGGAGCCATTGGAAACAGCCGATAAACTCTTGCAGAAAATTGAGAAATTCGGAGAAGTGGCTGGATTGAAAATAAATAAGGAATAGACTAAAGTATTTACAAAAAAATTAACAGATAAACAGAAAATCCAACTTGCTAAAATGACAAACCTTCAAATAGTTAAAAAAGTTAAATATCTGGGCATTTATTTAACTGCAAAATATACTACATTAAAGGAAGATAACTATGAGATATTAATGAAACAAATAAAAATAGACCTGGAAAAGTGGGAGAATCTTCAACTATCACTCTTAGGAAGAATAGCGACTGTCAAGATGAATATTCTACCAAAGCTAATTTTTCTATTTCAAACAGTTCCTGTTAAACTGAGTAAGAAATTCTTTGATGATCTAAATGCAATTATTTTAAGATTTATACCGTAAAGAAAGAAAGCTAGAATCAAATGTAAACTCTTACAAGAAGCTAAAGATAGAGGGGGCTTTGGATTTCCAGATTGGAGACTTTACTATCAAGCAGCTATTTTGCTTTGGCTCAAAGAATGGATTGTGTTGAGAAATAAAAGATTGCTTTATTTAGAGGAACACGATCTTCAAATAGATTGGCATGCTTTTATATGATATGAGAAAACTAAAGCACATAAGTACTTTCAAAATCATGCCATAAGAAACGTACTACTTTTAGAATGGGAGAAAATCAGACATAAAATATATATGAAAATACCTGAGTGGCTTTCAACAATGGAAGCATTTGCTTACCAAAACCTGATTAACTATGATAAACTGGTTAGTTACAAAGATATTTTGGACAAAGATGGAAAACTTAAAGACAGGCAGACTCTTCAACAACAAGGTATTGATTTAACATGGTGGTCCTATTTGCAAATTCAAACAAGATATGAAAAAGATATAAAATTAACATGATTTTATAAAGAACAGACTCCATTAGATAAAATTTTGTTAAAAATGGACGAGAATTTGATTAAGAAACTCTATAAATTTCTTCTAAACTGGAATATGGATGAAGAACAAGTGAAAGAGACAATGATAGTATGGGCAAAGAACTTTGGGTATTCTATAGATTTAGAAGACTGGCAAAAACTTTGGGATAAAATATTAAGCTTATAAAAGCAGCAGCATATAAAGAAAATTTATACAAGATGTTTTATAGATGGCATATGACACCAGTTCACTTAGCGAAAATGTTTAAAAATGTATCAAATACTTGTTGGAAATGTAAACAATAGCCAAGTACTTATTACCATGCCTGGTGGGTATGCCCTAATGCTAAGAAGTATTGGCTTAAGATTCATAGATGGTTGGAAAAGATGATGAAAATACAGATAGAATTTAAACCGGAATTGTTTTTGCTAGGAATATTAAGATCTAATTATGGTAAAGAGAATGACTATTTGATATTACATGTTTTAACAGCGGCAAGGATAGTATTTGCCCAATTTTGGAAAAATGAAAATCTACCATCTGACCAGGCTATAATTACTAAAACTTTACATTGTGCAGAAATGGATAGATTAACATTGGAGATGAAAGAGAAAGATGATTCAGTTTATTTTAAAACTTTGGAAAAATTTTATCAATGGTTAGAGACGCATTAGAATCTGAAAAGAATTTAATATTTCAGAATAGATGATGGATTTTTAATTGAATTATAGTTATAGGCTGATAACATCTTTATTTTTAGTGATTTAGTGATTCTTAATAGTTAACATAGATAATTATGACGTTGAGATTTTATTACTCATGTTTATGTACATAGATGAATTTATCTGTTTATTAATTGTTAGTAATATGGTTATAGTTAATCTTATTTTACAATGGCTGAGTATGATATTTATTCATTACTATGATCCGGAGGGTAGCTTATTTGTTAAAGTACGTGATTATTGTACCTATCCCCATTCCATCCTAAATCCCCCACCCCTTTCCCCTCCCATACCTGTATTGTTTCTATTTTGTCCTTATTTATATAAACTTAATAAAATATTTTTTAAAAAATGTGCTTACATGTATGAAAAATCCTATGTGTGTTTGTGAGTGTGTGTATTTGCTGTATATACATATACATGTACATATACACATATATGCAAATAATTGCAGCAGCAAATACATATACACATACATACTATATACCAGAGGTCTCCAACCTTTTGGGCACCTAGGGACCAGTTGGGGACCACTACTATATACTCTGTGTGTACACACACACACACACACACACACACAAACAGAGACATATATAGTATAAGTATATACTATACATATAAGAGCAGGGCTTTTTTTTCTCACAGAACGCCCAGAATGGAGTTCCGGCACCTTTTTTGGATGGAACCTTGTAGGGCAGGCAAGGCGGGTTATATGAAGTGTGTGAGTTCCGGCACATATTTTTTTTTTTTTTAGAAAAAAAGTACTGTATAAGAGTGTGTGTCTCTGTGTATTTGCTGCTGCAATTAATAGCACTGTAGGTAGTTTACTTCTTATTGTTTTCTTTTTCCCCATTGTTTTGTTTTATTAAATAAATATATGGAAGAAAATCATGTTAGTGTTTTAGCAGTATATTCCAAGATCTTTCCCTTATTTTCACAATTATCAATTTCCATTTGTTTTGCAATAGTGTGTGATCTTTTCTTTAAAAATGTGGGTAAACATCTACTTTTTGAAGGAAGCCTGTGTAAGGACTCACTTCAATCTACATCTTAAAAAAGCAGAACTCTTGGAAACGGTCTCTTCCAACAGGAACTTTTATTAAAAGAAACTGATAGTGGGCATGATAGACAGGATCTGAGGGATTCCCTTATAATTCAATGTTTTAAAATGTCCCTAAGCAGCCCTCCCACCGCGCAGTTCTTCCAGGCGATTCAAACCAGCAGATTTCTAGGTGTGAACTGCAGGAGAGATAACATCAGTCTGGCTCTGTTGACATGATCATTCAACATCTCCTCATACAGATTCCAGATGCTGCATCTTTCCCCCCCCCCTTCTCTCTCTGGCCGGTAAAAGAGGAGAAGTTCAGAGGAGCATAGGATTAAAGGCAAATGGCTACATTGTTATGGTTACCAGATCCGAAGCAAATCAACAAAAGATTACTTTGTAGTGAATAGAGGAAGTGAAAGTAATAAAAAAACCCATGCATACCCCCTCCCCCTTAGTAGTATGACAAAATCCAGGAGAGAGTAAGAATTGGTTTTATATCAGAGAAGATAGATAGAAATGAAATATAACTGGATTCTGACATCCTGTCCCCCTTAAAAATAAGAGAGATCCACCTGTGAAGAAAACAAAACAAGTATAAAAGTTAGTCTGGCTTGTTAGGATACTCTGTATGAAACTTCTTTAATAGCTTCAGGGCTCTAACATGACGTTTATGGACCCACTCATTTTGTGAGGTGGGGAGGTGTTTCCATGCTACTAGGTATTGAGTTGTCCCATGATATCTCCTAGAGTCTAGGATTTCCTTTATCTCGAAGTGTTGTTCTCCTTCCACCATGATTGGAGATGGGGGGGGATTTTTGGTTGTAAGGGTGACTGTTGTTCTCTTTTCAGCAAACTGCAGTGAAAAATTAGGTATATTTGCCTGAGATTTTTGGGTAATTCTAATTCTACTGTTACTGAGTTTATGATTTTTTTAATTGGAAAAGGTCCTATATATTTTGGTCTAAGTTTTTTATAGGGTTGTAGGGATTTTAGGTATTTGTAGACAAATATACCATTTCTCCTATAATGAATGGTGTGGGTTCAACTCTTTTTTTATCTGCTTGTGCTTTATATGCTTGCCTAGCTTCATCTAGGGCTTTTCTAACTATTGGCCAGGTGTTTTGGAATTGTTCCATCCATTCTTTCAGTGATGGGATCGCCAGTTCGTTTGGGGTTAGTTCTGGCATGGGGTTGAAACTTTGACCAGTAGCTATTTGAAAAGGAGTGTAACCTGTGCTGGAGTGGACTGCATTATAGTAGGCAACTTCTGCAAAAGGGAGTAGGTCCGTCCAATCGGACTGTTGGAAATTAATAAAGCAACTTAAATATTGCTCAAGTACTGAGTTAGATTTCTCTGATTGACCGTCCGTCTGAGGGTGATGACTAGATGTCAGTCCCTGAGTGGTCCCTAAAAGGGATAAAAATTCCTTCCAAAATGCAGACATAAATTGCATTCCCCCATCAGATATGATGCGTTGGGGTGCCCCATGCAATCTGTAAATATGCTGGACGAAATGTTTCACTAAGGCTTTTGCGGTGGGAATCTTTTGGCTAGGGATAAAGTGCACCTGTTTGGAAAACAAGTCTGTGACTGTCCAGACAACAGTATTCCCATTGCTTTCTGATAATTCAACTGTAAAATCCATGGCTATTTCCCTCCAGGGGGCTGAGGGATTTTCCACTGTGTGTAACAGTCCGGGCGATTTCCCTTGCAACCTCTTTGCAGTTGAGCACGTTGGGCAGCTGGCCACGTAACTTTCTATGTCCTTTTTCATGGATGGCCACCAAAATTGCCTTTTAATTAAGTGTAATGTTTTTAAAATCCAAAATGCCCTGCTGATTTTGTGTCATGGCAAAGCTGCATGAATGTGACCCTCTGGGTGGTTGGTATATATAACTTTTCCCCCAGCCAAGGTAGCCCATCTCTCATTGTGCACACATGTCTATTTTTCTGGAACCATTCATCTGTTTCCAAAGTTTTCCGGAATTCAATTCCGATTTGGCTACCCAGCTGTGGTTTTAATTTAGTTTGGGCTCTGGTAGTTACTGGCACTGCCAGTTGTGATTCCGCCATAAGTGGTTTAGAATCGGTGGCTTGCGTGCTATTATATTGGGGCATGCGAGATAGTGCATCTGCCAGGAGGTTGTTTTCCCCCGGCAAGTGCTTGAGCATAAAGTTGAATTGGTGAAGATGTTGGGACCAGTGGGCTTGCTTGGGGTTGAGCTTCCTGGGTGTTTTCAAGGCTTCCAGGTTTTTGTGGTCTGTCCACACCTGAAAAGGGATCTTATTCCCTTCAAGGAATTGGTGCTATGTAAGTAATGACCAATGTATCTCGTATGCCTCTTTCTCCCACATGGGCCAGCGCTGTTCCATTTCCGTGACTTTCTTGGATGTATATGCACAGGGTTGCAATACCCCTTTGTCATTTTCTTGTAATAGTACAGCCCCCACTGCCACATCACTTGCATCTGCCTGTATTACGAAGGGCTTATCCATGTCTGGATGCCTCAGTACTGGTTCAGCAGAAAAGAGTCTCTTTAACCTCTCAAATGCCATTTGGCATTCCATTGTCCATTTTAGTGGCTGGCTAGGTTTCACTGAGGATTCTCCCTTCATTTTTAGTAAGTTCGTGAGGGGCAGGGCTATCTGGGCAAATTAGGGAATGAATTGGTGATAAAAGTTTGCGAAACCCAGGAAACTTTGCAGCTGCTTTCTTGTGCGAGATGGTGCCCATTCTAATACTGCTCTGGCCTTCCCTGGGTCCATTTCAATGCCCTGTGGGGATATGCAATAACTCAGGTATTCTATTCTTTCCTGGTGGAATTCGCATTTCAATAATTTGGCATATAGGTGGGCAGCTCGCAGTTTCATTAAAACAGCTCTGGCTAGGTTGACATCTTCCTCTCTGGATTCGGTGAAGATAAGAATGTCATCTAAATAAACCAGGACCCGCTTAAATAGGTGCTCCCTTAGTACCTCATTGATTAATTGCATAAATACTGCAGGACCCCCTTGTAATCCAAGTGGCAAGATTTTGAATTGGTAGCACCCCATTGGGCAATTAAATGAGGTTTTCCATTCATCCCCTTCCCTAATTTCAACATGGTAATATGCTTCCCTTAGATCTAGTTTAGTAAAAATTCTTCTTTTTGATAGGTGTGATAACATGTCCTTCATGCGGGGTAGGGGGTATAGTTTGCTTTCACTGATGGTATTCAATAGGCGGTAGTCTCCGCACAAGTGTAAAGAGCCATCCTTCTTCTCTCTAAAGAGGACCGGGGCAGATATTTTAGGCGTGGCAGGTTCAATGAACCCCTTTTCTAGATTTTTCTTTATGAATCTTTTCATTTCCTCCTTCTCCTTCGGGCTCATGGAGTATAGTCTGGGCTTCAGGAGTTTTGCCCCAGGCTTGAATTCTATGGCACAGTCCGTAGGCTGGTGGGAGGGGAGCTCATCCACCCTCTCCTCACTGAAAACTTCAGCAAGATCTCTGTATTTCTCAGTTATTTCAGGCAGCCCTTTTTCTTCTCCCATGTATGCTTTTTCCGTTCTTAATTTTGGTAGATCCCCTTTGGATTTTAAGTCCGTAGGGTCCCCCTTTGGGAAATTGATTTCTGCCATCCTCCAATTTACCCAGGGGTTCCATTTTTTAACCATTCCAGCCCTAGGATTATTGGGCATTCCATGCCTGGGGTCACTATGAATGTTATGTCTTCCTCATGGTTTCCCAGGGATAGGTGGACTGGTAAAGTGGCTAGGGTAGCTGGCACCCTCCCTGCTATGGATCCATCTAACTGGCCAAATGAGATTGGTTGTTCTAGCCTCCTCACCGGAATGCCCAGATTCCCCACTAGTGTCGGGCTAATGAGGCAGCGGGTGCAGCCAGAGTCTATTAAGGCTTTCACCGTGACAGCTTCGTGCATGGAGGGAATTAATATACTAGTCTTGAGGATGGGTGCAATGGGTCCACTTACCAGGGGTTTGCCCTCCAAGCAGTTGTCTGAGGCAACCACCGGCCCTGCAGTGTAGGCTGCAGTCCATTTCCCACATTGGGCAGAGATTGGGGATTCCACAGTCTCTATTGCTCTCATGGCAGGTTCTTTTGGCTTAGCTGTGGACTTCCTGGATTTACTGGCTGGTGATCTGTCTGGGTTGTGTTGGGGGGCTTTCGAGCGGCATTCTACAGCCTGATGCCCCTCTCTCCCACATTTGAAACAGCCCATTGGCTTCTTGGCTTTAGCTGGTGGCTTCACTGGTTTGTGTGTCAGCTCAGGCAGCGAGCGGCCCCATGGTTTTCCTCGGCTGTGCCTCTTCAGTAGGTTGATCTCTGCTTCCTCTGCCAGCATGTACCACTTGTCGAATTGGTGTGGGTCCCCGGGGCAGGCAAGCATCATACAGCTCGTAATTTAAGCTGTCTTTGAAATGGCTAAGGAGGATGTCTTCTGGCCAGTTTAGCTTGCTGGCAATGGCCTGGAATTTTTGCATATATTCAGCTACCAGGTGTCTGCCTTGCCTCACCGTTTTGTTTCTTTCACGGGCTTTGCAATCATCCAGGGGATCTTCAAATCACCTTCTCAGAGAGGACATGAAACGGTTGAAGTTGTTGAGCTCTGGGGCATTGGAATTGTGCAAATTCACCATCCAATCTGCGGATGGTCCATCCAGGGTGGATTGCACGATACGGATATGGGCTTTATCATTGGGGATGTCCCGTCCGTATTCTTCCATGTAGCTGAAGACTTGGGTTAGGAAGAACCCCAAGCATGGCAGCTCCCCCCTGAATTTCGCATCCAGTAGCAGGAATCTTTGGATGGATCGATGCCTTCACCGCCAGTGGTATTGTCTCCCGTCCTGATCGCCATCTGCGGGTCGGCGGGGAGTGGGGGCTGCCGAGGTGATAGCTGCTGTTTCAGTGGATGTCCCCAGGACTACAGTTTTTGATTCCCCATCCATGTCTTTCCAGCTGCAGCTCCAGGTGCTGGTGTGGCTGTGGGGTTCAGGTTTCTCCTCCCCTAGAGAGTCAAGGGTTCTTTTCATAGCTTTCTCTAGGATCCAGTTCGAGTGCTGTGCACAACTTCTTTCCTCTTCGCTAACGTGCAGGGATTTCTCCATCTCTTGCTTCCATTTGGGTTGGTGGCTGTCCCATCTCAGGGTCACCTTTCTCATTCTCTTTTCCCACTTGTCTATCTTGCCAATGCCCATCAACCACTGAGGTTTGGGGTCTCGCATTTCCACCACTTCCTCTCCTGATGAGTATGATGTCTTGGATCCTGATAGCTGGCGGGATCCTGGTCAGGGGGAAGGCTCCCTTTCTACAGGGTTTTCTCCCTTCCCTGCCTCATCGTCCAACATTGTAATTTTTGCAAAGTCCCCCGGTAAGGTTCTTCCTTCTATGTTGACTATTACTGCAGATCCTGTCTAATGTAAGGACCCACTTCTTAAGAAAGCAGAACTCTTGGAAACAGTTTCTTCCAACAGAAACTTTTGTTAAGAGTAGTTGATAGCAGGAATAATAGACAGGATCTGAGGAATTTCTTTACAGATTGGTTACTTTAAAGTGTCCCTAAGCAAATCTCACCTCACAGTTCATCCGGACAATTCAGACTGGCCAATCCCCAGGTGTTAAGTCCATCGTGGGAAAGGGGAGATAACATCAATCTGGCTCCGTTTGTAGTGCGATGTTCCACAGCTCTTCACACCTCCTTTTGAGAATGGAGAAATAACCCAGGTTCTGGAGGTGTGTACTTCTCCCCCCCTCCTTTTTCCTAGCTGCCTGGTTAGGGAGAAGAAGGTTCAAAGAGATGCATAGAGTAATGGGTAGTAGACACAGAGTCAAGAAACACAAGGTTACATTGTAGTGAATAGAGGAAGTGAAAGCAATAAACTCATATGCATATCCGCCCTCCCCCTTGGAAGTATGGCAGAATCCAGGGAAAGGTGAGATTTGATTTTAGATCAGAGGAGATAGATAGAAATGAAATATAACTGGATTCTGACAGCCATGAGTAAATACTTTCAGATTGTTGGCTACATCCAATTTGTTCTATTTTCTAATAATTTATTGTTGTTATTATTATTATTATTATTTATTTTATCTGTATTTTACAGTTGGGAATTGATTTGATGAAAGATCATTTATATATGATGGAAATAATAATCAATTATTCAAATGATCAATCATAATTCATCATTTTTTAAATGTGTGTTGTTAAACTGCCAGCTTGAGGGCTTTTTTTTAAAATAAAAGTGCTGTTTTGCCATTTTTTCTTGAAAAAAATGATTGAGGGGCTATCTCTTTAAAGTTTTCTTTCCAATCCCACCCTGACTCCCCTTTGCACGGTCTTTCTAAATCATTTAAAAAAGTTCTGGCATTAAACTAAAATGAGAAAACAAGCAACAACTGAGCCAAACAAATCAAGGACATTTATGTATATAGTAGGAACTCTAAATTTTGTGGTCTTCTTTTGAGAAGAAAAATAGAGGCTTGGCATTGGGCATCTACTTCTTTTCCTTTTCAGATGCATTTTCCCAACTGTACATTCTCTGCACAAGTTCCTTTTGTTCACTACTGTGAGCCAAATCTCCATGTTACAGCAGTTGCCCAGATGTTCCCTATCAAATTCAAACTCATGCCAACAAACTTTGGCACACATGAAAGTACACTGAGTAATAGGCTTCCACAAATACTGTTTTCCTCCTCTGATTTCTGCAAGCATTTTAAAATGCTAATGAGTTCCACTCAGCTGTAATCTGAAAGAGACTGCAGGGCAGGGCTTTGAGAGTGTCCAGCAAATTATCAGTTAAGGTCTAGGAGGCGCCTTGATGATGTGGTGCCCTGAGGGTCTTGTCTGGAGTTCTCTAACCCTGAACCACTGTCACTAGCTTTCCTGCTAATAGCTTTCCAGCAACTGAGCTAAAGCTGGATGATTTTGCTTTCCAGAGTGAAACTGAACACACTCTATAGTTAAAACTCCATTTTCCTTCTCTTAAACTGCAAAGGATGTCAGGGCTCATGGCAAGATGTTCCTAAGCAGAGCCATAATTATGTAATGGAACATACACATTCTGACACTAAAGGATAACATTGGTTGTCAGTCAGCTTAAGAGAATACCCCTTGCAGGTGAATGGCTTGGCAGAATAATCCTAAGGAGTCCACCATATTGGCCTAATGTCTCCCACATGGCCCAGCATACTTTTATTAGCTTAGTACCATCCCCCCTAGCTCATTTCCATGCCTTTCAGAAGTAGCAGAACACATTGCAACCCATGTTTTTCCCACCCTGCCAAGTATCTTTTCCCTTTCTTTAGTGTATCCTCAGTTTAGGATCTCTCCTGACCACAACTATGGCATGAAACAAGTAGAGATGGGGTATTCCTATAAGTTATATAACAAGATCACCTTGAAGATTTAGCTATGCCTAAATGTGCAGAAATACTATGTATTTTAATTTATATCAATACAAGCAAATTTAGAAATAATCATGAGGAATTGATTAAGCTTTTATAGATAAGTTGCCTTAAAATTAATAATTATTGATGGGGCCTGAGACAATAATAAAACCAAGTGACACAAAAGGAAATTGATCAGATAAATATTCAAGGCATCAGGGAAGATAGGTCACCAGAAGTATAGCAGATATGGGGGAATGACTAAATCAGCATGAGATTTTGAATCATGTCCCCTTCTGTTACCTGAAGAATGAAAGCTGGATGGGGCGTTGTCTTACCTGAACGCCTTTTCTCAGTATGGAGATGGAGAATCCACCAATGGGTTTTCTCTGTCTGCCTGCTCTTGAGACCAAGTAGCCAAACTTGACATGCCCCCTCTTGCTAGGAGATCCAGTCTTAACGAGGGTGAAAGTGGCTGAAGGTGGACGAGGTGTTGGTTCTCAAACCCTCAAATTCGGCCTAACTGACCTAAAGGGTGGGTGTGGATTCTCCATCTCCGTACTGAGAAAAGGCGTTCAGGTAAGACAATGCCCCTTCTCCAGTACAGGAGATGGAGAATCCACCAATGGGACATACCAAAGCTTCACTGTCCCGATGGGTGGGAAACAGATAAGGCCGGAATAGTGTCCCTGGAGACCACCTGCTGAAGAACCCTCCGACCAAAAGAGGCATTTGCTGAAGCGAAGTGGTCAATCCTGTAATGGCGTACGAACGGGGAGGGCGAGGACCATGTTGCAGCCCTGCAAATCTCCTCGATGGACGCCTGAGTGGCCCATGCCGCAGAGGTCGCAGCACTGCGAGTGGAATAGGCAGTAAGGTGACTTGAAGCTGGCAGGGAAGAGGACTGGTATGCCTCCGTGATACAGGATCTGATCCACCTGCCAATAGTGCCAGCGGAAACCTTCTGACTCAGAGAAGCCGGACGGAAGGAGATAAATAGGGCCTCAGACCTACGAAAAGGCTCTGTGCGCTTCATGTACCGCCGCAGTGCCCTGTGGATGTCCAGTGTGTGCCACTGCTGCTCCACGTCATGTGAAGGATTGGGGCAAAAATTTGGCAAGATGACTTCCTGTGCTCTATCGAAGAGCGAGTTTACCTTGGGCATAAAGGGGGGGTCCAGATGAAGGACTACCCAATCACTGTGAAAGATACAAAGGTCATTCCTGACCAATAGAGCAGCCAGCTCAGAGATACGTCTGGCTGATCTGATGGTGATTAAGAACACAACCTTAAGAGACAGGTTCCGCAATGGAATAGTCGCTATGGGCTCAAAGGGTGGTTTTGTTAGAGCATGAAGGACACGAGACAATTCCCAAGAGGGGTACCTGTGTACCACAGGAGGCCTGGTGTTGCACACACCTTTGATAAAGGCGCGAATCCTAGGATGGTGAGCTAAGGGAACTGAATCCACACAAGTGAGTAATGTTGACAGGGCTGCCACCTGTCTGCGAATAGTCGCAGGGGCCAGGCCTCTGTCCAGACTGTCCAGAAGATAATCTGCTATCTGAGGGATGGTCAATTTGTAGATATCCAGTTGTCACCTTCTACACCAATGGCAAAAAATATTATTTATTTATTTATTTGTTCGGGCTTGTATGCTGCTCCTCTCCGGAGACTCGGAGCGGCTAACAACATATGTATAAACAACAATTTACAATAAAAATCCCAAACAAAAAATATCTAAAAATACAATAAAACACCCACTCATATTCAACAGTCAACCACAGTCATCCCCAGGCCTGCTGGCAAAGATGAGTTTTAAGATTTTTTCAGAAGTCCGGGAGAGTCGGAGAAATGCGGACTTCAGGAGGCAGTTGGTTCCAGAGGGCGGGTGCCACAGCAGAGAAAGCCCTCCCCCTAGGGCCTGCCAGATGACATTGTTTCGCTGACGGGACCTGGAGGAGGCCGACCTTGTGTGCTCTCACCGGTCGTAGGGAAGTATGTGGCAGAAGGCAGTCCCGTAAATATCGTGGTCCCATGCCATGAAGGGCTTTATAGGTAATAACCAACACTTTGAATTGTGCTCGGAGACCAATAGGCAACCAATGCAGCATGCGGAGAGTTGGTGAAACGTGGGCACAGCGCGGAAGGCCCACAACTGCTCGCGCAGCTGCATTTTGCACTAATTGTAGTCTCCGAACACTCTTCAAGGGTAGCCCCATGTAGAGAGCATTGCAGTAGTCAATCCTCGAGGTGACAAGGGCATGTGTGACTGTGAGGAGAGACTCCCGATCCAAATAAGGACGCAACTGGTGCACCAGGCGAACCTGGACAAATGCACCCCTCTCCACAGCCGACAAATGATGATCCAATGTCAGCTGTGGGTCGAGGAGGACTCTCAAGTTGCAGACCTTCTCCGAGGGGTTTGTAGATTCACCCCCCAGGGTAATGGAAGGACAGATTGAAGTGTCCTTGGGAGGCATCACCCACAGCCACTCTGTCTTGTCAGGGTTGAGCCTTAATCTGTTAACGCCCATCCAGACCCTCACGGCCTCCAGACACCAGCACATCACCTCAACTGCTTCACTGATATGGCCAGGAGTGGAAATGTACAGCTGAGTATCATCAGCGTACTGATGGTATCTCACTCTGTGCCAGTGGATGATCTCACCCAGTGGCTTCATGTAAATGTTAAAAAGTAGGGGGGAGAGAACCAACCCCTGAGGCACCCCACATGGGAGTAACCTAGAGGTGGACCTCTGACCCCCCACAAACACCGACTGCGACCGACCAGTGAGATAGGAGGAGAACCACCGTAACACGGTGCCCCCCACTCCCAATCCCTCCAGCTGGCACAGAAGGATACCATGGTCGATGGTATCGAACGCCGCTGAGAGGTCAAGAAGCACCAGGAAAGAGGACTGGCCTCTATCCTGGGCCTGCCAGAGATCATCCATCAGAGCGACCAAAGCAGTTTCGGTGGAGTAGCCGGGCCTGAACCCAGACTGCAGAGGCCCCAGATAATCGGCTTCCTCCAGAGACCGCTGGAGCTGGAGTGCCACCACCTTCTCAACAACCTTCCCCACAAAGGGGAGGTTGGAGACCGGATGATAGTTGGTCAAAATTGCTGGATCCAGGGAAGACTTCTTGAGGAGGGGGCACACAAGTGCCTCCTTTAAGGGAGCCAGAAAGGACCCCTCCCTCAAAGAAGCGTTGACAATCTCCTGGATCCAGGTACGTGTCACCACCCTACTGGCAGAAACCAGCCAGGAGGGACACGGGTCCAACAAACAGGTGGCGGAACTCACAGCTCCAATGGCCCTGTCCACTACATCAGGCATAACAGCCTCAAACTCGCCCCAGATGATCGGACAAGAACATGCCCCTGTCCCCTCGATTGAATCATTATCAGTCGACTCTGCTTCACAATTGGAGTCTAGGTTGGCCCAGATCTGAGCTACTTTGTCTGCGAAACAGATGTTAAAGTCCTCGGCACTACTCTGCAAGGGAGGCTCCGGACCCCTCGGGTTAAGGAGGGACCGGGTCACCCTAAACAGGGCGGCCAGACAAGATTCCGCAGACGCGATCAAAGCAGAAAGATACAAAGATCTTGCTGCCTTAATCGCCTTCAGATAGGCTCTAATAAATGAGCTCAATCTGGTTCGATCAGATCCGGACTTACTTCGTCTCCATCGCTTCTCTAGACGTCTCTTATGGCGCTTCATCCCCCTGAGCTCCTCGGTAAACCAAGCAGACCTCCTGGGGCCAGCACCACGGAGAGGTCGCAAAGGTGCAATCCGGTCAATAGCCCCCTTCGCGGCCGTATTCCATGCCGCTACCAGGGACTCTGCCGAATTGTGAATGAGGGAGCTCGGTAATTCCCCAAGTGCCGTCTGAAAACCAATAGGATCCATCAGGCGTCTGGGGCGGAACCACCTAATTGGTTCCGCCTCCCTGCGGGGAAGGATTGGGGCCGTAAAATTCAGTCGAAGCAGGAAATGATCGGTCCATGACAAAGGCAAAGTATCTAAGCCCCTTAAAACCAGATCATTACCCAACTGCTCTGAAAGGAAGATCATATCCGGGGCATGTCCACCCTCATGCGTCGGACCCTGCACTACTTGGGTCAGGTCCATGGTTGTCATGGCGACCATGAACTCCTGTGCCAACCCTGAGGATTCGCCAAGCGACAGCAGATTAAAGTTCCCCAAAACCATAAGCCTGGGGAACTCCACCGCCAGCCCAGCAATCTCCTCGAGTAGCACAGGCAGGGCTGATGTCATGCAGCTGGGAGGCAGATACATAAGCAATAAGCCCACCTGGACCCCTAGGTCCAGCGCCATAAAGATGGACTCGCAACCCGGAATTTCGGAAACAGTGAGCCTGCGTAGACTGAGGTTCTCCCAGGCCAAAATAGCCACTCCTCCCCCCCTTCCCTGGGGTCGCGGCTGGTGCCATACCTGATAACCTGGTGGGCACATACCCGTGAGAGGAACTCCCCCCTCAGGGCCCAACCAGGTCTCAGTCACACACGCCAAGTCGGTCTCCTCATCCATGAAAAGGTCATGAATGAGGGGGGCCTTATTATTAACCAACCTGGCGTTAAGCAGCAACAGCCTGAGCCCAGGGCCCGAGCTACACCCATCACCAGGATCATGGGGAGAGCTAGATTTTTCAGAAGGGCCAGAACAAGGAACTGCTACGAGACAGCAGGACTGAGTTCCCCAAGTGCGGCCTACCCTCCTGCTCCCGCCATACCTGCCTCTTCCCTGAATGACCGGTATACTCCAACCCTCATTGACTCCAGAGTTCGCATCCCCCCAGTCCCCGGCCTCCCTCTGTCATACATTCTTCAAGCATACCCCCATCCCATACATACATCACTCACCCCCCCATATAAAAATTAAAAATTTAAATTTAAAAATTAAAAAATTTAAAAACAGACGTATAAACATATTAATTAAAAGAGCCACAAGCAGAGATGCAAGAGATAAACCAGTTGCCCCAAAGTGCCTCATCAGGGGCACACAGTGAGCTTCAAGGTCAACTGAAAAGTGTTCACTAAAAGTTGCTCTCAGGAACTCCACAGCCATGTCCCGCAGCATTGTCTCTTCCACTGTAGTAAGGCTCTCGAGTGGGGGCAGCAAACAGTGGACATAATCAAGCCCCCCGACCAAAGCTGTACAAGTTCCCAGTTGTTCTACCAGAGCAAATAAGACCTCATCCTCATCATAAATGGTATCTTGGTTATTGGTCCACAATGACCTCGCCAGTTCTCCATCAGTTCCAAGTAGAATCATAAATGCGATTGGTCACTGGGCAACGAGAGGCCTGAATCATGGTAATTGCGCAAGGGGAAAATAATTCTTGTGTCATGATGCTGCGCTCAAGCGCCAGACGGTCAACTGTAACCATTGAGGGTCCGGGTGTTGGAGGGTCCCCTGGGGTAAGGACACGCGATGAGGAGGAATCTTCCATGGAGGAGACCGGGAAAGATTCACCAAGTAGGCAAACCATGGCCTCCGTGGCCAGTACAGAGCCACGAGGATCACTTCCGCCTGCTCCTGGAGTAGTTTGCGGATGGTCACAAAGGGGAGGGGAGGGAAGGCATAGAGGAGACCTTGTGGCCACAGGGTCCACAAGGCGTCCGTCCCCTCTGCCCCTGGAAGAAAATAGCAGGAGTAGTACCTGGGGAGTTGGGCATTGGTTGACGATGCAGACAGGTCAAGGATTGGATGGCCGAACCTGTGGGAGATCTCTGAAAACAGATCTGGATGCAACCCCCACTCCGAGGGGTCCACCGTAGAGCGACTCAGAAAGTCTGCCCACTGGTTTTCGACCAAGATGTGTTCGGCCCTGAGAGAGGCCAGGTTGGACTCTGCCCAGGAACCCAGGAGCCGTGCCTCGGACATAAGGGACCTGGTGCCCCCCTGACGATTGATGTGTGCCTTGGATGCCACGTTGTCCGTAAGGATCAGGACGTGACATCCCCTGATCCAGTGCCTGAATTGGCAAAGAGCCAATTGTCTCAAGTCTGCGTGGGACCAACGGCCCTGTGCAAACTGAGACTGTAGATGGGCTCCCTAACCGAATAGACTGGCTTCTGTCGTGATGGTGATGCGGTCCGGTCCCTTGAAGGGTGATCCTTTGGTCACCACTTGTGAGAACCACCAGCACAGAGACCTGTGGATGTGAACTGGGACCCTGACCTGACGGTTGGATACGCTGGCATTTACCTGCTGAAATGGTAGGAGGAACCATTAGAGGTCCCGCAAGTGGAGCCTGGCCCAGGGAACTATGGCTATGCAGAAGACCATCTTTCCCAACAGTTGGGAGAGTAAGACCACTGAAATGGTATGGTCCCTGTACACCTGGTGAGCCAGGTCCCTGATACTGACCAATCACTCCTGAGAGAGAAAGACCATGCAGTTTGTGATGTCTATGACGGCTCTCAGGTGCAGAAGCCTGGATGAGGGAACCGTCTGGCTTTTTTGGAAATTGACTGAGAAACCATGTTGTTGGAGGACCTGAATGGTGAGTTTCAGGTCCGCCTGAGCTGCCTGGGAGGATGATGCTTGGATCAGAATGTCATCCAGGTAACACTGGACGAGTATTGGTACCTTCCTCAACTGGGCGGCTAGTACAGCCAGGATCTTGGTGAACACCCTGGGTCCCAATGAAAGGCCGAAAGGAAGGGCCTTGTACTGGAAATGCTTGCCCCTGTAACAGAACCTGAGGATCCGCCTGTGAGCTGGATGGATAGGGATGTGGAGGTACGCTTCCATGAGGTCTATTGATGCCAGGAAGTCTCCTTGTCTGATGCCCCCCAGGATGGACTGGAGTGATTGCATCTTGAACTTTTTGTAAGTGATGTAATAGTTTAGGTCTTTGAGGTCCAGAATCGCTCTCCACCCCCCTGAAGCCTTGGGAACCACAAAGAGGATGGAGTAGAATCCCCCTCCCCTGTGGTCCGGCGGTACCGGTTCTATGGCGTGAATCTCTAGAAGATGTTGAATGGCCTCCTGCATGAGTCCCTGTTTGAATGGATCCCTGGAAACGGAACAGGGAATGAATCAGTCTGGGGACTTGGCTAGAAACTCCAGGGACAGGCCAAACTGGATGGTTTGTAAGACCCAGTTGTCCGTGGAAGTGAGTTCCCACTGATGGAAGAAGTGGGCCAGCCTTCCCCCGATGGGAAGAGCAGTGTAAGAGTCACTTGGACCTCCTGTAGGGGCATCCTGCCCCTCGAAATGGCCGCTTAAACTGGATCTGCTGCCTGGACAGAAAGCCTGGTCTGTCATAAGAACGGTCATATGGTCTGTCCTGTCTGGGAGTTTATGAGCGGGAGGGCTGAATAACTGTTGGACCTGCTGCCAGCCGAAAGGACTGCCTACAAAAATATGGAGTGGGACGTTTGTCAGACCGTTTGTTCAAGTGAGTCATGACCTTCCGCTTGTCCTTGTTTTCCACAAGGTATGGAGCCAGGGCCTCCCCAAATAAATTATTGCCCAGATATGGAGCAGTCGCTAGATGCCATTTGGCCTTGGTGTCAGCCTGCCAGTGTTTCAGCCATAGCATCCTTCTGGCTGTGATGTTGGATGCTAGAGACCTAGAGGCAAAGTTGGCCGACTGAAGTGTTGCATCTGCAGCGTACTCAGTGGCCGTCACCATTTTGCTTAGGTCCTGGTGGGTCCAAATGTCCTCAGCAGGGAGTCTGGCCTGAAGCTGATGAAGCCATAAAAGGGTAGTCTGGAAAAAAAAGGATGCACAAGTGGCCGTTTTAATTGCCCATGCTGCTGATTGATGGGTCTTCCAGAAAGTTTGGTCCCATTTTCTGTCATCTGCTTTGAGTGCCTCTGACATGTCCCCAGCGACCGCAGCCTGGGATACCAGAGGGGTCTAAGCTTCATCTACCTTGGGGATCTCCAGTGCATCATTGAGGTCTGTGGAGGTGCTAAATATCTTTTTGTCAGTCCTGCTTACGGAAGGGAAGAAGGAAGGGGATGCCCATTGTTTTTTGATCCCTTTAAGAAAAATAGAAGGGCACGGAACGTGATGCTGGGTTGCCACCGTTTCAAAAAATATCGGATTTGGGCTGGAATCCAATGTTGCCTGCGGCTGAGGGAACTGATCTGACCCTATGTTTGCCCTTGATGTGGCCTTGCGAAGCAGTGTAAGAAACAGGGCTGGATTAAACAGGCCCCCCGAAGGGGAGGGCTCAGGGGGAAGTTCCTCCTCCTCTGACAGATTAAAGTCTGGCTGTTCCTCACCTTGTGGGGAAGAGTAGCCGCTCATGGAGGAGTGTGCAGGAGACGTGGGCTTCTGAAGTATAGGGAGCCCCATAGGAGGAACATAAGGTGGCATGGCTAATGTGGAAGTCCCCTGACTAGGCAGATGGAAGGACCGTTCTGCTAGAGCCCAGTCCACAACCATGGATAGCAAGGCCTCAAGGCGGCCATCGAAGAAAATGTCTCCGATGTCTGGTCCCCTGAGTCCTGCAGCCATAGGAGTGAAGGTGGCCTCTGGGGCTGAACCTGGAGCTGTTGTTGTGTGTTGAACCAATGCGGAAGGAGAGCTGAGTGTGACAGGCGTCCCTGTGGTGGACCATATGCCTTGAGCCAAAGTTGAAGGTCCTAGGGGAAGGTCAAATTCATGGGCCACCAATTGATCCGCCTCTAATCCAGCCTCCCTCTGCGCTCTGGAGAACTCCTTCTCCAGAGCCTGGTGCCTACGTCTGGCTTGCTTTTCCGCCAACTTGGAAGACTTCTTGAGCATGGTCTTAGCCTTAGATTTGGGCTTGCCTGCCACCTCCTGTTCGGAGGATATGTGGCAGCCGTAACTGGAGGATAGAGAAGCAGTGCTCATAGGTTGAGGCATCGTGGAGCTCTCCATCCTGGTTGAACAGCCTCAGGGAAACTGAGACAAAGCTCTGGCAGGTAAGCAGTTGGCGGAAGTGAAATTGGAACAAGTAACAAGATTGCTCCCCTGACCACCTGACCAGAAAAAAATTCTCTCTGGGCTTTGGTCATGGCAATTGAGTCAGATGCTGAAGGCACGGTTGGGGACCCGCTCTGGGCTCTGTCCGGAGGCCTTAGGTGACCAGTCAATGTGCACCAGCAAAAAAATGTCCCAATAAGGATGCAGAGGGCCTGAAAGGAAAAAGGTGTCCTGACAAGAAAGAATCAGGCTCAATTGGCAGCTACACAAATTGTATGTATTGTAGAAGGTAATTAAAGTGAGACACCCCCCAGATGCAGCCTAAGTCAGGCCAACTACTGTGAGTGGGTCTTGTTGGGCCTAAAGAAGCCCCCACATGGCGTTCAAGATGGCGGCCCCACTACTGTGACTAGGCCTTGTTGGGCCTAAAGAGGCCCCCACATGGCATTTAAGATGGCGGCCGTCAGGAGGTGATCTTGCAATTTATGTCCAGGGGAGAGCAGCAAAATTGGAAATTAAAGCCCTAAAAAAGGGCTGTGTAAACTGGGCCACCGATGAGACAGATCACTTGAAACGTTGAAAAAAGGCCATTCGCGGCTCTTCGTCCTTGTCGGTAGCCCCAAGATGGCAGCTGCGGCTCGTTCTCCACTGAGAACGGTCTCCGCGGCCTTAAAAGCGAGTGCCTGATGTTGGGACAATAGCAGTGGCAGCGCTAACCGCTGTACCGAAAATACGCTCCGTAGTCTGCCTCCAAACTGCAGGCAAAAACGAGGCTGAATTTTGCTCCGTAAAACTGCCTCCGAGCGGCAGGCAAGAACAAAGCTTAAATTGACTTTGTTGCCTTTAATGGCAACCAAAATGGCGTCCGCGACTGTCCTTGGCTGCCTGAAAAATTCCGAAGGTCTGAATTCAAAATTGAATTTCAGACCTGCAGCCTGAAATTGAGATCCCAGAAGGGAAGGAAAAAAGGGGGGGAAAGAATGTGGGATATGTGCCCAGCAGCCCTTTCTTGGAAGTTTTCCCCAGAGCCCTGGGGAAAGAGAAGCAGGAAAGCTGAAAGACCTCTCTCCCCCACCCCACACACCTCAAATAACGATTGAATTAGCACTGAGCCCAGTGCTTGTGGGGAAATTTTTTGTTAAAGGGGATTCCAAATTACTGTTTTAGTCAAATATTGGGATAACTAAAGGAAAGGAGAATTCACCAATGGGGTCTAACCTGCTATCTGCTGAGAGCCAAACCTGATACGTCTTCAAGAGCTGAGACCAAGTTAAGACTGGATCTCCTAGCAAAAGGGGGCGTGTCAAGTTTGGCTACTTGGTCTCAAGAGCAGGCAGACAGAGAAAACCCATTGGTGGATTCTCCATCTCCTGTACTGGAGAAAGAACAGAGTTTATCCAGCAGCAAATTCCCATCCCACCCCACCCCCCAAAATGTTTTCAGGTATTAGTATAGCTTTATGGTGACTGATGAACACAACCCTCAAAAGATCTCTGCATTTTTTTGACATCAGAAATCACTTTACTCAATATTTCATTAAAAATCTAAAGTCTAGATCTGAATTCAAGAAAAATTACTATACTAAGACAGAAGCATAATTTGCTGTACATATCCATTCCCAAGATTTAAGAGTTCCATCAGCGGTTCTGTGAACACAGTGATATTTTCATCCTTGTCATTTGAAAGGCCACATTATCACCAAGTATGAAATAAACTCTTGAAAGAGTCCTTAAATTTTCCATTTATAAACACGGTGAATGGTATTAGGTAACACTTCACACATGGTCTGATATAAATATTTACAATAACTGGGAATGTGATTGATATATGTGAATCAATTATACCAGAGGAATTTTTCCAGCAAAATTTCAAATGAATGCAGCTTCCATACTCTTTTCCAGAGTTTTATTATTTGGGGTTTGTGTTGCAGCTCTGGCAAGTCATAATCAGATGGAATTGCATGAATTTTGAAAGCTCTCATGCTGGCAAGAACAGTTCCTGATTAAACAACAAAAGTAGGGGATGATAAAATAAATATCCGAGAGAACTCTACAACCATAGTTGCTCTGTGATCAGTATTTGCTCAGTGATTTCATTGAACTTCTAATTATGTTATTACAATTCATTTCATTTCATCTCATCTCATTAAAACAAAGGTCACCACACAGGATGAAGTAAAAACACATTTTTATAGCATTAATTTGTATGAAGGTTTCATGGGGAAACTTCCTGAAGGGCTAGTCCACAGTTTGTTCATGTATTTCACTTGAAAAAGAAGTGTCATTTGTGATTTGTCTGAGAATAAAAAATGCCATCCTCTTGCTTTTTGGTCATAATAATAGCCTGGCACTAATTATGTGGAGAAAAACTGAATAATTGACATGTTGATACTGTTTTGTGTTCCAGCCTGCTACCTGGATTGGGCTAGCTCATTTCGTAGTTCTTAAGTCAACTGCTGCAAAAAAGATAATAAAATCAGGTTGATCACATGGTTGCCCCACTTTATGACTGTCACATTTTACAACTGTAATGGGAAGACTCCATTGCAATCATAAATTGAAGACTACTTGTACATAACTGGCATTGTAACTACTAATGAATTTTACTTATATATTAATGTAAATGAAATGAAATTTAATTTTGTCCAAGCAACGTCCACCATTTTTTGAAATAGAGCCCCTTGGCTTTCTACTCAAAGATTACGAAAAATCTTAAAGGTTTTGCATCCTATTCTAATCTTTCCTGTTGCAGATTTGTAAAACTGAATCTAAAATATGCTTAAAGAGAGTCAGGGGCATGTGTGAGATATGGGGGGGTCAACAACATCAAAATGGAAGGAACAATTGGTTAATTATGCCCCCTTTTCCCCTCTGGAAACCTCTAGTGCAGCGGTTCTCAACCTGTGGGTCACGACCCTTTTGGTGGTCAAACAACTCTTTTACAGGGCTCGCCTAAGACCATCGGAAAGCACATATTTCCGATGGTCTTAGGAACTGAGACACCGCTCTCTGTGTTGCAGCCTCACTCTCTTCCATCTTCTTTTCCTTCCCAGCCCCCTGCGAGTTTGCGATACCCCTCAGGGCCTCACGTTGCCTCCCGGAGGACTCAGCTGTTCCGTGGCCAGAAGTTGGAGCCACTCAGCTGTTGGTCGGGATGCTCACAGAGCCGACCCACATGTTGTCCTCGACCCCTCCCCTGCCCATTCATGTTGAGCCCGCAGGGGCTTGACAGGGAGAGAGGGAGGGAAGGAGGAAGGGCCTCCTCCTCTCCTAAGCTTCAAAGCACGATCGGCTTCCCAAGGGCAATCCCAATTCATGTGATTCTGCTGTGCCTCCTCGGTGCTCCGGGGAACGGGGTGGGTGGAAGAAAGCTTGGCTAGGCTAGGCAAAGAAAAGCCATGGAGCCATGAGCTAAGATCGCAGGCAGGCTGGGGAAGGGGGTAAAGAAGAGGAAGGGGATTGGGAGAGAGGAAACGCTGAGCTTGTCCTCGCCTCTCCCAAGAACCTCCTGCGCCACCTCACAGGAACACCTGGTTTCAGATTTACACCGCAAAAGTTTTTCTCGCACAGAGGAGAGAGGAAAAACAATTGCAGAACACTCAGGAATCCCTTGCAAGGCGCCATGTACCTCCCCCCCCCGTGTTTTCTGCTCCACCCCGAATTCGTCTCCCTTCCACTCTCCTTATGCAGCCATCTATGGTCTTAATACAGCCCTCAGTCTGTCTCCCTTTCAACACCCCCTAAAATTCTTCACTCAGGCAGGCTTCCAGAATTCGGCTGGCAGGATGCAGGTAACCCCTCCCCCCTGCCCTGCTGCCTCCCACAGCACCGCGCCTCAGTGTCTTAAGCCTCTGTGGCACAGAACTGCTGGTGTTATGCTTGGGTGGAAGATTTTTTCCGCCGCCTCCCCATCACCCTCCACGCCAGCCGGCTCCGTCACCAGACCTCCCAGCTGACGGGCGCAGGTCCGGAGGTCGCCAGTTGATGGGCTCAGGAGTTCGGCACTCCGCTACCTTCCCTTCGCCCTCTGCACTGGCCAAAGCGTTGCCTGATGTTCCAGCTGACAGGCGCAGGAGTTCGGCACCGTGGCTGCCACCCAGCCACCTGCTTCTTCGGCTGGAGCAGTTGCCAGGGCTTGCATGCCCCCAAGGGCCACTGACGCACTCCCTGCAGCCGGTGACCATGCAAGCCCTGGTAACTGCTCCAGCCGAAGCAGGCGGCTGGGAGGCTGCCGCGGTGCCGAACTCTGCGCTCGTCAGCTGGTGACCCTCAAATTTGCACTTGTCAGCTGGGAGGTTTGGCAAGGGAACCGGCTGGCGTGGAGGGTAATGGGAAGGCGGCGGCCCAGCAGGCAGGGTCCTGCCTGCCCGCGAATGTCGGACCCACCCGCCCCATCTGTAAAAGAAAAAGTCTTCCACCCATGCATAACTTTTAAGGATTTTAAGGATCTTTGAGAGGGAGAGAGAAATAGAGAGAGGGAGAGAAAGAGGGAAAGGGAACTAGAGAGAGGGAGAGAGAGAAAGAGGGAGAGAGAAGAGAGAGAGGGAGAGGAAGAGAGAGAGAGAGAGAGGAAGAGAGAAAGGGAGACAGAGAGAAAGGGAGAAAGAGGGAGAGAAAGAGGGAGAAAGAGACAGGGAGAGAGAAAGGGAGAGAGGGAAAGAGAAAGGGAGAGACAGAGAAAGAAAGGAGAGAGAGAAAGAGGAAGAGAGATTAAATTAGTAACATGGTTGTTTAGTGAATCTGGTTTCCCCACTAACTTTGCTTGTCACAAGGTTGCAAAAGGTGATCACATGACCCTGGAATAATTTTATGGTTGGGGGTCACCACAACATGAGGTCATGGCATTAGGAAGGTTGAGAACCACTGCTCTAGTGAGAGGTTTGATCAAGAAAAAAATGCATCATCTTGGAGAAAATCTTTCAGGGAGCTGTACCAATCTGGGCTGGGCAATTGGGTAAAACTGAAGTGGAAGTTAAAATGATAAAAATTGGGATGACTTTTTCAATATCATTCCTAAGTGCCCTATCCTCCCAACACCTATTTTTGTATCCTCTGTCTACTCTACTGTTCAATTAATACAAATGTTGGAAGCTCAGGCTTCAGTCAAGTATAAACATGTTATTGATGAAATGGCATTTGTTGTGACTTTTCTATTAGTTGATCAAAAGACACCAGAATCAGGAGTAGATTGCTCTAATGCTTGTTTTACTTAAATTTCTAGAATAACTCCAGCAAGTCTGAATTATACATATACTGTAGATAGGCCAAGGCAATTGAGTAACATTACAGAAAAATGTAATAAATCAGTAACAGTGACACCATGCACATACAGTATTTCTCCTTGCTGAAGTTCAGACTTTGTTATATTTAAAATCTAGGTGCTTTGGTTGTTTTTTAAGTATGTGAACAGAATAAAATCTGTCACCATAAACCAGCATACTCCAACTGTTCAACAGACTAAGGAAGCAACCCCATGTTGTCTATCTACTTCAGGGCTAGGTGGCATTGATAGACATGATGAAAGTTTGAACAGCTCATTGAAAACTGTTCAGTTTGCTGATCTGTTCCCAGCCACCAAACTATAAGTTATGTCTTCATCATTACTATCCAAGATATCCAACATGTAGTTCCTCCAACACTTAAGCTCTCAATTGAGGTATTATTACTATTTACAACCTCCACATTATGCAACAGCTGTTAAGTCAAAATTCATCATGGAAATGTTAAAACTCCATGGATTGAGATTATGTTTGCATTCCAGCCAGTTTGTGTTGCCATGTAGATCTGAAATAGTGTTGGATCACCCCTGGTTGCTGCTTGAATCATTTTGAAGGAAAACTTTTTATCTCTATCAGAGAAAGCATGTCAAAGATTCGCCATCTGATGTAGATTATTCAGACTGTTTACCTTGTATGATTCATGAGATAAATTTCTGTGTGATTATCTATTTAAATTCTATTTTATACCCTTAATGTTGCATTTCAGCAGCTACTATAAAGGAAATTCCTTTTTGTGGACTAAGCATTGACACTTGTGGTTGATGATGAGTAATGATATAAATCTTGGTTTAAACATTTTACCAAAGCTTAATACTATCCTCTTTATTTGTATGTACTTTTTTATGCAGCAAATGATGATGCAAAAACTACCATTCACTACTGTCTTTCATAATGTGTGATATAACTGTACCAATGACATATTGTGAAGCATTTCTAGCCAATTCCACTGGTAAGCAGGGGTTACAATATTTAATGTATAACTTTATGTCATTTACTTTTTGTGAAAACTTGTTTATATATGCACACTCCACTTGTAGTAAAATATTCAAGGCATAGAGCAGAGTTCCTCAACCTTTCCAGCTTTGTGGACTGGAGGGAGGGAGAGGGGATTGAGCCCCACGAGTAGTGTGTGTGTGTGTGCAAGCACTCGCACACTGCTTGCAAAAGTGGGGATGTATGCACACGGGTTCACCCACTTCTGCAGCTGGTGGGGGAGGAGATGGTTCTGCACGAGCGGCAGCAAGCACTCACACACACAGTTCTGTTTGCAGGAGCGGCAGCCATGCTCACCTGTGGCTCGTGCAAATGGAGCATGTGCACACACACTCGTCCATTGGTCACATGTGGGGATGCATGTGTGTGCACTCACCTACCAATTCTGCGGCCCGGTTCCAAGCAGCTCAGGGCCAGGTAGTGGGTTGTGGCCTGGGGGTTGGGGGCCCCTGGCGTAGAGCAAAGTGGCTAAATTTCACAAGAATTTGTTATAATAATTTTAAAACCTCAAAGTCTGTAACAATGATACAATCCTTTGCCTGCAGTTATGGAGATGGAAACACCTTGGAACTTTCTTCAGTCTCCATCTGCAAATAAGCGTCTGCTAGATCTTTTTTGCTGAAATGCAGCACACTTAGCAAAAGCACTCTAAATTCTAGACAAAAGGCATTGTTCACCTGTAACAGAGGATTAATGGAAACTTTAAAATCACTATAAGTCCTAATGGTTCTAAGTTTTTTAGCTACAACTTTTGAAAGACTTCTCTCAGCTTCTATCCAATCCAACGTTCACCTTTTCAGATATGATGAATGGATATGCTTCATGAAACTTTAATGTGTTGTAAACTCCTGAAAACTATTTTATCTTTGATTTTTGAGTGTGATAATAACATTTTTAATACAGGCATAGTATCACCCAATATTCTTCTCAGCATAATTTTAATGGTATCTATGGACTGAAGTAATATAAAGTTTGTTAATGGAACTCCAATCCTCAATCAATCAGATGCCCAGAGGCCTGGTATACCTGTTTTCACAATATAGATGCTAATATTTATTTGTTTGTTAGTTAATTAGTTAGCTGCCCATCTTGCTCTTTTACAGGGAAGAGGGTGTTGATTTATTCTTTATTGCACCTGAGGGCAGGACAAGATGCAACAAATGGAAGCTTGTTAGAGGGAGATTCAATATGAAAATAAGGAAATAAATAAATAAAAACAATTTATCAGTGGATCAGCATGCCTTCTGGAGTTGTGGGTGCTCCATTGCTGGGGGTTTTCAAAAAAAGATTGGACAACCATTTGTCTGGGATGGTATAAAGACTCTTGCCTTGGGCAGGGAGTCGGACTAGAAGACTTCCAAGATCCCTTCAGCTCTATCTTTTCTCCAATATAGGTTTTTAATTATATTTTTGTATATTCATAGATTTCCAGTCATCTATGTCACTATCAAACACATTAATCTTATCAATAAAGTGAGGCCTTCTGCTAGGTTCCCTCTTGTGTTTACACAGTTATCAGCCATTATCAGCCATTCAGTCCTGTCCTACCCTCAGCCACTCTATGGATCAGTACTCTCCATGCCCCTGTGTCTTGCACTGCCTCCTTCAGATTTGCCATGGTTATCCTGGTATCATCCTTTTAAATGTCAAGCCAACGGTTACCAGGATGGTTCCTTCTCCTTTTTCTGCTGATCACTCCCAGCATGACTGAAATGTTGAGTGAGTCAGCTCTCATGACATGACCAAAGTATGACAGTTTCTGTTTGGCGATCTTGGCTGAAGTGATATTTTTGGTGAGGTTTGGTTTAGGATTTGTTTGTTATTTTGGGATGTGTAATAGTCGCCTCCAGTACCACAGTTCAAAGGTGTCTACCCTTTTCCTATCTGACTTTTTCAGAGTCCAGGTTTTGCAGCCATAAGTAGTACTTGGAAAAATTGTTGTGTTAACTGATCTGCATTTGGTTGTGAAGCTGATGTCTTTACTCTTCTAGATATTATTCATGCCAGAAATTGCAATACTTCCAAGTGCTACATGCTTTCTGATCTTAGGGCTGCAGTCATCACTTTGGTTAATTTTAGAGTCCAGGAAGTTGAATTCCTTTACAGTTTCATTGTAGATCTACACTCTGACCTGTATGTTCTCTGCAGTTGTCATTGTTTTTGTTTTCTTGATGTTAAGGTGCAGTCCAAATTTTTTCACTTTCAACTTTGCCTCTCAGGATTAGCTACTCCAGATCTCCCTTGTTTTCCGCAAGCAATGTTGTATCATCTGCATATAGGTTATAGACAGTCCGACCACTGATTTTAACCCAACAGTAGATTCCTCCAAATGAGCATTTCTTATATTTCTGTGCACATGTTGAATAGTATAGGTGACAGGGTGCAATTCTGAACCATTTTGTGTCTCCATATTCTGTTCTTACAGTGGCTGCCTGATCAGAGTACAATGACTGACTGGATGTGGTGTGATGATATTTCCAGTTCTTTGAGGCAGTTCCAGAACTTATCATGGTCAACATAGTCGAAGGATTTTGTGTAGTCAATGAAGCATATGTACAGCTCCTTTTGATATTCCTTTGCTTTTTCCATCATCCAATTTAGATTGGCAATATGATCATGCATTCTTCTTCCTTTCAGAAATTCTGCTTGTACATGTGGCAGTTCTCTGTTGGCAGTTGGATTCAAACATTGCTGGATTATCTTCACATATGGTATCAAAGCTATAGTTTGGTGGTTGAAGCAGTCTTTTGTATCACCTTTCTTTGATACTGGGATAAATATTGACCATTTCCATTCTTTAGCCACTGACTAAACTTCCATGCACTTTGCCAAAGCGATGTCAGTGCCTTTGTTGGCAGCAGTCTCAGCAACTCTGCAGGAATTCCATCAACTCCTGGGGCTTGGCAATTAGGCAGCTGATTGAGTGCCCACACTACTTCCTTCTCCAGAATATCTGGTTCCATTTCTGGTAGGTCAGCTTTTCCTCTTATGGCTTGTCCTTGTTTTTTGCTTGTGTAAAGTTGTTCTGCATATTCCCACCATCTTTCTCTGAGTGCTTGTTGGACATCCAATTCCTGCCCATCACGTCCTCTGACCATAGCCTTTCTTGCCATGAAGGGTTTCTGGCCTTCCTTACATAAGGTCTCTTGTATGACCTCTCATGGCTGCTTCCTTTACATTGCTTAGTGCACTACTTTTCTTTATCTTTTCTTGTCTCTATCTAGAACTTTGCATTTAGTTTTCACATTTGTTCCCTGTTACCAATGGCTTTTGTTTTCCTTCTCTCTTCTGCAGTCTCTATTGTAGTTTCTGATATCCATCTGGCCAATTTTGTTGACTTCTTGTATATAATATTTTCTTGGCCTACTTCAATGATGGTTGTTTTTATTTCCTCCCATAGCTCATCTGGTTGTCTTTCTGTGATGTTGAGCAGTTCAAATCATTTCTCGACTTCAACTGCATATGCCAGGGGAATATTTTTGACATCAAATTTCTGAATCATGAGTGGTCATTTGATACTGCAGCACTTGAACTTTATATTCACAGATAACAGTTCATGGTCTGACCCACAATGTGCATCAGGGAACATTTTCATGGCAAGGATGGAACTTTACACAGTCAACTAGTAAATTCTTCTTTTGCTTGCTTGTTTTTACTGTAGCTTGAGAAGCCTCTCCCTAGTCCTAATTTATCATTGCTTCTCTACACAATAGATTATTGTTCTGCTTGATTTACTGAAACTTCTAGAAGAACTAACACCATTGACTCTGTAAGAATTACAACATATATGATCTGGCCAAGGTAACTGAGTAGCAATACATAATCACAATCATACTTAATCATCCAATAACAATAATAACCCAGTACACTACAACATTCACTTGTGACGAAATTAACATGATGAAAGGAAAATAACTGTGCCTTGTACACCTACAGAATGCATAGAACTACAATAGAGCTACATGAATGAAGCTAAGCACCTCTGTCTGAAACATCTAAGAAGTTCATGAAAGTTGAATTTAGAAGAGAAAGAGGCACCTGATATCCCACCGTTAACATCTGATGGATAATGAAAAAGGTAAGGTAATTTCAAAAGGACATCTATTTTTGTTTATTGATTAATCAATGTCTTTCAAATGTGAAAATCACAGCACATTAGATACATGGGTGTGTCAGGCTGAAGAGTTTATATGAAGACAAGATAGTAATTGTTAAAATAAGATGTATAGCAACTAAAGTGGGAAAAAGTGCCCCAATAACTCATTTGCTGGACATATCATAAGAAAGGCTAAATTAGGCAAAATAGAAATAGAAGTTTAAAAAATGGAATAAAGATCAGCAACATCAAATAAGTGATTTCACTTTAATGACTAGAAATGATGAAGATTTTACAAATTTATTTTAAGCCACAATAAAAGAATGCAAAAGCAATCTGCTGCTTAGCATTTAAAAACTCAACATCAACAGGCAATGCCAATCTAGTGAAAATAGATGAAGAAAGTGATTATAGTAAGATAAAATTTAGCTTCCTAGGTTCACACATTCACAGGCAGCCTTAAAATAAAGAAACATCTGCTTGGATAAATCTAAACAACATACAGAGAGGTATCCCACTGACAACAGAAGTATATATTGTCTAGGTCATGGTTTCCTAGTTCTAGCCATATGGATATGGAAGCTGGACCATCAGAAAAGCTAAAGGAAAATGGAGGTCCTTGAATTAAATGTTGAGAATAACTTGGACTATAAGGACAACAAATCATTCTATATAAGATAAAGTAAAATCAGACTACTCACTGGAAGCACTAATAAAGCTTCAATATTTGGATATATAATAAGAAGAAAATCCTGATCAAAGGAAAATCAAAGACAATTAAAAAAAGAGGCCAACAGAAGAGCAGGTGCAAAGATACTATCACAGATGACATGATCACGAGCTCACATGAACTCAAAAAACCAGTTACTGACAGACAGTATAAATGGTAAACAATCAGAAATGGCTGAACAATAACAGAAACAAGAGGAGGAGGCTCTTTAATTGTTGCTGAATAACAGTCTTTGTCCCTCACCATTTACAGACAAGTTGGAATGCAATAATATGTGAAGTACAACATTATTTCTTTACCACATGCAAGTGAACAAATCTGCAGTTAGAGTTTCTCAGGGCACACATACTAAACTACATCAGCTTCCTACAGATCATAAACTATCCCAGAAAATTAATAGAAAAATGAGCAATAAACATATCACTATATAGTGTGAGCTTTACATTGTTATTTTAAGATACGGTCAGTATTACTCAATCAAGTATCAATACAATCTGTAGTCAGATAAATAATTAGAAACAGGAACAGTCAAATCATTTTGAGACTATGCTCATCTGACAGTAAAACCCCACAAAGTATAAACAGGCTGTTTTTCTAAGTAGACACACATTGCATGGGCTGAAAACCTACAATTCTAAGCAATCAATTGGCCTTATTTCCAAATAAACATATATCTACCATGTAATTAGGATATTGAGTGTGACTGCCAGAGCCTTCTTTCTCTGTTGAGGATAAGTGCTGTGAATATACATATGGGTTGTGTTAGTCATGCAGAAGCTGTTAAAAATGTTTCAGAGATAAATCTCAGGGATTATACATGGTCATTCAGTTATGAATATTCCTCAAAGGTCTCTGAAATGGCAGAACTTTAGAGCCTCTGCTAATCCTTTACAGATCTGACAAGTGTGGAACTGTGAAGGGCACGATGGCATATTATTAAGATCCACATTGCAGCATAAGCAGTATTAGTTATGCTGTAGCCTGCTGGATTATTATAATATCTTGTACATGTTATTGAGAGGGGGAGGAAAATTTGAAGGTTCAGAGGATTGAAGCCATCTCAGTCAGGCTTATCTCTGAGTATGTGTATTTTAGAATCAGGCTAAACATGCAACTATTTATAGTTTTCCACTGCTATCTAGAAGTCATAATTGTATGGACCTGCAATATATTTACCTAGTTATCTTGCACCCTCATCATGTGTGTCTCCTTCAAAGTAAAGCCACCTATGCTCTGAATGATTACTTCCAGTAAACGTTCAAAGAACTGCAGCTTTAGAAATAAATTACCTCTACTTTGATGTCCCCTTTATAGATCCTGACCTTGTAGTGAGGAAGGAACTTCCACATCCTAATGACATTATGAGCTGTACCACTGGGAGTGTACGCTTTCAAAAGAATTCATGACCAGTCACAGACAAGAGATCAGACTGAACACAGTCTACTAGAAGTGCCAATCTACTTCAGAAGTCTATCACCAAATCCATTCGCAATCAGGACCATGACATGATACTGAAAAATAAATCACAATCACCATCATCCCAGATTGGAAGATAATTAACCAGATGTTGGGGAAGAGCAGAAGGCAAGTAGAAATAGCACCAAGATTTATGTTGTGGCTCGATTAAAACACAAAATCCAGCTGGTTATAATGCCCATAGGAAAAGAGAAGTTAGGAGCTGTAAAGACATTTTTGCCATAAATATCAGAAGAGAATCAAATCTTCTCTTGCAGAGAAGAAAATCATAGAAGTGAAATAGCATAATTTTTAGCAAAAGAGTATCAAAATCTAAAAATGATAACACAATTTCAATTTGAATCCAAGTCAAGTCACTCAGTCATACAGTATGGTGTTCCAAGTCTATATTCCAACCAGAAATGCAGAGAAAGCAGAAGTTGAATAGTGCTATGGTAAATTGCAGCACCTTGTGATACAACCTAAAGACATCATGCTAATTATATGAGAAGGTATGCTCACGTTGGAAAGAAGTTAGCATCTAGAATAGAGTAGTGGGAAAGTTTATTCCCTATGTACAAAAAAAAGCAGAAGACTGAGAAATATTGTTCAACAAACTTATGTGTGGACATAAGAGGAGGGAAGGGGGAAGGACTGGTGACCTCCACTTATGGCAGAATTCCATCTGATATTCAAAACAAATGTGATATTTGCATCTGTTTTATAATTATTGAGTTCAGAAATTACACTAAACCTGAGGTAACATAATGTGGCATTTTTGAATGTTCTATCCTTGATGTCAACCAAACCCTGTCTTGCCCTATTTTAATGCATAATACCATAATAATGATGGAAGCTGGTGAAGTTCAGCCCCAATGGCATTTTGCAGCATAACATTGTAAGAATGTTTCCAGCTGCAGTCCACTAGTGCACCTGTCTTTATGCATCAGTCCCTCAGCTTCCCAAAGGGTTTCTGTGCTTAAAATTCTTCTTCGATACAGTAGAAGCAGCCACTTCCTAAGACGTTTCTTCTTCGAAAACAAGGATTTATGTTTAGCTGACACACTGAGCCACCAACTACTAATCGCATTCGTAGCAAGGGAACTGAATGAAAGCAGAATTCAGTGTATTCTGCGAATCGAGAAAAATTGGGCCGCCTAAGCATGGTCCTGAGCCCTCTTCATCTCGGTACTTGCAAGCTCACGTCCTTAATGAGACCTACAAAACTAGCACCACCAATCAGAATTTAGAAGCGACAGGATTGCGCTCCACCGCCGCGCAATCTGTTGCTCAGATATTGCGGCGCGCGGCAAACTGTCGCTACCCGTGGCTGACTCGAGCTCGCGTTCGCTGACTCAGCAGTCGGAACGAAATCGCCGCCTCGGATATGGCGCTCCACCCGAAGCAAAGCGAGGCGAGGCCGCTAAGTAGAGATGCCTTTCGTTTCCATGGCTGCACATGTATACGCTCAGCAAACCGCGCGAGGACTCAAGGAAGACCGGATTTTCCCAAGACACGGGGCGGGTTTTGGAGATGTGGCAGCGGAAGGCGGAGGTAGGAGGCACTATGGCAGGGGGTTGGGCTGGATTCTCGGAGCAGGAGCTTCGGCGGCTTCAGGGGCATCGCAAAGGTAACCCCAGCGAGGAAAGATGTTAGTAGCGGCGCTAGTGGAAACGAGGAGCAGCCTGGGCTGCTGGAATTGGCGGAGAACTAACCGGCTGGGATTCCAGGATTTCAAAGCAGCTCATCGGTTCCTCTCTTCTGACGCCATCTCCCCGGGGTGGGGGTGAGATGCGCGAATCACATAGGCTCCGGTTGTCTGCTAGAATGGGAACGTGTGGTATGTAGAGAAAGCAAAGATGAACTAGAAGATCCCTGGACTTATTTGCCGCAGGGGAGCTAGCATTATTTGCAAAATTTCTGATTTAAGAAAAGGCTATTGTGCTAATGAATGTCAAAATAGATCGTTGGAAGATTCAGGCCAAACTGAAGAGTCGGTTTGGTTAAAAATGCTGGACTAGTAACCAAGAGACTAGTGCTCCTTTAGGCACACAACCTTATAAGTTGTGGAGAAAATAGAAGAGTGCTTGCTGTTTATGTTGCTTTGAGTTACTCAGAATAAAGGTGGTATATACATCTAATAAATGCCACAAAATAGGGAGAACTATTCTCTTGCGTAGTTTGTAAAACTTTATACAAGGCAACAGGTACTTTAGATATTAACTTTCCCCTACAGATCTTCAAAATTCTCGGGGGGGGGATTTATGGGTGAGAAAGAGCTTCAAAGAAAGTGCCTTGGAAAAAGAGTAGAACTGGGTTCCTTGGCAACTATTTACCCAAGATCTAAATAATCTCTCAGACCAAAGCCAATTTAAGAAACTAGAGTTTGAGAGTCTCTGGGACCTTGCAGACTTTTCCATCATCTGCCAATCTTAATCTCAGTTGAAGCAAAATTTTCCTAGAGAAAACAATAAAATAATATAATGAATTGTCTTTCCTAAAGTGAAGTAGTAAGGATGGAGAACTTGTTAGCCTCTACATGTTTTTTGACTCAAACTTACATCAGCCTGAACTTGTGTGGCTAATGATCATGGCAAAATACTGGTATTGTTATTTGGACAGAGGTGGGGAGTGAAGATGCAAAGGATCTATCCCTAATTCATGTTCTTTATTTACACTAATTTAAAAAGAAAAACTGTTGCCATGATGCTGTTCCAAAAACACTTGATTCCAAAATTAGTGCTGGTCTCTATGTAAATCTCAGTTTTTTAAAATAAAAATGCAAAAGTTCTGCTATTTGTATAGAAATACTCTCTTCTCATAGATATATGAAAGTGTGGCAACAAAGAACTGATGGGTTTAAAGAAAGTTGACCATATATTGCAAATTAGGCCCATGTACTACTTGTAATATTAGCAGGAGCTGCAGACATGTATTTCTTAGTAGTTTGTGTTAATAGTTTGTTTTTATCTTTTATATCAGTTAATGTCATGCCAACTTAAAGTATTTTAAATAGTTTTTATGAGGGCTGAACTCAGGACATGTTTTTCTTTTATTCGCTTCCTTGGGAGAAGTGATATTTTTCAACTGTGTAAAACCAACATCTACCTATTTGTGCTATTTAGATCCACAAGGGCCTTCAGTAAACAAAAACCACCAATGTCTGCAGCAGAAAAAGGCACCTCAGAAGATAGAAGAAACATTGGAATTGTCAGATGGAGCAGCATTGTTGCCTCTGGAGAAGACTGAGCAACAGGAAGCCAGAAATCAACAAATGGAAGTTGAACAGTCTTGTAATAATGGTCCAGCTGCAGCAACAAGTCATCAGCTTGTGAAAAAGAAAATGGAATTGTTAGTAAGTCTGTGATAAAGTTGCAAGAATTTTATAATCCCTGATAAGTTAATTGGAGATTTGTATAGTAAACTGACATGCACACATTTTTCAATGGTTTTAGGGCAGCGGTTCTCAACCTTTTTCAGGCCGAGACCCCACCTACGCCGCCCATGCACGGCGCGACCCCGACCTGCGCCGCACATGTGTGGTGCGACGGCCCAAACCGCGCATGCACGGCGCATGCACAACGGGTCGAACCGCGCATGCGCGCGCACGCACGACGGGCCGAACCGCACATGCGCGGCGTGCGCGCGATGGGCCGAATCGCGCATGCACGGCACGCGCGCGACGGCCGAGGGGAAATGGGGAAAAAATGGCGGACTGCGGTGGTTGGCGACCCCCGTGAAACGGTCGTTCGACCCCAAATGGGGTCGCGACCCACAGGTTGAGAACCGCTGTTTTAGGGTATTAAGTAACAAGAACTTTCTAAACTTTCTCTTTTTGTTTTGGTATGTTTTGTCTACAGTATAAAACTTGATCAATGGTATGTTTTCTGTAATGTCAGGCCACCTGCCTCTGTAGAATCACCATTAACTAGTAGATACTTTATCAATTAGGAATAATTGTTCTGTGATGTCACGCTGAAGCCGCGCCTACCCCATTGCCGGCAATAGGGAAAAAGTCGCAATACGTTGCACGACATCACATGACGTCACAAGTTTTACATACCTGCAGTATATGATCCTTCCTGAGATTTTAGTTTAGCCCTCAAAGGCCCCTTCTCATTTGCAGAGTGGGCATACCTATAGAAGTCAAAATCATATTCAGAAGTATGAAGTTGTGTGCTACTTCTATTTAAGATCTATTTACTTACGGGACCGTCTGCTGCCCCATGAATCCCAGCGGCCGGTTAGGGCCCACAGAGTCGGCCTTCTCCAGGTCCCGTCAGCCAGACAGTGTCACCTGGCGGGGCCTAGGGGAAGAGCCTTCTCTGTTGCGGCCCCGGCCCTCTGGAACCAACTTCCCCCGGAGATCCGTGTCGCCCCCACCCTCTCCGCCTTTCGTAAATTACTTAAAACACACCTCTGCCGGCAGGCCTGGGGTAGTTAACATCTTGCCCCAAGCCAGTGTATGTCTGTGTGTATGTTGAATGATTGTTTTTTTTTTTAATTAAGGGGTTTTATATACATGTATTTTTATATGTTGATTTCTACTATGTTGTGAGCCGCCCTGAGTTCTCCGGAATAGGGTGGCATAGAAGTCAAATAAATAATAATAATAATAATAATTAATAATAATAATAAATAATAATAAGATCACTCTGTGGGCCCTAATATGTATACCTTTATGGATTCTTCCTTTTCAATCTTATAGGCCACACTTCTCCTTTCTCACATCCATACATTATATCCATACATTAAGATATATATAAGATCATGTATCCTACTTGAGGAATTCAGGAATCCTTGGACAGGATAACTGAAATCTGAAATATGTCTAAAAGATCTGACTTTTGAATCCAGGCTTAGCATTGGAAAAGTCTCTTGGGATTTTTCAAATTTGGAAAAAATGTTAGATACATAGTAAGTTATTTATTACAAAGGCTATTCTGCCCAGAGTTTCTTGTGAGATGGGTGGCCATATAAATTTGATAAATAAGAGACAAAAAAGGAACAGAATTTTTTATTGTGTCAGAACCCATATTCTAAAGGGCCTTTTCCTTTCCTTTTCTTTCTAAACCCGAACCGCATTCTCTTCTCTCCCTGGGTTTTGCCATACTCCTGGAGGGGAGGGGGGAAACGCTTGAGGGTTATTGCCTTGTTTTCCTCTATCCTCCTGACATTAGACAGGATCTGCAGTAATAGTCAGCCCGAAAGGAAAGGCCTTACCAGGGGACTTCGCAAGACTATGTGAGACAACGGAGCAGGGAAAGAAGAATCCACCGCAAAAGGGGAACCCCCCTGCCGGCCGGAGTAGAGGTACACAGCCACAACCCTCGGTGGTCGATAGATGTCAGGAAGAAGGACGACTGGGAGAAAAAGGCAAAGAAGGTGATACTTCAATGAGGCAGCCACCAGCCAGGTTGGAAGGAGGAGATGGAAAGGTTCCTCCACCTCAGCGAGGATGAGGAAGACTGCCTGGGGCATTCGAGCTGGTTGCTGGAGCAGGCGATCGGCGTGATGAAGATAGCCCTAGACTCCCTGACTTCCGGTTCCGGTATGCGGCGATGTTGGTCATGTCTAGAGACTCGTCTCCACACCGGCCGGTTTTTTTTCGCCAGTAGACTCCTTAGTGGGTCGAAAGTCGCCCTGGAGGGGCGACCACTGAGGAGGAGGCTTGCTGGTGACTGCAGGAGGGCGGCAGCTTCTCTCGTGGTTCCAGCTATCTCCTTAGGGCTGACGGAGCAAAGATCATCCTGCAAGATGGCCGATTACCCTGCTGCACCAGCCAAAAGTCACAACTACATCTAAAAGTAATAGACACGGATGATCCGGGTGAGACTCCTTCTGCTCCTCTCTTCACCCTATTACAGTGATGGCAAACCTTTTAGAGTGCCCAAACTGCAACCCAAAACCCACTTTGCATCATCGGGTGCCTGGTGGGTGTAGCCCATTGGGTGGATGTGGCCCATTGGGTGGGCATGGCTGCGGTGGTAACAGCAGAGTGGGTGGGACTAAAAAGTTCAATCAATAAATTCTAACTTTGCAAGATCTTTTTTTTTCCTGCGAGAAGTTGAAATTGACTGATTGATTGAACCGTTTTTTTTGTACACGGCGGCGGAGGCCTAAAGCGAAAAGGTTTTATAAAACCCAGATGAAGGCCTAGGACTGGGGCGACGGCGCGCATACCGACAGAGAGGGCTCTGAGTGCTGCCTCTGGCACCCGTGCCATAGGTTCGCCACCACTGCCCTATTCTGGTTTTTTTTTTGCCTGTAAAAGCTTTGTTGGAATTATTTCCCTGTCTTGAAAAAGCAGCTTTTGTATGCGTGGGAAGAAAGGTGCTGAACAAAAGGACAGAACAAAAATTGTTAAAGACTACACCTTATTCTCATTTACTTTGGGGTACAGAAAAAACTCTTCTAAGAGCTGTACTATTATTTTACACTGGAAGATTATTTCTTTTTCCACCTTTTCAAAGATAGAAAAAAGGAAAAAATGGTGTCTGGAAAAGATTTTTTAATCTACTGAGGACATCTAGTGGAGAAAAGTTAACATTGTAACTGCTGATTATTGTTTAGAGATGAGATGGACTTGACCTTCAAACTACTTTTTTTTAAACAAAATTTTATTAAGTTTATATAGATGAGGAAAAATAGAAACAATACAGGTATGGTAAAGGGAGGGGATGGGACGAAAGGGGAAGGGGAAGGGAATAAAGGGTTTAGGGTAAAATAAGGATAGGTACAATCATGTATTTCAACAAACAAGCTACCATCCGGATCATAATAATGAGTAAATATATTCAACCATTTTTACGAAGCTTAGACTATAACATATTAAGGACAATTAGTAAACAAATATGTTAATCTATTAAGTAAACACTACTAACAAAATCTCAAAAAATCCTAATTAAAAATAACAAATGAAAATCAATAAGTCAGGAAAAATAATCATATCATCAAAATGTTAGTTAGAACTCGGTTAAAAATCAGTCATCTATTCTAAAATATTAAATCCTTCAAGTTCTAACCTGTCTCTAACCATTGATAAAAATTTTCCCAAGTTCTAAAATAAATTGAATCATCTTTTTCTTTCATTTTTAATGTTAGTCTATCCATTTATGCACACTCTAAAATTTTAGTAATTATAATCTGGTCAGATGGTAAGTTCTCATTTTTCCAAAATTGGGCAAATACTATCCTTGCACTGTTAAAACATGCAATATCAAATAGTCATTCTCTTTACATAATTAGGTCTTAATATTCCTAACAAAAACAATTCCGGTTTAAATTCTATGTGTAGTTTCATCATCTTTTCCAACTATCTATGGATTTTAGACCAATATTTCTTAGCAATAGGGCATAACTACCAGTCATGGTAGTAAGTGCCTGGCTGTTGCTTACATTTCCAGCAAATATCCGAAACATTTTTAAACATTTTCGCTAAGTGAACTGGTGTCATATGCCATCTATAAAACATCTTATATAAATTTTCTTTATATGCTACCGCTTTTGTAAGCTTAATATTTTATCCCAAAGTTTTTGCCAGTCTTCCAAATCTATAGAATGTCCAAAGTTCTTTGCCCATACTATTATTGTTTCTTTCATTTGTTCTTCTTCCATCTTCCAGTTTAAAATAAATTTATAGAGTTTTCTAATCAAATTCTCATCTATTTTTAACAAAATTTTATCTAATGGGGTCTGTTCTTTGTAAAAACGTGTCGATTTTATCTTTTTTGTATGTTGTTTGAATTTGCAAATAGGACCACCATGTCAAGTCAGTACCTTGTAGTTGTAAAGTTTGCCTGTCCTTAAGTTTTCCCTCTGTCAAAAATGTCTTTATAACTAACCAGTTTGTCATGGTTGATCAGATTTGGATAAGAAAATGCTTCCATTGTTGAAAGCCACTCAGGTGTTTTCATATATATTTTATGTTTAATTTTCTCCTATTCTGAGAGTAGTATGTTTCTTATCGCATGATTTTGAAAGTACTTATGTGCTTTAGATTTCTCGTACCATATAAAAACATGCCAACCTAACTGAAGGTCGTGTTCCTCTAAATAAAGCAATCTTTAATTTCTCAATACAGTCCATTCTTTAAGCCAAAGCAAAATAGCTGCTTGATAGTAAAGTCTCCAATCTGGATGTCCAAAGCCCCCTCTATCCTTAGATTCTTGTAACAATTTACATTTGATTCTCGCTTTCTTTTTTTGCCATATAAATCTTAAAATCATTGCATTTAAATCATCAAAAAAATTCTTAGCAAGTTTAATGGGGATTGTTTGAAATAGGAAAATTAGCTTTGGTAAAATGTTCATCTTAACCATTGCTATTCTTCCTAGAAGTGATAATTGAAGATTTTCCCATCTTTCCAAGTATATTTTTATTTGTTTCATTAATCTCTCATAATTATCTTCTTTTAGTGTAGTATATTTCGCAGTTAAATAAGTACCCCAAAATTTGACTTTCTTAACTATTTGAAGGTTTGTCATTTTAGTGAGTTGAATTTTCTGTTTGTCTGTTAAATTTTTTGTCATTACTTTAGTCTTTTCCCTGTTTATTTTCAGACCAGCCACTTCTCCAAATTTCTCAATTTTCTGCAAGAGTTTATCAGCTGTTTGCAATGGCTCCTCTAAAATGAAGACCAAGTCATCCGCAAAAGCCTGTAGTTTATATTTCTGGTCTTTAATCTCCAGACCTTTAATTTCTGTATCTTGTCTGATATTTCTTGCCAGAACCTCTAATGTAAGAATAAAGAACAGAGGAAACAACTGGCATCCCTGTCTAGTCCTTTTTAAATCTCAAATCCATCTGTATAATCTCCATTTAAAAGTATTCTTGCTGTTTGTTTCTTATAAATTGCTTGAATTGCTTTGTTAAAATTTTCACCAAAGTCCATTTCTTGAAGTTGTTGAAACATAAATTGCCAATTTAAGTTATCAAAGGCTTTTTGTGCATCAAGGAATATCAGTGCCATCTGGTTCCCTGGATGGATTTCGTAGTATTCCAAGATGTTTAAAATAATCCTCAAGTTGTTCTTTATCTGTCTTTTTGGTAGGAAACCATTTTGGTCTGGGTGAATAAATTCATTCAAAAAGTTTTTCATTCTTTCTTCCATTATTGCAGCAAAGATTTTGTAATCCGCATTTAATAGTGATATTGGTCTGTAATTTTTGATTAGTGTATGATCAGTATCTTCTTTAGGTATCAAAATGATATTAGCTTCAGTCCATGAGTCCAGTATTTTTGTCTGTGTAAAAATTTCATTACATAAGTCTTTCAATATTGGAGTTATAGTATCTTGTAACACTACATAGAATTCAGCAGGAAGACCATCAGGTCCTGGTGTTTTATCTTTCTTTTGTTTTTTTATTGCCTCTGTAATCTCCATCATTGAACCATTCTCATTTAACCTCTGACGCATATTCTCAGGAACCTTTGGGAGATTTGCTTCTTTTAAATAAGCCTGAATTGCATCTTTAGAAATCGTCTCCGCCTTATAAAGTGTCTCAAAATACTCCTTCGTAATTTTTTTCATTAAGTCGTTGTGACAATGTAGGTCACCGTCCGTGTCCCTTAGCTTACTTATTAATCTTTTTTCTCTTTCTTTTTTTAATCTATAGGCCAGCCATCTCCCAGGTTTATTGGCATTTTCAAAAAAATTCTGTTTGGACCTTTTAATCTGTTGTGCCATTGTATTTGTCTCAAGTAAGTTTAACTTATGTTTTAATAGTTCCATTTGTATTTTCAACTTTTTCTTTTAAGGGTCTAATTGTAATTCAGCTTCCAACATACTAAGTTGTTCTTTCAATCTATGTTGAGCAAGTTTCTTTTCCTTATTCTTTTTAGCAAGATAAGTTATGGCCAAACCTCTAAAATATGCTTTTGCCGTGTCCCATACAATTTGAATAGAGGTTTCTTCTTTTTTATTAACTTTAAAAAAGAATTCCATTTCTTTTGTTGCAAATTGTAAAAACTCCTTTTCTTTCAATATTGATTTATTCAAGGACCATCTCGGTCTTCTCTTAAGTCCTTTCCAAGTCATTTTCATTGAGTTATGGTCTGCCCAAATGTTAGATTCTATTTCAATTTCTTGTATCATGGTGTTTAAGTCCAAAGAAGTCCATATCATGTCAATTCTTGACCACGATTTATGTCTATTAGAATAAAAGGTGTATTGTGCTTTTTCTGGGTACATCTCTCTCCAAATGTCCTGTATACAAAGTTCATCTTTCATTCTTAGAAAGGATTTAGGTAGGATATTACTTCCTTTTTCCCCGTTTATAACTTTTATAGTCCCATACTGGATCAACAATTGCGTTAAAGTCTCCAAGTATACACAAGCTATGGTAATTTAAATCCACAAGTTTATCATATAATTGCTGAAAAAATTGATCTTGCTTCTCATTGGGAGCATATATCTCAACCATCAATATTTGTTTTTGATTCCATGTAATCTCAACCAACAATATTCTTCCCTCTTCATCAGCATAAATTTGTTTTGGATTCATCTTTTCTTTTATATATAGAGCTATCCTTCTTTTCTTTTGTGATGTCAAGGAAAAATAAAGTTTACCAAGTTTTAATTGTTCAAGTATTCTAGAATGTTGTAACTTGATGTGTGTCTCCTAGAGACAAATTATATCCATTTTTAGCTTTTGTAGTCTATGAAATATTTTACTCCTTTTTGATGGGGAATTAAGACCATTTATATTTATTGAAAGAATTCCAATTTCCTCCATAGTTTCAGTTGTGGCGAGATCTCAATTTTCTAGGAGAGCTTATCTGTCTCTGATCTTTAGGCCTCACATCTTCCTCTGAGTCTTTTTAGGCACTTTTTCCTCCATTTTTTTCGATGTTCCTGCAGTCGTTTCCTCTGGTTTCTTAGGTTCCGCCTCACCTCTCTCCAAGAAGTCTCTATGATTATTAAAGAAATCCTCTGCTTGTTGTGGGGTGTTCAATCTATATCTTTTTGTGTCCCAAAAAATTAATAGTCCTTCTGGGACCAACCATCTGAAGTTCACTCCTTTACTGATCAATTTCTTCGTTAAGAATTGGTATTCTCTTCGAGCTTCTCTAATTCTTCTTGGGATCTGTTTGAGAACTACCAAATCTTTATCTTTGTATTTCAGAGGTTGGTCCCTCACTAGTCTCAGGATCTCATCCCGTACTGCTCTTTTGCTGAATCTAACATGAACTTCCCTAGGCACTCTATTTCTTCTTGCATAATTTGAATTCACTCTATAGACTTGATCAACTTCTCTTTTGATTTGGTCCATTTCCATTCCAAGCAAGTCCGCCAATAATTCAGTCATCAATAGTAACAAGTTCTCATCACTCTCTTCTATCACATTTTGGAATCTTAGAAAATATGATACGCGTTCTAACTCCATCATTGCCATACTTCCTGCTCCGCGTTAGATTGCGCCAATCTCTGATTTTCATCTTGGAGAGCCTCTAATTTCTGGTCTAGTACTACTGACTTGTCTTCAATATTTTGCATTCGTTGTTGAGTATCTGACACTGCCTGTTGAAAGGATTCCATTTTTTGATCCGTCTCAAGCAAATCATTTTTCAAATCTTCAAGATCCTTTTTCATTTCTATTTTAGAGTCTTCAAAATCCTTTTTCATTTCCATTTTAGAATCCATAATTGCCTGGAGAATGGCTTGCGTATCCTTCTGCTGCGTGTCTGGCTGTAAAAAGGTTGTAATCGATTTTTGAAGCACTGGACTAACTGAGGTTGATGCAGGGGCAGAGAATCCCTTCCTCGCCCCTTTCACCAAATTTGAAACACTCATCTTGCTTATTGTATTTATTGTATTTATTTATAATCCAACATCAAGCCTGATGGCCCAATTAATTGTAATCCAAGAGTAGGGCCTAATGGCCAGTTGTATTCCACCAAAAAGCTCAAAGGAGAGGAGATAAAAAAAAAACCAGAATATATGTAATCCAAAACCTTCAGAAAAAAGATAAAAGTAAAAATAAAAATATCCAGGAATAATAATATCAAAAAGTAGGAAAAAATATAAAAAGAGATAGCAGATCCTTGGGCAAAAAAAAAAAGCAAATAGAAAAAGAAGAAAGATAAAAATATGTTTATATCCACACAACAAGGCTGACAAAAAAGAGTAACAAATAAAAAAGAAAAACAAAAAAAGAAGAAGAAAAAAAGAATATTTGATTTATAATCCAAATGTGAACATAAAAGACTTCTTCTATGGTTCCCTTATTTTAAAAAGAATAAAATCAATCCAAAAAGGGAATCAAACACCAAGCAAGGACCAAAAAATAATAAATAAGAGAGCAGTCTCTTAGTAATCTCCAAACGAGGTAGAAATGTCTGGGCAGTCAAGCCAAGTGTCTGGGCATTGAGCCAAACACCACAGCTGAATCAACACAGTGTAGCAAAAAAGATAGTGTAGCAAGAGAACAAAGGAAAAAAATTGCAAGAATAACCACCAGGGGACACTGTTTCTTCCCTCACCGTTTACTTAGGGAGAAAGTAAAAGAAAAAGAGAAAGTTCCAGCAGTGAATACAGAAAAATACTTCAAAAAAATTCTTTAAAAAGAGCAATTAAGGTGGCTTTCCCCAAATAGGATAGCAATAAATCTTTCTTCCCCTCTATGGTAAAACAAGCTGGTTCCTTCAATATAGCTTTAGTTCAAAAACTTTTCAAAAGTTTTTTAAACGCTGAAACCGCCACTTTTTGGGAGGGAGAAGCAAAAAACCCCCTCCTCCTCCCCTTGGCCTTCCAGCTTATCGTTAAAGGCAGGCAATTTTCTTAAGGGTCCACTTTGCATCAAAAACTGATATAATCTCACCCGGATCAGTTGCTTGTTTCCTTAAACAGCTGACTCCTGTTTCCAATGATCCGCTGAAGATGGCGGCAGACGCAAAGCTCTCTGCCTTTCTCTTGCCGATTCCAGAGGCTATTTTGAGTTCAGGGAGCTGAATTCCTCAAAGAATTCACCTCTCGGTGGCCACCCCTTCAGGATGGCATTCAGCCCTAATGGGCCCGCCAGCGACAGAAATTCGGACCCTGGGCACGGAGAGTTCGTGTCCCAGGGTCTAGGACCAACAACATCATCCGGAAACTCCACCTTCAAACTACTCTTGAAGAGAAAAGATAAGCTGATGCAGCTGTGGGAATTTTGGGGGTGGATATTGCTTAACTTTTATTAATTACAGCCTCCACTACAAGAAAAAAAAGGGATTCTCTTCAACTACTATTAAAATTGAGAAACCTTATTCACAATTAAACTTTAAACTTATATTGGAAAAGATTTATGAGGCTACTAAAGAAATATGTGCTACATTGAAAGAGATTACTACAGAATTAAGAGCCAGAAACTCTACTCCAAATCTTCAAATTGACTTTCAGACTACATCTGACCATTCTATAAACCAAAACATACTAGAAAAGGAATCAATTGAGATTAAAGAGGAATTTATTTTACCTTACAAGCATTTCATCTATATCTTCGAGGATCAGAAAAATCAAAGACTGAGATTTGAACCTCTAAAGCAGCGGTTCTCAACCTGTGGGTCGCAACCCCTTTGGGGGTCGAATGACCCTTTCACAGGGGTCGCCTAAGACCATCGGAAAACACATATTTCCGATGGTCTTAGGAACCGATTGGCGCGGCTCGAGCTCGATTTTTGAAAAGCATTCAAATCAAAGGCGGTGACATCGCGAAAGCAAAGGTGGTGGGGGGTGGGAGAGGAAGAGTCAGCGAGCCCCAGAAAGAAAGAGGCGGGGCCTCTCGAACCCTGACTTTTTTCCCCTCCCCTCCTTTGCAACTTGCAAAGGAAACGTATCCCCAGACTGAAGCCCGGGAAGGCTGGAGAGCTTTGCGCGGGGTCCCGATTCCCCTTTGCTCCACCACCAGCACTGCCGCCAGACCAGCCAGCTGCTGGGGAAAATTTCCTTTTTCCCTTCCCTCTCCCTTTTTTTTAGTGCAAAAAAAAAAGGCCCAGTCTCTTTTTTTTTCTTTTCTTTCCCTCTTCTCAGCTTTTTAAAAATAGCAGCCGGGGGATCTTCAAGCCAATAGTTGTTGCTGGGGCATTAAAAAAAAAAGTTCTTCCCAGGCAGGGAATCTTTCTGCGCTTTTTTTTTTGCTTTTCTGAGCCAGGGGAGGGGAGAGCTGATGGGGGTCCTAGGAAGAAGGGAAAGACCCACCAGAGAGATTCAGCTGCTTTTCTGTTCAAGCAGACAGCAAAGAAAAAGCCCCGGAGGATCGGCTGTCCGGGTTTTTCAATCCCTTATTAAATAGGCAAAGGCTTGGTCGTTTAATAGTTTGCTCAAACTTTTTAACCTCCCAGATTTATTACCTTCAAATATCAACGAATAAATGGCATATTAAAAAAAGAAGTAAATCATAGGAAGAGCCCGTTTAGGAATGCGAGAGAAATAATATTCAAGAGGAGAAGATCGAGTGAATTTGATGCCCCCTAACACAAGGTGGGGGAGAAAAGTTGGAGAGCAGCTTGTTTTATTTGCTCAAAATGCTTTTCAAAGGCTCCAAAGAAAGAAGGAAAAAAAAGAGATTTAGAAGGCTAGGACGGGTTTGCAGAAAGAAAATCTGATCACCTATATGCCATCGCCCTTAGTTACACATCTACAGGAAGCAGACAGAAGGTGCAGATCTGGTGGTTTTGATCGACAGTTCCTTGCATTGTTGGGCAGCTTTAATAGAATTTGGGGAGGGGGGTTGTCAAAAGAAGGCAGCATACCCAGACTTCTGCTTTCTCCTTTTTAAATTCAGATCCTGGTGCACGGAGGTGCAGTCCAGGCTCTCCCCACCTTACTTTTTCTGCAGAGAAAAACCAAGCCTACTTTTTTTTAGAAAATAATTTCTTTCCATCAGAAAGAGAATGTAAAATGAGAAAAAGATCTCACGAGTTTCAGGAAAAAAAAACCTTTGGAGAGGTCTGAGGGTTTAAGATTGGGAGGCTTTTGTTGAAATTCCCTCTCCACCCTCCCCCCCAGCCAAATCTATCCCACCTGGAGACCTATACCTAAGGCAGAATCTCGTTCTCCTTGACGATTCCCTAGTAAAAACTGTTTTTCACATTGGCCTCCGTCCGGGACAGGATCCTGCTGACTCTATTTGTGTTATTTGCTAAAGATATTGGCCATCGTTTTAGGCTTCGGTTTTTTTCTTTTGCAGGGAGGGGATTAGATGTCATGCAAAGCCAGCCCCCTCCCCTGCTTTAGTTTACTGCTGGATGCATTAAACCAGCGGTTCTCAACCTGTGGGTTGGCTTTTTACTCATACTGTCGCAAAATGTAGCAATGTAGTTTACTGTTGTTATATTAAGACTGTTACCCATGCTACACCATGCTTCAAGACAAAATTTCATTTATTTGTAATTAGAAATAAATATTTCACAATATATAATTACATATTGTTTTTGTGATTAATCACTATGCTTTAATTATGTTCAACTTGTAACAATGAAAATACATCCTGCATATCAGATATTTACATTACGATTCATAACAGTAGCAAAATTACAGTTATGAAGTAGTAACGAAAATAATTTTATGGTTGGGGGTCACCACAACATGAACTGTATTAAAGGGTCGCGGCATTAGGAAGGTTGAGAACCACTGCTCAAAAACAACGAGGCTTTAAGGATAAGAGAAATAGATGCCCAATGCAGAGGACAGGATGCTTTTTATTGTCTCAAATGACATTACAAGCAACAAAGAGAGACCTATTGGCTGAAAGGGAAGCTTTGTTATGGAAACCTGTCTGGCACAAAAAGAAGGCCAGAATAAGACTGAAAAGAGAAATTTAAAATTATATGTAATGGATCAAAGGCACTATAGAATTATGGATTGATTTAAGGATTAAGATTTAGAAGTAAGAGAAAAATGGGTGATTATTAGAATATATATATTAAATAGATTAAGAATGTATTTTTTGGAATAATAGGTTTATTTGTATGAAAACTATTATGTAATGGAATGAAGAAAATTGAAGAGATGTTCTAGATCTGGATTGACTTAATAATTAATCGAATGTTAATTTAGTAAGATGATGTTTTTGTTTGATAATATGGCTGTTATTAGGTATAATTAACTGGATGAAATTTGAACCTTGTCCAATGGACTGAAATGATTTAAGGTTTGATATTATCTTGTTATCTTAAAGAGATTGATTGATGGATGGATGGATTAGATATGTATGGGGTAGATTAATATTTTATTTTAATTAGGAGATATTAGTGGAAGAAGAAATAAACAAGACTTGTGATAAAATTAAGGAACTAGAATATACTTGGAAGGGATGCCTCAATTGATAATGTGTTTATTTAAAGTTAAATTTGATTATGGTAATTGTAAATTTATAAAGCTCCAACACAGGTTTAGGATTAATAGAAATTTAAATTAGAAATGGATTATCTTAAATATATTAAGCTATTTGAGGGAAATATTTGATGTATTGATTTGAGTTATTCATATATGGTTTTATTTCTGGATGTTTGATTACCCCAGCACCACGGTGTGTCTTGAGCACTTTGTTCTAAGAATTAAAAAACCAATAAAATTTGTTTTTAAAAAAAATAGCCCTAGACTCCCTGAAGGAGGAGAAATCTGAACCCTACACCAGAACCATCTGTTTGGATTGTGGAAAGAAGGACACCAAGGGTGAGTCCGAGGCCGAAGCCCCAGGGCCGTCCAGCGAGACCACTGAAGCCGCTGTGGTCGCCGTCGCTGCCCCTACCCCCTGGCAAGCAAATGCTGCACATTGAGAGGGGAAACGTCACAAACACAAGAAGAGGCAGCACTCCATTCAAAAATTTCTGCCGCTCGATGTGAAGTTCCGGGGTGAGCCACAACACCTAGGGTTTTTCCTAACTCGGGTTTTAAACTATATGGAAGAGTATGATCGAGACAACCCCACTGATAGTGCCAGAATCCCACCCTAGATGACATCACAGCAGACTGGGTCGTGGATCTCTACAATGCAGACGCATCGGAGCTGTTGAACTTCAGTCAGTTCATGTTGTCCCTCAGGCGCAGGTTCAAAGACCCATTGGCAGACAGAAAAGCCCACGAAAGAATAAAAACAGTGAAGCAGGGGAGATGACTGGTAGCCAAATATACCCAGGAGTTTCGAACCCTGGCTAGCAAGCTGAACTGGCCCGAAGACATCTTGCTCAGCCATTTTAAAAATGGTCCGAATTACGATCTCTACGATGCCTGCCTTCTCCGAGGAGATCCCCACCAGCTACAAGATTGGTACATCCTGGCCGAGGAAGCCGAGATCGACCTGCCAAAAGACAGCGCAGAGGGAGACCATGGGGAAAATTGCCATCGGACCCATCCCGTAAAACCACGAAGCAGCAGCCAACCACCAAGAGGACCAATGGCTGTTTCAAGTGCGGAAAAGAGGGGCATCATGTAGCAGAATGCCATTCACGCACCCCAACTGAGAAGGTAGACCGGACCCCGGCTGGGAAGTCTGGGAAATCACCCGCAAAGCCAAAGGAGCCAGCCATGAAAGGCATGGAGACCGTTGAGTTCCCTGCGACCGCCCAGCGAGGAAAGGGAACTCCGGCCTACATAGCAGGGGCATCCAATTCATCTGATGACAACTCCGAAGATGAACCCCTAGTAAGTGGACCCATCGTGCCCCTCTCCAGGACAGTAACCATACTAGCCCCCACTATGCCTGAAGCTGCAGAAGTCAGGGCATTAATTGACTCGGTGTACCCATTGCCTTATCAACCCAACCTTAGTGGGGAATCTAGGCATACCGGTGAGGAGCCTGAAGAAATCGATTTCTTTCGGTCAACTAGATGTGTCTATAGCAGGGGGGATGCCGGCTACCTTAGCAACGTTGCCACTTCAACTCACCCTGGGGGATCACATAGAGACTATAACATTCATAGTGACCCCAGGCATTGAGTGCCCCATAGTCCTAAGCATGGCGTGGCTGGCCAAATGGAATCCACGGGTGGATTGGCGGCCAGCAGAGCTTAGGTTCCCAAAAGGGGAATTAACCAGAATACCAATGCCAAACCCCTCCCGGGAAGCCCCGGCAGAGAAAGCGGCGGTTGGGGATGAAAAGGAACTTCCTGAAATACCTGAGGAATACAGGGACCTAGTGGAGGTGTTCAGCGAGGAGAGGTCCGATGAATTACCACCACATTGACCTACGGACTGTGCCATAGAGATCCGACCAGGGGCGAAGCTCCCAAAACCCAGATTATATTCTATGAGTCCCCAAGAATTGGAGGAAATGCAGATGTTCATAGATAAAAACCTAGAATGGGGGTTCATCCAGCCAGCCAAACCAAAAATGGCTGCCCCTGTATTGTTCAGAGAAAAGAAAGATGTGTCGCTTTGTCTATGCGTGGACTATAGGGCTCTGAACGCTATAAGTGAAAGCAACCTATACCCACTACCCCTCATGAAAGATATGCTATCCCATCTGTCAAAAGTGAAGATCTTTACTAAATTAGACCTTAGGGAGATGTACTACCGAATCCAGATCAAGGAAGGAGATGAATGGAAAACTGCATTTAATTGTCCACTACGGTGTTACCAATTCCGGGTTCTCCCATTCGGACTGCAAGGGGCTCCAGCTGTCTTTATGCAGCTAATAAATGATGTACTCAGGGAGCACCTGTACAAGAGCATTCTAGTTTACCTGGACAATAGGTAAAATAGGCGATTATCAACGCTTCGCTGAGTGAGGGTGTCTTCCCCGCCGCCTTGAAAGAGGCGGTGGTGCGACCCCTCCTCAAGAAGCCCGCCCTAGACCCAGCTGTTTTATCTAACTATCGTCCTGTCTCCAACCTTTGCTTTGTTGCGAAGGCTGTTGAGAGTGTGGTTGCTCGACAGTTCCCTCAGCACCTGGAGGAATCGTATCTGGACCCGCTCCAGTCGGGCTTCAGGCCAGGCTACAGCACGGAAACAGCTTTGGTCGCATTGGTGGATGATCTCTGGCGGGCCCGGGACAGGGGTTGCTCCTCTGTCCTGGTGCTATTGGACCTCTCAGCGGCTTTTGATACCATCAACCATGGTATCATGCTGCGCCGGTTGGAGGGGTTAGGTATAGGGGGCACCGTGCTTCGGTGGTTCTCCTCCTTCCTCTCTGGCCAGACGCAGTTTGTGTTGACGGGGTCAGAGGTCGACCCCGAGGCCCCTTGATTGTGGGGTACCTCAGGGGTCGGTCCTCTCACCCTTGTTGTTCAACATTTATGTGAAGCCGCTGGGTGAGATCATCCGAGGCTGTCCCCTTCCTAGATAGGGACACGCTACGCACGGTCACACATGCCTTCGTCACTTCCAGACTGGACTATTGTAATGCTCTCTACATGGGGCTCCCCTTGAAGTGCACACGGAGGCTTCAACTGGCACAGAATGCGGCCGTGCGGGTGGTAGTGGGGGCACCCTGGCGGGTACAAATGGCCCCCATCCTGCGCGAGCTGCACTGGTTGCCGGTGGCTTTCTGGGTGCGCTTCAAGGTATTGGTTACCACCTTTAAAGCACTCCATGGCATAGGACCCAGTTATTTACAAGACCGCCTTCTGCCAGTAAATACCTCCCATCAACCAGTTCGCTCCCACAGAGAGGGCCTCCTCAGGGTGCCATCGGCTAAGCAGTGTCGGCTGGTGGCGCCCAGGGGGAGAGCCTTTTCTGTGGGGGCACCGACGATGTGGAACGAGCTCCCCCCAAGAACTCTGGACGTGTCATGATCTCCGCACCTTCAGAAGAGAATTGAAGATTCATCTCTTCAATCAAGCCGGCCTGGCCTAGATCTCCTCGGGTTTTAAATTTTTAAACAAGGCTGTTCGGGTTTTAGAATTGGGTTTTTAACAGGTTTTAGTAACAGCCTTGTAGTAATTTAATTTAATTTATTTTTAAATATTTATTGTTATATGTTTTTATTGGGTTGTAAACCGCCCCGAGTCCTACGGGAGAGGGGCGGTATAGAAATTTATAAAATAAATAAATAAATAAATAAATAAATATCCTTATATTCATAGAGACCATGGAAGAGCATGTAAAATTGGTTAGGGCAGTCCTGAATAAACTGAGGGCAGCCCACCTCTATGCTAAATTGTCTAAATGCATATTTCACAAGGAGAAGATAAGACTACCTGGGATATTGCATCTCCCCAGAGGACATAGAAATGGACCCTGAGAAAGTCAGGGCGGTGTTAGAATGGGCACCACCCTGCACAAGAAAGCAATTGCAAAGCTTCCTGGGGTTTGCCAATTTCTGTCGCCAATTTATCCCCTCATTTGCTCAAATTGCTTTACCCATCACAAACTTATTAAAGACCAGAGGGGAAGAAAAACCTAAACACAGCCAACCGCTAAAATGGACAGTAGAATGCCAAGCCGCATTCAAGAGACTACAACGACTTTTCTCCTCAAAACCCGTTTTGCGACATCCTGACACTGGCAACCCTTTGTAATTCAAGTGGACGCTAGCGATGTAGTAGTGGGGGCTGTATTGCTATAAGAAAACGAGAAAGGGGATCTCCAACCTTGTGCGTACGCATCGAGAAAACTTACCCCTAAACAAGTGCGATGGTCCCAACATTTCCATCGGGGGGAAGAACTTTCTAGCACATGCATTTTCCAGAATGCCTCAAAACAATAGCACCCGACCCAGTGTAACAAAACCATTCATGCCTGAACCCCATCTGGCAGCATGAGTAACTACCCGAGCGCAAGCCAAGCTACAAAAGCTGTTAGCCAGCCAAGCAGGAAAGCCTTAGAGACTGTGAATGGTTCCTGAATCACAAAAACCTATGCACTATTACAGACGGACTACCCTCGGTGGGAAAGAAATTATACATACCAAAGAGTCAAGAGGCTGACGTTCATGCAACTCTGCCATGATTCAAAATCGGTGGGCCATTTTGGATTTGTGAAAACATTACATTTAGTTAAAAGACAGTTTTGGTGGCCATCGATCAAAAAGGATATTGAAAGTTATGTAGGCAGCTGCCCAACATGTGCATCAGCCAAGAGATTACAAAGAAAATCTCCTGGACTGCTACAACCAGTAGCAACCCCTTCAGCGCCCTGGAAGGAAATTTCCATGGATTTTATAGTAGAGCTACCAGAAAGCAGTGGGAACACCGTCATTTGGGTGGTGACAGATCTTTTTTCCAAACAAGTACATTTTATACCCTGCTCAAAAGATCCCCACTGCAAAAACACTAGCAAAACTATTTGTTCAACACATCTATTGTTTACATGGGGCACCCCAGCGTATTATATCTGATAGGGGGGTGCAGTTCACCTCAGAATTCTGGAAAGAGTTTCTGTCCCTTTTAGGGACCACCCAGGGGCTGTTATCTAGTCATCATCCTCAAATGAGTGGTGAGACTGAATGTTCGAACTCAGTACTTGAACAATATCTTAGGTGCTTTATTAATTACCAGCAGACCGACTGGACTGACCTACTTCCGTTTGCTGAAGTTGCTTACAACAATGCCATCCATTCCAGCACAGGCTACACGCCATTCCAAGTAGCTACAGGACAAAGCTTCAATCCAATGCCAGAGCTATCGCCCACCGAACCTGCCATCCCCTCATTAAGGAAATAGATCGTACAATTGCAAAATACATGGCCAGTTGTTAGAAAAGCGCTAGATGAGGCTAGACAAGCAGACAAAACGCAAGCAGACAAAAAGAGAGTCGAACCAAAACCTTTCATAATGGGGGAGATGGTTTACCTATCCACTAAATACCTAAAATCCCTACAACCATCAAAGAAATTAGGACCTAAATACATAGGATCTTTCCCCATCGTTAGGATCATAAACCCAGTAATGGTAGAGTTAGAACTGCCAAAATCTCAAAATGCAAGCAACAGTCACCCTTAAGACCAGCTACTGCCCCTCCTCCACCTCCCATTATGGTTGAAGGAGAACAATATTTTGAAATCAAAGAAATCCTAGACTCCAGAAAACACCATGGCTCGACCCAATACCTAGTAGTTTGGAAACACCTACTGTCCTCCCAAAATGAGTGGGTCCACAAACGCCACATTAACACTCCTAGGCTACTTAAAAAATTTCACACTGAATATCCAAACAAACCTGACTAACCTATATATTATTTGTCTTTATCTCTCCACGGCTGAATCTCTCTCTTTTTTAAGGGAGGCAGGATGTCAAAACCCATATTCTAAAGGGCCTTTTCCTTTTCTTTCCCTTTCCCTTTTCTTTCTAAACCCGAACCGCATTCTCTTCTCTCCCTGGGTTCTGCCATACTCCTGGAGGGGAGGAGGGAAGCATTTGAGGGTTATTGCCTTGTTTTCCTCTATTGCTATAATGTAACATTTTGCTGTTTCTGCATTTCTTCCTCTGTGAACTTTCTCTCCCCTGTTGTCAGCTAGTAAAGGGGGGAGGAGAATGGAATGTACCTCCAGCAACTATTTTATCTCCGCATTTGCAAGGGAAGGTGCGAAGTGCTGCCTAAACATCGCTGCAGCCAGGAGACGGCCTGATGTTATCTCCTTTTTCCCACAACAAACTTAACACCTTGGGATTGGCCTGTTTGAACTGACCGGATGAATGATGGCGTGGGGGTTATGCTTGGGATACTTTTTACCTATCGGTCTGGCGGGAAACCCTCAGATCCTGTCTATTATGCCTGCTATCAGCTTCTCCTAATAAAAGCTCCTTTTGGAAGAAACTGTTTCCAAGAGTTCTACCCTCTTAGGATGAGGTATTGAAGTGGGCCCTGACATATTGATTCTTTTATTTTGTTATTGTTCAGGCAGGAGAAGTCTCGGTGGGAAATCCTTCAACAAGAGCAGAAACTGATGGAAGAAAAAAATAAACGCAAGAAGGCTTTCCTTGCTAAAGCAATTGCTGAAAGGTATGGAGTTTTATAGCTGGAAAAACACAGTGCACATTTTGTATTATTATATATTGGTTAATCAAGTCTGCTTCATTCTATTTTGCAACCCTCCTTTAAATACAGTAGAAATTAAAAATCTTTTGTCAAGGTTTTATTTAATTAGGCTTAATTTTAAGTTACAGTGTAACTATTTTTATACTTTTTTAAAAAGGGGCTAGCTGTATGAGTAGTTAGCTGCATTCAAGTAGGATGTAAATAAGATAAAGATACTTGAAGATATAATCCCATTAGTTTCATAAGTTTCTGTTACCATGAGTCCTAAATAGCATAGGCAATGGCAAATGATGGCATGAGTTCTAATTCAAAACATCTAAAATGCAGCAGGTTTTCTTTCCCAAAGTTATCCTTAGAAAATCCAGGTTGAAAATTGCTGGCTACTTTTCTTCTTGCAAATGGATATGTGGCCTTGAGTACATTTTTAAAAAATTCTCTTGAGAATAATAGACATCCTTTCAGGAGAAGGATGCAGTGTAAAATGGAAGCTGTTGGGAATTTATAATGCTGTTCAGTGAATGCTGGAATTACGGTGTCAAGCATGATAAAACCATTTAGTTTTCCAATTTTAAGTTTCAGATGCTTGTAGTAAAGCTTTTCTCATATTAAATTGATTTGTTAGAAGCAATTACATGATTTGGCAGGGGATATAAAATCTAATAAACTGACGTCTATTTTAAGCACAATTTCTATTTTTTAAAATGTTTTCCTATAACTCAAATTTTCATTAGGGAAGAAAATAGAATTTCTTGGGAATCTGTCTTCCCTCTCTAGAAAATAGAATCTGCTTCAGTAATTTACTTTAAAAGAACAAACAAAAATTTTTCAGGCAACTGTATTGTCTATTGAAAAGCACAGTTGTTTGTAAGTATAGATCAAATGTATTTACCTGTTTCTTCCCCAGATCTAAAAGAACTCAGGCTGAAACAGTTAAATTAAAGCGAATCCAAAAGCAGCTCCAAGCTTTAGATGACATGGTATCTGCTGATATTGGGATCCTGAGAAATAGGATTGATCAGGCAAGCTTGGAATATGCATGTGCTCGGTAAGGACTAAAAGCTGAGGAATAATGTCAAATTATTACTCTTTTTCTTCCTAAAAGTGGTTTGGTTTGATTTGCTACCTCAAATTACAGTGTTTTTTTTTTACAAAAAATATATTTCATTGGCATTTGCTTTATCTTCAAATTTATTTTTTACTGCAACGCTGGTTAGCTCTGCACTGTTGTTATATTTTGCTAATATAGCCTGTGGGCACAAGTAGTTTGAAAAAAATGACATAATGCATCACTGTCCAGAGAAAAGCTAAACAAAATTGAAGAAAGCAGCTGTGTTGGTCACAGGTCTAATTTGTTTGCATTATGGCTGAAATTGGAACTTCTTAAATTAGTAAATGATGAAATATTTCAGTAACTCTCTGTGATAATTGTAACACTGAAATATGACTAATTTCAAATATCTTTAGGTTTTTATGTCTTAGTAATACGTTAACTGCCAATTTTTAAAAAATGGCTTACAGTAAGAGATATAGCAAGGAAATAAGAAATGGAGTATGCTAATTGCAGCAGTGCCAATGCAAAATTCTGCCCCTGCTAGCACTTTCTACATCTCAGTAGTCATTCAGGTTTTTTTAAACTGAGAGTGGCTGAAAAGATATCAGACTTGAAAAAGTGCAGGTCTTCTACTGAAACTCAAAGGGTAAACCCACTATCCCATTCCCTGCTACTATTGGCCTTTCCTCTGTTAGGTTTGCTATTAACTTTATGTAAGCCTTTTTACAACCTTGTTAGAATACCCCCTGCTACAACACTGTACAATTCAACATAATTGAATTATTTTTTTCAGGAAACGTTATGATAAAGCAGAATCAGAATATGTGGATGCAAAACTGGATCTCCAAAAGAAAACGGAAGTCAAAGAACAACTTGCAGAGCACTTGAGCACAATCATACAGCAAAATGAACTCAGAAAGGCAAAGAAATTGGAGGAGTTAATGAAAGAGCTGGAAGTAGAAGCTGATGAAGAGAACCTGGAACTGGGGACAGAAGTAGAGCAAATGTTGCAACAGCAGGAAGCAGAAGCTAGAAGGCAAGAGATCGAGACACAAAAGCTTGCTCTAGCTGAAGTGCAGAATCAGATCCCCAGATTTTGAGTAAAGGACATGAGAAGGAGAACCTTAGAAATGTTAATGGAGCAGCTTAGAAGTTCCCATACAGATGATCAAAGTCACACAGTAAACTCTGTTTCTGAAAGAAATTATGATTCATCTGGAACATGTCTGATAACATTATTTTTGATATTTGAAGTCATAAGAAGCACTGTCATATAATCACAAGAAGCCTCTGAGTTTATACAGTTTTCTAGTCTGTATTATTATTAAAGTACCTTTGTGTGTGTGTGTGTGTGTGTGTGTGTGTGCATTTGTGTGTGAGAGCGCATGTGTGTGTGTATTATATATACAAATGATCTCTTTTCCTTGTCTACCTTCTTCCTTTTCACTGAGAAACCTGCATGTGATCCCTTATGAAGGGGAAAGGGTAATGTTACCTACATAACATTTAAAGTATAAAACACCATGCCAGTAGGAGTAAGGCATTGTGTATATCTTACATGAAAATCTCACTAAATCCTATATTATTGGCTTAGACACACTCCTCTATTAAAAAACTTATTTTTCAGTGCTCACAAATGAATATAAAAGGATATGGCTGAGCAAATCAGGAGAAAAACTGATTCTCCCAACTGCGAAATATTTTCTATCCTTGTAAGTGATTCTGTAAAAGAAAATGGTTGGGCCATTAATAAATTAAGTATGTTTCTGGACTAAACCTAATTACTGAGCAATAAAAGGGGAAATACCTTCCAATATTTTAAATATATTATTAATTGAAATATAAACAAATATTTAATAGGAAACAAAACCCTTTTAAACTCATACTTGGATTCTCAAGATTCTCTAGTGATTTTATTATTTCCCCTTTTTATTTTCTTCATCTTTTCATGTTTCGCTACCATTCATATATTGTTGTAGTGCTGATCCTTTATCCTTACTTGCATAATCAACACATGCCAAATTTCAAAATGTCCCCATTTCCAAAATTGGGTTAGTTTTTCTTGTATTGCTATGTTATGCAATTATTGGTTAATTTTTGATGTGTGCCATCGTGCCCACAGTATAAAAATGACAATAAAGGTTATCTTATTTTATCTTAAAATACTTTATCACATGCACTAAAATAAAATGGTTTCATAGAAAATGGTTAATGTTTTTGTTTTTAAAAATAAAAATGTTGTGGTTAAGAATTGTAAAGCCAAATAGAGTATAGCATTTTTCCTGTAACTTCTCTATGCCTAGTTATAGTCTAGCTGTAAAACAAATTAATTGTCAGAATCCAATCATATTTCATTTCTAGTTATCGACTATGGAAAACCTCACTTCTGCCCTCTCTGGATTCTGTCATACTACGAAGGGGAAGGGGGATGAGCAAAGGGGTTTTATGGCTCTCACTTCCTTCATTAAAACTTCAAAGGGACTGAATGTGGATCTCACCAAGAGGACTGATCATAACAATATGGCCATCACCTTTCATCTATTACTCTCTGAAGTCTCCCTTCTGCTGGCCGTGAGGAAAAGGGGGTGGAAATGTAACGCCTGGGATTGTCCCTGGGTGGGGGCTGCTTGGGAACACTTAAAACCTTGAATGGATAGGGGTTGGCCCCTCGGATCCTGTCTAGAATGCCTGCAACCATCTTCTCTTAATAAAGATGCCTGTTGGAAGAGATATTCCAAGAATTCTGTCTTCTTAAGAGGTAAAGCGGGGTGGGTCCTTACATTAGGCGGGATCTGTAGAATTAGTCCACCTGGAAGGGAGAACCTTGCTGGGGACTTTGCAAAAATTGCCATGTCAGATGACGGAGCAGCAAAAGGAGAAAACTCCCCAGAAAGGGAGCCGCTGCCCCGACTGAAACCCTGCCAGATGTTGGGATCTGAGAGGTCAGATTCCTCAGGAGAAGAGGTGGTGGAAACATGTGACCACAAACCTCGGTGGTCAATGGGCGTTGGAAAGAAAGGTGAGTGGGAAAAGAAATCCAGAAAGGTGACCCTGAGATGGGGCCAACCAACCAGAATGGAAGCAGGAGATGGGGAAATCCCTGCATGCAAGTGAAGAGGAAGGGAGCTGGACACTGTACTCAGGCTGGATCCTAGAGAAAGCTATCGACCTGATGAAGAGAACCCTCAGCTCCCTAGGAGAGGAGAATTCTGAGCCCTACAGCCACACCAGCTCCTGGAGCCGCAACTGGAGAGACACCAAGGGGGAAGTGGAGCCTGCAGCCCCGGGGACGTCTGCTGATCCAGTAGTCCCCACTCCCCGCCGACCCAGAGATGGCGATCTGGATGGAAGACACTACCACTGACAACGAAGGCACCAATCCATTCAAAGACTCCCGCTGCTGGACGTGAGATTCATTTCAAAGATGGGCTAAACTACGATCTATATGACGCTTGTCAGCCCCGAGGGGACCCACACCAACTTGATGAATGGTACGTCCTGGCAGAGGACACAGAGATCGACCTACTGAAGAGGCACCACCAAGGAAAACAATGGAGCCGCTCACCACCTGAGTTGACACGTGAACCAATGAAACCATCGGCTACAGCCAAGAAGCAAATGGGGTGTTTCAAGTGCAGGAGAGAGTGGGCATCAGGCTTTAGAATGCTGCTCAAAAGCCCCGCCAGCACAACCCAGACAGATCACCGGCCAGCAGATCCGGGAAGTCTCCAGCTAAGCCAAAGGAACCTGCCATGAGAGCGATGGAGGCTGTGGAATCCCCTACCTCTGTCCATTGTGGGGAAAGAACTCCAGCCTACACCGCAGGGCCGGTGGACACTTCGGACGACAGTTTGGAGGGCGAACCCCTGGTAAGTGGACCCATCGCACCCATCCTCAAGACAGTGACTATATTAATTCCCCCCATGCACAAAGCTGTGAAGGTGAAAGCCTTAATAGACTCTGGCTGCACCCGCTGCCTCATTAACCCAACGCTAGTGGGGAATCTGGGCATTCCGTCGAGACTGGAACAACCAATCTCATTTGGCCAGTTAGATGGGTCCATAGCAGGGGGGGGTGCCAGCTACCCTAGCCACTTTACCAATACACCTCTACCTGGGCAAACATGAGGAAGACATAACATTGTAGTGACCCCAAGCATGGAATGCCTGATGATCCTAGGGATGGAATGGTTAAAGAAATGGAACCCCTGGGTGAATTGGAGGACAGCAGAAATCAATTTCCCGCAATTAGCATTAGTGTTTTTAGACGCCCAAAAAGCGTTTGATAATGTTTCTTGGCAATTTATGGTTCAACAATTACTAATAATGGATTTTGGAAAGAACTTTACAAATATGATAAAAACAATATATAGTAACCAGACAGCAAAAGTGATAGTGAATGGAGATTATACTGAGAGCTTTGAGATAAGAAAAGGCACGAGACAAGGGTGTCCACTATCTCCATTATTATTTATCTTTACTTTGGAAGTATTAAATAGAAGGATAAGGCAAGACACAGAAATTAAAGGATTGAAAGTAAAAGATGAAACATATAAACTACAAGCATTTGCTGATCTAGTATTTATTTTGGAAGAACCTTTAGAGATGATTCCTAAACTATGGGGAAAGATAGAAGAATATGGAAAAGTGGCAGGACTAAAAATAAATAAAGATAAAACTAAAGTAATGGTAAAGAACCTCACAGATAAACAAAAAAGGCAAATACTAGAGAAAACAGAGGTACAAATAGTGAAAAAGTTATCTATCTTTCAGCTAGGTGTTCATCAATAAAAGAAGATAATTACATAAAATTATTGAAGCAAATAAAACTAGACTTAGAAAGATGGAAAAATCTCCGACTATCAATATTAGGAAGAATTGCTACGGTAAAAATGAATGTGTTGCCAAAGATTTTATTTTTATTTCAAATGATTCCGATAAAACTTGAGAGAAATTTTTTTCAAAATTTAAATTCATTGGTTTTGAATTTTATTTGGCAGGGGGAAAAAGCTAGAATTAAGATGAAAACGTTACAAGATGCTAAGGAAAATGGAGGTTTCGGGTTGCCAGAATGGACATTGTATTATCAAGCATCAGTGTTAACATAGGTGAAAGAGTGGATAACACTTAGAAATAAAAGGTTATTGTATTTAGAAGGATATGATTTACAATTGGGGTGGCATGCTTTTTTATGGTATGGAAAAAACAGAGTCCATAAGTACTTTCAAAATCATTTTATATGAAATGCCTTATTAACAGTATGGGAAAAAATTAAAGCTAAAATATATTTTAAAATTCCAGGGTGGTTGTCAACGATGGAGGCATTTATACATCCGAATCTGGTAGATTTTGAAAAAGTATGGACATATAAAGATATCTTAGATATTCATGGGAAATTAAAATCTAAACAAGAATTCGAAAATTTAGGAATTAATTTATCCTGGTGGGCACATTTACAGATATAAAATAGATATGAAAAAGATGTAAAAATGTATGGATTTTACAAGGATCAAACTGTGTTTGATAAGACTTTGTTAACCTCAGATGAGAAATTAATTAAGAAAATGTATAATTTTTTGTTAATTCTAGATATGGAAAGTGAACAAGTGAAAGAAACAATGATAAGATGGGCAAAAAATTTTGGTTATAAAATAGAATTAGAAAAATGGCAAATGTTATGGGAGAGAAACTATAAATTAACAATGTCAACTTCATACAAAGAAAATCTGTATACAATGTTTTATAGATGGCACCTTCCACCAGCAAGATTAGCAAAAATGTTTAAAAATATGTCAGATAGATGTTGGAAATGTAAACATAATATAGGCACGTATTATCATATTTGGTGGACATGCGGGAAGGCAAAGGCTTATTGGAAAAATATATATATGTGGTTAGAAAAAATATTGGATGAACAAGTGGATTTTAAATCTGAACTTTTTTTACTAGGCATTATGTCTGAAAATACTAATAAGCAGAAATTATATTTAACCCTACATATTACCACAGCAGCAAGAATAATTTTTGCACAATATTGGAAGAATGAAGGATTGCCATCAGAGGAAGAAATAATCAGGAAGATATTGGAATGTGCAGAGATGGACAGATTAACTATGAGGCTGAAAGACAAAGAAGATACAGACTCCTATCAAAGTTGGAATTTATTTTATTCTTGGTTAGAGAAAAGAATGAAGGATTAGGAATTGAACATGTATTAGCTTAGCAAACTCCAGACAACTTGTTGATTGGAAAAATTAACATATATTGATGAAAAAAATTAATAAAAAAGATTGGAAAAAAAAAGAAATCAATTTCCCGAAAGGGGACCCTATGGACTTAAAATCCCAAGGGGAGCTACCAAAATTAAGAACGGAAAAAGCATCCATGGGAGAGGAAAAGGGACTACCAGAAATACCAGAGGAATACAGAAATCTTGCTGAAGTTTTCAGTGAGGAGAGGGTGGATGAGCTCCCCCCCCTGACCCACGGACTGTGCCATTGAATTCAAGCATGGGGCAAAACTCCTGAAGCCCAGATTATACTCCATGAGCCCAAAGGAGAAGGAGGAAATGGAAAGATTCATAAAGAAAAACCTAGAAAGGGGGTTCATTGAGCCAGCCAAGCCTAAAGTGGCCGCCCCAGTCCTCTTTAGAGAGAAGAAGGACAGCTCTTTACGCTTATGTGTGGATTTATTTATTTATTTATTTATTTATTTATGTATTTATTTATTTATTTATTTTTCAAATTTCTATACCGCCCCTCTCCCGGAGGACTCGGGGCGGTGTACAGCCTAAAAATTTAAAAACATATAAATATACAAAATTAAAATAATTAAAAACGAATTAAACAATATTGGCCGTAAAATGCCCATTTAAAACCCAACACTTAACACTTAAAAATTACTCAATCCCCCTAAACCATTTTAACCCTGCTGGAACCGGAGCTTCTATGCCAGGCCGGCTTGTCGAAAAAGGAACGTTTTTAGTTCCCGACAGAAGGTGCGTAAATCTGTCATCGTACGGAGTTCGGGGGGGGAGCTCGTTCCATAGCGTGGGAGCTCCCACAGAGAAGGCTCTCCCCCTGGGGGTCGCCAGCCGACATTGTCTGGCCAACGGCACCCTGAGGAGGCCCTCTCTGTGGGAGTGTACCGGATGGCGGGAGGTATTTGCTAGCAGTAGGCGGTCCTGTAAGTATCCGGGTCCGATGCTATGGAGCGCTTTAAAGGTGATCACTAACACCTTGAACTGCACCCGGAAGACCACTGGCAACCAGTGCAGCTTGCGCAGGAGCGGTGTTACATGGGAGCGCCACGACGCTCCTGTCACTACCCATGCGGCCGCATTCTGGGCCAGTTGGAGCCTCTCACCCAGCGGCTTTACATAAATGTTGAACAGTAGAGGCGAGAGGACCGATCCCTGAGGTACCCCACATACGAGGGGTCTCGGGGTCGACCTCTGGCCCCCTGTCAACACAGACTGCATCTGGCCGGAGAGGAAGGAGGAGAACCACTGCAAAACAGTGCCTCCTATACCCAGCCCCTCCAACCGTTGCAGCATGATACCATGATCGATGGTATCAAAAGCCGCCGAGAGGTCCAATAGCACCAGAAGAGAGGAGCAACCCCTGTCTCGGACCCGCCAGAGATCATCCACCAACGCGACCAATGCTGTTTCTGTACTGTAGCCAGGCCTGAAGCCCGACTGGTGTGGATTCAGATATGACGATTCCTCCAGGTGCTGCGGGAACTGTCGGGCAACCACACTCTCAACAACCTTCGCAAGGAAGCGAAGGTTGGAGACGGGACGGTAGTTTGATAAAACAGCTGGATCCAGGGCAGGCTTCTTGAGGAGGGACCTCACCACTGCCTCTTTCAAGGTGGCGGGAAAGACACACTCACTCAAAGAAGCGTTGATAATTGCCTGGAACCAGCCTCGTACCACCTCCTGGGATGCCAACACCAACCAGGAGGGGCACGGGTCCAGTAAACATGTGGTCGCCCTAAGTCCCCCCAGCAACCTGTCCACGTCCTCGGGAGTCACGGGGTCAAACTCAACCCAGGTAACAGTCTCAGGACCTGACTCCGCCTCTCCCACTGGACATACCCAGTTGAAGTCAAAGCCTTCCCGTATCTGAGCGATTTTGTCATACAGATATTTTCCGAAATCCTCAGCTCTACCCTCTAAGGGGTCTCCTCTCACCTCCTGATGAAGGAGGGAGCAGGTCACCCTAAACAGGGAGGCTGGGTGGTTATCTGATGACGCGATAAGAGCAGTGAGGTAAGAACACTTCTCTGCTCTTATCGCCGCTAGGTAGGACCTAATATGGTCTCTTACCAGTGTTTGGTCAGATTCGGCACGGCTTGACCTCCAACTGCTCTCTAGGCGTCTTTTCTGGCATTTCATCTCTCTCAACCCCTCGTTATACCAAGGGGCCGATCGAGACCCACGCCGAATCAGAGGCCGCAAAGGCACAACTCAATCCAGAGCACCAGCAGTCGCCCTATCCCAGGCCGCCACCAGCTCTTCGACCAAGTCGTGTATCAGAACCTCAGGAATTGGCCCAAGCTCTGCCTGGAACCACTCGGGCTCCATCAGCCACCTGGGGCGTTACCATCTCACCGGTTCCTCCTTCCTGCAGTGGGGTGCAATGGTCAGAAAGTCCAAGCATAGGAGAAAGTGATCAGATCATGACAGGGGTTCAATGACTATATCCCCTATATTCTGATCACTCCGCCACTGTCCAGAGACAAAAACCAGGTCAAGCGTGTTCCCCCCTGTCTGTGTGGGGCCTTGAATTACCTGGGCCAGGTCCATGGCTGTCATGGAAGCCATGAACTCCCGAGCCTCCCCGGACGCCCCGCCCACGGACGGCAGGTTGAAGTCACCCATAACTATTAGCCTGGGGACCTCAACCACCACCGCGGCGACAACGTCCAGGAGCTCGGGAAGGGAGGTTGATACGTGGCAGGGAGCCAGATACGTAATCAACACCGCCCTCAGACCCCCAAGGTCCCACTTCACCAGGAGGGATTCACAGCCTGCCGTCTGAGGAACAGTGACCTCCCTCGGCCTGAAATCTTCCCTGATCACGACCGCCACTCCCCCACCCCTGCCATGAGCTCTCGGCTGGTGGAATGCAAGGAAACCCGGTGGGCACATTTCCACCAGAGGGGCACCACCCTCTGGTCCAAACCAGGTCTCCGTTATACCCGCCAGGTCTGCTCCCCCCACTGAGATTAAATCTTGAATGAGGGGGGCCTTATTTACCACAGACCTGGCGTTGCACAGCATCAGCCTACAGCCAGGGCCCTGTGGTTCTGAATAACCCCGAGAACAGGTTGAGCCTTGGGGGTTGGAGCACACGACCACTCGTAAGCAGTGGGTGCATGCTCCCTTATTATGATACGGCCCCCTGCTCCCGCCATACCTGCCCCTCCCGCTTACAGTACTAATTGGGACTAAGTTAGCCTTTTTTTAAAGTTGTATTAATTTTATAATAAACAAGAAAGAAAAATAAATGAAATACCACTCAACTAATACAATCTTTTACAACTTTCTCCCATAAAAAAAAAACAAAGCGTACATTCTGTTATAATACTTAATATAACTGTGGGTGTTGCTCAGGAGCACTCCCTTCACCACATCCCCCTCTTTCTTCCTCTCTATCTACTACCATCCCCCACCCTCTCTCTCCCTCCTTCACTCTCCTCCCTCCTCTCCTCCTACCTACCTACTTCCCTCCACCTTCACTCCTCCATCTACCCCCTCCAGATGTGGTCCAGAGGTACTACCCGAGCATCCCCTCATATATCTATTAAATATATCTTTCTTATATATTACCAATAATGCAGTTGAGTATAGCAATACACCCCTCCTACCCCCCCCCACTTCCCAAAGTGAATACAGGGTAAAACACAAGAAAACCCACTAAACTAAACAAAACTATTATATAATACCTAATAATAATTTAACTATATTTTTGTTCCAACATATAAAAATTTAACTATGTATTAAATACAATTTCTTAAATTGGTATTTCCCTTGTATATACTCTATCCATTTTTTCCAGTCCAACATATATTTTTCATTTGAATGATCCTTCAAATATGCAGATATTTTGGCCATTTCTGCCAAATTTATAACTTTCAAAGTCCATTCTTCAATAGATGGTAATTCTGGCTTCTTCCAATATTGTCCCACCAACAATCTTGCTGCTGTAATCAAGTTCAAAATTAAATTTGTCTCTATGGCGGTGCAGTCTTTTATAATACCTAATAAAAACAACTGTGGTAAAAATTCAATACGTTTTTTCAAAATATTTTGAAGTATCCACCATATTTTTATCCAAAAAGCCTTGATTTTTCTACAAGTCCACCATACATGAAAATCAGTAGCATCCATAGATTCACATCTCCAACACTTAGGTTGTAAATCAGGGTACATACATGATAATTTTTTCGGATCTAAATGCCATCTGTAAAATATTTTATAAAAATTTTCTCTTAAGTGTTGCGCTTGTGTAAATCTTACATTTTTCACCCAGATCCTCTCCCAAGTTTCCATCATGATTGGTTGTCCAAAATTTGTCCCCACTTTATCATACAGTCCTTAACTAATTCAGTTTCAGAATCAATTTCTATCAATACATTATATAATCTTTTAACATGCATAGACCTTTGGTCTCTAACTTGTTTAATTAAATTTTCATCTGTTTGGGATAAACCCGTCTTCAAGTCTTTTTTCCATCTAGTCTGCAGTTGTAAATATGGAAACCAAGTATGAACTATTCCTTCTTCCCTTAACATATCCAAGGACTTCAATAATAGCAAATTCCCTTCTTTAATTAGGAGTTTCTCATAGGGCACCGCATCTTGAACTTGTGATCTATTTATATTCTCTATTGCGTGTCTAGGAACCGTCCAAACAGGAATCTTTTCATTTAATGTATACTGATATTTTTTCCAGACATGCAACAGAGCACTTCTCAGTAGGTGCTCTTTGAAACTCCTATCCACCTTTTTATCATAAACTAAATATGCATGCCAACCATATAATAAACCATACCCTTCAATATTCAATACTCTATCATTAGTTAAATTAACCCAATCACTTATCGCTACTAAAACAGCAGCATGGTAATATAACTTAAAATTGGGCATTTTCAAACCACCTCTTTCCCTTATATCCTGAATAATTTTTAATTTGACCCTCGGTTTCTTGCCATTCCAAATAAATCTGTTAATACCCTTCTGCCACTCCTCCAGATTCACATCCTTTTTAAGTATAGGTAACATTTGAGAAAGAAATAAAATTGTTGGCAATATATTCATTTTAACTGCCGCTATCCTACCCAGCATAGATAATTGTAATTTTTTCCATTTGTCCAATTCTATTTGTGTCTTATTCCACAAAACTTCATAATTATTTTTATATAGCTTTCCATTAGAAGCTTCAATATAAATTCCTAAATATTTAACTTTTTTAACTATCTCACAACCCATTATTCTTTCCAAATCTTGTTTTGAATTATTATCTAAATTTTTAACTAACATCTTTGTCTTAGATATATTTAATTTAAAACCTGATACCCTACCATAATTTTGAATTATCTCCATCAAACTCTGAGCTGACTGTGTTGGTTGAATCAATGTCACATCAGCAAAAGCACATAATCTATAGTCATGTTGTCTAATCTGTATACCTTTTAAATCATCTGAAGCTCTTATCCTATTCAATAAAATCTCTAAAGTTAAAACAAACAACAAAGGGGATAAAGGACATCCCTGTCTAGTACCTTTCTCTATATTAAATGAATCTGTTAAATGCCCATTCACAATAATCTGACCTGTTTGTTTCTGATAAATTGCAAGTATAGAGTTAATAAACTGATCCCCCATTCCCATCCTAACAATTAATTTTTTCAAAAACAACCAATTCAGTCTATCAAAAGCTTTTTCCGCATCCAAAAACATAAGAACTGCCGGTACCTGGATATGCTTATCCAAATATTCTAATATGTTAATGAGTTGTCTAACATTAGTTTTCATCTGCCTCCCTTGTAAAAATCCAGTTTGGTCTGAATGAATTATTTGTCGTAAAACTCTCATTAATCTATTAGCCATAATTTTTGCAAAAATCTTATAATCCGTATTCAACAATGAAATAGGTCTAAAATTTTCTGGTTGAGCATTGTCTCTTCCCTCTTTGGGAATTAAAGAAACATAGGCTGTTTTCCATGAAGGTGGAACCTGACCACCCTCTTGTATATTAACAAATAGCTCTCTAAGAGGTTCCACCATTTCCATTTGAAGATGCTTATAATAAGTTGCCGTTAACCCATCAGTCCCAGGAGATTTTCCCATTTTCAATTGTTTAATCACTGATATTATTTCTTCTGATGTAATCTGTGCATTTAACCTATCTCTTTGTTCATTTGTAATTGTCATTACATTTTCATTTTGCAAAAAAGTATCTATCTCAATCTCTTGTATCTTCTCTTCAGCATACAACTTGGAGTAAAATTCTAAAAAACCTTTTTAAATAATTTCTTGTTGAAACACTTCCTTCCCTTTATATTCTATTTTATCAATTATGCGGGATTTTTGTTTTTTCCTTAATGTATAGGCCAACCATCTGCCAGGTTTATTAGAATTGAAAAATGTATTATGTTTAGCATATTGTATGTTCCTAGCAACTTGGTCAGTCATCAACAAATCAAATTGTTTCTGTAGAATCTTAATCCCCTCTTTAATTTTTTTATCATCTGGTCTCTTTATTAATGATTGCTCTTTCTGTCTTAATTCCTCCTCTAACTCCTTCCTTTTTTCCTCATGTTTACGTCTATACCTTTTATTCATATCAATTAAAACCCCACGCATAAACGCTTTACTAGCATCCCATACCATTTCTATTGTTATATCCTTATGCAAATTTAACATAAAAATTCCTTCATAACATTTTTACATTCATTTGAACAAGTTTTCATTAAGTCTCCAAGATCTTTTAGGAGTCTGACCTATCATTAGTTCCATCCAAACCGGATTATGGTCTGTTAAAACTTTGGGTAAGATTTTCACCTTCTTTAATCTAAAAATAAAATCACTTGTAGTTAATATAAAGTCAATTCTGGAAAATGACTGATATCTATCAGAGAAAAAAGTAAATTCTTGCTCTTTACCATGTCTTTCTCTCCAAATATCTATCAAATCAAAATCATCCTTAATATCAAAAAAAGATTTAGGCAACATGGAACGTGTTTGAGGAATTGGTGAAGTCTTCTTCTTATCTAAACCAATATCTAAAACACCATTCCAGTCTCCCATTAAAATACAAGACCTATAATGATATTGTATTAACTTTTTATGTAATAACTTGTAAAATATTCCTTGTTGTTGATTTGGTGCATATATACCCATCAAAAGAACTTTCTTCTCATGTATTAAAATTTCAATTGCTAAAAATCTACCTTGAATATCTGATTCTATTAATTTAGCTCTTATATGATTTTTAACATAGATAACAATTCCATTCTTCTTCTCAGCAGCCGCTGCCACAAAATGTAAACCTAATTTATTATTTATCAAATATTTCTGATCAGTAATTCTAATATGTGTTTCTTGTAAGCAGATTACATCATTTTTACATTGCATCAAATAGTGAAATATATTCTTCCTTTTCTGTGGAGAATTTAAACCATTGACATTCCATGTCAAATATTTATTTGACATGACCGATTTGAGAAAGCTTTTGCAAGGCCAAATCAACTTTTTCAACCATTTTCTTCTTTGGTCTTGCTCCCATGGCTTCCGGATATGTAGGTACAGCTTGGATTATACGGACTTGTTGTTCCTTTTCTTGTTGTTCCATGCGTTTAGTAGTAGCTCTTGTTAACCTTTGATCTTTAAGCTTCTCTAGTTCCAAAGGCTGAAAAATATCAATGCACTGTGCGGGCAGCTCCATCAAAGCTCCTTTGTCAACTCCTGATGCTGCCAGGGACTGTGATTCTGAAGACTGTATTTGTTGTTTTAGCTCCATATCTCTCTCTTTTGGTGGATCTGCCCTTTTAGGTGTTGGAGATGGGGGTTTACCAGCCTTCAAAATATTCTCAAAAAAATCTTTCGCTTTGCCAACAGAAATCAAGCAGTATCTATTACCCTGGTAAAATAGTGACAGTCCAGCTGGAGCCTCCCATCTGAATTGTATAGCACATTTTTTAAGTTCAGCCACCAAAAATGCATAATCTTTTCTTGCTCTTAACATCTTCGGAGGAATCTCCTTCAAAACCACAACCTCCTGACCAGCAACAGTTAATTTCTTGTTGTAAGATGTAATAAGAACATAATTTCTGAATCTCCTTGTAACAAAATAAATCACAATGTCTCTGGGTAAATTTCTTTGTCTTGCAATCCATGAATTAACTCTGTAGATCCTGTCAATCTGACAAGAGACATTTTGTACTCCATCTTCTAAAAATTGTGCCAAAGCTTCTTTAAAAATTCTTCTCAAGTCTTCCTGATTCTCATTTACAATCTCTTTCAGCCCTCTAATTCTGATAGCCAACATCATATGATTATATTGAACCATAACTGCTTGGTCTTGTATATCACTTTTAATTTCATCAAATTTTCCCTCAAATTGTTGCTCAACATCTTCCACCTTCTCTTCAACTCTCAAAGTATAATCCCAAACCCCCTTAATAGCATCCACAATATCTTCTCTTATCACAATATTATGAGTCTCAATTGTTTCTTTAATTGTCTCCAGTTCATCAGATAATCCTTTAATTTGTTCCTCAATCTTTTTCTCCAGCTTTTCAGTCATTGTTGAAAATGCAGCCTGCAAATCTTTCATGGTAAACATTTCTGGAGGTTGAGTAGGCAAAGGGGCTTGAGATTCTGTAGATGTTAAAGAGGCTGGGGGAGCAGCAAGAGTGCTTACTGGTAATTTAGAGGGCTGAGCAGGAGAAGAAACTGCCACCTTCGCAGAGGCTATTTTAGTTTGTCTGGTAGCCATACTATATTCAGTCAGTTTAAAAAAAATGATTACTTTGAGGACTAAGTTAGCCTTAATTAGCCCCCCGTCCGCACCCTCAGGGCTCCGCCCCTTCCGTTGCCTGGCCTGTCTTCTTGCTCCCTTCCAACAATTCCTTCCCCCACCCTAGACACCCCTTCCCCACCCCTTCCCTCCCTTAAAACTTTCATTAAATACCTATTTAAAAAACCCCAAAGCCCCTTATTTGATGCATGCCATCTCTCAGGACTCCAAAGTCCATCCTCAAGATGGGCCCTTGATAAAACAGAGGGCCATAATTGCGAGAGGGGGGAATCTTCCAATGCAAGAAAAGTCCACTTCGAGTAAGCAGCCAGTCAGGTAAAGTGCATCAATGGGGTCCAGCAAGAAAAACCAGGCAGTCCAGTCTACATTAAAGTCCAAATTCCAGGTTTCCATCAGGGTGATAGTAATAATAATAGTAATAACAACAATAACAATGATGATGGTGGATTTTAGGTGGTCCGGTCAGGAAAAGGCCCCTATGTTGTTCCATCCTGCTCCATTTAATCCACAGTCCACAGATTCGCATATGTGCTGCCGGGGTAAGGACCAGGTCTCTAAAAAGGGTCCATAGAGGCAGCACCGGGATCAGAATCTGGGATTCTTTCATCAGGGCTATTTACTGTCCCTCCTGATAGTGCTCGATAGTCTTCCCGAACCACTAGCTCGCATGATGGTGGGGGGGGGCGCCGCCGCCAAGCTCTTCCCTTTTGCGGTGGCCTCCCAATGCCAACGCCTCTCAGCTGCCTTCCCAAGCCGTTCGCTCACATGGAGGTGGTAGGGAGGGGGGAAGGGGCCGAGCTGTTCCCTTTCACAGTGGCCACCCAAAGTCAGAAGCCTCTCAGCAGTCTTTTCGCGGGTCGTTTGTTCACATAGTAGGAGGGGGGAGCTGCCGTCGAGCTCTTCTCTTTCGTGGCGGCCTCCCACCCAAACTCCCAGCTGGCTCCTCACCTCACCGCAGGCTGAAGGGGGGGAGTACGCTGTTATCATCACCCAACTTCATCCATTCCTGGCAAGGAGGGAGTCAACAGACATATCTCTGGAAGGCTAAGGTATTCCGCTGCCAGAATCCCCGGGGTCCCAGATGTTTCTCGACCCCCGGGGGGGTCTCTAGCCATTCCCCATCGGAAGCCCGGCTGCTCTTATACGGAAGCGCCCTCCATCTTGCGCATGGATTATAGGTTCCTGAATACAATCAGTGAAAGCAACCTATACCCCCTGCCCCTCATGAAGGACAGGTTGTCACACCTCTTGAAAGGGAAAGTTTTTCTAAACTAGACCTAAGGGAAGCTTACTATTGAATAAGAATTAAGGAAGGGGATGAATGGAAGACCGCATTTAACTGCCCAATGGGGTGCTACCAATTCAAAGTCTTGCCATTTGGATTACAAGGCCCCCCGCAGTATTTATGCAATTAATCAATGACATTCTAAGGGAGCACCTCTTTAAGGGGGTCCTGGTTTACTTAGACAACATTCTTATCTTCACCGAATCAAAAGAAGAACATGTCAACCTAGTCAGAGCGGTTTTAAAGAAACTGCGAGCCGCCCACCTATATGCCAAACTCTCAAAATGCGAATTCCACCAGGAAAGGATAGACTATCTAGGTTATCGCATATCCCCACAGGGCATTGAAATGGACCCAGAGAAGGTCAGAGCAGTATTAGAATGGGCACCACCCCGCACAAGAAAGCAACTGCAAAGTTTCCTGGGAAACTCAACCCCAAGCAAGCCTGCTGGTCCCAGCATTTTCACCAATTCCACTTTACGCTCAAGCATTTGCCGGGGGGAAAGAACTTCCTGGCAGATGCACATGCCCCAATATAACAGCACGCGAACCACCGACTCTAAACCGATGATGGTAGAATCACAACTGGCAGCACCAGTAACCACCAGAGCCCAAGCTAAATTAAAACCACAGCTGGGCAGCCAAACCTGAATTGAATTCCGGAAAAGTTTGGAAACAGATGAATGGTTCCATAAAAATAAACACGTGTGCACAATGAAAGACGGGCTGCCTTGGGTGGGGGAAAAGTTATATATACCAACAACCCAAAGAGTCACAATCAGCAGGACATTTTGGATGTGTAAAAACATTACACTTAATTAAACGACAATTTTGGTGGGCATCCATGAAAAAGGACATTGAAAGTTACATGACCAGCTGCCCAAAGTGTACAACTGCAAAGAGGTTGCAAGGGAAATCGCTTGGACTGTTACAAACAGTGGCAAATCGCTCAGCCCCCTGGAGGGAAATAGCCATGGATTTTATAGTGGAATTACCAGAAAGCAATGCGAATACTGTTGTCTGGACGGTCACGGACTTGTTTTCCAAACAGGTGCACTTTATCTCTTGCCAAAAGATTCCCACCGCAAAAGCCTTAGTGAAACATTTCATCCAGCATATTTACAGATTGCATGGGGCACCCCAATGCATCATATCTGATAGGGGAGTGCAATTTACATCTGCATTTTGGAAGGAATTTTTATCCCTCTTAGGGACCACTCAGGGACTGACATCTAGCCATCAACCACAAGGAAATGGACAAGCAGAACATTCTAACTCAGTACTTGAGCAATATTTAAGATGCTTTCTTAATTTCCAGCAAACAAATTGGACGGACCTACTCCTTTTCGCAAAAGTTGCTTACAATAATGCAGTCCACTCCAGCACAGGTTACACTCCTTTTCAAATAGCTACCGGTCAAAGTTTCAACCCCATGCCAGAACCGGCGATCCCATCACTGAAAGAATGGATGGAACAATTACCAAACACCTGGCCAATAGTTAGAAAAGCACTAGATGAAGCTAGGCAGGCATACAAAGCACAAGCCAATAAAAACATTAATTCATGTTAAGAGCCATTGCAGTTGTTACCTGTTTATTTCCAAAATGTAAAAGTCACAACATATCATCGTCTACTGATTCACTTGGTATTAAATGGGTATTTGATAGATCAAGCTTACTTATATGCTACAGTATCATCACAGAAATTAAACAAGGCAGGCTCTTTTCATCTCTTTGGAGTGAAAGCAGATAATGCTTTTGAGGACAAGAAAGATTATTTGAAAGCACACTACTTTTGATAAACTTGTTTCTTTTATTTTGTACTGTAGTAAATTATGAAAAGTAATTGAATGTTCTTATTATGGCTCAGAAAAAAGTGGCAATGTCAAAGAGGAGTCACTATAAGGTCATACTAGAACCAAAGAATCTATCATAAATATTGTTAAATGTTGAGTGTGTTTTCCCCTAAATGTATGAGTCACACTGATATTTAAGGTACAAAACAGCAGGATGCAGGGATCAATATAAATTAACAGCTCTTCACCTAGCTCAGATTTTGAGTAATGTTTCTTGACCATTTCAGCAAAGCAAGAAAAGAAAAGACAACTTTACAGGTTTCAACAGCAGTTACTTTGCACTCTAGATTGTTTTAAATAAATAAGCATAGGCCATCAAAATCTTTTCACATCAAGTAAATGCACCCTTGCCTCTGCATTCAGTTATTTAACAAGTTATGTGCACTAAGTGAATTCAGTGTTGACAGACATGGAGCCCCCCAAAAGTTCTGAAACTAAGGAAGAGGTGGCTTGCTCATATACTGTAGTCCCTCAACTTTTAATGGGTGTGGAACAAAAACAATATACAAATCAATTAAAAGGACATCCATAAATAAACTTTTATCAACACATCCACACTGGGCTCCATTAACAGCCTAGCCTTGGGGAAATGCCAGATCTTGAAGACATTCTTGGTGGCCAACAAGTCTGGGCTGTTCCATAAGGCAGTGGTCGTGACAGAAAAGGCCTGCTTCCTGAGACCCATCTGATAACATTGCTTTACCATGGGGAACTGGAAAATACCCACTTTAGCAGATCTATTGGGACAGACAAAAGTTATCAAGGATAGGGACCACACAATGTCCCCACTATGTAAAACTTTAAAGATGATAATTAGTATTTAGCACCCGAAGCCTACTGGGAGCAAGTTCAACTTACTGTACATAGCAGTGGCATTACCTAGACATATGTGGTGCACTTAATACTGTGGGTGCGAGGCCAGCTGAAGCTTCCAAATGCTCCTCAAGGGCAGCCCTATGTAGTAATCATTCCAGTAATCCAATCAGGATATGATTAGAATGTGTTTAATAGGCAAGGATGATATGCAACATGACTAAAATGTACAGGGATAACCCCAATTGTCTTGGTTACTCCATATAGGCCATCCCTTTCTCTATTTTCCTGTGCCAAGCATTTGTGTTAATGTCTGTAACCTCTAATTTCACAGTCAGTTAAATCACAAATCCCCTGGCAATTAGACAAGCTTGAGAGCAACATGATCCCAGGAGTGTACTTTGAATGGATAGCTATCTTCAGATCCTCCATTATTAAGATATGATTGCCAAGAATCAGCCAATCTCTGCACCAGCTAAGTTACAACTCCTCTTTGTCTTACTATTCCTTGCTATTTTATTATTTTGGTCTTTCATTTGAGGCAGCCAACAGCACCTGTGGACTAAGAAATTATGGATTTCTATTGTATTACATGTAAGTCAAATCCCCTCTCATTTGGCTTCCATATAAAACAGTAAAACCTATCCTAGATATTAAGAAAATCCTGGTGCTGTACTGTATAAATGTGACATCAGAACCATATTGAGAATGTGTCAACAGAACAGCACAACAGTCTATTCAATTGATTGCTATATCTGTTTGTACCATAGTTCAGCTGGAGCCTAAGGTTGCAAAAGCAGTTTCTTTTTTTGCTTTTGCCATTTTAATTACAAAGGTTTCAGTGACTGTCAGAACCTATTTCTATTTCATTTCTATCTATCCCCTCTGATCTAAAAACAAATCTCACCTTTCCCTGGGTTCTGCCATACTCCCAAGGGGGAGGGAGGATGTGCCTGTGGGGTTATTGCTTTCGCTTCCTCTATTTGCTACAATGTAACCTTTTGCTTCATTTACTGCTTCTGTGTCAGCTGGCCACTACAATGTAACAAATTGCTTCCTGCACTGTATCTCTCTCTCTGGACTTTCTTCTCCCTAACCTGTCAGCTAGGAAAAGGGGGGGGAGAAATACAACCTCCAGAGCCTGGCTTATCTCTCCCCTTTTTCCATGATGGACTTAACATCTGGGGATTGGCCGGTTTTGAATTGTCCGGATGAACTGTGGGGTGGGGTTTGCTTGGGGACACTTTAAAGTATCGATCTGTAAGATCTTCCAGTTCCAGATCGTGCCATTTGCAGCTGCACGAAGAGACTGCTCTCCTCGCCAGCTGATTCTCCGCCGCCAGTAGACCCTTAATCGGGTAAAAAAGCTGCCTTGGAGTGGCGGCTACCGGTGAGGAGGACCTCGTCGTCCTTGGGAGAGTGGCAGCTTCTTCCAAGGACCGAGATTGCTCCTTTGGACTGACGGGGGAAAGAGCAGCCAGTAAAATGGCTGCTCACCTGGCCACTGAAACCAGAAGTCAGAAGAACATCTAAGCACAGGAACCACCGTGGCTGAGCCGGGTGAGACTTTTTTCTCTTCCTGTCTTGGTTCTCCTTTTGTGTGTGTGTGTGTGTGTGTGTGCCTGTAGAAAGCACTTTTGAAATCATTTCCCTGCTCTGAGAAGGCGGCGTTGGTGAGTGTGGGAAAAAGAAGCTTATGGATTGAATTAATTTAAAGTGACTTTTTTTCTCTCTATTTTTACTTTATTTTTTATTCACTTTGGGGTCTTGGAAAACCTTTTTAATATTGAATATTATTTACTATTGGACTTTGTCTACATCTGAAGAGTTCTATTTTTTTCTATGTTTTCTGATCTTGTTAATGATATTTCTGGTGTCTGGGAGGAGATTTTATTATTATTATTTATTTGACTTCTATGCCGCCCTATTCCGGAGAACTCAGGGCAGCTCACAACATAATAGAAATCAACATATAAAAATACATGTATATAAAACCCCTTAATTTAAAAAAACCAATCATTCAACATACACACAGACATACACTGGCTTGGGGCAAGATGTTAACTGCCCCAGGCCTGCCGGCAGAGGTGTGTTTTAAGTAATTTACGAAAGGCGGAGAGGGTGGAGGCGACACGGATCTCCGGGGGAAGTTGGTTCCAGAGGGCTGGGGCCACAACAGAGAAGGCTCTTCCCCTAGGCCCCGCCAGGCGACACTGTCTGGCTGACAGGACCTGGAGAAGGCCGACTCTGTGGGCCCTAACTGGACGCTGGGATTCATGGGGCAGCAGACGGTCCCGTAAGTAACCTGGTCCGATGCCATGTAGGGCTTTATAGGTCATAACCAACACTTTGAATTGGGTTCATAGACCAATTGGCAGCCAATGCAGCTCGCGGAGTGATGCCAAAATGTGGGCATTTCTGGGCAAGCCCAACACTGCTCGCGCGGCTGCATTCTGCATTACCTGAAGTCTCCGAACGTTTTTCAAAGGTAGCCCCATGTAGAGAGCATTGCAGTAGTCGAGCCTCGAGGTGATAAGGGCATGAGTGACTGTGAGAAGAGACTCCCGGTCCAAATAGGGCTGCAACTGGTGCACCAGGCGAACCTGGGCAAATGTCCTCCTCACCACAGCCAAAAAATGATGTTCCACATTTAGCTGTGGATCGAGGAGGATGCCCAAGTTGCGGACCTTCTCCGAGGAGGTCAAAAGCTCCCCCCAGGCTGATGGACAGATAGATTGAATTATCCTTGGGAGGCAGAACCCATAGCCACTCCGTCTTGTCGGGGTTGAGTTTGAGCCTGTTGGCACCCATCCAAACCCTAACAGCCTCCAGACATCGGCACATCACTTCCGCTGCTTCACTGAAATGACACGGGGTGGAGATGTAAAGCTGGGTATCATCAGCATACTGATGATATCTCACCCCGTGTTGTCGGATGATCTCACCCAGCAGTTTCATGTTGATATTAAACAGCAGAGGGTAGAGGACTGATCCCTGAGGGACCCCACAAGGGAGGAACCTAGGGGTTGACCTCTGACCCCCCGCCAACACTGACTGCGACCGACCAGTGAGGTAGGAGGTGAACCACTGCAAAACAGTGCCCCCAACCCCCAACCCCTCCAGTCAGTGCAGAAGGATACCATGGTCAATGGTATCAAAAGCCGCTGAGAGGTCAAGTAGCACCAGGATAGTGGAAAATCCCCTATCCCGGGCCCGCCAGAGATTATCCGTCAGCGCGACCAAAGCAGTTTCTGTGGAGTAGCCGAGCCTGAATCCTGAGGGCCCAGATAATCGGCCTCATCCAAGGACCGTTGGAGCTGGAGTGACACCACCTTCTCAAGAACCTTCCCTATAAAGGGAAGATTGGAGACAGGGCAGTAGTTGTTTAATACAGCTGGGTCCAGGGAAGGCTTCTTGAGAAGGGGGCGCACAATTGCCTCCTTGCAGGGAGCCGGAAAGGACCCCTCCCTCAAAGAAGCATTGACAATCTCCTGGACCCAGCCCCATGTCACCTCCCTGCTGGCCAAAGCCAGCCAGGAGGGGCACGGGTCCAATAAACAGGTGGCGGAACTCACAGCTCCAATGGCCTTGTCCACTTCATTGGGTGCTACCAGGTCAAACTCCTCCCACACAACAGGATCAAGATGAGTCCCTGTCATCTCGACTGACTCATTGTCAGCCAACACTGCATTCCAGTTGGAGTCAAGGTCCATCCGAATCTGGGCGATTTTATCCGCGAAAAACTTATTAAAATCCTCAGCACTACCCTGCAAGGGTGCATCAACCCCCCCTTGATTAAGGAGGGAGCAAGTCACCCTAAACAGGGCGGCTGGGCAGGATTCCGCAGATGCAATATATTCTACTGAGGACACCTTGTGGATAAAGTTAAAGTTGCACTATTTTTTTTTCTGTTGGTGAGATTGGCTTTGACCTTCAGACTACCATAAAAAGAAAAAGACAAAGAAATTCAACAGCTGTATTTGTTGGGGTGGATACTGATTAAATGTTCTTTGAACACAGCCTCTACTAAAGATACAGATTGTTTCTAACTTTCCTTGAAATGGAGAAATCTAATGTTCAACTTGAGTATAAACTTATACTGGAAAAACCTTATGAAACTACTGACCAAATACGTTTCCAAATAAAAGAGTGTATTATGGCAATAAAAAACAGACATTTTGGTTTGAACTTACAAACTGACCCCCAGACTACATCTGAGTATTTTATAGATCAAAAAACAACAGAAACGGAATCAACTAAGATCAAAGAAGATTCTACCTTATTTTATACGCTTGCTGATGAGATCTCCAAGGAACCAAAAAGAACTGTAAATGAACCACTTACAACTTTAAAATTAACAGAAATGAACAGAAAAACTCAACTAACTGAAAACTATGGCAGCTTGGATAAGCATCTATTAACTACAAAATTGGACATAATTGAGCCTGTTATTCAACAGTTTCAAATGTGGAGACTTGACTCTTTAAAAGAGTGGTTCTCAACCTGTGGGTCGCGACCCTTTTGGGGGTTGAACTATGCTTTCACAGGGGTTGCCTAAGACCATCAGAAAATACATATTTCCGATGGTCTTAGGAACCAAGACACTGGTGAGAATTTCTGCTCAAGGCTAGCTCCGCCAGTCAGCTCAGGCAGAAGGAAAGCAGCTGCCTCAGCAGCATGGTGGGGCTGCGCTACCCATCGCAGAGCAGCTACTGCCACGTTGCCACAGCTATGAACCTCCTGCTCGGCGTCTTTCAGGTCCTCTTGCCTGGCTTCTGTCTGGGAGAAGCACAAGGCCAAGGTAAAAAAAAAAGCCTGGCGAAATACTCTCGAGGGGTAGTGTCGATCTGTAGCGAGAGGTGAAGTGGGTGGGTGGGCGGGTGGGGGTTGACCAGAAGGGAACCGAGTCTGATAAGGGTGAAAGTTGAGTGAGGTTTTCCCCCTTGCCCCTCTCTTCGCCTCTCTTTGTGCAGCAGCATCTCTGGCTACTGCCTTCCCAGTCACCGAGAAAGGGGAAAAAAGAGCCGTGAGCGAGTTCCCCTTTCTGCCTCATTGCTTAAAGCTTTTTTTTAAATGACCACTCGTTGAGAACTCCTCGGGGCTTGTTTGCACGAGCTTGTGGCAGATCAGTAAATAAAGGGGTGGGGGAACCAAACTGTCTAAGGCGTTTGCACCCTGAATGTGTGGACGCTGCTTTCATGACTTGCTACCACCGCCCCCTCTCTTCCCGCCCTGCTCTAGCAATGCGTTGCTGCTGCTGGCTGAGCTGAGCTGCGGCGTCAAGCTGGTCCCCATGCCTCCTGGTTCCCCAGCCGCCCTCCGCACTGCGCCGGAGCCTCCCCACGCCGCCCGGTCCGCCTCCCTTGCCGTCGGAGGGCATCTGTGTGTGTCTCCAGACCTTACTGGACTACCATCCCCAGCAACCCTAAAAAGCACTGTGGAAGAGTGGGGAATGCTGGAAGTTGCAGTTCATCACCATCTGGAAAAACATGACTCTCCAAAGATCAATCCTTCCTTCCTTCCATCCATCTCCTTCCCTTCCCCTTCAATCTCTCCTTCCTTCCTTCCTTCCTGCCTTCCTTCCTTCCTTCCTTCCTTCCTTCCTTCCTTCTCCATCCCTTTCCCTTCAAACTCTCTCTCCTTCCTTCCTTCCTTCCTTCCTTCCTTCCTTCCTTCCTTCCTTCCTTCAATCTTCTTCCTTCTCCATCTCCTTCCTTTCCCCTTCAATCTTCCTTCCTTCCATCTCCATCTCCATCCCTTCCACTTCAATCTCTTTCTCCTTCCTTCCTTTCCCCTTCAATCTCCTTCCTTCTCCATCTCCTTCCTTTCCCCTTCAACTTCCTTCCTTCCTTCCCCTTCCCTCCCTCCCAACATTTTTGAGCAGGAAGAGTAAGCTTCTCCAGTGAGCATATTGTTTTTGTGATTAATCACTATGCTTTAATTATGTTCAATTCGTAACAATGAAAATACACCCTGCATATCAGATATTTACATTACTATTCATAACAGTAGCAAAATTACAGTTATGAAATAGCAACAAAAATATTTTTATGGTTGGGGGTCACCACAACATGAGGATCTGTATTAAAGGGTCGCGGCATTAGGAAGGTTGAGAACCACTGCTTTAAAACAACAAGGGATTACTTACAAACGAGCTATGTCTTTAAAACAGAAAAGGAGATGCTCTTGTTTGACTCAAAGGATACTACAAGGCATAAAAAGTGATTTATTCATTGATATAGAGGTGGTGTTATGGAAACCTTTTGGCATAAAAGGAAACCTAGAATAAGATTTAAGAGTTTTGATCTAAGGCTCTATATATTGGATTTTAAGGCTTACTAGATATGGATTGATTTATGGCTTAAGATGGTTAAATAAGATGTTAGATTGTATAAAAATTAATTTAAGATTTGAATTTAATAAGAAGACATTTGTCTATATATTAATAGGTTTGTTGTGGTAATAGTAATTTTGGGAGGAGGTTAAAGGAGTTTGACACAGATATTGAGGGAGTGATAGTTTTTTTTCTTTTTCTCTTTTCTTTTTTGAATTAATATTTTTACTATTAGGAATGATAGCTATTTTGTAATGGAAGAAGAATAAGAAAGAAAAAAAAGAAGATTTGATATTTACAAATGTTTATTGATTATGTTATGGAAAAAGGGAATGGGGAGACACCCGAAGTGTTAATTATGTATTTAGAGTAACAATATGGAAGATAGTAACTGAAATAGTAAAGGTTTATACAGGATTTGGACTTATTTAGATGAAATGTTACTGTTTAGGGAAAAAAAGAAGGAATGTTATTAATAAATGAATATTGATTATGTTAATGGGAAAAAAGGTATGGAGAGACATTTGAAGTGTTAATTATTTATTTATGTTACCAATATGGAATATAGCAATTGAAATAGTAAAGCTTAATATAGGATTTGGATTTATTTAGATGAAATCTTATTGATGACTGTTTTGACTGACTTAGTTGTACTGAAATATATTAGCTTGAATATAATATATTACTAGAGGGAATAGAGAGGGGTGCATTTTTTTAAATGATTTAATTTGATCTTTACGAGTATGATTTTGTATTTGGACAATTGATTGCCCTGCCACCACAGTGGTTTGTAAAATGAAAAAACTAATAAAACTTGTTTTTTTAAAAAAAGTATCGATCTGTAAGGAATCCTTCAGATCCTGTTTATTATGCCTGCTATCAACTACTCTTAATAAAAGTTCCTGTTGGAAGAAATTGTTTTCAAGAGTTCTGCTTTCTTGAGATGTGGGGTTGAAGTGGGTCCTTACAGTGACTATAGGTTGACAGCTGGTTGTACTTTCTTTCCTTTCCACTAGGATTAAGAAACTTCCAGGATGTACAGAGTTTTGGCACTTGCTGTCAACATGCTTGCTATAACAGTGCTGGTTGATACCAGAAGAATTAGGAGCCAAGAGAAAGCACACCACATCATATAATTGCTTTTTAAAAAAAAAAAAAAGTGGAAGGATGTGAATATTTTGCTATATAGTTGGATTCTTCCCAACTATGCCTTTTCCTGGATTGTGAGGCCCTGTGTTCAATCTCTCATGACCCATCACTCAGTTGGATTACTGCAATACTCTCTACATTGGGGCTACTGTTGAAGAGTTTTTGGAAACTACAGATGGTACAGAATATAGTGGTGCAGACAATTCTGGAAGCTTCTGTGGTGGCACATGTAATTCTTCTAGTATGCAAACTGCATTGCTTCAAATTTGCTTTCGGGTGCAATTCAAGACTTCAACATCCTTCATGGCATGGGACTAGGTTATCTGAGGCATCATCTCACCCCAGTGTGACTGGCCTGCCCTACTCACACCGGCAAAAGGGGCCTTCTTCGGACGCTGTCAGCCACAGAATTTCAGCTGGCAGGATGAAAAAGAAGAGCCTCCCAAGTGTCTGCCCCCTGGAACATCTGGCCTCCTGAGTAGATCCAACCTCATCCTTTTGGTTGATTGAATGAGAAACAAACCATGCTCTAAGTTTTAACCCATTACTTAATTGTTGATGTTCTTAATTATAATGTTTTAATGTTTTTATACCTATGTTTTTATTCTATTGTAAGCCGCCCAGAGTTACTCGGATCAGTAAAATGGGTGGCACATAAATTTAATAAATAAATGCAGAAACCTCTGCTTTATATGTAGCTCCCTTTCCTTTCTTGCAATCAACACAGAGCCGCTAGGTTTTCTATGAAAGGAGGTGCAGGTAACCCATCATGTGTCACTGACTAAAAGCTTGCATTTTAGTACTTGTTTCTACTAAATGCTGGCTGTGAAATCATATAATTTGGCACTTTTTTCTGTCTAACACAATGTATCCTCCATAGGCTGGGGATAATTTTTACTATGACAAGTGAAATAGAAGTTTTACAAATAAGCAAATATTTAATGGCATTTTCCTTGTCAGATATACATTCAGTATTAAGGAGTTTTTGGTAATTCCTATCTCAGTGGATATTAGATTTCACTTAAAATTTGTTCCGATTCATTCTTGGTTTTGTAAAACCCCCAAATCTTTTCCAAAGTTCTATTAAATGAATATCTTAGCATCAATTTATAACTCTCATCATCTGATCTAGAGAATAGTAAATCCATGGGAGAAGGAAGGTTTGTATAGCTGTTCTATATTTTAATTAATATCCAAAATACCTGGTCAAACTCTTGTAGTTTTCCTTTGCTATCTTAGTTACAATAAATCAAAAGGGGAAAAAATAATGAACAGGTTATCAAAGATGTCTCTAGAATAAAATTCCAGCATCAGGAGCACCATGAAACAATAACATGTCTCTAATTGAAGTGAATAAAAACATCAAACATCTGGCTAACTATGTAACCAGACATAAGACTAATAACACTGACCCCTTGAATAGTCTCATTGACCTTTGGGGGTCAATATTGACCATTTTGGGGGACCTTGTTTTAAAAGGATAGGATAAAAATATCAGGGAACAGTGGATACATATAGGATGGAAATGCTTAACTATGTATAATACACAACATCAATAAGTGCATATCAGCTGGCTCTTTACAGCTAACAAATGTTGTGACTTAGTATATCCTTACTCTGAAATAGCTCTGCTGCTCAGCCCTCATAAATGAAAAGCTGAACCTAAAGTGGACACTTTGTTAGAATCTTACATGTTCTTGATTTATACCTGATACATTGCCCAAAAGTATCTGCAGAGTATGGTTTTAAAAAGCCACTTTGGTGGGCACAGGTATGCAATTTAACCTCTGTGCATTTTTATGTGCCTATAAAAAAGAGAAGAAACTTCAATCACACCATTGTGGCCACCATCTTAACTTTTTGACCATACCTTGTGGACACCACTTGCATGGTCCTCTGTATTAAAGTAGCATTCATTTAAAAAAAGACCAATCTATTCCAATGCCTTACTGAGAGGCAGGTTCAGCCATCCGCCATTTATCTCCTGGAAGTTCCTAAGTGTCCAGACCAATACCTAAGCAGAATCAGAGTAGATATAGTCAGGGAATAAATATAAGCACTAAAATAAATTAGCAATAATGTCTTTGTCAAACAATCCTCATTAAATCTGATGCAGCTCTAATTATGTTAATTTATACCAGATGGGGACTACAAGATTCAAATAACACCTAAATGGCAGAAAATATTTTTTTATTTAATTTATATAGCTGCCCACCTCAGATATGTGATGCAGAAAAATCTAACTCTGGATTGCCATCTAGTGATTATCTCAGTTTTTCAGACACGATCTGGAAGCCATAATTAATTTTAATATTTGTAAGCCTCCCATAATCTAATAAATAGACAAAAATTTGGAACAGAGTGCTTTAGAAACAAATCCTTTCCATTGTAACGAAGTGTTTATTTTGAAGGCAAAGCAGCCCACTGATATGACCCATGAAGAGTATAGTAGCACATTAGAGAGAAGGCCAACTTCTCTCATCTAGGCAAAGTCATATCCTGGCACCCCCTATGGCTTAACATATCGCCTATTTTTTTTATAACAAATTTTATTGGTTTTTTAATTTTTACAACAAAATGCTCAAGACACACCGTGGTGGTTGGGTGATCAATCATCCAGAAACAAAATCATATAATACCTCGAGTAAATACATTAAATGTTCCCTCTCTATTTCCCTCAAATAATATAACATATTTAAAATAATCCATTTCTACATTTCATTTCTATAAATCCTAATCCTGTTTTGAACTTTATTAATTTACAATTACCATAGTCCAATTTAATCTTATATAAACATATTATCACTTCGGGTATCCCTTCTAAAATACAAATCCAGATCTATTCTGGTTCTTAATCTCATAAATCATTGATTTTATCACAAATCTCTCTTATTTCTTCTTCCACTACAAAATAATTATCCTGGTTAAAAATAAAATATTACCCTACTCTATACATATACAATCCATCAGTCAGTCTATCTCTATAACAAAACATTTCCACCCATTAGATAAACTTTAAGTCTCATCCAAATAGTTCATGTCTAAAAAAAAAAAGGAAAGAAACACACATATTATTACACAAAGCATCATCTTACTAACTTAACACACTCAATTAATTGTTAAATCAATCCGAATCTCTAAAAAAACTTCTTCCATTTTCTTATTCTCATTCCATTGCAAAATAATTTTCATACAAATAAAGATATTATTCCAAAAAAATACATTCTTACTCTATTTAACATATATGTTCTAATAATCACGATTTCAACTCTAAATCTTAAACCTTAAGTCAATCCATATTTCTCAAAGCCTTTTTAATCCATTACATATGATTTTAAGTTTCTCTTTTAAGTCTTATTCTAGTTTTCTTTTTGTGCCAAGCAGGTTTCCATAACAAGGCCTCTGTTTCAGCAGATAAATCTCCCTTTATTGCTTGCAATGTCATTTGGGTTAGTAAAAAACCTCCCATCCTGTTTTTGACACCTGGCTCTTGTCTGCTGAATAAGACACTCGATCATGCCCAATTTTTTAGTTAGTAATTGATTATCAAAGTTGTCATAATTCTCAATCAATTGTAGTTTAAAATCCATTTCTGTTAGTTTTGAAGTTGTAGCTGGTTTAGTTGCAATCAATTTTTGGTCATTTGATGTCTCAATAGGTTGTATGTAAAATGAAATATAATCTTCTTTAGTGTAAATTAATTCCTCTTCTATTGCTTTTTGGTCTTGAAGGTCGGTTTGTAGGTTCACAGTAGAATTTATGTTTATTATTTCTGTAGTACTCTCTCTTATTTGGAAACATATTTCCTCAGTAGCTTCATAGATTTTTTTCCAGTATGAGTTTACAGCTGAGTTGAAAATAAGATTTCTCCATTTCAATAGTGACTACGGTAGAACCAAAGCCTGTTATTTTTTGGTGGAGGCTGTATTCCAAAACATTTAGTCAGTGTTCACCCCCACAAATAACAGCTGTTAAAATCTTTGTCTTTTTCTTTATGATGGTCTGAAGGTCAAAGCCAATCTCATCATCAGACAGAAAAAACAAAAGACAGTTGCAATTTTACATTTATCCACAAGGTGTCCTCAGTAGACTATAAAAGTCTCTTCAGACACCAAAAATAATGTTGTCAAAGTCAGAAAAAGAGAAGAAAAAAGATAATATTTTTCACACATATGCTGAATCCAATAGTAAAGTTCATTAATAAAAAAAATTTCAAGACCCCAAAGTAAGTAAAAGTAAAAAAATAGTCAATTAAAGTCAGTTTTCATCCAAAACTTCTGTTTCCACACTAACCAACGCCACTATCTTAAAACAGGGAAATAAATCTAAAAATGCTTTTTACAGGCAAGAAAAAAGGGCTAAGAGAGTTTAAAAAAAAATCTCACCCGGATCAACCACGGTGGTTCTTTGTGCTTAGATGTTCTTCTGACTTCTGGTTACAGCAGCAAAATGAATGGCCATTTTACTGACCGCTCTTTCCTCCGTTGACCCTAAGGAGCAATCTCGGACCGTGGAAGGAGCTGCCGCCCTTCCACAGTTGACGAGGACCTCCTCAATGGTAGCCGCCCCTCCAGGGCAGCTTTTCAACCCAATTAAGGGTCTACTAGCAGAGAGAAATCCGCTGGTGAAGAAAGCAATCTCTTCGCACAGCTGCAAACACCGCAATCCGGAACCAGAAGTCCACATTGCCTGTTTTTGTTAGGAATTTCAAAAGTGTACCCTCTTATTTCTTTTTTCTTTGAGATTTTGGGCTTCATACTTATGGTTTTAAGCCTGGACAATTTTTTTCTCAGATATTTTCATCCTATTTAAACAATAAGTAATTTTAATTACATCAGCACCCTGTAAGGACCTGCTTCAAAACCTCTTCCCAAGAAAGCAGGACTCTTGGAACAAATTCATCCCAAAAGGAACTTTTATTAGGAGAAGTTGACAGCAGGCAAAGAAGGCAGGATCTGAGGGGTTCACGTGTGAATCAATAGGTTAAAAGAGCAAGAAGCAAACCCCACCCCAATATTTCATCTGGTCAGTTCAAATGGGCCAAACCCCAGGTGTTGAATCCACTGTGGGAATGGGGCTGATAAGACACTGTTCCCAAGGCTGTGAAAACGTTATTAGGCCTTCTTGCTTATTCTTCCGCAGCGAGAGATAAGCCAGATGGTCGGAGGCACATTCTTTTCTCACCCCAGGATGGCATCAAATGGAAACAGTTCAAAGAGCAAGCAGGTAGAGGAAGCAGGGAGGATACATTGTAGCGGCTGAAGCAAAGTAAAGAAAATACATTGTAGTTCCCATAGCTTCCCCCCTCCCCCCAGGAATATGACAGAACCTGCAGGAAAAAAGAAGAAAAGATTTAACCAAAAAGAAAACCCCCCCTCCCAATAAATGGGTTCTGACACACCCATTTTTTGTGGTAAGGTAACAATTCTGCAAAATTTTATTAAATCCTTGAGCAGGCACACTGACTCACAGAGTACGCCATTACTTTTTTCACTTTTTTACTGTGTTTTCAGAAGGCTCTTTAATTTTTGTGATCCCCAAAGCTGGCTATTTGGCCTTAGCCTAGAGTCAACCCTGCTTAACAATGATCCAACTTATGACCCAACTCCACTGTATTATCTAACAGAGTTCTTACAGAGTTGTTGCTGTGGGGAGAAATAGGAGAGAGCACTAGAGATGCCATTTTATGAACTTTGTTTTAAAGTTTTATTAATTTTTAAGACTTACAATCTTTAGAGCTTAGTAAACAACATGTTGTCTGGGTTCACATATTTAACATTAACTTCTTCAATGTAAGTCTATTCAGTACTGCATAATCGAGTATTTTTTTCCCTGATCCTCCTTTCTTCTCCATATTTTTTCCATTTTCTCCTCATTACACAATTATAATTCTTGGTACTATTGATATATACAGAGTTAGATATAAACATCTTCATCATATACTACTCATATTATACAAATAACAATAATATCAATTCATAAATCAATATCCTGTTTTTCATGCTCTTGTTAAGGTTTAATTTCCCATCAATATTTAATGTGTCTTTGTCAATTATGATTTTCTCAATATTAATTACATTTACATAGCTAAAACTTTTATTCATACCAATCCTCTTATTTTCATATTTCCCATATCAAAAGAAAAAAAGCTATTTTAATTCCAAATCATATCTTTCATTATAAAAGTCTTTTAATCATATTCAAACAAGTATTTAAACATAGGATGCCTCCTCTAATAGGTCAGATCTTCCATTTTTTAAATCTAACTCTCTCTTTCTTTCTTTGCCAAGTAGCTTTCCAAGCCAAGGCAATTAAATTGCACAGGAATTTTCTTTCTATTTTTATGAAAGTTGCTTGGCATGAGAAAGACAATTTAGGTAGGGTATTTGGGGGGGGGGATTTTGCGCATTTATGTTCCTTAAGCAACTCCCATTTCCTTCTCCCTTAATTTCTTCCCTCATCTTTCATCTCCCAAATTGTAACATTTCCCCAGACAGCTCTATGTTCCTATGTTCTTCCTTGTCATCAGGTGCATCTTGCAGACTTAAAGAGTAAAGGGTCTTTTGCAATTTCATTGTTATGGGTAAGTCTTGCAGTATTTTATTTGTGTATGGTAGTTTATATTTCCCTTCTTTCATCTCTTCATCTCTAGGTCCATTTCCTCTGCTTTATCTTCTGATCTTTGGTTTATTTGTTCATACTTTGTAATCCAGCGGTTCTCAACCTGTGGGTCGCGACCCCAATTGGGGTCGAACGACCGTTTCACGGGGGTCACCAAACACCACAGTCCGCCATTTCCCCCCCCCGTTTCCCCTCGGCCGTCGCGCGCACGCCGCGCATGTGTGATTCGGTCCATCGGGCCGCGCATGCACGATTCGGGCTGACGCGCGTGCACCGCGCATGCACGGTTTGGGCCAACGCGCATGCCACGCATGCGCGGTTCAGGCTGACGTGCGCGCACTGCACATGCGCGGTTTGGGCCATCGTGCCATGCATGTGCCACGCATGTGCGGTTAAGGACGTCGCGCATGCACTGCACATGCGCAGTTCGGGTCATCGCGCTGCGCATGTGAGGTTCAGGCCATCGTGCATGCACCGCGCATGCGTGGTTTGGGCTGCCACACCGCGCATGTGCGGTTTGGGTCATCGCGCGTGCACCACGCATGCGCAGTTTGGGTCATCACGCGTGCACCGCGCATGCACGCTTTGGGCCATCGTGCGCGCACTGTGCATGCATGGTTTGGGCCGCCATGCCGCACCTGTGCGGTTTGGGTCATTGCGTGTACACCATGCATGCATGGGTTGGGCCATCGCGCGCGCACCGCGCATGCACGGTTTGGGCCAGCGCGCGCACACCGCGCATGCACAGTTTGGGCCGCCGTGCGTGCACCACACATGCGCGGTTTGGGCCATTGTGCGTGCACCACGCATGCACGGTTCGGGCCATCGCACCGTGCATGCTCGGTTCGGCCCATCACGCCATGCATGTGCAATTCGGGCCATCGCGCGTGCACCGCGCAGGTGCGTTTCGAGCCGTCGCGCGTGCACCGCACATGCGCGGTTCGGGCCATCGTGCGCGCACCGCACATGCGCGGTTCGAGCCATCGCGCCGCACATGTGTGGTTCAGGCCATCGCGCATGTGCCGCGCACGTGCAGTTTGGCCCATCACGCCGTGCATGCGCACTTTGGGCCGTTGTGCGTGCTGCGCATGCGCGGTTTGGGCCATTGTGCTTGTGTCGTGCATGCGCGGTTCGGGCCGTCACGCCATGCATGCACGGTTTGGGCCGTTGCACTGCACATGCGCGATGTGGGCCGTCACGCCGCGCATGCACGGCGCAGGTCGGGGTCGTGCCGCACATGGGCAGCGCAGGTAGGGTCTCGGCCTGAAAAAGGTTGAGAACCGCTGTTGTAATCGTTGTCTGGGAACTTTCTGGTTGTAGATTCAATTTGGAGATTTGCTCATTTATATTATCTAAATTATTTCTAGTCTCATTATGGTTTCTTTTTATGTCCTCTTTGTATGCAACAATTGTTTGGTGAATTAGTTGTAGCATAGAGTATATTTCCTTCTGAAAGGTGTTTGTTTTTTCTTGAGGCATCATTCCTGGAGATCCTCTAATATCACCAGTCTCAGTAAGAGTAAAATAAAGTTTCCTCTAGCTTTCTGGTCTTTATATGCAGCCTTTATAATCCAATAGATTCCAGAATACAAGTCCAGTCCCAAAAGCAATATTTTATAGTGTTCCTTTGTCTCAGGCATCCAAAAATTATCAGTCAGGCAAGGTTATAATCCACAATGTTCAAAGGGTTCAAAGTGTTCAACCTCCCTGAAAACAGCTCAAAAACCTCTCCCAGCCAGACCTAATCAAAGTTCAAGTTTTTCTTTCTCTCCCACCAGCTCTTGAGATTAAAAGTCCAAGCTCAGTGGGTGTATATAGTCCAAAAAGGTCAGGGTGATAAGTATGTCAAAATATTTTCCTTTATTGCCATCTGTTCTCTCTTAAGTTAGGAGTCACCAAGCAGCTAGGAAGCTAGTTATAGTGCTGTACTCAGATCCACTACTAGATGTCATTCAAAATCCATTTTCCACTCTTAAGACAAAGGATTGATTTCTTATATTTCACCTCAATGTTGTTGTTTTTTCAAAGAGAAAATCTTAACAATTATCTCAGTTCTCAGAATTCGAAACTGTGGCTTTATGTTACTTCCACTTCAATATTGTGTATTTCTATCCCCCATAGAAATTAAAACACCACTTCCATTCTCATTTGGCAGTTTTTAGCTTCTTGGGAGCCTTTCCCAGGAAATTCAGTTGTAAAATAGTAAAGAAAGGATCAATATTCTCACCCAGTTCCAAACATGCTGTTTATGATATATTAATTGGTGCTTTTCTTCTTCGGTTGTCAGCAGCTAATTGCTGTCCATAGGAATATAGCCAGTCTTTCCCCTGCCAGTTTGGAGGGCTTTTCTCAGATCAAATGGAAAGACCACCATCTCTCCATGATCAACGAGACACCCCTCCTTCTTCATTGCCTCTTTGGGGTGACTTTAGGCTCTTTTTAGGGCCTCCAGCAGGACAAAATTGGGCACGGAAAGCAGAGCCCTGCTTTCCTGCATCTGTCTTACCATGACGCAAAACCGGAAGTCCGCCATTTTGAACTTTTATAGGAAAGATGGCACACATATCTCATAACCAAAAGAAGTTTCTTTATTTCATAGTATTTCAAACTGGGCAGAGATGCCAAAGAGAGTCTTAAAATGATAGCCATCCCTTTCTGACTGCAGTGACCTGGTGACTGACAAGTGATACCTCAAAAGGCAGGAAATTGGAGGGGGAAACCATCACTTTGACAATTGTGACTGGAACCTCTGAAAATTAGGATAACAATGACTTGAATCTAACAAAATAAAGGCAGGAGAGCTAATGTTATTTTTTTTAAACAGTTTAATTAAAAGTTTTAATTACAATAGTAAAATATAATACAGATTAAAAAAAGAAAAGGGGTGCAAGAAAAATCTTAAACATCATGTTAATTCTAAGCAAATCCAATATACAATATTTTTCCAGTCCAGACAACAGTCAGTCCAAAAAAAACCCCACTCCAAATAACATGTCCCATTTTATCCTGATCAAATAAAGTGACTTTATTTTCTTTATTTTTATGTAAATCAATCTTGCTCTTTAATCCATTCAGATTGTTGATTCTTGTTTTGAATTTCTTCAAAACTTTAAACATCTTGCTTTGTAAATCCAGCAAAAATAAGATATTCTAACTGCTTTCTGGGATTGTCACTTTTATTTCCTTCTTAATTTTAAAAGTCTAACCCATTTTTTTTAATGTCTAATGACAAATTCATGTTCATCTTGTTCTCAGATAGACTTTGTTCCATATCTTTTTCTGCTATATCTTCAGGGAACAGACTGTTCCCAGACACAATACAGCTGACATTATTGATTCAAAATCCTGATGCAGTTCCTCAAAAATGTCTCTAAATGCCATTATAAGTTGCTTATCTTATTATTCATCCAGTGTTGAAAACAGTTTTCTTTCCCATGAAAATACATTTTTAAAAAAATAATTTCAAATTCTTAATATTCAAAATCCAATTTCCTAACATTTTCTGAGCTTTTAATCTTTCAAAAAATTTCTATAGCCAAAACATTGTCTTACTTTTTGCTGTTTATTTTAAATTCTTAAAGTACATCTTCATTTTTCTATTAAAAAGTATTGAAGGTACTCCTTTGTGATTTCCAGCCTGGTCACTTTAAAGATGTCTAACTTCTTTAAAACAATTAATGGGCAATTAATATTTTACTTTTAGCAAGGAACAGTTGATTTTAAGCCAGGATAAAAATATGTGACAATTTGCAAGAAAGGTGTTTATGTTACTCTTTTTACAATATTATAATCCCTTTAAAGATGAGTTTCACAGTCCACTTGAAGACTTTTTGTTGTCATTAATGGACAGACAGGAGACTCTTAATGAATTTAATCTATAATAAACATACTCACACAGATTTTTTTTAATTTTAATTATTTTGCAAATGATTGTTAAATATGGCAAATACCAATTTTCTAAGAATCCTTTCTTCCATTACCAGTATAAGATTAACCTGGCTCCCCATATTGGTTCTAAAATGTATGTATTTATAACAGATTCTGTCTGGCATAGAGCTGGATTTGAACTAAAAGTTTGAATCCTCCCTCAGTCACCAAGTTTACACCAAGGTTCAAGTGGAGTAGAGCAGCATTCATAAGATTCCTGAAATTGGAAATTAGAAGGAATCATCCAGGCAGGTACCTGATGTTAAGATATATAATAAATAATTACTAAGTTCTCCAGCTGAATTGGTCCAATACAACAAAATTTTGTAACTCAAGTGAGGGTAATAAAAATCAAAATATGAAATACAAACTTTTAGGTTACAGTTTTCTTCAAGTAAAAATGGAGAGAAGCTTTTCAGCAAGGAATATAATGGCAATTTAAATTCTGTATACAAGTTTTTTTTTCAAATGTTGATGGAAAAGAAACTTTTGCAGACTAATTAGGATTGTTCCTTGTATAGGTTACTGTGTTCTGTTCACAACAAGGTGATTTTCTTTTTTAAAAAAGTATAGGCTGTTCTTCTGAAAATACAAAAACTAGTAATATCAGACCTTGCCCTTTCTTTCTATTTTTGTAAGCTAAGCATATCTCAATATCTGACTTCAACTTATCCATATGGTTTAGTGACACTGGTTTTAAAGATGGGTCACTTTTTCATTAAAGCTGAGTCTTGAAGGGTTGAGGACAGCAGCAGCAGCATTCTTGAAGAGTTTCCTGAGTGAAAGACATGGCCGGGTCCTTCTTTACGAGGATGAATGAAGACTCCAAAGATAATGCAAGAGAAAGGCAACTATGAAGAATGTTAAGGAGATGCTCCAAGTGTGATAGCGGTTGCACAGGAGGTCCATTTTCATGATTTCATCCCAGTGCAATATTAAAAAGCTTGGTATTGGATGTAAAATTATGTTTGTAAATATAATAACGATATCATAAAGGGGTACTTGGGCTGAAATAGCTGCCTTCTTCTGTGATAGCTCTAACCCTAGATCAGTGGTTCTCAACCTATGGGTCGCGACCCCATTTGGGGTCGAACGACCGTTTCACGGGGGTCGCCGGACACCGCGGTCCGCCATTTTGTTGTTTTTTTTGTTTTTTGTTTGTTTTTTCGTCGCGTGCGCACCGCACATGCACAGTTCAGGCCGTCGTGCACGCGCCGTGCATGCGCGGATTGCCCCGTCGCGGTCCGCCATTTTTTTTGTTTGTTTGTTTTTGTTTTTTGTTTTTTTCATCGTGCGCGCCGCGCATGCGCGGTTCGGGCCGTCGCGCGCGTGCCACACATGCGCGGATCGGGCCGTCGCGGTCTGCCATTTTTTTGTCGCTCGTGCGCCACGCCGGGGTCACACCGCGCATGGGCGGGGCAAGTGGGGTCTCAACCTGAAAAAGGTTGAGAACCACTGCCCTAGATATTATATAAGTAATATGGGAGCAATAATGATGCAACAAAAACAATAAATTGTATTTGAATAAATACAAATAACAAAACACAGGTGGAAGAAAGATCAGTTAATGTTTATATACATTTACACAGTTATTATAACAAGTCCTAACATGAAATTGAGAAAATTAGGTTCATTGGACTTTGCCAATTCTGATTTAAATACAGATCACATTTCTTTTTCTGTTTATCGCATTTCCACTAAACTCTTCTTCAAAAGCCAAATTGTTTCTTCATAATCTATAATCAGAAACAGAATGGAGATAGAATTCATTCAGATGTCTGGTCATGCAAGTTAGTGCAAATAAACAAGACTACTTCCATGGCTTACAGCTATTTTACAAAGGATTTCTCTGTGCTGTTTTCTTAGGACTCTGGCCCAGCTAGCAGTGGTGGGACTTTGTCCCCAAATTACTCCACCAATCTCTCTCTCTCTCTCTTTTTCTCATCTTGGTGCTCTGCTATTATGCCCTGAGTTGCTATGGCTATTTTAGGCTTCATTTTTCCTTTGCCACCTCAAACTGATCGCTGCTCAATTGTGAATTCTGCTCTGGAAGTATTCTTAGCTTTGCCCTGCTAAATTATTAAGACTAATACCATTTGGGGGGGGGTTGTCAGAGACAAAATTTTCTTATGGGGTGGAAAACATTTCCCTAAATCCACTAATACAAATACCTGGACTGTGCATTTTGTGCTCAGCAGAATTTCTCCCTTTATATGTTTGGGCAAAATATTATTATACTTCTTAGTGTCTTTCAGAGAACATAAAAAAACGGGGAGAAAAATCTTTTCTGTCAAACAACCATGAAACCTACATTATAAATATCAACAGAACAAAAAAAAATGTAGCCTCCTTTTCAATGTTTCTTAGAGACTCTGACTTATTGAAATAACCTGCCAAGCAAGAAACATTTCTAACCTATGCAAAAAGGGAAGGGAAATCCTAAACAGTATAGCAGTTGTGCAAATTTGTTAAAATATTAATCATACCAGCTTTTCCACTGAAAGGTTTAGATAATATGTGATATTTTATATTGTAATGCATGAAATACACTCTCTGAAATGTTAGATGAACACTAAAATTCTTTTTTTAAAAAAAAAGATAAAAAAATCAATGAAGCTAAATGTTCTCCGGTACGTTTAGAGGAACATGCAGCTATTTTCTTCTCTACAAAATTAAATCTTTAATTATTGCAGGAGCTGTACACTTTGTGCTTTTTTAGATACATTTCTTATTTTAAGTTCATGCCATTAAAATACAGGACAAAATTTAATGAGAGTCACAGAAATGGAGAGGTAAGGAAGGGAAAGAGATTTATTGACAGAAATTAAATGTGAGGAATAAAAAAGATAGCATTCTGAATTACTATCCAAGGGCAAAGGAAGATAATAGTGGAGAAAAAGAAAGTTATAGGTAAAGGAGCAGGAAAAAAAATGAAGAAATGAGGGAATATTTAAGATGACAAACTTATTCTTGTTCTCAGCTGAACTCTCAGCCCTATTTATTTATCGGCAATTTGTAGACCACTACAGATAAATTTACAGGTCCTTTTTCTAAGTTGCTACATGTCATGCAGCTTCAAATCCAAGTCTTACATAGACAAGAATATCTGTCTGCTTCTTTTACAGTCATTTATACACTGTTCAAAGATACCTATTTTTGAACAGATCTTAGATGTAAGATCCAATTTTATTTGTGCATTTTCATACAGAGCATTCAATTTGAATTTTAATCATGCAATTTATTTGCACTCAGTTCAAGATAAGAAGTAGAACAAATTTTAAAACTATATATATATACCAATACCCCAATCTACCATACAATCAAATATTCCACCCTTGTCCTACCACAGAATCTGCTTTGTTCCAGCTTAAAAGGAAGGGCTGCCTCTATAGATTTGTATTGACCTGGATGGATAACTGATACTTGATTACCTACAAATCACAGAACTGTCACTTTTCTTTGAACAGCTGCTGAAGCTGGATGGGAATGCTAGTTGGATGCATCTGGATATTCTCAAAGTCCACTTTAGCTTTGATCATATCAGTAAACTGCTATCTTTAGGGTATGATCTCCATCCTGCAGGTATCTGAAATGCATGTCTTGTGTTCTCTTGTAGAGATGTTGTGCCATAATTAAAGATGGGCCTTGTTCTCTAATTTGAAAAACAACAAAAAATAACCTTCTCTTTCCTCTTCCCCCTTCCCCACTTCTCTTTCTCTGCTTTTCTTTAAGGCTGTTTCTTGTTAATGGATACCTGGGAGGAATGCTTGCTATTTCCAACAAGGAAAAGGCAGTCAAAGTTCTAAACTCATTAGAAGGATTCATAAATAAGTGAGGTGTTTCTAAGTTTTTCCCAACGTGTTTGCTAATCCAATGACCTCATGTGGGAAGAAACAATCTGCTGGACCTACTGAATTTCCTTTTCTTGTATACCATTGTGTTACAGTCTGTTATTCTACAGTACCATGTAGTTTAGACAATATGATATGGCAAAATGTCAGAGCCTAAAGTAGAAACATATTTTAGAAGGATAGTTGAATAATTTTGTGCAACAAAGTGTTAAAGATGACAAATACACTGTGGCATCTGAGAAAACAATTTCTATTCCATGAAGATTTAAAAACATAGATACCATGATTTAAGATGTTATAACTATAAGTCTCTTAATTGTTTCAGAAGTAGTGATAAGTTGGGTCACATGTTTTATTCTTTACAACATGGAATCTGATCTTGTTTTCTAATGATAGCAACCTCCATGTCACTTGTGTATGAATCAAGTATGATAAGTTAATTTTTTTTTTGGTGAACTAATTATGCTGCCTTACTGAGGAAAAAGTTTAGGAGCATCCTTTTATGGGGCATCCTTACAGTGTTTAACTCAAGATAAGACTGTCATATCAAATCAAATCAAATATTTCTTATTGATAGACTAGCATAAGGAAGACGGGTGCAGTCAAATAAAATAATGGAATATACATCAGAGTCTAAAAACATGAAAAGTTAGAAGATAAAATATTTGTATTAAAGCAGAAACTGTATATAAAAACAAGAGTTTAAAAAAATTTAAAAAGTGGAGAAGGAGCATTTGAAGGGTACAGGGGAGCATCAAAGTTAGTATATGTACAATTATAGCTATCAAATTACAGGGCATTTTAATATGGTAAACTATATGCTCAGTAAGTAATTTATGGCAAAGATCTTCTTCCAATAAATTTTAAGCAGTGCTGCACAGAACCTGGCACTATTGTATGTTCTAGCACAGTTGGTATCTGAAAGCAGCAGGCAGCTATAGCTGCCATATTGCCATCTTCTTTATACAACACTAACCACACTAAATGGGAGTCCAGCCAAAACACCATCACCAGATTTTTTTAAAATTATATTTATTAAAGATTTTTAACAAGAGAAAAACAATACAAATTTTAGAAAAGAAATAAAGAAAATAAGAAAAAAGGATGACTAGATAAGAAAGAAAAGATGAGAAGAGGGGAGAGGAGAGAAGAGGAGAGGGGAGGGGAAGGGAAGGGAGGGGAGGAGAGGAGGGGAGAAGAGAGGAGAGAAGAGGAGAGAACCTCTTAATAAAGGTTATAAATTCATTTTTATTTTATCCTTTCTCTGATATTGCATCATAATTTATCTCTAATTCCATCTTCACGAGCTATTCCTTCATTGGGGGTATTTCAGAGTTTTTCCATATTTGTATACATAATGGTCACCCGGCAGTTTTCATACACAAAAGCATTGTTGCATAACTCTTTTAAATTGTCTATCCATAAGTCTCAGCAAGAAAAATTCTGGTTTCTGTTGAATGTTAATTTTCAAAATTCTTTGTATTTGAACCTAAACTTTTCTGGATGTTTTATAACTTCACTAGGATAAAATGACCCTTCATATTGTCCACATTTTCAGCATAGATTTAAGGTATATTTATATATTCTGGTTAATTTTTTTGGTGATATGTATCAATGATACATTATTTTATAAAATCCTCTTTAAAATTATTACATAATGTAAATTTAGTCCTTTCAATCACATATTTTAATAGCTTCTACAGAAATTCTTAACTTACCATGGGGTGATTTTAGACAGTGGGGGAAGCTAGAGTTGAACTGCAAAGCTAGAGCCTCACAATCAAAGAGGGAAATGAAACCCAATGATTAACAAATGAGGACCGCAGCCATAAACTGCCCTAAGGACATACATAATTCTCCGAGAGCGTGCCACCATCTATTAGGGATGACTCTCATCACAGCATTCATTCAAATTCATATGGTACTCAGGGGTCAAGCTGGTGACTGGCTAGTGCTACAGATGCTCCTTGTTTTAGTTATAGTTTAAAATGCTGTAATTCCTTCCCAAAGAAAATGATGCTTATTCTGAAAAAGGGTGTCCACGTCACAGTCTGGTATAGGAATAACTGACGTTGAAAATTCCTGCAGGTTTGCACACCTTTCTTTCTGCTGTCACATTTTATTGCTCTTAGGCACATAATTAATTAATGGATTGGAGCTCTGCTGCTTTAAGAAACTTAGAAAAGACATGTGGAAAAGTTTAGGAATCCAGAGAATGGCTCTACCTCAGGGGTCTTCAAACTTGGCCCTTTTATGACTTGTGGACCAACTCCCAGAATTGGCCCTTTTATGACTTGTGGACCAACTCCCAGAATTCCTCAGCCAGTGGCTGAGGAATTCTGGGAGTTGAAGTCCACAAGTCATAAAAGGGCCAAGTTTGAAGACCCCTGCTCTACCTGAATCTTACAGTTGGTCTGGACTGAGGTTGCTAAAACGATCACTTAGAAATCAGCAGGCAGATAGGGTCAGGATTCTACATTCTTACTTTTTTGTTGCTGAAGCAGGGATGTTGATAAAGTGTGTGTTATTAAAAATATTAAAGTTATTAAAAAGTGTATGTGGTGGTTTGTACTAAATAATGGCTTCTATTCCTAAGTAAAGGGATGTAGCATCCATCCACCTAGCACAGGGGTAGGCAACCTTGGCTCTTTTATGACTCGTGGACTTCAACTCCCAGAATTCCTGAGCCAGCATGGCTCAGCTTGGAAACCTCTCCCTTTCCCCTCAGCATGGCTGGCTCAGGAATTCTGGGAGTTGAAGTCCACGAGTCATAAAAGAGCCAAGGTTGCCTACCCCTGTGCTAGGTGGATGGTACTTAGGAGGTGGATGATATTGCAGCCTAAGACCTCATGAGAACCAGCCCTTCCCACTTCCCAAATAGGAATACAAAGATGCAGCAATAGACTTCCTCAGCATTTTCCATATTCATGAAATTCCTTTTTTCACCCAACAATTATAATGCTGAATGATTTTGTCAGTTTGAGTGGTGATACTTTGTTATTAGCTGTGCAATTTAATCCTGGAAGTGTTTCCTCATATGTTCCAGGAGAACATGGGCCAGACTTATTGTCAAAATTTAAGATACTTTTGTACATACTACAATCTTTATTTTCTAAAATAACTCAGATCTGTTTCTATGTCCATAAAAATAAATCAAATAGCAGCTGAAGAGCGGAAGGGAAAAGTGCTTTAAAACATAGACCTTTTTTTTAGTCCAGCAAAATTCTGGATTAGATATTCGTCTTCCCTTCTGGTAGTTTTGTCCATGCATGTATGAAACTTTGTTTGTGAATGCAACATTTTGTAAATTCAAAGCCTAAGCTGAAAATTCTTTAGCAATATTCCAAACATTCTCATTTACTATATTTTAAAGACCTAACAACATTCAATGAAATGTTTTCAAATGGGTAAAGAGGATGGAAATGACATAGTGCCTTTTTAAAGATTAAAGTCAAGTTTAGAAGTCAATGAGATTTTAATTAAATTAAATGGTACTTTAATGGGTACTTACTAGGAAGATTTATGGAAACATATAAATTTAGTTTCCATGAGGTGAAGTCTAAGCTTTTAAGAATTATCTTTCCTTGTTTTTTCCTCATGCAACATAATCTCCAAATATTTGTAAATTGTGACTAAATGTTGAAGTTTCCTTTTTCAAAAAGAGAGATGGAAGGTTGAGGAGGGAGTTCAGTGGTGCCAATTTGTCTGCCTGGGCTCTGATTATTGGGTGTATTTTTTAAGTGTGTGTGTGTGTGTGTGTGTGTGTGTGTGTGCGCGCGCGTGCACGCATGCACGTAAAGGAGAGTGGATGAAGGGGGAGAGAGATTTCTTCCTTCAGGTTTAGTGATATCTGATACCCATCCAGAGTGCAGCCAGAAGGGCAACTTTTGTCTTAGGCTACAAAGTGGGGAGGGCGACCCTGGGGAAGGGAACAGGCAATGGATTTGATTTTCCTTTTCTGACGCCTTTCTTTTCTTTTTGCAAACTTTGCAGGATATCTTTTATTTCCTGTAGACAGTGATCCTTTTTTTTAATATTTCTAACTCATAACTCTGATTTCCCTTTCCATTTTAAAAATGGGATAAAGAAAAAGTCCTTGAAAAGAAGAGGGGGGACTAATGTGCACTTATTTGTTTACATATTCTCCCTCTTGACTGCCCCTGTCTCCTGTCTAGAAGTGCTATCCAATGACCCCTGGCACTGATTAAAGTTTCAAGATGACCCCGAGGGCTTTTGTTACACAGGCTGGTCATAAAAGTTGTTTAAATGACTAGTTTATCCAAACTGTGCTTTTTCTATGCAGAGTTTTGAATCTGTTCAGTTCCCAGGCACAGAGGAGCCCATTAAAGAGAGCTCCACCGAAGCACCTTTTGGAAGTTCTTCCTCTTCATTCTCTTACTCAGCTCAGGCATCACCTTGATCTAATTTGTGGTTTCCTTTTGCTTAGCATGTGATGGGAATCCAGGCACTATGGTTTATAAGCCATGGCTTATATTTAGCATTACAGTATGTGCAAACCCATCTATTATAAGCTATTTAATTAACTATGGTTAAAATCAACCATGTTTTAGTACAATCTTGGAATGCTCTCTCAAACCTCATCAGCACAATTTGTATCCTGTAAATCAGTGTTTGAGGGTCTAATGTAAACACTGCTTTGGGGAGGAGCAGTCACTCATGGTGGCCATTTTGCTCTAAAAATGTGTACAACGTTGTCTCCAAAGTTTGACTGTGTTCACTGACTTGTCCAATGTTCTTTGATTCTAATCAGGAGATGAGTGAGAAAATCTTAAAGTGTTGGACAAAGAGTGGTTCTTCGTTTCAGTCCAGAGTTTTTTTTGGAACAGCTCTACATGCACCAAATATTTCTTCTGAAAGTAATATTTGAATTACTTTAATTACTTTCATATTCTCAATCAATCTTGTAACAAAATGTAGTGAGTGCTGAACGCTAAACTGACTTGACTGCATGAGACATGAACTCAAACATGTATTTCTTAATGTTTTGGAGAAATAGAATAAACTTTGGTTTCAAATTGCTGCCCTCTGGAAGACTTGATTGGACTCTGATGGTCCACTCACCCTAAGATTGCCTGAGGTATTTGGAGTTCTAAAGCCTAATTTTCAATGGCTTGTGGCATTTCTAGATGACATCAAGATGTTTGGGATTTTTAAAAAAGTTGAATGGATTGTGGAAATTTATCATAGGCTTCCAAAAATCCTTTGAAAGGGGGCAAAATGAAAGAAGTCCATAGCAAGTTAAAAGTAAGTAATTAAGTAAGGCTATAGCTAAGGTGACCAACTTTTTTACAATAAAAAGGAGGACACAAATAAATTGAAGAAAAAAATCGTAAATAAAAGAAACATTTTATTAATTGCAACAATAATACAGAATACACTATAATATGATAAATGCATAATAAAATACATTTGTAACAATAACATTTTATATTGTAATTATGCTTACATGCCGTGCCCCCACCCGCAGCCGCCCTGCCAGCACTGCTGCCCCACCGTGTAGAGTGGGCCCTGCAGCTCCCAAAGCACCAGCTGTGCTGGCTCCGGCCACAGGGGGGCAGCCTGCCATTGACACACCCTGCCTGCAGCCGCCTCGCCAGCACCACCGCCCACCCTGCGCAGCCCCATGTAGAGCAGGCCTCACGGCTCCCACAGCACAGGGGGCAGCCGGCCACCGCCACCACCGCCCCTCACACCCCCACCCGCAGCAGCCCCGCCACCCCTGTCTCTTGCGCCCACAGCCATTATTGCCCTAGCAGGGCCGAAGATCAAGAGAAAGTTACCGTGGCGTCGCCACTCCAGTATCCTCCAGGTATCTTCGGGACTAACCAGGAGATGGTGTAGCTGGGTAGCAGGGAGGGGTGCAAAGTTCCTGCCAATTCGCCTTCACTGCAGACAACTTACATGTGCAAAGTTTGCCAGCCGGGTTTTTTCATACGCGCTCAGAATCAATTCCTATTGGCTTTCGAAAGCCAATAGGGGGAGTAGCACAGCTCATGCAAAAGTTGAAAAAAAAACCATCAAAAAAAGGTGCCGGAACACCGTTCTGAGCGTTCTATGAGAAAAAAAAGCCCTGCAGATTAGTCTTCAAATATCGAAAAGGAGGACATGTAGGAGGACACTTTTTGAGGGAGGACAGAACTCACAAAAGGAGGACTGTCCTCCCTAAAGGAGGAAGGTTGGTCACCTTACTATAGCTCTTAATTCAGTTTTGCAGAAATAGTACACATATGAAGCAACTTTGAGCAAGTGAAATATTAGTTATGAAAAACTTTTCAGAGAGTGCTCCAGTGGTAAGCCTTAAGGGGTAATAGGTATACAGTTAGTTCTCAGCTTACAACAGTTCATTTAGTGACCATTCAATGTTACAATGATACTGAAAAAAGTGACTTATGACAATTTTTCACACTCACAACCATTGCAGCATCCCCATGCTCACATGATCAAAATTCAGACACTTCGCAACTGACTGATATTTATGATGGTTGCAGTGTCCTGGGGTCATATGATCATATTTTGCAACCTTCTGACAAGCAAAGTCAATGGGGAAGCCAGATTCACTTAACAACCATGTTACTAACTTAAGAACTGCAGTGATTCGCTTAACAAGTTGTGGTAAAAAAGGTCATAAAAAGGGGCAAAATTCACTTAACAAATGTTTTACTTAGCAACAGAAATTTGGAGGTCAGTTGTGGTCATAAGTCAAGAACTACCTTTAATTAGTTTAGTTTTTGTTTTGTTTTATGATTTACAATATGCCATTGTAAATCTGCCATTCTGTTCAAAACCTTAAAGTGGCATACATTGTAGTCACCCCTATTTTTTTTCAACAACAATAATCCTGTGAGGTAGGTTGGCTCCTTAATGACCCAAGGAGTTTTTGTGATGAAAGTGGACGATAACCTAGGTCTTCCCAGTTTTCTTCCAACACTTTATTAGGCTCTGGTCCTCCTTATTGGATACATTCATTCAGGGGATAGGCAGCCATCTCTCAGGGATGCTTTATTTTAGACTTTTGCACCAAGCAGGGGAAGGACTCAGCAGCTTCAATAGCACACTCCAGCTTGGTGATTCTGCGATGCTATGCTCTTGGTGATAGATAGATGATAGATGATAGATAGATAGATAGATAGATAGATAGATAGATAGATAGATAGATAGATAGATAGATAGATAGATAGATAGATAGATAGATAGATAGATAGATAGATAGATAGATAGATAGATAGATAGATCTTCTTAACCACTTCCTTTCTTACTGATAATTGCTTTTACTGTCTGTTCTGCTTCCCCTCTTTGCTGTTCCTTTTCATTTCAGTCTTCCTTCTCCTAGTGCTAGACAGGCTTTTCTGGAGTGATTTGAGAAAATCAGCAACTGTGTAAGAAACTACCATGAGTTGGCTGCATGCTATTATTATGAAGTCAAAATAGAGCTAAAGCTAGTGTTTCTTGGATCCAGCACTCTTTAAATCTCCTTTAAGTTATTTGCCAAAAGTTATCTCCTTTTCTGAGTCACCTTGGAAATTCTTCTAATCCTCTTGAACTTTCTCAAGAATCTCCCATCAGCCCCTAATGAAGGTGAAGGAAGTAGTGTAGCAATACTGAGAACACATTAAACTAGTTTTAAAAGGCATTCTGTATTAGGAGATCCTGGACATTATGTGTCATGGTTCCGACAGATGAAACTTTTCAAAAGAACTTTGAGGCAATGTTAACCTTAAAGAATTTTTTATTCGAGAAGCATAATATCGGCACTACATAGTTGAAGCCAAAAACTGAATTCCCCTCCCCTTGGCACAAAGGAGCAAAGCACAATTCCCTCCTCCAACTAACAGTCATAAATCACATTCCCCAATTAGTTTGAAACGCAGGCTCTCTCCACAGCTCTCCAGCCCACCAAATCGTTATCAACTCTGGGCTCAAGTAACCTTGAATTCCCACAGCTTAGTTATTGTTGTTATGACTAAGAGGACTCTCATCCACATCCCCCCTCCCAGCATCCATGAGCTCTAAAAGCGAAAGAGAAAAACGGCTGCCTTTCCATCTGTTGTCAAAACAATAACACCCGATATTAGCAGCATTGACATCCGGGCCCCCTTGCAAGAAGGACAAATCCTGTAATGCAAACAAAAGCACAGGTTAGGGGTTGCCTCTTGGTTTGTTAGGGTCTTTCTTATAGAATCTATTAATAAGTCTGTCAGCTTTTACATCACTAGATTTTGCCCAGGTGGCTTCAGACAACAGATATCCCTTCCATTGCACTAAGTACTGCAATGGAAGGGATATTCCTTAAAAAGCCTTGAGTCAAGAATATGCTTTACTTCATAGTGAGTATGTCCCACCATTACAAGAGGTCCAGGTGCCTATCTGCCTGTTTTTTGTATGTCTCAGAAGCTTTTTTCAAAGTGGTTTTCCAGACCTCCTCCCAACCCTCACCCACTGATCAAGAGTCTGGGAAGCAGATTGGGCTGAATTCTTTTCCTGTGGCCACTTTAAAAGGCATGAAGCCTCTGCTGCTGTGAACAGAGTTATTGTAAGCCACCTCTGTGAAAGGGAGGAGGTCAGTCCAGTTCATCTGTTGGTAATCAACATAGCATTGGAGATATTGCTCCACCATTGAGTTAGCCAATTCAGCCACCCCATTGGTAGATGGGTGAAAGGCCGATGACAGTCCTTGAGATGAGCCCATTAGTTTGAGAAAACTCCTCCAAAACATAGCTGTAAACTGCACCCCCCTGTCAGACATTATTCGTTTTGGTGTGCCATGCAGTCTGTAGATGTGTTTTAGGAACATCTTGGTCAGTCGTTGGGCAGACAAGAGTCCTTTGCAGTCAATAATGTGAGCCTGCTTCGAAAACAGATCTATCACAGTCCAAATGACCGTATTTGCCCTACTTTCAGGTAGATCTACTATAAAATCCATATCAATTACTTCCCGTGGTTGAGAAGGGTCCGCAACTGGTTGCAACAACCCAGGGGGTTTAGCACAACTCTGGATATAGTTTTCTACATCCCGTTTTAATCCCGGCCACCAGAATTACCAGCAGATGAGGTGTAGAGTTTTTAAATACCCAAAGTGCCCAGACTGTTTTATGTCATGGCCGTGTTGGAGAGTGTTAAGGCGGAGGATCTCTGGAAAGAATAGCTTTCCCCCCTTGTAAGCCAAACCATCCCTGCATGTTAGGGAGGTTTGATTGTCCTTGAACCATTGGTTGGTGAGGGAGTTCTTGTTTTATTTTCTTTGCCCCAGGGTCATCAGGATTAGGGCTCTTGAAGGTGGGACTCTGTGTGTTATGAGTTGAGAATCAGTTTGTGGATTGGAGATAATGGCCTCATTAACCTCCTGCTGCTGGCTTTTGTACTGGGGCAGTCTGGATAGAGCATAAGCTAAGAAGTTTTTTCCTCCCAGTATGTACTTTAGGGTGAAATTTAAAAAGTTAAAGTACTGCACCCATTGCAGTTGTTTTGGGGACAATTTGCAGGGAGTTTTCAGTGCTTCTAGATTTTTGTGATCAGTCCATACCTTGAAAGGCAACTTGCTCCCTTCTAGATAGTGTCTCCAGTTTAATAGAGCCCAGTGGATTGCAAAAGCCCACCTCCTCTCACACTCAGTGAATTTTTTCGAGGTGTAGGCACAATGTTGTATGGTCCCACTCTGGTTCTTTTGCAGTAGTACAGCCCCGACGGCCATGTCGCTGGCATCGGCTTGAATTACAAAGGGCTTCCCTGGGCAGGGATGCTTTAAGACCAGTTCAACAGCCAATAGTCTTTTTAAGTTCTCAAAAGCAGTCTGACAGCTCATAGTCCGTGCTAGTGGTTGGCCCGGACATAGCTTTCCTCCATCTTTGCCTGTTTTTAGTAATTCCATAAGGGGTAGAGCAATTTCGGCAAAGGAGGGGATGAATTGATGGTAGAAGTTGGCGAATCCTAGGAAGCTCTGGAGCTGTTTGCAAGTCTTTGGAGGCTTTCACTTTGGTCAGGTGTCATCAAGATACACCAGAACCCCTTTGTATAAATGGTCATGTAGGATGTGATTAATCAGCTGCATGAAGACAGCTGGGTCCCCCTTTAGTCCAAATGGCATGACTTTAAATTGATAGCTCCCCATGGGACAGTTAAAAACTGTCTTCCACTCATCTCCCTCCTTTATCCTCACCCGGTAATATGCCTCTCTCAGGTCTAACTTAGTGAAGACACTCCCCTTTGCCAGGTGGGATAGTAAGTCCTTCAGGAGGGGGAGGGGATATTTATTTTCCACACTCACCATGTTCAGACCCTTATAATCCACGCAGAGACAAAGCGACCCATCTTTTTTTTCTTTAAACAACACCGGGGCTCCCACAGCTGACTTGGCCCGTTCAATGAATCCCCTTGCTAGGTGTTTGTCCACATATTGCTGCATTTCCTCCATTTCAAAGGGGGGACATAGCGTACATTCTCAGTCATGGGAGTTTGGCTCCCGGTAACAGTTCGATGGAGCAATCATTGGGTCAGTGGGGAGGCAGGGCATCATAGTCTTTCTTACTAAATACCTCTGCTAGGTCCCGGTACTCGCTGGGGATGAGTGGCTCACCTGGTTGTGATAAGGCAGCCATGTGCGCTAGCTCATTGGGTGGGCTAAAGTCTCCTGTAACTTCCATTGAATTAAGGGGGGACTTGGGTCCTATAGGTAATCTCACAGTCCTCGTTCCCTTCTCCCACCAGATAAATGGCTTCCATCTGTCCAGCCAGGCTAATCCTAGGATCACAGCCTCAGTCATTTTCAGAGCCACCAGGAATTGAATGAACTCCCAGTGCTGAGAGTTTCCCTATTTCTAAGTGTAGGGGTTCAGTCAATTGCATGACTAAAGTTCCTCCCATTAGGGAGCCATCAGCTTGCTCAAACCTCATGGGTTTGGAGAGCAGCCTTGCTCGTATGCCCATTTTCAGGGCAAGTGACAAACTAATAACGCACCAGGAGTATCCAGAGCATCCACTTTTAAATCTACCTGTGCCCCCATCTTAGGGATTATGAGTTTGCAGGTAGTGAGAAAGGTGGGATGTGTCAACTCATCATCGGGTCATTCTCCCCTTTATCATTGCTGTCATAGGAAGGTAGAGCGGCGGCAGGTCCAGCTTGGGTCTTGGCACTCTCCTGTGTGGAGGATGTGACTTGGGCAACGGGTTCCTGGATTTCTCTTTCATTGGCTGCTGGGTTTCTTTCTTGCTGGTGGTCCCGGTCTACTCTGCTGCTGAGGGTAAGGGACTGGGCAATTCACTGCATGATGTCCCTGTTGTCTGCATCAGAAACTCTTGATCAGTGGGCCTGCAGGTGGCCTGGGATTTTCAGTAGCTGCAGTGGTTGGAGGTTTACAGGAGGTGGCTACCATTTGGGTTGTTCTGGCCTCGACTTGGCTTCAGGTGGGGGTGGCTTCTTATAGCAGGCGAGCTGAACGTCTAGTCTTACTGCTGCCTGGCACCATTCTTGCAGCTGATCAGGTACTGCTCGATAGATACAGGCCTGGGAGAAGTGGTCGTCTAGTCCCTCTTTGAAATGGACTAGGAATTGCTCGGGCCACCTCTGTATCTGACTGTATATCTTGCAAAACTCTCCTACGTATTCCAGTGAAGGCCTGCTGGCTTGCTTTATCTTGTGGACTTGTTCTTTTGCTTTGAGGGTAGATTGTGAATATTGTTTTATATATGTTGTACGCCGCTCCGAGTCTTCGGAGAGGAGCGGCATATAAGTCCAAATAAAAATAAATAAATAAGTAATGGATGGGTCCTCAAACCTTGCTCTCAGTCCTAGGAGGAAAAGATGGGGGTCCTCCAACTCGGGTGCTTGCTTGCTATATAAGTTGTTCAGCCACTTGGATGCTTCCCCTTCCAAGCTGAATGCAACCACGTCGACCATAGTGGCTGGCTTCAGATAGAAATAGGCACAGCGGTTCAAGTGACAGCACACCTGGTTGAGGAAAAAGATCAGTTTCTCCAGGTCCCCATCAATAGTTGCTGACTTCTCCACTGTACCTGTTGCACCTCCAGCTGTTGCTACCCCCCCATGGCAGCTGCCACATCCCCAGTGGCTGCAAGCCTCCCAATGGTTGCTGCACACTCAGGGGCTGTTGCCACCCCCACAGCTGTTGCTGCATTGCCAGTGGCTGTGGCATCCCCAATTGCTGTATGACTCCCACCAGTCTCAGTTGCAGCTGTAGTGGCACCCCCAGTTGCTGTAGGTCTCCCAATGGTTGCTGTATGGGCAGGAGCTGCTGCCATCCCCACTGTTGCTGGCTTGCGGGGGGGTTGTGGCATCCCCAGTTGCTGTAGGCCTCTCAGAGGTGGTTGTTGCTGGATCCCCATCGGTTGCCGGCCCCTCAGTGATTGCCGCACATTCGGGGGTGGCGGCCATCTCCACTGCTGCTGCTGTACTTCCAGCAGTTGCTGACCTCCTGGTGGCTGCATCACCCCTGGTTGTTGCAAGGCCCCCATCTGCTGCTGCATATTCAGGGGCTGCAGCCACCCTCAGCTCAGCTGCTGCACTGGCAGAGGCTGCTGGCCCCCCACCTGTGGGGGCTGTGGCATCCCCCATTGCTGTATGGGCCCTGGCTGGATGGTCAGTAAATGGGTCAATCTGGGGATTGGCTCTCCCAGCAACAGCTTGGGCTCTTATCTCGTCGGCGATCTGGGCTTTTGGAGGGGTGACAACTGGAGCTGTCTCTCCCTGCGGGGCTGGAGGCCCTGGTAGGTGGCTTCGAGGATGGGGAGGCTGCCTGGTCTGCACAGGTGGGACTGGGGGTTCCCCTTGGTGACTGCCTCGCTGATCATCATGATCACTAGTGTATGGGGAACGGGAAGGTTGGTCTCCACTTCTCATCTCTAGCTCCTCAAATCTTTCTACCAACTTCTCCACTGACTGACCATGAGCTGCAGACAGTACTTCCACTCACCCGAGTCCTCAGCAGTAGTTGATTTTGTAGTTCTCCACCTATTTGGGGAATGCAATGTGTGGGAATCCCCTCTTTGCAGTTCAACCTTGTCCTCCTTTGAAGCATTTGATGGTGGCAAGGAGGTCTCAAGGTGTCTGGAGTCTCTATTGGGTAAGGTCCACTCTGACGACCAGATCAGCTGTCCTTGCAGCTTGGGCTTTGCCCTCAGCTGAGAGGCCTGGAAATGTTCTTTCTCCACCGGTGCACTGGCTCATGCTCCCCCATCTGGGGTAGAAGCTGCAGCTGGGGTGCTGGTGTCAGGTGCCCTTTCTTTCTCTATGCTGAAATCTTCCCCAAATCTGTCAGTCTATCCCTCAAGTCTAGGGATAGCGACTGGGGCTCGGGACCCCAAGATAGTTGGGTAAAAGTTGAGAGTTTTTGGCTTAGTGTCATGGTTCCAACAGATGAAACTCTTCAAAAGAACTTTGAAGCATTGTTAACCTTAAAAAATTTTTTATTTGAGAAGCATAATATCGGCACTATATAGTTGAAGCCAAAAACTGAATTCCCCTCCCTTTGGCACAAAGGAGCAAAGCACAATTCCCTAACAGTCATAAATCACATTCCCCAATTAACTTGAAATGAGGGCTCTCTACACAGCTCCCCAGCCTGACAGATCATTATCAACTCTGGGCTCAGTAACCTCATCCACATCCCCCCTCCCAGCATCAATCAGCTCTAAAAGCAAAAGAGAAAAATGGCTGCATTTCTATCTGTTGTCAAAGCAATAACACCCAATGTTAGGAGCATTGACATTATGGTTTGCTGAGTTGTAGTAGGCTCCATGATGGGGAATCTACTGGGCCTTCCATCAAGTTTGAAGTCTCAAGAAATTGTATGAGAAACCACAATAACCCAGATTACAACTTGAAGAGGACTGCATTCATCAATGATCATTATAATCATCATCATCATCACCATCATCTCGTAATCATCAGCTATATCACCTTCTCACCCAGCAGCCAAGCTCTAAAAGGCCCCAAATCCCCTTTGGGTCACCGGATAACTGGTGCTGACGAGAGGGAATGTTAGGACTCTTTACCAGAATTCCATGGATTAGACTAGAGGGAAGAGCAAGTATCCCAAACAAGTTTCTTGAAGCTGCTTCTGGTGGTTAAATATCTGACCCTCCCTGCAGGATTTCTCACCATGTTGTGCGTCTGATTGCTTTTCAAAAATATAGACTGCATGCCTTATGGGAAAAGAGAGAAAGGAAAAAGAGAGAGGGAGGAGAAGGGGGGCAGGGAGGAATCTATTGGCCATCCATATAATATCTTCTCTGGCTGTATTTAAAAGATAGTAAAAATAATTTTCATCTTTGTGAGGCAAGTAATATCCCATACTAATTATCTGAATTTTATTTTCTTCTTTTAAATAGATCAAAAAACTGATGCGTCTTATATAAAATGCTTCATACAAAATCATGGTTGTGGAACAACCCATAACAGTTTATTTCTTATATACTTATAGACTTACTATGTTAAAGCAAAAATAAATGGCTTACAAAGTACTTTAAAACAATGATGTGTGAAGCCAGCCTTAGTATGTGCCAGCCCTCAATAACTGGGCTGAGAGAAGGCCTTGTATCCTACAAGTTAGCCAAAGCAAACATTTTCAGAAACTTTTGTTCCTTCATATATATAAAATCCCTCCTTATCAGGAGCCTAGTAAATCTTAAAGATGGGGAGGGGAACTTCACTATAGAACTGGAATTGAAGAATTAGATATAACTTTTGGCTCAGAGTGAAGCAGGATTTTTCTGAAACCAGATTTCTGAATAAATAATTTTTTTCCTAACAAAACTCTTGATAGGAAAAGCCATTTGGGAAGCAATTTGGAGTAGAATAACAGCAGACAGGAAAAGAGTTAAATGCCGTTTTCCCACTCCTAATTGCTCTTCTAAAAACAATTTTTCTCATGAAAATTGGGTAACATTGTATGCCTTCATGTGACATTTTATTTGGCTCTGAGAAAACCTTAAGGAGAACAGGGAATGGAGAAAGAGAAGGGTGTGGATTCTTCTTTAAAGACACTGAGGGGGAAGCTGTAGCATACTGCCTGCTTCCACCCTCTGCAGCAAGGTATCTGGGCATCTGAGAAGAAGTAGAAAGGGTAACACTGAATGGAAGGATATGGGCTGGTGGATAACATAAGCATCAGGAAGAAGAACTCACCTAACAAAAAGAATTTACAAGAGATTTTAGACTCGGGAACAAATGCATCAAATTCTTCACTGGATTTCATATCATGCCATTTTAAATATTTGTGCACGAGTATGCACCAACTTCTCACTCAGAAAATTTAGGATGTCAGAGAAAAGACTTCTGGCTACCTTTGAGATATCCTGGAGTTTAGATGATGGAGGGGGCAAAATTTCTATCATGTAGTGCCATGTTGATTTCTGAAATGGCACCATCTCATAAAAGTATACCTGCTGCATAAAAGAATAGTATAGGAAGAAGTCAGGTTGAAACTATTTTTGCACTGCTATCAGCACAAATGATTACAGCAGAAATCTCAAGGTTCTTTATCTATTAGCAATTAACCTGAACCCAAGGAAGGCAGAAATGTCTGAATTTGATGTTGTCCTATAGAGTTACCTTTATCTAGCACAGTGGTTCTCAACCTTTCTCAGGTTGAGACCCCACTTGCCCCGCCCATGCGCGCCGCGACCCCGACCTGGGCGCGCGCGCGCCGGAAAAAAAATTAATTTTTTTTTAAAAAAAATAAAAAAAAATGGCGGCCGCGACGGGCGGATCCACGCATGCGCAGATCGGCCCGTCGCATGCGCCACGCATGCGTGCATCCGCCCGTCGCGGGCCGCCATTTTGTTTTTTTTATTTTTTAAAAAAATTTTTAAAAAATCAAAAAAACAAAAACAAAATGGCGGCCGTGATGGGCGGATGTGCGCATGCACGGATTGGCCCGTCGCACACGCTGCGCATGCGCGCATCCGCCCGTTGCGGGCCGCCATTTTGGTTTTTTTTGTTTTATTTTTTTAATTTTTTTAAAAAAATTTTTTAATTTTTTTTCCGGCACGACGGGCGGATCTGTGCGAGCGCAGCGCGCGCGTGCCAAAAAAATAAAAAAATAAAAAAAAATTAAAAAATTAAAAAAAATTAAAAAAATTAAAAAAAATAAAAATAAAAAAACAAAATGGCGGCCGGCGGTGCCCGGCGACCCCCGCGAAATGGTCGCGCGACCCCAAATGGGGTCACGACCCCAAGGTTGAGAACCACTGATCTAGCATTTCTGTTCTTTCTTCAACCATTCTGGGTGCTATTCTACTGGTATCTCCTTGTCCCTGTATCTGCCTTCTACTGAGACATTAGGCAGTAGGCCTTTCTCCTGCTTTTTTTGTTGTTGTTGTTGAGGATTTCCTTTTTATTTTTAGTAAAATGCACAAATTACTGTTCTTATGTAGTAATTGCATAGTTATAAATCATGAAATCATACATAATTTTATCATTTCTGGTACTTCACAAACAACTTTTGCCTAACCAGTCTGGTATAACTGGCCATTTTATTTCTGTAAAGTTTTCATTTATTAAAGAAATGACAAATGATACATTGAATAAACTCAAAAATACTTGAAAAGTAACTAACAGAATATGGTAGGAAATTATATGACTCCTTTTTGAGAAGAAGAGAGTATCACAAGAATATCCCTTTCCTAAAAATTATCACAAAAATGGACTTATTATACTTGCATCTTAAGTATAGCAAAAATTAATGTTTGTGATATCCTTGTGGAAGCACTTCAAATGCCTATAATTCTGACTGTTACTATGTTGTTATAAACGAAGAACTAAAGAAATATTTGGCTATAAATTAAATCAATTATTACTACTAAAAAGTGTAATTGTTAGTTTGTTTCAGCAAAACTAATAGTTTTACAATTATGCAATAAAGCAATCCTTTCAGGTCTGATATTGCAACATGAAATCCAAATTCTCTCTTCTATATGTACAAAAATTACTTGTTTAAGTTAACTTACTCCTAGCAAATGTGTCAAAAGACTGTTTTTTCTGGTTCAGGGAAGATATTTTTTCTAGCAGAGAGTCAAAAGATAATCTTAAGAGTCATATGTCCAAACTCAGCATCAAAGATCTGGATTCTCCACTCTGGGCACAAACCGTCGTTCCATATGAAGTGCAACAACTGAGCATATCATATGTAGAAATATTGTAGCCTATTATAAAAGTCATACTTCCCAACCAGAAAAAGACTGGCAAGCATTTGCTCACTGATGCTGATATTTTTTTAGCAACGATGGACACGTTACTTTTATCAGATTGTTCCAGCTCTTCCAAAATACTCTCTCTCAAATCTCTGGAAGTCTTCTTCAGTGAAGACAGTTCCTTCTGGCTTCTTCTTCTTCTTCACTTTTTCTACAGGGCGGTCTTTAGCTTTCCTCCCTCTATTTTGGGTTAAAATCTTTTCAGTAATTGTACTGTCTGCCACACAATGAGTACCCATCATATACTGCATGTTTTTCTTAAAGTGGTCAGCTGCTTGATGTTTCTGATATTCCTCTAACGCAGATTTGATAATTCTTCCTTTGATTGTGGCCTTGTCTCTTTTGGACCTTGAACTTTTGTTTTTCTTCTTTTTCAACAGATTATTGGGTCGGGCGGCGCTCACTGATCTTTGAGAGGAGGAGTCGGACACTCCCGCCGTCTCCAGTAGTTCCAGTCCCTTTCTTAGCAGGGAAGCGGACATTTTCCCTTCTCTCCAGACACGTGAATTCCTTTCTCCTGCTTTTTAAGGAGATGATTTCACTGGTTTCATGGCTAAAATAGCCCATGTGGCTTATCAGCCAAAGGATGCCAGCAGAATGAGAAGCTTGTGGCCTCCTGGGTCTTTGGCTCCCTACATTTTGGTCCCTGTCAATTACAGTGCATCCCAATGCTGATTTTGTTCAGGGTTTGAGGATTCATAGCAAGACTTGCAGCATGTAAATTTAATAAATACATTAAATAAACAATTAAATTAAATTAGTAAGCCCTAATAGTGTTCTGTGCACCTTGAGATATAGTCATGCTAATCACATGACTACAGAAATGCCTTTGGACAACACTGGCTCCCTTGTCTAAGAAAAGGAGATGAGCACCACCACCCCTAAAATCGGATGATTAAAGGGGAAACCTTTCCCTTTAATAAATAAACAAACTAGTGCAGCTCACAGAACAGAAATGTAACATAAACGGATCTAGGGACACACATACCTGCCCAGGCCACTATATTTGTACCAACTGAAGTTTCCAAGTAATATTCAAGGGCAGCTTGTTGTAGAGTGCATTACAGTAATATATATGAGAGGTAAGTAAGGCGTGAATGACTGACCACAGAGCCTCCTGATTCAGAAATGAGCACACCTCACACACAATTCAAAGATGTGCACAGGCCCTTCTAACCATGACTGCCATTTGCTCTTCTAGCAGGAGTTGTGAATCCAGAAGGACCTTCAGATTATGCACCTTTCAAAGCAGAACCATCCAAAATGTGATTTACTATTTGAAATTGTTAACGTTATTTAATGTTTAATTAAAGATGATACTGAGTCTATTAAAACATCATCCTACAAATTAGTTTAATAATTTGGTTTTCCATTGCCATATACTGGACATTGTTTTCATTGAACAAAAATAGTAGAGGAAAAAAGACCGGGATACTCTGAGAAGAAAACGCAGTGAAGACTCAGCCCTGTGACTCCAGAGTTACATAAAAGAAAGGACATCTTCTTCTAAAGTGTCCCTTAGGCATGGACACATGATCTGACCCTGGAAATGACAAAACAAGATTGATATTACTGGTTACATCAGGTCTAAGGGCACATACTTTATTCCTGCCAGGATGCTATCCTTATTTAAGTGCTCTTGCTTAAAAAAAAAAAAAGATATTGGTTGAGTCAATCTATGTTTCACTCAGATTACCATTCTTTGCAAAACTCCCAGCAGCAGTTAGTGGTCCATAAGAAAAGTGGCTGTATGGCTAGTGACTGCTGCAGACAGGATGCTGAATTAGACTGAGTCATTAGACAAATGAAAGTCCTTCCATTTGTCCTAGGAAGACATTGTTGGGGTTTTATTTATGGGTGCAGAGGGGCCAATTGAGATGCTCAATGAGTGACAGATGCTTTGCATATTCCCAGAATTATTTTTACTATTTCCTTTACATTCATTGTATGTGGACTTGCATAGAAAAGAAGGGGATGGGCTCTGTACCCAAGGTTATCTGAAAGAATTTTCTGGTGTTTAAGGAGATCCTGCTTCAGGATGGATGGCTGTATCTGTGCTCTGAGTGTGGAAAGAAGTCCTGGAGAAATTTTGTCCCTAATTTAATAAATGGCCTGGCAGCATCCAACACAGCCTGAATGAGAGAGAAGACAGGATAAAACAGCCTCCTCCCCATCCAGAGCTCCTTAATTAAATGCATGGCAAGAACCAGGGGAAACACATCTGGTTTCAATCTGCACAGCCTTTGATGGCATCAGATGTTCTTTTCCCAAATCGGGTTGGGGGTTGGAAAACTTGGCCTGTCTGTGGCAGCTCTGAGCCCAGGCTGGCTCCTATCACTGAACCACAGGGGCCCTTCTCTTTCTCTGCCATTGGTTGACCTTTACAGCACACTCACTCCCCCTCTGTCCTGTTACTCTCCCCATCCAGAGAGCACTCAAACCCGGTAAGAGGAAGGCCCATCTTTTACCTGCTTCTTCCCTGCTTTTTTTTCTTAACAATAAAAACTTCAGTTTTGGAGAAGTCCACATTCTTTTGGGGCTCCATATTTAAGAAATTGTCTTCATTAAAAAGCATTGAGTTTGATGAGATGAGAGATCAAATGAGAACTCTATGCAATTCTAATGTTGCATTACTAGTATCGTAGCTGTGAAGAAGACCCTTTGACTGGGACCAATGTGTTGGTGGAAAAACATACCATACAAAAGCATCCACCATAGAATCAGAATTGGTTGTAGGTAGACCTTCTATGCAAGGCTGAGTTTCTTGCTAGGTAAAAATTGACTAGGCAAGAGAGCAACTTTAGGTAAATCAGCCATTAATTTAATATATGGACAGCCACACAAAAGCTGTATCATGCAATAATTAATGGGTTGTGGGCTGTAGCTTCCTTTTGTGTGAAAACACATGTTAGGCATGCACACAAATTAATAATCTGCATTTTCTTATGTTAGCTGTTAGCTTATTCCTTGGCCAAAAATGAAGGGACTGGATTTTGTCTTACTTTAAAATACTCCTAAATACTCCTACTCCTTCAGTTCTATCAACATGTTTGTATATGATTCTCACAGGCTCAAAATGGAAAGCCTTTCTTCTAGAATGGCTTTTTTGAGCTTGAATGTGGGAGCTGATTCTGAGTTCAGGCAAAGCAAGAAGAATCTTAAAGTATTGGCTCCCTGAAATAGAGCAGTACAGTTCCACCACAGTCCTCCCAGTAATCAAAGTACACCCCAGCATTCCAGGCCCTTCTGGCACTTAGCTCAGAAACTCCTAAAAATGTTTCTCTTTTTTAGTTTCAATAAAAGGACAACCATAAATAACTTCACCTTGCTAGGCCTTTCCCAATACTCCCAGCAGTCCCTGGGCATGGGACATCCAATTAGGGGTGTTGCAACAATAGTGAAAAAGCCCTCTTTTCCTCAACAGTCTTCACTTGTAAATTGTTCCCTATTCCCCTGACCTTTAGATTTGGACAGATGTCTTTGTGGGGTGGTAGCTGCCATTGATCTGGTTTTCCTGAATTTTTTCTTGTTCTTATCCAAAAGTATGGATTGTCTCCCAAATCCATCAATGAGCAAGTTGGGGATTTCCTTCACAAAAGCACATCCCTAAATAGCAAAACAGGGCTGGTCCTGAAAGGAAGTACATAAAACTGTGCTCTGAGTGCCTCAGAAACTGTAGCAAATGTCACACATTTAAATGTTTAAAATGGCTTAGAGAAAAGTTTGAAGATAAAACTCCCTCTGCTCCTGACAATGGGCCTGTGACTCCTGCAGTACTAAAGCTAAGACATTTCTCAGTGACAACTGCTGGAAATGACAAAAGGAAGGCTGCAATGGTGTTCCTGTTCTGCTGTGGGCATCTGGAGAGTTTTTCCTGCAATAGAACAATTTTTTGTAATGCATAATACATTTCAACATTTACATCTAGGAAAAAGAGAAAGAATGAATGCCTTGTATAGGGAAATATTTTACATTCTGTTTACTGGCATGATCAAACAAAAGTTCAGCTGTTTTTATCACCATTGATTTTAATGGATGAATCTATTTTACTGAAAGTGATAGGAGTTAAGTATTTGATGCAGTTGACACCTACTTTGTATCAACACAAACAATGCCCTCATAAAAGGGCAAATCCCTATCCCGCTTCTGTTGGGACTCCCTGCCACGCACAGTTCAGAGTTGCAGAGCCACCATTGTTTTATACAAATGTATTGGTTTTCTGTTCTGGCTTTCCCTGGTCTCTCTTAGCACACATCAGTCAGCAGGAAGAGATCAGCCCAGTAAGGTGCTGCTGCAAAAATAGGGTGACATAGATGTCTGTGTCATTTTGCGATTTCTGGCTTCTGCTAGGACTTCTCTAGGCTGATTTGTCATCCCTCCCTATTTTGCCATGTCACAAGTCAAATATAATAGGAAATTAAATACATGGGAAGATGACTTCAAATCATAAGGTGGTATCTTTGAAAAGTCCTTAAGTAAGTATGCAGTGCCAAAGAGACTCTAATTTGGGCAGAGAATCCAGAGACCATACACTACAGGAAGACACCAGGACAGAAACACTAGACAGGAGACAGGCCCTGCCATAATTGTGGCACCAGGTCCTCTAGGGAGAGAGTAACATTGACTAGTCAAGGGGCATAGAGAAAAAAGGATTGAAACTGATGGTTATAGGAAACATGCAAATAATCAGGACAACCCCCTTTAAATATCCCTCTTTACACTCAGGGTGTTGCAGAGAGGAAAGGCAAGGCTGTTGGATCTCACCAGTTTCACAGCTGTGCAAACACAAAGTTGTGGAAATAGCATCTGCTTTTTTCTGCTTTTTCCTTCCCTACCTGGTGAGAAATCAGAAGCAAGGTTGACATTAAAAACAGGGAGGCCAATAGGGTGGAAGGAGAGGTGATTGGCATGAAAGCAACTCCAGAAACCATAGTGCAGCTAGGGGAAAGGGCAAAGGCTGCCAGAGAAAGAGTTGCAGTGGGAGCTGCCCAGAGACAAGTGACCAGAAGGGAGGAAGCCTGCTCACATGCTGCCAACATACCCCAAACTCACCTCTGTTGGTCACAACCACAATTGGTCATCTGATCTTATGTCCAGAGTATTGATTGCACTATATGTTACTAATCTTGAAACTGTGTCTTAGTTTAAAAGAGGGGAACAGTTTTTTAATTTGGCAAACAAAGTGACAACATAAAGGTAAAGACCCCCTTGAGCCTAGTGTGATTTCTGTTGATTCCATGTAGTTTTCTTGGCAATTTGTTGTTCCTTCTTTATTTCCTATAACCCTGAGATTTCCTAGTGATCACCCATCGAAGCTCCAATCAGGGCATTCTTACCTACAGTATCTTTCTCAAGGTTAGTAGAGAGCAGCAAGGTGCTGCCATTTGCTGTATAGACAGCTATTTTAAGGTCAGGGCTGGGGGAGAGATCAGGTCAAGATGTGTGGCCCAAGGGCCAGTCTGATGTTGCCCAGGAAAGTCTGAGCCATTCTCAATTGCAGTTGAGGAAAAGGCCGAAAACAAGCGCATTTCACTGAGCCATTCGCGTTGGGACGCAGTAATGTACTAGATACGGTAACCCTATATTGTATTTACCCGATCGGCTAAGTCGAAACAAAACACTCGTACGCGCTGCTCTATTTTCCTCTCATTCCTTTTAGCGGCCCGAAGCAACACTTGGGGCAAGAAGGGAAAATATACTAAAAATCTAAGAGAAGCGAAGTTGATTAGCCACGCCCGGGATGGTTTCCTAAAGAGCCCGCCGCCCGCCCGCCATGCAAATGAGATTCTCCGGCAGGACCTTCAGCTAATCTTCCTCAGCCGTTAATTAGCAAAGCAAATAAGCAGCCGGGGTTGGCAGTCACCTCCGGCGTCCGCCTGGGCTTCCCGGCTTTCGACTTTTTTGGGGGGAGGGGGTGAGGGAGGGATACTTGGCTCTTTGCGGGGAAATCGCCACGCGCGCGCGTTCCGGCCAGCGGGGGGGGGGGAGGGGATCCCTAAATGCGAGGGTGGGTTCGCCGAGGCCGGACTGGAAGGGGGAGGCGGCGGGGGCGGGGGAGGAAGGAGGTCTGTGAAACGTCAGAAACAACACAAAGCCTTTGCCACGTAAATTAGAGGCTCCCGTTAAGTCTGGCTCTGCCCTCCCGAGGACCCTGGAGCTTCCCCGCCCGCCGGCTTGCCGGGCTGCGCCGTTACAAGTGCCAGAGGGCCGCTCGGTCGGAAACCCCAACGGTAAGCGGCCCGGAGCTAGCGCACTTCCCCCAGCAGCCCCCTGCCCTCAGCTCGCGGGCCGGGAGCTCCGCTGCGCCGCTAAGTCGGCCCGAAGCCTCGGCAAGACGTCAGCCCTTCCCGCCTCTTTGCTCGCCCGGCTAGCCAAGGAGCGCGGCCAGCTAGGGAGACGCCGGCGGGTGGCGGGGTTTACGCTTCAGTCGAGCTTTGCTGGGCCTGAGGAGGCTGGATCTGCCGGCTTTGGGCCGCTCCGCGCGGCTTCCCCACCTGGAGCAGCCTCGGTGGCCCGGAAAGCATCAGTGGCCGGCAGGCTTGGCCGGGCGCCTTTCGTCCGGAACTCCCTTCGTCCTCCTCTGCCTTGGCTGCCCTCCTCCTACTCGGCCGGAGGAGGCGAAACCATGTCTTCCAGCTACGGGCACGTCCTGGAGAGGCAGCCGGCCGTCCTAGCCACGCGCCTGGAGAGCCCCGGCAACCTCGACAGCCTGCAGGCAAAGAAGAACTTCTCGGTCAGCCACCTGTTGGATCTGGAGGAAGCCGGCGACTTGGTGGCGGTTCAGGCCGACGAGAGCGTCGGGGAGAGCGGCCGGAGTCTCCTGGAGTCGCCGGGGCTGACCAGCGGCAGTGACACTCAGCAGCAGGATGGTAAGTATGGGAGCCGCGGCTTCCCGCCGGCCGCGCGCTTCGCCAGATTGCTCTTTTGCCCTCCCTTTCGGATGGCCGCGGAATAAACGGCCGCCTGACAGCTAGTAAGCATCTGACCCAGGAACCCGGCTTCTTAGATACCCACGTGCACATACACCCGTGACACGGCATTATCCGGGCGGGATAGCCAAAGGAAGAAACTGAGGATAAAGCAGATACATACGTGCGGAAACGATGCTGTTCTATTTCACGTCCCCATTTTTTCACATTTTATAGCGAGGCGTGAAAAGATAACGAGAAGCCAGCTCGTATTTGGGAAAAGCTTTTCTAAATCCACAAAAAATGGGCGTGGGGGAAATACAGATCACTTTCAGACCGAGGTATTTAAGATAGAGACCTTCCAGCGGACCCACCGGGTCGCGCCCCACAGTTGAAGTTTCAGAGGTCCTCGTTTGGGGGAAAAAAAAGGCTTGTACACAAGAGACTTACTTTCAAGTAAGCATGCGCAGTAAGAGGCCGTAAAGCTTCCAGGCGCGCGGCCTCTTTCCCGGGCGAGTCCTCGGATCTCGGCTCCGAGGATTTGGAGATTTTGAGCGAGGGCGCCGCGCTCGCTCGCTTGAAAAAGCTGGCTGTGTCGAAGTGCTGTTCCGCAAAGTCTCTGAAGAAAGACAACGAGTCTCCCAGGCCGGGAGCGGTGGCCGGGCTGGGAGGGGAAGGAGGGCAAACAGTGAGCGGCCCCAGCAAGAGGGCCCTCAAGTGAGGGCCTCCGAAGGCTTTGCTGCCTCAGCTACCCTCGGCTGGGGCGTTGTAGGCCCACAGCAGACAGATGGGCCGCTCTTCTCGGAAAACTGAAGTTGGGTCCGTCTTTTTGGAAACACTCCTGATCCGCGAGGAGAAGCTGTTACCCACCCACCCTCTTCCCCGGCCTTCTGCTGCAAAGCGCAGAGCAAGCCGGAGCGGGAGGCTTTTTCTAGGCATCAGCTCGAGCGGTCAAGCAGAGCTTGTGGGGGGGGGGCTTGTCTTGCAGGTCGTTCCTTGATCCCCTGAATTTGCTTACACTCTATTCCCCCCAGGCTTCTGACGGAAGCATTTTAGCTTTTTAGTCAATCGTCATTAAGCTACCCTAAAACCCTAACCCGAGCTTCATTGTCGCGGCAACCGCCATTTGGAAACCTTATAAACTGAGGAAACGGAGTTTCGCCTGCATGGTTTGCCTTGGCTTCAGAGGGGTTGTATGCGCGACCCGCAGGTTTCTCCAACCTCGGGAATGGTTTTAGGCCTGAGTGGAGCGAGGCGAGCCCTAAACTGGCTGCAAAGGCTGCCCCGCTGGCTCCTTCCCAGAGAGTTCCTCTAAGAAAAAAGAGCCGCCTCGCGCCTCTCTTCTTCATGCGATCGGCTCACCCCACGACACTCCTGGAGTGTTGCCCTGGCCATTAGGCCGATCAGAGCCGGCCGCTTTAAACCAGGTTGGTCTCAGGATGTTTTAAGGAAGAATTCCCACTTAAAATAGATGGATTTTCTTGGAAATGAATACATTGGGAATCAGAAATGAGTGGTCCATCTGCCTGAGTGCGATGGTAGAGACTCTGCCAGGAATAACTTCGACTACTCTCCAGAACTAAAGGGCAGCCTTGGAAGTGAAGTCCAGTTCTCTCACGGTACTTACTTCCAAAAGAGATGGGTTAAGTCAGAGTCATCTCAAGGGAAATGCTTTTTCAAATAACCAATTGAGGATGAGGGACTAGAGTTTTCAGGACAAATCAGTCCGGTTGCAAAGGCAAGGCTTTTCGACCCCATCTAAGCTCGCTGCATAAAATGCCCCCCTGGTTTACTTTATACTGGGAATGCTACTGTGGTGGTTTAAATCTGATCGGTCTGCACTTCCAGTACCCTTGAAATGTTATTTCAGTGTCAGAGTATAGTGTTAGAATCCATTTTCGATCAAGGGAGTTTTGACTAGAATGTAAAAAGGGGCACTCCCAGCAACTTCTTAGTTTTACATTTCGGTGAAAAAGGAGAACCGTCGACTGGGGCAAAGTAGTGGAGGTGGCACATTGCCGTTATGCCTTCTTACCGGTAGTTACTGGACAAAGCTGGCAGATTCGGGAGAAAGTCGCGCTCTCTAGAAGGACTATAGCCAAGCTTTCCCCCGGGAATTATCACAAAGTATGTCCCGGTGGGATTAGGAAACACAGCGGAATGAGGCACAGTGATTTTACGACTACGTGGAAGAACGTTGGGTGGGCTTCGAAACATAAAAAAAAGTTACCCATTTGCACTGTCATCAAGAAACATATGAAGTGGGTCTGCTACAGGATTTGTGCCCTGCTAAGGTTTCGGTGTAGGGGAACTCTGATCAAATATCTTGCTGATTTTTTGCCACCTCGTGAATTTGTGCACCAGGAGACAATTAGCACCGCTCACCAACTAATCAAGCCAAACCCTGCGTCCCCATATAACAGAATTGCCCGGTCTTGAGGCAGCGTTCCTTGAAAAGAATCTGCCCCCGAGTGAAGCTTCTTTCCAGCAAGAAGCCTCTTCTTTGTCCCTTGAGAAGTGGTGGTGGTAAAGATCCAGGGAGAAAAGAGGCAGACAAGGGCAAGCTACAGACAGGGCTATGAACCAGGCTGAACCCTCGGCAGAGGGAAAAAAACCAAAATTATTTGTATTATTGGCGGGCTACTACCGTATGTTCTGGGGGAAGGGGGCATGACGCCTCCTCCTCTCTGGCTGAAAGGGAGCTCTTCACCCCCAGCGTTCCCCTTTGCCCAGGCTGGGTGGTTAGATTAGCGAGCTACCTGTTTTTAAGGGGAGGCCTCACTCAAGAAATGGTGGGAGGACGGGCTTGGGTGTCCTTCAGGGGTGGAATCGATTTGGAGGGAGGGGAGTCTGGGTTGAATAAATGGATGTGTTTGTTGATATTTCATCACTTAAAAAAAAATAGTTCCCAAAGTTACTGTGACTAAACCAGAGAACCTGGAAGAATGAAAACTACCTGGTTTTTGAATTCTTCGTCCTCTTCTTTTCCTCTCAGCTTCCCTCACCTTTCCTATCTTGCAGAGAGAATTTTATAAGACTAGCTTGAAGTTGTAGTTCTTTCTCTATTTCCCTATTCATCCGGATTACAGGAGGATAAATTATTCAGTTCTGAATGAATTGTGCAGCCTGTAAGGGTCTTCCCTTCCTGGCGCAGCAGACTCTCCAGAGGCAAAGCAGAAGAAAAGTTACATACCGGTAATTTAGTCTTACAGACTCCAAGCCAGCCGCTGAACAAATTCCTGCAGGAAATTAAGGAAGGAGTACCAGGCCTAGACTCTCTAAACTGCATGACTTTCTCACCTACTAGTAGTAGCGAGAAATGTCAGTTTGTGAATAGCAGCTAATCTGATCAACTTGACAATTAAAAACAAAACAACTTTCTGGGTAAAAGGATCCAAGCTCTTTTTTTAGAAGAAAAGGTACCACCGAACAGAACAAGGTGTCTTTGAATTTACACCTACTCTAATTATGAGCAAGGTATAAGGACTTTTGACCCAGTTGTCATCCACAAATATTGTATATGTTGCCCATTTGCAGCTGACAAAGTTTTTGGCATTTCTACCTGGATTTTAAAAAAATGTTTATGATGATTATGTGAGTGATGACTATCTATATGAACATAAGGGATCTTATAGGGCCTGGTGGAAAATCCTGCCTATCTCCAAAGTATGCCTGCCCTGGCATTCTAGATTCTGTCAATCAAAACAAATAATTATGGATTTCAGATCCTGAAGGAGGCTGATTTGCTTTTCCTATTGCCTGTTGAAGAATTGTGCAAAGCTTTCATAGCCTCGTTTCATCATGCATTTTTTTGGGGGAGGGGGGACCGTTTAAAATCCATGACAATTATTTAGATTAAAAACAAAGCACAAAACTGTCAAGATCAACATGAATTTGCTTCGTGGAGTTTTTCTGGAGGAGTGAGAGCATACCAGTGCGGGTCGGAGGATTGTAATAATCGTTGCCGAAAGTCCCGCGCTGCTCATCACCTTGCTTCAGAACCGCTGTCCTGCCCGTTAATTAAGAAGCCCTTCAACATTCCGCTTCAGCAGATGTCTGCGTAAATTAAAAGTTTGCTGGCGAACACGGGCTGTGGTCCGAATAAAAACCAGAGAACATTTGCTCTTAAGGAAATAGTCTCGGTTACCCACTGAAATTGATGCAGCTGATAGCGACTCGATCAGAAAAAAAAATCTGGAATTGGGGCAGAGTGCCCATTTAGTTGAATGATGTGCCCCCCATTCTAAAATATCCGCTCCCGGTTTGGGATGTTTCCACTGAGCTTCTTCCCTCTTCGGTGTGAACTTGTTTTGAATGAGCTGTTTAGATCCGATTTATTTATTCACTGATTAACCGGTGAAAAAGCAATGACCTTGACTAAAATCCAGCCTTAAACTAAGCACTTCTACTGATTGCGATTTAAAAGCAGTTTCAATTTATTGGGCTTTCGACCAAGTAAAGAGGATTAAGAATGAATAACCTCCCCAACCTCTTTTGCATATCCTACATATTATTTGTCTGTACGATTTCCCTTTTTAAAGGTGGCCCTATTTAAGAAGTGCGGTACTTTGGCTGAGACTCGACCTGATCTAGGGAAAATGAGTATTCTGCATTGATTCCAGTGATGTTTCTTTTCTACATAGAATTTGGAAGTACATTCCACTAAACAGCTGAGCTGAACTCTTTCCAAATGAATACATTTATATCCACATTCTCTCATCAGCGGAATCGATTTTCTGAGGTAATTGGTGGTAGAGTTTGGAGAAGTTGTTTAATTGCTTTGAAGCACTCCAAAATATTCATTCAAACTATAAACTTTTTAAACATTCACACACAGAGAAAGAGAGAAAGAGACAGAGACAGAGACAGAGAGACAGAGACAGAGAGATTAGTACTAGTGCACCCACCTAAACCCAACAATTTTCTCTCTTTTCCGTTGATTTGCAAAGGAAACGGGTCTCAAGGCCTGCAACGGGAGCCGCTTTAGAGACCGAACTGCGTTTTTACTATTGGTCAAATGAAGACACTGGCGTCTCATTTGGCCCAAAAGGAAGTTGCTGCGCTGCGCTTTCTTTTCAAGGCGTGGCACTGAAGGGTTTGTTTCAAAACGCTGTCGATCCCCATCGAGAGGTACGCCGGATGGCCCAGATGCATTGTCCCCAACATCTCAAAAGAAACTCCCCTCAGCTCGAGGTCAAGAAGGCAGGAGCCCCCCCGTCACACACACACACACACACACACACCGCGCTTATCTTAAAGCAGCGGCTGGGAGGTCCAATCTTCTGTTCTTCAGGGAATATTGGTTTCTCTGTGCCCCTCTTGTCCGGGCATAGTCGGAGTTCTTTCGCAATTACGGATCTGATGAGGTCCCAGTCTCTAGTAAGAAGCCCCGCGGAACTCCCCGCGTCGTGCTTGAAGGGGAAGTGGGTTCAGTGGCTAGTGTTCTGATCGGCCGTTTAGAAAAGATCGAGTCTTACCCCAGAATGCGCCGGAAAGTTTGGCTGCGGAGACCCTCGGCCGTCCAGCCTTGCTTTTTTTTTTTTTTCCGCCGTTCCTTCTTCTGAATATCCCTCCTAAACCGAGGGAATCCGCCCAGCAATAGGTAAAGCTGCATGGCCAGGGTGAAAAGAAAATCCCTTGAAATTTAGGGTTCCCACGGTACGTCTGCCCATGATTAATTCGCGTTTGCTTTGCTCAGCCTCGCTGAATGCAGGGTCTCAAGCAACGAACTATAAGCTAATTGCTCGCTATGAATTCGCCTCACAGGCCTGCATTGCCTAGCGGTTGTGGGTGAGGTTATGCGTCGGAAGCCCAGGAGCTAACGGATTGTGAAAATCGCCTGAGAAGAGGCGTCCGGCTACCTCGGTGCAGCTGCAAGTGAGGAAAAGACCTCAACAATATAGAAGCCCCCCAGCAGTCTATTGTGTGAATTGGGCTCTTTTTTAATACCCCGAAACGAGGGCAGCTATGTCCATCGTATGTTGAACCACAAGCTAGTCAGCACATGTGTTACATCACTTCAGTGACATTTATAGCTTAATACAAGCGTATTTTAACGTGTGGGGCGGAGGTGAAAGTAGTTTCCACTGCGTGGTCCTAGCCTAGAGGGACATGAAACGTATTGGAAACAAAAGAGGGAAATCGGAATTAATGTTTTTATAATCTTGATCTTTACTACTCCTTAATTTTCCTGTTTCTTCTGCAAGCAAGAGGTGTCTTAATCCTAGGCACCGGATTAAGGCACCGATCTGCTGCCTTCTTTCACAACCACTGCCCAACCAGTTTCCTCAGATATATCGGGTGTCTTGGAGATGAAGCTGAAGTTCCTCTAGTTAAGGTAATCAGCCCCAGCAATAGGTTTTGCAAGAACTGTTGGGGAAATATGACTGATTTCATTGAGATTCGGAATTCGGAGCCTCGGGGTTCCACTTTGCAGCAGCCAAGATGCTCTCTAGAGATTTGCCCAGCATAGAACGAGGTCAGATCTACTGTGACTTAGTTTCCCTATTTTGCAACCTAGCAGAAGCCGTCTAAAAGACAACTAAGAAAAGACAATTAACAAGCCTTAGTTGTCTTTTCAGTCAGTTCTGGGGCTGATTAACCACAAAGCATGCAAGAGAGCTTAGCTGGCAAATAACGCATTCCTACATACGTCACTATCACCACCATGTACAGTACTCCGCTTTATCTCGGAAGAAATCTCAGGTAAAAGTATTTCTGACTGCAGCCTGAATCACAAATCCCGCCATTTCGGGTCGCCGGGGTTTCAGAGATGAGAGCCTTCACCTGAAGGGGATGGTGAAAGGAAACGGGCGACCAGGCTGGCTGGATCCCCTGAGCGCTACAGAGTCAAAAAGCTGCACACCCAAGTCCTAGGCTGCAGCAGAATTCCCAAGGTCCGGTGGGTGGGGGACTTACTTCTGAAGGAAGAGGTATAAGAGCGTTGTCTTCGAGCGGGAAGGAAGAGCTAAGCGCTCCTTTAAATTTTATTTCATTAACCTCCACAGAGGTGTCCGTTGCTTTACAGAAGAGAGTCCGATCAAGAGTCTCATATTTAGAGGCCAGGCGAAATCCACTGTCGGCAGGGACTCGGTTGTTTTCGCTGGAGCCTTATTTGCTTCTAATAGCCGTTGGCTGGGACAGCGCAGCAAAATCGGGCTTCAGCATGTAAGGTAGAGGAACTTTTTGCAGCCGGCTTATGTCGGTTGCAACTCCCCTAACTCTCAGCCAAGTTGACAAAAGTTGGAAAAGTCCGCAGCAGAACAATTCCAAATAAGGCTGGGATGTTCGGAAGGACAATGAGGAAACAGGGACAAGATTGGTCGGTAGAGCCCGTGGTTCCATTGCAACCCCAGGCACCCCCACCAGCAACTATTGCAAAGCAAAGCAAAGGCAGGGCAGGTGCATAGGTCGCCGCCTTGAGGCATGCTTCACTGGATTTCAACTTTTATTAATCGAGCTGGTGAACACGATTAATTAGCAAAGTATGAAGAGACGGTTTCTTATTATAGGACTGGTTTTTCAGAGTATATTGGGTGTGCTTCTCTTTCAACATATGATAAACACTCAAGGCAGGAATCACAGCACAAATTGTAGGATTGCCTTAATTCAGGCATTTTCCTCTACCTCCCTCCAAGCCGCAAACACCATTCAAATAGCTTTTCTCCAGCGTTGTGCTCCCCAGGTGTGAGATTTCAATGCATACCGTATAATACTCAAGTGGCATTTTCTTGGGGCATGTGGTATTAGATTATAGAATTTCCTGTGGTCCAGCCAAAGCAGGAGATTGGAGGAGGTGGTCAAAATTTTTAGCTCCACTGTCTGAAAGCCACTTATTTTTCAGATTTGATTTCATTTGGCTTTGGTCTATTTTTTGTCCTGCAGCTTAGATGGAATTCAAGTTTTTGACTCCCTAGAGATCTTGGAGAGAACAGTTTCAAATGTTAAATATCTGAAAAATTATTTCCTATCTTTTTACTGACAATTATAAGAACATCTTCACTTGAATCCTGAAAGTGAGTGTGAAACTGTAATCTTATGTCTGTAGAGTTTTATGATTGAAAGCCATTCCCAAGAAAGATTTAAAAAGCATGATTGTGTTTGCAGGTAAAAAAAAAAAATCCTTCCCCAGAAAATTAATCAGAACGTTGCCTGCATCCTATTTCCATGAAGAATTAATATTATTATATATAATATGTCTTGAAAGACTCTTTTATCTGTCAGGCGTAAATCACCCACATTTGCTTTCTCTGATTTCTAACCTTTTAAATACCTTGGAATGATGCCTCTATCACACAATGTGTGATAATTTTATATAGTATAAAATGTGGGAATGAACCTTGGTGATGCTAAATATTTTGTTTTCATTGTCTTCTTAAAACCAAATTTCAGTACAGTCTAGTTATCATTAGTTTGCCTTATAACTGCACTTTCCTGTTTGAACTTGGCTGCTGGACATTCTATGAACCTTTTACTTGCTGTCCTCTGGCTTTTATTAAGTAAAGTTTGGGAGGATCCACTCAAAGCCAAACAATTAAAATTCCATTAACTTCAATAGACGATCATTATGAATGTGCTTGGTGGTTCAGTGTAGTTCTATAAATCTTAGAGGGATTTGACTCTGGTTTGCTTTTTTTGAAATATTGAACAGTATTTGAGAGGTAACAATTTGCATATAACAGTTACCAGTATTTTGTATTGCATTTTTTTTACTATATATGAACTAAAGTGCCATTATATTTCCCTACAACATTAATTTTGATTCTGAGAGTATTGTTATATCCAATGAAATATGATTACAACAGTGATATGAGTGGCCCAGTGACTCGTTCCTATGGGTTCCAATTGGCTATAGAGATGAGCACCCACTCATCTCCTTTACATGGTCAAACCAGCCCTCCTCACAAAGGACAAAGCAGATTATTTGGCTCACTGTTATGGATTTGGAATCGGAGTGATTGACTTATCTATCGGTTGATAGCTCCTCTTCCGGAGTATAAGTGTCTAAGTGCATAACTAATTTCACTGTTTCTTGAGCAGCAGAAATTCCAAAGGTTGGCCTGGCTGAACGCTCTTGACCTGGTATGATGACTTATGTATATTAGTGCCTTTTGTAAGTTTTGATTCTGTAATATTATTGTTGCTGTATACAGATTTATGCTATAAATCTGTTTTATAACATAACTCTACTGTCATCAAAATGAACCCATATGATAATATGTTCCTGACTGTCATTATGGATGCACCTTTAAGTTCTGTTGAAATCTGCACAGCCCAAAATCCAGATATACTGAAACATTTTGAAAGAGTGTTAACTGCCACTAAAATCAGCAAGACTTCAGAGCCTCTCATTTGTCCTAATAATATTCCTAAATATTTGGTAGGGTCTCCAATTGTGCATTTCTTTTTTTTTTTTTTTTACATTTTACTACATATATCCTGAAATTTTATTTAAGACAGCCAACAGAAAGTACTAATACTAAAACTTTAGCAATTTCACTTGTGTTTTAAATCTTCACATTAGGAATATATTGAAACAATTTTTTTGCATTTATATGTGTTTTTCTTCTATTAACAGATTCGACTATGACTGAGAATCTTAGTTTCATTACTGTTTTCACAAGTGATTCTCCTTGTTCACACACACAGATACATATACTTCATATATTATTTGTCTTAGAATATAAGGGGAAAATATTCTGATAGTCCCAAAGAAATGTCCTTTTTTTTTTAGGTATAATCAGACTTTTATTAAAACAATCAACATTGAACACAAAAACATATTATGCAGCAATCATCATGACACCTGGTACACAATACTAAGTATTAGTCTTTGAAAACGTCTGAATTAGTAAGCCTTTTTCCACTCCTCGCGACTAGCCTCAACTAAACTCCTGTTACATTTTATTTGATTGGTGTTTCTCTTATCTGGTTCAATATTAATGTGATCAACATTAAACATAAGATCCTATTGCTAAGCAATCATCCTAGAACATAGCATACAACATTAGGTATTAATCTTTGTAAACATCTGCCTTAGTAAACGTTCTTCCCTCCTCCCTTACATCTTCAAGTATACTCCGAATACATTCTGTTTGATTGGTGTTTCTCTTATATATGATCTATCTACTGTATCTAGTCTATCACATATTGTTGGTTTGCGCTTCTGAATTGACTTCATCCCATTACTAGTGCAATCTTTTATAGTCCCTAACCAGAGATCCTGAGGTAGAAGTTTCATATCCTGAGGTAGAGATTCAGTCTGCTTTAACAGTATTAAAGCAACAACATTAGTCATAAGGTTATGTTAAGAGGCATTAGTTATATAACATATACATTCAACATTGGGTGTTAGTTTTTGTAAACATTTGATTTGTTAACCCTTCTTCCCTCCTCTCATCGAGCCTCAGCTAAACGCCAGCTGCATTCTGTTTGATTGGTGTCTCTCTTGGATATAGTCTATCCACTGTTTCCAGTCTGTCAAAAATTGTTCATTGGAGCGGTTTTTCAAGTATGCTGATATTTTCGCCATTTCCGCCAAATTTGTTACTTTCACAGTCCATTCTTCAATAGGCGGTATTTCCGGATTCTTCCAGTATTGTCCCACCAACAATCTTGCTGCTGTAATTAAGTTCAAAAATAAATTTGTCTCTGAGGTAGTGAAATCCTTTGTGATCCCTAACAGAAAAGCCTGAGGTAGAAATTCTATACGCTTTTTGAAAATGGTTTGGAGTGTCCACCATATCTTCCTCCAGAATGCTTTGATTTTTCTGCATGTCCACCATATGTGAAAGTAGGTAGCCTCCCCGTCCCCGCACCTCCAGCATTTGGGCTGGGAGTCCGGGTAGATGAGTGATATTTTTTTCGGGTCTAGGTGCCATCTATAGAACATCTTGTAAAAGTTTTCCCTTAAGTGTTGCGATTTCGTGAATTCTACATTCCTCACCCAGATTTTCTCCCACGTGTCCATGGCGATTGGGTGTCCGAAGTCTTGTGCCCACTTTATCATACAGTTCTTGACTAGCTCGGTTTCAGAGTCCATTTCTATCAGAATGCTGTACACTCGTTTGATGTGTCTGATCCCCTGTTCTCTAATCTGTTTAATTAGATTCTCGTCGGTCTGGGAGAAGCCCTTCTTCTTATCTTTACGCCACCTTGATTGCAGTTGTATATATGATAGCCAGGTACCTCCTATTCCTTTGTTTGCTAGCGTTGCTTGGGGTAGCAAGAGGAACCTATTTTCTTCTCCCAGTACAAGTTCACTGTAGGGCACCACTTCTTGCCCTTGAGATGTGTTCATATCCCCTGTTGCGTGACCGGGAATCGTCCAGATGGGAATCTTGTCATGTAGGAGGTGCTTATATTTCTTCCAGACCCATAACAATGGAATTCGTAGTGGTTCTCCTTGAAGTTCCTGTCTGCCTTTTTGTCATATAGTAAGTATGCGTGCCAGCCGAATAGTAGACCTTGCCCCTCAACATTCAGAATTCTATCATTTGTCATGTTGATCCAGTCACTCACCGCCACCAACGTCGCTGCATAGTAGTATAGGTTTAGGTTCGGCATTTTGAGTCCCCCTCTCTCCCATGCGTCTTGGATGATTTTTAGTTTCACCCTCGGTCTCTTGCCGTCCCAAATAAATCTGTTGATGCCCTTCTGCCAGTTGTCTAAGTCCGCATCCTTCTTGAGTATGGGTAGCATTTGAAAGAGAAATAAAAATCTGGGTAAGACGTTCATCTTTACTGCCGCTATCCTGCCCAGCAGGGACAGACGTAGTGATTTCCACCTTTCCAGGTCTGTTTGTATCTTATTCCACAGGACCTCGTAGTTATTCTTGTATAATTTCTCATTTGTTGATTCTATCTCCACTCCTAAGTATTTGACTTTCTTGACTATTTCACAACCCGTTATTCTTTCCAGGTTCCGTTTTGCTTTGTTGTCTAGGTTTTTGACTAGCATCTTTGTTTTTGATATATTTACTTTGAAGCCTGACACCCTACCATAGTCTTCCATTATCTCCATCAATTTCCTTGCTGACTGTGCTGGTTGCGACATTGTCACCAGCAGGTCATCCGCAAAGGCACATAGTTTGTAGTCTTGCTGTTTAATCTGTATGCCCTGTACATCTTCTGCCGCTCTTATCCTGTTCAGTAAAATTTCCAGTGTTAGGACGAATAGCAGGGGTGACAGCAGGCACCCCTGTCTCGTGCCTCTCTCTATGTTGAATGGGTCTGTTAGGTCTCCGTTCACAATGATCTGGCCTGTTTGTTTCTGGTAAATTGCCCTTATGGAGTTGAGAAACTGTGCTCCCATTTTCATCTTCTGGATCAGGTTCGTCAGGAATGGCCAATTCAGTCTGTCGAAGGCTTTTTCTGCGTCCACAAACATAAGGGCGGCTGGTACCTGTTTGTGCCTGTCCAAGTACTCTATAATGTTCAACAGCTGTCTCACATTTGTTTTCATCTGGTGTCCTTGTATAAATCCCCTTTGGTCCGGGTGTATTGTTTTTTGTAGTACAGTCATTAGTCTATCGGCCAGAATTTTTGTGAATATTTTGTAGTCCGTGTTAAGTAGTGAGATGGGTCTGTAGTTTGCGGGTTGTGTAGTATCTTTCCCCTCCTTGGGGATTAATGAAATATAGGCTGTTTTCCAGGATGGTGGAACTTGGCCTCCTTCTTGTATATTGACAAATAGCTGTCTAAGGGGTTCTAACATCTCTTCCTGGAGACATTTGTAGTAAGTCACTGTTATCCCATCCGTCCCTGGCGATTTTCCTGGTTTCAGCTGTTTGATCGCTGAGTGTATTTCCTCCTTTGTAATTGCAGCATTCAGGGCCTCTCTCTGTGTATCGGTGATTGCCCGTATCTTTTCGTTTTGTAGAAAAGTTTCTGTCTCTTTGTCCTGTGTCTTCTCCTCGGCGTATAGCTTCGAGTAGAACTCTGTGAAGGCTTTCTTAATGGTTACTTGTTGAAATTCCTCCTTGCCTTTATATTCTATCTTTTCAATTATGCGGGATTTCTGTTTCTTTCTTAGGATGTAGGCCAGCCATCGACCCGGTTTGTTGGCCTTGCAGAATGTCTTGTGTTTTGCATATTGTATGTTCTTCGCAACTTGGTCTGCCATCAACATGTCAAACTGCTTTCTTAAGATTTTAATTCCTTCTTTGGTGATTTTGTCTTCTGGTCTTTTTATTAATAGCCTCTCTTTCTTGCTTATCTCCTCTTCTAGCTCTTTTCTTTTTTGTTCTTGTTGGCGGCGGTGCCTTTTATTCATGTCCATAAGAATCCCACGCATGTGCGCCTTGCTGGCGTCCCAGATCATTTCTATCGGTGTTTCGTTGTTCATATTTATGCTGAAGAACTCCTTCATAGCATTTTTGCATTCTGCTACCTTTTCTCCATGTCTAAACAGGTTTTCATTAATTCTCCAGGATCTCTTCTGTCTCACGCCGTGTCTTAGTTCCATCTTCACTGGATTGTGATCTGTTAGCACTTTGGGCAGGATTTTCACCTCGTTTAGACAAGCTAACAGGTCGCTTGATGTTAGTATAAAGTCAATTCTGGAGAATTACTGATGTCGGTCGGAGAAAAAGGTGAATTCTTGCTCTTTGCCGTGCCATTCCCTCCAGACGTCTGTCAGTACAAGGTCTTCCTTCATGTCGAAGAAAGATTTAGGCAGCTTGGAGTGCTTCTGTGGGTGAGGTTTTGTTTTCTTCTTGTCTAGGGCAATCTCTATGACCCCGTTCCAGTCTCCCAGAATAATACATGATTTGTAGTTGAGTTGTGTTAACTTCTTGTGTATCTTTTTGTAGAATTTTCCTTGTTGTTGATTTGGTGCGTATATGCCCATCACTAGAATTTTCTTGTCTTCCTGTGTCACTTCGATTGCTAGGTATCTACCCTGGGAGTCTGATTCTATTAGCTTGGCTATTACGTGTTTCTTCACGTATATAACAATCCCGTTCTTTTTTCGTGGCGCCGCTGCGACAAAGTGTGTACCTAGTCTGTTGTTGATTAAGTATTTCTGGTCCACTGCTCTGATGTGTGTTTCTTGTAGGCAAATTATGTCGTTTCTTTCTTGAAGCAGATAATGAAATGTCTTTCTCCTTTTCTGTGGGGAATTTAGTCCGTTGACGTTCCATGTCAAGTATTTAGGTGTCATTGTCGGTTTCACGATACTCTTCCGAGACCGCTTCTGTTCTATCTCTTGTGTTCTTCTTTGGTCTCGTTCCCATGGTATCCAAGTTGGTGCTCAAGTTGCTTAGAGTGATCATATCGTGTTGTTCCGTGCGTTTGGCGGTGGATCTTGTTATCCTGCCCTCTGCAGTCTGTCCTGTTCCCTTATTGTTGTTGCTTCCTGTTCTCTGTGTTGTCGTGGCTCGAGTTGGTCCTTCCCTTTCTCTTGCTCCTGCATCGGTCTGTCGTTCTGGTGGCCCTCCTGCGTCTTCTCTCGTGGCGTGTTGAAGTCCATACGACGTCAGTTCCTTTTCAAGGAATTCTCTGGCTTTTTGGACCGAGTCCAGGCAGTGTCTTTTATTTTTATAGTAAAGTGTCATCCCCGTAGGGGCTTCCCATCTGTATCGCAGAGCGCGGGATCTCAGTTCGTCGACCAGGAACCTGTATTCCTTCCTGTCTCGCAGCATCGTCTGGGGGATCTCTTTCAGTACTTTCACTTCTTGCCCCTCTATGTATAAACTCTTGTTGTACGATGTGGCCGAGATGAGGTTCCGGAATCCCTGCGTCGCGAAGTGGATGACCACGTCCCTTGGTTGGTGCCTGTTTGTTGTCGTCCGTGTGCCCACTCTGTAGATTCTGTCGAGTTGCCATGCGACGTCTGGGATTGGCTTCCCCAGAAATGTTGCCAGGGCCTCTATGAAGGTTCTGAGCAGGCCCCCTTGGGTCTCGTTTGATGTCTCTTTCAAACCTCTAAACCTGATTGCGGATGCCAGTTGCCAGTACTGTATCATGGAAGTTTGGTCTTGGGCTACTCCTTTCATCTCTGCCATCTCTGCTATCTGTCCCTCTACTTGATTCTCCACTTTTTCCATCCGCTTGTCCACCTCCTCTCTGATCTCCTGGAAGTTTTTCTCCATTTCCTCTCCTATTTCTTTGTAGTGTGCTTGCATCACCTCTTTCATTTGTTCCAGGTCTGTGGCCATCGCCTTGCGTTGCTCCTCCCATTTCCTCTCTAGCTCTTTACCTTGTTCTTTCAGCATTCGTTTTAAATCATTGTATCTTTTCTCCGTCTTTTGTTCTGCCTCTACACCCCTCCTCTCCATCTTTGCGTCCATTTCCATTAACTTTTTATCCATTCCATCCAACCTTTCAACCAGCATTTCTATTACCTCTTGTAATTTTTGTAACATGTGTGTTGTTGAGCTGGCCTGTGGAGGTAAATGGGTCTGGAGGCCTGTATTTGGATGGGAGGGTGTGGGGGCGGGTAAGGTAAGTCCTGATGGTTTGGTACGCTGAGCTGGGGAGGAGACAACTCCCTTCGTTTGTGTCAGTGTGGTCTGTTTGGAGGCCATCTTGAGCGTGTCCTCCTGTTGTTCTGGTACTGTTTTGGTTTCTAGCTTGGACCAGGTCAGGCACTAGACTGTGATATGGTGCTGGTCCAGTAGTCTGACCTTTCAGTGGGAGGGGAGGCTTCAGGGTTCAGGCAATGCAGGTCTAGGGGCCTGTGGGCAGGAAGGTCTGTCCGTGTTCAGGGAGTCTATTCAGTGCCTCTGCCTGTCTGGGAATCCAGGCCCCTTCTGCCTTCCCTCCACAGCAGCCCAGGATGCCTTTTTGTCTTCCTCCTATGCCCACCTTTCTCCCTGGTGGGTTCTGCTCTCTTCAGTATCCCTGGGGCTCCCGTTCTGGGGGGTCTGGGGCACAGCTTGTGGGGTATCTCTCCCCATCCCCCTGCAACCCAGGGAACCCTTTTCTTGTGTCCTCTCCCGCCGTCTGCTTTCTTGCCTCTTGCCTCTTAGCTCTTTTCTCCTCCCCTCTATTGTTCTGGCTTGCCTGATTCCAGCTCCGTTGGCTGCGTCCGTCCCTATCCGCCGCTTCAGGCCGCTCCGCTGTCCTCTCGGCTGCACCACCCTCCTCGGCTCTTCTGGGGGCTCTGTCTGATTTGGGGGCCCCCCAGTTGCCCTCGCCTCTCTTGCCGGTGTCGCTCTCACCTCTCTTCTTACCCTTTCCCCGCCGCCTGAGGCCTCTTCCTTTTGTCCGGCTGCCCCGGCCCTCTCCGCCTCCGAGTCCTGCGTCCGTCTCTCACCTCCGCTCTCTCGGTCTTGCCAAGTTGCTGCTTTGCATAGGCTTATTTGGGGGTCTGGGGGGGTCTTCTGAGGGTCCTGTGAGTCCTGTGGGGGCCTCCTCCTCCCGCTGCCGGCCTCTCTCGGCGCACGATTCCACCCCCGCCGGGCTCACCGTTTTTCCGTAGTCTTCTCCCGACATTGTAACCCGTCCTTTCCCTGCGTCGGCTGGCTGGCTCTCCTCAGCTGCGGCTGGGCGGCTTCGCGGCATCTTCAGGCCTCCAGCTGGGTAGGTCCGGGGCTCTTCTTCCCTCGTACCGCTTCTTCCTGGTCTTCTCTTCCTCCCGTCTCCTTCTTTGCTGCGCTCATCTGCCTTCTCCCCTCGCTTCTATTGTTTCCGCCCTCGTGCTGTTGGGCCGGCCGCCGCCGGCCTCTCCGTCCTCTTCTTCTCGCGTCCCCTCCGGCGATCCTACTTCCAATTAGGCGTTTTTCGGGTCGCTGGGGGTTCCGCTATCTTCCGCTGGTCGCCCTCCTCTTTTCTGACACTTCGGGCGGCTGAAAAGCCGCCGAAAATCCGGTCGCCGTATCGGAGCTCCCTAGAGATGGCTCCATACGGCACGACCGGAAACTGGAAGTCCCGCCAATTGTGCATTTCTGTAAAGGAACTTACGATCCACTCTGTTTTTTCACTGGCCATGCCAATATTTTTATTCCCTATAATTTTCCTACTGAGTCAAGACCTCTGAAATTGGTAGATGTGTTAATATAATACATCTCCGTTCTCCCATGCCTCCTCCCATTAGCAACCAGTAATTTATAAACTCTACAACAATTTTTCCATTGAGATGTCTTTGTTTTTCTGTTGTAGTATTTACTTAGTGCTTCTTAAATATTCAAAGTGTCTTTTATATACAATCAGAGGCATTTTCCAACATGTCAAATTAGAATATTATCCATATATTGCAGAGTGAACCAAGAGAGATTGAGATAGAAGAGTTTTCTTTATGTCTTAGGGATAAAGATTTGAATCAGGGATATCCCAATTCATCACATTCAGCCTATTTCAGTGTTTTGAAATGAGCCTGTCTCCTTGCGTGCAATCATAAGAAAGTATCTTAAACTCTTTATTACTCTTTCAGTTTATGAACTAAAGTACTATAATTACCATTACTGAACTCTTACGTAGTATATTTTTCCCCAAATCAAAAAGCTGGCATATCAGAGACACCGAAACAATCTTTATTTAAAAATTGACTTGTCAGATAAGAAAGCAAAAGATAGGGGGAAGAGAAGGTTGTCAGGGATCTAGATGTGTGGAAATCACATATAAACACTTTGACAAAGCACAGCTAGTCAAGTTAGACAGAGGGCTTAGCAACAGGAGACATCTTTTCTGAAATTATTAGACTCAGCTGATAAAGTTGATAAGAGGCCTAACATAAAGAAGTTGATCCTTGTTGTGGTAGACTTTAAAGTATATGAAGGAATGCATCTCTTTTGTGAACTAAATGAGAAAATACTTTCAGGATATTATCAATAAAAACTCATAATATTTGAATTCACTAACATGCTGATTGTTTGAAAGAAACTCATTCAAAACAGCAAGCATTTTGTCAGAATTCATCCTGAAGCATCGGCTGAATTTTTTAAGAATGATATTTTAAAGACTGTGAATACATCAGCAACATTCCAATGGTAATGAAAAGACTGCTTGATCTTCTCCTAAATCTTTTTTTTTTTTTTGCAAAAGGTAGCCCTTAAAATCTAAGTGCAATTTCCAGAAATAGAATATAGTACAATATTAGTATTTCATGGTTTAACAATGTTCAGAAGGAATGTTTGAAAGAAAAATTAGAACTATGGGCAGAGGACATATTTTTATTGGCCAGATTTTCTTTCAAAAAACCAAGTTAGTTTATATCTGTTTGTTAACTTGTTCGTTTCCTCCCTGGGCACTCAGCACCTATTCATTGCATTTTGGTACTTTTCTTTCCTGTGGAGGTTGATATGCTGAGCATTTTGAGCTTGAAACATTTCACTTTTGACATGTCATAGCGGACAACAGGAAAGGGCAGCAGAGTAGGTCCCATTGATCAACTCCCTCATTAAAGACTTTGCCTGGTTCTTTATCCCATTCAGATTTACCTTCCCTTGGCTCTTGTGGCATTGCCAGAGCTGCTGGATCAAGCCAGGAGGAAAACTTAACTCCTTGCCCTCCATTTTAATGGAGAAATTTGTTTTAAGAAATTTTATAATGCTGGATTTGAACCTGCCAATAATTAGTCATATCAACAAACTATTTCTCTGCTTGAAAGATGGTCAATTTTTCATTCTCAACAGTAGTAACCCCATTCATTTTTTAAAATTGTCTTGTACTTTGTATTTTTTATTGTGTGTTTGTATATATAATATACAGTATTTTGATTCCTGACCAATATTATTAAAAACATCAACTGCTTTCTAGGTATTGTGTAATGATTAAAAAAAGGGGGGGCACACATTTTTAGTCTAAGAACAACCTAAAGGAAAAGGGAAGGAGAATGAAATTAAATGCAGGCATCAGGACATTTCAGTTATAGAAAGGCCAGGCTAAGTAGATATTGGGGAGGTATGACTGGGACAGCTTTTCCCAGCTGAGATGGTGCCCTGATTTTCCTGGATTTTTCCTCAGGCATATTTTCTTGAAAAAAATCTAATCAAGGACAATGGGGGGGGGGGAAGAAAAAGTCAACTATCTCCTTGTCCCATTGAAGAAAATGCTACTTTACATATTTCTGTAATACAGCTTATCCTGAATCACATCTAACAGATTGGGGTTTGTGGACGATGATGCTATAACTCTCATTAGCCTGTGAGCAAAATATAAATAAGATGCAGAAGCTGCAGAATATAAATAAGATGCAGAATTTATTCTACAATACCTTCTTTTTAACACACCAAGAGACAAAAGAGTTGAGGGATGGTTCTTGGCAAATAGCAATGTAAATTCTAGCAAGTCAGTAATGTCTTTCTGACTTTCTGTTTTGCTTCAGTCCCATGTCATAGGCCTAAATGTGCATCTCTTCAGCAATGGAAATATTCTTGACTATATTTTTTTTAAATTTTTTAAATTTATTATTATTAGATATCCATTTGTACATGCAAACAAAGAAAAAATTCAAGTTAAAGCCCTTCAGCTTAATACAATCATTTCAAATTTGTAGACCTTCTTCACTCCATATATCAAAGTCCAACTATAAGCCAACTACATTTTATAAATTTTAAGTTTCACTTCTTTTCAAATCTATCCATTGTACATCACACAAACAAGTCTTCTTTCTAAAGTTAATAATTATCATGTCTTTGCCCCCCTCCCTTCAACGCGTACATTCCTAGTCTAGTTAATATACATCTTCCATTAATCACCCTCTCATGTCTTTTGCTCTTGCACTTAGTCCTTAAATCAATCCATAATTCTTTGCCTTTAATTCCTTGCATAAAATATTAAGTTTCTCTTCATTTCAGATGAATTCTAGGTTTCTTCCTCTGCCAGGTGGCTTTCCATAGCACAGCTTCCCTTCCACGTAATAAGTCTCTCTTTATTGCTTGCAATGTCCCTTGGTTCCATATAAGCCATGCTCTATGGATTCTGTCAGTTTGCCAAGAGAAATTTTTAGCCTCCTCTCCTAGATATTTTCCCCATGCGTTTATAACAATTCTTTTCAAATCTTCTTGTCTCTCCACCTCTTCCATCTTTTCTTCAACTCCTTCCCAGACTCTCTTCGAATTTCTCCCAGTATCTTCTCTCATTTCCCCACTGTACGTTCCTCCGGTTTGGTCCAAGTCCTCAATAACTGCTTTGCTGTGATTTTCCACCATTTTCTCCATTTCTCCATTTTGTTCCACTGCATCCAGCGCCTCCATTCTTCCCTCACATGTTTTTGCATGCATGTCTATTATCATGTCCATCTTTCTCTTCATTTTTTCAATAATTGTTGATATGTCATCTTTTAATTCCTTCATCGTCATCTCTGGGGAGCTGGCATCCATCCTTAGGTTTATTCTGCAACGTTTTTAAGTTATGTGTCTCTGGTGCCCTCTAGAGGTCTCTTTCGCATTACAGTTTCTCTTCCTTAGGTTTATTTTGCACAGGTTTTAAGTTATGCGTCTCTGCTGCCCTCTAGAGGTCTCTTTCGCATTACAGTTTCTCTTCCGCCTTTCTCTTCTGGTGCCTATCCCTTTAAATTAAGAGCGGTCGCCATCTTGGGTGCCTTCTGTTCAACGTGAATGTATTTGATCCGAGGTAAAATATAAGAAATACTTGCTTTTTAAGCTCCTGGGTTCAGTCTGTCAATCTCTGTGCTTCTTTGAGATGTGTTCCTCGGGTGGTGGCTGGTCTCAGTGTCTTGATGCTGCGCCGGGCTGGAGCGATTGTGAGCTTACAGGGAGTCTTCTTTCTCCCCCCCGAGCATTTTTTCGGGGGGCTTTCAGAAGATCTCAACCCTCACCCACAGCTCTTCGCCCCTACTCCTACCGAGGAGGGGTTTTTTCGCCGCGAAAAACAGCTGATTTGCGCTGCTTTGGCGGCTTTACAGGTCCCGTGTCGCAGAGCCTCTTAGTAAGGCTATTTTGACCCTGAGGCAGCCACGCCCCTTCGAAATTCCAAACAGGATTCTAAAATGTATTTAAAATTATACCTTTTTTTACATGCATAAAAAAAGGGAAATGTGAAGGAGCTGAATTGTGGACGCGTCTTGAGCAAGCTTCTTTCCCTTCGGTCTCTATTCTTGACTATATTTTATTGCCACTATTGTATATCATCTCAAATAAGTCTTCTTTAGTCACAATCTTTGGTAAGATGGAAGTTTTTGTTTTATAAAAACAAAACTGTGGGCTTTCTTGCACTCTTTTTTTTTAAAATATAAAATTCTTTTATTAAAACAATCAACATTGAACATAAAAACATATTGTGCAGCAATCATCATGGCACCTGATATACAATACTAAGTATTAGTCATTGAAAACGTCTGAATTAGTAAGCCTTTTTCCCACCCCTCGCGTCTAGCCTCAACTATACTCCTGTTACACTTTGTTTGATTGGTGTTTCTCTTATCTGGTTCCATATTAATGTGATCAACATTAAACCAAGGATCCTATTGCTAAACAATCATCCTAGAACTTAGCATACAACATTAGGTATTAATCTTTGTAAACATCTGTTTTAGTAAACGTTCTTCCCTCCTCCCTTCCCTCTTCAAGTATACTCCGAGTACCTTTTGTTTGGTTGGTGGCTTTCTTGCACTCTTAATTGTTGACAAATTCTCACTCATAATACAAATATATCCCTCTTATATTAGAAATATTTTCCATTCACTTATTTTTCTTTCCTCATATGTAAAACAAATAAACCAAACACCCTGGCAGTCTTTTAAGCCTTTCCCAGCCTGCTATATGCTTATGTCCTGTGTGTTTTTTTAATTTTTTAAAATATAACTATTTGTGTTGCATGAATGTATAAATGCAATAAATGTATGCTATATCACTATCTAATATAAAAGTGCATAATAAATAAATATCTGTTAACACAGCAAGTTTGTAAAATAAGACATTGAATTGGCATGTCCTGACAGACTGTCTTTCATGAGTATCAACATTTTTTCATTTGCACTAAATATTCATTCTAGATGGCGTACTTTAATGAAGTATGAAACCACAATGGAAGCCCAGGGGAGAGTCCATTTTAAAAGCAAAACTGTGTAACCATTACTCCATCAACAAATCAGGCCCTTTCCTTTCCCCAAATTGCAATGCGGGTTAGAGACAGATGTTTAAAGTACACTAAAGCAGCATTTATTTTTCCTCAGTTACTTAAGATTTGAAAAGGGCTTACAGTTTGTAACAATCTTTCAAGAGTCCAGTGTTCTGGAGTGTCACTTGCTAAAGTATTTTGCTTCTTCAGAGGTAACTTTTTCTATGAATTTTCTGAGCAGAAGCTAAGGTGAACATGGGCAGAACTGTTTGGGCTGATATTTGTCTTTCCCACATGTAGATGTTGTAAATTCTTCAGGGCATCATTGAATATGGCATTTTTTATCTTGCTTACATGAAAAACAACATGAACATCAAAAGACCTTTCCCTCCTTCCTTCCCTCCCTCCCTCCCTCCCTCCCTCCCTCCTTCCTTCCTTCCTTCTATCCTTCCTCCCTCTCCCCCTTCCCTCCCTCCTAGGAAATCTGAGAGAAGGGCTTTCCCATTTTGTTTCTTTTAGAAAGTATTTTTTTATCTTCTCCCCACTTGAGGAGGTGGTGTATTCATCAAGAGATGGATAGAGAACCCCACCTGTTATGAATTCTGATTGCTGAACTATTTGCCAGCAGTAAGCTAAACAAGAAAATGGTCAACCAAAAATTCTAAAAATACTTATTCAGAAATATTTATAAACATATAAAATTGTTTTTAAATTAAAATGGTTCTTAATTGATTTTATAAATAATAAACAATTTAAAAGGCCAGTGAGTAGAATTGATCAAATGTACAATACCAGAATCCTGCTGAACCATTATGGAGGTATGGTTTCTAGTTCAGATGATGTAGCAAAAATCTTTCTAGGATGGTTGCCTGCTATAATGAGAAACTTGAAATGGGAATGATTCATCCCAGCTAAGGAGTACACTACCGCCTATTGCCAGCGTTGGATAATATTCCAGTAGACTAGGTTATGTGGCTCAGATTTATTTCTATTCATTTGCCTCTATTTATTTATCCAAAACTTTCCTCCAAATCACTTTCTTCACTTGGTCTGTCACCTGCCTTGATCAAACCAGCTGTTCAATTGCCTCAGTTGTTGCATAGTCCATCACAAAGCTAGGTAGACTGAAATCTGTTATCATTTTAAAAGTGGATTAAAAATTACTAACTTTCCAATTTTCCTGTTTTCCAACAACTATATATTTTGATTAGTTGCAGTAATTAAAACAGAATGGTTTGTAGTTACATAGAATATTTCTGTGATCTGGTTACACTGTTTAGATTTCTGCTGCACTATAGAATTCATATAGACTTACGGAAGCAACTGGGAAATTAAGCATTTCTGTTTCACTGTTTATCTATGAATATAAAATAGAAGGCAATATTGTTTACTGGAAGATTACATTCCCAAAAATTTCCATAAGACAGAAATAGTTAAAACTGTACAGAACAGCATTTCTTCAGTCGATTACAAGGACTATCAACATCAATACTGGTGCTCACATTTCACCAGAATCATTGCTTACTTAACAATGGTTTATTGGATAAATTGCAATTGGTTTGGTTCATATAATATGCTAAGCTACAAAGCCAAGATTTACAAATTGAAATGTCCTGGTTATTTACATGATTATTTCTGTGATTTGGTGATAAGTGTGCACTGTTGCATTTATTTCAGCCTGGAGTCTAAGAACTCACAAAACAACAACAGGAACTCTGTTTTATATTTCACCATATTTGGCACAAAAGGTCACTTTTATTACTCCTAATGTTTTCTTTTTTACATAAAAGGACAGATTTTAACTCGGTCTGTTTGATAGAACATGGATTCGTGCTTTTTAAAGACTTCAGCATGATTCATTATATGTTACTGATTTTTTTTAGGAAGTATTAATATACATTAATCTTTAAATCTTATTTAAGTACAATATTTGATTCTGAACTTTAAATTCTAATTTTACCTAGAAATATGTGCTATTGGGATAAAATGGATTAATACAAAAGGATAGTGCCTTTTAAAAAAAAGTATAGGCAGGATTTTTGTCTTCCCAATAGGAAATTGCTTAATCAGTAAGAACCTGTTAGAACAGACATGTCAAACTTGCGATGTCACGTGACATCGCGCAACGTATCGGGCCAGTTTTGCCATTGCTGACGATGGGGTAGGTGTGGCTTCAGTATGATGAAACCGGCCCGTGGGCCGCAGTTTGACACCCCTGTGTTAGAATGACATAAACCTTCCACAAGAGTTCAGTGTGACAACTTGTTTTCCATCTTTGCCTTTCTGAAACATATGCTGTTGTGCATTCGAGTCAGTCTCCGTTCCTGGTGACTGCCTGGACAACTCCTTGCAGTTTTCTTAGCAAGATTTTGGAAATGGTTTGCCTTTTCCTGCTTCCTAAGGCTGGGAGAAAGTGATTGGCCCAAGGTCACCCAGTTAGTTTTGTGCCTAAGGAGAGATTTGAATTCATGGTCTTCTGGTTTCTAGACTGATGTTTTAATCACTATACTAAACTGTCTCTATTCTGAAACTTACCTACCAATTAAATTGAAATCTTGCAGACCTGATTCAAAATATGAGCATTGGGGCAAAAAGTGAGTAAAAACAGTATCAGAGACTTTGAATGAAAAAAAAAGTGGGCTGGTAAAACTTTCTCTCTAGACTGACATGTTATGAAAAGACAACAGAACTAGAGCTCAGTACTGCAAATTGTTGGAGTAGAGTTGGGATCTTCGCAGAAAAACAGAGGTGGCAGAACTGAGCAAAACAACCAGAATATTTGTATAAGTTAGAGTTTTTAACACATCTTTGAAATTGTACACACCAAAGACATGTCTGAGTTCTTATGAAGCTTTCAATGCTAGCCCAGAAAAAATAGAAAAATCTCTTCCCAGCAAATCCCTAACCAATTATATAGACTGTTTCCCCTTACAGAAACAGGCAGCACTGATTTGCTCCTGGCTGTCCTCCTATCACAGGTAATCCTCATTCAATGACCATTTGTTCAGGAACTGTTTGAAGTTACAACAGTGCTGAACTGACTGGTGCTTATAATTGGTCCTCGAAGTTCTAGCTGTTGCAGCATCTCCAGAGTCATGTGATCATGATTTGGGTTCTTCTAAATGCAACAGGTTCTGCTAAGCCACTAATTTCTATGGTCTTAATTCTGCATGAGGAAGTCTTAAGGTTGTGGGCAATCTAGATTAGCAGAAGAAATATTTTCCACTGGCACAAATTTGAAGGCTAGATTGCTGAAATATCAAAAGATGTATGACTACCTCTACATATCCTATATCATGACACAATCATTTCTGACAATACCAATCTTTCCCTTCTTCGTTTATTACTCTGACATTCCGACCCGCTCTTTAGCATACATCCAGATGGCAGATCAGACATCCAACAATAAGACCTTGGAGCAGGAATTAGAGTAGGATAGAGCGGAGTCTGATGAAATTCTGCTGATCTTCCATCTGGGCTTCTCTGGGAAGTTTTGCATGTCCCACTTCCCACATCACGCTCTGCAATTACACAATTCAGATAACAACAACAACAACAACAAAAATAGTATAGCTGCAGTTCTTGGAGCAAGAGATGAAGGCATGGTTGTGAGATCAAAGATAAAAACTGAAGTTTCCAGAGAAAATTGTTAAATGCAAAGAAGGGGCATGCCCTCCAGCTCATGAAGCACTTGAGTGTAACAACTTTAAATCATCATTAGATCTACTGGTTTTAAAGTAGCATTTTCCCTTCCTAAATAGATCCTATCCTGCCATTACTTCAAGGAGTGAAGTAACTAACTGGCGAACATTTTCTGTACTGCCTGGTGATCTGCTGAAAGAGAACTCCAGTCAAACCAGGGGAAAGACACACACACACACACACACACACACACACACACACACACACACACACACCTCCTTGCCTATATCAGGAGCCACTTTTTCCAGTCAGGACAACATCCTTCATCAGTGACTTGGAACAAATACAAGAGAAGAAATGGGAACAGCCAAGTTGATGTTAGTGTTATTCTAAGTTAGCATGATGCTGAGTGAACAGGGCTAGAAGGGAAAAGCCTTATCAGACTGAGCTGTAAATTGGGGAAGATTGAAAGGTGTGTACTAAGAGACACAAAGAAATTAGACTTTTTGCTCCCAGTGCATTTTCTTGTTACACACCATCCAAACTTGCCTATTTGTGGATCTCAGTTCTTGCCTTAAGCCTCCCACTCCTACATTGTCTTCCACTCTCTCCTTGATATTCTGCTGTAAATCCATCATGACATCATGCAGCCCTGGAGTCTCCAAGGCGCCTTACTTCATGCCACATTGCAGCTTCTGCTGAGTCCAAAAGGGAAAGAAAAATATCCCATGCTGGGAAAACGGTCTTGAGGTTTTGCTGGAGAAAGTGCTTGGAGGCAAACGTTTGTACAATTTGCTTGCTAAGGGAGAATCAGATCACAGGCCTCAGTGCAAACATGGAAAACCGCAGAGATCAGGGAGCTGCTCTGTCACCACTCCCTGAGATATGGTCTCTCACTCTAATAGTTCTCTGGAATAACCTCAGCTTTTCTGCCCAGTGCCAAGTAAATGGTCTAGGTGCCCGGGCTGGAGGCCAAAAGGGCATGGCTTACCATCCCCAGACAGGAAAAAGCAAACCCTCATCCAAGAATTTGCCAAAGGCTTAGCTGAGAATGGGATAGAAAGTTAAGGGCAACTCAATTGGACTGAGTGTGTAAGCTTCAGGCCATTCAGGACCAAAGGTGATGAAAAATCCCGTCAGCCAAATAAGTGGCTTTAATAACTGGAATTCTGCTTCTGAAGTTTTCATGTAATTGTGCAAAAGGACTCATAAACAAAAGTCCAGGAGTTATTATGACAATGGTGTGCTTTTACACTAAGTCAGCTGTGATTATAGAGATATAATATTAAAACCTCAGGGCTGTCCCCTTACAGTGCTGCCTTTGAATAGAGCTCCTATACGACTGCCTTTTGAGCGACTTTAGATGCTACTGCAGCAAAAATGCGATTTGCTGGAACAGGTAATCCTTAGCAATTCCAGTTCTTGGAATTCTAGTTACAATACTTAGAAAATCCTCCTTAACTTAACACTTAAAGAGATGTGGCTCTGCTCTTCTTTTGTGATCAACTAATTCTAATATCAGAGATCTGTTTGTTACTTCCATTATGCTGAAAGACTTTCTCTCTCATGGAAAATCAACCGGATCTCCCCCATCCTGTCATTTTACTTCTCCTTCAGAAGCATAATTTTATTCCAGGAAGAATTCAAATTATTTCTGATAGACATTTGCAAACTATTTTCCCATGTCTCATGTATGTGCAACTCCATCTTCCTGAGCATTGGAGAAAGTGAATACTGTGCTGGAAGGAGGGAGAGAGAGGAAGCTTCAATAAGTCATTAAACATTGGCGTCAAATTTTGGAGCAAACAAGAGAGAGGAATGCAATCAAATAATGGTCAGTTTTAGTCAAAGATTTTAGGAACCATCTTGACAGCAAAATATTTTATGTAATGTTGGCTTTATACCTATTTCCCTTGATTGACACAAAAAAGATTGCTAGACTTACAAGGCACTGGAAATGGGAAGGTGGGAATCCAGTGATTGTACAGATTAATTTGGTGTAAACAATGTTAGGCAGAGCTGTGTTTTACAAAATAGGTGGCCATATACAGTACATCAGATGGATAGATAGACAGACAGACAGACTCTATCCCACACAAAAATGCACATCTAAGGAATTCTGTCTTCACAATTTGAACATTTATTTCCCTGAAGACTGACAAATTTCACCCCTTGATAAGCATCCATTACTCATAAAAAATAATTCTGTTCAATAGCCACAGTTGTGTTTGTTGTTTCCACAGTAATTAATGTCCACACCAATTTTGCTTGGAGTGGAATCTGACTATATTGTGCAGCCTTTGATATGGTTGAAGCAGAGATAGAGCTCTTTTCTGAAGCATTTGTACAGGCCCAAACCAAATGCATACTCTAAAAAATCTTCAGCATCTGCAAATGGATGTACAGCAAGACTGGTTGGGGAATTCTGGAGTTGAAGTCCACCAATCTTAAAGTTGCCAAAGTGAGAAACACTGTTTTACAGTATCTCTATATCATTTTTTACTTTAAAAAGAAAAATGGCCTTGATTTTTCTGACAAATTAAAGCCAAATAAAACCTATTGGAGTGGCAGGCTATAATTCTTTATGACAAGCAAAGAAGTCAGATAAAGCAAACCCATTTTAATTTCTTGAGATTAAAAAAAAGGAACATTTCATTTTCCAAACTTCTGATCCCTGCTTCAATGAATGTTGAATAATGAGAAAAATTCCAGATGCTGAGATAAGGGTTGGAAGTTGGAAATCATGGAAGTCTCCAATTTTTACATATTTTTTTTCCCTGTCACACACAGACACACAAACATTTTGGCACAATAATGCAGATATATGTTGAAACTTTCTGAACATACCCTTGCCTTATATATGAATCGTAATGTAAATATCTGCTATGCAGGATGTATTTTCATTGTTACAAACTAAACATAATTCTATTCTATTCTATTCTATTCTATTCTATTCTATTCTATTCTATTCTATTCTATTCTATTCTGTTCTGTTCTGTTCTGTTCTACTCTACTCTACTCTACTCTACTGTACTGTACTGTACTCTACTCTACTGTACTCTACTCTACTCTGCTCTGCTCCGCTCTGCTCTGCTCTATACTCTATACTCTACCCTACTCTACTCTATTCCATATTGTCTATTCTATTCTCTCTTCCATATTGTCTACTCTACTCTACTCTACTCTACTCTACTCTACTCTACTCTACTCTACTCTACTCTACTCTACTCTACTCGACTCGACTCGACTTGACTCTACTCTACTCTACTCTACTCTACTCTACTCTACTCTACTCTACTCTACTCTACTCTACTCTACTCTGGTGTGGTCTATATTCTATTCTACTCTACTCTACTCTACTCTACTCTACTCTACTCTACTCTACTCTACTCTACTCTACTCTACTCTACTCCAGTCCAGTCCAGTCCACTCCAGTCCACTCCACTCCACTCCACTCCACTCTACTCTATACTCTACTCTACTCTATACTCTACCCTACTCTACTCTATTCCATATTGTCTATTCTATTCTCTCTTCCATATTGTCTACTCTACTCTACTCTACTCTACTCTACTCTACTCTACTCTACTCTACTCTACTCTACTCTACTCTACTCTACTCTACTCTGGTGTGGTCTATATTCTATTCTATTCTATTCTATTCTATTCTATACTCTACCCTACTCTACTCTATTCCATATTGTCTATTCTATTCTCTCTTCCATATTGTCTACTCTACTCTACTCTACTCTGGTGTGGTCTATATTCTATTCTATTCTATTCTATTCTATTCTATTCTATTCTATTCTATTCTATTCTATTCTATTCTATTCTATTCTATTCTATTCTATTCTATTCTATTCTATTCTATTCTATAGAATAGAATAGAATAGAATAGAATAGAATAGAATAGAATAGAATAGAATAGAATAGAATAGAATAGAATAGAATAGAATAGAATAGAATATAGATCAGACCAGACCAGAATAGAATAGAGTATAGAGTACAGTACAGTAGAATAGAATAGACAATTTAGGATCGTCTTCTTCCTGGTTATTCAAAAAAGATTCAGTTATAGAAATGACAACCTTCCGATCATTCTCTACATCTCCCAGCTTTGCATTTGGAGTGAAATGAATCCCAAATTGCCCTTAGTATATTTTATTATTTTATTTCAAAACGGTCAGAAAGGAGGGTAATTTCCTTAAGAACCGCCCGCCGTGGCGCTCGAGGAGCTCCTGTCTCTGAGCCCTGCCCCTTTAGAGGAGGAGAGTTTGGGTGGTGGGGAGCAGAGGGAAAGCATTCTCTTCTCACGGACAAAATTTGCCTCGGTGGCTCGCTGTACACGAAGCCTTTAGCAGCGTGAAAGTTGGAAGAGCGAGGGGTTCCCCTTTCCATCCCTGCTGCGGTGCTTGCAGCTTTGTGGGTTGGTACTTTCACGCTCGAGGGATTCGAAATGTCACAATGACTCAGAACGTTCAGAGTGTTACATTGTCTCTGACGCTGCCCATCACTTGCCACATTTGCCTGGGGGACCGTGCGGAGTGAAACGTGTTTGGCGCCGACATCCCACTCCCTTGCAAAATGCCCATGGGACACAGGAAAAAGCCCCCTCGGTGGAGGAGAGGAGGAGAAGCGCTTTTAATTCTATGCATTCTTCTTTTTCTTCCCCCCCTCCACCCATTTCTTGTGTGGCTTTAAATGGCCGATTATTTCTGAATTCTAGCTTTGTCCCTAGCTTTGGAAACGGCTCGCTGAAAACTTTATAAGCGGTTTGTCAAGCCCCTGGGCTTGACATGAACTGGTGGGGGACAGGGAAGGAGCAGCCAGTGGCCAGCCGACATCCGTATGCCACCCTGGGGTGCCACTCAACTTCCAAGGTCCAGCTGGGAGTTGGCGAGGCCACCATGCACCACGGCCGCCTCCCTCCATTGACACCGGGGAAGTCCCTACCTCCAGCTGGGCGTCAGAGGCATGCCAGACGGACGCCGGAGGGACCGCCTCTTGCTTCAGCCGCCCCTCGCAGCAATCACCCATTTAGTGCAGCAGCAGGCAGGCCCAGGTGCTCCTGGGAGGCCATGGCAAGCAGCAGTGATGGCACAGGCCGATCACCCGCTGGGCCCCACGCACGCCAGCTACCCCCCCAGCGCCCGCTGCTGCCCCACTAGCCTCACCATGGCCACTGCCTGTTCTGTGTAATGGCAGGCAGGCCCAGGCGCTCCCACCTCTGGCCCTGTTTTACTTACATTTAGTAGCTGCTCAGCAGGGAGGGGTGGAAACTTCCAGAAAGCTCGCCTTACCTGCAGACAACTTTCAGCAACGTTTGCCAACTGGGACTTTTGGCGGGCTCAGCAGGGCAAAGACAGCCTGGACAATTCCTATTGGCTTTTGAAAGCCAATAGAATTAGACTTTATTCAAGAGAGTCTATTCTATTGGTATTTGAAAGCCAATAGAATCTATTGGCTTTCAAACGCTAATAGAATAGACTCTCTTGAATAGAATCTATTTTATTGGCTTTCAAAAGCTAATAGAATAAGAGGGAGTAGCACAGCTCATGAAAAGGGGAAAAAATGCCGTACTTCGTTTCATAAGGATTCTATGAGGAAAAACTCAAGGACTTTGGTGACCCCTGTGAAATGGTCATTTGACACCAAAAGGGGTCGCGACCCACAGGTTAATATTTAAATTTCGCAACAACTGTACATAACATGTTACTTCAGAACACAATTCAGATAAAGCAATAAACTCTGCTTCCGCTGTTGAAATAGCAACAGTTGTTTGTTTTCTGGACTTCCATCCTATCAGAGTCCCTCCAAAGAATATTGTAATCCCAGAATTTGATTTCCTTGTGTTTATGTCATTTGCATAGTCACTATCGACATAACACTTTAATTTCAATTCCTCAGTAATCTGTATTTGAAGACCCAAATTTATAGTTCCTTTTAAATATCTGAGAACCCTTTTTACACCCATCCAATGTAACTTTGTAGGTGCAGCAGTAAAACGACTCAAAATGCTTACTGCGCAAGCTATGTCTGATCTGGACCACTGTAATAGATATAACAAACTCCCTATTGCTGACTGATATATCTCTTGATCACAGGTTTCACCTTTGTCCGCACTTAAACTATTATAAAAATTCATACTCATGGGTGTGGGAGCAGTATCGTAATCTTTCATATTATATTTCTCCAATAACTGCTCAATTTTTCTCCTTTGACTGAGAATATAACCACCTTTTTCGTTTTTCTGTATCTCTACACCGAGATAATTTTTTATTTTTCCCAAATTCTTTAATTGTGAAAAACCTTGTGCCACTAACCTGGCCTTATACTGTACATCATTATTTGGCAATACCCTTTTCTTATATACCCACTTACAACCCACAGCTTTAGTTCCCTGTGGCAAAGTCACTGATTTAAATACTTCATGTTCTTCCATGGATTTCATCTCTTTATCCATGGCCTCCTTCCATCTTTCTTGTTCAGCTTTTGGTAATGCCAACACTTCTTTATAACTTCTTGGCTCATACCACACATTGCAAACCTTTACCTTGCTGGCAGAATACCTGTCAGGCGGAATTCCTTTATTACGTCGCTCTGACCTACGTGGTATTAACTGCTCCTGTGTCTCAAGTCTATCTGGCTTCATGTCTTGTTCAGCCTCTTCCCTGAACATTGACATCTTCAATAATCATTTTTCCATCATTAGATGAGTTATTGTCATTAAATAGATCACCGTCATTAAGCGAGACATACCCAGAATTTGCATTAATTCTGTCCCAATTTTGTTCTGCAAAATTAGCAGACCTTGAAATTACAATTCTTTTACTTCCATCGCTAAAGCGATATCCTTTTGACCCTGGTTCATAGCCCACAAACCTGAGCTTTCTTGCCTTTTGCTGTCCCTTTCTTCTAATTGCTTTCGGAATGTACCATGCAGTACTTCCAAAAATTCTCAAATGTGCCAGTGATGGCTTTCTCCCATATAGAATGGCATATGGAATATTATTAATGGAGGAACTCCACAGTCTGTTAACTATATAATTGGCAGTCAGTATGGCTTCTCACCAATATGACCTGCTCATACCAGAATCCTCTAGTAATGAATCTTTCATTGTTTGCAAAACACCAATCCTTCTTTCAGCTACACCGTTCTCCGCTGCTGTGTAAGGATTTGTACATCTGTATCTTATCCCCAACTGCCCCAACCATTGTTGGAATTTAGTTGACATAAATTCAGTACCTCTGTCAGTTTGCAACTGACACACTTGTTGTCTGTACCTTTTCTCTGCAAAAGGTACCCACTGTTTGAATTGTTGTAGCACCTCTGTCTTACCTCTAAGCAAGTAGCAAAAACTATACCTGCTATAGTCATCAACAATTACCAGTGCATATTTTGCTCCTCCCAAACTGGCTTGCATAGGTCCCACCAGATCTGCATGGAATAGCTCTAGAGCCCTTTTAGTTTGTCTTGTGCTATATTTACTAACTGGGAGTGCCTTTGACTTTGATGCTTTGCATACTGCACAGTCCAAATATGTTTTGCATCCCTTCAAATTTAGCCCTTCTGCAAACTCTTGCATTTGCTGCAAAACTTTAAAGCTTGCATGACCAAGTCTTCTATGTAGAAGGTGAACGCACGAATCATGCTCTGCAACATTCTTAAATATATGGGAATATTGAACCTTTTTTTCCCTGCAATACATATAGATTACCTTCCTTTATGCCTTCTGCACAAATATTCCCATTCCTTTTGATGAGACACTTCCCATTTACAAAAATGATCTCAAAACCTTGTTTGTCTAAATTAGACACACGTAACAAATTATGTTCCATCTCAGGTACACAAAGCACATTGGTAAACTTTGATTCCAAATATGGAATTTTTAAATCGCTCTTCCGATGAGTTTTGCTTTCTGGCCATTTGCCAAAGCCACAGCTTCTTGTGCTACTGGAACAAGCCTGCAAAACAATTCAGAGTCATTAACAATTGTTTGACTTGCCCCACTATCTATTAGCCACTTGTCTCTGTTGTTGCTATAGCAAATGTTTGCAACACCAAAATGTTCCTTTTGCAAATCAGTCCCTTTTGCTTGCACAAATGTCCTTCGCTGCAAATTGTTCCTCTGCAAACAGTTCCTTTTCAGATATGTGTTTGCTCCACAAATGTGGCAAATCTTTTCTTGCTGAGCCCTCCGCTTGCAAAAATCTCTCTTTTGATGCAACTTGGTCCCATCCGCTTGTTTCTTCTCCGGAGACTTGCAGTCTGGACCCCCTCTTCAGGAATTTCATCTCCTCGTGGTTGTTTTTAAAATGGCGCTTTTCTTCTTCATTAAGCAAACATGCCTTTAAAGCCTCAAAATTTAAGTCTTGCTCTTCTTTACACTCAAATATCGCAGAAACTGTGTCCCAGGTTTTATCTAAACTGTTCAACACCAATAAAACCTTCTGGGACTCAGGGAATTTAATCCCACATTGTTCTAAGTCCAAAAATAAACTTTGCATTTTATTTAAATGGTGTTCCACAGATTCACCTGGTTGCAAACAGGCCCTGTAAAGTTTTCTTGACAATTGCACTATATTGCATGCAGAAACATTCACGTGCACAGCTCTCAACTTCAACCAAATCTCCTTTGCAGTCTTTAAATTTGCAACATTTAGAAATTGTTCATCATTTAAATTCAAGATGAGATAAGCCATTGCTTGATCATGACTTTTCTGATCAGCAGCTGCAAACACTTGTGGTGGATTTTCTATGATATACCACAGCTCTTTAGCCTTGAGCAAACATTCCATTTTAGCAGCCCACACAATGTAATTCTTCTGGCCCAAACGAGGCACAGAGCTTTCCTTAAATTCCATTGCAGCCATTCTGCTAATTCTGCCTTGTTCTTATACTTTCTAAACACAGGCATTTCTTCCAGCTTTAAATTACAATGCAGTCCTTAGTAAGCTCTGGGCTCATAACCTGTTAGAGAATTTTAATTTCTCTGTTGGTGAAAAATAAATCAGAAGCTCCCACAGTTGACTGCATTTAGCTGATTCAAAACAACCTTTTTATATTCATATCAAAATATTTACAATACTATACATTCTTCTGTACAGCAACATAGCTCAATGAAGACTTCTTACAGAGAGATACAGAGACAAACCTGAGACTGAAAATTCAGCTCCTAACTCAAAACCCTTTTGCACAGACTCAGTAGCACTTTCTTCACATTGGCTGACTGAGTTACCACATGACTCTTCCTGCTCATGAATATTCCAACACATTTTATTTCCTTCCTCCTAATATAATACAAGCCTATCTCATCTTCTACAACAACCCTTCACATATTTAAAGATAACTTTCATATCTACCTACAGTTCTCTCTTCTCCAGTGCCTCATTATTCCTTAACATGCTGATTGATCTTCTCCTAAAATACAATTGGATGTAATATTTTTAATTTGCTTTTATTGCTGTTGCTTTGGTTTGCAACTTAATCATATTGTTGACTCATGTTCAGCTTATGATCCACCAAAATTCTTCTCACATGTACAGCTACCTAATATGATTTCTCCTATCTCTATCTTATACACAACCCTTTGATTTTTTTTAACCCAGTGAAGGATTTTGCATTTTTCCTTCAAAATGTACCTTGTTAGTTTCAGCCCATTGTTTCAGCTTGTCCTGAGTCTCTTGAATCTTGACACTATTCTCTAGGTATGTGCTATAATTTCTCTCACAGATTTAATCATCCTATTTTCTAACTGTGTGGCACATGATCCCTCCTTCCAGCTTGACCCTGAGCCACTGATATATATCCATTGAGTTTAATTATTTCTAAGGTAACATATTACACTCCACCTTTTGTAATCTTCACATTTAGAATTCCATAAAAGGTTCATATAATTCTTTGCTGAAATAAAAATATACTATGACCACTGAATTCCCATGATCCACAAAATTAACAATTTTGTTTTAAAAAGAGAGGAAGATCAGATTGGTTTAGCATGATTTGTTCTTAATAGTCCCATGCCAACTCATGCCAAGCAATGCACTCTTTTTTAAATCCTTCAACTGTTGCATAGTATATTCACTATTAATATCAAATTGACCAGTGTATTAGCACAGTATTCTCTCCCCCATCTTTGAAGGATAGGAACATTTGAAAACAGCTCTGCTTTAAGGAGAAAACAAAACATAAGAGATGAGAAATTGATTTCATTACAATTCACCATCATCTCTAAATGGGGGGGGGAATCCCTCCTCCTCCTCCTCCTGGCCACAATGTTTTTAACTTCCCCAGCAAGCCTCTCCATGTTTTAGCCAATGCGACTTTCTTTATGCAGATTGTGGCTATTAGCTGATATGCCTCTTAGTGATTATATTTGTTTCCATTTCTTACACATGTCCTTAGTGTCATCAAAAGCTCCTTAACATCCAGAATAGTTTCCTAAGCTGTTCAGTTTTTTCTCCATTGGAGGAGTATATGATTGTATTTCCGGTATATTTGTTTTGAAAAGTTTTCCAAACCTTCTGAGAATTGGATCAGGATCCTCTGACTTGAGGATTTCTATTAATGGGATGCTACCCTGAACTTTTCTAATTTTATTGAAAAGGGGCGTTGTCTTACCTGAACGCCTTTTCTCAGCATGATGATGGAGAATCCACAAATGGGTTGTCTTAATCTTCCTGCTCCAATAAGACTAAGTCTGAAGTGTAGATACGCCTCTGCTGTGCCAGAGCACCCCAGTTTGAGACTAAGGTGATACACAGACGTTAGTCCGACGCGTGTGTTTTCCTATCATTGGAACCAGGGACAAACTGACCCTAGATGGGAGGCAGTGGATTCTCCATCATCATGCTGAGAAAAGGTGTTCAGGTAAGACAACGGCCCTTCTCCAGCATGATTGGATGGAGAATCCACAAATGTGACATACCAAAGCCCTGTGTCCCTAGGGGAGGGAATCAGTTTGGGCCTGGGTCCCGCTAGATGACAACACGTGTTGCAACACCCTGCGACCAAAGGAGGCATCTGAAGAGGCATATTTGTCAATCTTATAGTGACGGACAAAGGACGATGGCGTGGACCATGTAGCTGCCCTGCAAATCTCCCCTATAGAAGCCTGGGTCACCCAAGCCGCTGAAGTAGCGGTGCCCCAGGTGGATCTTATATGTTAAATGTTAAATTTAACTGATCGCCTTTTCCTCTTTTTTTGTACACTATTTTTTCTTTTTTGTTGTTGCTAGGATTGAATATATGCTTTTGTTTTATTTCATTTTGTTTGTTTTTCTGTTTTGTATTTTATATTTTTATGATAAAACGATAAATAATAATACACCATCTCCTCTGTTTTTTCCTTATTATCTCTGATTTGAAGATTCTCTGTGGTTAGTAACTGCGAATATTCCTATTTTCATTCCTATTTCTTTTAACATAATCACCTAGTAGAAATCATCATACTTTGTGGAAAATAATATGTTGTCAGAAGAAATACTTTTCTTGTTTATTGTTTATCTACACCCAGGCTGGGTGTTTAACCTCTGCTGCCTAGGGCTCTGGTCAGCCCGCACCACCATCCAGCCCCCCTTAATGGCCTGAGAGGAACAGAGAGGCTCCTCCAGTGGACCATGCCTTGCCACTTGCCCCAGTCCCACCCACTTCTGCCAGATACCCTCAGATCTGTCCCACTTCTGCCCAGGCCCCCACAGGCACCCTTGACATGAACGATGTAGAGCTGGCCATGCCCACCCAGTAGGCCACACCCACCCAGTAGGCCGCACCCACCCTGGCCACACCTACCCGGCCACCCAAGGGCTACCTCAATGCTGATGCGGCCCTTAATGAAATTGAGTTTGACACCCCTGAAGTTGGATAACCAACACATTAACTCTAATTGAAATTATTTGATCACTGGTTGCACTGCACTGTCTATGCTATATCCTGCCTAGTAAAGAATTTCCAATTTCTTCTTTCTTTTTCATGTTCTGGGTAGTAAAATTAATGATCTTCTGAATGAAACTATTCCCTTCCAGTCCATCTCAGTTTACTGATGCCTACAACGTCAATGTGTCATCAATTCATTTAATCTTTCACTGTATTGAACTTTTTCTTGTTCATGTCTTCCATGTTCCCATTGTAGTTCTGTCTTTATAGCTTTGGATTTTTTTTTCTGTGTGGCAACATTAGTAGCTAGACATCCCAAGAGCTACAGCATAAATAAATAAGTTCTCCAAACGATCTTCAACTCTTCCTCAGTAGCATATTGAGGGACATTTAGCACAATATCATCAATAACTTCACATTGTTTATCCATTTGGATTTTTTAATAAAATATAGAATGCCTTCTGCTATGCCTTCTGCTATGCAATATGAAACGATGTCTTTGTTGTCATCATTAAGGTGGCATATATATCTGTATTGCTGCTGCCCAAAATGAAAACCTGCTTGCTTTATTTGCCCAAGACAGATGACCTTTATACCTTCAATGACCCTGTTGGGAATATAGACTTTTTTTTAAAATTATTATTATTAGATATCCATTTGTACATGCAAACAAAGAAAAAATTCAAGTTAAAGCCATTCAGCTTAATACAATCATTTCAAATTTGTAGACCTTCTTCACTCCGTATATCAAAGTCCAACTATAAGCCAATTACATTTTATAAATTTTAAGTTTCACTTCTTTTCAAATCTATCCATTGTACATCACACAAACAAGTCTTCTTTCTAAAGTTAATAATTATCATGTCTTTGCACCCCTCCCTTCAACGCGTACATTCCTAGTCTAGTTAATATACATCTTCCATTAATCACCCTCTCATGTCTCTTGCTCTTGCACTTAGTCCTTAAATCAATCCATAATTCTTTGCCTTTAATTCCTTGCATAAAATATTAAGTTTCTCTTCATTTCAGACGAATTCTAGGTTTCTTCCTCTGCCAGGTGGCTTTCCATAGCACAGCTTCCCTTCCACGTAATAAGTCTCTCTTTATTGCTTGCAATGTCCCTTGGTTCCATATAAGCCATGCTCTATGGATTCTGTCAGTTTGCCAAGAGAAATTTTTAGCCTCCTCTCCTAGATATTTTCCCCATGCGTTTATAACAATTCTTTTCAAATCTTCTTCTCTCTCCACCTCTTTCATCTTTTCTTCAACTCCTTCCCAGGCTCTCTTCGAATTTCTCCCAGTATCTTCTCTCATTTCCCCACTGTATGTTTCTCCGGTTTGGTCCAAGTCCTCAATAACTGCTTTGCTTTCATTTTCCACCATATTCTCCATTTCTCCTCTTTGTTCCACTGCCTCCAGCGCTTCCATCCTTCCCTCCCATGTTTTTGCATACGTGTCTATTATCATGTCCATCTGTCTCCTCATTTTTTCAAAAATTGTTGATATTTCATCTTTTAATTCCTTCCTCGTCATCTCTGGGGAGCTTGCATACATCCTTAGGTTTATTCTGCAACGTTTTTAAGTTATGTGTCTCTGGTGCCCTCTAGAGGTCTCTTTTGCATTACAGTTTCTCTTCCGCCTTTCTCTTCCGGTGCCTATCCCTTTAAATTAAGAGCGGTCGCCATCTTGGGTGCCTTCTGTTCAACGTGAACGTATTTGATCCGAGGTAAAATATAAGAAATACTTGCTTTTTAAGCTCCTGGGTTCAGTCTGTCAATCTCTGTGCTTCTTTGAGATGTATTCCTCGGGTGGTGGCTGGTCTCAGCGTCTTGGTCTGTCTGCAGACAGATGCTGCGCTGGGCTGGAGCTATTGTGAGCTTACAGGGAGTCTTTCTTCCTCCCCGAGCATTTTTTTGGGGGGCTTTCAGAAGATCTCAACCCTCACTCACAGCTCTTCGCCCCTACTCCTACCGAGGAGGGGTGTTTTCGCCACGAAAAACAGCTGGTTTGCGCTGCTTTGGCGGCTTTACAGGTCCCGTGTCGCAGAGCCTCTTAGCAAGGCTATTTTGACCCTGAGGCAGCCACACCCCTCTGGGAATATAGACTTTTCATGTAGACCCCAGGTATTCTTTGCTTGGCCCTTCAATATCCCCTTCCTAGCCTGACTTGATATGAAATGTTAAATGGAGCTTTTCATTTTTTTTGTAGCAGATAACCTTCAGCATTAAGCAATATTTTTCTGAAGATTGGAAAATTAGTTTACTTTTAACATTTTAGCACCATGGCAATTTTGGATATTTTGGCTTACTGCCATATTTTCTACCATATGAATGCCATAAATATTTCATAGAAATAAACTTGCCCTTTGTATTTTAACAGTGGAAAATCTATTTTTTCCCCAGATTTGATCATTCTTAATACTTCTGTAAAAATGGATAGAAGGCTGGAGATTTCCCCCCCCTTTTAAATAAGGAACATCTGTGTTTTTGAGGTATTTGGTTTCAGCTAGGCAGGATTTATTGTAAATGCTTCCTAAGTAGGTAGGAAATACTTTATGAGTCTTCTCCGGTACTTGGGATCTGAGGACACCATGTTTCTTCTCTTTCATCAAAACATAATTGAGACAAAGTGAAGAACAGAAGTTAGATTTTAATTATTTTTTCACTGCCCAGTTGAGGAATGCTCCAAATATCTTGCTGTGGATTTCACAGTCCAGCTGTGTTTCTCCTGACATTGTCATTTGCTGCCTATGATTTGGAGCAGATGAGAAAATGAAAATGAAGGCATTGGTAGGACAGAGATGATTCTCATCCTAGAGACAGGAAAGCAAAAGAGACTGGGGTAACTTCATGGGGTGTGGGAAAAAGGGACTAGAGATGAGCAACAAAAATTAACATTAGATCAACAATCAAGAAACAAACAATACCCCAATCGAGGAACTGCCAAAGAAGCTATAATAGTAAACAGTCCAATCAAGAAACCATCAAGACAATTCCCACCAACACTGACAGGGCAAACTGCCAGAATATAAAATAAGAGCAAACCCCACTCCCTACTAGCATTGATGATGTTACCTAGTTTGGTAATGAAATATCTGCAAGAAAGCAACCAAGCTCAGAGAGCATCAAGGACCCCACAGTTCAACCCTGGGCTACTTTAGAATATCTTTTCTAAAGAGGACTAAGGATGTTAGGTCATTGGATCTAATCAGAAGTTTCAAGTTTTAGTTTTTAGGGAACAGAGGAAAATGTTAAGGTAAGGGCCAAAAACCAAGTTTATTGACATGAAAAGTAGGAATTCCTTGACCTACAGGCATTGCTCTCTTTAATTCCTAAGACTCTTTGTCTAATGCTTGTAAGACCATATGTATCTTGGGGAGATATAGTTACAAAATTCAGGGTGTGCATTCAAAAGTATTAAAGAATATGAAAACTACAGTATCAGATTAAGGCTGCAAAACCTAGATGGCAGCAAAGAGATGCAGAAAACTAGCTTTTTGTGCCCTCTTGTGGTCATAAAGATCATTGCAGCCCAAAACCCGTAACTAAGGAAATTAGTAGAGTACTATAAAAAAAAGTGCTTGAACCAGGGGGAAAATATGAAATTACTAACTAGATTAAAGAAAAGGTTCAGCAAATGTATTAGCAATGTCTTGCCAAGTGCTATGGGAGCTTTGTGGCCAGAATGTATACATTGTTATTGATAAACAAAGCACACATAGTCTGCTTTCTATTTAACAAATTGCCAGTTGTGTACTGCAAAATGAAAATGGAATCCTGTGAAGTGGAGCAATCCAACAAATCCTGTGAGTGTAACTTGGCAGCAAACATACAATTCGTCTTTTCCAAAGTGTGTGATTTATAAGAATGCTTGCCACCCAGAAGACAGTGGAAAAATCACATCCAGAAGTGCTCCGTGTCTGGAAACATTTTTTTTTAAATATTCTTGGATTTTATAAGAAGGATGTAGGATTCACATGAGTATTCTGTAAACTTTTATGCCCCCTCTCTACAACGTCCCACAAACTTAGAAATGCCCCTTTCTCACTGCCTTGAACAGAAGGAAAAAAGGTTAAAAACCCAGTGCTACACCACTCAGACCTTTTGGACACATTTTCCCATCAGCCTCAGCTTCATCGATAAGGATTGCAGGAATTGTTTACTTCTAAGCAAAGAGTAACCGAATAATCAGTCTTCTTCTGATCTCCTAATACAGCATCTGCATATAATAAATTGTGCCGATTACCATCACTTATGACTTTTCAGTCATGTAGGTATTATGACAAAGGTCAGGATGCAAGAAATCATTCAGTCCCCTTCCTTCTGAAAGAACCCAGAGCAGTTAATATGCAGCGTGATGGGGAAATGTCCCATGGACACATTAGAAGACTGTCATTTATTAAATTAATTTATCCACCACATATTTGTCATGTTATAGATCAATTCTGGTTTCTAAAACCTCAGTCTTCTGTAGTGGTATGGCAAAGTAGCAATATACAATCATATCCAATAATACTAGACAACATTAATCAAAGACAGCGTATCATTGATTTCAAACAAATTTATTGTCCACCATTAAATTACTGCAGTTCAAACACAGGCTTCTCTTTAGCTGGATTATATCCATGATAAAAATGACATATAGAACTGCATAAACCAAGCCCAAAATATTCTCAGCATTATTAATAGGAATGGCTCTACAAAGAGCCTATTTAATGTAATGCATTAATATATCTAATAAAAGAAATGAAAATATTTTTTTTAAACAACTATGATCTCATCTGTCTTTTTGTTGGGAACTTTGTTTTAAACAGCAGTAAATTTTGGGGAAACATACATGAGGTTATATTATTTATCCCTGAGATTTAGAATCTTAAGATAGTCATTAGATTTTGGCAAGCAACCAGGAACAATACTTTCTGGCTGTTCATTGGATTAAAAAATTAAGAGATGTGAGATGCAATAGTGTAGGAGTTAAATGTGAAATGCTTTCAGTGTTCATGACAAATTAAAACTGCTATTCCTGCAGGACTACAAAGAGCATGTGTTTTAGAAAGCTTCCACTTGCTTACTTCCAAGGAATTCCACTGATTTTCAAATACGATGATATGAGGTTATGTGCTTTCTTTTAAGAAATTATCAGCAGTAGTAGATCTCCATCGTGGAAAGCCACCAAGAATTGTTTTGATTGTGTCAGGATATAAATATAATAAGTAAACATTGACTGTATTACATATGGATCATTTTCCTTGTCAACTATTCAGCCACCTCCAGTACTATCAGAAAGAGCAGGTATGTTTGTAGGGTGAATTATGAACATCTGATTTGGCAATCAAAGAGTAGCTGTATGTCTCCTTTGATCAATTCCTGATTTGTGGCAGCATCCATGGAGGCCCTTTCTCTTCAGTTTTGACTTAGTTTAAATATTACAGTAGTTCATGGTTAAGACCTCTGTATTACAAATAGTCCTGATTTAGTAACTATCACATTTAGCAATTGTCTTCAGTTACGATGGTGATCAAATCATAGAATCATAGAATCATAGAATCGTAGAGTTGGAGGGGATCTTCATAAATCTGTAAACAGTGGTGGGATTCAGCTGGTTTGCACCACTTCGGCAAAACCAATAGCTCATTTTTTGTTGCCCAGGCCCAGAATGGACTTCTGGAAGCAGCATCCATACAGAGAACTGGTTGTTCACATGTCTGAATCCCACCACTCTCTGTAAAGCAAAACAAGGGCTGCTTATAATTTCTCCTATTTTTTCATCATGGATTTTTTCCCCCCAAAAATATTTGACTAATCTGAAAATTTAAAGTACATTCTTAAGGTTGCTGAAGTCAGTAACTATTATCACTAGGCTCATAATTTCTCTTTGCATAGTTTAGGAAATCATATTGAGACCAGCCAAAATATCATCAAATCTCCTTTTCTCTTTCCTGGTGACCGCAAAACAAAACAAATCCTCGGCAGCTCATGTGAGACAGAGAGCCATCACAACTATTTTTACAAGTTTCAAAGAATGTTCCATATAGTTTCACCTAGTTTCAAATAAATAATGGAGGAAAATGAAAAAAAAAATGCCCTCAAAGCTGTTAATTTCAGAGAATTGAAAGAGATCCACCACATCATATAAGATGAAAGGGTCTTTATTCTTAATTCAAGGAATGCATTGACTTGCTTGTCTGCACTGAAAGACCAATGGAGCCTGGAACATAATAAGCAGTCTCAGTTTGTGTTGTTGTTGGATCTCATGCTTCATTTTTTGAGTCCACATCAAGACAGATTTTGCCAGGGGGACCCATAAAGCATATTAGTGCTTCAGAGCTTGCCTTTTAAATAAAAATCTGCTTAGCATTCCTACCAGATCGAGGTATTATCTTGGGAATCAGTTTCATTTCAACAAATAAGATTCATTTATTTACCATAGAGTAATCAGAGTTTTGCCTTTGGTGGCTTGACCTTTTGGCTACAGCTTGTATTTGCTTCTTTCATTAGCCTGCAACACCCAATCCATGCCAGTGAATTATAGCATCATTGCTCTTCCTGAGCACTTAAATAGTGAAAACAGGCAAAGAACCTGATCTGTAGCTTGGCATTCTTGCTTGTGGTTTGGAAAGATAGACAGATGGAATCTTTATTAAAAAGGGAATGTTAGCTAATTTATAAAGCCAGCTGGCAAGTATATTTAACAGGCATTTTCCGATAATGTTTCTTTTATAACACATAGAAATTAAATTTCAGGTAGAATGACCATCCTAGGACTCTTTTCAATGGAGATCTGGGATTAAATGGTCAAAGACTTTCATGAACTTATCTATCATGCATGCACTTATCATCATATGTAAGAGCTTAAGTGAGCTTTGAGGGGGTCTGTATTTTGCTCTCTGAGATACACCTTTCTGGGTTTCGGGTTCAGCCCTAGCTGTAGTCCCAGAGCAGGGAGCCAGGTGGTAGTTGTCACCTGGGAAAACCTAATGGTTTTCAGAGCTTCTGTGTACCACCAGAAAGACCCGGTAGTTAAAGTTGGATCATATGGAGCAGTTAGATGTGTCGTTGCTTTACCAGCCTTCTTGCTGCACAGCAACTTATGTGCCTGACTCACGCACTGTGAGCTTTGCTAAGCTGACCAGATCAAGATATTGTTAAGTCCTTTGAGCGGTTGCGAATGATGAAGACTCATTGTTGTTCTAACAGCTCTTTATTGGTTGCATTCACAACTCCAACAACAGCAAGGCACACAGGCCTCTCTCTCTTAACTGCCCAGAACCCCTGGCAGAAGTAACAAACAAACAGATGGCTTTCGCACCTCACGCATGTGCGCGAGGCCGGCGCCACTCAGTCTGGTCCCGGGCAGCTTTTGCAAAGCCTGGGACCATTGCAACGTCCCAAGTCTGCTTTTGCAGGCTCAGGACACAACATCCCTCCCCCCTAGATTGAACATGCCTGTACACCACACATGTTATTCCTTGGAGATAGTGTTATAAATTCCAACAATTAACTGCATTGAATGTGGAATACTCAAGGTTGTTTTCCAACACCCTCTTTTGCTCATTTTGGGTATAAACGTATCTAAAATCAAAAAATAATACAACAATCTTTCTATTAAGGACCCTTACCCTTAGAACCCCTTGAGCTTGACAGCAGCTTCACAAAATCCTTGAGATGTTTGGGTTGGCACCTGGCCTGCTGCGACCTCTTGGGGCCAGGGGAACTTACCTGGCCCCTCTGTTCACCTCCTACTTGAGGCAGGCCAGTGCTTTGCTGGCCCCGGAAGTTTTGCCTGGCCCCCCTGCTCACCTACCAGGCTAGGTAGGCCAGGACTTTGCTGCCCCCAAGACCTGGTTGACCTGGCCCTCAGCTGTGTGGCTGGGCCCTCTATGTCCCAGCCAGCATGCCGTGGAGGGGTGGTAGTCCCCGATTCCACAATGGACCTTTCTTGGGGGCGGGGCTGTCCTCAAACCCCCGGCCAGCAGCTGAAGATTGCTGGGTATTGGGAGTGTCCCAGTGCTTGGACGCCCCTAAGGCTGTGCCCCAGGTGTCAGAGTCAGGAGATGCCTCCCAGGCTACCCCTTGTCCAGTTGACCTTCTTCTGGGAGCAGTTGCAGAATTGGGCCTTTGTTCCAGCCAGAATTCTTGTTCTCTTGTGTTTTGTGAGTTATTTGGATACCCCCGGTCAGTCTCCCTGTCTGGAGTAATTGTGGATGTATGGGCTGAACCCCTGTCCATTAAATTCCTGTCCTGGCCCCTTGTGCCCCTTGAAATTGATCCTCAGAATGCATATTATGATCCAGGAGCGGAAGGGTGCGAATCCAGTTTCGCACGCAGCTGATCTATGTGCCTGCGAATGACGCGGCCGTTGCCGAGTGTCACTTCGTATGACAATGGCCCAGAGACCTTACAGACCACAGCTATTACCCAGAGGTGACCAGGCCCATAGTTACGTGCCCAGACTGGATCTCCCACTGGCAGTCTCCGTGGTGCCCTGTGAAGCCACTCGGTCAGGGTGCAGCCTGTCCAGTTTTGTGATGAGGCGGCGACCCCAGCACAGTTCCGCAGGACTCTTCCCGGTGGCAGTGCATGGTGTGGTGCGGGGTGCAAGAAGAAAATCTGCTAACCTGTGATGCCAGTTACCATAAGTCAGTCTCTTGAGGGCCTCCTTGGTGGTGCACACCATTCTCTCAGCCATTCCATTGAAGGAAGGGTGGAATGGAGCTGAAGTTGCATGCTGGATTACGTTGGCTTGGAGGAAACCCTGGAACTCAGAAGACGTAAATTGAGGACCATTGTCTGAAACCAGAACATCTGGAAGGCCGTGTGCAGCAAAAATTCCTCTCAATACCTGGATGGTTCTGGCGGTGGTAGTGGAAGAAACAGGAACAACCTCTAGCCATTTGGAATGGCTATCAACAACAACCAGGAAGAATTGCCCCTGAAAGGGCCCAGCGTAATCTATATGCACCCTGGACCATGGGGATTGAGTTTCCTCCCACCTATGTACTGGGGCCTGAGGCATTTCAGGGCAGGACTGTTGGCACACTTGGCACCCGTGCACCTGAGCCTCAATTGCCTTATCGAGTCCAGGCCACCAAAGATGGCTGCTTGCAAGTGCTTTCATTCTGACGATACCAGGATGTCCATCATGTAAGGAGGTCAAGATTCTAGATCTCGATGAGGCTGGAATCACTACACTGCTGCCCCACAACAGGCATCCATTGAAAGTAGACATCTCATGTTTCTTTTTCCAGAAACTTTGGAATTCAGTATCTGGGCACTTGTCAGGCCATCCTGACAACACCCATGTCAGCACGCATGTAAACGTGTGATCAGTGGCAGTTTCTGCAGCCACATCCCTAGCATTGAGGGGAGACTCTGATAACTCCTGGATGGACAGAATATGAATAGCTGGAGCAGGATCGGGCTCCAATTGCTGTAGGGGCAATCTTCTCAGGCCATCTGTATGACCCATTTCCTTTCCAGGTTTGTGAACTAGCATGAAGTCATATGCTGACAGGAAAATGGACCATCTCAGCATACGAGGGGAAATGATGTGTGGAGTCTGCTTGGTGGTAGTAAACAATCCCAGAAGAGGCTTATGGTCTGTATAGACCGTGAATTGGCGGCTGTATAAGAAATCATGAAATTTCTTAATGCCAGCCACTACAGCCAAAGCCTCTCTGTCAATCTGAGCATAATTCCGCTCTGCAGAAGACAGAGTCCAGGAATAGTAGGCCATAGGGACCTGAGTCCCATCAACCATCAGATGGCTGAGTACTGCTCCAACCCTGTGAGGAGATGCATTGCAGGCGATGCAAACAGGCAGTTGCTCATCAACATGAGGTAAAATAGCATTAGATGTGAGCAAGGCCTTAACTTCATTGAAGCTCTTGTCATGGACTTTAGTCCACTGCCAAGGAGCCTGTTTGTCCAAGAGCCTGTGTAATGGCCCTGCCACAGCAGCCTTGTGAGGCAGAAAAGCATGATAAAAATTTAATTGGCCCAAGAATGCTTGCAGTTCACTCTTGGATTTAGGACGTGGGGCCTTCTGAATGGCTTGTAATTTTGTTTCAGCAGGGTGAATTCCTTGAGCATCTATCCTGAATCCTAAGAAGTCAGTGGAATTGACTCCTATCTTGCATTTATCCTTCTTGAGTTTAACGCCTGCTTTTTGAAAATGAAGCAAAACAGCCCTTAATCTCTCAGCCAAATTTTGGAATGACTTCCCAGCAATGAGGACATCATCAAAGTAGGGGAAGACCCCAGGAATGCCATGCAGTGTGCTTTCCATTACAGTTTGGAATATACCAGGGGCTACGTTTACCCCAAATTGCAGTCTCTTGACTTTAAATGCCCCTCTGTGAGTCACAATGATTTGTGCCTCTGCAGCTGCCTCATCAACAGGTAGCTGTTGATAGGCCTGTGCCAGGTCAAGCTTTGCAAATATGCGGCCCCCCTTGAGGGATGCCAGAATGTGGCTTACCACAGGTACTGGATAAGCGTGCTGTTGTAGGGCCTTGTTTATTGTGACTTGTAATCTGCACATATACGTATATCCCCATTAGCCTTTAGAGGTGTTACTATGGGGGTTTCCCAAGGACTTGAATCTACAGGTTGTAAAATGCCTTGCTGGAGCAATTTGTCCAGCTCAGCATCAATCTTGCCTTTGAGTGTGAAAGGTACCCTCCTAGGCTTAATTCTGATGGGCGTGATGGTTGGGTCTAGCCGTAGTGAAACTGGAGGCCCCTTATAGGATCCCAGCTCTGAGCTGAACACATCTGCAAACTCCTTGCAGACTTCTTCCAGGTTTAATGTTTGCAAATGGTGCAGCCCTGTAATCCGGATTCCCAGAGCCTCGAACCAATCGAGTCCAATAAGACTCATGCATTCTCCCCCTACAACCAACACATCTAAGGGACCATCAAAATCCTTGTACTGTACATTAAGGGTGACCTTCCCCTTAACACACACCTTAGAATTCTGAAAATCTGTGAGGACAATATTGGATGGCTTTAGCTTGGCTCGAAGGCCACTGCTGCTACAAATCTTTCTAAACATGCTGATGGATATAATGGAGAGAGCAGACCCAGTGTCCAACTCCATGGATAAAGGGACCCCTTGCAACCTTACTTTAAGGGACAGCTTCTTCTTTAGTGGTTTGTGTGTGCCTGTCCTTAATACACTCCTACGTGATGCACAAAAACCCACCCTATTTTGGCTGGGGACCCTGGTACCTTTCAGATGCAATTCTTCACGTGGTTAGATCTTCTAGTGGCCCAGACAGATGGCTGCAATGTGGCCTTGATTCCCACATGCTCTGCAAATAATTAATAATTAATATGTTTTATACTGTGGTTTTTTAAATTTAATATGTTTATACATCTGTTTTTAAATTTTTAAACTTTTAAATTTAAATTTTTAATTTTTATCAAATTGGGGGGGGGTGAGTGATGTATGTATGGGATGGGGACATGCTTGAAGAATGTATGATAGATAAATGGACAGGCCTGCCGAGCTTGAGGGAGGCCGGGGACTGGGGAGATGCGGACTCTGGAGACAATGAGGGTTGGAATATACCGGTCATTCAGGGAAGAGGCAGGTATGGCGGGAGCAGGAGGGTAGGCCGCACACGGGGAACTCGGTCCTGCTGTCTCGTAGCAGTTCCTTGTTCTGGCCCTTCTGAAAAAACTTGCTCTCCCCACGATTCTGGTGATGGGTGTAGCTCGGGCCCTGGGCTCAGGCTATTGCTGCTTAACGCCAGGTCGGTTAACAATAAGGCTCCCCTCATTCATGATCTTCTCATGGATGAGGAGACCGACTTGGCGTGTGTGACTGAGACCTGGTTGGGCCCTGAGGGGGGAGTTCCCCTCACGGGCATGTGCCCATCAGGTTATCAGGTATGGCATCAGCCGCGACCCCAGGGAAGGGGGGGAGGAGTGGCTATTTTGGCCCGGGAGAACTTCAGTCTACGTAGACTCACTGTTTCCGAAATTCCGGGTTGCGAGTCCATCCTTATGACGCTGGACCTAGGGGTCCAGGTGGGCTTATTGCTTACGTACCTGCCTCCCAGCTGCGTGGCATCAGCCCTGCCTGTGCTACTCGAGGAGGTTGCTGGGCTGGCGGTGGAGTTCCCCAGGCTTATAGTCCTGGGGGACTTCAATCTGCCGTCGCTTGGTGAATCCTCGGGATTGGCACAGGAGTTCATGGCCGCCATGACAACCATGGACCTGACCCAAGTAGTGCAGGGCCCGACGCATGAGGGTGGACACGCCCCGGATATGATTTTCCTTTCAGAGCAGTTGGGTAATGATCTGGTTTTAAGGGGCTTAGATATCATGCCTTTGTCATGGACTGATCATTTTCTGCTTCGACTGAATTTTACGGCCCCAATCCTTCCCCGCAGGGAGGCGGAACCGATTAGGTGGTTCCGCCCCAGACGCCTGATGGATCCAATTGGCTTTCAGACGGCGCTTGGGGAATTACCGAGCTCCCTCATTCACAGTCCGGCGGAGTCCCTGGTAGCGGCATGGAATACGGCCGCGAAGGGGGCTATTGACCGGATTGCGCCTTTGCGACCTCTCCGTGGTGCTGGCCCAAGGAGGTCTCCTTGGTTTACTGAGGAGCTCAGGGGGATGAAGCACCATAAGAGACGTCTGGAGAAGCGATGGAGACAAAGTAAGTCCGGATCTGACCGAACCAGATTGAGCTTATTTATTAAAGCCTATCTGAAGGCGATTAAGGCAGCAAGATCTTTGTATCTTTCTGCTTTGATCGCGTCTGTGGAATCTCGTCCGGCCGCCCTGTTTAGGGTGACCCGATCCCTTATTAACCCAAGGGGTCCGGGGCCTCCCTTGCAGGGTAGTGCCGAGGACTTTAATAACTGTTTCGCAGACAAAGTGGCTCAGATCCGGGCTGACCTAGACTCCAATTGTGTAGCAGAGTCGACTGATAATGATTCAGTTGAGGGGACAGGGGCATGTTCTTGTCCGGTCATCTGGGGAGAGTTTGAGGCTGTTACGCCTGAGGAAGTGGACAGGGCCATTGGATCTGTATGTTCTGCCACCTGTTTGTTGGACCCGTGTCCCTCCTGGCTGGTTTCGGCCAGTAGGGTGGTGACACGTACCTGGATCCAGGAGATTGTCAACGCTTCTTTGAGGGAGGGGTCCTTTCCGGCTCCCTTAAAGGAGGCACTTGTGCGCCCCCTCCTCAAGAAGCCTTCCCTGGATCCAGAAATTTTGACCAACTATCGTCCGGTCTCCAACCTTCCCTTTGTGGGGAAGGTTGTCGAGAAGGTGGTGGCGCATCAGCTCCAGCGGTCTCTGGAGGAAGCCGATTATCTGGGCCCTCTGCAGTCGGGGTTCAGGCCCGGCTACAGCACCGAAACTGCTTTGGTCGCTCTGATGGATGATCTCTGGCGAGCCCGGGATAGAGGCCAGTCCTCTGTCCTGGTGCTTCTTGACCTTTCAGCGGCGTTCGATACCATTGACCACGGTATCCTTCTGCGCCGGCTGGAGGGATTGGGAGTGGGGGACACCGTATTGCGGTGGTTCTCCTCCTATCTCACTGGTCGGTCGCAGTCGGTGTTTGTGGGGGATCGAAGGTCCACCTCTAGGTTACTCCCATGTAGGGTGCCTCAGGGGTCGGTTCTCTCCCCCCTACTTTTTAACATTTACATGAAGCCACTGGGTGAGATCATCCACTGCCACGGAGTGAGATACCATCAGTACGCTGATGATACTCAGCTGTACATTTCCACTCCTGGCCATATCAGTGAAGCGGTTGAGGTGATGTGCCGGTGTCTGGAGGCTGTGAGGGTCTGGATGGGTGTTAACAGATTAAGGCTCAACCCCGATAAGACAGAGTGGCTGTGGGTGATGCCTCCCAAGGACACTTCTATCTGTCCTTCGATTACCCTGGGGGGTGAATCTATAAACCCCTCAGAGAAGGTTCGCAACTTGGGAGTCCTCCTTGATCCACAGCTGACATTGGATCATCATTTGTCGGCAGTGGCGAGGGGGGCATTTGCCCAGGTTCGCCTGGTGCACCAGTTGCGTCCTTACTTGGATCGGGAGTCACTCCTCACAGTCACACATGCCCTTGTCACCTCGAGGATCGACTACTGCAATGCTCTCTACATGGGGCTACCCTTGAAGAGTGTTCGGAGACTACAATTAGTGCAAAATGCAGCTGCGCGAGCAGTTGTGGGTCTTCCTCGTTGTGCCCACATTTCATCAACTCTCTGCACGCTGCATTGGTTGCCTATTGGTCTCCGAGCCCAATTCAAGGTGTTGGTTATTACCTATAAAGCCCTTCATGGCTTGGGACCAGGATACTTACGGGACCGCCTTCTGCCACATACTTCTCTACGACCGGTGAGAGCGCACAGGGTCGGCCTCCTCCAGGTCCCGTCAACGAAACAATGTCATCTGGCGGGCCCTAGGGGGAGGGCTTTCTCTGTTGCGGCGCCCACCCTCTGGAACCAACTACCTCCTGAAGTCCGTGTTTCTCCGACCCTCCTGGCCTTCCGAAAGAATTTAAAAACCTACCTCTGCCGGCAGGCCTGGGGATGATTGTTGATTGTGGTGTGATTGATGAGTATGTATGGGGTTTGTATTTTTAATGTTGTTCGGATTTGTTCAATTGTTTATATATATATATGTTGTAAGCCGCTCCGAGTCTTCGGAGAGGAGCGGCATACAAATCCGAATAAATAAATAAATAAATAAATAAATAAATAAACTGAACCTGCAGTCAGCTCTTCTATGGCTTCCTCCACACCCAAAGCATTTAAGGGACGCTGTGGCCTTGTCCTGACACTCCTTCTGCCTCCTTCCAGCTGGCTGGTAAAGTCTATTCACCTCTTCTTCAGGATCCGCGTTTGCCCCTTCTTGATGTCCTCCTGATGGACAATAGCTGCCTCTGGAGGGCTCCTGGTGGGCCGAAGAGTCTTCACAGCCCCTCCTGCTGCTTCTTCAGCTGTCATCTCTCTCAGTGCATCTTGGAAAGAGATATCCTCTGTAGCAAAAATCTTTTGCTGCAAGTCTCTGTTCCTTAATCCGCATACAAAGTGGTCTCACAGCCTCTCTTCCAGATCCTTGAACTCACATGGTCTGGCTGCTCTCCTTAAAGTTGCAATAAAGTCCTTAGCAGATTCACCTGCCCTCTGGTCCCTTTGCTCAAATGTGTGTCTCCATGCAATCACAGACAATTTGGGCTGGAAATGTTCCTTGAGTAATTTCTTCAAGTCAGTGTATGTTACTGACTCCAGAGGTGCAGGGGCCGCCAGGTTGTCTGCAATCTCGAACGCCTCCTGGCCACAGACACACAATAGGGTTGCAGCTTTCAAGCCATCTTCTTTGACCTGATTTACCCTGAAATAATTCTCCAGCCTTGCAACGTATGAGTCCCATCTTTCTGGGTGGGAGACATCAAATTCAGGAATACGTCCAATCTTCGCCATCTTACAGTCACAACTTTACCACTCGCTCCAGTTATTCTATTCTTAGGGAAAAGGGTCTTTCAGCCGCACTCACCCTCCAGCGATCCTGTACTGGCAGGCTGGAACGCTGATTTCGACGCCGTTCTTCCCTTTTGCAGGACTTCTTGGGGTGAGTCTTCAAAGCTTTACTTTCTTCTCCTTGTTAATCATCCCCCCTTCATCGCCAGTGTTAAGTCCTTTGAGCGGTTGCGAATGATGAAGACTCATTGTTGTTCTAACAGCTCTTTATTGGTTGCATTCACAACTCCAACAACAGCAAGGCACGCAGGCCTCTCTCTCTTAACTGCCCAGAGCCCCTGGCAGAAGTAACAAACAAACAGATGGCTTTCGTGCCTCGCGCATGTGCACGAGGCCGGTGCCACTCAGTCTGGTCCCGGGCAGCTTTTGCAAAGCCTGGGACTGTTGCAACATCCCGAGCCTGCTTTTGCAGGCTCAGGACACAACAGATATCAAAACTGCAGACTGATTAAGTCTTATTAAAGTTGACTATGATACCTGATCTTACAAATATAACTGTGTTGTATTTCCTCCTCCTTCTTATAGCTAAATTAATTAGGGAGATGGCTGCCTGAACACTTCTGAATAATATCTGTTGCAGATGTAAACTATGTTTGATTCCTTGTTTTTCTAGCAACAGATTTTTGCATAGTCTCCATCGAGGTCATTTTCTTTACTCTCTATATTGACTCTTCCAAATCTCCAAATCTGGGAGATTTTAGCCTATCATTGTGTGATATATAGTCTAGTGTGGCCCAGGAGTTTATGGCCATCATGGTAACCATGGGCCTGATCAACATCACTCACAAACCAACACACATAGGAAGTAACATGCTTCACCTGGTTTTCATCTTAGGACATTATGACTTGATCGGAAGGTATTCTGATGTTGTTATGATCCACTCTTTGATTGTTTTTTGTCTTATGGTTACTGCCCACCCACTATAGGAAGAACCCATCCAATTGGTATCTCCAGGAAGCTAATGGACACAGTTGGGATTTAGAGGGAACTTGGGGTTTTTCATGCCCAGCTCTTATGCCACACAACAAGTTTACTGGCTCAGTTCATGGCAGCAAAATGCAGTGGAAGCAGAGTTTTCAAAAGGATATGCCTTCATCTCCTATCTAGGGCAAAAGAAAAGCACATTGCTGGGGGCAGGGAGACGATCACATTATTTGAACTAAAACTGAAACTAAAACTGAAATTTGGGAAATGTTTGATTGATAAAGATTTTCTGATACCTGTGCCATTTGATATTAAAAGAGCATATAGAAAATTGGTTTTAGATTATAAATTAAATCTATCAGAGTTTTTGGAATAGAATAATATGATGCTGTTATGATTTCTTAATTGAGAGAACATTGTAAATTCAAGTGTGTAGTGCATAGTTTGAATTGTGATTCTAGCAATGACTCACTAATGGAAAAATGAGCACTGGACACTATTTACATGAAATCAATGCCCAGAGGATTAAAACCGAGTCTTCATTAAAAAGCAAAAATTAAAATTATGTCTGCATTGAGCTTTAAATTTCTGAGTGTGCATCTGGAGTCAAAATTGATTTGGAAGCTTCCTATCCTGTATATGGTTAATAGGCATAATCCTCATCTGAACCTTAGGAGACAGATAAAGACATTTTGTTGCTTCTTCTGTTGAGCTTTTTTATCTTATTTAGAGCCTTTGATTCAATAACATTCTTCACAACAATTATATTGAAGCCTGTGAATTCCCATGGCAACCATATCCCATTATAGCCGCGGTTCTCAACCTTTTTCAGGCCGAGACCCCACCTGCGCTGCCTATGCATGGTGTGACCCCGACCTGCGCCGCGCATGCGCGGCGCAATGGCCCGAACCACGCATGCGTGGCACGATGGCCCGAACCACGCATGCGCGGCACGATGGCCCAAACCACGCTTAGATTATTCAGTAAGGAAAATGAAAAATGAAATGAAAAAAATGCTCACTGTTGTCCAGAGAAGGCTCATCCTCCCAGAACATGTCCTCTGAAGCTTCTTCTGTTATTAGATTTAACGGTTCTGAAAGCTATATGAAATAGATGCAAGAGAAGGCATCTCCATAAATATGATGAATATCTACAGCTAAGGTAAACCTTTTCCTTTGCTAACTTATGATTACACCTGGGATCACATGTGTGTCATGGTTCCGATAGATGAAACCAATTAAAAAAACTTCAAGGCAAAGATTTCTTTCTTAAAGAACATTTTATTCAGGAAACAAAGTATCGGCACTTACATAGTTGAACCCAAGACTGAAGTTCCCTCCCCCAGATATAAAGTAACAAGTTGTAATTCCCACCCCAGAAAGGCTGTCATAAATCATATTCACCAATTATTCCAAAACCAGGTTCTCCTCCCAACTTCTCAACCCGCCAAAACTTTATCTAACATTGACCTTGAGTTCACACACAGCTGCAATTGTTATGGCTAACTGAAAACGCTTGAGCATTTCCCTCATCCCCCCTTCTACATCTAAATTTCTCAAACAGCAGAAAAAGCACAGTAAAAGCAAAAGGTAAAATGGTTGTAATTTCTTAATTGTCACAACATTGACATCTGGCCCCCCTTAACAGAAAGGACAGTCCTGCAAATCAAACAAAAGCACAGGTTAAGGATTTCCCCTCAGTTTGTTTGGATGTTTGTCATAAAACTTATGAATAAGTCTATCAGCTTTTACATCAGTACATTCCACACAAGTAGCTTCCGATACGGGGTAGCCTTTCCACTGCACCGAATATTGTAATTTCCTTTTATATAACCTAGAGTCAAAAATATGTTTTACTTCGTAATGGTCTCCCCAGCCACCACAAGGAGCCCAAGTGCTTTCTTGGGAGGGGGTCTTAAAGTTCATTCCCTGAAAGGTTTCAAGGTGCAGTGAAATACAGGGTGAATCTTCCCTAAAAGTCAAGGCAGTTTTAGTTCTACAGTAACAGGGTTCAGAATTCGCACTATGGGGAAAGGACCTAGGTACTTTGGTCCCAATTTTTTACTAGGCAATTTGAGACTTAAATACTTTGTGGACAGATAAACCTTTTTCCCAATGTGAAATGATCTTTGGGGGGGCTCTTTTTTATTAGCTTGTTTCTTATACGTTTCTGAGGTTTTCTTCAATGCTTTTTTGGCATTTCCCCACACTTCCTTCCAAGCTGACACCCATTGATCTAAAATCTGAGAAGCAGGGGGATCTTGGGAGTATTCAGGGATTGGGATGAATTCCCTCCCAGTAGTGATTTTAAAAGGCATGAAACCAGTGCTACTGTGGACGGTGTTGTTGTAAGCCACTTCAGTGAAAGGGAGGAGGTCAGTCCAGTTCATCTGTTGGTAATGTACATAACATCTAAGATATTGCTCCACCATCACATTCACTTTTTCAGCCACCCCATTCATAGATGGATGAAAAGCCAATGACAATCCTTTTGTCGAGCCAATTATTTTTAGAAAATTTCTCCAGAATGTGGCTGTAAATTGAACCCCCTGTCAGAGATCACATGTTTTGGCGTGCCATGTAGTCTGTAAATATGTTTAAGGAGCATCTTAACCAGTTTCTGGGCTGACAGGAGGCCAGAGCAGGCGATGAAATGAGCTTGTTTTTAAAAAAGATCAATCACAGTCCATATTACCGTATTTCTGCTGCTTTCAGGTAACTCAATAAAGTCCATAGCAATCTCTTCCTACAGTTGGGAGGGGTCTGCAACAGGCTGTAATAGTCCAGGGAGCTTCCCTGGAATTCTCTTCATGGTGGCACATACTGCGCAGCTTTTGACATAGTTCTCCACATCTTTCTTCAAGCCTGACCACCAAAATTGCCTTCGAATTAAATGCAGTGTTTTCAAGTAACCTAAGTGACCAGCCTGTTTGACATCATGGTTGCACTGGAGCACTTGGAGCTTGAGTGATTCAGGCAGATGTAATTTTCCCCCTTTGTAAGCCAATCCATCTCTATGTGTAAGGATACATGGTCTGCCATAGTCTTGGTATAGATCAGGGGTGTCAAACTCAATTTCATTGAGGGCCAAATCAGCATTGCGGTTGCCCTTGGGGGGGGCGGGTGGGTGCGGCCTACTGGGTGAGCATGGATGGAGTGGGTGTGGCCTACTGGGTAGGCATGTCCAGCTCTACATCGTTCGTGTCAAGGGGGCCTGTGGGGGCCTGGGCAGAAGTGGGACAGATCTGAGGGTCTCTGGTAGAAGGGGGTGGGACCGGGGCAAGCGCCAAGGCATAGTCCATTTCTTCATTCCTCACAAAGGGTGACACCTCCCCAGCATGCACCCAGGGGGTGGGGCCGACACGGCAGGGGCTGGTTCCTCACTGTTTCTAGACGGCCTTGTGGAGCTAAGACTGAATGTGTTTCAGCATAGATGGCCACCACAAAATTGTACATTGGCTTCCGGCCGGCCTGGGTCAGGGCCAGGGCCAAGGCAGCAGGGGCCGTTCCCTCACTGCTTCCAGGATGGCTTCGCAGGCCACATGAAACCACTTCATGGGAAGCATCCGGCCCCCGGGCCTTGTGTTTGACATGTCTGGTATAGATTAAGATGTCATCAAGATACACCAAAACACTGTTGTACAAATGATCATGTAGCACCTGGTTAATCAGCTGCGTGAACGCAGCAGGAGCCCCTTGTAATCCAAATGGCATAACTTTGAACTGATAGCTGCCCAAAGGGCTGTTAAAAGCAGTCCCATTCATCATCTTTTCTTATTTTCACGCAGTAATATGCCTCTCTCAAATCTAATTTAGTAAAAATTCACCCCTTTGCCAGATGGGTTAACAGATCCTTCAGTAGAGGGAGGGGTACTAATTTTCCACACTCATGCAGTTGAGCCCCTTAGAATCAACACAGAGACAGAGCGACCCATCTTTCTTTTACTTGAAAGGGAAAAAGAACTGGGGCTGCTACTTGGGATTTGGCCGGCTCAATGAATCCTCTGGCCAAATTCTTATCAATGTATTGCCGCAATTCCTCCACCTCGAGGGGTGTCATTGCATACATTTTTGGCTTTGGTAACTTGGCTCCCGGTAAAATCTCAATGGCACAGTCATTTGGTCTGTGGGGTGGCAGGACATCACATTCCTTTTCACTGAATACTTCTGCCAAGTCTCAATATTTGCTGGGGATGATTGGCTCTCCAGGCAGGGGGATGGTGGCTATCTTTATCATGTTGCCCAGCGGCTCTGTCTTGCTGCTAATGTCCAAGGAGGAACTGGGAGGGGATGGCCCTATGGGCAAATTAGGGTTCTCATCCCTTTCTCCCACCAGATAAAGGGTTTCCATTTGTCTAACCAAGCTAGGCCTAGAATCACTGCTTCAGTCATTTTCAGAGTCACCACAAAACAGATGAGCTCCCAATGTTCACCTGTTTCTAGCTGCATTGGCTCAGTTACATGAGTGACTAGGATTCCTCCCATTAAAGACCCACCTTCCTGTTAAAACTTCATGAGTTTGGAGAGTAACCTTGCCCGAATGCCTAATTTGAGAGCGATTGGCAGGCTGATAATACATTGTGAGCACCCCGAGTCTACCAATATCCGTACATCCATTTGAGTTCCTGTCTTAGGAACTAAGTTTGGCTGAAAGGGTAAAAGGTGGAATAGGTCAACTCACCATCGGGTCATTCTCCCCCTCATCATTGCCAATGTGGTGCCTGAATCAGCTGGGGTTTCGACTTTCTTGAGTGGGTGAGGTGACCTGGGCAACGGGTTCTTGTGTGATCCAATTTGACTTCTCCCTGGCAGATGGCTGGGTTACTTTTTCTTTTCTCCAGTGGGGCTGAGCCACCTCTCTGCTGCAGGAATGGGACAGGGTAAGCTGCTTCCCAGTGACCCAGCTGGCCACATCAAAAACATTTGATCGGTGGGGCTGAAGACAGCCTAGGAGGTTCCAACGCACCTGCCACTGGGGATCATCGAGGTGGTGGTCATCTTGCCGGTTCTGGCCCGGGTCCCTGTGCGGGAGTCATCAGCTTCTTATAGCAGGTCAGGTCAATGTCCATCTTTACTGCTACCCGGTACCACTCCTGCAGTTGGTCAGTAATCCCACAATAGACACAGGCTTGGAACAGATGGGGATCCAGACCGTTCTTGAAATGGTGCACCAGGGATTGTTCTGGTCACCACTCAAAATGACCCATGACCCTCCAGAATTCACGCACATATTCCTTCACTGGTCTACCTGCCTGTTTTATTTCATGAATGTCCTTCTCTGCCTGCAGAGCTATGGATTCGTCCTCAAAACTGGCCCTTAGCCTTTGGATGAATAGGTTGTAGTCCCATAGCTCTGGTGCCTGTTCGTTGTGCTAGCCATTCAGCCACTCCGATGCCTCCCCCTCCAGGTTTGCTGCTATGACATCGACCATCGCGGCAGGGTTCAGGTAGGCATTAGCATTTCAGTTCATATAGGAACACACTTGGTTCAAAAAGAAAGTTAACTTCTCAGGGTCTCCATAAAAAGTGGGTTTAAAAGGTGGGGGTGTTACGGGTTGCTGCCTGTCTAGCAAGGTGTGCAGCCATCCATACTGGTGCATCAGGCCATGTTGAATGCCCCCTGCCTGATCAAACCTTGGCATGGGCTCTGGGCTGGTGCAGCATTGGTGACGGTATTCAGGGCTGCGTTGCTGGTGGTGAGGCTCAGGGCTTCGACAGTGATAGTTACAGACCAGGTGGTCCTGGTATCGGTGATGATCAGGGCTCTCCCTGAGCTGGTGATAGTCCAGGCTATGGTGGCATGGGTACTGGACGGGGCTCACATAGGGGCGATGCCATTCAGGGCTAACGTATCGCTCTCGACACCTTGGGTTGTCACATCGCTGGTGGCGGTCAGGACTCAGTGACTGCTGATGACAGTCAGGGCTAGCACGCTGCTGCCGATGATCCAGACTTCTCCTCCGCACTGGGCTTGAGGTTAAAGCTTCAGTCGTGGGGAAGTGGCCCCACTGATGGGACTAGGGCTACTCCTGGACTGGGAACAGTCTCGGAGGTGCCTGTCATCTTGCTTGCTGATCAGCAATGGGCGGGTGGCCCACTGCTTGCTTCCCATGTCTAGCCGTTCAAATATCTACCTCAAATGCTTGACTGACTGGCTGGATTGCAGTCAGATACTTCCACTCACCCGACTCATCTGATGGCGCCACCCACTTAGCTGCTCTATGATCAGGACAGTGTAACTCCTGGGAGGCAATCAATGGAAATTTAATTTCAGCACCCTTTGAAGAACTCTTCTTCAGCTGGGCTGTCTCTGATTGCCATGAGTCTCCACTAGGCAGGGTCCATTCCGATGACCAGATGTGCTAATCAGATCTTTAGTCTTGCCCCTGCTGCTGGAATCCCAGAAACCACACTATCTATCAGTGCGATGGCCTGCGCTCCATCCACTGATGTAGTGGCTGTGGCTGTGGTGCTGGTGACAGGTTCCTCCTGCTTCTCCATTTCGGGATCTTCCCTGAGTCTTTGTCAGCCTCCCTTCTGCTTGGGTAAGTGACTGGAGCTCAGGACCCCATAAAATTAAAGAAAAAGTGAGTCTTGGGTTAATGTCATGATTCTGATAGATGAAGCCAATTAAAAGAACTTCAAGACAGCTTCCGGTTCCGGTTGGCAGCAGTGCGGTCAAGCAAAGGGAGTGGTTCCTTTGCCGATCGAGTTTCCCCTGCCAGTAGACCCCTTAGAGGGTTGAAAAGACGCTCTGGAGGAGCGTCTACCATTGAGGAGGCTTCTCGGATTGTTGCAGAGGAGCGGCGGCGTCCTCTGTGCATCAAGTATCTCCTTTGGGCTGACAGGGTAAAGATCGGCCAGTAAAATGGCCAATCATTTAGCTGTGCCAACCACAAGCCACAAGATCAGCTAAGCAAATGGATCCACCATGGAGAACTCGGTGGACTTTCTTTTCACCTTTATTTCCTTTATGCCTGTGAAAAGTCTTTTTTTCTTCTTCTTGGATTTACTCCCTTCTCTGGTGAAGCAGCTTTTTAAATGGAGGAAGAGAAGCACAAAGGATTAAATTGATTTTTGTTTTAATGGATGATTTTATTTTTGGATATTGGGAGCCTCAAGAAAGTTTTTTTTATATTTGGAGAATATTGTTTGCTTTTATTTTTATGGTGTCTGGAAGGATTGAATATTTGATTACTTTCTGGGGGACACTCTTTGACAAATTTATTCATTGTACTTGCTATCTTTTCTTTGCTGGAAAGGCTTTTATTTTGTACAAAGGAAAAAGGCGAGGAAACTGGGAGGAGATGGATATTGTGATTGTTTTTTAAATACAATCTCCTCTAAAAGGATAAGGACTTGAAAGATAATAAAGATGGAGGAAATTGGTGTAGATATTACTTATAAATATATTTTGGACAAAATTTTGGAAAATACGGAGAAGATAATTGCTTGTTCAAAGGAGATTTCTTTGTATTGACAAGGCAAAAGACAAGGACTAAATGAAACATAAGTTTATACACCAGAGGCTTGTGCCCTGCTTACTGAGGTGGAAGAAGTAAATCCATAGTTGGATAATCAATTGATTTTGGAAAAAAGACTTGATATCAACGAACAAAGGAGTTATTTTTTTTTGAAAAATATTTTATTGGTTTTATCTATTTCCCTCACACACACACACACACAAACATATAAATTTAATATATTCCATTTCTATCATAAATTTCTGTTAAACCTATTTTAAGACTTTGTCAATTTCATTTTTTTTCCAAACTCTCCCCAATACATATACCGTAATATTTATGAGATGTTACCATACATTCTTTTTACATTCATATATAAAATACTTTTAATGAAATGGGATAAATACCTACACATGACTTTTGGTGTTGCTCGCCCATTTCCCCTTTCACCACATCCACATTCCTTCTTCTCTACCTTCTTTCTCCCTTTCTTCTCTTCCCTACTTCCCTCTTCCCCTCTTCACCACTCTCCTTCCCTTTCTCTCCACTTCTCCTCTTCTCCTCCAACCTTCCTACTGCCTTCTCCCCTCCTTTACTCTTTTCTCTCTCCTCTCCTTTCTTCCCTCTCATCCCTCTCATCCGTCTTCAGATATAGTTCAGGGGTAATGTCCGAGCAACTCCTCTCTCCAAATTTCCCTATCTGTATTATATACAATAAGATTAATTTTCTCTTACATTAATACTTCTATTTTATCTAATCTTCTCAGTATATACTTCTTTTTTTAAAAAAAAAAATAAAAAATAGAAATTTTTTTTTACTGATTTTTTCCATCTTTCCCCAAAAGCTTAGGACACAACGTGGTGATCAGGATGTCCAATCATTCAAAGACAAAGTCATATAAATATAGCTCAAATTAATTATCAAAATTTTCCTCTCTATTTCTTGAATATGGTATTGCTTATTAAAATTTATACAATTTTAAGTAAAGTCCAATCAAACAAAAATCATCAAACACATGCGATTATAATCTATATCCTGTTTTTAGGCTATACTAATTACAGTTGTCATACTCCAATTACATTTTAGTAAGTATATAGTTGTGATTTCAGGTATCCTTAATACAAGATTGTTCATTGAGACAGATTTTTTTTCCTTATCACAAATAGCTCTTCCTCTCTCTCTATTACAACATAATTATCATATTTAAAATAATAATATAAGTCCAACGAATACAGTTCTATTTTAAAGAATATATTCTATCATTTCATCAATCTACATCTATAAAAAATCTTAATAAAGTTTATATTTTCAAATACTTATCAACTATAATATCAGGAAATTCTCATCTTTCATTCCTAATTAAATCAAACATATTCTCTTTCTCTATTACAACATAATTATCAAATTTAAAATTACTGTATAAGTAAAAAAAATAAAAAAATAAAAAAATACATTTCCATTTTTTTCCTTTTTAAAAAAATATATTCAATCATTCTGTCAATCTACATCAGCGGTTCTCAACCTTTTTCAGGCCGAGACCCCAACCTGTGCGGCACAACGGCCCGCATCGTGCATGCGCGGTGCGATGGCCCGAATCACGCATGCGCAGAGCACGCGCGATGGCCCACATCGCGCATGCGCGGTGCGACGGTCTGCATTGCGCATGCGTGGTGTGCGCGCGACGACCTGCATCGTGCATGCACACGTGTGATGGCCCGAATCGCGCATGTGCGGCATGCGCAGCGGCCCGAATTGCGCATGCACAGCACACACGCAACGGCCTGAATTGCGCATGCACGGTGCAACAGCCCGCATCGCGCATGCATGGTGCTACCCCCGCGCAGGGAAATGGGAAAAAAATGGCGGACTGCGGTGTTTGGCGACCCCCGGGAAATGGTCATTCGACCCCAAATGGGGTCGCGACCCACAGGTTGAGAACCGCTGATCTACATCTATAAGGTCTTTTTGTCCTCTAGAAAGATTTACTCCCTCAAATAATTATCAACCATGGTAACAGTAAATTTACGTCCTTCATTCGTCATTAAATCAGACACAATTTCTAAAGCCTTTTTAACCTGTCAAATAACATTTTATGTCACATTTAAACCTGACTCTAGCTTTCTTTCTATGCCAATTTTGTTCCCATAATAAGGCTTTTCGGTTATCAAACCTCAAGATTTGATTACAAGGATTCCTAACCGGTTCAAACTGAACAAATTTTCTTTCCCTTTCCTCTTTATTGTAATTTCCGAAAAATTGTGTCTGGGTATCAATCTTTGTTATTTTTGGTAGTTGAGTTGAGTCAATTACAGTTATTTCTTGGTCATCAAAATTGTCCATCAATTGTAGGTGACGTGTAGCATTAGTTGATTCAGTGGTTTCTACATTTTCTCTCAATACAGATTCACAATTAAGTTGTAAGAATAGTGTCTCTGTCTCTTTAAGTTGTATGTAGGTCTGTTCAGGACTATTCTGTTCATCTTCTATTGTTCCTTGTTCCATAACTTGGTTCATTATTAGAGGGTCAATGTAAGATTCCAAGGTGGCATCTTTGGATTTTCTCCAAGATTTCCAATAAGTTTTGAAATCTTCTGTAAATTCTAATATTTTTTCCAGTATTAAATCATAGTCAAGATGTGAATAACTTTCAGCCATTTTGGTGGTAGCTTTGCCTATTCCTTTATTAGAGACTATTTGAGAAAGATCCACAAATATCCGCCTCCAAAGGTCTAATAGCCAGCTTCACCACCCAGCTGTCCAGTTATCTTTTCTCTTTTATTATCACATAAATCCAATCCCTCTTCAGATAACAGGGAGAAATACAGTTAGAGTTTTGCTTTTTCACCACCAGATGTCCTCAGTGGACTATAAAGTCTTTTTCTTCTTTTTTTTCCAAGTTAATCAAGTTAAAGAAAGAAAAAAAAGCAATGTTTTCTCTCTTTTTTAAAAAAAAATCAACAAAAATGTCTCCTACATTATCAGATTAAAAAAGGAAAGTAACAATGTCCCTTTTTTCCTTCTTTTCCCCTGAAATTCACCCAGCAGAAGTCAAATAGTAAAAAAACAACAACCACACACACAAAAATTAATCTTTTTCTTTTTAGCTCTTCTTTCCACATATAGGCAGCTGCCGCTTTCTTAATAAAGGAAAATAGAAACTCTTTACAGGAAAGGTCAGGATAGCGAGAGAAGGAAAGGTCTCACCCGGATTCACCACGATGGTTCTTCATGCTTGGTTGTTCTTGTGACTTGCGGTTGGTGCGGCTAGGTGATTGGCCATTTTGTGGCCGATCTTCTTCTCTGTCGGCCCTCAGAGTCAGCTCGGACAGCCAGAGGAGCCGCTGCTCCTCTGCAGCTGAGCACAGCCTCTTCGATAGTAGTCACGCCCTCCAGGGCGACTTTCGACCCCCGCAGGGGTCTACCGGCGGAGGGAAACTAGCCAAACGAGGAGACAAGTCTCACCGTACAGCTAGAGGTGCCGCGATCCGGAACCAGAAGTCCAAACAAACAAAGGACTTATGATAAGGAACTGGACGATCTCGCTTCAGAAGGACAAGTTGGCCTGCAGATGCCATTTGAATTTGAGACAGAGAAAAAAACATGGGAAGAAGAGAAACACGTGATCAAAGAGGACGATATAAAAGAAAGGATTTTAAATGAAATTTATTTAATGTTAAAAGAAAGGGGAAATGATGTGCTGCTACGAGCTATTCAGATTAATTATAAATTTTGTATTAATTTAACAAATTGCACAATGGGAATTTTCTTTCTGGAGTGTATAGTGTGGCTGCTGAAGGCCCGATTATGGAAACCTGTTTGGACTAGAAAGAAACCTAGAATAAGATACAAATATTAAATTTAATTATAGTAAGGTGGTAAAGCCTTATAGTAATCTGGATTGATTTGGATTTGGACTTTATTAAAAGGACTTTATATGTTTTTAATATTAGAGATGGTATAATGAGAAAAGAACTGAAATATTGGAAATGATGGAATTAATTATTGGAGATTCAGAGACACAGAGAAAAATAATAGAAGATTAGTGAGAAAGTGAAGAATTTATTTTTGGAGTTAATAATGCTAAATAAAAAAACACTTGGGGCACCTGAATAGTAAATGAATATGTTAGTTTAAGATTAAATATTTGCAAAATTAAGAAAGCATGATACAGGATCTTTGGGATGGATAATGAGTTTGCAAACTTTTATTGATTAATGAAATTTATATAGAGTGATATATTTAATGAAAATTTGTTTTAGAAATGTTTTAATGAGCCTATAATAATATAAATAGATAGAGAATGTTAATTTATTTTTAATTATATATTTTGGATGAAATGTTATATTAGTGAATGAATTGGTTTTAGAAAGATATTGACTTGATTATAATGTTTTTAAATAAATGGAGTTTATTAAGCTTAAGTTTAAATGTGTGAAGAAATATAGGTTTTTATAGATTAAAATTTTTATTGACTAATGCAGTTGATGATTAGATATAGCAATGAATGAATTTATTTGAAAGTGTATTAATTCAATTATAATATTTTATATAGATAGAGAGGGAAATCTTTAAGAAATACTGGATATATATTTACTATGTTATTGCTTGTTTTTTTTTTAAAAAATGGATCACGATGTTTCCACGTGGGTTCTTAAGCTGTGTTGGTGTAAAATGGAAAACTAATAAAAATTGTTTTTGAAAAAAAAAAAGAACTTCAAGGCAAAGATTTCTTTCTTAAAGAACATTTTATTCAGGAAACAAAGTATTGGCACTTATATAGTTAAACCCAAGACTGAAGTTCCCTCCCCCAGATACAAAATAACAAGTTGTAATTCCCACCCCAGAAAGGCTGTCATAAATCACATTCACCAATTATTCCAAAAGGGAGCTCTCCTCCCAACTTCTCAACCTGCTAAATCTTTATCTAACATTGACCTTGAGTTCACACACAGCTGCAATTGTTATGGCTAACTGAAAATGCTCGAGCATCCCCCCTTCTACATCTAAATCTCTCAAACGGCAGAAAAAGCACAGTAAAAGCAAAAGGTAAAATGGTTGTAATTTTTTAATTGTCACAATGTTGACAATGTGATTACACCTGGGATCAGTCTTCCCAGAATCTGTAGGCAACAATAAAGCCCACCTCACTCCTCCTTCGTGGATTGGGAAAAAGAGTTTTCTTATGTATCATTTATTTTTTTATTCAATTTACATCATACCTTTCTTTTCAACTGAACATTCAAAATGGCTATAAACAATGCCCCCCCCCAACCCAAACATAAAAATAGTGTACAAAGCAATGTTAAGTTGTATGTTCTGGCAAATACTCTCAAGTATTACTTTAATGAATCCCTTAGAGTAGAATGGTTACCATACATATATCACATACAAAATTCCAGATTAAATATGATATTAGAAAGACTTCAGATTAAATATATTAGAAAGACTTCAGATCAAGTGTTGGGAATCACTGCAGGCTTCTTATGAAAAACATCTAATGGTTCTTAGGACTCCACTACTGATTCTTTGGAACAGGGATACCCTCCCCAGCACATTAATCAGAGACAAAACGCTTGTATTAGTTCTAATTTTCATACAATATTTTGCAATTTCTTAATAAACAGAAGAGTTTAGGCTTTGCATTTCTAGCCATCATGTAGCTATCAAAAATTCAGCAGGTTTTGCCAGAAAAAAGTTGGCAGCTCAACTGGATTATTTTATTCTGCTATTAATCATTTCACTAATTGTGGCTTGCACAGTTAAGATCGTGGTTGACCTGAAGTGGTTTGCTTTGCTGTTGAAGTGGGTATTGGTTTTTTTTTCTTCTTTTTCCCAGCTGAAGTTTTTATATTGTGTGTTCCTATACTTTGCTTTCCACCCTGTAATGATACTTAAGGGACCATTTTATGTCTTACTTTACTATAGAGATTGCCTTCAGGGTTATGAGGTCGCTGTGTTCCCAGCATATTGTATTTTCTTGCTATGGAGTGAATGTATTGTAAAATTATGCATGCATGTTTAATAATTAGAATTCTTTATAATAGTTTTATTAGACAGAGCAATGGTAAGGCTGGGCTGGATAATATCACAATAAAAAGGACAATTAAAAAGGAAATTCATTTAGTGGAAGAAATGTAGGTTTTATAATGCCATGAATCTTATCAAGCACATCTTCCATCTGGACATCTGCTATGGCCCATTTTTTCAGATTTCCTCCATTTCCCTGTTATTATCATAATGCTGTCATTGTTGTTTTCTCTGAGTAGTAAACTATTCGTGTGGGGGCAGGTTCCACAGCATAAACACATGGCTGTCTGGTCCATGGAGGACAGTGGTCTTGGAGAAACAAGCTCTGCAGAAAGGCTCTAAAGCACGGGTGTCAAACTCGTGATGTCATGTGACGTGTTGTGACGTATGACGACTTTTTTCCCATTGCTGGCAATGGGGTGGGCACGGTTTTGGCGTTATGCATTCGGCCCGTGGGCTGGCAGTTTGACATCCCTGCTCTACAGTCTCATACTTGAACCTCTCCTGATGATAATAGGATAGCCCTTTTTTCCTTGTTTGCTAAAAAAGCTCAGATTTGGAAATGACTAATTATCAGAATCTAAATTAATCTAGATTTTTTTTAAAAAAAATGAAAATCGGCAGAACACCAAAATTTGTGACCCTACTTGTTTATTTGATTGATTAGATTTCATCAAATCAGTGTCAGCTCTTAAAACCACATAGACTGGTTCTCTTCGAGACAAACTGACCCAAAACAGGTCCTTTATGCCTTACAATTCTGTAGCCATCACTGCTGTAACTGAGTCCCTCAACCATGCTGTTGGTCATCCTCCTCTCCTCTTTCTTTCCACTTTTTTCAGCATTAATACCTTCTCCAGCGAGCTTGAGCTTCACATAATGTATCTGAAGTATGATTGTTTTAGCCTGCTCAGTTGTGATTAAGACAGAACTCTGGGTTGATTTGTTCAATGACCCATTTATTTGTTTCTTTGCTGTCCTTGGTATTCTTAGGAGTTTTCAAAAGTGCCAGTGGTTTTTCAATCCTACTTCTTCAAAGTTCAACTTTTGCTTCCACAGAGTGTCACAGGGGATATCACTGCACATACTATTCTGACACATTATCGCATCTGTAGATCTTTTCCTAGGTCTTCAAAGCTACTCCACTAAGTGTTCATTGAGGACTAGAGAGACCCAGGTTCGTGTCTATTCTCCTCTGTGAAAGTGACCTGTCATTGTAGCTGCTGGGGCAATAAAAAATAGAGAGGAGGACAAGGAGGAAATATATATATCCCCTTTATCTCCTAGACCTAAATGAAAGTTGTAAAGTTAATAAATCAAAAATGTTTCTAGAATTCACAGATAGCATTCAGATTATTCATATCTGTCCAAAATGAAAAACAAAAATTACAGTAGTGGCCAAAATGGTATAAACCTTTTGGGAAAAGTGTACAGTAGAAATGCCACCTTTGGTTAAGTTTCCACTAATTTTTCTTCTAATTTCTTTATAACTGTAGCCTTGTTCATTTAATAATAATATTTTACATCGCTTTCTGGGCAACCAGTCAACTCTTTGCACCATTACTTTAATTTTATTACGTTTTACAAGCTCACTAAATGAAAGGAAAAAAAACCCAACCAACTTGATAGTGATCATATAACATACTGACAAATGTCCTCCTCTCAGCTTCAATACATGACATCAATAACTGAATCCTACTGTGATCTGATTGGCTCATTGCCAAAACAAGATGACACCTGATTGGCCCTCTAAACACTCATGCTCATTGGCTACAATCAGATGAAGGAAAGCTACCTGATATCAATCTAAGCAAGTTGTGCTTCCTTTTTCTGGTTATTTCGCTATAGCTTTTCATAGAATAGAGTACAGATAATTGAACAAACTATGTTGCATTACATTCATGATTTAATTATCTTTCCATTGATATATAATTTTATGGTACTACTCCAAAAAAGTGGTGTTATTAGCCATCAAACCTCAAAAATATACTTTTCCCAAAAGGTTTCCACAATTTTGGCCACTACTATATACTGTAATTGTCTTATTAAGTACAAATGTACTTCTCATTAGTAATTTGATCTGCCTATAATAATAACTTGGATATACAGAATAAAAAAGAAACAAAAAACTATGTAACAATAAAATCTAAAAATAATTAAAGTTACTTTATGCAGAAAGGGCATTTTCATGAAGGCTGAGAAGTAAAATTGAAACATATTGTATTCCAGATTAATTTGAAAAGAAATATGTTGTTAATCTTTAAATAGAGAGTCAGTATGGTACAGTGTTAAAGGCACTGGGCTAGAAACAGGGAGACCATTCATTCTAGACCTGTCTTAGGCACAAAGCTAGTTGGGTGACTATTGGCTGACCCCCTCCCCCCAAGGGAAAAAAAAACAATGACAAGCCATTTCTGAAAATATTGCCAAGAACACCTCAGGAATTTGTCCAGCAGTTGCCAGAAGTCAGGGCTAATTAGAAAGCAAGAAACACACACACACACACACACACACACACACACACACACACACACACGTCACTCCTTAACAAGGAACAATTTGTTGAACAGATGACTATCCTATTTTTATTTTATTGCATTTTGTTAGTGGATATTTGGAAGCATGGAGCTGCAACTACAGTACATTTGGCTCTTTGCATCTATGTCATGTACATAAATGTCAGAGACACATATTGCTTTTGTTTATTCTTCACTTAAAATGTCAGAGTCACATATTGCTTTTGTTTATTCTTCACTTAATGCTTTAATTTGAACACTGCGGATAGGAATTAGGGTTGTTTTAGCCCAACATAAATAGAAGATGTCAGGTTGGTAAGGAAGATCCCAGGTTAATTCCACTGGTTAATTATTCTCACTGTTAGGAAATTTCTCCTTAATTCTAGGTCTGTCTTCTCCTTGATTAGCCCTTCAAATATTGGCACACTGTTATATAATTAAATACTATATAATTAAACTATTCTATAAAAGGAAGAGAAAGATATTATATGAGAGGAAAAGAGCAAGAGATGGTTAACATTAAAAGAGTCAAAAAATACAGGGCAATTTGATAGTAATAGCAAAATTTGATAGTTTGGGGAAAATATATGTGATTCGCAAATAACATCTATGATAAAAATCTATTTTTTTTAATTGAGTAACAAAGATTTTAAAGGGCATGTGTTTATAATATTCAGTGTTACGAAAATACTATTGGTCTCAAACCCATTTACATAGGAAGTTATTAATTTCCTTTTATGAAAAGAGTTGTGGAGATATCTATATTCATCCTTAATATTTCTTTAACTCACAAAACAGTCTGATTCTAGGCTCTGCATCTGTTTAAATAATGAATAACTAATATTAATAGGATTTGTGTCCTGGTGTATGTCACTTCAATTGTCTGAGTTATTTTGATAAGGATAGTCTGAGCCCTAAAGTCTTTAAGAAGACAATACTTTTTCATTCAGCCAATAAAGGGAGATGAAATTGAAACACTAAACTGTATGACCACTCATAGATTACCCTACATTTGAGCAGCCATAGAACATTTATGTAAAGTTGCATGTTGTTCTATTTTACTGCTATTTTGGATTATATTTGACCTCACCTGTTAATTGCCATGCAGTTTTTCTTTAAAAAAAACCTCAATCTTCAAAAGCCACTTGTTTGATGAACAGTTTTGTTTGATCTACTGAATCACCTCCCCACTCCAGTTTTTCGGCTGTCTCCTTTGCCAGGTGATCAGCTGAATTCTGAAGAGAAGAAGAAACGAAAGCAGAGGCGAAACAGGACCACCTTCAACAGCAGCCAGCTTCAGGCCCTGGAGAGAGTCTTTGAGCGGACACATTACCCAGATGCTTTTGTACGAGAAGACCTTGCACGCAGGGTCAACCTCACTGAGGCTCGGGTCCAGGTAATGATTCCAGCACCCCAAAGAACAGACCAGATGACTTATTCTTTTCGTTCCTTCTATCTTTTCTTTTTTTAAAGAAAAAACAAAAACAAAGAGGTAAACATATTATCCTTTCTTCCAGTCCCCTTTAGAAGTTTTTGTTTAAAAAATGGATCCATCTTTCTATTTCTGCTGTTTTAAAACGTATTTTGATTTCCCCATCCCTGTATTTTATTTCAGATACTAGGCATCAGAATGTATGTATGCAAACAAACAAACAAACAAACAAACAGACAAAGAACAATGTGTGTAATATCAACTGCTGTATTGTGGATATAGAGGGTTGCTAGAGTTATCTGCCATAAGATGGGAGAAAAAGGCTGTTCCTTTTTTTTTTATCCCTGCATCCCCATGCAGTGGAATAGCTGTTTCAAAATTTAAGAATAGCATTTGGATCACATTTTTGGAACTCCAATAAATTAAATCCATTCATATTCAGCTGATGTATGCTACAACCAAAAGTATTAACCATTTTAACAGGTTGTTACAATATGAATACTTGAATTTTAATACTTGAACATTTATAATAGTTTCACATATAAAAATAGTTTCACTAATTAGATTATTTTAAACTAAAATGTTTCACTTAATTAGATTATTTTTAAGCTAAAATGTTTCACTAATTTGATTATTAAGCTAAAATGTTTTAAGCTAAAATAAAATGTTAAATACTTGTTTTCTTTAATTACGAAGATTAATATTTCTTATTAGCTTGTCTTATTGTATACCAAGTTGTTGACTTAAATGTTTTATTCTGAGCTCCACATTTTGACAATTTTCAAGGAGCAAGGATGAAATACAGGTAGTCCTCAACTTACAACTGTTCATTTAGTGACCATTCATGGTTACAATAGTACTGAAAAAAGTTATTTATGACCATTTTTCAGACTTATGACTGTTGCAGAATCCCCATGGTCATATGATCAAAATTCAGTTGCTTCACAACTATATCTCAAGGTCAAGTGATCAACTTTTGTGACCTTCTGAGAAATAAAGTCAATGGGAAAGCTAGATTCACTTAAGAAAAATGTCACTAACTTAACAATCGCAGTGATTCACTTAACAACTGTGGCAAGAAAGGTTGTAAAATGGGATAAAAATTACTTAACATAAATTTTGGGCTCAACTGTGATCGTAAGTCAAGGACTATCTGTAAGTGGGTAAGTATTTGATTAGGGCACCAGTTCTAGACAAATTAAAACTATTCCCTCACTACAGATCTTTCTATATATTTTTATGTCATAAATTTACAACCCTAAGAGCTGGAAACCTCCCATTTTTAAATTTCTAAAACTGTATCCCCATCATTATATGAGCAAAAGTACTAGAAAGCATTGTCTTAACTAACATTTTCTTCAAAAACTAGAGATGATTATGGGAGAGAGTATCATAACCTGTTCTTCCATAAATGTTCCATAACAGAATGCTCTTTTACTACAGACTAATTCAGGGGCTAATTCTAAAGGTGCCCTGCAGAATTCTGCAACTACTGCTCTACACCCCTTCTTTTCTAAGATAGTTACAGAGATGCCATGACAGTACAGTATAATATAATACTGATGTTCCTGAGCTGCAGCCTTTTCAACTTCCCAAAAGTTTATGTGAGCCTCAAGCTTACACTACTTTAGGCAACATTAACAAAGGTAACAAATACATACAAAGACAAATAACAGGCACTTTAGAAAAGAAAAGTTATAGATAATTGCAACCTCTATTCTGGAATGAAAACATTAACAATAGAAGATAAAAACAAGCTTCTTGTTCCTAGTTAACAAATATAATGGCCAATATTTTCTCCAGTGTCTCCTTAATCTCACAAATGTACATGAAAGAAACTGGACATTTTGTTTGGGAGGATTAACTAGGATTCGGACTGTTGGCTGAACAAGACTTTATTTGCTCCTTCAACAGAAGATGCTCCTCATTTAAAACAGTTCAGTGTGGGATTCTATGAATAAATGTTCTGGACATAATCATTGTAGGTTTCCTGTGATTTCAACAAGCCATGGTAAATAATTCCTGTAAAACCGAAAGAGTTATGTGTTTTGTTTGGGCTGGATTGTGACCAAAGTATTTTTCCCAAGGAACTAGCAATATCCATATTTTTGTAGATTATCTTTCTGTAGTTGACTTTAATCTATAAAATACCACAACAGGGAAAAACTATTAGATTCTAGAGGGAGTTACAAACTTTCTTTGCTCTAACAGTCTGAAGAAAGTTAGTGGGAATGAGATGTCAAAATTTATGTTTGTATTTCTAACTGAATTTACAGCATAGGCACATTCTAAGCCAAGAAAAAGGCTGCCCAAAAAAATCATTCAAAGCAGTGGACTTTACTGAAGTTTTCAGAGGGATGCCCAATTTATTTTTACGTTTAGAAACATATGCTCATTGCATTCACTAAAGTGATTGCTAGAAGACTCAACATTATTTTGAAGAACAGGGATATGGATTGTGAATAGTTGCACGTATGGTATTTACCTTGATCCACTTCTAGCATTTTGTTGATAATGATATCAGTCAAATAGATGAGACAGTAAGAGAGCATCTCTCAGCAGGACAAACCTTTTCTCCTTCTTACAGTTACTGCTGCTTGCCAAGTACAGTACCTGCCATTGACTAAATGCTGCCATTGACTAAACCAACTCATAGCTTGCCTTTTATCCCATAGATTGATTTTTATTTATTTATTTATTTATTAAATGCCTATGCTGCCAATCTCACTATTCAAAGATTTTACTTTTTAAGAAGTAGAAACAATAACTTCTTAATAGCTTATATACAGTAGCCTAATGCGATAGCTTCTTAAATGCAATGGGAAAGGTGGTAACTAAGTATGAAATCATTTCCAAAGCCCAGAAAAACTGTGAATATGAATAACCTCATTCCATTAGATTTGATTATTTATCCAAAGGATTTTTTTTCATATGAGGAACCAGGCAAGCCTAGAGGAATGTCAAGCAGAGGCTCACTGTCAGTCCTTTTCGTCTTTCCTCTCTCCCTTTCCAGTAGCATCTAGTCAAAGATTTAGGTCTGGCTCCTTGCTTGAATGAGTGGAAGAGTTTCCAAAATTTACTGGGAGTTAACTTCTGTAATAAACACAAGAGGTTTTCTTTGAAAAAAGGAATTCCAGCCAGAATCCAGTTGTGAACAACTCTACCACCAGAGTGCAGCATCCTGCTCACTACAACTGATGATAAAAACAAAGGAGGAGGAGGAAGATTTTGCAGCCCCCAAAACACCTCATTAGATCCCTTTGATTTTTTTCTAAGTAGGTCATTGAAAATTTTCACAATAGCACTTTCCTTCTTTCACACTTGTTTAGCTTAAGAGTGAAAGTATTCTCCCCATCTCTGCTTTATAGATAAATAAGCCATATTTACTAAATAGTTTATATAGCTTAGTAGCTTATTCATTTTTATTTAATATTTATTGCATATTTATTAAAATGTAATGATTACATTTAGCCCTGTATGGAATAATAAATTACTCATTTCTTAAAGATCATAATCTCAGGTTAGATAAGCTGAAACGGTGGTATGGTTGTTTCATCTTAACCTCTTGATCCAATATCTTACCAGTACCCTCTCTCCTTTTTTGAGGGTGAAGTATATTCATTCCTTTACCTGAAAATGCCAGCCCTGCTCCTTTTTGTGAATAGAGTATTGAACTTATGTTCCCTAAATCCTACTTTAACATCCTCACTGAACCAAAAACATCCCCTTCTGGCCAACAAAAATGCAGTCACTATGTGAATTGAAACTTTTTATGCTGTGCTGACTGGAGCAGTAAGGGATCTGTTTTGATTTTGATGTAGAATATTGCAATGCATATTTTCATACCACAGTATCTGATACCTGGTTCTGGTATGCTTCTCTTCCTAGGTGTGGTTTCAGAACAGGCGGGCAAAGTTTCGCAGGAATGAGCGAGCAATGCTGGCCAACAAAAATGCATCCCTCCTTAAGTCTTACTCAGGTGATGTAACTGCAGTGGAGCAACCAATTGTACCTCGCCCAGCGCCAAGAGCCACTGACTATCTCTCCTGGGGAACTGCCTCTCCTTACAGGTGACTATATATCTTGTACCCCTGTTGGTTGCCTCTGGTTCACTGCAGCCACCTGTTATTCCTTCCAGGTGGGTGACAAAGCCTAAAAACTGTATGTACCCTGAGGCACATATGTCCAAATAAGGATAATTTTCATATAAGAGGAAACCTAGGTAAGGACCATAGAATCTTATCTCAGTTATGAACTGAATGAGAGCAATTTCCAGCACTCTCAGCAAACTAAAGTTCACAAGATTCTTTGCGAAAAAGCTGTGACTGGCAAGCTAGTTTCAAAGCAAAACCTTATAGATTATAGTCTAAATAGGCTACTTTGAGAATTTACACTCTTTCTGGCCGAGACACCAAGCATAAGTGGGAGTAGCTATAGAAAAGTAGAAAAAAAGTTAGTGCTGAGAAAAATAAAGAAAGGGGATTTAAAGGAGTTTTTGGCAGGCTTTTCTGGAAAAACAAGGAAGATAAGAAAAGAAAGTGATTGAGTAATGGGATACACACTGGACTCACTTGAATTCCATTGTGACCTTTGTTCACTTGGTTTAAATAGCTAACAGAATATATATAGTCAGAACTAATGATTCTCTTTATAAAGCAAAACACTGTAGCAAGACCCCTCTCCCAAATGATACATAGATGATGGCTTGATTTGGTCTCAGTGCCTGATTTCATATTTAATTTTTTTTGCATCTTTATTATTTTTTTATAAATAACTCAAGGTAGCAAAAACATTTTTTATTATAAATTTTATTGGTTTTCTAATATTACAACTACATAATCAAAAAGCAATGTGGCGACTGAGTTACAATAATCCAATTACATACAAATATGATTGGTACAAATCTCAACCTAATACAGTAAATATTTCCTCTCTTTTCCTCTTAATATACACTGTCTCATATTTGAATTAATACAATTTTTATTCTAATAATCATACAGAAGCAATTTTCTTGCATTTTTTCAACAGTTTTTAGTTTATATATATCTTATTTATATTAACACTCAATCTTTTTGACAATCAATAATCTAATGACTTTTTCCCAATTTTGATTTACCATTAATATTTAGATTTAATGTTTAAAATTGTTCATTTCCAAATTATAAATGACCCCAATTCCCTTTATCACAATTCCTCATGAAATCTGATGTTCAGGATACACATCTTATCTATATCTTATATATATCTTAGTCACCTTTACATAACCATTATGCACAAATCAATATTCAAATTTAATTATCAATATTTGTACTTCTAAATTTTAAATGGCTAGAATTTTCTTTATCTCAGTTCATATTCAAAGTATGAATCTTAGCTATTTGGGTCTATTCCATTTTAATTCTCATAAGTAGGCCCAATGACCCCAATTTCCTTTATCACAATTCCTCACAAAATCTGATGTTCAAGATACATGTCTTATCTATTTACGTTCTTGCCATTTACATCAACAAATTAATGATACAATATATAATATTCTTATTTTCAAGTAATTTCCAAATATCTTAAATTAATAATCCAAATTTCTTTTATTTCAATGTTTAATACTTCCTCTCTCCTCCTCTTTGTATCTAATATTTAAGCTAATGATTTTTATTCTTAATGCTACATAAAAACACATTTATTACATTCTTCAATTTTCTTTAGCTTATATATATCTAATTCACCTTTACATGACCATTATTGACAAATCGGTATTGAAATTTAATTATCAATACTTATACTTCTAAATTTTAAATGGTTAAAATTTCCTTTATCTCGGTTCATAATCAAAGTACATATCTTATCTACTTAAGTCTATTCCATTTTAATTCTCATAAGTAAACCGAAATCCTATTCTTGTTCAGTTTTATTCTAGTTTTTTTTCTTTGCCAAATCATCTTCCATGTCCATGCTTTTGAGTCATCAAACAGGCCTCCTTGTATTGTTATATTTTTTATTTGACGTTGCAGATACCATCCAGTCACCATTTTTTTTGAGAGGACTAGCTGTTCTAGGAGGTCATCTCTTTGTTTTTACATCTTGACATGGTTGTCTTGATCTGTTTGTCTTCTTTTCAGTCTGTTCTTCTTCTTGAAACTCAGGTTCCTTCTGGTTTATATAGAAAATCTTTTCTTTTTCCCATATTATCTGTTTCTTTTCTGAATCTTTCTTTATCTGTGTACATTGAGCAATTAAGTCTTCTGTCATAGTATTTAATTGTTCCATCTTTTCTGTTGTGTTCTGTACAGGTAATTCTTTAGTTGTGATTAAAGTTTGAGTTTGCAAGTCCAGGCTGCCTTTTTGTTTTTTTCTATAACCTCTTATTTCTTTAACAGCTATAATGAGAGTTTGGAGAAATTCTTTCAACATGTAAAGAATTTGCTCCTGATCCTCCTCCATCAGAAAAGACTGTTCCTGATTTTCTTCCATGACAGTGTGCTAGACTAGAAGTTTTACAGTCAGGAATTTCAAAAAGAAAGTTTTCCCCCACTGGTTTAGGAGCACAGCTGAGCTTCTAATATTTCAAGGTTGCAGGTGTCTTATCTATTTTCTGGGCTGTCAGCCAAGTCTCTTGAAATATCAAGTTTAGCCACAAGATGTCACTCCTACCATTAGAAGCTGTCCTCTGAGCCCCAAAGTTATTTTAATCTTTTCAGTTTTGCTTTTGTTTTATAAAGAAAAACCCAGATCTTCAGTGAAAATAAAAATAAAGAATAGGAAGTCTTTTAGTTCACAAATTTTAAGAAATAAAATTCCGATTGGGATCCAATTAAGTTTTTTTCAATATTTTAAAACTCCCCTGAGTAGTCCGTCACTGCTTTTTCTAGAGGGAAGGCTGAAATCCCCCTTCCCTCTCCACAGAGGGGAAAGTACTTAAGCAGCTTATGCAGGTACAAAAGATAATTAGGATTTAAGAGAGGTAGATCTCACCTAGTCTCTTCCACGCTGCTTTAAAGTAGCTTGATGGAAAGTGTGACCGGCTGTCTGCAGCCTAGTGACGAGCTATATTACTATAGTCTTTCGTTCGCCAGTTTGGAGGGTTGTGCCGGCTCTAGTGAGAGAGCTACTGCTCTCCCATGATCAAGCGAGGGTTCCTCCTTGCTGGTCGCCCCTACAGGGCTACTTTCAACCCTCCAGCAATGCTGAGCTCGTCTTCCAGGCATCCATGGTGGCCACCTGGCAAACCGGAAGCCCAAGGTAGCAAATGTATTTATTACTTCTTCTTTTTAGTGTTGTTTCCACAAAACAAGAACTCTGAGATAGGTTGAGCTGAGAGAGAGTGACTGGCCCAAAGTCACCCAGCAAGATTTTCATGCTTAAAGCAGGACTAGAATTCACAATCTCCTGGTTTCTAGCCTTATACCTTTACCACTAGAACAATCTAACTCTCAATTATGCTATTATGTTCAACTCTAAAACATAATTCAGAATCCACAGCAGCTGAATTCACACATCACACTTGGCTTAGCATATTAAATGAATACGGAAAGAGACACCCATGTGGGGCAAAACAGTCAGAAACTGAAATCTGCAATGTTTTTTCAAGCTAAGCATCCTCCTTAGATGCCGAGTGGTGGTTCCAGGAGTATGTTTTAAGGAGGAAGGGCCAGAACATCAATAAAATGTGATCTCTTTAAAATTAACTAAATACATTTCCCTTGATTATTCTTCAACCTCTTCAGAGAAAGTAAAGTAAAAGTAAAGTAAAGACTGGTATTTGGACACTCTTGAAGCCATGCATGGCCCTGCCCCAATATGCCTGTTTCTATCGCACACCACAGTTTTCATATTTTACTAATTCTTCCTGACAATATCTTCCACTTTTGGAAGTTGGTCGGCTGGTCAGTCTATAAAGCGCTGAGTGGCAGGGAATGAAAAGCAGTTCAGCCCTCCACAAACACAAGCTTACTCTTGTTGCTACATACAGCCTTGCTCATTTTATTTCCTTGTAAGGCATACCTGATTTATATCCTGAGGGCAGAAGGAAAAGGGTGTTGGGTAAAAACCATCCCGAGCCAAATGTTGCTCTCAGCCTCAGAAACAGGGGTACAATTCAGCTCTCATTTCTGTGGTAACTGCTGACAGTGGCCGTTTCTTTAGAATTTCTATTGGATAGGCTGCTGTGTCATCCTTTTTTCATCTGTGCAGATCCTTCCTAGTGCAGCCCAGACAAATAAGAATCAAACCCTGGATGCTATGCAGCCAACATGGCCAAGTAGTGCTGGCACCCCTTAGGTCCATTTTACAGCAATGCTTCATGTGCAGACTGTTGTCCAATCTGAACCAAAGCAGTATATTCAAAGCCACAGACATTTATTCTTCACTTTTTCATTAATCTCTGAAAAATGGTTTGGTGCATCTTTGTCATTTTGACTCAACACTGATTCATCACATCTCATCTGGCAAGCTGCCCTTTTAATTTCTGACAAATTATGAGAAAAGGTCATGTTTCCACAGTAATTGGCTCCTGTGCCCAAAGGAAGAACTGTTCCCAGGCCTAATCACTGTTGTTTTCTTCTCTTATACCATTGGCAGCTCTTTTGCCCGCCACCCTCAAAGATCATCCTTTGAAAGTCTTTTTTCAAAGGGGGGAAAAGAAGAAGAAAAAACCCACAAAACAAACAGTATTTCACAAAACTCATGGGAAATGCTCTTGGCTAAACTCTGTATAACAAAGTAAAACAAACAAAAATAAATATGGACCATGTTTTTGCTTGGTATGTCATTTTTTAAAAAAAATATTTTGATTGCCAGTAAGCCTGAGAAAGGCAAGGCAGAACCCAAAGGCTGATTGATCTGGCAAACAGTAATTGGGTTTAAACCACTGGGAATATTTCCAGCACCAGATTCTTGGAAATGAATGGGTTTATTTGAGGAACTTGGTAAACTTAAGGGAGATTAATTCACTTCTCTTCAAAGAAATGGGTACTGAACCACTGGAACAAAATTGGTGCACCAGTTCTCAGAAGTGTTCATTACAGATGCCACTGGTCAATGCCTGATTAAAATTAAGCTGTCAAACTCAAAACAGATTTCTAGGGAACTCACAAATAGACAAGCCTACAGCACACCACCAATACACACAGAGTAGATAGAGAAGCAAAATGTATTATGCTGAAAATAGTTGGAAATATTTTCCCCCAAAATAAAAAAATGTTCCAGAAAAAAAGAATCAGAATATTCTTTTGGCTACTTTTAATTCAGGTCTGTAGGTTTTTAAAGCATTGACCATTATTTTTACTATACTCATGTCAGTGAAACTTTTGTGAATCAAAAGGACCTATGAGTTCTACTCAGACCTTTTCTTCAGATACTTTTGCCTGGTTGTGGATCCAGACTGGCATGGAGAGAGCCACGGGAATTCTGCATTCCTGATTGTAACAGGATTAGCAGCCCTATAAAAGTTTTGATTTATACTTTGTAGGATTGATTCCCAGATTCTTCTTCCAGTGATAAATCTAATCTGTAGACAAAAAATGTTATAAGACTTTGGAACCTGAATGAAACCATAAAAGCTATAGGTATGAAAGAGACCCATGACTAGAAAGACCAAAGTACTATCAGTTGGCAGTCCCATTTATTTTATGTCCTGGTTAAACATGTGCAATTTTGTTTATTCTCTGCATGATCCATTTATGTTCCTTTTTAATGCTACTTATGAAAAATCTGACATATGCACTGAAGTACACATAAATCTGCTTTTAGAGGAGTATTAAACATTGAGATGCTTAGGAAGTGTGTCTATAGAAATGAATTCTCTGTAAATTAAAGTATATTTTAATCCCCTCGTTCCACATTGGAATATGCATTGTGATAATAGTTCCTATGATATTCTGATCTGGGATGTAGAAGTAGTTCTTCCACACTAAATGTGTATCTGCCTGCTAGATAAGAGAACCTTGACAAACTGAATTCACTTGTTTTAGGATTATATGGTTATTAATATCTTGTATGTGTACAATATGGTTAAAGGCTCTTCCTAAGTGTACTACCTAGCAGTAGTATCTTCCCAACCTGGTGCTCTACAGACAGCTTGGATTTGCAATTCCCAGAATTCCCAGCTGGCATGGCTGCAGGTCATGAGATTGGGGGTGTCTTCACCAAATTATCAATCACTTCCACAATTGAGATTCAGGTCTGGAATGGTTCCTATTCCAGTTGTTCCTAACTCAGAGTAAAAAAACATAATATGAAGGTCTGATATGTGAGAGGATATTTTGTTCCATTACAAGTGTTGTTGCTAGGTTGTAATTGTTTTAGGATCAGGACACAATTATTATGTACACAGGGAACGATAACTTATTTAAAACAAAAATGCATTCAGTTGAAATCAGTTTGCTTTTCTTATTGCCCCACCCTTTTTTGAGCCATAGCCCTGGCACATCATTCCAAGATCAGTAGTACTTGTTAGAAATTAAGATTGGTGGAATACAGTTGCATAATATGGCTGTAAATGTTTGGCTCCAAGCTTCTATCCTTCCATTTTTCTTAGTTACTTCATTTGCAGATGCCATGTAAAGCTTTAACTGCTAAAAATCAAACTGCAGTGCAAAACTTCAGTAAGCTAGCCAGTTGTTTTTCTAGATACTTGACATACCTCATGTAGGTCACCTGCATGCATGTGAATTATAGAATCAAAAGATGATCTGGTGTTGTTTTTTCCTCCCTCCCCTCTTCTTTCTCTGCCTCCCAGTACTGCCATGGCTTCTTATTCTGCTTCCTGTACCAATGCCAACCCAGCTCAGGGCATGAATATGGCTAACAGCATTGCCAATCTGAGACTGAAGGCAAAGGAATATAGTTTACAGAGGAACCAGGTGCCAACCGTAAATTAGAGGGCAACAACCTGCAAGAACAGCCCAAATCTAGAAAGAGACAACTGTCCTGCTTTGCCATTTGTTCAGACTTAGAAAGATCATCAACCTGAGCTAAAGTTTTGCATTGGAGATAAAAGCAGGATCCAAGTGAATGGAAAACAGTTTCCAACATGATGCTACAAATACAAATAAAAATGCAAATACAAATAACCCCCAAAAATATTGCAAAAGTGCCAAGAAAGCTCTTCTGGGAGCTTCTTTGGTGAAGGACACAAGGCTTGAATTCATCCTAGGAGTGACTGCAAATCCAAAGATCCTGCACTTGATTCTTCTGTGTCCCCCATTGGACTTCTGGGTTTGCCCCTCAACTCTTTTATTTGAAGTTTTCTAAAATAATCTGAAATCTTATGCCAAAGATCCTCATGGTCATTGATGCTCTGATCCATTCAAAGCACAAGGGATCCCAACTGATGTTGTGAACACCAGCATATGCCTGATGCCTTAGCATCTAAATTTTTATGTCTATTGACTAGAATCTCTCCTTCTGTTACCTGTTTGAAGTCAATTTTGATTATAGATAAGTGTGTCTTACTGTTTATTCTGCCACAACCTCTTTGATATTGTTATGCTGGTTTCCAAAGAATCTCTAAATATAAAAATACATTATTTTGAACCAATTTCTGCCAATGTAGGAGTGTATAAATTTTCAAATCACATAGAACACTTCATCCTGGTGAAAATGTATAAGAATGTATTTGAGATATTACTCTATAGAATTGAAAAGCTGGTACAAACCTACAAATCTTGGAGAAACCCAAAGAGCAGAATCCAGATATGCAGGTACTATAAATGAAAGTTAATTTCCAATGGAAAAATCGGAGGCCTTAATCTAATACAGAAATAGGCATGCTTAAGCCTGTTGTATTGGACTAAGTCTCCACATACTTTTTTGCTACTTATTTTGTTTCATGCCATACTCAACAGTATTGCCCGAAATAATTTGATTTATATATACTGTATATATTTATATATATAAGATATACATGCAAGCTTTGTGAGTTTTCCTTTTTTTATTAAACAAATAAAATGAACTGAAAGCATTCTGGTTGTAAGTGGATCCTGTAGAATTTCTAAAATAATCAATTTCTGTGTGAAAGACAACTCTCAGGCGTAAAGTGTTATTCCTTCAGGCAGAAAGCAGAGATGACTTCTCAAAAGGTCGCTGAATATGTAGATTTGCCCACATGCATCATGGAATATGACAGCCTAATAGAGCTGGAAACAATGCATTGATCCTCAATATTTTTTCTGCCTAGTTATAAAATAAAGACAACATATAATTCTTTTCTACCAGTTCCAACTTTCTCCCTTTCCATGAGCTAGCTGATCTAGATGTCTTTTGCTTAAGAAGTATTGAAGAAGCTCCAGAATGGTAAAAGAATTCAGAAAAGAAACACTCAGAGTTATTTGCTGAGATGTTGGCTATAGAAATCAAACAAAAAACAAACCTAGAATATTTTGATCATTGCATTTTTCTGTATGGTGAGATATACATATATATATAGGGGGTCCCTTTCCTGCAGCAGCAGATGAAATACTCTTACTGCCCAAGTGAGAAACCCGAATCAGTCCTCCTTGTCTTTCCAAATGATTGGACTTCATAGAACAGATTTATTTCCACATGGATATTGGTAATGAAGAATGTTGATCAGCATGAATAGGAAAGGAAGCCTTTGCCCAACTGGGTCTGAACCTCAAGGAAAGTCTGCTGGAGTGTCTGAATGAGACACTTACCCCTTGCACTCCAAGAAAGGGTCTATGCTTCTTGTGTCATTTGGTCACCCATTCTAGTAGAGGTTTTAGCTACAAAGGATAAGTCTAACCTTCTGTTCAGATTTGAACCATTGTTCGGCTGGTGCCACTTGTGCTCAGTATAAACCAGCAATCTGGTACTTATTACCCAATAATTTAACATGCTACATAATACAGTGAAACGAAACTCTGAATTTCATTCTTTTATTTAAAAAAAGTGTAGAGGTAATTTAGATTTGAATTCACAGCATACTGTATCATTTTCAGAAGGGGGAATTTAATCCTGTAAAACTCACACTGAAAGACACAAACAAATTGAACTAATAAAAACTATAACTGAACTTGCTCAGATGCCAGTAGAATGTTATATGTTATTGTTGCTAATTATTGGGAAGGGATCAAAACTGAAAGGAGAAAGGATTAGTTTTTATAATCACAAAGCTCTCCAGCTAGATTGTTCATGTTTACATTTGATTACCTCCCCCCCACATCCCAAACCCCAGCTTGCATGATGTGATGGACATATCATGTTACTTCAACTTGAAATTTGCAGGAGCAGAGGCACAATATATTGAATTAAGGAAAGTATTACTACTATCATTACCAGTACTGTTGTGTCCCGAACCTGCAAAAGCAGGCTCGGGATGTTGCATTGGTCCCGGGCATTCCAAGGCTGCCCGGGACCAGCGCACAACGCTGGCTGCCCGGGACCAGACTGAACGGCGCTAGCCTTGCATGCATGCACAAGGCTAGAAATGATTAGTTACATTGTTTGCCGTAGTCCGGGTCCTTCATCTTTAAAAAGAAGCCTGTTTCTTTTTGTTGGTTGTTGGTTGTAAGAGAGCAGAGACAAGAATAAAGAACTCTTAATTTCACCATGTGTCTTCGTGATTGCATTCGAACTCAAAACTTAACACTGGCGACGAAGGTGGGATCTTCTGCAAACAAAAACAGGAAATTTTGAAGATTTATCTAAGAAGTCCTGAAGAAGGAAGATGGCGTCTGAATCAGCATCCCAGCCTGCCAGTACAGAGTCACTGGAGGGTGAGTTCAGCTACAGGACCCTTTCCCTTAGAAAGTTTGCAGAAGAGCAAGTGATGAAGTTTGCAACTAAGAATGGCAAAAATTGGGCGTTTATCTGATTTTGATGTCTCACACCTGGAGAGATGGAATTCTTATGTAGCAAGGGTAGAGAATTATTTCAGAGTAAATCAAATTAGAGAAGATGGCTTGAAGGCTGCAACTCTGTTGTGTGTGTGTGTGGACAGGAGGCTTTTGAAATTGCAGAAAACTTGGTGGCCCCTGCAACTCTGGAGTCAGTGGCATATACTGACTTGAAGAAGCTGTTGAAGGAACACTTTCAGCCAAAGTTGTCTGTTATTGCTTGGAGGCATGCATTTGAACAGAGGGACCAGAAGCAGGGTGAATCTGCTACAGACCTTATTGCGACTTAAGGAGAGCAGCCAGGCCTTGTGAGTTCAAAGACCTGGAAGAGAGAGCAGCCAAGCCTTGTGAGTTCAAAGACCTGGAAGAGAGGCTGCAAGATGGATTCGTTTGTGGGCTAAGGAACAGAGACTTGCAGCAGAAGATTTTTGCTAAGGAAGAAGTCTCTTTCCAAGATGCACTACAAGAGGTGACAGCTGAGGAAGCAGCAGGTGGGGCTATGAAGACATTATGGCTCACCAGAAGCGCTCCAGAGATAGCTACAGTCCATCAAGAGGACGTTCGAGAAGGATCAGACAAGGATCCTGAAGAGGAGGTGAATAGGCTCTACCAGCCAGGAACGTCAAGAAAAGGTCCCAGCATCTCTTCAATGCTTCGGGTGTGGAGGTTGCCACAAGTGAGCTAACTGCAAGTTTCGTTCCACCATCTGCAGAGCATGTGGCAGGCAAGACCATATAGCATCCATCTGTTTTGGTCGCCAGAAGGTCCAACCTTGTGAAGAATTGCATCTGAAAGGTTCCAGGGTCCCCAGCCATCATAGGTTGGGCTTCTGCACATCGTGCAGGAGTATTTTGAGAACAGGAACACATAACCCTCTTAAGAAGAAACTGTCCATTAACTTAAGGTTGCAAGGAGTTCCCTTATCAATGGAGTTGGACACTGGGTCCGCTCTCTCCATTATTTCCATTAATACCTTCAAAAGGATATGCAGCAGCAGTGGCCTTCGAGTTAAACTCAGGCCATCCAATCTAATACTCACAGATTTTCAGAATTATATGGTGTGTGTTAAGGGGGAGGCCACCCTTAGAGTACAGCATAAGGAGTTTGAGGGTCCCCTAGATGTGGTGGTTGTTGGGGGTGAACGTACGAGTCTTATTGGAGTTGATTGGTTTGAGGCTCTAGGAATCCAGGTAACTGGGCTGCACCATTTGCAAACGTTGAGCCTTGCAGAAGTCTGCAGGGAGTTTGCAGATGTGTTTAGTTCAGAGTTAGGATCCTACAAGGGGCCTCCCATTTCGCTAAGGTTAGACCCAAACACCACCCAATCAGGGTTAAACCTAGGAGGGTACCTTTTGCCCTCAAGGGTAAGATTGATGCTGAGCTGGACAAATTGCTCCAGCAGGGCATTCTGAAACCTGTGGACTCAAGTCCATTGGAAACCCCCATAGTAATGCCTCTAAAGGCTAATGGGGACATACGTATATGTGCAGGTTACAAGTGCACACTGAATAAGGCGCTGCAACAGTACGCTTATCCAGTGCCTGTGGTAAGTCACATTCTGGCCTCCCTCAAGGGGGGGGGGCGTATTTTTGCAAAGCTTGATCTGGCACAAGCCTATCAACAGCTACCTGTTGATGAGGCAGCTGCAGAGGCCCAGACTATTGTAACTCACAGAGGGGCATTTAAGGTCAAGAGACTGCAATTTGGGGTAAATGTAGCCCTGGCATATTCCAAAGTGTCATGGAAAGCACACTTTGAGGTATTCCTGGGGTCTGTCCATACTTTGATGATGTCCTCATTGCTGGGGCGTCATCTCAAAATTTAGCAGAGAGATTAAGGGCTGTCTTGCTTCGTTTTCAAAAAGCAGACCTTAAACTAAAGAAAAATAAATGTAAGATAGGAGTCACTGCTACTGACTTCTTAGGATTCAGGATAGATGCTCAAGGCATTCACCCTGCTGAAATTAAATTGCAAGCTATCCAGCAGGCCCCAAGCCCTAAGTCTAAGAGTGAGCTGCAAGCCTTTTTGGGGCTATTAAATTTTTACCATGCATTTCTCCCACATAAAACTACAGTAGCGGAACTGCTACACAGGCTCTTAGACAAGCAGGCTCCTTGGCAGTGGACTAAAGTCCATGAAAAGAGTTTCAATGCGGTTAAAGCCTTGCTCACTTCTAATGCTGTTTTAGCACATTTCAATGAGCAACTGCCTGTTTGCATCGTTTGCGATGCATCTCCTTATGGGGGTGGGAGCTATACTTAGCCATCTGAAGGCTGATGGGACACAGGTCCCTGTGGCCTATTATTCAAGGACTCTGTCTTCTGCAGAGCGTAATTACACTCAAATTGACAGAGAAGCCTTGGCCATAGTGGCTGGCATTAAGAAATTTCATGATTTCTTATATGGCTGCCATTTCATGGTCTATACTGACCATACGCCTCTGCTGGGTTTGTTTACCACTAATAAACAGACCCCATACATTATTTCTCCTCGTATGCTGAGATGGTCCATTTTCCTGTCAGCATATGACTATACATTAGTTCACAAACCTGGGAAAGAAATGGGCCATGCTGATGGCCTGAGTAGACTGCCCTGAACCAAGTAGAACCAAATCCTGCTCCAGCCATTAATATTCTGTCTATCCAGGAGTTGCCTGAGTCTCCCCTCAATGCTAGGGATGTGGCTGCAGAAACTGCCACTGATCACACGCTTACACGCTTGCTGACATGGGTGCTGTCAGGATGGCCTGACAAGTGCCCTGATACTGAGTTCCAAAGCTTCTGGCTCAAGAAGCATGAGTTGTCCACCTTTAAGGGTTGCCTGTTATGGGGAAGCAGGGTAGTGATACCAGCCTCATTGAGGTCTAGAATCTTGATCTCTCTGCATGAGGGACATCCTGGTATAGTCAGGATGAAAGCACTTGCGCACAGCCATCTTTGGAGGCCTGGACTCGATAAAGTCATTAAGGCTCAGGTGCATGGGTGTCAAGTGTGCCAACAGTCTCAGCCTGAAATGCCTCAGGCCCCAGTACATAGGTGGGAGGAAACTCAAACCCCATGGTCTAGGGTATATATAGATTACGCTGGGCCCTTTCAGGGGCAATTCTTCCTGGTTGTTGTTGACAGCCATTCCAAGTGGCTAGAGGTTGTTCCTGTTTCCTCCACTACTACTGCCAGGACTATCCAAATGTTGAGAGGAATTTTTGCATCACACGGTCTTCCAGATGTTCTAGTTTCAGATAATGGCCCTCAATTTACCTCTTCTGAGTTCCAGGCTTTTCTCCAGGCCAACATGATCCACCATGCAACTTCAGCTCCCTTTCATCCATCTTCCAACGGACTGGCAGAGAGGATGGTGCGCACGACCAAAGATGCCCTCAAGAAACTGACTTATGGTAACTGGCATCACAGGTTAGCAGATTTCCTTCTTGCACATCATGCACTGCCACAGGGAAGAGCCCTGCTGAACTCCGCTTGGGTCGCCACCTCATCACTAAACTGGACAGGCTTCACCCTGACCGGGTGGCTTCACAGGTGTCACAACCGCGGGCACCTAGGAGACTGCAGGTGGATGATCTGGTCTGGGCAAGGAACTATGGGCCTGGTCATCTCTGGGTCACAGCTGTGTTCTGCAAGGTCTCGGGGCCTTTGTCATACGAAGTAGCTTTGGAAGACGGCCGCATTCTGTGCAGACACATAGACCAATTGCGTTGCAGACTGGACTCTCACCCTTCTGCTCCTGGCTCTGCTCTGGGGGTGGGGGAAGAAGGACCATAACATGCATTCTGGGGATCAGTTTCACTGGTCATCACTAGCCGCTGCTGAGGCTATTGGGGAGTCATCACAGGGTTCCACAAGTACTCCTGACAGGAATTCACTGGATAGGGAGTCATCCCACACATCCATCATCACTCCAGACAGGGAGTCACACCGGGGGTATCCACAGTATTCACACATGACAGATAGTGCTCCAGACAGGGAGATTGACTGGGGGTATCCAAACAATCCACAAACTGCAAGAGAAGAAGAATTCCAACAGGGGCGCTTGTCCGATTCCGCAATTGCTCCCAAAAGGAAGTCATCAGCAAGGGGGTTTGGCAGGGAAGTAACTCCTGACTCTGGCACCTTGGGCATGTGCTTGGGGGCCACTGAGTACTGGGGTACTTCCATGACCCAGCACTCTCCATCTGCTGTCCTTGGGTTCGAGGGACAATGTTCCCAAGAAGGATCCACTGTGGACCCGGGGACTACCACCCCTCCAAGGTATGTTGGTTTGGACTTAGAGGGTCCAGCCAGCCAGCAGATGGGCAGGTCAACCAGGTATTCTGGGCAGCAAAGTCCTGGCCTGCCTAGCTTGGTAGGCGAGCAGGTAGGCCAGGCACCCTCACCGGGGTCACCTGGGAATTTGAGGCAGCAACGCCCTGGCCTGCCTTGCCTGGTAGGCGAACAGGTGGGTCAGGCAATCCCATCTGGCCTGAGAAGGTCTCAGCGGGCCAAGTGCCCACCCAAACATCTTAGGGAATTTGTGAAGTTGCTGTCAAGTCAATAAAGATAATTCAGGAGGACCCTGAATACAGGAAGCATTCGGGTAGAATGTGTAATATTTTTTGATTTCGGAAACATTCAGACTCATTGCATTTTATTACTGGACTGTATAACATTCCTGCCAGTGAATAGACACCTGTATGGGTATCAGGAATGTTCCATCTAGGGGGGAGGGGTGTTGTGTCCTGAGCCTGCAAAAGCAGGCTCGGGACGTTGCATTGGTCCCGGGCATTCCAAGGCTGCCCGGGACCAAACTGGTCGGCGCCAGCCTTGTGTGCATGCGCAAGGCTAGAAATGATTAGTTACATTGTTTGCCATAGTCCGGGTCCTTCGTCTTTAAAAACAAGCCTGTTTCTTTTTGTTGGTTGTTGGTTGTAAGAGAGCAGAGAAAAGAATAAAGAACTCTTAATTTCACCATGTGTCTTCGTGATTGCATTCGAACCCAGAACTTAACAAGTACCATTATCTGTTGGCTCCTCTTTTACATTCCCCTGCCCCCTGTGGGCAGTTCAAATACTCAAAGTTTTGAAGTGATTGTTATATAGGTATCAGGCTTGAGGCCTGATCTAGTTTAGATTGCTATTGACCATGTCCTTAACTTTACAAGGATCCAGCTGTGACAAAATTTGTCTGAGCTGGATTTAGATTTACCAGGTTTCGGAAGGCTCGCCAACTTGGCCAGAAGGCCTGGACTAAAAAATCTAGAGTAGGCACCTAGCAGGCTCTTCTCTTCATTGGCCAGGTTCCACTTTCACCTCTCCCAAGTATCAAATGTTCGGCCTGATGAAATCTGGCACCTTGGCCAATACTGCTCAGAAGGTGGAGTTGGAAGATGATAAAGCAAGAACTTTGCACATGCGTCATTTTTGTCTGATTATATTTCTTGTGGGATGAAAAGTGAAAATCAGCTGCCCAGTGTGTGTACAGCCAATCTCCAAAATAAGTGAAATGGAAAAGTCTTTTTACTTTCTCATCACCATTGGATGTTCAGTATTCATGAATCCATGAAGTGTTCTAATATTCCAAGCCTAGAATGGGAACATGAAACTTGGGAAATAGAAAAATGCTGACTGAACAAACCACAATTCTTGGTTCTCTGGAATCAATATCCTACAGTTTTGTAACATTTTACAGATATATTATGACATGAGCATTTTTGGACCATACTCTACTTAATCAGGGGATACTTCAGATCCAAAGAAGAAATGGGCTTGTTTTCAATTGGAATGGTGTGGAGATAATTACAGGCTGATGATTGAAGGGCCAACCTGGAACCTCTCTCTGCTCCATTGAGTAGGCCCAGCTACATGAGAACTGACTGAGAACAGAATTGACATACTGACCTCTCCCAAAAGTCAACCATTCTACATTAAAATATGATAAATACTAAGAATCACAAGTTTGTATTTTAATTTTTTTTAGTATATAATTGAAAATTCCTCAGAATAAAATGACAGGTAAGACATCTTTTTGGTACATATAGGCTAATCTAGATTTAAAATGGGGAAACTGTATTGGCATAGTTAACAGTCTCATAGTTAATTTCTTCCCTTAGAAATTCCCAGGTACTATATTTTATAAATTTGATCATTTAATTTAAGTACATGCTTTCCCTTGGATACTCATAATTTAGAAATTAACTGTTCATTTATAGCAGCGGTTCTCAACCTTGGGGTCGTGACCCCATTTGGGGTCAAACGACCATTTCGCGGGGGTTGCCGGACACCGCGGGCCACCATTTTGTTTTTTATTTTTATTTTTATTTTTTTAATTTTTTTTAATTTTTTGGCGCACGCGCACTGCGCATGCGCAAATCCGCCCATCGCGCCAAAATTTTTTTTAAAAAAATAAAACAAATTAAAAAAAACAAAAACAAAATGGCGGCTGCGACAGGCGGATCCGTGCATGCGTGGCACGCGCAACGGGCCGATCCGCACATGTGCGGATCCGCCCGTCACGGCCGCCATTTTTTTTTTTTAATTTTACATTTTTTTTTCGCCCGGGTCGAGGTCGCAGCGCACATGGGCGGGGCAAGTGGGGTCTCAACCTGAGAAAGGTTGAGAACCACTGATTTATAGAACATAATATCCAGAATATTAATTATTTGAGAAAAAGAGTAACTTAACCATACATCATATCAATTCATTACCTTTTCTTAATCTAACTTGGTCAGTTTTATTTATATTACATTTGAATAAAAACAACATGGGAAAAGAAAAATGTGTAAGTAAATAGTTCTCAATATTTACTATTTGCAAGAATGTATCCATTCCAAACAATATTAGTCTTTGGAATCTATCCTTCCAACAGTAATTTGGGAAAGAGTTCAGAATAAAAAGTTTTGTTTATATTCAATGTATTAAAAAGAAATCACATGTCTCAAATAGGCTTCCCTTGATTTCTTCTATGGACAATCTATTTGGCAAATTCTTTATTAACGCAAACAATCTGCGTGCTGGAGTGCTGGGCAGTTGGCTGATTTCCAATTGTTCATCATCTTCATCCAACTACTGCCAATAAGAATATTAAACTTTCTCTATCCTGCAAAAAAACTGTTATTTTCACCCAATCACTTAAACATTTTTAGAAAGACTACATTTTATTTTATTATGTTTAATGGAAGAAGACTAACATTAAACTACTAATTTCAAAATGTTTTCCTTTACCTTGCTTTGTAGCAATTTGGCCAAGGAACCAAACCATACAGCAGTCCATTGAGTATTAATAAATATTATCAATAAGCATTCCTGGATCTGTTCCCCATTAATATAAATATATTTGACACATATCTGCTGCTGTTATCTTTTTGAGAATCCAAGGATAATAGATTTGATCATAGACTTGAATATACACTAAATTATAACTTGAAGTTTAAAACATTTTCATTTTCTTTGATTTAGGTAACTTTTCATTTCCCTTTGCTTAGATAACGACTACACAAACATTAAACTTATTTCAGTTGAAACCAAAGTAGCACATTTAAATGTTGTACGATGATCAAAATATGCATTCCAATACAATATAGAATGCAGTATGGAATAAATTTAGCAATACAGTATGGAATAAATCTCCAACTTCATTTATATCTTTTTTATTCCATCCCTTCAACTTGAATTATTTGATTTTTGTTTAGAAACAAGGTATGCAGTAAAATATGGCAAATAAACAAGGTGTAGGGGTAATATATTTGTTTTACATCCTCCAACCAAACAAGGTGATTTTATAAAACAAGTTAGCAATTGACATTAACTTTTTTGAATGATCTAAGCAAAGATGCTTCCACAGAATTAAGCAGTTTTCTAGTTCCACAAAAAAACCCACAGAACTTTAATTATACATTATATTGTGTGTGTGTGTGTGTGTGTGTGTGTGTGTGTGTGTATGTATGTATGTATATATATATATATATATATATATATATATATATATATATATATATATATATGTATGTATGTATATATATATATATATATATATATATATATATATATATATATATATATATATATATATATATATATATATATATATATATATATATATATATATATATATATATATATATATATATATATATATATATATATATATATATATATATATATATATTTGTTTTCTGAGGTTTTCGTGGGTGTTTGTATGTAGGTCTTTGGTTCTTCGGGTTTTCTCCCACGTAGAATTTGAAGTGTCTTGGCAACGTTTAGACGAAGTCTCATTCGTCATCTTCAGGCTGGTGCTTTTGGCTTCTCCTTCTAGGAGCAATGTGTGGTCGTAGCTGTTTCTTACTTTTAACTGCCAGTGGGGGTTTGAACTGATTGGCTAGCAGCACCAGCCTGAAGATGACGAATGAGACTTCTGTATGTATGTATGTATGTATGTATGTATGTATGTATGTATGTATGTATGTATGTATGTATGTAATTTTAAATGCTAATTGTTAATTTGGAGCGAGTATTCATCATTAAATATGATTGATCCTGTCTTAGAAAATTTATACTTCAATTTATACTACAATCATATTGAATGCCAACCATTTATTACCACTTTTGAATATGAAGAGGCAACAGAGATTCTACTAGATCATTTTTTGAAATAGGAATAAAAGCCTAAGCAATGCCTTCTATATTGAAGCCAATCTTTCTGGTACAAAGGTTGCAACATGTTCTACACTATAACCTTTCAGGTTATAATTCCTAAATATTTAATATGTGGATGACTAACAACAAAACTTTGACAAGAAAATGTATTTCCTAATAATAATTGTATGACCGAAGAAAGTAAATAATAAATGGGAGTTAAGTGTTAGTGTATTTCCCTGCACTATTTGCAGTTCTCAGCCCTCTCTCCTTTTAATTCATCTGGTTTGCTCTTTCCAAACTATTCCTGTTCCTCATTTTATGAACTGATTTTCCTAAGGGTCTCCCAATCCCACCACCTTCTGGCTGATTCTTGATGTTCAATCGTGACAGATTTGGTGGTGGGATGCTACACAACCACCAAAAGTGTGATCTTAGAGTGCATTCTGTCCTTCTAGAACCTGTTTATTTTGAACAACAAGAAAAGTACAAAATTATATTAATGGTTTCAGTACTGGGGCATGTCCTGGAAAGGGGATGTCCAAAGACAAGATAATGACTTGAAGTTGTGGCCCTTTTTTACATGCAGCTTTTGTAAAAAGGGACTTTTTTTTAATTAGTCCCCATCTTCCCGCCTGTCGTGGACACCTGTACTTGAATACTGTAGACTTATAACATGGAGAAGCCAGCTGGGAATGTTGGAAGTTGCTTTCACAAGTCTTCCCTACCCCGCAACCCTCCCAGCTCCTCTGGGCTCATGTCATGCTGGCCCTTTGTGCACTCTTACATACATTTTCCAACCTGCATAGCACCTCTTGTGTACCCCCACACATTACCTTCCTGATCTACATCAAACCTTTGCTTGTCCTCCTTGACCCTTGCAGCACCTCTTGCTCAGTCCCATGCACCCTTCTTGATCCATGCTGAATTCCTGTGCACTGTTCCTGTCCTACACCACACTCTTGTGCATTATCCCCAACCTCTGTGGCACTTCTTGCAGGTTCACATGCACCTTTCCCAAACTGCACAGCACCCCAACCAGTGCGGCATCTCTTGTGAACCTTGGTGCATCCATTCTAACCCACAATGCATTTTTGCACATCTTCCCCAACCCCTGCAGCATCTCTCACACATCCCTGCACCCCTTTCCCAACCCATGCCTCATCCCTGTGCTCTTTCCCTGATACGTAGGGCATTTCTGGTGCACTTTTGCACACCCTTGCACACCCTTCCCAACCCACACTGGAATGCCTGTGTGCTTATCTTGATCTGTACAGCAATTCCTACACATGCCCATGCACACTCATGAGCCTTTCCTGACTCTTGCTGCAAGGGGGGTGCATGAAGGTGTGCAAATGGCACCATGTAGGCTGGGGAGGGAATACAAGGATATGCACAAGAGATCTGAAATGCATAGGAGTGTGGTGTGGGTTGGAGTGTGTTAGATAAGCAAATAAGTGAGTGTTAGGTAAGCAAATAACTGAAACGATGATTCAAAGGATCACGGATTGCTAAAAACATGTATCTGTTGAATATAACTAGAAAGTCATATTAGGACATAATTCTAGACAATCTGATGAAGGACAAGGTTGCTGAAAAAAACAATTAGGATCTTTTTCTCATGGTTAAAAGTCATAGGATAGGGAGTTAGTTATGGTATTTAGAGGCAATGTGGCATCCAATAGAAGCAGGAGTGAATTTGATTGGTGGCTTCTACAGTTGGGCCCAGCAACAAAAAATTGGGAAGTGGGGAGCGACAAGTTTTGAAAACATTCCAGGTATCAAACTTTGGCTGCAACCTGGTGCTCCAGGGAGAATGTACTTTCACTGAGTCCAAACTTCTGGCCAATATATCTACCTCCACCTTACAACTGACTTGGGAGCAAAGGAATAGGATAGCATGGTTACACAACACTGGAGATTAAGCAATGCCATGTGGCATAAGCAGTCTTCCCCCTGTTCTTAAGATGCTGATCCTGGCAGCTACAGTCTTCTCAATTCCCTGCAAACTGGCTCTGCTCCTGGAACGGAGGAGAGAGTTCTATGCCACAGTATCAAAGGAACACCTAATGGCCATGCACAAAAGAAACTTAAGAACCTTTATGGTACTTGAATCATAATAAATTTAAGAAGATCACTTTCAAGGATGCTAACATGAAACCTGTACTTTGTAGTATGCTGAACTATTAGACAAATATGTTTGGCTTCTTTGGGGAAAGTATTTCCAATAGAGATGGATTGCTCTTTCTCATTTATTTTAATGGATTAGTCCACCATATTTCTCTGCTTATAATTTATCTCTGCACATGACTTTGTCTTCTTCAGTGCTGCCATACTGAGCAGGAAGTTTTCTCCTGTCTTGTAAGTCTCCTCCCCTGCCACTTATTCCCACATCTCCTTCCACACATAACTGTAGGATATTACTCTATTTCTTCAAACTTCTTTTCAAAACTTTCTGAGATTATTGCTTAAACTCTTTAATTTTCAGATGTAATTTTATTTCATTTACTTTGTTATTGTCCCTTCTGAGTTTAGATAATAATCTTTTGGAAAGCAGCAGCCTGCTGTTTTTAGAAACGAAATGCTAAAATATTGGTTTTTAATATATAATAATAAACAATGGAATATCTAGTTTCCCAAAAGCAATAATTTCATGTCTGGTTTGGTTCTTAAATATGGAAAGTATACATGGCTTATTTCTCAGTTTTCAAGCATAATATGTATTGTTCATCACTATACATCTGAAGGAGTGAACTCATAAAAAGTTTATGCTTTGAATAAAATTTGTTAGTCAGAAATCATGCTACTAGGTTTCTGGGGTTTGGATTTGCCAACATAGACTAACTTTAGTTCTCTTTTTACTTTGTTCACCATTTAGTTCCCCCATCATGTAAATCTGTAAAAATTATCTACAAGTTAGTTTACAGTTATCAGAAGAATAATTTGGGGTTCCAACTCCAGCTAATGTTGCACAAAAAATAAATAAAAATGAGATCCAGACAGCTGAGGAAAGAAAAAATATTTTAGGGGCAGGCTGCTTAGAAATTGGGTACAGGGCAGACTCTTATAGGGGGAGCTTGCCCGGGGTGTGAAAAGTGTCTACGTGTTGATTCTAGGCTGACACTTGAGGTGTGTGTGTGTGTGTGTGTGTGTGTGTGTGTGTGTGTGTGTGTGTGTGTGAATATGTATTCTTGTGAACATGCAGTTCTGCTGGGAGATCTAAATTACCTCTGTGTTGCAGATTTTATCCTTTAATATGTGGAATAGGTCTGGGTAACTTATTTTGGGGTTTGAGGAAGTTTGTTAATTTGATTAACTTGGAGACACTGATTCTTTGATGTGGATTCTGTTAATATTTTAAGGGAAGATGGAAACAGTATAAAGAATAAAATATACTTGGATATAAAACTTCTCTCAGCATATTTATTTATACATTTAATTAACATATAGTTTATTGGAAAGGATGAGTATTTGTTATATGTCTAGCTTTTAATCTTTAACATAAAAAGATAACAATCCCTTTGATAATCATATGTCCATGTCTATTGCTTTTTTCTGTGTCTTTTTAAAAATTTACTTCCCAGACTTGTATTAAACTGCAGGAGAACCAAAGGTTATAGCAGGGCCTACTTCAAAACCTCATCCTAAGAAAGCAGAACTCGTGGAAGCAGTTTCTTCCAAAAGGAACTTTTATTAGGAGAAGCTGATACCGGTAGCAGGCATAATAGACAGGATCTGAGGGTTTCCCACTCAGATCAATAGGTTAAAAGTATCCCAAGCAAACCCCACTCCAATAGTTCATCCGGTCAGTTCAAATGGGCCAATCCCTAGGCGTTAAGTCAGTTATGGGAAAGAGCTAATAACACCAGGCTGTCTCAGGGTTGCAGCAATGTTTTGCGGAGATAAACCAGTTGCCAGAGGCACATTCCCCCCCACCTCGAGCTGACATCAAGGGGAAAGATAGTTCAAGAGCGTGTATGCGGAGACAGCAAAAGTGTTACAATATAGCGATAGAGAAAAACAAGGAAACATTTCTACCCTTCCCTCTAGGAACACGGTAGAACCCAGAAGAGTAGAAAAGAATAGAGTTACAATTAGAGTTAGAAAGAGCCTCCGTAGAAATATGGGTTCTGACAGGTTATCTATATTAAAATGGATGTCCATTAACCTTCTGAATATTGTTCTAATTTTCTTTGAATGATCCAGTCAACTAAAAGGTTTGCTAGAATATAAGACACTATATAAACTGTTAAACATTGGAAACCAATAGACACTTACATGGAAGTAAAGTCACACTCAATTCAACCTATATGCTACTAGAACTTTCATGTCAGCTTGATTATTACTAATCTTCAATTAGGCAAAATGATGCAACAATTTTTGAATCAACATACCTCAAAAGGGCTAACTTATCAAATGTGTCCAAATTCCAGGACCCATGACTCCCACTGAAATTTGGCAAAATCATGACTGCTTCAATGCTATCATGCTGCCATGCTCCATACCCCATAGTCATCCACGGTCATAAAATCATCATTTCCAACCATCCCTGACAACTTCCCATAAAGGAAATCAGAAGTTGGAAGTCCCGGATTGGCAGACAGGTAGGTGGCTGCTGCTGGGTGTGGGAAGGAGTGAGGGATGCTCAGGGTGCAAGGGAATGTATAAGACATGCCACATGTCTTATGCATTCAGGGAGAGTGCACCAGGATATGAACGATTGCACATGAAGAGCCACATGGGTCAGGAAGCATGCACATGAGCAGTGCACATGGTGCAAGGGAGTGTGGGAGAAGCACCACATGGGTTGGGGATTGTGCACAAGAGTGTGTTGCTCAGAGAATTCACAGGGGTGTGCAAGGGTTGAGGGATGCATGGTGAGGGTCAGGGAGGTTGAACAGTGGTGTAAGGGAATTCATGAGTTGTGCCATGCAGATCAGGGAGGTTGCACGGGGCATGAGGGAGTGCACAAAATGCACTACAAAGTACAGGGAGGGTGCATGAGGGTGCGCAAGAGACCATCAGGAGACAGTGAATGACCAGTTTCATCTTTATTGAGACTCATCAGGTAATAAGATATTACTACCAGTAGTAGATCTATTGTTCAAACCCTTCTACCAGGAATTGAACTCTTGGGCCATTGTGCTTTATATAGTATACATGAATTTATGATTTATAATGGAACTGATTGTCAAAGCTTGCACAAAAAAAGATATATGGATGACATTTGAGAGGTATACATCTTCCTTACTTGAGAGGCAGAACAATTCTCAATCTATGTTCCATGAGTCTAACACCCAGAAGGGAGAATTATTTCAATATCCTGTTTATTACTTCTATATTTCTATTTATTATTTGTTTATTATTGTTCATTACTTGACCACTTGGAAGCAATGCATGATTCCATCACAAAGTCTATTGTGAAGCCATTCCTTTATGTGTGCTGAGGTGCTACAGAACGTCTAAATAGTCTCAAGAATTCTAGAACAGATTTGAAGGAGCATATTGCGATTTTGTATAGCTCTTGAATCCATCCATCCATCCATCCATCCATCCATCCATCCATCCATCTTGTGATGTAGATGAAATATATACCACTGCAACTATATATGACAGGGGGAAGCTAAGAAGCTGTATTTTAGGAAAATTATCAATGTCTCCCTCCACTCACATCGATAGACCACAACTTTAAAACCTTTGATCTAAAGAGTTGTGTCACATACAGGAAGGTTGGGGTTGGACCCAACGAAGCTTGCAGCCACTTCCAAATTCTGATTTACTGTCCAGCAGATCAGTTTATGGTGTGAGGAAACAGAATAAATGGCAGTTCAGAATAAATGGCACTCTTAGCTTCTCATTCAACTTGACTCCAATCATGTTTGGTGGTAGGTAAGGGTCCATCTTGATTCATTTAACTATAGCATCACAGACCTCTTCCTGCAATGACAGGAAGGGATTTATGCCTTAATAATACAATCATGTTCATAAAGTGTTGGGGTGATTCCTGAAATGATTTATGTCTCATAGCAATCTGAGAAATGTTTCTATGGCCCATGAGAGATAGAGTTATAAGAAGGGGCTGCCTGGGAAAAAAAACACTATAAGAACTGCATCTGATTGTAGAACATGTAGCCTCTAGGAGCACGGGCTGGATGTGTATTTTAGCTGACTTTTTCAAGATTTCTCCTAATGTTGGCTTTTTAAATGTATCTCAGTTACTCATAAGATTTTTGGAGTATAGTGGTCAAGTTCCAAATTTGTCTCTGCCACAAAAATTTATACCATAATAGTTTGTTAATTTTTAAGTTATCATAAGACTATTTTTTTTATAAATTCCTTTATTAAAACAATCAGCATTGAACATAAAATCTTTGTATGCAACAAACATCATAGCATCTGATATACAACACTACGTATTGTCCTTTGTAAACGTCTGGTTTGGTAAACATTTTTCACTCCTCACTTCAATCCTCTATTATACACCTGTTACATTTTTTATTCTCTATGATCCCTAACAATAGGTCCTGAGGTAGTAGTTAAACATTAAACATAAGATCATACTAATAATCAATCATCATAGAACACAACATATAACACTAGGTATTAATCTTTGTAAACGTCTGGTTTGGTAAATATTCTTTACTCCTCACTTCCAGCCTCGACTATATGTCTGTTATATTTTATCTTTTATGATCCCTAGCAAAACATCCTGAGGTAGAGATTCAATAACCTGGGGTAAAAATTCAGTCTGCTTTTTCATCATTAGAGTAATCAACATTAGGCATAAGATCATATTAAGAAGCGATCATCATAGAACATAACATACAACAATAGGTAAACATTCTTCACTCCTCACTTCAAGCCTCTACTATACACCTGTTACATTTTTTAACCTGTATGATCCCTAACAATAGGTCCTGAGGTAGTAGTTCAATAACCTGAGGTAGAAATTCAGACCGCTTTTTCATTATTAAAGTATTCAACATTAAACATAAGATCATATTAATAAGCAATCATCATAGAACACAACATATAACACTAGGTATTAATCTTTGTAAACGTCTGGTTTGGTAAATATACTTTACTCCTCACTTCCATCCTCAACTATATGTCTGTTACATTTTATCTTTTATGATCCCTAGCAAAAGATCCTGAGGTAGAAATTCAATAACCTGGGGTAGAAAATTCAGTCTGCTTTTTCATTATTAAGGTAAACAACATTAAACATAATATCGTGTTAAGAGGCATTAGTCATAGAACATAAACATTCAACATTAGGTGTTAGTTTTTGTAAACATTTGACTTGTTATACATTCTTCCCTCCTCACGTCGAGCCTTAGCTAAACGCCAGATGCATTTTGTTTGATTGGTGTTTCTCTTGGATATAGTCTATCCATTGTTTCCAGTCTGTCAAATATTGTTCATTGGAGCGACCCTTCAAGTATGCTGATATTTTCGCCATTTCCGCCAAGTTTGTTACTTTCACAGTCCATTCTTCAATAGGCGGTATTTCTGGATTCTTCCAGTATTGTCCCACCAAAATCTTGCTGCTGTAATCAAGTTCAGAAATAAGTTCGTCTCTGAGGTAGTGAAATCCTTTGTAATCCCTAACAAAAAAACCTGAGGTAGAAATTCTATATGCTTTGTGAAAATGGTTTGGAGTGTCCACCATATCTTCCTCCAGAAGGCTCGTGATTTTTCTGCATGTCCACCATATATGAAAGTAGGTAGCTTCCCCGTCACCACACCTCCAGCATTTGGGCTGGGAGTCTGGGTAGATGAGCGATAGTTTTTTCGGGTCGAGGTGCCACCTATAGAACATCTTGTAGAAGTTTTCCCTTAAGTGTTGCGATTTTGTAAATTCTACATTTCTCACCCAAATTTTCTCCCACGTGTCCATGGTGATAGAATGCCCAAAGTCTTGTTCCCACTTTACCATACAGCTCTTGACTAGTTCGGTTTCAGAGTCCATTTCTATCAGAATGCTGTATACTTGTTTGATGTGCATGATCCCCTGTTCTCTAATCTGTTCAATTAGTTTCTCGTCGGTCTGGGAGAAGCCCTTCTTCTTATCTTTACGCCACCTTGATTGCAGTTGTATATATGATAGCCAGGTACCTCCTATTCCTCTGCTTGCTAGCGTTGCTTGGGGTTTCAAGAGGAACCCATTTTCTTCTCCCAGTACAAGTTTACTGTAGGGCACCACTTCTTGCCCTTGGGATGTGTTTATATCCCCTATTGCGTGTCCGGGGATCGTCCAGATGGGAATCTTGTCGTGTAGGAGGTGTTTATATTTCTTCCAGACCCATAACAATGGGATCCGTAGTGGGTTCTCCTTGAAGTTCCTGTCTGCCTTTTTGTCATATACTAAGTATGCGTGCCAGCCGAATAGTAGACCATGCCCTTCAACATTCAGTATTCTATCATTCGTCATATTGATCCAGTCACTCAATGCCACCAACGTCGCTGCATAGTAGTATAGCTTTAGATTAGGCATTTTTAGTCCCCCTCTCTTCCTTGTGTCCTGGATGATTTTTAGTTTCACCCTCGGTCTCTTGTCATCCCAAATAAATCTGGTGATGCCCCTCTGCCAATTGTCCAAGTCTTTTTGAGTATGGGTAGCATTTGGAAGAGAAATAGAAATCTTGGCAAGACGTTCATCTTTACTGCTGCTATTCTGCCCAACAAGGATAGTTGTAGTGTTTTCCACCTTTCCAAATCTGCTTGTATCTTGTTCCACAGCACTTCGTAGTTGTTTTTGTATAATTTCGCATTCGTTGTTTCTATCTCCACTCCCAGGTATTTAACTTTCTTAACTATTTCACAACCTGTTATTCTTTCCAAGTCCTGTTTTGCTTTGTTGTCTAGATTTTTGACTAGCATCTTCGTTTTTGATATATTAACTTTAAAACCTGATACCTTGCCATAGTCTTTCATTATCTCCATCAAACTCCTTGTTGATTGTACTGGTTGCGATACTGTCACCAGTAGGTCGTCTGCAAAGGCACACAGTCTGTAGTCCTGTTTTCCAATCTGTATGCCCTTCACGTCGTCTGCTGCTCTTATCTTGTTCAGCAGAATCTCCACCGTTAAGACAAATAGCAGTGGTGACAGCGGACATCCCTGTCTCGTGCCTCTTTCTATGCTGAATGGATCTGTTAGTTCACCGTTCACAATGATCTGGCCCGTTTGTTTCTGGTAGATTGCTGTTATGGAGTTGAGGAACTGCTTTCCCATTTTCATCCCCTGGGCTAGGTTCGTCAAGAATGGCCAATTCAGTCTGTCAAAGGCTTTTTCTGCATCCACAAACATGAGGGTTGCAGGTACCTGGTTGTGCCTTTCCAAGTACTCTATTATGTTCAGCAGCTGTCTCACGTTGGTTTTCATCTGACGTCCTTGTATAAACCCCGTTTGATCTGGGTGAATTATCTTTTGTAATACAGTCATTAATCTGTTGGCCAGCACTTTTGTGAAGAGTTTGTAATCTGTGTTCAATAGTGAGATGGGCCTATAGTTTGCCGGTTGCGCGTTATCTTTTCCCTCTTTAGGGATTAGAGAAATGTAGGCTGTTTTCCAGGAGGGTGGGATTTGGCCTCCTTCTTGTATGTTGACAAATAGCTTTCTGAGGGGTTCTAACATTTCCTCTTGGAGATGCTTGTAGTAGATAGCCGTTATCCCATCCGTCCCTGGTGATTTTCCTTTTTTCAGTTGTTTGATTGCTGAGTGTATTTCCTCCGTCGTGATTGGGGCATTCAGGGCATCTCGTTGTGTATCGGTGAGTACCATTAATTTTTTGTTTTGTAGAAACTTTTCTATCTCTTTGCCCTGTATCTTCTCCTCAGCGTATAGCTCTGAGTAGAACTCCGTGAACGCTTTCTTAATGGTTTCCTGTTTGAATTCTTCCTTGCCTTTGTACTCTATCTTTTCAATTATGCGGGCTTTCTGTTTCTTTCTTATGGTGTACGCCAGCCACCGACCCGGTTTGTTGGCGCTACAGAATGTCTTGTGTTTCGCATATTGTATATTCCATGCTACTTGATCCGCGATCAGCATGTCAAATTGTTTTCTTAGTATCTTAATTCCTTCTTTTGTGGCTTTGTCCTCCAGGCTTTTTATTAATAGTTGTTCCTGTTTCTTTATCTCCTCCTCTAGTTCCTTTCTTTTTCGTTCTTGTTTGCGTCGGTGCCTGGCGTTCATGTTCATGAGGATCCTGCGCATAAATGCCTTGCTAGCGTCCCAGATCATTTCAATGGGTGTTTCGTTGTTCATATTTATACTAAAGAATTCCTTCATGGCACTCTTGCATTCAGCCACCTCTTTCCCGTGTCTAAACAGGTTTTCATTAATTCTCCAGGATCTCCTCGATTTCCGATCCTGTCTCAATTCCATCCCCACTGGGTTATGGTCTGTTAGTACTTTGGGTAAGATTGAGACAGTGTTTAGGTGGACTAGCAAGTCACTAGACGTCAGGATGAAGTCAATTCTGGAAAATAATTGATGCCTGTCGGAGAAAAAGGTGAATTCTTACTCCTTGCCGTGCTGTTCCCTCCAGACGTCTGTCAGTACAAGGTCTTCCTTCATGTCGAAGAAAGATTTAGGCAACTTGGAGTGCCTCTGTGGGTTAGGTTTTGTTTTCTTCTTGTCTAGGGCAATCTCTATGACCCCGTTCCAATCTCCCAGAATAATACATGATTTGTAGTTGAGTTGTATTAACTTCTTATGTATCTTTTTGTAGAATATTCCTTGTTGTTGATTTGGTGCATATATGCCCATCACTAAAATTTTCTTGTTGTCCTGTGTCACTTTGATTGCTAGGTATCTACCCTGAGAGTCCGACTCTATTAGCTTAGCTATTACATGTTTCTTCACGTATATAGCAAGCCCGTTCTTCTTTCGTGGCGCCGCTGCGACAAAATGTGTACCTAGTCTGTTGTTGGTTAGGTATTTCTGGTCTGCTGCTCTGATGTGCGTTTCTTGTAGGCAAATTATGTCATGTCTTCCTTGGTACAGATAATGAAATATCTTTCTCCTTTTCTGTGGGGAATTTAGCCCGTTAACGTTCCATGTCAAGTATTTAGTTGTCATTGTCGGTTTCAGGTTACTCCTCCGAGACCGCTTCTGTTCTATCTCTTGTGTTCTTCTTTGGTCTCGTTCCCATGGTATCCAAGTTTGTGCTCAAGTTGCATAGAAGGGTCGTGTTGTGCTGCTCCGTGCGTTTGGTGACGGATCTTGTTATCCTGCCCTCTGCAGTCTGTCCTGTTCCCTTGTTGTTGTTGTTGCTTCCTGTTCTCTGTGTCGTCGTGTCTCGAGTTGATCCTTTCCTTTCTCGTGTTCCTGCATCGATCTATCGGTCCGGTGGCCCTTCTGCGTCTTCTTTCGTGGTGTATTGAGGTCCCTCTGACGTCAGTTCCTTTGCCAGGAATTCTCTGGCTTTTTGGACCGAATTCAGGTGGTATCTTTTATTTTTATAGAAAAGTGTCATCCCCGTGGGGGCTTCCCATCTGTATCGCAGAGCACGTGATCTCAGTTCGTCGACCAGGAACTTGTATTCCTTTCTGTCTTGCAGCATCGTCTGGGGGATCTCTTTCAGTACTTTCACTTCTTGCCCCTTTATGTATAAACTCTAGTTGTAAGATGTGGCTGAGATGAGGTTCCGGAATCCCTGCGTCGCAAAGTGTATGACCACGTCCCTTGGTTGGTGCCTGTTTGTTGTCGTCCGTGCGCCCACTCTGTATATTCTGTCAAATTGCCATTCGATCTCTGGGATTGGCTTTCCCAGAAATGCTGCCAGGGCCTCTATAAAGGTTCCGATCAGGCCCCCTTGGGTTTCGTTTGGTGTCTCTTTCAAACCTCTAAACCTGATTGCGGACGCCAGTTGCCAGTACTGTATCATGGAGGATTGGTCTTGGGCCACCCCTTTCATCTCTGCTATCTCTGCTATCTGGCCCTCTACTTGATTCTCCACTTTTTCCATCCGCTTGTCCACCTTTTCACTGATCTCCTGGAAGTTTTTCTCCATTTCCTCCCCTATTTCTTTGTAGTGTGCTTGCATCGCTTCCCTCATTTGTTCCAGATCTGCGGCCATCACCCTGCGTTGCTCCTCCCATTTCCTCTCTAACTCTCTACCTTGTTCTTTCAGCATTTGTTTTATATCGTTGCATCTTTTCTCCATCTTTTGTTCTGCCTCTACACACCTCCTTTCCATCTTTGTGTCCATTTCCACCAAACTTTTATCCATTCCATCCATCCTTTCAACCAGCATTTCTATTACCTCTTGTAATTTTTGTATCATGTGTGTTGTTGAGCTGGCCTGTGGGAGTGTATGGGTCTGGGTGCCTGTATTTGGATGGGAGGGTGTGGGGGTGGGTAAAGTAAGTCCTGGTAGTTTAGTACGCTGAGCTGGGGAGGATACAACTCCCTTCGTTTGTGTCAGTGTGGTCTGTTTGGAGGCCATTTTGAGGTTATCCTCCTGTTGTCTTGGCACTGTTTTGGGTTCCAATTTGGACCAAATTGGGCACTAGGTTGTGGTCTGGTGATGATCCAGTAGTCTAGCCTTTCAAGGGGGGAGGCTTCAGGGTTCAGGCAGTGTAGGGGTAGGAGCCTATATTCTGGCAATTCTATGTTCAGGGAGCCAGTTCAGTGCTTTTGCCTTGGTTTCCTCTTCACTCCCCTCTGCCAGCCTGTTTCTTCTCTTTGTTCTTTTCTGGCTCCTTCTTGCCCCTCTTTCTCTGCCTTCTTGCCCAGGTCACTTCCTCCTGTCTTCTGTCAGCCTGTGTTTACAGATCCCCTCTGCCTTTCCCTTATTGCGCTCCAGGTTGCTTTCCAGCTTTCTTCTTCCTCCCACCTTCTTTCCTGGTAAGTCCTGCCCTTTTTTGGGTCCCTGGGGCTCCCGTTCTGCTGGGTCTAGGGGGCAGCGCGCGTGGGATAGCACTCACCAGTCCCTCTGCTTGCGCCTTCCCCCGCCGTCTGCTTCTTTGCTGCTTTCTGCCTTCCTGTCGGCTCCGCTCACGTCTCCCTTTGTTCTCCGCATCTGGCTCTCACTTTCGCTTTTCTGGCTTTCTTCTCTCCCGTTGGCTTGCCCGGGGGTCTTCTCCCGGTCTGCAGACCCTCCCGGTGGCCGCTGCCGTTGTCGCCGGTGTCTTCCTCCGTCTTCTCTCCGCTCTGGCCGGGTCCCTTTAGCAGCGCAGCGGCGCGCGGCACCTTCTTTGGGCCTGTCGGCCGGCCGGCCGCCGCCGGCTTCCTCGGCCCCGTCTGCGGCCTTCCACGGTCCCTTGGCGGCAAATTCCGCCTTGCCGGGTCCGGCCGCAGGTCTCCTATGCTTGCGCCTTCTTTCTCGGTGTCTCGCACTCCCGTCGGACTGGAGTTTTGCCAAAAAGAAGAAGCCCCATCTCGGAGCTTTCTTCGGCTGCCTCCGGTCCGCGCGGCCGGAAACTGGAAGTCTTATAAGACTATTTTTAAAAGAAATATAGTCATGCCTGTGAAAATTATTACAAAATGGTCTTAAGTAAATAAGGTACTACTTTTCTTATTGAGTCAGATTCAAGCTCAATTGTGGTTGTTAAGTGAGAATTTCCTGCACCTATTGGATAATGGACTATTTGGCCTCTGAGAGCTTGATGACAATGAGTCAAAGACATCTCTGCAGGACTAGAACATGACATTTTTGGCTTGGAAGTGGCTTTTAAAGAGTTCAGGATTCAAACAAACAAGTCTTTAATGCTTCTGAAAGGCAGATATGGCTGAAGCTAACAAAATCTCAGGGGAGAAGGATGATGTCCCAAAAGTTGGCAGCAGCAACAGAACATCAACAGAGAAGACAGACTTCCTAGATCCCTTATCTAGACCAGGGCTTTTTAACTGGTGGTATGTGTACCACTGGTGGTACATTGGCACTTGGCAGGTGGTACGGAGCCCTGCCCAGCCTAGCCAAGGGTAACGGGGGGAGCGAATGAGCCAAAGTGGCACAGCACAGGACTTGCCCTGAGAAAGTCCTCAGGAGTTGCAGGGCTGCTGGGGCGAGACAAAGGCCCCAGGATCAGTACTTCTAGCTAACCTGCAAAAGAAAGGAGGAGAAGGGGGCCAGAGACAGGAGATGCTATAAAAGGAGGCAGTTTTGGCGGGAGAGGGAGAGGGAGAAAAAAGACTTCAGAGCAAGGGTCAGAAGAGAAAAAGCTTTTGTCAGATTTGCGATAAGAGAGGCAGAGAGGAAAGGCTTTTGGGAAGGTATGTGCAAGAGAGAGAGAAAATGCTTTTGTGGCGAAATGTGTGTGTGTGTGAGAGAGAGAGGGGGGGCTTTTGCAAGTGAAGGGTGAGAAGAAAGAGAGAGGAGAGGGAGAGAGTAAGCAGGGCCAACCAGCCATCTGACCATCAAGGTAGTGGTGCATATTAATTACTATTGAAAAATTCATCATACATTTGTCAGTGTAAAGGGAAAGTGATTCAGCAAAGGAACCACCACAGAAGAAATTGGTGGTACTTTTTTCCTTTTTTTCCCCAGTTTGTAACATTTTTATTAGATTATAGAATAAAATACAAAAATACAAAAGCAAGTAGTAGGACACAGTGGGGAGGAAAAAAAGGGGGAAAGTGAGAGGGATAAGGGAAAAAGAAAAGAAAAGGCATTGACTTCCGAATTCCTCATTCATTCAAGCAAGTCTCCTTTATGTTCTTGTATATTTTGCTGTTGAAAAGTAGATCACTGCTATTCTGCCAGTAGCATGAATATTTTTCTCACCTCTTTCCATCAAATGTTGGTGAGAAGTAGAAGTCCAAATGGTAATCTAGGGCTTACAAATTGAAAAGATAACTTTGGACATAATCCAGGAGAATTCTTTTTATATTATTGTTCTGAAAAAAATATAACATTGCAAAAGTGGTCTAATTCTATAGTTTTCACAGAATTTCAAAAAAAGCTCTCAAAGGCTGGTATCCACCAGATCTGATGAATTATGATTTCCAGAATTTCCTAATACTATGATCATTGGTCAAATAGACCAGCAGTTTTTATAGATTCACTTTTATTAAAATCTGAAGAACATCAGATCACCAGACTACCTTCAATATCCCACTTTACCCCAGAATATAATTACAGACTGCAGCACCACTATGTGGAGAAAAAATGAGAAAGAAAAAACTGCAATTAATATTTGAATCTTCAAACAAGGTTCCATAGAAAATAATATATTGATATTATTATAGGGGATACTTTACTATTTTACCTTTACTAAATTTATTTATTTATTTAGTGTATGGCACCTTTATTAAAATCAATCATTAAAATAAAATAGCAAGCTTCCTAGTTCTCTTCATCATGCAAAGTTTTGCCCATACACAATCACAAATGCATGTTAAAGAAGTAAGTTAATAAAAATATTAGTCTAAATCAGTGGTTTTCAAATTAGGCAATTTGAAGATGTGTGTACTTCAGTTCCCAGAATTGGCTGTCGACTTCAATCTATGCCAGATGGTGAATTCTAAGAGCTAAAGTATACATCTCTTCAAGTTGCCAAGTATGAATAACATGTTTCATTTTTCAATCATGGGTTTTTTAGTTGAAAGTCAGGTTGAAGACAGAGATGGAAAATAGAATGCTTGTATTCAATGTCAGGTTATTTCCAGCATTCAGATACATATAATAGGTAGGAAGACAGATATAGACCTTATAAATTAGATTTCCCATGCCCAGTTTATCACTCTCCAATGGCAACCAAATTTACTGCCCAAGGAGCCATTTCCTCTTGCCTTAAGATGGAAGGAAGGGTGTCCTAGCCATTGAGCTTTATTAAATTAAGGGTAAACCAAATGGATTAGTCAGGGTTGATATCAGAGGTCCTTAATAGTAGTGCAGGGTCCGACGCATGAGGGTGGGCACGCCCCGGATATGGTCTTCCTTTCGGAACAGTTGGGTAATGATCTGGTTTTAAGGGGCTTAGATACCTTGCCTTTGTCATGGACTGATCATTTCCTGCTACGACTGAATTTTACGGCCCCAATCCTTCCCCGCAGGGAGGCGGAACCGATTAGGTGGTTCCACCCCAGACGCCTGATGGATCCAATTGGTTTTCAGATGGCGCTTGGGGAATTACCGAGCTCGTTCATTCACAATTCGGTGGAGTCCCTGGTAGCGGCATGGAATACGGCTGTGAAGGGGGCTATTGACCGGATTGCGCCTTTGCGACCTCTCTGTGGTTCTGGCCCCAGGAGGTCTCCTTGGTTCACCAAGGAGCTCAGGGGGATGAAGCGCCACAAGAGACGTCTAGAGAAGCGATGGAGACGAAGTAGGTCCGGATCTGATCGAACCAGATTGAGCTCACTTATTAGAGCCTATTTGAAGGCAATTAAGGCAGCAAGATCTTTGTATCTTTCCACTTTGATCGCGTCTGCGGAATCTCGCCCGGCCGCCCTGTTTAGGGTGACCCGGTCCCTCCTTAACCCGAGGGGTCTGGGGCCTCCCTTGCAGGGTAGTGCCGAGGACTTTAACAACTGTTTTGCAGACAAAGTAGCTCAGATCCGGGCCGACCTAGACTCCAATTGTGAAGCAGAGTCGACTGATAATGATTCAGTCAAGGGGACAGGAGCATGTTCTTGTCCGGTCATCTGGGGCGAGTTTGAGACTGTTACGCCTGATGAAGTGGACAGGGCCATTGGAGCTGTGAGTTCCGCCACCTGTTTGTTGGACCCGTGTCCCTCCTGGCTGTTTTTTGCTGGTAGGGAGGTGACACGTACCTGGATCCAGGAGATTGTCAACGCTTCTTTGAGGGAGGGGGTCCTTCCCGGATCCCTTAAAGGAGGCACTCGTGCGCCCCCTCCTCAAGAAGCCTTCCCTGGATCTAGCAATTTTGATCAACTATCGTCCGGTCTCTAACCTCCCCTTTGTGGGGAAGGTTATTGAGAAGATGGTGGCACTTCAGCTCCAGTGGTCTCTGGAGGAAGCCGATTATCTGGGGCCTCTGCAGTCCGGGTTCAGGCCCGGCTACAGCACCGAAACTGCTTTGGTCGCTCTGATGGATGATCTCTGGTGGGTCCGGGATGGAGGCCAGTCCTCTGTCCTGGTGCTTCTTGACCTCTCAGCGGCATTCGATACCATCGACCATGGTATCCTTCTGCAATGGCTGGGGGGAATGGGAGTGGGGGGCACCGTGTTACGGTGGTTCTCCTATCTCTCTGGTCGGTCGCAGTCAGTGTTAGTGGGGGGTCAGAGGTCCACCTCTAGGTCACTCCCTTGTGGGGTGTCTCAGGGGTCGGTTCTCTCCCCCCTACTTTTTAACATCTACATGAAGCCACTGGGAGAGATCATTCATCGGCATGGAGTGAGATACCATCAGTATGCTGACGATACTCAGCTGTACATTTCCACTCCTGCCCAAATCAGTGAAGCGGTTGAGGTGATGTGCCGGTGTCTGGAGGCTGTGAGGGTCTGGATGGGTGTTAACAGATTGAGGCTCAACCCTGACAAGACAGAGTGGCTGTGGATGATGCCGCCCACGGACATTTCAATCTGTCCTTCCATTACCCTGGGGGGTAAAATTATAAACCCCTCAGAGAAGGTGCGCAACTTGGGAGTCCTCCTCGATCCACGGCTGACATTGGAACATCATTTGTCGGCTGTGGCGAGGGGGGCATTTGCCCAGGTTCACCTGGTACACCAGTTGCACCCTTATTTGGATCGGGAGTCTCTACTCACAGTAACACATGCCCTTGTCACCTCGAGGATCGACTACTGCAATGCTCTCTACATGGGGCTACCCTTGAAGAGTGTTCAGAGACTACAATTAGTGCAAAATGCAGCTGTGCGCGCAATTGTGGGCCTTTCACGTTGTGCCCACATTTCGCCAACTCTCCGCACGCCACATTGGTTGCCTATCGGTCTCCAAGCGCAATTCAAAGTGTTGGTTATTACCTATAAAGCCCTTCATGGCACTGGACCAGGATACTTACAGGACCGTCTTCTGCCACATACTTCCCTTCGACCGGTGAGAGCGCACAGGGTTGGCCTCCTCCGGGTCCCGTTAGCGAAACAATGCCGTCTGGTGGGTCCTAGGGGGAGGGCCTTCTCTGTTGTGGCGCCCACCCTCTGGAACCAACTGCCTTCTGAAGTCTGCGCTTCCCCCACTCTCCCGGCCTTACGAAGGAATCTTAAAACCCATCTTTGCCGGCAGGCCTGGGGTTGACTGTGGATCGTTGAATGAATGATGAATGTGTCTGGGGTGTTATTTTTAATGTTTTTTAGTTTTGGACTTAGTTTTTGAAATATTGTTTTATTTATGTTGTAAGCCGCTCCGAGTCTTCAGAGAGGAGCGGCATATAAGTCCGAAAAATTAAATTAAAATTAAATTAATTTAATTTCCACTGAACAACAAGACTGGGAAAGTGAAGTCTCAAGAAAGAATCCTTATATAGAAAGATTTGCTGAGAAACACACCAGCAAAGCAAATCACATTCTTTACCCAGCCAATCAAACTAAACTCAGCTTATGGAAATTGCAATCCTTTTGCCCAAAGCTTATTTCAGACCTAATTCCAAACCAAATCTATTTTTGCGGTGGTCTTGTTTAAAATATTTATCCTTATGTTATATCAATTGCACTAATTGAAAACAGCATTGGATGAAGCCACCACATATCTTTTTAATTTGTGCATGTCTGTGTTTGTGTGTTTGTATGTGTGTATATTCTCAGAACTAACTAAATATATGGTCCCACACTGTCTACTTCCAAATGAAAAAGCCCTTTATGCTTGCAGTTACTGATCTTATAAAAACAGATTTTAATCAAAGTAAGAAAATATTTTTCCTTCTGTAATATTGATGAAGCAAATTGGCTTTACAAATGCATTCTTTTTTACATTTAGGATCTGCTTGAGACATACTGTAAGTAGCATTAGATTGGCACAAAAAACAAAGAAGCAATTGTCCTTTGATAAGACATTTCTTTTGCCATCTCATTTCCACAGTATCTATTCTGATTCATATTGCTTCCTAGCTTACATTTATTCCAGATATTTAGTCCCTCCCCAACCTTGATCTGCAAAAAATGTTTTTGAGATTCTCTCAAAACAGAGTATTAATGTACTGGGGGGGAAGAGGAGAATCTAAATTTGAGACCCCAAAAAACAACTCCAGTATTAAATTTAAGCATTACATACAAAAAGGACCCAATTGTACAGTGGATAAATAATAATGAATATTAAATGAATTGTAGAAGAAAAGTACCAGAATCCAGCTATTCTTTAGTTTCAGCTCTGCTTTCACATCCATTCTAAATTTAGCTTAGAAAATTGCTCTTTTTAAGGCATAGCAGATGGGCTGCATGGCTCCCTCTTCATCATCCATTTGCCTCGTCTGCTACAGAAACTATTTTGCCTCATTGCACACTTACAGCAAAATCCTATAGGAATTTCACAGGAGCATAAGAGGGGTGAGGGAGAGAGAGAGCTGAGCAGAACAGGCCAAGACTTTCCATTTTTGTTGTCTGCTGAGGACATCATAACACAGTAAGTGAGTGCCTGTGATCTTGAACTCCTCTATTGGTTCCTTGGGCAAGCTAGTTTTAGCCCTCTATACTGGCTGGTCTGCAATCTGCCAAAGCAGATCGCAATCAGATAATGGAACGTGGTAGATGACAACCACTTGTTCTATGTAGGGAGGAAAGCAAGACTTCTTCAGATGTTCTCTAGAACATATTGGGTGGTAAGAAAAATGGAGCTATTTCTAGCATGAAGGCAACTTGGCAAAGCAGAGGTGTCTATCTGTTTACATAATCATCACAGTACCTAATGTTCATATAGAAAAGTTCTTCCACATTAGCTTCTTAAAAAAAGTCTGGGATACATTAAGAACTGATTCAAGGAATTTCACAGTATTTAAAATGACATAATCAGTTTACCTATAAATTAGCCAATTAAAATAAAATCAGGAGAAGAATTGCTGGGCTAGTTCTCCTCAGTGAATGTAGTGCAGCCATGTTTCTATGCTGCTTTTTTAAAGAGGCATGAATAGAAGCAAACCCCATCAACTAGTGGTTATGACCACTAGCCTTGATTTTTGCTCCTTCAGTAGCTAATGAATCTCCCAGATATACTAACAGTTTTGCAGTTCTTAAGCAGGCATGTCATGGCTGTTGTGAAGGCAAAACTGGGTGGATGAGAAAGCCTCACCACATAGAAAACCCATAAAAGACAATGAATGAAAACAGAATGAATTTAAATTAACAAACCAAACTATACAAACCAAGGTTGTAGCAAGGCCAAAATGGCCTCCAGAAAAGTTTTGTTTTGCAGATTCCAGAAGACAATCAGGGTGGACGTCAACTGGATGTCCACTAGAAAGCCATTTGCTATTACCTGCTAAAATGGAACACTGCTAACAATTTTGTCTTAGGAACCAAGGCATGTGGGGTTCGATAGGTTAGCACCAGAACTTTAAATTGCAGCTGGTGGCCTATTAGTAAATGGTACAGTAAGGTGACCAATCATCCTCCTTTAGGGAGGACAGTCCTTCTTTTGTAAGTTCTGTCCTCTCTCGAAAAGTGTCCTCCTACATGTCCTCCTTTTTGATATTTGAAGACTAATCTGTAAATCTCCCTATTTGATCGATGCCAATCCGATCCGTTGCGTGTGATGTGACATATTTGTATTTGACATGACAATTCGTCAAGGCTCGGTAAAGTGCGGCGAGACGCGATTATGAGACACATGCACTCTGCACAGGAGAATTGTTTTGAGAGAGTGCGCCGTGTGTAAGAGTGCGTCGCGTGCAAGTGACTTTGTTTACTTCTTACCGAAACACGACACGGCACATACGCACGCATTAGACTCACTTCTTTCTCAGTGAATATTCAATCATACACAGGTGAGCACAATAATTCACGTTTTATTAATTCATTATCTATTTAATAATTTCCAAATATGTATAATTTTATTTACAAGTTTATTTGCTTATGTTATTGTTTCAGTTTTAATAATTAATTTTATTTATTCATAATGAATGTGCTTGCATCATTCGTGTAGCTCTATATTTTATTTTTAATTTTAAATTTAATTTACGGATAGAAAAATAAAAAAAGAGGAAATGCCATTTCAACGATAAATTGAATAAGGAATTTCCATTCCTCATATCAAAGAAGGATAACATTGTTTTCTGCAATATTTGCAGCAGAAAATTTTGTATTGCAGTTGGGTGCAGAGCAGCTATTACGAAACACTTGACCACCAAGAAACATAAGCAATCATCAGATGTATCGGCTTCCAGTTGTAAAGTAACAAGTTTTTTTAAAACTTCAAATTATTCTGAAGATGAAAAACAGTTAGCTGTAATGGAGGGAACATTTGCATTTCATACTATAATTCACAATCAAAGTTTTCACAGTATGGATTGTACAACTAAATTATTGAAAAAGTTTCACAATGCTAAATTTTCATGCACCAGGACAAAATGCGAGGCTATTATTAAATCAGTATTTAAAAATTACTGTGACAAAATATTTACAGAAGACTTGGAAACTGCAGCATTTGTAACGGTTTTATCTGATGCATGCAATCATAATGAAACTAAATTGTATCCAATACTAGTAAGATATTTTAATGTTACCAAGGGCATTCAAGTAAAAATTTTAAATTTAGAATCCATTGAGGGCGAAACTGCTGAAATTTTGTCAAACTATCTATACAAAGTAATAAATGAAAACAATTTGAAATCCAAAGTTGTTGCACTAACAGCTGATAATACAAACACAAATTTTGATGGGTGAAGAGGCAAAAGGGTAAATAATGTACATGTAAAATTACAAGATTTACTCCAAAAGAAAATACTAGGAATAGATTGTAATCCACATATTTTGTTAAAAGCAATCAACATGGCATCATGTGCCATGCCAATTGATGTAGAAGTAATAATAACTACAATTTATTTGTATTTTAGTCGTTTTACCGTTCATGTGGCTACTTTAAAACAATTTTGTGAAGAAGAGAATGTTCAATACAAAAAACTTTTAGGATATTCAAAAGTTAGATGGCTTGCTCTAACACAGCGGTTCTCAACCTGTGGGTCGCGATCCCATTTGGGGTCGAACGACCATTTCACAGGGGTCGCCAAACGCTGCCGTCCGCCATTTTTTTCTTTTTTTTTTCAATTTTTTTTTCATTTTTTTCAATTTTTTTCATTTTTTTTCAGCTGACGCATGCGCAGTTCGGCCCGTCGCGTGCACGTGACAGGCCGAACCACGCATGTGTGGCGCGCACGATGACCTGATCCGCGCATGCGCAGCAAAACGGGATGAACTGCGCATGCACAGCGCAACCGGGCCACTTGCCTCCCACCGCTGCCTCAGAGACTCCGGCAGGCACACCGAGGAGTGATCCGGAGCAGGCGGGCGCAAAGCTGCCTCCTTCCCGCTCCGCTCCGCCACGTCCCAGGCCCGGCCTCCAACTTGCCCTCCGGCAGCCGGCCAAGTGGTCGGGGCAGGCGGACCTCGAGGCGGGCCCGCACTTCACCGAGACCGGCTCGGCTGTGGCGAGAGGCGCCCGACGGCCGCCTCCGGCCCCCAAGTCCACTCTCCTCTCCTCGCCCTCCTCCCCGGCCGGCCCTCGCCAGCGCTGCCCCCTTTTCTCCGCGGCGGCCAATGGGGGCGGCGGGGCTCCCGGGGGCTGCCTGCCTGCCTGGCTCTGGCTCGGTCCTGCTCGCTCGCTCCCTCCCTCCTTCGCTCGGCGGCGGCGGCTGAAGCATGGGGGAGGCCGAGACGGGGAGGGAGCCGGGTGTGGGGGGAGGCCGAGCCGGGGAGGGAGCCGGGGAGCCTGGCCAGACACCGAGAGTGAGCTGGCGCCGAGAGCGAGCTGGCCCGGGTGGGCTCCCCAGTCCTGCTGCCCACCTACCTACCTGCGGCTGCTGCCGGCCCTGCGGAAGGCACGGGAGTCCCAGACGAGCCTGGCAGGCGGAGCGCTGCGACCTGGACGCCGGCCGGGGAGGAGGGCGAGGAGAGGAGCGTGGACTTGGGGGCCGGAAGCGGCCGTTGGGCGCCTCTCGCCACAGCCGAGCCGGTCTCGGTGAAGTGCGGGCCCGCCTTGAGGTCCGCCTGCCCCGACCGCTTGGCCGGCTGCCGGAGAGCAAGTTGGAGGCCGGGTCTGGGACGTGGCGGAGCGGAGCGGAGCGGGAAGGAGGCAGCTTTGCGCCTGCCTGCTCCGGACCGTTCCTCGGTGTGCCTGCCGGAGTCTCTGAGGCAGCGGTGGGAGGCGAGGCCGGCCTGGTCTGGAGCCAGCAGGCCAGCCAGTTCTGCGCACGCGCAGATCGGCCCAGCACACGCGCAGATCGGGCCGTCGCACGTGCATGTGCAGATCGGCCATCGCACGCGCACGCGCAGATCAGGCCATCACACACGCATGCGCAAATCGGGCCGTCGCTGTGCACCATTTTGTTTTGTTTTGTTTTGTTTATTTTTTTATTTTATTTTTTTGCGCGCGCGTGCGCGTATGCGCGCGCCCAGGTCAGGGTCACGGCGCGCATGGACGGCGCAAGTGGGGTCTCAACCTGAAAAAGGTTGAGAACCACTGCTCTAACACATGCTATAGAGCATGTTCTACAATTATTTGAGCCTCTCAGTTCATATTTTTTAAGTTTAGACAAATGTCCTAAAATCCTGGAATCGATTTTCAATAATGAAATATCTGAGATATTAATGTATTTTGTACATAATCAAGCATCTATTTTTCACAAAACGATTCAAAAGATTGAAGATGAATACATTTCAGCTACAAAAGTTAGTCTTATTTTGAATGACCTTATCCTTCAATATAAAACCTGATTTGAAGAAAAATTTCTTCCTTTAGTTATAAAAAGAAAATTATCAGACTTTGAAGAATCAAATCTGGGCATAACGGAAAAGTTTATCAAAGAAGCGCAGAATTTTTACCAAACATGTTTTCAATATAGCGAAGAATGGTCTGAAACAAACATCACAGGAAATAATAGTTTTCAATGGTGTTTTTTGACTTCATCGCAAGTATATTGGACAGATATTGAATCTTGTGTTGAGTTTTTATCTAAAGAAATGCCAGACATTAAAATAGACAACAATTGTCTCTTTGAAGAAATTAGAAGACTGAATGTATTTTTTTTAAAGTATTTTTATTAATTTTTACAAAATTTTTAACAAAAGATAAAATAATAATTCAACTGTAAACAATCATGTACATATACAATTACCAAACAATCAAACAAGACTGCTCGGTACCCCCTCCCCACCACATCCTCCTAAAACCAAACTAACCCCCTCTTCTTCCCCTCTAACAACCTGCTTACACCTTTCTCTACTTCCATCCCCTCCTCCCACCTCCATCCTAACCTCTCCCTCATACCCTCTTCCTACTTGCCTAGCCTTCACTCCTCCTTCTTCTTCCAACCAATGTGGTGCCCAGAGGCCACCCGAGCAACCCCTTGCTACCTAAAAAGAAAAAAGAAAATATCCATCCCCAAAACAGTTGAAAAAACATAAGATAACAATTATTAAAACCCTCCCACCTCCCCCCCAGGCTTCCCAGAGTGAATACAGGGTAAAAACGCAAGAAACCCCGCTAAACTACTTATACATAATTATTTAACTATAAAACAAATATAATTCCTTCAATTGATATTTCTTCTGTGTATAATCTATCCATTTTTTCCACTCCATCAAAAATTGTTCATTTGAGTGGTTCTTCAAATATGCAGATATCTTAGCCATTTCCGCCAAGTTCACAACTTTTAACGTCCATTCTTCAATAGATGGTGTTTCAGATGTCTTCCAATATTGTCCCACCAACAGTCTTGCCGCCGTAATCAAATTCAAAATCAACTTAGTCTCTATGGTGGTACAGTCTTTTATAATACCTAACAAAAATAACTGTGGTGAAAACTCAATACGCTTTTTCAATATATTTTGAAGAATCCACCATATTTTTATCCAAAAAGCCTTAATTTTTTTACAAGTCCACCAAATGTGAAAATAAGTAGCGTCCATGGAATCACATCTCCAACATTTGGGTTGCATATTTGAATACATAAGTGATAATTTTTTGGGGTCTAAATGCCATCTATAAAACATTTTATAAAAATTTTCTCTTAAATGCTGAGCTTGTGTAAATTTTACATTTTTCACCCATATCCTTTTCCAAGTTTCCATCATAATTGGATGTCCAAAATTACATTCCCATTTAATCATACAATCTTTAACTAATTCATTTCCAGAATCAATTTCAATTAAAACATCGTATAATCTTTTAATATGCATAATTCTTTGGTCTCTAACTTGTTGGATTAATTTTCCATCCTTTAAAGAAAAACCCATCTTAACATCTTTTTGCCATCTAGCCTGAAATTGTATATGTGAATACCAATTATGGGCTATTCCTTCTTCCCTTAACCTATCTAGTGATTTCAGTTCTAAACTATTCCCCTCTTTAATTAAAAGCTTCTCATAGGGCACCACATCCTGGATTTGTTGTCTATTCATACTCTCTATTGCATGCCTGGGGACTGTCCATAAAGGAATTTTACCATTTAACTTATAAGAATACTTTTTCCAGACACGCAACAGTGAATTTCTCAATAAATGTTCTTTAAAACCCCTATCCAACTTTTTATCATAAACTAAATACGCATGAAACCCATACAATAGTCCGTACCCTTCTATATTCAATATTCTTTCATTAGTTAAATTAATCCAATCACTTATTGCTACTAGAACTGCTGCATGATAATATAGCTTAAAGTTAGGCACTTTCAAACCGCCTCTCTCTCTTATATCTTGAATAATTTTTAATTTAACCCTTGGTTTCTTGCCATTCCAAATAAATCTATTAATACCTTTCTGCCACTCCTCCAGATTCCCATCCTTTTTAAGTATTGGTAACATTTGAAATAGAAATAAAAATTTCGGCAATACATTCATTTTGACTGCAGCTATCCTTCCCAACATTGATAATTGTAATTTTTTCCAATTCTCCAACTCTAATTGTACTTTGTTCCATAAAAGTTCATAATTCGCTTCTCGGCCTTTTGGCTAAGATCAAGTGTAGTATCTGTTCTTATCAGTTTAAGACTGAATGTATTGATACAATGGGAAAATAAACACGTTGGAATTGATAAAAGATGGGTGGAAATATTCAGCCATTTCAAAAATGAACATATTCCATGTGAAAATTTATTTATTCTTGTTCAATTTACGTTGTGCTGCCCTGAAACTAATGCAGCAGTTGAAAGGGTTTTTTCAATTGCTAATGATTTTTGGAAAAGTGAGAAATCGAGATTGAATGTTGATACTCTAGCTGCAGCACTTGTCATAAAATTCAATATGAAGGATATTTCTTGTTCCGATATTTCCAATATATTGTTAGAAGATGATACATTGACAAAAAATATTTATTCAATGGAAAAGTACTCATTTAAATAATAATTAATAGGTATGTAAGCATAATTACAATATAAAATGTTATTGTTACAAATGTTTTTTATTATGCATTTATCATATTATAGTGTATTCTGTATTATTGTTGCAATGAATAAAATGTTTCTTTTATTTACGATTTTTTTTTCTTCACTTTATTTGTGTCCTCCATCTCATTGTAAAAAAGTTGGTCACCTTAGGTACAGGACCTAAAGAACTGTGGATCATGCTTTAAAGGCAGCCCATGTAGAGTGCATTGCAATAGTCTAAGTAAGTGGTGATGAGGGCATGAGTCACTGTAGCAGGTCCTCCCACCAGGTAGGACTGCAACTGGCACACTAGCTAAAACTGGGCAAAGAACATGTTGTTCTAGAAGGACCCCGATTCAAGCTGAAGTACCATTGCACCAGTAAGGAAACCCAATAGACAAACAATAACTCTGTCCTGCTACAGTTTTAATTTTTTTTTCTCACCTAGGCCCTTACTGATTCCAGGCATCAGAATAAAACTTCACTGGTATCACCTGTCTGACCTTCAAGGCCTCTAGTAGCTTTTCCTTTTCAATGAAGCATTAACAAGCACTTGTACAGGAAACCATCCTCCCCCTGTACAAAGGTGTCTGGAGGGCAGAGGACATCCTAAAGAGCAACTTTTAACCATATTGGAGTTCACAAGCCAAAAGGAACTCTAGATAACTAATAAAGACAATACCATAGCCATCGGCTATGACCCTTCCCACATGGTATCATGATGAGTCAATATGGACAACTTCGTCAGGAAAAATATTGTGCAAATGGACACAGCCTCTGTGTGAGATTCTTGATGTTTGTTCTGTCCTGACAGAGAATTGACCACTAGAAACCCTCCTGCTAAAGGAATAAGAGAAGAAATGGCATTATGTATCTCTTAATACTAAGAAATAGGCTTGAATGTGGGCATGTACTTGGGCTCTGTCAGATTAAATTTGTCAAAAAAAAAAACCAAACAGTTTTGCTTATTTTGATTGGTCAAATTGAGGAGATGTAGAGAGAATTGGAAAGAAGAATCCAGGCTGAGTTAACTACAATTGTTCTACACCTTCATTAAGAATATATATCAGAGGAGGGAGATCTCTACTGATTAGGGGCCTCAAACCCTTTGTCCATGGACAGGGACTGGTCCATGGCCTGTTGGGTACTGGGCTGTGCAAGGGGTGGATGAATGCATGAAACTCCATTTGCACAAGTGGCAGGTGGGCATGTGAAACCAGCCCCTCTCCCCACTGCTGCCACCACTACTGCCAGTCTATGGTGCTCGCCCCCCGATTGATCAGCAGGTACCATCGGAAGTTCCCCGGAAAACCGGGTGGGTAGCCAGAGGGTGCCACCACAAAGGGACATGACCACTTACCCTGTTGTACTTACCTTCCAGGAGGATCCTTGGTAGGGGGAGCCGAATGTCGCACCCTGCGAGGCCTACTTACGTGGCCGGTGGGCCCCATGCCGTTGCTCTGCCACCATCGCTGCTCTGCCACCATCGCTGCTGCTCCTTGCTACTCCATGGTGATGATGTCATCCTAAAGCGCTTCGCCGGGCCGTGGCTGGTGACATCATCCACAAGCACCTCGTTGGGCCGACAAATGGTGCTGCGATAGGCTGGCAGCTTGAAGGAGAATGTGTGCTGCCTTATTTATTTATTTGTTTATTTATTTATTTAATTTGACTTCTATGCTGCCCTATTCCGAAGAACTCAGGGAGGCTCACAACATAATAGAAATCACCAGTAAAATACATGAATATAAAAACCCGTAAGTTAAAAAAGAAAAAACAATCATTCCACAAACATACACACAAACATACACTGGCTAAAGGCAGGATGTTAGCTGCCCCAAGCCTGCCGGCAAAGGTATGTTTTAAGCAGTTTACGAAAGGCGGAGAGGGTGGGGGCGACACAGATCTCCGGGGGAAGTTGGTTCCAGAGGGCCGGGGCCGCAACAGAGAAGGCTCTTCCCCTAGGCCCCGCCAGGCGACATTGTCTGGCTGACGGGACCTGGAGAAAGCCGACTCTGTGGGCCCTAACTGGCTGCTGGGATTCATGAGGCAGCAGACGGTCCCGTAAATAACCTGGTCCGATGCCATGTAGGGCTTTATAGGTCATAACCAACACTTTGAATTGGGTTCGGAGACCAATTGGCAGCCAATGCAGCTCGCGGAGTGATGCCAAAATGTGGGCGTTTCTGGGCAAGCCCAACACTGCTCGCGCGGCTGCATTCTGCATTACCTGAAGTCTCTGAACATTTTTCAAAGGTAGCCCCATGTAGAGAGCATTGCAGTAGTCGAGCCTCGAGGTGATAAGGGCATGAGTGACTGTGAGAAGAGACTCCCGGTCCAAATAGGACCGCAACTGGTGCACCAGGCAAACCTGGGCAAATGTCCTCCTCGCCACAGCCGAAAGATGATGTTCCAAATTTAGCTGTGGATCGAGGAGGACGCCCAAGTTGCAGACCTTCTCCGAGGGGGTCAAAAGCTCCCCCCCAGGCTGATGGATGGATAGATTGAATTATCTTTGGGGGGCAAAACCCATAGCCACTCCGTCTTGTCAGGGTTGAGTTTGAGCCTTGCCGCTTTTGACACATGGATGGAGGCAGCCGCCTCAGGGACTGCAAATGGAGGCTGACTGGCTGGCAACTAGAGCCGGAACGGCGGTTTGGTGACAGCTGGTGGGGGAGGGGCTAAGGGCTGAAAGGACGGTTCAATTTCTACCTGCCCAGATGGTGGCTTGTTGGTTGTGGTTGGGCCAGGTGAGGGTGGGGCCAGCTAAGGGTGGGGCACATGTACTGTATATAAGGCACTGGGAGCAAGTCACTCCCAGTGCTGACTTTGTTTCCATTTAGCACAATTAAAAGCAATTGGTGGTCTAGCATTCCTGTTTCCTGGCTTTCTTGGAGCTCAATAGGACATCTTGACAGGTTGGGGACCACTGCTCTAGATCGCCATTATGTCTTTCAAGTACATTTGCCTTTACTATACTAAGAACTTATCTTGTTTGTTTCCATAGCTTGACCATTAGTGCATATAGACAATGAAGGCCATAAAATGAGCATATATTCTATTGTTCAATGAATGGTTTAAGAGTCCCCATTTCAGCAGCTCTCCTTTCTGACATCTTTACTTCAAACAGGGTTTTCATTTCTGCCACCCAAGAATTCAGTTTAGAACTCCCGAAAGCAAACTCATTACATTTTGACCAAATATATTTTATTAATCCTTGTGAGATGCAACCCATCTGATGGTGTCCATGTTTTTTATAAAGAACTCAAAGTGGCGAACATTTGATATTTGTATAAAATATACATTAAATATACCAAAATTATGAAGATTGTACGTACAGTAAAATTTATATTTTCAAGACTAAATCATCAAATATGGACTTTTTTTCTAGTAATTGGAGTGAAATCCATTATTGCCTGAAATTCAATTTTTTTTCTGAAATTCAGAAATTCCATTACATTCTAATTCCACTGAATTAGAGTTTAGAGAACTATAGAGGGCCTCAGACAAAGGACAATGGTGTAAAAGTAGATATTTCATATGTAAGACATTAATTATTAGAAAAAATACAAGCTGTAGAGATATTAATGAAACAGAGGTATAGGGTGTAAAACATGAAACAAATGTGGAAATACTTTGTATTCAATTATGTTCCAATTTTTAACAAGCCATTATTGATACATTGGAAGTAATGTAATCTACAAAGGATATTCAACATAAATTTCAGGTTGAAATATGCCACTCAAAACAAGTTCATTTGCAGGAGAAGAAGCAGTTTTCAAGCTGCTACAAATTCAAATTAGAGGTAGGTTAAGACAATAGTGAGAAGTCCCAAACAGATGAGTGCTTTAATGAAGAAAGAAGGAACCAGAGTTACTTTAGAGTTGGTAGAGGACTGCAGAGGCCGTGTCTTTGTAGCCTTGATAATCCTTTCTCTCTGGGTCAAGATGGTATTTCTGGCTCCCTCCCACTTCCCAGGACCGGTCAGACGGAACTGAGCAGCTGAACAAGGCCCAAAATATACTTCCCAGGCCAGCTTTGGATCGGTCAGAAGAAGACTCAGCAGCTTGGGCTTCACTCCTAATAGGGAAGCCAGTTCATCCATGTAATCAATGTAGTGCACTATTAAGAAATTGTTGTGGCTTGCTGCATGCCTAAGAGCAAAAGGTAAATTAGCCTGTTGAAGACCAGATCATAGAATCATAAAATCATAGAATTATAGGGCTAGAAGAGCTCTTGGAAGTCTTCTGGTCCAACCCAATTCCTGCCTGAAATCCTGCTTCCTCTTCCTTTCCCCTCTACCTCTACCAGATGATGTTGTCATCATCTTTGCCTGCTATTTTTTTTAATGGACTAGCCATGTAATACTTTACCTTGCCATGTCTCTTTTCTAGTCCTCATTTGGCCTTTCTGGTAGTCCACTTTGGACTTGTTAGTCTCTTTGCTATATGTATATATTTCCTTGTTAGTCTCTTTGCTATATGCATATATTATGTTACACCATATATTATGTTACACCCTTTTATAACTTGTGGACTTCATCTTCCAGAATTCCTGAGCCAGCATGGCTTGCTCAGGAATTCTGGGAGTTGAAGTCCACAAGTTATAAAAAGATCATAGTTCCCTACTTCAGTGTTACACGAACAATATAGTTGGTCATATGCAAACATTTACTAGAGATGAAGACTACCTTCATGGATACACAAAGATATATTACATAGCTTTGTTGTTCTTATACAAAAGAGGGAGTTGATTATATTCATCAGCATGGCAACCTTCAAATCAAGCAAAATTTTTTTTTATTTTTTAGATTCTCTCTTACCCTTGAAGATTCTTGTGGCCCAGCGAACTTGGAGCTCAGATAGAGGCATAGTGGCTCCTACAGGTTTGATGAGGCCAATCACAGCTAATGTGTGCTTTTCCAAGTGTGGTGGGAAGACATATTTATATAATGAGAATTTATTTGTTTGAGTCCTGAGGATAGTATCCTGAGTGAAGGGAAAGGAGAAGTTGTATCCTGTAGCAAAAATTACCACATCAATATTTTCTTCTGTGCTACCATCTTCAAAGATCACACCTCTTTCAGTGAAGTTCTTCACATGTGGTTTCATTACCACCCTGCCAGCAATTATAGCATTTGGTAGATCATCTCCTATAATTGGGGTCTTACTTAGGAACCTGCAAAATGAAGAAAAAACACACTGGCCATATTTTACTACAGAACATGTGTTTATTAACCTTTAATGATCATTTGAAAAAAAATGGGGGATAAGCAAACTACAGTAAATGATCATCATAGATGTTTTTCAACCAGACCAAGAAAGCACAACCTTGGTAAAAGAAAAGCTCATTTATGTCAGAAGTGTAATTCAGTGTACAACGATGTATTCTCTTTACCAGGGGTCTTCAAACTTGGCCCTTTTATGACTTGTGGACTTCAACTTCCAGAATTCCTCAGCCAGGCATGCTGGCTGAGGAATTCTGGGAGTTGAAATCCACAAGTCATAAAAGGGCCAAGTTTGAAGACCCCTGCTCTTTACCCATGTATTTATATCAAGTATATACAGTGGTGGGATTCAGCCAGTTCGCACTACTTCAGCAGTAACTAATTTTTTTGTTGCCCAGGCCCAGAATGGATTTCCAGAAGCAGCATCCACACAGAGAACCGGTTGTTCACATATCTGAATCCCACCACTGAGTATACGGTATATTTTTTACTGGCTTTGCATTTTTATAACAGTTTGGTCTGATTGTTTTCTTTTTTATATTCTTGTTCACGCCTTTTTTGTATGTAATGCCACATTTTTGGAATATATTTTACTGCAAAATAATTAAATGGCAGGTACAAAAATGGCAGAAAATGGAGCTTCAGTCTAGAGACTCTGGAAGTGCATTTTTCTCAGGGCACCTTTGGACAATATCACCTTTATTTTCATAGCCACCATAGCTAGAATCAGAAGAGCTGAAAATGTCAGAGTAGTTTCTATGCAGGCTTTCAGCTTTTTTATAAAAAGTATATAAAGTAAAAAAAATAATTATAAATGAAAAAAAGTCACAAGATACAGAAGTAGGTAATGAAACCAGAATGTCAGGTTTCATTGTTTTAAAATGTTTCTAATCTTTGAGGCTCTAACTAAATATTTAAATATATGTAGGAAAGAGGACATTGCGTATGCTACAGGGGCTGCAGGATATTTCCAAGATTCAGAGCTGAGACTAGTACTTTCTCCATTTTTATGTGGCTCCTAAAATGGGGTTAATATTCACTTTAATGTTAAATTTAAATTTACTGACAAAGAATTAAAGTACAGCTATTTCGAGCTATTTAGCTCTCATCAGCTCCCTTTAATTCTTTGTTGGTAAATTTAAATTTAACACACAAATAGTCTGTCACAGAAGTGACTGCCTGTGAAGGCTCCTAGATTGGGGCTGAAAGATGAAAGCAGAAGCAGTATGCTCCATCCCATATTTGGGGTAGACCAGGTAGACCAGGTTGCCCTTCTAGACCGGTCTCACCGGAAAACACTTGTTCACTTTAATATGTATATTTCATGTCTTCCTAAGTGTCAGAGTATGGAGAAATTTCACCCTTACCTGTGCTGGGGTTTTACACCATAGTTCTCATGGTTAAATTTCATATTCAGTTTCTTCTCTCCCCATTGGTTTATCAGCACCACAGGAAGTTTATGGAAAAGGAGATTTTTGAAACGTGTAAAATGCACTACATCAAAAGGATATCCACCATCAGAGACTCGATTCACCACCCAAGCACCAGTTCTAGTACTCAGAAAGACCTGGGGGAGGAGAAAGAGAAATCAGCACTAACTCTTTCCCCAGCCTTGTAATGTAATGCAAAAAGTAAACTTTTATGTCATAACATAAACCTAGCAAACAAAATGGAGTCTGAACCCCTTTCCCGCATCTTTTGGATATGGCCAAGATCATAACCAGTTCTTCTCTCTGCCTAATCCCATCAGAACCAAAATGACCCTCCCTATCTCTGACAAAGGCCCCTGCAATCCCATCTAGACCAAAGAATAGTAGCCTCCTCCCATGCTCACAACACGTTCCAAGGGCAAACCCTTTTCAAGGAACTTGCAACCTAGAGAAACCCCAAATTTCCATCTCCTTCACAATTAACTTCCTCAGGCTTTGCTGCCCTTTTGAAAGGCCCATTCTGCCTAACAATAAAAGTAATCCCAAGTACACCAACAAAGTCTAGCTTCCCCAAACTAGCCAGCAAATCAGATCCCTGAGATTTCTTGCAGCCCTCAATCTCTGTAAAAATCTTTGCTTTCCAGGGTTCAGGGTTCCTCTTTCTTTTAAAGTAGATACACTAATGATCATTGCAATGAACGTGGTTCTTCTTTTCAGTGTTGTGCTCCTTACTTTGGCAAAAATTAAAACAAAAACCCACAACAGCCCATTCCTCCTTCCATTGAGTCACAAGGGATAGTGAGTTCCAATATATTTTTCCTGAGAGTGGAAAGTACAGCAAAAAAAAAAAAGAGAGAGAGATAGAGAAGAATAACTAGTTCCTTCTCTTGTTTTCAACCTTTGATGTTCCTCTTCTACCTGGTTTCCAAGCCACAAGGACTATTTTTTGGTCCCTTTAAGATGTAAAAGAGACAATGCCAAACAAACAATAATAATACTTTTAAACTCCTTACGCGAAGGCAAATTGTGAATCTTTGTTAGTTGCATAATTAAGGTTCTAACAATTAACATCAATCCCTCCCCTTTGATCCTTGGAGAATTCCACCCACATACTCACAGGGGGGGGGTGATCTTTGCTGAAGAAACGCCACGAGGTTTGTTCCTCCAGCTGGCCAAATTTAGAGTCAGATCGTAAGATTTTTTTCTCTCAGGGCTTGCTTTGAAAGCCTGAGAATTAGCCAATTTAGCTTGCTCTGTTTTTGCATAGTGTAAGGTCAGCATGTGACAATACAGCCTCTCATGGGCTAGGAAATCTGGCGAGGCTCTCAGCAATTGAGCCAGATACCTATTGCCATGTGGCGAGGTCTAATTGCTAAGATTTTTTCAAAAAAGCCAATAAAAGACATAGATCTTTTTGAGTGACAGGGAAAACAGTCTAATTAAGTTTCTGAACATAATTTGCTCTCCTGACTAAGCTAAACAATTGTTTCAGGTACACAGCCCAAGTTTTGCAAAGCTTCTGTTCCCCACTTACCATAAGCGTGCACATGGTCTATTCCAGACGTAGTAAGAGATGAGATGTCAGAAGGATGTGATTCCGCATCACATCAGGGGTCACCACTTAAAGTCCTGCCCTGCGTAGGCAAGCCTTCAATTCCCATGATGGGTCCTACACACGTGAGCCGAATATTAGAGATGAACACATGACTCCAGTAAGCTTTCTCTCTGGGGCGTGAGGGCAACAGACAAAAGGTGCCTTCCCCTTTTATTCACTGTTACAGTGGGCGGTTACACAATGCATCACATGGTTACAAACAGCCAATGACAATGTTATATCTTCAGCCAATGACAAGGCTACACTGCAAGGCCACCCTGTGGCCAATGGATTCAAATCTTGGTACAACTGTCCATCCACCTATTAGCCCCCCTTATTTCCTGTCCCAGGCCATATGGCAAGTCCTTTGTTCCAGGGCATGTGGTCAATGGACTCCATCTCTTGGCTCCGCCTCCATTTCCTGTTGCTCCAAAACAGCATGGTAAAGTCACATGGTACAGTCTCTTTGTCCCAAGCCTCATGCATCACAACATATTACAACACGGGCCGTCGCGCCGCGCATGCGCGATGCACCCCGTCGTGCTGCGCATGCGCAATGTGCCCCATCACACCGCGCATGCGCAATGTGCCCCGTCGCGTCGCGCATGCGCAATGCGGGCCGGGGTCGAGCCCCGGAAAAGGTTGAGAACCGCTGTGCTACAAGGTCTCTTGATGACTCCTGAATGATCTGTAACTTTTAGCCCGCTTGATCAAATCTGTTGCCTTGCACATATTTATAGTGATTCAATGGTTCTTAAACTGGGGATTAATTACCCCAAGGGTTTAATATGAGCATATCCTGGGGATAATGAAACAGTTTGTAAAAGCTTGTTTGTGATCTAGTCTGAGATGCTTATATAAAACAACAAAGGCTGAGTTAGTTTTGCTTTTTAACAAATTACATTATTCAGACCAGGAAAAGGTAATTTGGTCAAACAATTTAAGAACCCCTTCTATAGAAGCACTATGATGATGGTTTGAACTGTTATTTACTTGTTAATTATTAATTATAAACAATTACAAATGACTTCATGTAATAAGTTTACAGTTAATAGAAAACTCTAGATACAGATGATTGTAGGTTCAGTCTTTTTTTCTTGAAAATACCAAAATCTGGGTTAGGATGAAACAGAATTATCCAAGATTCTGGATAGCAGGAGCTTGTTCAGATAGAAACCATTACCTGACATGTTCCCAAGTTCTCAGAGAGTTAAGAAAAGCTTTTTTTTACTATATTCCTATCTTTCTTTTTCTTTCTTTTTTTCTTTTTCCTTTTTTCTTCTTTTCTGAAATTTCTGTTCTTTCTTTTTACTTTTGTAACTTTTTATTGTTGTAATTATAATCTTTAATAAAATTTATAGTAAAAAGGCAAAGTTCTAAGAGAGTTATAGGCAGCAACTTAATGAAGAATGGTAATTGGGTTAATGAAGAAGGGTAATTGGGTTAATGCTCATAAAAACCAATTCTTAGAAATGATATTTTTCTTGAGTTTTATCTTCTGAACTTTCACCATTATACTTTGCTAAGACCATTTTATATGACATAGCTTTTTGAAGGACTCTTATAGGACTCTTTATAGTTACCACTGCATTTTGCATCCTGCAACTACATTTACTGCCAAGATGTCCACTCATTCTCCCAGCAAAATCTTGATTCTCAGTTTCTTACCTTGAAATGTTTGTACTTAAGCAAATCAAACCGCTTTGCATACATCCAAAAGTATTCCATCAGTTTACTATGATGCATGTAGTTTGAGTATTTCTCAGGAGTAGGAAAATCACTAAAACTCATCGACTCCTTTGAACTATTCGTAGTCAATTATTTGTAAATGCTGCTGTGACCTTCAGTGACATGTTCCTGCAAGAAATTTGTCATATTAATAAGATGGGTTTTACAGACAAGATTTTTCTGGATATTTATCTTGAAGGCAGATTAATATGACCATGGCCTAAATTAGTGGTAGTGAACCTATGCCATGCATGCCAGTGGCGGCACTCAGAGCCTTCTCTGTAGGCACATGTGCCATTGCCCCAGCCCCGCCTCCCCCCACGGACCCCTCCTCACCAGCAGCCCCCCTTGAGGAGAATCACCCCCAAGCACGGCCCCATGAAGCAGCATAGCCAACGTCATGGCAGCTAGGCAGCGGGGACAAGACTCCACCCTCATGCCCTGTTGTGCATAATTGATGCTGCGGGGAACAGGCAGAGGGCATGGCCACCATGGCGCTATTGGGCCACTTGGGCGATCTGCAGCAGGCTGTGGAGGTGGTGAGTGGCCTTGTGGGCAGGCAGGGTGGGGACGGAGCGAGGGTGGGATGGAGGCTGGGCGGGGGAGGAGCAGGGGCAGGATGGGGGGAAGTGGTGATTTTTGGCACTCGGTCTCTAAAAGGTTTGCCATCACTGGCCTAAATTGTTGGCTATGAATCCTTGCTATGATTTCTTGTCTTATTTATGTTTGTTTTCTTCAGGTCCCAATATTACTTTGAAAACACGACTGACCATATACCATACTGGAAATGAAAAAATAGCACAACACATCAAATTCCAATGTATTTAACTATTAACTATTTATTTAACCATGGTCAATGATCAGAACAGTAAAAAAGAAAAATTCATGAACAATGGCTGAACACAGCTAACACAGTTTCTTAGACATATGAATAGTCATATCAAACCTAAATATTTAGACTTAGAACTGCACACAGACATAGAAGCACACATGCATTACTATATACCTAAAAGTGTTGCATTTTGGCATAAACTGAGAAGCAAAACCCAGCATATTGTCTTTGTGCCCATCTGTTGGTCGAAAAGACAGGGTATGGCTGGCTGTTTCTAGAGCACTTCAGATTTACGAAAAAGGAAACATCTGTTCATATAGTATTGTGTTAATTTAAAATAATCCAAAGAGGCTGCTGCAAGTCTGTTTATTTAAAATGTAGATTCAGAAGATTTGGGCCACAAAAGTTCTCTTTAAATATAATAGTTAAAAATGTGCACAATCTGAATACAAATATTCAAATAGTCAAAAGCTCCCCAGCTATACAAATCTTACATCAATTATTACTTTTCATCTTATTGATGTTGCACCGATGATCAAATGGTAGCTCGGTTATCTCATATTTGGATATTACAAGACAGGTAATTGTTTTTTATTTACTATCTACCTATTTCTCTTCTCTCCCATCCATATAACTAGTAGTCAATCAACTAGGTATCTCTTGATAGATAAACAGGGAAATGTCACCCTAATCAGCAGAGTCCAAAGTAGGAGATTCTCAAAGAAAATATTCTTTGCTGAGAGAAAAAGAAATACTTGGTTGTCGAGGACAACAAAAAAGAACTATTCTAGTGAGACTAGTAGATAGGGTGGTTACAGAACAGTCAATATTGCCTATGAGAAAACATACCTGGAATCTCCATAGCCCTCCTATATCTTCACTTCTCTCAAAACAGGTTGGCTGAAGACCATCATCCAAACAGCATTTAATGGCTGTAAGGCCACTCGCCCCAGCCCCGAGGATAGCTACTCTTTTGGCCATTCTGTTCTGCAACAAGGAAGAACAAGCTATTCTTCTCCCACAGATTCTTACAAGCAATATAAATTTGACCAAATCAAATCAACATGCAGCAAACAATACATAAACACAGCCTGTCCAACTAATATTTGTGGTACAAATGGGCAAAATTAGTATGTTGCCACAGTAGATTACAGTTGTACTCCCACCAGTGAAAGTCTGGAAAAATCGTGCAGGATTCTGTAGTTTTTTTTAATCAGTTCACACACTTGGAAAATTCTTCATTTTAATTTAGGAGGCAGCAGCGGTGCATTTGTGTCGCTCTGTAAAAATATAAATATAAATTCAGTCTATTTTTAAGTCAACCTAATGTTTTGCTGCCATGTTTGTCATATCCTCAACTTAAAACCACAATTGAGAAAAGAATTCCATTGTTAAGTAAGACAGTTGTTAAGTGAGTCACACCCAATTTTATGACTTTTCACCATGATTATTAAGCAAATCACTGGTTGTTAAGTTAATAACACAGTTGTTAAGTGAATCTGGCTTCCTCCATTGACTTTCCTGTTGGAAACTGGCTGGGAAGATCGCAAATAGTGATCACATGACCCCAGGACACTGCATCTGTGATAAATACATGCCTATTGCCAAGTGTCCGAATTTTGATCACATGATGTGGGGATGCTGCAACATTTGTAAGTGCGAGTACCAGTTGTAAGTCCATTTTTCTAGTGCCGTTGTAACTTCGATCAGTCATTAAATGAATGGCTATAACTCAAGGCTACAGTCTCCAGTTTCTACAGTCTCCAAGCAAGCAGATGGAGCAAATCAATTCTCTTCCTTCAGCTTCTTCTTTTAATTCAATAAGAGCCCCCTCTTAGATTCAGATAAGTTTTTCAAATTACAACTTCAAATGAAAAGGCAATAAGGAATAGCCAGAATTTTGTACCAATAGTTATTAGAAATAAACAATACCTATGGTTTTTAGTATCCACTGTAAAAAGCAAATCCTTGGTATTTTTTCACCTAATGTATTCTGTTAGTATGAGCATAATTTGTTTAAAAGTTCCTTGCCCACATTTTCAAATTGCAACAATTGCCTTAAGAAGTAGAAAAATTTTCTCATGTACTTATCTTTCACTTATCTCAAGTGAGATGTATCAGACTGGTATTGTTTGAAATTTGATAAATAGGACCAATGCTCTGTTTTTATAAACTTTTTCCATAATAGAAAAAAAATCCAATTCTTGTTTCTGTGATCTTTGTCTCCCCTTCATATTCATAACCTGTTCATATGGTGTGGTTCATTTCCTCCAATTCTTTAATGAGAATTTTTGGCATAGACTCAGAGCTCTACTATACTTAACCTCAAGTCTCTGGGACAAACAGAATGTTGAATTCTTACCCTTGCATTGCAACTGCTCCCAAATGGTCCTTCCTATGTTGCTTTTCTCCTTCCAAACAACAGTTGCTGTTTTTTTAAGTGAGAGAAACCAATCACAAATATAAACCCTTATAATTTAGTCCTGAGTCTCTGCAAGCTTACTTATCTGGAATATAGATGTAACACAGGAATTCCCTGGGCTGATAGAAAAGGTATAAGAATGTGACTTTGGATAATACAAGTGCAAACACAGGATGGAATGGTCAAAGGTGCTTTTAACCTGGATTGATAGGCTTTAGTATCCAGCCAACTGATTCTGTATATTCCTCCCAGAAGCAAAATCAAACCAATTCAGAAATTTGCTGGTACCCCCAATACCATTAGGCTATTTTGCCCCTCTCCCCAGCTCTTACATCTCAGTTTCTGCATGCAGAAAAATAGCTTATAAACAATCCAAGTCCACGGTTCCTTTAGGTGAGACACCAGTGACCAGTGCAGGGAATCCCAAAGAATCCCTGCAAACCAAGGGTCCAATTTCCTTAGGTCTCACGCTGCTTACTATGATTCACTGCCTTTATTATTGCTGTTCCTGTTTTTCATTGGCTTCTAGGCAGCTTTAAGGGAATGGTTTCTAAAAAGTTTGTACATTATTTTATATTTTTCATATTATCTTTGTACTGTTGTTATATATGATTATTCCTTTTATAATAATAAGCTTTAATTGATTGTCCATTTCCCAGAGAACTCCTGGTATTTAAATACAATAAAAATAATATAGATCACAAAGGATAGGAAGGCATCATGGAGCAGGAAGACACATAGCATCTCTAAAATAAGTAAGGTAGAGGGAGGGAATACAGCAGCCATGCAAAACACACAACCATACATACATGCAGTGACAGAAGGAGTCTCCAGCAGTTCAGTTGGTCTTCCACAAGAAGAATGAACCAGTCAGAAGAAATCCAAGGATTTTTGATAACTCGTATTTATGAAGAAAGAGGCCAAGAGCTTCAGAACCTGCTGTAAATGGGATGAGTCAGCATATGTTTTTGGCTCTTCCAAGTTGGGACAGAAATGAAAATCCCCTGCAGAGTTGTGCATTCATTATGTTTATTTTGTAGTGTCTGCTTACATAATGCTTTGGGAACAGAGATAACTAGTTTCCATTCTTCTTCTTTCCCACCCTATTCTTTCGTTCCTTTTATAACTAAGTCCAATTTTTTATACATACTGTCCTGTTACTAAAAATGAGACTATATTTGTTGTGTTTTCGGTTCGTTGGCAATTGACGAAGACACATGATGAAAACAACAAGCTCTTTATTACTCTTTCCTACAACCAAGCGATCAGCAAAAGACACACAGGCCTTTTATAGGGCATGAAACCCAGACAGTGTGAACCAATAGGAATTGACCATTTTCACGCCTTGCGCATGCGCACAAGGCTGGCGCCACACTGTCTGGTCCTGGGCAGCTTTTGGATTGCCCTCGACCATTTGCAACAATTCTGAGCCTGCTTTCAGCTCTTGCAGACTCAGGACACAACACCCCTCCCCCCTAGATAAAACACACCTAGCTTACACACAGGTGCATTGTTCAAATGCAGGGAGAGTGGAAATGCTCAGGTCTGCACGCAGGCAAAACACCTTATAAAATAATTATTAACTTAAATAAAATGTATCCAAAATCATAATAGTATATGAAACTCTTACTGAGTGTTAACCCCCTCATTCAGCGACCTCATAGCAAGGTTCCTCATGTGTTGACAGAAACCTCACATAATCTCCTAGATGTTTAGGTGAGCACTTGGCTCGCTGAGACCTTCTAAGGGCCGGTGAGGTTGCCTGGCCTACCTGCTCGCCTACCAGGCTGGGCAGGCCAGGGCTTTGATGCCCCCAAATACCCAGGTGACCCACCCAGCTGCTGACTGGCTGGATCCTCTGAGTCCAAGCCAGTGTACCTTGGAGGGGTGGAAGTCCCTGAGTCCACAATGGACTCCTCTTGGGAACACTGTCCCTTGAGCCCAAGGCCAGCAGTTGGAGAGGTCTGAGTGGCAGAAGTGTCCCAGTACTCCGTAGCCCCCATGCACATGCCAGAGGTGCCAGAGTCAGGAGCTGCCTCCATGGCAAATCCCCTTGCTACTGACTTCCTTTTCAGAGCAATAACTGAATTGTGAGAGTGCTCCTGATGGAATTCCCTGTCTATGGCTTTGTTTGATTTATGTGGATACCCCTGGTGCATCTCCTGTCTGGAGCACTATCTGACATGTTTGAATAATATGGATACCCCCGGTGTAACTCCCTGTCTGGAGCAATAACGGATGTGCGGGGTGACTCCCCTTCCTGGGAATTCCTGTTCGGCGCACTTGTGGAAACTTGTGATGACCCCCAAACAGCCCCATCAGCTTGTGAGGCCCTGTTAGGCCTAGGGACCTGTGACCCAGAACCCATATTATGGTCCTCCTCCCCCCCAGTGCAGAGCCAGGAGCGGAAACATGGCTGTCCAGCCTCCAACGCAGTTGGTTGATGTGTCTGCGAAGAACACGGCCACCATCCAAGGCTACTTCGTATGACAGCGGCCCAGAGACCTTGCATACCACTGTTGTGACCCAGAGATGTCCAGGCCCATAGGTCTTTGCCCAGACCAGATCGCCCACCTGAAGTCTCCAAGGTGCCTGCGGTTGTGACACCTGTGAAGCCACCCAGTCTGGATGGAACCTGTCCAGTTTGGTGATGAGGCGGCAACCCCAGCGGAGTTCTCCAGGGCTCCTCCCTGTGGCTGTGCAAGGTGTGGTGCAGTGTGCAAGAAGGAAATCTGCTAACCTGTGATACCAGTTACCATAAGTCAGTTTCTTGAGAGCATCTTTGGTAGTGTGCACCATTTTCTCTGCTTGAATGTTGGATGATGGGTGGAAGGGAGCAGAAGTCGCATGCTGGATCAAGTTGGCCTGAAAAAAAGCCTGGAACTCAAAAGAGGTAAATTGAGGGCCATTATCTGAAACCAGGACATCTGGAAGCCCATGTGAGGCAAAAATTCCTCTCAACACCTGGATGGTCCTGGCAGTAGTAGTGGAGGAAACAGGAACAACCTCTAGCCACTTGGAATGGCTGTCAATGACGAGAAGGAAGAATTGCCCCTGAGAGGGCCCAGCATAATCTATATATACCCGTGACCATGGGGTTTGAGTTTCCTCCCACCTATGTACTGGGGCCTGAGGCATTTCACGCCGTGACTGTTGGCACGCTTGGCACCTGTGCACCTGAGCCTCAATGGCTTTATCGAGCCCAGGCCACCAAAGATGGCTGCGCGCAAGTGCTTTCATCTTTACTATACCTGGATGTCCCTCATGCAGAGAGAGCAAGATTCTAGACCTCAATGAAGCTGGGATCATTACCCTACTACCCCATAACAGGAACCCCTTGAAAGTGGAAAGTTCATGCTTCCTTCGCCAGAAGCTTTGAAACTCATTATCTGGGCACGTGTCAGGCCATCCTGACAACACCCAGGTCAGCACGCGTGTGAGTGTGTGATCAGTGGCAGTTTCTGCAGCCACGTCCCTTGCATTTAGGGGAGATTCAGGCAACTCCTGAATGGAAAGAATATTAATAGCAGGAGCAGGATCTGCGTCTATCTGTTTAAGAGGTAATCTGCTGAGGCCATCTGCATGGCCCATCTCTTTTAGAGTGAATTAGAGTGAATTAGAGTGTAGTCATATGCTGACAGGAAAATGGACCATCTCAGCATACGTGGAGTAATAATATGTGGTGTCTGTTTGTTAGTGGTAAACAAACCCAGCAGAGGCTTATGGTCTGTGTAGACCGTGAAGTGGTGGCCATATAAGAAATCATGGAATTTCTTTATGCCAGCCACTATGGCCAAGGTTTCTCTGTCAATCTGAGCATAATTCTGCTCTGCAGATGACAGAGTCCTTGAGTAGTAGGCCACAGGGACTTGTGTCCCATCAGCCTTCAGATGGCTAAGTACTGCTCCCACCCCATAAGGAGATGCATCGCATGCGATGCATACAGGCAGTTGCTCATTGAAATGCGCTAACACAGCATTTGAAGAGAGCAAGGCCTTAACCTCACTGAAACTCCTTCATGGACCTTAGTCCACTGCCATGGAGCCAGCTTGTCTAAGAGCCGGTGTAACAGCTCAGCCACTGCAGCCTTATGTGGAAGAAATGTGTGATAGAAATTTAAGAGCCCCAAGAAGGCTTGCAGCTCACTTTTGTACTTGGGCCTTGGGGCCTGCTTGCAGCTTGGATTCAGCAGGGTGAATGCCTTGGGCATCAATCCTGAACCCTAAGAAGTCAGTGGAAGTGACTCCTATCTTGCATTTATCCTGCTTCAATTTAAGGCCTGCTTTGCAGAAACTGAGCAAGACAGTCCTTAACCTTTCTGCTAAATTTTGAGATGACTCCCCAGCAATGAGGACGACATCGAAGTAGGGACAGACCCCAGGAATACCACGAAGTGTACACTCCATGACATTTTGGAATATGCCAGGGGCTACATTTACCCCAAATTGCAGTCTTTTGGCCTTAAAAGCCCCCCTGTGTGTTACAATCGTCTGGGCCTCTGCAGATGCCTCATCAACAGGTAGCTGTTGATAGGCCTGTGCCAGGTCAAGTTTCGCAAAAATGCACCCCCCTTTGAGGGAGGCCAAAATGTGACTTACAACAGGCACTGGATATGCATGCTGTTGCAACACTTTATTCAGTGTACACTTATAGTCTGCACATATGCAGACTTCCCCATTAGCCTTTAGAGGGGTTTCCCATGGACTAGAGTTCATAGGTTCTAAGATGCCCTGCTGGAGCAATTTGTCCAGCTCTGCATCTATCTTGCTTTTGAGGGCAAAAGGCACCCTTCTAGACTTGACCCTGATGGGTGTGATAGTTGGGTCTAAACGTAATGCAATGGAGGCCCCTTGTAGGATCCTAGCTCTGAACTAAACACATCAGAAAATTTCTTGCAGACTTCTGCAAGACCCAATGTTTGCAAGTTGTGCAGCCCAGTCACTTGGATTCCCAGGGCCTCGAACCAATCGAGTCCAATAAGACTCGTGCATTCACCCCCAACAACCACCACATCTAGGAAACCCTCAAAATCCTTACGCTGCATTTTGAGCATGGCCTCCCCCTTTACACTGACCTTGGAATTTTGAAAATCAGTGAGTATTAGATTCGATGGCCTGAGTTTAACTCGAAGGCCACTACTGCTGCAAATCCTTTTGAAAGTGTCAAGCGAAATGATTGATAGAGCAGACCCTGTGTCCAACTCCATCAATAAGGGAACCCCTTGCAACTTCCTGTCAATGCGAAGTTTTTTCTTAAGGGGCTTGTGTGTCTCTGTCCTCAGAATACTCCTGTGCAATGTGCAGAAACCCACTCTGTGTTGGCTGGCGACCCTGGTATCTTTCTGAAGCAATTCTTCTCAAGGTTGGACCTTCTGGCGACCCAAACAGATGGAGGCAATGTGGTCTTGCCTGCCACATGCCCAGCAAATGGCGGAGCGAAATCTGCAGTCAGCTCACTTGTGGTGTCCTCCATACCCGAAGCACTGAAGAGATGCTGGAGCCTTGTCCGGATGCCCCTTCGGCCTTCTTTCAGCTGGCTGGTGAAGTCTGTCCACCTCCTCTTCAGGATCCGCTTCTGATTCTTCTCGAGCGTCCTCTTGATGGATGGTGGCAGCAGCTGGAGGGTTCCTTGCGAGCCGCAAAGCCTTCACAGCACCGCCTGCTGCTTCCTCAGCTGTCACCTCTCTTAACGCATCTTGGAACAAGACCTCTTCTTTTGCAAAGATCTTCTGTTGAAGGTCTCTACTTCTTAAACCACACACAAAGCGATTGCGCAGCCTTTCTTCCAGATCCTTGAATTCACAAGGCCTGGCCACTTGTCTTAAGGCAGCAATAAAGTCCACAGCAGATTCACCCAGCCTCTGGTCTCTCTGCTCGAACGCGTGCCTCCAAGCGATGACAGATAATTTAGGCTGAAAATGTTCCTTCAGCATCTTCTTCAAGTCAGTGTATGTTACTGACTCTAGAAGTGCAGGGGCCACCAGATTTTCCATGATTTCAAAAGTTTCCTATCCACAAGCACACAGAAGAGTTGCTGCCTTCAGGCCGTCTTCTCTGATTTGATTTACTCTAAAGTAGTTCTCCACCCTTGCTACATATGAATTCCATCTCTCTGGGTGGGAGACATCAAAGTCAGTCAAGCAGCCAATCTTTGACATTGTAAGCTTTACAGCCTTCGCTAATTGCCTCATCTGCAAGCTAATATTTGGGAAAGGGTCCTTTTGCTGAGCTCACCTCCAGCGATACTGTACTGGCAGGCTGAGTCGCGAATGCAGGACGCCGTGTTCCCGATCGTCAGGACTTCCTTGGTAAGTCCTAATTCTTTTTCTTGCTTGCAGGGATCCCACCTTCGTTGCCAGTGTTGTGTTTTCAGTTCGTTGGCAATTGACAAAGACACATGAAAACAACAAGCTCTTTATTACTCTCTCCTACAACCAAGCAATCAGCAAAAGGCACGCAGGCCTTTTATAGGGCATGAAACCCAGACAGTGTGAACCAATAGGAATTGACCATTTTTGCGCCTTGCACATGCGCACAAGGCTGGCACCACCCTGTCTGGTCCCGGGCAGCTTTTGGATTGCCCGGGACCATTTGCAACAATTCTGAGCCTGCTTTCAGTTGACTACATGAGAATTTGGTTTTTTCTCCAGTCATTTTTCTCTATGTAGGATTTCTCCAAAAATTCATAAGGGTAAGGAAAGTGCACAAGAAACCAAATGCGGTGGGTAAATAGCTATTCTGTGACTAACTCCCCATTCTTTAAATCTTCAGTGAGAGGTAGAGCAGCATGTCTGTAATAAAGAATTACATTTCATTTCTGCTTTATTGTCTGTTCTGTTGAAATTTTCTAGTGGAACAGGAAACTGTAAATCTGGAAGAACATTCAGGTAATCTTCTAATAATATAGAAAACCATAACATTAAAGAAAGCTTTTAACATTGTAACCAAGATTGTCTTTAAATCTCTTGAAAACTACAGTAATATATGGTTGCACAGTTAGATTTCTTCATTTAGTTTTCTTCAAGTTCTACATTTCTCTGAGAAAGAACCTATTGGTTTTACTAGACACTGAGTAAGTTAATATTTTTTATTAATTAGATGGAAGTCTACCTCATTATTCTCTAAACTTTCATCTGTGAAAGTTGAAACTTTTATTTATATGGATTATACCCCAATAATCACAATATTGCACTGAGGACATTCCAGTTCAAAAAACTGGGGATCCGCTATTTTTTCCCCATCATATTAAATTGAAGGCCCAGTATGAATTAAGTGCTTCTTCCAGCCAAAACTCCAAAAGTTTCTTTATTCAGTTGGATAAGTGGATCTAAAATAAAACTTGGAAATTATTTGTAATGAACTTGATCTAATAGAAGTATAGTAAATGAAACTTACAAGAAGATAGATTTAGACAATTACAACTAGTTTGAGAAAGCTAATAAACCAGACCACTTATTACCTTATAAATTATCAAGAGAACATTAGAAAAGAATTATTACTCCAATTTGGGATGGAAAGTGGTATGTGTCAACTCCAAAGGAAATTATAAATCTATTTATTACAATATGATAGAATATATTTTATTGACTAGTCAATTGACCATATCAAAAAAGAGCATCAGCCACATCAAAATTCAATAAAATAAGATAGGATATAATGAAATGAGATAAAACAGCTATGGAGAGATAACATAAAATATAGTAGGTAAGATAAAATGAAGATAAAAGAGTAAGATAAAATAGTATAAGATAAAATAGAAGAATATTATGGTTGATTACAGGGAAAAAGGCATCACATTGGAAAAGAATAAAAAAGGTTTTAAATGCACACAGATAAATTCACATATCAACAAAAAGAAGCTCTCAAGAAATTATTCACATAAATTGAACCAAAGTAGCAATACAGAAACTGATATCGAATAAATTCCCAGAACCAGATATGGTGGAATTTATTTCTGACTAGGAATGTTTTAAATGGTGCTCTTAATTATATATATGTTGAAACTCGTTCATGATTTTAAATGTTGATATTTTAGGAATTCTCTTTGAATCCAAATATTTCTTGGTATCCCTATGTATTTCAACATCTTAAAAAATAGGGTAATAAGCCTTTTTATTATTTTTAAAAAACAAAAATCCGAAATGTGCCATCAAATAGAGGTTTTTTTGTCCTTGTCTTATCAGGGAACACTTTAGATTATCAACAGGAAACAGAATATGACCAAACACACTGATAATTTTTTTATCAGTAGACATTTCTTGGAAAAACAATTTAACATGGAGAAGACACAAACCCTTGCAGGGAAGGTCCAAGAAGTCAGAAATGTTACAGAAGGGGCTCCCCCTTCAAATGCAAGTATCCTTGAACAATATGTACTGTTTGCCAAAGATATTGATGCATTCTTCACAAACGAGGACTGTATTTCAAGGACAGTCACTGATCAGGGGGCACTGTCTGAGGTGGAAGCAATGTGTATGACAACAATAGCAAAACTAGGTAGTGAAAACAATATGGAAATTGAAGAAAAAATGCAGAGTCCTTTGAGGAATTAAAAAAGCAACATGTGTTACAAACTAAATTATTGACTTTTGCAGCAAAGTAACTAAAGTATTGAGTGAAAACAAATTGGGTGTAGTGGCTAAGGCATCAGGCTAGAAACCAGGCCACTGTGAGTTCTAGCTCTGCCTTAAGCATGAAGGCAGCTGGGAGATCGTGTGCTAGTTATTCTCTTTCTTGGGCTAGGAAGGAGGCAAGGACAAGACATTTCCAAAAAAAATTTGCCAGGAAAACTGCAGGGAATACAATACTCCAGGCAAGTTGCCAGGAGTTAAAACATGACTTGAACATCTAAATTAAGGAAAAACCAGCTGAGGGGTGAATAAAACAAGAAAATTGTGCACTCTTGGCATTATATGTGAGTTTATAAAGAACAGTTACATAGTGCAACTGGATAATGTAGTGGTCAGAGCATTAGTCTTTGATGTAGAAGACCAGGTTTCAATTCTTGTTGGTATCTACTTTACCAGTAGAGTTCCTTGGGTAAAGACTTATTAACACTTCAGCTCAAAAATGAGAGTGACAAGTACTAGGAGACTCAGATGTCATCCAGATTAACAAGATCTACATCAGATATTGGGGAACTAGGAGAACCTGATAATAAGTGGGCTACTAGAACAAACCATACATAGATGAGACAAGAGAACCTGGAATTGATGGAATACAGTAGTAGACTTAATGAGAAGACATATGGTTGAAAAAAAGACATATGACCACACTAAATGAGAAACAGCTACTTATGTTGCTCCTCCAGAACCCCAGAGCACTACTCATGACACAAGAGCCCAAGCCACCATGGGAGCAGCCGAAGTCTGGATCACTACAGGTACCGTGAGAGCCCTGACTGTCACTACTATTGGTCACACAGCCCTGTGCATCACTGTCAGCACCACCCAAGCCCAAGGCCTCCGCAGGAGGAGAGGCAGAAGTGAGCGTTCAACAGGGTATAATGCAACAGCTACGTGATCTGTTGGCTGGCAGCAACAGGTCGGAGTGCCGCAACCATTGGGGCCCCTGCAGCAATTGGGGATGCCACAGCCACTGCCACTGGGAGGTCAGAAACCGGTGGGAGAGCAACAGCAGTGGAGTTGGCACCAGTCCCTGAATGTACAACAACCGCTAGGGGGCCTGCAACAACTGGGGATGCTGCAGCTACTGCCACCAGGACTGCTGGGGAGTCTGCAGCAACTGGAGATGCTGCAGCCTCCACCACTGGGAAGTTAGCAGCTGTTGGAAGTGCAGCAGCAGTAGGGTGACAACAGCTCCTGAATGTGCAACAGCCGCTGGGGAGCCTGCAGCAAACCAGAGCAGACCAGGTGGCTGCCTCCCCGAAAATCCCCAGCCATCGCAGCTGCGGAATCCCCCAAGCCACCTGCCGGTCCACCAATCAAATGCTTCAGGTTTGGGCAGCAGGGACACTGAGCAGCAAGTTGCCCGGTCCCATATCCCTAAACAGCAAAGCAGATTGGGACTATAGGTGAGGAAGAAACTAGGCCAGCAGCCAGTGAAAGAAAGGTCAAACTGGATCACACAAGAACCCATTGCCCAAGTCACGTCACCCACGCAGGAGAGTGCCAAGGCCCAATCTGGACCTGTCCCCACTCTGCCCTCCTACAACAGCGACGATGAAGGGGAGAACGACCCGATGGTGAGTCGACCTGTTCCACCTTTTTCTCTCGCTGCCAAACTCATAGTCCCTAAGATCAGTGCATGAGTGGATTTGAGAGTGCTAATGAACTCAGGGTCCTCCTGGTGCATTATTAGCTTGGCACTTGCCCTTAGAATGGGCATATCAGCAAGGTTGCTCTCCAAGCCCATGAGATTTGAGCAAGCCGATGGCTCTTTAATTGGAGGAACTTTAGTCACACAAGTGACAGAGCTGATATGCTTAGAAATAGGTGAACATTGGGAGTTCATTAGCTTCATGGTGGCTCCAAAGATAACAGGCTGTGATTTTAGGAGTAGCCTGGTTAGACTAATGGAAGCCATTTATTTGGTGGGAAAAGGGAATGAGAACTGTGAGATTACCTATAAGACGCAAACCCCCTCTTAATTCGGTCAACGTTACTGGAGAGTCTAGGCCATCTAACAAGTTATCGAAGATAGCTACCCTGCCTCAACCAGGCGAGCCACTCATCCCCAGTGAATACCAGGATCTAGCAGAGGTGTTTAGTGAGAAACAATGTGACATCCTGTCACCCCATCAGCCCAATGACTGCACCATTGAACTGTTACCGGGAACTAAACTCCCACACCTGAGGATGTACACCATGACCCCACTCAAAATGGATGAACTGCAGCAATATGTGAACAAGAACCTAGCAAGAGGATTCATTGAGCCGGCCAAATCTCAGGTGGGGGCTCCGGTGTTATTTAAAGAGAAAGAAGATGGGTCGCTTCATCTCTGCATAGACTATAAAGGGTTAAATGCTGTGAGCATAGAGAACAAGTACCCCCTCCCCTTCCTGAAGGACCTATTAACCCACCTGGCGAAGGGGAGCATCTTTACTAAATTGGACCTAAGAGAGGCATATTACCAAGTAAGAATAAGAGAAGGAGATGAATGGAAAACTGTTTTTACCTGTCCCATGGGGAGCTATCAATTCAAAGTCATGCCATTTGGATTACAGGGGGCTCCAGCTGTCTTCATGCAGCTAATCAATCAGGTACTACATGATCATTTATACAAAGGAGTTTTAGTGTATCTTGATGATATCCTGATATACAGCATGAATATGGCTAACCACGTGAAACTAGTGCGAGAAGTGTTAAAGAAATTGTTGAATGCCAAATTATATGTTAAACTATCAAAGTGTGAGTTTCATCAGACCTGATTGGATTACCTAGGCTACAGAATTTCCAGTTTGAGCATTGAAATGGACCCTGCTAAGGTGAAAGCCGTAATCGAATGGCAACCCCCAAAGACTCGCAAACAGCTTCAGAGCTTTCTGGGGTTTGCCAACTTTTGCCAACAATTCATCCCCTCATTTGCTGAAATTGCTTTACCCCTCATGGACTTGTTGTAAACAGGCAAAGATGGGAGGGAAACTATGACCAGGCCAGCCGCTAACATGGACTATGAACTGTCAAACTGCTTTTGAGAATTTGAAAAGACTTTTTGTGGTCGAGCCAGTCCTAAAGCACCCTTGTCTGGGGAAACCCTTTGTGATTCAAGCCAATGCCAGCGACGTGGCCGTTGGACCTGTACTATTGCAAAAGTACCATGAGGGGTCCTGCAGCCCTGTGCCTACACCTCAAAAATGTTCACCGACTGCCAAAGAAGGTGGGCACTGTGGGAGAAGGAAGCCTTCGCAATTCATTGGGCTCTATTAAACTGGTGACACTACCTAGAAGGGAGCAAGGTGCTTTTCAAGGTATGGACTGATCACAAAAACCTAGAGGCACTGAAAATTCCCTGCAAGCTGTTTCCGAAGCAAGTACGATGGGTGCAATACTTTAACCAATTTAACTTCACCCTGAAGTACATACCCGGGAAAAAAACTTTTTAGCTGATGCTTTATCCAGATTACCTCAATATAAGAGCCAGCGTTAATGAAGCAATTATATCTACACCGCAAGCTGCTCTTCAACTAATGCCATGAACAGCCCCATCTTTGAAAGTCCCAAACCCTGATGACCCTGGGACAAGGAAATTAAAACAGGAACTCCTCAACAATCGGTGGTTCAAGAACAATCAACCTCTTTGACGTGCAGGGATGGATTGGCTTACAAAGGGGGGAAGTTGTATTTGCCCCAAACCCTCTGCCTCAATGTTCTCCAGCATGGTCACGATGTGAAACAAGCTGGACACTTTGGCTATTTAAAAATGCTGCATCTGGTTCTTTGACAATTTTGGTAGCCAGGTTTGAAGCAGGATGTGGGGAACTATGTCAAAAGCTGTGCTGCATGTGCCATCATGAAAAGAATTCCAGGGGGAAACCCTGGACTATTACAACTGGTTGCGGACCCTTCCGAGCAATGGGAAGAAATTGCTATGGATTTTATAGTGGAATTACCTGAAAGTAGGGGGAATATGGTGATTTGAACTGTGATACATCTATTTGCAAAGTACGCTCATTTCATTGCCTGCAAAGGACTCCCATCAGCACAAAGACTAACCAAGTTGTTCCTGAAGCACATTTACAGGCTACATAGTGTGCCAAAGCGGAGAATCTCAGACCGGGGGATGCAGTTTACGGCCAAGTTCTGGTGGGGTCTCCTCAAATTAATTGGTTTATCACAAGGACTGTCATCGGCTTTTCACCCATCTACAAATGAGGCAACTGAAAAAGCAAACTCAATGGTGGAGCATTAGCTCAGATGTTATGTAGATTATCAGCAAATGAAGTGGGTTGACCTCCTCCCTTTCCCAGAGGTGGCTTACAATAATTCTGTTCACAGCAGCACTGGCTTTACGCCTTTTAAAGTTGCCACAAGAAGAGAGTTCAACCCAATACCCGAATATCCTCAGGGATCTTCTACTTCCCAAACACTTGATTAGTGGGTGAGGGGATGGGAGGAGGTTTGGAATAAAACAAAAATCATTCTGAAAAAGGCTTCTGAAACATATAAAAAGCAAGCAGGTAAAAAGAGGGTTCCCCAAAGATGATTCCAGGTTGGGGAAAAATTTACTTATCCACAAAATATTTACGACTTAGGTTGCCTAGTAAGAAGTTGGGACCAAAGTATCTAGGTCCCTTCCCCATTGTAAGAATCATTAACCCAGTCACGGTGGAGTTAAAGCTTCCCAGACTCATAGGAAAAGTCCACCCTGTGTTCCATTGTAGCCTACTGAAACCTTTTCGGGGTTCTATCTGACAACCTCCCCCTAAGAAGGAACCTGGCCCTCTTGTGATAGCTGGACAGACTCATTATGAAGCGTATTCTTGATTCTAGTCTTTTTAAGGGAAAGTTACAGTATTTAGTACAGTGGAAACCTCTCAGTTGAAAGAAATGTATTCAGAATATTTGAATCTTCCCTGGAATCAGGATTTATCCATGGCCAATGTGCAGCAGTAAAAATTACTTGTAGATAAAGTCAGAAGTAACAGAAACTTAGGAAAATATAAAAACTCTTTCACCAACTTCTTCCTAAACTGAGCCCCAGTCAAGACTTAATCTGCAAAGAATTTGTTGAGTGGAAAGGGTATCCACTGTCTGAAGCCACATGGGTTAAATCTAGTGATGTGAAAGCCAATAGGCTCATTAGTAAATTCTATGAGAAACATCCTAATAAACCAAGAGGCAACCCCTAACCTATGCTTTTGTTTGAATTGCTATAGTTTCTTAATTGTTGCAGCACTGACATCCGACCCCCCTTAACAGAAAGGAGAAGTCCTGTAAATCAAACAAAAGCATAAGTTAAGGATTTCCCCTTGATTTGTTTGGATGTTTAAAACAGCTTTTACATCAGTACACTTCGCCCAAGTAGCCTCTGATAATGGGTAGCCCTTCCACTGCACTAAGTATTGTAATTTCCTCTTATGCAATCTAGCATCAAGAATGCATTTCACTTTGTAATTACTCTCCTCAGCCACCACAAGGGGACCAGGAGCTTTCTTAGGAGGGGGTCTTAGAGTTCATTCTCTGAATGGTTTCAACAAGCTGCAATGAATTACAGGGTGAATCTTTTCTAAAAGCTGGGAGAGCTTTAATTGTACCATAACTGGGTTCACAATTTGCACTATGGGGAAAGGTCCCAGGTATTTTGGTTCCAATTTTTTGCTAGGCAATTTCATGGACAGATAAATCTTTTCCCCCATCCGAAATGACCTCTGGGATGCTCTTTTCCTATCCGCTTGTTTTTTATACGTTTCTGAGGCTTTTTTCAAAGCTTTCTTGGCATTGTCCCACACTTCCTTCCACGCTGACACCTATTGATCTAAAGTCTGAGAGGCAGGTGGTTCTTGGGGGTATTCAAGCATTGGGATGAAATTCCTTCCAGTGGCAATTTTAAAAGGCATGAATCCGGTGCTACTCTGGACAGTGTTGTTGTAAGCCACTTCAGCAAAAGGGAAGATGTCAGTCCAGTTCGTTTGTTGGTAATCCACATAGCACCTAAGATATTGTTCCACCATTGCGTTTGCTTTTTCAGCCGCTCCATTCATAGATGAATTAAAAGCCTATGACAGTCCTTGCGCTGAGCTAATTATTTTTAGAAAATTTCTCCAAAATTTAGCCATGAATTGCACTCCCCTGTCAGAGATCACTCGCTTTGGTGCGCCATGTAGTTTGTAAATGTGTTTTAGGAACATCATAGCCAGTTTCTGGGAGGCCGGGGCAGGCATGGAAATGAGCCTGCTTTGAAAAAGGATCAATCACAGTCCATATTACCATATTTCCTCTGCTTTCAGGTAACTTGACAATAAAGTCCATAGCGATCTCTTCCCATGGTTGGGAAGAATCTGCAACAGGCTGCAATTAGTCCAGCGGGCTTCCCTGGAATTCTTTTCATGGTAGCACAGATTGTGCAGCTTTTTTACATAATTCTCCACATCTCTCTTTAAGCTTGGTCACCAAAATTGCCTCTGAATTAAATGCAGCATTTTCAAGTAACCAAAGTGGCCAGCCTGTTTTACCTCATGGCTGTGCTGGAGTGCTTGGAGTCTTAGTGATTCAGGCAAATATAATTTTCCCTCTTTGTAAGCCAACCTATTCTTATGGGTAAGGAGGGTTTGAGTGTCCTTAAACCATTGATCATTGATCAGTTCTTGTTTTAACTTCTTCATTAACGGATTGTCAGGGGTAGGAGTTTTTACAGATTGGGGTCTCTGGGGGCTCATCTACAAAATAACCTGTGGTGCCGACATAATGGAATCAATAATCTGTTCGCGCTGGCTTTTATATTGGGGTAATCTGGATAGGGCATCAGCCAAGAAATTCTTCCCACCTGGTATATACTTAAGGGTGAAATTAAAACAATTAAAGTACTGCACCCAGTGTACTTGTTTGAGGGATAGTTTACGTGGAGTTTCAATGCCTCTAAGTTTTTGTGATCAGTCCATACTTCAAAAGGCACCTTGTTCCCCTCAAGGAAATGGTGCCACATCAGTAAAGTCCATCTGATCGCATCTGAACTTTTTTTTAAGTGTAAGCACAGGGCTGTAAAATTCTGCTATGATTTTTTTGTAAGAGTACTGCCCCTACAGCTACATTGCTGGCATCAGTTTGAATCACAAATGGTTCCTCTGGGTAGGGGTGCTTTAGGACTGGCTCAGCAGCAAAAAGTCTTTTTAAGTTCTCAAAAGCGGTTTGACATTCCAAAGTCCATTGCAGTGATTGACCAGGCCGTGGCTTCCCCCTTCTTTGCCTCTTTTTAACAGTTCTGTCAGGGTAAAGTGATCTCAGCAAATGAAGGGATGAATTGAGGGTAGAAGTTTGTAAATCCCAGGAAGCTCTGTAGCTGCTTTCAAGTTTTTGGAGGTTGCCATTCAATAACAGCCTTCATTTTTGTTGGATCCATCTTGATGCATTCACTGGAAATTCTATAGCCTAATTAATCCAAGCGCATCTGATGAAATTCACATTTTGACAGTTTGACGTAGAGCTTAGCATCTAGCAGTTTTTTCAGCACGTTTCTCACTAAGCTTACATGCTATGTCATAGTCTCTGTATAGATTAGGATGTCATCAAGATACACCAAAACACCTTTGTACAGGTGATCATGTAACACCTCGTTAATCAGCTGCATGAACACAGCAGAAGCACCTTGCAGTCCAAATGGCACAATCTTGAACTGATAGCTACCCAAAGGGCTGTTAAAAGCAATTTTCCATTCATCACCTTCTTTTATTCTCATGCAGTAGTACACCTCTCTTAGAACTAATTTGGTAAAAATCCTCCCCTTTGCCAGGTAGGTTAATAAGTCCTTCATTAGAGGAAGGGGATACATATTCTCCATACTCACACAGTTAAGCCCCTTAAAATCAATGCAGAGCCTAAGTGACCCATTTTTCTTTTCCCTGAACAAAACTGGGGCCGCTACTTTGGATTTGGCCGGCTCTATGAATCCTCTGGCTAAATTCTTGTCAATGTATTGCTCTAGGGGGGTCATGGCATACATTTTCGGTTTTGGCAGTTTGGCTCCTGGTAGAATTTCAATGGTGCGGTCATTTGGCCTATGGGGTGGCAGGACATCACCTTCCTTTTCACTAAACACTTCTGACAAGTCTCGGTATTCGCTCGGAATGAGTGGGTCTCCTGGCAGGGGGACGGTGGCAATTTTTATTGTATCAGATGGTGACTCCATGACCCCACTAACATCAAAGGAGGAACTGGGGGGAGATGGCCCTATGGGTAATCTCAGGGTTCTCATCCCCTTTTCCCACCAGATAAAGGGTTTCCACTTGTCTAACTAAGCTAGACCTAGAATCACTGCTTCAGTCATTTTTGGAGCCACCACAAATTGGATGAATTCCCAATGTTTACCTAATTCTAGCTGCACCAGCTTCGTTAGGTGGGTGATTAAAGGTCCTCCCATTAAAGACCCATTTGCCTGTTCAAATTTCATGGATTGGAGAGTAATCTCATCCAAAGGCCCAGTTTGAGAGCCATTGGCAGGCTGATAATGCATCGTGAGCACCCGAGTCTACCAGTACCTATCTTAGGAACTATAAGTTTGGCAGAGAAGGAAAAAGGTGGAATAGGTTGACTCACCATTGCGTCACTCTCCCCCTCATCATTGCTGTCATAAGGAGCCCATGCTGTGGGCGGGTTGGTGAGGGTCTCGACCTTCTCTTGAGTAGGCAAAGTGACTTGGACAACTGTTTCCTGAGCAATCCAATTTGATTTTTCTCTGGTAGATGGCTGGCTTACTTTTCTTTTCTCTGGTGGGACTGAGCTGCTTTTCTGCTGCAGGAATGGGACAGGGCAAACTGCTGCCTGGCTGACCACATCTGAAGCATTTGATCGATGGACCCAAGGATGGTTTTGGAGGTTCTGCCACTCCTGTTGCTGGGGTTCGTCAGGTAGGTGGTTGTCTAGCCTGTTCTTGCCTCAGTCTAGGTCCAGAGGTAATCAGTTTCTTATAACAGGTCAGCTCGATGTCCATCTTCATTGCTACCCGGTACCACTCCTGTAGTTGGTCAGGAATTCCACGGTAAACACAGGCTTGGTAGAGATTAGGGTCCAGGCCATTCTTGAAATGGTGCACCAGGGATCTTTCTGGCCACAGCTCAATTTGACCTGCTACTCTGTGGAATTCGTGCGCATATTCCTTTGCTGGTCTGCCTGCCTGTTTTACTTCGTGACTGTCCTTCTCAGCCTGTAGAGCTATGGATTCATCCTCGAACCTGGCTCTCAGTCCTTGGATGAATAGGTCATAGTCCCTAGCTCGGCCACTTGCTCATTGTGCAAGCTATTCAATCATTCCGATGCCTCCCCCTCTAGGTTTGCCACTATGCCATTGACCACAGTGGCAGTGTCCAGGTAGGCATTGGCATTTCAGTTCATGTAGGAATGCATTTGGTTCAGAAAAAAGATTAACTTCTCAGGGTCTCCATCAAACGTGGGTTTGAAATGAGGAGCCATTATGGGTTGCTGCCTGTCCAGTAAAGCCTGAAGCCATCCATACTGTTGCACCAGGTCACGTTGGATGCCACATGTCCAATCAAATCTTGGCATGGGCCCTGGGCTGGTGTAGTGACAGTGGCAGTATTCAGGGCTATGTTGCCAATGGCGTGGTTCCAGGCTCCGTTGGTGATAGTGGCTATTTGGGCTGGCCCAGTGTCGATCACAATCAAGGTTCTTCCTGCACTGATGGCAGTCTGGGCTAAGGTGATGTGGGTGCTAGTTGGGGCTCACATAGAGGCGGCACCATTCAGGGCTAAGATATCATTCTTATCGCTCAGGGCTGTCACAATGTCAATGGTGGTCAGAGCTCAGCTGTTGTCGTCGACAGTCGGGACTAGCATGCAACTGGTGATGCTCCTGGCTTCTCCTCTGCACTGGACTTGAGGTTAAAGCAGGTGGCTTCAGATGCAGGGAGGTGGCCCTGGCCTCGATTATGGGACTAGGGCTTCTTCTAGGCTAGGAATGATCTCGGAGACACTTGTCATCCTGCTCACTGGCCAGTAACTGGTGGGTGACCTGCTCCTTGCTTCCTTCATCTAGCCCTTCAAACCTCTCCCTTAAATGCTCAACTGACTGGCTTCAGATTGTTGTCAGGTATTTCCACTCACCCGACTCATCCGATGATGCTCCACACTTAGCCCCTCTTCAGTCAGGAAAGCGCGACTCATCGGAAGTAGTCAGTGAATATTCAGCTTCAGCAGCCTTTGAAGAATCCTTTTTCTGCTGGGCCACATCTGATCACAATGAGTTTCCACTAGGCAGGGTCCATTCTGATGACCAGATATACTCCCGTATCCTTGGTCTCGCCCCTGCCACTGGAGTCTCTGAAACCACCCTTTCTATTGGTGCGATGGCCTGTGCTCCATCTGCCGAGGTAGTAGTTGTGGTTACTGTGCTGATAACAGGTTCCTCCTTCTTCTTCGTCTTGGAATTTTCCCTGAGTCTTTGTCAACCTCCCTTCTGCTTTGGGTAGGCAACTGGAGTTCAGGACCCTGTGAATTTAAGAAAAAATGGAGTCTTGGGTTAATGTCATAGTTCCAATAGATGAAAAGAAAGAAAGTTCTTTTAAAAGAACTTCAAGGCAAAGATTTATTCCTCAAAGAACATTTTATTCAGGAAACAAAGTATCGGCACTTACATAGTTGAACCCAAGACTAAAGTTTCCTCCTCCCTGATACAAAGTAATAAGTTGCAATTCCCACCCCAGAAAGGCTGTCATAAATCACATTCACCAATTATTCTAAAACTTTCAACCCACCAATACTTTATCTAACATTGACCTTGATTCTCACCCAGCTGCACATGTTATGGCTAACAGAAAATGCTCAAGCATTCCCCCCTTCTACATCTGAGAATCCCAAATAACAAAAAAAAGCACAAAGAAAGCAAAAGGTAAAATGGCTATAGTTTCTCAATTGTTGCAGCACTGACATCTGTTTTTAGTAAATGAATGAGTGGAATAAAGAATTATAATATACAGATAGTCCTTGATTTACAACCATTCATTTAGTGATCGTTCCAAATTATAATGACACTGGAAAAAGTGACTTATAATCATTTTTCACACTCACAAACAATGCAGAATCCCCATGGTCATGTGGTCAGAATTTGGGTTCTGGACAACTGGCATGTATTTATGACAGTTGCAGTGTCCCGGGGTCATGTGATCATCATTTGTTTCCCAGCTGGCTTCTGACAAGCAAAGTCAAAAGGGGAAGCCAGGTTTGCTTAATGATCATATGATTCATCTAACAACTGCAGTGATTCATTTAACAATGATGGAAAAAAGATCTTAAAATGGGGCAAAACTCACTTAACAACTGCCTTGCTTAACAACAGAAATGTTGGGCTTAATTGTGGTCATAAGTCAAAGACCACCTATATGCATTTGTATGGTAAAAATAGGGTGAGTTCAGATTGCAGCTTTTTGTAAATTATTGGTGTTGGAATAAAGTATAGAGTATACGCTTGAAGATAACATTTAATTAATATATGTAGTTAAGGCACCAGCCTAGAAAGTGAAACATCATGAGTTCTAGTCATGCTTTACCCATGAAAGCTGGCTGGATGACCTTGGGCCAGTCATTCTCTCTTGGCCCAACTCACCTCACAGGACTGTTGTTATGGAGAAAATGGGAGGAGGGAGGTGTGCAGGATATGTTTGTTGCCATGAATTATTTGTAAAAAAAAAAAAAAGGAAGGATATAAATACCTACCTACCTACTGTTCTGTCTGGCCCCTCTCAGCTCATTAAAATCCACATAAATATGTCTTTAAGAGGTTTATTTAACACATTTCAAAAGGATTCACTTCAGAGCACGCTGCTGGCATGTTGCTGGCAAGAACGGCCAAATCTCATTTATTTACATTTAGATTAAAACAGGCTCTGCCCACACCTTCCAATTACTCACTCTTTCTTTATCACATTGTCCAATACCTCATTATTCTTCCGTAGATTTCCAAAACATCAGAAGACTGAATTCAAAGGCAATGCTCCAGATATCAGGCTACTCCTTGATTAACGTTGCTCGTGACAAAGGCGTAGTCTCTCTGTCCCCTTCTAATATAGTGTCCGATACGTCACTTCCCCCCATTACTTCCTTTTTCCACTTAACTGACACCTTCGTTTATCAAACCTTCGAAATCTCGGATCAAGCCATCTATCTTCTTGATCCAAATCTGACCCCTCACTTTGTGAATCTGACCCAGACTGCCTGTAAATCTCCTCCCTGTCTGGCTCAGCTGCCGGGAGGGGAAAATACCCAGAGGGGCCTGGCTGCTCTTCCTCGGCTGCCGGGAGGGGAAAACACCCAGAGGGGCCTGGCTGCTGATCCTCATCATCTGATACTTCCCAAGCTGGTCTAGGGACACTCACAACACCTACCAGGACTACTTTAGCAATAACTGTTGTGTCAGTGTTCAAAATGTAATTGCTGTTGCTCACATTTTTGCATTTCATTTGATGATGAAGTATCATTAAAATAGTGTCAGTGATCAGATAAAAATATTTACATAATCTCTTTGTAAACTGTTCTTTCAGGCCTTCCAATGGATCCCATCATAACTGTAATTGAGTCCATCCACCTTGCTACTCATTATCATATTCTATTCCTGTTCCACTTTTCCCAGCATTATGCCTTTATGCAATGGGTCCAAATGTGATAATTTGAGCTGGGACATTTGTATTTTGAGTAAGAATTATTTGCCTTCCATTCTTTTAATCAATTGTTGCTTTGTGAAATTCTTGGCAAATTCTAATTCAGATGTAGGCAATTCCACTGAAATAAGTGACACAGGCTGGTTTCTTTGAGTGGTCTTCAGATATGGACCAGTGACATAGAACATAGAATAATAGAGTTGGAATGGACCTCCTCAGAGGTCTCCTAGTCCAACCCCCTGCTCAAGCAGGAGTCCCTATATCATTTCAGACAAATGGTTGTCCAATCTTTTTTTTTAAAAAGCTTCCAGTGATTGAGCAACCACAACTTCTGAAGGGAAGATAGTCCAATGGTGGATACTTTCACCATTAGGAAATTTCTTCTTAGTTCTAGGTGCTTCTCTCCTTGTTTAGTTCCCAACCATTGTTTCTTGTCTTGCCTTTTGGTGCTTTAGAAAATAGTCTGACCCCCTCATCTTTTTTATATATAAATATTTTATTAATTTTCTATTTTTACAATCAAGTGCTTAATAGACAACATGATGACTGAGTCCATTAGTAATTCCGTGGTACATGTAAGCTTCTTCAAACTAAATCCAATATTACACCCTCCATTACATCCTCCCTTCTTCTGGTAATAGACATTTTTCCACACTAAGCAAATACAATTCATTGTTGTTAGTAAATATACAGTTGCATATCAATATTTGTTACATTTTTCTAATAGTGTCAATAATATCAGTTTAGAATATCTTTTCTAACCAAAACATATCTTAATTGCATTTGCATTCAATATCCATTTATTCAGTCCATATCCTATTTTGCTTTTTTCAATTTTAATTTCCCATCCATGTTCAAAATATCCCAATCATTTAAAATTTCAGAACAAGTTATCTTTGGATAAACAAATTATTCAAATTTCTTAGCATATTCTTATTTCCCTTTTCATATCAAGATATGATATTCTGATTACAAATCCTATCTATCTAGTTATAATAATACTCTATTTCTAGCAATTTATTCTTAACTATATTCAAACATCTAATTAGTAATATAACATCCCTTCTAATAGGTCAAAGCTTCTGTTTCCTTCAGTCTTACTCTAGCTTTCTTCCTTTGCCAACTAACTCTTCAAGTCAGTGCATTTGGATCATCAAATAATTCTTCCTCTATTTTTATGTATATTATTTGAAACAAGAGAAACAATTTAGTTAAAGTATTTTTGGAAGAACTAGCCTGTTGATATTAATTAAACAGCCTCCCTCCTTCTCTAGTTCCCCACAGTTCTGTTAATAGCTCTATCTTCCATTCCATCAGCTCTCCTTCCTTATCCTCCAGTATGTTCTGAAATTTTCATTTGTAGAATGTCTTTTCCATTTCTAATATTATCATTGTGTCTTCTAAGTTTTCATTTGTCTGAGTCTGGTTGTTAAGCTTTTTCCTTTGGATCAGGCATGTCAAACTGCCATCCTGTGTGCCGGATGCGTCATGCTGAAACTGCACCCACCCCATTGCCAGCAATGGGGGAAAAGTCGTGATATGTCATGCGAGTTTGACATGCCTGCTTTAGATCCTCAATATTTATGTCAGCATTCTCTAGTTTTCCTTCTATTTTCTGGGTTGTTAGTTCCTTCTCTGTAGTTATTTTCTGAGTTTGTAGATTTAAATTAGAAAAATTGTTCTTTTATCTCCTTTGTGTTATTTTTAATCTCATCACAAGCTAAAGTAATTGTTTCTTGTATTAATTTCAACATGGAGAGAATTTCTTACTGTGGTTCATCAGTATTTTCTTGTTGGTATGTCAAACTGAGGCTTTTGGAGACAGATGTTAAGGATGTTTTTTTACCACTTAGAGCTAAATATGAAACATCCATTTTATTTTTGTAAGTGGCCTTTATAGAAATCTGTTTAAGAGTTTAGAAAATTTCAGTTAATTGTCATTGGAGCTCCAGAATATCCAACCAACTAGCCATTCTTAAACCTCCCCTAAGCAAAGTAAAGTTCAACTTTTTCTGTCCAATGGGAAATATATCCTTTCTGTCCAGGGAGAAGAAAGAACCATTAAAGGTTGTTTATCAATCAAGATTTATAATCCAAAATGTTCCATCATATCAGGCAATAGTGTATTACAGGAAAATAGTTCCACAATATAGCCTCCCACCAGCTTTTGACCTGCTTCAGTTTGCCTACTGACCAAATCGCTCTACGGAGGTTGCTATTTCTTCCATTCTCCTGAAGCACTTAGAGGAAACAAATACTCATGTGCGTTTGCTGTTTGTCGACTTCAGTTCGGCGTTTAACACAATCATTCCCCAGCATCTAGTAGACAAAGCTGGGCCTTTTAGGCTTAAACACTCCTTTGTGCAACTGGATTCTTGATTTTCTTACCAACAGGCCCCAATATGTGCGAGTTGGAACAAATACCTCTAATACCATTTTCTTGAGCACAGGTTCTCCTCAGGGCTGTGTCTTAAGTCCACTGCTGTTCACCCTGTTGACCCATGACTGTTGTGCTAGGTTTGCCACCAACCATATTGTGAAGTTTGCAGATGATACAACAGTAGTGGGCCTTATTCAGGATGACAAGGTAGAAGCTTACCTCAAGGAGGTTGAAGGGTTGGTGAACTGGTGTAAGGAAAGCAACCTAGTTTTAAATACCGGAAAAACCAAAGAGATCATTGTTGATTTCAGAAAAGGCAGGCACAGCCACACTTCTCTGTGCATAAATGATTCACTTGTGGGGACGGTTACCAGCATCAAATTCCTGGGTGTGCAGCTAATGAGTAGGCTGACTTGATCGCTCAACAGTGAGAAACTGGTGAAGCGGGCACAGCAGCACCTGCATTTTCTGCACCGCATGAGAAAAGCACATCTTCCTTCCCGTGTCCTAACCACTTTCTACGGGAGGACAATCGAGAGCATCCTGTCATATAGCATCACAGTCTGGTTTGGAGGTATCACTGCTTCAGACAGGAAGGCGGTGCAGAGAGTGGTGAGAATGGCCAAAAAGATCATTGGCAGTTCCGTCCCTCCCATCCAGGACATAGCACAGAAACACTGCTTGAGCAGGGTCCGTAAGATTATCTGGGACACTACACATCCTCTTCATGACCTGTTTTCCTTGTTACCTTCTGGGAGGAGGCTTCGTGTATCCGAAGCAGAACATCCAGATTCAGCCAGAGTTTCATTCCATACAGCATTAACCTTGCGAACTCTCAAGCTTCCTCCTTCCATTATATATTCAAGATGGACAATATTTAATATTTATTTGCTACATATATGTAGGGATGTGGGTCTATATATACATTGTTCATAGTATGTTTAGGTGTGTGTCATGTATGTGTTTCACTTTGAAAGCAGGCAACTAAATTTCATTTTTGATGTGTACCATCGTGCCCACAGTATAAAAATGACAATAAAGGTTATCTTATCTTATCTTATCTTATTTGTATTCATAGTTCAGATAGGCCAATTTTAGAGTAGTTTATCATCTCTGCCAAACAAATAAGCAGCCCCAAGTTTGTTCCTTTTTCTCAGCTGTAATCTTCAAACACAAAAGTTTCCAAGGCCAGCCAAAGTCTTATTTAATTGTGGGCTTCAAGCCAGGTTTCTTTTAGGCATAATAAGTTGTAGTGTCGTACTTCACCACTAGATGTCATTAACACCATTTTTCAGTTTTTAAATCCAAAATGTATATTTTAAACTTTTCAAGTCTTTTTTTTAAAGGTCTTAAAAGCACTTTTAGTCCCCAAATTTCTAAGCCATTTGTATATATTAACTCCAAATTAGTCTTGTAGGCTTCTCCATTTTCCCCAAGTAATTAATTTGCAGCTTTTCTTTTCCTTAGGGAATGGGGCAGAAATTTCCCTTCCCTCTCTCATCAGGAGGGAGTGCTTTGCGCAGATTTTTCAGGATGAGGTCTTAAAATCATAAAGAGAGGATCAGGTCTCACCCAGTTTCATCCACATTGCTGTAAGATTGCTTGTTGGTGCTTGTTGTCTTCCATTGTCAGCAGCTTTGGACTAGCTACGTGAATGTAGCCAGTCTTTCCCCTCCCGGTTTCACCCCTTCCTCAGATCAAATGGGAGGGCTGCCCCCCCATGATCACATGATGGTCCCCTCCTTGCTTGTCGCCTCTATGGGCAACTTTCGACCCTTTCCAATGGAATTCCCAATAAGATTTGAACCTGGAATTCCCTAGTCCAAACTCAAAACATTAACCATCACAAACACCTTAAAGTGTGATAATCTGCCCCCTAAATGAAACATCTAGCACAGGTGTGTCAAACTGCTGGCCCCTGGGCCGGATACATCATGGCAAAACCGCACCCACCACATTGCTGGCAATGGAAAAAAGTCACGATACATCTCAACATGTCATGTGACATTGCGAGTTTGACACTCCTGATCTAGCACATTGCTCATAGTATTCTCTGTTACCACAGCAGCCCACAGAGCTATAGAATTGTAGTTGCTTCACTGTGGAATCTTCTCATTTAGGTTTCCCTAACAATTATTTTCCTCTGAAACTTCAAACATAAATTTTCTTATTGGCAAATAGCCATACATAAGCATAGAACATGGAAAAAGTAATATTTTTTTAAATAACTAGCTAGTGTTTCATATTTCTATAAATATACATTTGTATGCTGGAATTTTGAGGGAAAGGGTGACTCAAAATTCTGTGACAGCTCTTTTCATAGAATGCTGGTTCCCACAATGTGTGTGTGTGTGTGTGTGTGTGTGTGCGTGCGTGCGTGCGTGCGTGTGTGTGAAAATTAAATCAATGTATTAGTGAAAATAGAATGCATTCCTATATGTTTTTCTATCCTCCATAAGGTGGCGAAAGATATCCACATTTGACCCATTTAGTTTATATTCCATTTATTTTCAAGCTGACTCTAAAAGCAGCTCTGCCTAATTGTGCAACATATGGCAGGCAGGCAGGCAGGTAGAGGCAGAGATCCAGCTAAGAAACTGTCAAATAAAGCAACACCTTCAGGCGGGATTTCTATATGCAGCCACCCATTGGAATGTCTGTGCCAGATAATGACAGGATTTATAATCATTTGCACTTGGTGGATATTTTTGACATACTTGATAGACTGTGTAATGGAATACTTGGAAAATTCTTAAATGGACTTTGACCTCTAATACTCAAAAGCAAGTCCAAAAAATCTAATTCCTACAGCATGATTAAATAAATGTTTTTGAAAAAAACTCACTGTGCCTAACTCCAAGACTTTCCACAATGAAAGAATGTGGAAATAACTCTGAATATGTACAGGGCATTTTCCATTCACCATTCATCATCATCAACATTTTAGCCTTTGTCTATCCACTGCAAGATGAAGGCCTCTTCCACATGTTTCCAACCAATACAGCCCTGAGCTTTCTTTTACCAACTGGGCCTGCAATACCTGCTGATGTTGTCGATTCATCTTGTTTTAGGCCTCTTTCATGGACGCTTTATATCAAGTGGGAACTGAAAAGGAAATGGGCTGGTCACATAGCAAGAAGAACTGATGGCGGGTGGACCAGGGCACTCAGACACTGGGTCCCATTCACAATTGAGTAGCCATTTTATGAATAAATTTAAGAAGTGAAGCTTTCTCAGCAAATGGCATGTCTATCCAGAAATTTTAATCCCAAGAGTTTATTTGTACTTTCCCCTCAATAATATAAGTCTGTGCTCATAAATGATGTTTAACTGGGTCTTGGCCGGGCCGGGGGTAGTGAGTAACAGCAGACTGTTATCATGCAGGAGAGTTTGCAAGAGTTGGTTTGGGTAATGGCACCAGCACTCATCTCACAGTTGAGATATAATCCCTGAGAATATTTGTAGACTTTCTGGATCTAGCAATTCAATTTCTATAATTTATTATATTTACCTGGTAAAATCCATCATTAAGTAATTTGATCTCTGGTGAAGTAGTAAAACCTCTTTTTGCAGCAAGTCCTTAACAACAATTCTTTCTTCAGCTGCAAAGATTCTTATTTTACAAGACAAATACTCCATGTGTCCCATGATCTTACATGGTCCAGAGCACTAATTGCTGGCAGGATTGGTTTCAGAGAGTTTATCCCTCCACCACTAGTGCCAGATTAAATATAAAACATATTGTTTTAGGGTCTTTACAGATCATATTCCTTTCAAAGAGCATTAAAATGTGATTGTGTATCTGTTGACAGCTAATTGAACAGTGACTTCAAGCATTTGAATGTAAGCATTTTATCAATAAGGACATTTGAGTAAGATGTTTAAATTTTGTATTCACCAGATGAATGGAAAATGACAAAATTAATCTAATCTTATAATTAGCATAAACAAGAATAACCACCTGGAAAGAATATGCATTCACAGTGCTCCATGAATTCAGAAAACAAATTGAATATCGCCAATGGATTCACAGTGCTTTGGTATGCTTAGGAGGGTGCTGACTTTTCAATTCCACCTTATCTCTATTTCCTGGGAAAATACATGGGAAAATCTCATTGGGGTGCAAATCCACTTATGGTTTGTGTTAGATCTCCATGAATTTGTAAAGCAAACTGGACATCACCAATGGATTTGCAGTGTATCAGTATGCAAAGGAGGACACTGAATTTTTGAGCCTGCCTCATCTGTTTCCTGGGAAAATACTTGGAAAAATCCCATTGGGGGGGTAAATCTAGTTAGGGTTAGGGTTAGGGTTAAGGTCTCAAGAATTTGGATAGCAAAATGGACATCGCCAGTGGATTTGCAGCACATTGGTATACTTGGGAGGGCATGAACTTTTCAAACCTGCCTTATCTACATTTCATGGGAAAATATATGGGAAAATTCCATTAGGTGGTAAATTCACATAGGGTTGGAATTAGGTTTCCAGGAACTTGGAACATCACAGTTGTACATTGGGTTGTACAACTGTAGCATCACTATCAATATCACCTGAATATTTTACAAATAGTTTATAATTTGAAAATATGTCAATTTCTGCTTTGCTATTTGTTATAGTGCTTGGAGCTAACCTAGACTTGATTGATTGATTGTTTGATTGATTGTTTGATTGATTAGACTAACAACTAGCCTCTTTGTTCAATAGCTCAAGATGGTGCATGGGGTCCTGTGTTTTCCACCATTTTCCATTCAGGCAGATTCAGTATATTCCAGATCCCCTCTATTTAGCGTTATCATCTAAACAGATCCTAGAAAAGTGCTTTCTGTGTCACAGCACCCTATCCTCTGGAATCGCCTCACCCAGGGATTCAAAAGCCCCTACCCCACTCTCCTTCAGGCAAGACACAAAGATTGGCCTATTCTTCAAGCCTTGGGCAACCTTATAAATACGATAAATTAATATATAAGGAAATGTTCCTCCCTCCTACTTTTTCTCACAACACCCATGGACTGAGAGAAGATGACTTGGGATGGCTGAAGATGAGGTAGAACCTGGGTCTCCCTAATGCCAATCTAGCATCTTAACCACTATGCGAGAGTGGCTCCTCATCACAATTGTACAAGCTCACCCAATGTGCAATTCAATATGGAATGGGAAACAGCAGCACCAGTTTTGAAAATGATTTGATGCTGCTGAGAAGCAGAGTTAGACAAAACAAATAAGGTAATCAACTTGAAATCTTTACAGGGCTTTAGGGCCTTTAATTAAAGATTTCCTATTTATTATTTCTTTCCTATTTATTGATTTTATTTCTATGCATTGATTTCTAGCATTAATTTGAGTATAATTTTGCCCTAATGCCAGTTTATGTTTCCATGAATGGGTAAGATATTTTACTAACTGATTTAATCTGTCATTCATTGTTACAGTAAATAATATTTGTGTTCACCTATCTGTGTGAGTTGTCTGAAAGACAAACTGAAAAAATAACTTTCATAAAAAGCAGACATTACACAAGCCTGTTAAAAGTACAGTTAAGAACCTGCCAACCCTAATTTTATAATTATTGTGTAGGACACTTGAGAAATGTGTAAAAATGAGAAAGGTGTCAGAATCCAATTATATTTCATCTCTAGTTATCGACTATGGAAAACCCCATTTCTGCCCTCTCTGGATTCTGGCATACGATGAAGGGGAAGGGGGGTGAACAAAGGGGCCCTCACTTCCTTCAGTACAACTTCAAAGGGATTGAATGTGGATACCACCAAAAGGACTAATTCATAACAATGGGGCCATCAGCTTTCATTTACTCCTCTCTGAAGTCTCCCTTCCACCGGCAGTGAAGAAAAAGGGGGTGGAAATGTAACGCCTGGGATTGTCACTGGGAAGATGGTGGGGTGGGATGGGGCTGCTGGGGACCCCTTAAAACATTGAACCATAGGGCTTGGGCCCCAGGTCCTCTCTAGAATGCCTGCAACCATTTTCTCTTAATAAAGGATGCCTGTTGGAAGAAATAGTCCAAGAGTTCTGTCTTCTTAAGATGCAAAGTGGGGTGGGTCCTTACATTAGACAGGATCTGCAGAATTAGTCCACCTGGAAGGGAGAACCTTGCTGGGGGACTTTGCAAAAATTACCATGTCAGACGGTGGAGCAAGGAAGGTAGAAAACTCCCCGGAAAGGGAGCCGCTGCCCCAACTGAAACCCTGCCAGATGTCGGGATCTAAGAGGTCAGATTCCTTAGGATAAGAGGTGGTGGAGACACGGGACCACAAACCTCGGTGGTCAATGGGCATTGGAAAGAAAGGCAAGTGGGAAAAGAAATCAAGAAAGGTGACCCTGAGACAGGGAGCCAGAATGGAAGCAGGAGATAGAGAAATCCCTGCATGCAAGTGAAGAGGAAGGGAGCTGAGCACCGCACTCAAGCTGGATCCTAGAGAAAGCTATCAACCTGATGAAGAGAACTCTCAGCTCCCTAGGAGAGGAGAATTCTGAGCCCTATGGTCACCCCAGCTCCTGGAGCCGCAAAGGGAGAGACACCGAGGGGGAAGTGAGACCTGCAGCCCCGGGGTCATCTGCTGATCCAGTAGTCCCCACTCCCCACCGACCCACAGATCGTGGTCTGGATGGAAGACACTACCACCGACAACGAAGGCACCGGTCCATTCAAAGACTCCCGCCGCTGGATGTAAAATTCAAGGGGGAGCCAACATGCTTGGGGTTTTTCCTAACCCAAGTCCTCAGCTACATGGAGGAATACGGGCGGGACATCCCCAGCGACAAAGCCCATATCCAGATCGTGCAATCTGCCCTGGACGGGCCGGCTGCAGATTGGGTGGTGAACTTGCACGACTCCAATGCCCCAGAGCTCAACAACTTCAACCATTTCATGTCCTCTCTGAGAAGGCGATTTGAGGACCCCCTGGCTGATCGCAAAGCCCGCAAAAGGATAAAAACAATGAGGCAAGGCAAATGCCCGGTACCGAATATACGCAAAAATTCCGGGCCATTGCCAGCAAACTGAATTGGCCGGAAGACATCCTCCTTAGCCATTTCAAAGACGGACTAAATTATGACCTATATGATGCTTGCCTGCCCTGAGGGGACCCACACCAACTTGAGGAATGGCAGAGGAAGCAGAGATCGACATATTTAAGAGGCACCACCGAGAAAAACAATGGAGCCACTCACCGCCTGAGTTGACACGCTAACCAGTGAAACCATCGGCTACAGCCAAGAAGCAAATGGGGTGTTTCAAGTGTGGGAGAGAAGGGCATCGGGCTATAGAATGCTGCTCAAAAGCCCCCCAGCACAACCTAGACAGATCACCGGCCAGCAAATCCAGAAAGTCTCCAGCTAAGCCAAAAGAACCGGTCATGAGAATGATGGAGGCTGTGGAATCCCCCACCTCTGCTCATCAGGAGAAAGAACTCCAGCCTACACCGCAGGGCTGGTGGACGCCTCAGACAACAGCTTGGACGGTGAACCCCTGGTAAGTGGATGCATTGCACCCATCCTCAAGACAGTGACTATATTAATTCCCCCCATGCCCGAAGCCGTGAAGGTGAAAGCCTTAATAGACTCTGGCTGCACCCGCTGCCTCATTAGCCCGATGCTAGTGGGGAATCTGGGCATTCCGTCGAGGAGACTGGAACAACCAAACTCATTTGGCCAGTTAGATGGGTCAATAGCGGGGGGGGTGTGCCAGCTACCATAGCCCTTTTACCAATACACCTCTCTCTGGGCAAACATGAGGAAGACATAACGTTTGGGGTGACCCCAGGCATGGAATGCCCGATGATCCTAGGGATGGAATGGTTAAAAAAATGGAACCCCTGGGTGAATTGGAGGACAGCAGAAATCAAATTCCCGAAGAGGGACCCTATGGACTTAAAATCCCAAGGGGGGCTACCAGAATCAAGAACAGAAAAAGCATCCATGGGAGAGGAAAAGGGACTACCAGAAATACCAGAGGAATACAGAGACCTTGCTGAGGTTTTCAGTGAGGAGAGGCCGGATGAGTTCCCCCCCCCGACCCACAGACTGTGCCATTGAATTCAAGCCTGGGGCAAAACTCCCGAAGCTCAGATTATACTCCATGAGCTCAAAGGAGAAGGAGGAAATGGAAAGATTCATAAAGAAAAACCTAGAAAGGGGGTTCATTGAACCAGCCAAGCCTAAATTGGCTGCCCCGGTCCTCATTAGAGAGAAGAAGGATGGCTCTTTACGCTTATGCATGGATTATAGGGCCCTGAATACAATCAGTGAAAGCAACCTATACCCTCTGCCCTCATGAAGGACATGTTGTCACACCTCTCAAAATGGAAATTTTTTTCTAAACTAGACATAAGGGAAGCTTACTATCATGTGAGAATTAAGGAAGGGGATGAATGGAAGACCGCATTTAACTGCCCCATAGGGTGCTACCAATTCAAAGTCTTGCCATTTGGATTACAAGGGGGCCACACAGTATTTATGCAATTAATCAATGACATTCTAAGGGAGCATCTATTTAAGGGGGTCCTGGTTTACTTAGACAACATTCTTATCTTTACCGAATCAAAAGAGGAACATGTCAACCTAGTCAGAGCGGTTTTAAAGAAACTGCGAGCCGCCCACCTATATGCCAAACTCTCAAAATGCGAATTCCACCAGGAAAGGATAGACTATCTAGGTTATCGCATATCCCCACAGGGCATTGAAATGGACCCAGAGAAGGTCAGAGCAGTATTAGAATGGGCACCACCCCGCACAAGAAAGCAACTGCAAAGTTTCCTGGGCTTCGCAAACTTTTACCGCCAATTCATCCCCTCATTTGCCCAGATAGTCCTGCCCCTCACGAACTTACTAAAACGAAGGGAGCATCCTCAGTAAAACCTAGCCAGCCACTAACATGGGCAATGGAGTGCCAAGCAGCGTTTGAGAGATTAAAGAGACTTTTTTCTGCCGAACCAGTACTGAGGCACCCAGACATGGATAAGCTCTTCGTAATACAGGCGGATGCAAGTGATGTGGCAGTGGGGGCTGTACTATTACAAGAAAATGATGAAGGGATATTTTAACCCTGCACGTATACATCCAAGAAACTCACCGAAACAGAACAGCACTGGCCCATATGTGAGAAAGAGGCATACGGATACGTTGGTTATTACTCACGTGGCACCAGTTCCTTGAAGGCAATAAAATCCCCTTCCAGGTGCGGACTGACCACAAAAATTTGGAAGCCCTGAAAACACCCAGGAAGCTCAACCCCAAGCAAGCCCGCTGGTCCCAGCATTTTCACCAGTTCCAATTTACGCTCAAGCATTTGCTGGGGGGGAAAGAACTTTCTGGCAGATGCACTATCTCGCATGCCCCAATATAACAGCACACGAGCCACCGACTCTAAACCGATGATGGTAGAATCACAACTGGCAGTGCCAGTAACCACCAGAGCCCAAGCTAAATTAAAACCACAGCTGGGCAGCCAAACTGGAATTGAATTCCGGAAAAGTTTGGAAACAGATGAATGGTTCCAGAAAAACAAAAATGTGTGCACAATGAAAGACGGGCTACCTTGGGTGGGGGAAAAGTTATATATACCAACAACCCAAAGAGTCACATTCATGCAGTTTTGCCACGACACAAAATCAGCAGGGCATTTTGGATTTGTAAAAACATTACACTTAATTAAACGGCAATTTTGGTGACCATCCATAAAAAAGGACATAGAAAGTTATGTGGCCAGCTGCCCAAAGTGTGCAACTGCAAAGAGGTTGCAAGGGAAATTGCCCAGACTGTTACAAACAGTGGCAAATCCCTCCGCCCCCTGGAGGGAAATAGCCATGGACTTTATCGTGGAGTTCCCAGAAAGCAATGGGAATACTGTTGTCTGGACAGTCATGGACTTGTTTTTCAAACAGGTGCACTTTATCCCTTGCCAAAAGATTCCCACCACAAAAACCTTAGCAAAACTTTTCATCCAGCACATTTACAGATTGCATGGGGCACCCCAACGCATCATCTCTGATAGGGGAGTGCAATTTATGTCTGCATTTTGGAAGGAATTTTTATCCCTCTTAGGGACTACTCAGGGACTGACATCTAGCCATCATCCACAAGGAAATGGACAAGCAGAACATTCTAACTCAGTACTTGAGCAATATTTAAGATGTTTTATTAATTTTCAGCAAACAAATTGGACGGACCTACTCCCTTTCACAGAAGTTGCCTACTATAATGCAGTCCACTCCAGCACAGGTTACACTTCTTTTCAAATAGCCACTGGTCAAAGTTTCAACCCCATGCCAGAATTAACCCCAAACGAACCGGTGATCCCATCACTGAAAGAATGGATGGAACAATTACAAAACACCTGGCCAATAGTTAGAAAAGCACTAGATGAAGCTAAGCAGGCATACAAAGCACAAGCCGATAAAAAAAGGTTGAGCCTACATCATTCATTATAGGAGAAATGGTGTACTTATCTACAAAATACCTAAAGTCCCTACAACCCTGTAAAAAACTTGGACCAAAATATATAGGGCCTTTTCCAATTAAAAGAATCATAAACCCAGTAACAGTAGAATTAGAATTACCCAAAAATCTCAGGCAAATACACCCAATTTTTCATTGCAGCTTGCTGAAAAGAGAGCATCAGTCATCATTACAGCCAAAAATCCCCCCACCACCACCTCCAATCATGGTGTAGGGTGAACAACACTTTGAAATAAAGGAAATCCTAGACTCTAGGAGATATCATGGAGCGACTCAGTACCTAGTTGCATGGAAACACCTCCCTGCCTCACAAAACGAGTGGGTCCATAAAGGTCATGTCAGAGCCCCAAAGCTATTAATGAAGTTTCACACAGAATATCCTAACAAGCCTGACTAACTTTTATACCTGTTTTGTTTTCTTTCAGGTGGATCTATCTTATTTTTAAGGGGGCAGAATGTCAGAATCCAATTATATTTCACCTCTAGTTATCGACTATGGAAAACCCCATTTCTGCCCTCTCTGGATTCTGTCATACGATGAAGGGGAAGGGGGTGAACAAAGGGGTTTTATGGCCCTCACTTCCTTCAGTACAACTTCAAAGGGATTGAATGTGGATACCACCAAAAGGATTAAATCATAACAATGGGGCCATCAGCTTTCATCTACTCCTCTCTGAAGTCTCCCTTCCACCAGCAGTGAGGAAAAAGGGGGTGGAAATGTAATGCCTGGGATTGTTACTGGAAAGATGGTGGGGTGGGGTGGGGCTGCTGGGGACCCCTTAAAACCTTGAACCATAGGGCTTGGGCCCCAGGTCTTGTCTAGAATGCCTGCAACCATTTTCTTTTAATAAAGGATGCCTGCTGGAAGAAATATTCCAAGAGTTCTGTCTTCTTAAGATGCAAAGTGGGATGGGTCCTTACAAAAGGGTTATATTAAAGCATAACAATATATCACTGCATTAAATATTGCTGACATTCAGTTTTAAAGGTCCTTCAGCTAATACAAAAGCATTGCTGAAAGGTACCTAGCTTTGGTGGATGAAAGAATGGGGAAAGAGTAGTTGATAGGATCTGAGGACAACAACTAATGGGCAAAGCCAGAGAACCTCCCAGTTGAAATCTGACAGCTCCCTTTGGATACAGAGCAGGAAAATTCCCTTGTTTTTTTTATAAATATCTCAAGATGGCAAAGATATTTAATACTCCTTCCTCCTATTTTTCCCACAATTGGCATTTTTAGAATGTGAATATTAACAGAATATTGAGAATCTTCCAAGGTGACAAAACATGTTATCTTTATGAGAATTGCTGTACATATTCAATGAAAAGGGGTTGTTTTTGCTTTGATTACTAGAATTTTGTGATAATTGCTTTTGGAATTGCACACATGCTCTGCTTTTTACTGCAGAGAAGGAGATAATTTTTTACACATTTGTATCCATATTCTTATATCTTTGCTCCTTGCAAATTACAGTGTACTGTAATGCACAAAAAATGGCCAAGTTATGCTGGAGTTATGTTAAAAAAAAACAGCTGTTCTGAACTTCAACAAGCTGTCCTTGTATCCTCTTCTGTCACAAGATAACATGGATTGGACCAACAGCTGATCAGAACTCAGGAGGATTTACAGTTCTTTTGTCTTTCTGCTATACATGAGGGCATTATAGATCCTTCCAAGGGATATGAAAAGCTCAAAGGGATGTAACAAAAGGAAAAAAAAATCAACCATTCTCCACTAAATATGAAGAATTTGTGGTAGTTTCACAATGTTCTTGTTGGATTTCTGGAATAGTATGTTCTTGTTCTTGTTCTTTCCTTATAAGGTTGGAAAATACTATGCATTAAGCATTATTTCAGCTTCACTGAAGTTGTACAGACACAGCAGAAGCTCTCCTGTGCAGGTGAACAGGAACTGTGTGAAAGTATCACCATTTATTATTAACTTATGTGTTTTATTTTGCATGCTTTCACAGAATTGATTCCAAATAATACGTGCTATTTCATGTATGCTGTGTAATGTTCCCCCCCTCAACTTCTGTCACAAAGAAACTCTTCTCCAGAAGTTCTTCTGTGCTTGGTTCTCTACTTAGTTCACTATTTTCTCTGACTTAGTTCACTGCTTCTAGTTTTTTAGGCACTTTCATATATATTGTTTCTACCACTGCAATTCCACTGTCATGGTTCCAATAGATGAAATCCATCAAAAGAATTTTAAGGCAAAAATTCTTCCTTACAGAACATTTTATTCAGGAAACAAAGTATCGGCACTACATAGTTGAACTCAAAAACTAAATTCCCTTCCCCCGGATACAAAGTAACAAAGTGCAATTCCCACCCCCAATAAGCTGTCATAAATCACATTCTCCAAATAGCCTAAAATGCGGGCTTTCTTCCCAGCTCCTCAGCCCATCAAAACGCTATCAGTTCATCCTTGGATTCCCACAAAGCAGCATTATTATTCTTCTGCACCTGATTTCTAAATACCAGAAAAAGCATATTAAAAGCAAAGAGAAAATGGCTGCAATTTTCATCAGTTGTCAAAGCAGGAACATCCAATGTTTACAGCATTGACATCTGGCCCCCTTTACAAAAAGGATAAATCCTGCAATTCAAACAAAATCATAGGTTAGTTGTTGCCTCTCGGTTTATTAGGATGCTTTTCATAGAATTTACTAATGAGCCTGTCAGCTTTTACATCACTAGACTTTACATGTAGCTTCCTCTGCGCTAAGTACTGTAACTTTCCCTTAAAAAAATCTAGAATCAAGAATACGCTTCACTTCATAATGGGTCTGTCCAGCTACCACCAGAGGGCCAAGTGCCTTCTTAGGGGGAGGTCATCAGGTAGAACCCCGAAAAGGTTTCAGTAGGCTACAATGGAACACAGGGTGGACTTTTCCTATGAGTCTGGGAAGCTTTAACTCCACTGTGACTGGGTTAATGATTCTTACGATGGGGAAGGGATCTAGATACTTCGGTCCCAACTTCTTATTAGGCAACCTAAGTCATAAATATATTGTGGATAAGTAAACTTTTTCCCCAACCTGGAATGAGCTTTGGGGAGCCCTCTTTTTATCTGCTTGCTTTTTATATGTCTCAGAAGCCTTTTTCAGAGTGATTTTTGTTTTGTCCTAAACCTCTTCCCACCCCTTCACCCACTGATCAAGTATTTGGGAAGCAGAAGATGCCTGAGGATATTCAGGTATTGGGTGTCAATGCTGCAAATACTGTATATTCTTGCTTTGACAATATGCAAAACTGTCTGGTATTTATTGGGTTAATACATAGCTTAAAGTGGGGGGAAAGAAAGAAGAAGTAAACCTTTGGCCTTCATACAAATTGGATAATGTGACTTGTGACTGCAAGATAAGGGAGGGGTTTAGCAAGAAAAGTTAGATGCCAGCAAGAGGAAGTCAGATTCTGGCATAAAACGTCCATGATGTGCCGTCAATTTGTAACACTGTAATAAAGGCTTTAGGATAAACATGCCTGAAAGTTCTTTGAAGTGTTTCATTAGTCGGAACCTTGACATTGGGTTGAATTCTTTTCCTGTGGCAACTTTAAAAGGCATAAAACTGGTGCTGCTGTGAACAGAGTTATTGTAAGCCACCTCTGCGAAAGAGAGGAGATCAGTACAGTTCGTTTGCTGATAATCCACAGAGAGTATCTAAGGTACTGCTCCACCATTTTGTTTTTTCTGAAGCCCCATTCATAGATGGGTGAAAAGCTGATGACAATCCTTGTGACGAACCAATTAACCTGAGGAAACCCTTCCAGAATCTGGCCATAAATTGTACTCCTCAGTCTGAGATTATCCACTTTGGCATGCCATGCAGCCTGTAAATGTGCTTAAGAAACATCTTGGTTAGTTTCTGGGCTGATGGGAGTCCTTTGCAGGCGATGAAATGAGCCTGCTTTGAAAATAGATCTATCACAGTCCAAATCACCATATTCCCCCTACTTTCAGGTAATTCCACTATAACATCCATAGCAGTTTCTTCCCATTGCTCAGAAGGGTCCACAACCAGTTGTAATAGTCCAGGGGTTTTTCCCAGGATTCTTTTCATGGTGGCTTTTGACATAGTTCCCCATGTCCCGCTTCAAACTCGGACACCAAAATTGTCAAAGAACCAGATGCAGCATTTTTAAATAACCAAAGTGTCCAGCTTGTTTCACATCATGACCATGCTGGAGAGTGTTGAGATGGAGGGTTTCGGGAAAATACAACTTCCCCCCTTTGTAAGCCACTCCATCCCTGCACGTCAAAGTGGTTTGATTGTCCTTAAACCACCGATCGTTGAGGAGTTCCTGTTTTAATTTCCTTGTCCCAGGGTCATCAGGGTTTGGGACTCTCAAAGATGGGGCTCTTCATGGCATTAGTTGAGAAGCAGCTTGCAGTGTAGATATAATTGCTTCATTAACCTCTTCATGCTGGCTCTTATATTGAGGCAATCTGGATAAAGCATCAGCTAAAAAGTTTTTTTCCCCCGGTATGTACTTCAGGGTTAAGTTAAATTGCTTAAAATATTGCACCCACTGTACTTGCTTCTGGGACAGCTTGTGGGGAATTTTCAGTGCCTCTCTTAAATCCAATTTAGTGAAGATGCTCCCCTTTGCTAGATGGGTTAGTAGGTCCTTCAGGAGGGGGTACTTGTTTTCTATGCTCACAGCATTTAACCCCTTATTGTCCATGCAGAGACAAAGCAACCCGTTTTTTTTGTCTTTTAATAACACCAGAACCCCCACCTGAGATTTGGCTGGCTCAATGAATCCTCTTGCTAGGGGGCTCGGTGGGCGGCTTACCTCCCTTGGGCTGGGCAAGCTGGTGGCCCAGCCAGTGGTCAGCCTGCGCCATCGCTGCCGCTTGCCATGGCCGCCCAGGAGCGCCTGGGCCTGCCTGCCGCCTCACCGAACGGATGTCTTGCTCCGCGATTGCTGTGAGGGGCAGCTGAAGCAAGAGGTGGTCCCTCCGGCGTCTGGCTGGCATGCCTTTGACGCCCAACTGATGGTAGGGACTTCCCCAGTGTCCGTGTCAATGGAGGGAGGCGACTGCAGTGCATGGCGGACTCGCCAACTCCCAGCTGGACCTCGGAAGTTGGGCGGCACCTGGGGGCGGCATACGGACGTCGGCTGGCCACTGGCTGCTTCTTCCCTGTCCCCCACCGGTTCATGTCAAGCCCAGGGGCTTGACACACTGCTTATAAAGTTTTCATCGAGCCGTTTCCAAAGCTAGGGACAAAGCTAGAATTCAGAAATAATCGCCCATTTAAAGCCACGCAAGAAATGGGTGGGGGGGAGAAAAAGAAGAACGCATGGAATTAAAAGCGCTTCTCCTCCTCTCCCCCACTGAGGGGACTTCTTCCTGCATCCCACACACATTTTGCAAGGGAGTGGGGTGTCGGCGCCAAACACGTTTCACTCCGCACGGTCCCCCAGGCAAATGTGGCAAGTGATGGGCAGCGTGAGAGACAATGTAACACTCTGAACGTTTTGAGTCATTGTGATGTTTCGAATCCCACGAGCGTGAAAGTACCAACCCACAAAGCTGCAAGTGCCGCAGCAGGGATGGAAAGGGGAACCCCTCACTCTTTCAACTTTCACGCTGCTTAAGGCTTTGCGTACAGCGAGCTACCGAGGCCAATTTCCTCTGTGAGAAAAGAATGCTTTCCCTCTGCTCCCCCCACCCAAACTCTCCTCCTTGAAAGGGGCAGAGCTGAGAGACAGGAGCTCCTCAAGCGCCATGGCGGGTGGTTCTTAGAGAAATTACCCTCCTCTCTGACCGTTTTGACATAAAATAATAAAATATACTAAGGGCAATTTGGGATTCATTTCACTCCAAATGCAAAGCTGGGAGATGTACAGAATGATCGGAAGGTTGTCATTTCTATAACTGAATCTTTTTTGAATAACCAGGAAGAAGACGATCCTAAATTGTCTAAGAATAGAATAGAATAGAATAGAATAGAATAGAATAGAATAGAATAGAATAGAATAGAATAGAATAGAATAGAATAGAATAGAATAGAATAGAATAGACAATATGGAAGAGAGAATAGAATAGACAATATGGGATAGAAAAGAATAGAATAGACAATATAGAATAGAATAGAATAGAATAGAATAGAATAGAATAGAATAGAATAGAATAGAATAGAATAGAATAGAATAGAATAGAATAGAATAGAAACCAGACCAGAATAGAGTAGAGTAGAATAGAATAGAATAGAATAGAATAGAATAGAATAGAATAGAATAGAATAGAATAGAATAGAATAGAATAGAATAGAATAGAATAGAATAGAATAGAATAGAATAGAATATAGACCAGACCAGAGTAGAGTAGAGTAGAGTAGACAATATGGAAGAGAGAATAGAATAGACAATATGGAATAGAGTAGAGTAGAGTAGAGTAGAGTAGAGTAGAGTAGAGTAGAGTAGAGTAGAGTAGAGTAGAGTAGAATAGAATAGAATAGAATAGAATAGAATAGAATAGAATAGAATAGAATAGAATAGAAGACCAGACCAGAGTAGAGTAGAGTAGAGTAGAATAGAATAGAATAGAATAGAATAGAATAGAATAGAATAGAATAGAATAGAATAGAATAGAATAGAATAGAATAATTTTAATTTGTAACAATGAAAATACATCCTGCATATTAGATTACAATTCATAACAGTAACAAAATTTCATTTATGAAGTAGCAACAAAAATAATTTTATGGTTGGGGGTCACCACAACATGAGGAACTGTATTAAAGGGTTGCGGCATTAGGAAGGTTGAGAACCACTGGCCTAGACTCTCCAGTAACGTTGGCTGAATTAAGAGGGGGTTTGGGTCCTATAGGTAATCTCACAGTTCTCATCCCCTTTTCCTACCAAATAAAAGGTTTCCATTTGTCTAACCAGGCTAGACCTAGAATCACAGCCTCAGTCATCTTCAGAGCCACCATGAAGCGAATGAATTCCCAATGTTCACCTATTTCTAAGCATATCGACTCTGTCAATTGTGTGACTAAAGTTCTTCCCATTAAAGAACCATCAACTTGTTCAAATCTCATGGTCTTAGAGAGCAACATCACCCATATACCCATTTTAAGGGAGAGTGGCAAGCTAATAGTACACTGGGAGCACCCCGGGTCCACTAGCACTCTCAAATCCACTTGTACACCCGTCTTAGGGACTATGAATTTGGCAGTGAGAGAAAAAGGTGGAATGGGTCGACTCACCATCGGGTTGTTCTCTCCTTTGTTGTTGCTGTGATAGGACGGCAGAGCTGTGGCAAGTCCAGCTTGGGCCTCGACGCTCTCCTATGTGGGTGACATGACCTGGGTAACAGGTTCTTGAGTGATCCAGTTCAATTTTTCTTTCGCCGGCTGCTGGATTGGTTTCTTCCTCACCAGTGGCCCCGATCTGCTTTCCTGTTTGGGGTACAGGATTGGGCAATTCACTGCTCGGTAGCCCTGTTGTCCACACCTGAAGCATTTGATTGGTGGACCAGCAGGTGGCTTGGGGGATTCCGCGGCTGTGATGGCTGGGGATTTTGGGGGAAGAGGCCACCTGGCTTGCTCTGGTTTCAACCCGGCTTCCGGAGGTGGTGGCTTCTTGTAGTGAGCAAGCTCGACGTCCAACCTTACTGCCACCTGATACCACTCCTGCAATTGATTGGGGACAGCCCGATAGACACAGCCCTGGGAAAGGTAATCATCTAGCCCCTCCTTGAAATGATGCACTAGGGACTGCTCAGCCACCTTTCTATCTGACCTGCTACCTTGTGAAATTTTCAAACATATTCCAAAGCAGATCTACTGTCTTGCTTTATCTTGTGAATTTGTTTCTCTGCTTTGAGGCCTATGGATGGATCCTTGAACCTGGCTCTTAATCCAAGGAGGAAGAGATGGAGAGTCCCCAGTTCAGGCGCTTGCTCGTTGTACAGATTGTTTAGCCACTCAGACGATTCCCCTTCCAGATTGGCCATGACCACGTCAACTGTAGCAGATGGATTCGGGTAAAAATTGGCATTGCGATTTATGTGGGAATGTACTTGATTAAGGGAGAAGATAAACTTCTCTGGATCACCATCAAAAGTTGCTCTAAGAAGTGGACATCATGGGCTGCTGCCCCCCCCATTGCGGCTGCATTCCCAGTGGTTGTTGGCCTCCCTGCTGCGGCTGTTGCATTCCCAATGGCTGCTGACCTCCCATCGGTGGCTGCAGCATCCCCAATTGCTGCAGACCCCCCTGCTATTGTTGCACATTCAGGGGCTGTTGCCATCGCCACTGCTGCTGCACTCCCAACAGCTGCTCACTTCCCGGCAGTCACAGCTGCAGTATCCCCAGTTGCTGCAGACCCCCCAGTGGTTGTTGCACATTCAGAGGCTGTTGCCATCCCCACTGCTGCTGTGCTCCCAATGGCTGCTGATATCTGGGCAGCGGCAGCTGTGGCATCCCCAATTGCTGCAGGGCCCCCAACAGTTGTGGCGCCCTGACCTGTTTCTGCCCAGCCAACAGGTCACACAGCTGTTGTATTAAATCTTGTTGAACGCTCACATTTGGGTCTCCTCCCTGCGTAGGCCTCGGGCTTGGGTGGCGCTAACAGTGATGCACAGGGCTGTGTGACCAATATAACGACGGTCAGGGCTCTGATAGTACCAGTGATTATCTGGACTTTGGCTGCTCCGGTGTTGGCTTCGGTAGTGGGGTCATCCGTCGGGGCTGTCATCGTGATCCCACCACCTGGAACCATCATGGCAGTGGTGCCTGTTGAGGGATGTGACAACCCATGACAACCAGGGCTACTCCGGAGACTGGGGCTCTTGCATCATGATTGGTGCTCTGGAGTCTTAGAGAAGTGGTGACGACTCAGACTGCCATGTTTAGAGCAGCGGCCGGCACTCTCCTTTCTCACAGGGCTGGAGGTCAATGCTGGTGGCTTTGAGGTGGGGAAGCTACCTGTGCTCCATTGGCGTGGCTGGGGCTTCTCTTAGGCACAATTGGTGTCAGCCCCACTGAACATCGTATTCACTGGCATGCGAAGAGTGAGAATGTTGTTCCCCGCTCCTCATCTCCAGCCCTTCGAATCTCTCCACCAACTTCTCCACCGATTGGCTATGGACTGTGGACAGGTACTTCTATTTTCCAGAGTCCTCAGTGGTTGCCAATCTTTTGGCTCCCCTACGGTCCAGGGAGCATGATCCTTGAGAGGCTCCTGCCTGCAAGTCAGCTTCGGACACTTTCAAAAAACTTGCCTTTGGCCAGGTTGCCTCGAGGTGCTTGCAGTCTCCACTGGGCAGGGTCCACTCCGATGACAAGATCAGGTCTCATGTCTCTGGTCTTGCTCCCTTCTGTAAGGCATCAAATGTTTCTTTATCTGCTGGTGTGCTGGCTTGTGCTCCCTCTGAGGCAGCAGCCATGGCCGGGGTGCTGGTTACAGGTGCTTCTTCCTTCTCCATGCTGAGATGACTCGCTCTCTCCTTGATATGGGGAGGAGGGAGGAACCTTTGCAGGGCAATGCCGAAGAATTTAACACCTTTTTTGCAGACAAGGTCGCTCAGATCCGGACTGACTTGGACTCCAATTGGAATGCAGTGTCGGCTGACAATGAGTCAGTCGAGATGACAGAGGCCCGTCTTAGTCCTGTTGTATGGAATGAGTTTGACCTGGTAACTCCTGATGATGTGGACAAGGCCATTGGAGCTGTGAGTTCTGCCACCTGTTTATTGGATCCGTGCCCCTCCTGGCTGGTTTCCGCTAGTAGGGAGGTGACACGGAGCTGGGTCCAGGTGGTTGTTATCACTTCATTGAGGGAGGGGTCCTTTCCGGCTCCCTTAAAGGAGGCACTCGTGCGCCCCCTCCTCAAGAAGCCTTCCCTGGACCTGGCAGTTCTAAATAATTATCGTCCAGTCACCAACCTTCCCTTTTTGAGAAGGTTGTTGAGAAGGTGATGGCACTCCATCTCCAACGGTCCTTGAATGAAGCTGATTATCTGGGCTCTCAGCAGTCTGGGTTCAGATTCGGTTACAGCACGGAAACTGCTTTGGTCGCGCTGACCGATGATCTCTGGCGGGCCCGGGATAGAGGTCATTCCACTATCCTGGTGCTTCTTGACCTCTCAGCGGCATTCGATACCATCGACCATGGTATCCTTCTGTGCCGGTTGGAGGGGCTTGGAGTGCGGGGCACCGTTCTGCAGTAGTTTACCTCCTACCTCTCTGGCCGGTCGCAGTCGGTGTTTGCAGGAGTTCCTCAGGGGTCCGTTCTCTCACCTCTGCTTTTTAACATCTACATGAAGCCGTTGGGTGAGATCATCTGTTGACACGGGGTGAGTTATCATCAATATGCTGATGATACTCAGCTTTATATCTCTACCCCATGTCATTACAGTGAAGCCGTTGAAGTGATGAACCGGTGCCTGGAGGCTGTTGAGGTCTGGATGGGTGCCAACAGGCTCAGACTCAATCCTGACAAGACGGAGTGGCTATGGGCTCTGCCTCCCAAGGACAATTCCAACTGTCCATCCATTACCCTGGGGGGAAAAGTTTTGTCCCCCTCGGAGAGGGTTCGCAACTTGGGTGTTCTCCTTGATCCACAGCTAAGTTTGGAACATCATTTTTCGGCTATGGCGAGGGGAGCATTCGCCCAGGTTCGCCTGGTGTGCCAGTTGCGGCCCTATTTGGACCGGGAGTCATTTCTCACGGTCACCCATGCCCTTGTCACCTCGAGATTCGACTACTGTAATGCTCTCTACATGGGGCAACCTTTGAAGAATGTCCGGAGACTGCAGGTAGTCCAGAATGCGGCCGCGCGAGCTGTCTTGGGTCTCCCAAGACATGCTCATATCACTCCAGCTCTTCGTGAGCTGCACTGGCTACCAATTGGTCTCCGAACACAATTCAAAGTGTTGGTTATGACCTATAAAGCCCTTTATGGCAATGGACCAGGATACTTGCGGGACCGTCTCCTGCCTCATGAATCCCAGTGACTGGTCAGGGCGCATAGGGTTGGCCTCCTACGAGTCCCGTCTGTTAAACAATGCCATCTGGCGGGACCTAGGGCAAGGGCCTTCTCCATTGCTGCCCCAGCCCTCTGGAACCAGCTTCCCTCAGAGGTTCGTACTGCTTCCTCCCTCCTAGCTTTCCGGAAAGTGCTGAAGACACATCTATGCCGACAGGCTTGGGGCATATGAGCTGTGCTCTGCCCCTCGGCCCCAAGAGTGTCCCGCCATCAACGGCTGCGAATTGATTGTGTTTGTATGTGGTATGAGTGTGGTAAATTTTAAAATTGTTGTTGTATCTTGTTGTGAGCCGCCCTGCGTCTTCGGAGAAGGGTGGCATATAAATGTGAATATTAAATTAAATTAAATCTTCCCTGAGTCTTTGTCAGCCTATCACCCGACTTAGGGAAGGTGACTAGAGCTCAGGACTTCAAGGTGGTTAAGGTAGAAAGTAGGTTTTGGGTTAATGTCATGGTTCCAATAGATGAAACCCATCAAAAGAACTTCAAGGCAAAAATTCTTCCTTAAAGAACATTTTATTCAAGAAACAAAGTATCAGCACTACATAGTTGAACCCCAAAACTAAATTCCCTTCCCCTGGATACAAAGTAACAAAGTGCAATTCCCACCCCCAATAAGCTGTCATAAATCACAGTCTCCAATTAGCCTAAAATGTGGGCTTTCTCCCCAGCTCCTCAGCCCGCCAAAACATTATCAGTTCATCCTTGGATTCCCACAAAGCAGCATTATTATTATGGCTAATTGAGCGCGAGCATTTACCCCCCCCTTCTGCACCTGATTTCTAAATACCAGAAAAAACATGTTAAAAGCAAAGAGAAAATGGCTGCAATTTTCATCAATTATCAGAGCAGGAGCATCCAATGTTTACAGCGTTGACATCCACATCTTTGTCACGACTGGGCAACTAACTCAATTTGCTTCCAGTTTGGACATGATACAATGGGGAATCTCTCTGAGGATTCATCCTGTCACACTTGTCCTGACACAAAGATGCCTCACCCATAATTTCTAATGAAATGAAGTTCTCCTTAAATGATGCCCGCATTTCTTTGCTTCGGTGCACAAACCACACTGAACGGTTCATCGGCAGTGAACCCTTCCAAGTTAATTTAGGGGCATCAAGGTGTGCCCTGCTGTTACTGACCATTTGAGGCTCCTGCAAACACACTCCAGCCACTGATTTTCATGGCCATTACCTTTTGGCAATGGGGAAGCCAAGACTTTCTCTGTGTGCTAAAAAGCACTTTTCTTTCCCACCTCCCCTGCTGTCGAGCAGGTGACAGGTTGGCTTTGAACTGCTTGCGGAAGATTCAGGAAGTGAAGATGAAGGCGTGGAAGATGCAGTATTATTCAAGTTAAAACTGAACTACACAAGAGGATAAGGCATTGCCAAGTACTGTGTGTGTGTGTGTGTGTGTGTGTGTGTGTAATTAATCATACAAGGAAACAGTAAGCCATTTCCTAACTGAACAAGCTATTTTTTTTTATGAAAAAGGGAAGGAAAAAAAGAAGCTACCTAAAAAAAAATCTACCTATCATTTTGTTTTCTTTTTATGACCTTGTAATCCCTTGCTTTGGGGTGAAGTCAGGGTGACCGTAGAGCTGCCTATGATTAAAGGTATGAAAAAGCCACATACATATGAAAAACATATATATTTAGGTACAATCTGTTTAGGAGACTCTTAGCTATTTCTTGGAAATCACAGCAAAACTGTTTTCTTTTGAATCATTTCTCTTCTACAGATCTTGTGAATAGACAAGCTTTCTATTGTGAGAAATTGTTTCCCCATTGCCACCACCTGCCTTCTGAGCTGATGCTGCACAGTTCCTACCGCACCCCCATAAAGCATTCAGTTCTTGGTGCTTGTCTTTCCCAGCATGTGTTGTTTCAGACTTTTCCCTCTTTTCACTCAACAATTGCAGCATGTTATAATTTATCCACTACTGCAATATACAAATTATGGTTACATCCATTAGGGAAAAAACCCTTGTTCTTTGTATTTTGAAATCAGCAGAATATGAGTTGGCTTCAAGCTTTGTGAAGGATTGGCAAGTAGAAATGCTGGTGGCGGTAGAAATGCTCATTAGTTGGTAAAAAAAGACATGAGCATATATTTTCACAATCCTGAGTACATGGGCAAAATGAGGGGTAAAACCCTACCTAGTGGATTTATTTTCCTTATTACTTGTGATAGAGCATTTTTAAATGAATCTTTAAAACCCAAAGTTCATAGAAAACAGAATGCAGATCTGTTAATGTAGCTTTCCTCCACCCAGCCTTCTCAGGATTGAGGCCCATCAGATATGTGGACTTCAACTTCTGCAGTATCCTGGGACTTGAAGTCCATATATCTGGTAGGCATGTAAGTGAGGCAATGCTGCCCTAGGCATTCAAGGAACTATATTGCCTTCCAGATGCTTTGGCATTATAATTCCTATAATTTCCAAGAAGACATCTTTTTTGAAGTCTATATCTATACATCATATATAACATGACTTTACTGTTAACATTCAAATGCTGGATTGTACAAGTGTCCAGCTTTTGTAAGCATGCCCAAAGGATTGCTCAATTTGGGGAACAAAATACTACTTGTGCTATTTTACTTTCCCTTATCTTTCGTAACAGAGAATGGAGCAATAGAAACTAGAGCATTGTCCTGATGGTATTTGCGTCAATTTTAATGGAAATTATGGGATTCAGCAGAAATAATCTCTGCCAAAATCTCTAGGGTACATGCTGATACAAATCACCTCCCTTATACTGAGGGAAGTACTAGAGACCTGTAGATGAAAGAAATGTGGTGGTAGCTGCAGCACTTGTAACTTTAAGATGGGATCCCAACTTGGTGTCCAAAGTTCCCACTGAAATTTACCTAGTTTTCTGACTCTCTCTACTTTGTAATTGCCTTTAAATTTTGATTTTGGTTTTGAATGCAATTCTGAAGGATGCTGGCATGTCACAAAAGCAAAAAACAGTTTCCAGGATTATTTTGGTTTTCAACTAAGTTGGAAAATAAAAATGTTGAGTGGGTTGCAGTTCAGTTTGTAAATGGCTTCTCCTCTGCCAAAAAAGACTTTTGCCCTGCATTTCCTTTCACCCAGATCTTCACAAGAATTCCCCATTTTCTCAAATTTACATCAGTGTTCAAGCTGCTGAAGCAAGTGGCTTATCACACAACCTGTTCAAACATGTTGCATTCTGTGCCCCATTACCTTTGCCCCTTTCTCTGCATATATCTCTTGGCTAATAATCATATAATGCTGCCTTCAATTCTAATTGCAATGGAACCACTTCCCGATTCCTGAGTGGGAATAAAAAGCTGCTATTTAGCCATTTCTTTCATTATAGTCTTTCTCAGAGTAGTTACACTTAAATAACTTGAAATATAGACAGTGGATTCAAGAAGTCAGGCATTACAGAAATTTACTGTACCAGACCTTATTTATGGCAGCATTCTGCTGAACTGAAGCCGACCAGATGCCAAACTCTTTATCTATCTATATCTGCCACAGCTTAGAGCTACACCAATTGACCCTGAGGTAGTATATGCCTGTATAGCCTCCATTATTTTTTTCTAATCCTCATTTGAAACATTCCAAGTTGGCCATCCATTCATGTTCTTCTAGCAGTTTCCATAGTTTAGCCCTATTTAGCCCTATTTAAAAATATACTGCCTAAATTTCTCATTTAGTTTGCTTCTGCGATCCTGGATTGAGAAGATCCACATCCTGTTTGAGGCTTGATTGTTATTTTCCTTTTCCTGCTTTTTTTTTTAACTTAAATAGATGCAAACAGCATACCCTTTTCTAATTAAAAGTTGCTCTTGGCTTTCAGTAAATGTTAATAATATTAATTTCCATTTTCTGAAATTTCACCAGCTCTACAGCAGGCTTTTGGAGGTGCAGCAATCAAAATGGTTTGCAGTATTTGAAATGTGCCAACTTTGGAAGTTTTTCTAATGATTCCTAGCATGGGATATATTTTTGATAACAACCACTAGCTTAGTTAATGTTTTTACCATATAGTGATCACAACCCATAACTCCTGTATGAGTTTCAGTCATTGCCAGCTGAATATCAGTAAATCAGATCTAAACTGATTTAACCACTTTTCGTTTGATGACATTTAACTGTCCTAGCCTTGTTAGTATCCATTTCCTAATGAACTTGACCAGCCCATGGCTCACTCCTAACTCTAATCATTTAGAAGCAAGTTAACAGTCAACCATCCACAACAGACACCTGAGGAGTCAAGTAGTTCCCATTCTTCTTTAAAGAGCTGTTCATTTTCCTTTTGTATAGTGCATTGCACTTTCCCTAAGAGCTGCCAACACTTAGGAACCACAGTCAGCTCACAGGTTATGTAATCTTGCTCTAAAGGAACTCCTCCTCTTTTTCAGAGTCAACCTCCAAAACCAGCAGGGAAACTTATTTGGCTTTTCTTGCCGGAGGTCACTTGTGTACTGCAAAGAAGCTGACAGAACAAGGAGAAGAGCAACAGCTGGAAAAAGTAAGGTGATGGGGGGGGATGTCATATGTGGAGGAGTGGCAAAAAGAAGAGGAACAGGTCAAGAGCTGGAAGGGGAAAGGATGAAAAACTATACCAATATTTCTGTCTCTGATTCTTGTTCTGTATTCCTTAGAACAGCATACCTGAAATTGGAAAGTATAGGAAGGGATGTCCATGCCAGTTCTAGGCTTTGGGACAAAGCCAAAATATTTTTGAGAAAGATTCTTCTTTGCAAAGGCATTTTCCACCTGAAAAATCCAGGTGTGTCTATCTGGATTATGAGGCTCCTAAAAAGTTATTGATCCTTAAAAATGTTTGCCAAGAACTTAGAGGCTAAGGTAAATGTCTCACATGGGGTAATCTGGCATCACTGTGGAGAAATAAAGGGGCAATAGTGAATATCTAGTTGTAATCAGTGTCCAATTGCTGTGATTTTGTTGCATTATTTTCATTTTTTAATAGCAATAGCACTTAGACTTATTTATTGCTTCATGGTGCTTTGCAACCCTAAGTGATTTACAGAGTCAGCATATTGCCCCCAACAATCTGGGCCCTCGATTTAGGGACCTTGGAAGGATGAGTCAAACTTGAGCTGGTCAGAATTGAATTCCTGGCAGTGAACAGTGATGAGGGTGGAGATTCATTCTCCAAGCTTGTGGGTAACATCTTCAGAGGAGTTTAGGGAGTGTCAGTGCTCTTCTGTTTATAAGGGCTTCAGGTGTGGGTGTGTCAAGTGAGGGTCTGTGATGGGTCTTATGATGGGCCAGGTATCAGTCATCAGTGAGGGGCTTGTGATTGGGAGGTGAGCTGGTGGGGGGAGGGCGTTCTGTGGGTTGGTTGAGGGTCGGTGCTGTCTCTGGTTGGCCGTGCAGTTGGTTTGGATTCATAGGGTTCGTAGGCTGATTGTAGCTCAATGTGTCTGTTAAAGGAATTGTTTGTGGAGTGCCAGGCTTCAATGAATTCATGAGCATGGCATGGCCAATAATTTTAGTGTTGCTCCAATCAAACTGATGTTATTTGGTGTTGGTTGGGTAGAGATTAAGGATTTGGGATTGTGGCGTTTGACTGCCAGCCAGTGTTTGTGGATCCTGGTTTTTAATTGACATAATGTTTGTCCCACATAGAATTGGTTGCAACCGTTACAGTTGATTTTGTAGATTACATTGTTTCGTTCATCCTTCTGTATCTTGTCTTTGGTTCTGGATAATTTCTGGCAGAGTGTAGCTGTGGGTTTGTGGGTTATTGCTATTCCTAGGGGTTGGAGAATTCTGCCTGTCATTTCTGTAGTACTGCATTCTAACCACTGTGCCACTATGGTTCTTAATGCAAGAATAAGCATGGTTTGAACAATTCCTTTCCCACTAGGAAACCATGGTATGCCGTGTAGCAATTATCGGAGCAGGAGTGAGTGGCCTCACATCCATCAAATGCTGCCTGGATGAGGGACTGGAACCAACATGCTTTGAGATGAGTGAGAGCATTGGCGGATTGTGGCGCTTCACGGTGAGATCTAAATATCCCACTTATGTGACAAATGTACTGGGCTTGAATCTTACTTGGGTATGCTGGAGCTCTTCTTATACCTGGAGAGTCCCATGTCTGTTTCTTTGGTTGACAAAATATTTGATACTTTTTTTTAGATCTTATCTCAAAATATCTTGGATTTAGAGGGATATTAGAGATGTTGTTTATAGTGGGTAGTGAAACACTTATAAAAACAAGATTATTGTGAAATTGTATAAACAAACATGTATATGCATTGTTTAGCAAACATGAGTTTCACTGAATGTATGCTACCAAAATCAAAGTGGGATACAAAACCTTGGCAGGTGTATGAAAGAAGTTTATTGGTGGTCTTTGCTTTCTCACATATTATGAAAATCTTTAATTTGTTGGAGTGTATGCAAAAGTACTGACCAGAGTTTTATTCAGTTCATGGAATATTTTAAATAGGTAGAACCAGTGCTTTTTTTGTAAAAAAAAAAAAAAAAGGTGCCAGAACTCACACATGTCATACAACCCACCTTGCCTACCCTACAAGGTTCCATCCAAAAAGGTGCCGGAACTCCATTCTGGACCTTCTATGACAAAAAAAGCACTGGGTAGAACAGTGTTTCTCAACAATAGCAACTTGAAGATGTATAGATGTCAATTCCCAGAGTTTACCAGCCTTGCTGGCTAGGGAATTCTGGAAGCTGACATCTCAACATCTTCAGGTTGCCAAGGCTGGGAAACTGAGGCAGAGTATAGATGTCATTCATATGGCTGTATCTCTTTATTCTTTATATGGAACAGGTCTCAGATCATGCAGAGCTATAATAGAATTCAAGAAAAAAATGGGCACAGTTCCTCTTCAGATTAACAGCTTGAATGCATGGAAGTTGGGAATAGATAGGAGGAGTTCAGTGTAAGTTATACCTGTTAAGCCTTTCACAGATTTATGTCTGAACAGGAGTTCATTATTTGGAGAATCCAAATAAATTGAAAACCCAGGAAATCTGAGAAGCTCCCTTGATTTATTTAACCAATCAAGTATCTGTTAAATCATTTCATAATATCCCCAGTAGGTCCATTGTTTCCAAGGGCAGCTCCTACAAGCTCCAATTAATCTTCATTGCTAAAAACAGGCACTTTATAGGCTTACCCAGTGCAATTAAAGAGCAGTGCTTTTCAACCTTTTCACAGATTGTACCACTTTTAGGATATGGCAATATTCGAGTACCATCAGTCACCTAGCAAGGTGTCAAAAACTTGATAATAAAAAAGGGGGAAAAAGTGATAAAGTACAGGTAGTCCTGGACTTACAAGAGCTCGCTTAGTGACTGTTAGAAGAGTTACAATGGCACTGAAAAAAGTGCCTTATTTTTCACACTTATAACTGTTGCAGCATGACCCCAGGGTCACATGATTTACATTCAGATGCTTGGCAACTGATTCATATTTATGATGGTAACAATGTTTCAGGGTCATGTGATCCCCTTTTCAACCTTCTGACAAGCAAATCAATGGGGAAACCAGATTCACTTAACAACTGTGTTACTAATTTAACAACTGCAGTGATTCACTTAACAAATGTGACAAGAAAAGTCACAAAATGGGACAAAACTCATTTAACAAATTTCTCACTTAGCAGCATAAATTTTCGGCTCAATTGTGGTAGTAGATTGAGGACTATCTGTACCCCCACTTACCATACTTTTATTGGGAAACCTGTGCCTGTTTCTCTGATATTAATCTTTGCATTGTTCTATCCCCTTCTCTCTCTTTGCTTGTCTCAAAGAAGCCTCTCCTCTACTCCATCTCTCTTTCTCTGTCCCCTTCTCTTTCCTCGTTGTCTTTTTTCTCTCTCCCTTTCCTGCCAAAACCTCCTACTTTTATATCCACTCCACTCTCCCCCCTCCTCCTTTTCTCTTTAGTGCAGCTCCAGCTGACTCCTCTTCCCCAGGCTGCGTGCTGCTCCCAGAAGTGCCAATCAGCTGGAGCTGCACACCGATCCTTGGCGCCCTGCTGAGCTCCGGCAACACCTCAGATCCAGCTGACTCTCCCACAGGCCTATGCAGTTCTGCCACCTCTTCAGTTCATCCCCCCACTACACTTTTTTTACACTTTTTTTACGGTGCTTTTCAACCCGTTGTACGCATGCTGTACCACCTGCCAGGTGCTGAAGTACCACTAGTGGTACGCATACCATGGGTTGAAATGTACTGCCCTAGAGGATGTCTGTGAAACATGTATAGCTTTGCTATGAACTCTGTTCCAGGAGGCACCATCTCTCATTTCCACACATGTCCCAGTCCTGATCCTTGCAAAAGTGAGATATTAACAGAGGAATTAGATAACCTTGCTGGTACAGAAGAGCACTCAAAAGCATTGACTTATGCTTGACTTGGTCAGTCCTGGAGTCTGAAACATAGAAGGGGTGAGGGAGATCAATGCCTAAAAATTCATGGTCAAATATGAGGTAGTGGCAATGTCCCTCCTCGAATGCATAAGATATCACAATTAGAGATTTGAGGGTAACATTTGAAATGCTGCCTTCTACCCTCCCTCCCTCCTTCCCTCCCTGTTTACCAAATGGACTTTTTTAATAAACTTAATTGCATATTGCAATTGGGCTGGCTCCAATTACCCTTCATCAGATTTCTCTGTAGGCTAGATTAAGAAGTCACAGGCAGTGGCCAACAGCTTCCATATTTCATCAGGAAAGGTGTAGGAAATCTCCAAGAGTCAAGCCTAACTCAAAAATATTATACTTTAATCTCTTTGAACAGTTTCCATTTCCAATTTGCAAAAGCTTTAAAGTAATTAAAACATTACAGCTAATTTTTAAAGATCCATATAAAAACAAGAATTAGGCATCTGAATGCTCATGTTTCACTTTGCTTTGCTTCTACTTACTTTTTTTGGTTGTATATTTAATACTGCAAATGTGCGGGTATGGATTCCCAGGCTGGAAGATTAAAGTAAGTTATAAATACTCCAGATAAATATTTTTCAAGAAACTATTATTACTACAAGTATTAGTTTGCAACTGCTGTTATATATACTTACATTATATGTATGTTTGCAAAAGATAATGCAATAGTTAATGCAGAAAATAGCAGAAGAAAATTTACTATATTGCAAGGCCAGAATAGCTCATAACATGAAAAGTCTCTCTTCAAGTTAATAAGTGTTATTTGATAGGACTTTGACATCTGTCTTCTTTTTGCTGCCTGGGAATAAGCTGTGGGGTTTTTTTTGTCTTGGTTGTGCAATCTTTCATAGCCATCTGCAGAATATTAATCCAAATGCAAACATGTTAAGTAACATGAAATGCTGCATGACTGAGTACTGGTCAACTTAATCTTGCTTTGAAACTGGCTTGCTTTGAAACTGGCAAGGTCTTTGTGAAGGCTGTAGGCTTTTCTGCACTTCAGCCTTAAACTGCTGGACTCCTAAGAATAAACCAGCTGGAAATGAAGGTTTAAGAAGTTCATGTCCAGATTTCAGCTGATTCCTCCTTTGAGCTAATGTTCTGTCTGGATTGCATTTTCCATAGCTTCTGATTGTAGAATTCCCTATTTTTTACATCTCCTGGAGCAGAAAAAGAAAAAGAGAGAGAAAAACACAAGTATTATTGTTTTTCCTGCCATTCAGGCTACAAGGGGAAAGTGGCAGAAATCTTGTTAATCTGACTCAGGATTTAAAAAACAAAGAGAAAAGATCCATCTGCTTGATTTGGTTCTGGAAAATCTTACATATTTGTTTATATTAAAATCTATTGCAGGTGTTTTATTTTCTCCCTTAAGATCCCTACTTCTTGTTCTCAAGTCTGTAGTATGCATAAAAAATAGGCACACTTCAATTATGGCTACCATTTGCCTCCCCCCCCCAATACTCTGATCTTTTTATTGTTTTACCTGTATGCCTGTAAAATAAATATTCATGGAGGTAGTGGGTGACCAGCATTCCTTCCATTAGAACACAGTAACTGACAGGATTGGACGTTTTTTGCCTATTGTGAAATGAAATGCAGCAGGGGACTTGAATTCTACCACTTGAGGCAGCACAACTCAGAAAACTCTTTCATGTAGTGAAGAAAAAGATGAGTAGAGATTGCCTTCTCAGTGGCCAAGGGATGGCTAGAGCACAATGTTGTACATTCCTGCCCTCAAAAAATGTCTGAAGGCTAGCACTGGGGCAAGTGGATCAATCAGGTAAGTTCCCATAAATTAGAACAGGTCCAAAAGTACAATTTCTTAACTGAAAAATGGTATAGTGGTTAAGGCACCAGGCTACAACCAAAAGACTATAAATTGTAGTCCTGCCGGTGGCACAAAGGCATTCATTTTCTTTCAACTTTAGGAAGGAAGTATTGGTGGAAGAATTTTTTTTCTTGAATGCCACTCCCCCTCCCCCCAAATATTTTTCAGATTCTTCAGGACATAGTCACCCACCCAATGCTCAGAAATAGATATATTTTCCTTTAGAAATAAACTGTGCTCTAAACTTTGAATTTTGACATTCCAAGGTTGGCTCACATGTCACTGATTGCTGATCCCTCTTCTGACATTTGAAAATGTTTTTGATAGAATTGCAAGCATAATCCCCTTTCCTATTAAGAACAATTTGTACCCTTGAGAACTTGCCTGAGCCAAGTGTAGCTAAGTATTTCCCAGCCTCACAGTCTTCTTAAACAAAGGAGGGTTAGTAGAGTAAACAGAATCTGTAAGAGGAAACTGCCACTTTTCTTTCTTCTTTCTTGACAAAAAAATTCTTATGAAACCCACAAATGGCTGTCTCCCAACGAATTCAATTACTTGCCCTTCTGGGGATTATACAATTTGTCCTTCATGGGATGAAAAATGCCCTGCATCTCCTAGGGTCTTCTCTTAGTAAGACACTAGACCAATGTTTCTCAATTGTAGCAACCTAAGATGAATGGACTTCAATTCCCAGAATTCTCAGCTAGCCATGTACTTCTGGGAGTTGAAGTCCACTCATCTTAAAGTTGCTAAGGTTGAGAAACACTGCACTAGGCTGTTGGGGTAGGGCAATGGAGCCAGCGTTGATGGCAATCACAAGGCTGAGACAGTCATTACTGTTGCAGGAGCCAATCTGGGTCTGTCACCAGGACCAGAAGTTTAGTCTTCCAAGCTTTTAGACTCATGCTGGAGCCCATCCCCAGGGAACTTTTCTCTCACCAGAATGTGTGCTTTGGGCTATTCTATGCATAAGTGGACGCCTCACATGCTGTGAAGGATTCCAAAAGTGGAACTGTTTGAAGTGCTATCCACCTATATCTCTCATGAATGAAAGCAAATATACGTGTCCCAGGATAATGTTGCAGGATCCAATCTGGGTAACCACTGTGTTGCATATACAATATCCGTATGCATATTGGATGCATCTTCCCAATCTAACTGAGATTTTACTTTCCCTCTATATTTGGCTACTGTTTACATACATACCATGTTTAAGCTGCAACAATGAAAGACTGCTCCCCTTGGGGCTTTCTATGCTAATTATCTACAATACTCTTTACAATGGCTCTAGAAAGTTCTGTCCTTTTTGACAGAGATAGATATCTTGTTTTATGAGTATTGCTTTATGAATATTGTATTTTATTTGTGCCAATCAGCTATTTTGATTGCTTCTGGCACACCTTTTATTTGGGCATCCCTATGGCTGATCTAAGAACTTGCCATGTTGTTACAAGCAAATAACATTGGGATAGCAAGCCTAGATTTTATGGATAAGTTCAAAATGATCCATCACTTCTCTCAATGGAAAATACCATCCTTAGTTTATCTCCGGCCCCTTTTTGTTTATGTTACAAACAGAGCTGAGAATTTCAAATTTCAACTTAACTGAAAATATTTCCATTTCCTGCAGCTCTGTTTCTTTGTAGAAATTTCAAATATCATTCATCTTTGTTTCCCTTTCTCTGCCAGGAGTCATCAGAGGAAGGCAGAGCCAGCATTTATAGATCTGTGTTTACCAACTCATGCAAAGAAATGATGTGCTACATGGACTTCCCTTTCCCAGAGAATTTTCCTAACTATATGCACAACTCCAAACTTCAGGAATATATTGAATTATATGCCAAGCATTTTGATCTTCTTAAATACATACAGTTTAAGGTAAGTGATTATAAGTTGATTGAGAAGGTTTTTTTTTAACAATTGCCTTTTGTTGCTTGTTCATTTTTAATTTGTGGATCCCAAAAATACTGATCTGTCCTGCTTTTATGGCTCCTTTTATTATTTATTTATTCATCAAATTTATATGGCCAAGAAGTGATTCTGGACAGTGCAGAGCAAAAACATTGTAAAACAGTCATATTAAAAAGTTACAAAAAACAAAACCATGCACACAAAAGATTTGATCAGCAATGAAGAATCTCAAGATCTCACCAGTTCCCTGGGACAAAGCTAAGTCTTGAGAGACTTCTGGATGGGAAATTGATGGAAACAGTGAAAAATAATGAGAGGATAACAAATGAGGGGGGGGGAGCATTCTAGGGTTCTCATAAAATTCTGTGAGTAAGGCAGGACGATAGAATTAGAGAAGCAAAAAAAAAAAAAATGGCTGCTGACGCCTCAGTTCTTGTTTGAACCAGTATAACAATAATACCTTGCATTTCTTCTGCCTATATCCCTGGCATTCCCTTTTCTTTGGTTTGGTGAAAATTTATAATTCCTGAGATTCTTTCAGTTGAATCTGTAATAAATAAATTTAATTATAATAATAATATGTTATTATTCTGGGATTTTATGTATTTATTGTTAAAATTATAAAATTAATAAAATATATTTGAAAAAAAATAAAATAACTGGCACTGATTTAATCTTTTGCATAACTGCTGAACGAACTCCTGATTTGAACATTATTCTAATTTTCACAAGAGAAGGTCTGAAATAGAATCTATTTTTCTCTCTGAGTATAAATGTTGAATTCAAACTGAGGATGAATTATGGAGGAGACATCTGTGTTCCTAATATAGTTTGTTTAAACTGGGTCCATTTTAGGGGCTGTTCATATTTTGTGCTACATAAATCATGTTTAAATTGTAATACATTAAGTCAAAGCCACAAAATTTTCACTAATATGGCTTCATGCAGAGTTGGCAAATTTTTCAGATGCTAGACACTATTTCAATACAGCTTTGCCTCCATTTTGTTCTTAAAGAACAGGCCTGAAATATCATCCCTAAGATCTCACAATACCTTATTGTTCTCAACAGGTATCTTATAAGGGTTAGCAATCTTACAAGAATTTTGCCATTTAAAATAAAATTTAAGCATAATCTGGAAATATTTATACATGATCTGAAGCATCATGGGCACTTCAGCATTACTGAGTGCTGCATTATCAATGATTGGCTTAGCATACTGCACAGATTAAGACATAGATATTACAGGTTGCAGTCCTAAATGCATTTATTAGGGACTGATTGATTGAGCCCCATCAAGTCACTTTCAACTCTTAGCAATCACACAAATAGATATTAGGATAAGTTTTATCACACAAGATATTTTTTTTCTAAGTAAATTTGTATAGGATTGGATTACATGGTTGTTTTGTCAATTTTTAATTTCACTGAGAAGAATTATAGATATATACTTACAAGTATATATAATACCTATGTGCATATATCTCATATATAAGGATGCATCCATTCACACCAATTAGATGTCATATGTAGTCATTTATATATAGTTGCTTTGGATCTTGAACCACACCATTTGGGCCAGGAAGTTAAGGCAACTGTGTTGTTGGTATGGTTTTATGACTGGGATTTAATGTATGATTTATTTGGGTATTGTGGGTTATTGTAATATTGTTTAGAAACAACCTTTGTCTGTATGCAGCTCAGATCCACAGCTGTGAGATGGGCAACCATATACAGTATTTAAATAAATAAATATGTCCTTGAATGTTTCTTCAAAGACACATGTGACCAATATTAAGAAGCACCCAGATTTTCCTGTCTCTGGCCAATGGGATGTCATGATACAGAAGGATGGCAAGCTGGAATCAACTACTTTTGATGCTGTCATGGTTTGCTCAGGACATCATGTGTATCCAAGCATCCCAGTTGATAGCTTTCCTGGTAAGTGACAAATATATTAAATAGATATGGAAAAACAGCAACAACACATGCCTACTTAGTATTTATTAAAAACAATGGAAGTCACTATCTGACTGGAGGGAGCAGCCCTGCCCCTTTTAATATTGTACATATTCACATTCAATGGTATATGTAAAATATTTGCTGGGCAAGCATCTATATTGTGATAAACATGCCTGTTTTTGACTGAATCAGACAGCTTAGAAGGGGCATCACTTACATTTTTCATAATGACTAAACAGAACCAACCTTTGATAAACCACAAACAATAAAACATACTTTGTGAATTGTTTCTATGAGGGATGCAAGAAACTCTCATACTTTTTCTTCATGCAGCTAAAGTGCATTGTATTTTCTTCCTTGTAGATATTTCAAAGCAAAATTGAGCCTATAATAAAATGCATGACTGCATTAATATATCAGCTTTACCTTTAAAAGTAGTTGCTAGTAATGGGGAACTGGATTGGAATCACAGCAGATGAGAAGGAATTTTAAAACCATTTTCTCTTATGCCATTATCCTGCTTAAAATCCTTCCCTCCAAAGCTGTACAGAAAATCCCATTGGTTAGCAATAAGCTTCATTTTTAAGAACAATGGGGCATTCTGTAAGGTCTCACCTCAGCTATTCCCTCAAGAAAGTAGAACTCTTGAAGCAGGCAGCATTTGAAAATGATCTTTTATTGAGAGAAAGTGACTGCAGAGAAAATAGGCAGGATCTAAAGTTCCCACGCGAAAGCATTAGATTAAACCCCATTGTTCAAAACCCCTCCCAACTGCCCAGTCCATAGGGAGCCAGTCCAGAGGTGTGAAGGTGCTGTGGGAACTCCGAGCTGAGAAGGTGATAACAAGTTGTTCCCAGCCACCGCAACCTTGGTTCTCCGAAGATGAGACAAAGCAGATGGCCCCAGGCTCATCCCTCCTCCCCCTCACCCATTTACTCCCCAGTTCCCAGGAAGATACACCAAAGCAAAAGAGGAACAAAGCAAAATGGATACATCATAGAAAAGCCCCGAGGTTCCCCCCTCCCTCCAGAATGGCAGTGTCCCGATGGGGACCAGACCAATTACTCTAGGAAACAGTAATAGTAGAAGCTGAGATGATAAGAACAGTATCAGTGGGAAAACTAAAGATGTACCTCCATGTCAGACCTCTATGTTCTTTCAGTCTACTGCATCAGTGGTTTTAATAATGTTTTCATCTGTTAGAAGTTTTCAGTGGTTACAGTCGTAATGTGATTTCAAACTTTTTCCACACAGGGTTAGAGAAATTTCAGGGTACCTTCTTCCACAGCCGGGAATACAAAGGCCCTGAAAAGTTCAGGGGGAAGAAAGTTCTGGTAATTGGCCTAGGCAACTCTGGGAGCGACATTGCTGTTGAGCTCAGTCACACAGCCTCTCAGGTATTGCCTCTACCCTGATAGTCCTCAGTTCTAGTTCTCAGAGTAACCCATCCAAAGATGTGCCATTTCTTAGTCGGTCTAGTTAAAAAAAAATCTTAAAACATGCTATGTTTACACTGATTTCCACATAGCGTAATGAGAGAAATTAGGATTATAATGAGAGAAATTAGGGGTTATACAGGGGGATCCATGTGAATTACAAGCAGAAGGATCCAAATTCAATTTTTAATATATCCACCTAGAACAATTCTCCATCTGTTCAATATGGATACTTTGCTCTAAGACCTTGGAAGACCTTTGCCAATCTGTCATAGTGACCTAAGATGACATTGTGTTAAACCAAAGCTTAACTGGAAATATATAGCCAATATTAAGTTAGTTGATGGTTACAATAACAGAGACTGAGCGTAAGGACCCACTTCAAAACCTCATCCCAAGAAATCAGGACTCTTGGAACACTTTCATTCCAAAAGAAACTTTATTAGGACTTTTATGCTACCCCCTTAAAAAAAAAAAGAATGATCCCCCTGTAGAAATATAAAACAAAGAGAAAACAGAAATAAGGATTAGTCTGGTTTATCTGGATACGAGGCATGAAACTTAAGTAATTTAGGAGCTTTAACGTGACGTTTCTGAACCCATTCATTCTGCTTCCATGCTACCAGGTATTGGGTAGAACCACAATGTTTCCTAGAATCTAGAATCTCCTTGATTTCAAAATGCTGTTCGCCTTCTATCATGATTAGAGGAGGGGCAAGGGCTGCAGCCAGTCTCAAGGGCTGCAGTTCATGTTTTAACAGACTGCAGTGAAAAATAGGATGAACTTGTTTGAGCATCTTAGGGAGTTCCAATTCTACTGCAACCGGATTGATTATTCTTTTAATGGGAAAAGGTCCCACAAATTTTGCCCTAGCTTTTTTGAGAGCTGCAGGGATTTTAGATATTTTGTTGACAGATATAATTTCTTCCCTACTTGAAACAGTTTGGGTTCAACTCATTTTTTGTCTGCTTGGAATTTATAAGCATCCCTTGCTTCATCCAAAGCCTTCCTTACAACCGGCCAGGTGTTTTGTAATTGTGCGATCCATTCCTTCAGGGAAGGGATGGTCGGTTTGCTAGAGGGTTGGGTTAAAACTTTGTCCTGTGGCAACCTGGAAAGGAGTGTAGCCAATGCTGGTGTCTTTGTAGTAGGGATTTTTGGGCATGGAATAAAATGCACTTGCTTAGAAAACAAATCCATTATGACCCAAATAACTGTGTTTCCTCCACTCTGTTGTAACTCCATAATAAAGTCCATAACAATTTCTTTCCAAGGCACTGTTGGGATCGCTAGTGTTGTGTCCTGAGCCTGCAAAAGCAGGCTCGGGACATTGCATTGGTCCCGGGCATTCCAAAGCTGCCCGGGACCAGACTGAGCAGTGCTGGCCTTGTGTGCATGCGCAAAGCGCTGGCTGCCCGGGACCAGACTGAGCAGCGCCAGCCTTGTGCATATGCGCAAGGCAAGAAGCGTAAGATACATTGTTTGCCATTGTCTGGGTCTCTGGTCTTTAAAAGAAGCCTGTTTTACTTTTGCTGTTTGTTGTTGTGAGAGAGATTGAGAAGAATAAAGAACTGTTAAATTCGCCATGTGTCTTCATCATTTGCACACGAACAAGGAACGTAACACTGGCGATGAAGGTGGGATCCTTTGCAAACGAAAGAGGAAGTTTTGAGGACTTACCAAGAAGTCTTGAAGAGGGGACTTCCGGTTTCGTCACGCAGCTGCCATGGACGGTTGGGAGATCTGCTCTTTCTCCCCCGTTCAGTTTTGCATCGCTGGGGGGCCCTGAAAAGGGCCGAAAATCACCCCGGAGAGGCGACCAGCAAGGAGGGGCTTTTGCTGGATCAAAGGAGAGCAGCAACTTTCCTGAAGACCTGACATTTCCCTCCAAACCGGCGGACAAAAGGACCAGCCATAGAAATATGGCTCGTCCCTAGGCTGCTAACAGCTGAAGTCACATTAACATCTGGCAACTTCAAAGCAGTGTGGAAAGGATTGGGTGAGATCTGCCTCTCTTACATCCTAATTACTTAATTACCTGCATAAGCTGCTAAAGTACTTTCCCCCCTGTGGTGAGGGAAGGGGGATTTTAGCCCTCCCTCCAGAAACAGCAGCTATCAACCACTTGGGAGTTTATATTGGGAAAAATACTGGGATCCTAATTGGAATTCTATTTTTTAAAACTGGTGGATTATAAGATTTGTAACTTTATGTTCTCTATTTTTTCTTCTCCTCTGATTTTTACTCTAACTATTATTGAAGATTTGGGTTCTTTTTCTCCCCCTTACAATAGAGGGGGGAAAGAAAACTGAAAAGATTCAACTAACTCTGAGATGACATTTGCTGGCTAAATTTGAGACTGTAACCTGCTATTCTTAAAGAAAGACTTGTTGATTGCCTTAAAAACAGATAAGATTCAAAGTAACCTTGAAGTACCAGCTGCAAGAAACTCAGCTCAGCTTTTTACTTGGTGGACTTTCTGATTACATAAGAACATAAGAAGAGCCATATATGACAATGGAAGAAGAACAGGAATGGATTTGTCACACAGAGGAAGTACAGGAACAAACTCTTTATATGTTAAAAACAATTATCCAAACTCTCCGTATGCAAGCTCAAACTATGACTTCAACTAAAGAATCATCTATACAGAATTCTATAAAAAAGGGGAAACAACCAAATGTTATGACAGAAGACTTAGATACTCAACAAATACAAACTGTGGAAAACAATGGAAGGAAACTGATAATAGAGAACAAGGAAAGGACTTTTATTATAAACCAGAAGGAATTTGAAGACAAAAAAGAAAAAAACAGATGAAAGATAAGATAAATACTTTGGGACAACTGCATCGAACTGGAAAAATAAAGAGACGACCTGTCAAACCAGCTAGCCCTCTTAAGAAAACAGCAACTGAACGCCTTTATCAATATCAAACAATAATTACAACAATACAAGGAGATTTTTTTGATGATTTAAAAGCGAAGATACGAAAGATAATTTGGCAGAGGAAAAAAGCTAGAATTAGACTGAAAGGGATTGGGGTTTTAATCTATATATGAGATCTAAAATAGAATATATTTAAATGGATAGAATATGTATTTTGAATATAAGATATTGTAATGATTTGAGATAAAAAAATTGGTTTTATAAAATTTAGAAATATAAATATTGAAATAAGAATATTATATTGTCTTATTAGTTTGTTAAGATATATGATAGATTTTACATATAAGGTCTGTATTTTAAATAGTAGATCATATGTGGAATTTGACAAAGGAATCGTGTTTAATTAAAATTTGGAAAAAAGATAAATATTAAATGTTAAATTAAAATATTAAGAGAAAATCAATTACCAGGTTACTGATTTGTTAAAAGTTTGAATGTTTATAGATAATTAAGACTTGAATTTAAGATATTGTCATGAGTTGAGATACAGGTTAAATAAAACTTAGAAGTAGAAATACTAATAATTAAATTTGTATATTATCTTTCTCTTTTTCTGGAAAGGAAGAAAGGAAAGAAGTAGAAAAAAAGGAAAAGAAAATTATTAGCCGTAAATATGAAAGAGAAGACTGAGAATCTGGGATCATTTAAAATCTGGAAATGATAAAGATTAAACGTTAAATTTAAATATTAATGCAAAATTAAACTTAAGAAAAACTTATCTAAAAGATGGAATGGCAAATTAATCAAGATATGTATAGACTGAAGATTATTAATGAATATTAGAAAGGCATTTTTGTTTGATTGATAGAATAAGAACTGTATTGATCTGAATATGACATTAGATCTTATAGGGGAAAGAGAGGGAATTTTGTTGTTGAAATACTTTGAGATTTGTACTGATGATATTTAAATGTAATGGAATCACGATGCTCAACCGCCACGCTACTTTTCAAATATGTAAACGCAATATTGGAAAATTAATAAAAAACTTGGATCAAAAAAAAAAGAAGTCTTGAAGAGGGAAGACGGTGTCTGAATCAGCATTCCAGCCTGCCAGTAAAGCGTCGCTGGAGGATGAGTTCAGCTACAAGACCCTTTCCCTTAGAGCAGTTTGCAGAGGAGTGAGTGGTGAACTGTAACTAAGAATGGTGAAGATTGGGCGATTGTCTGATTTTGATGTCTCACACCCAGAGAGATGGAATTCTTACGTAGCAAGGGTGGAGAATTACTTCAGAGTAAATCAAATTAGAGAAGATGGATTGAAGGCTGCAACTCTGTTGTGTGTTTGTGGACAGGAAGCTTTTGAAATTGCAGAGAACCTGATGGCCCCTGCACCTCTGGAGTCAGTGACATATACTGACTTGAAAAAGTTGTTGAAGGAACACTTCCAGCCAAAGTTGTCCGTTATTGCTTGGAGGCACACATTTGAACAGAGGGACCAGAGGCAAGGTGAATCTGCTACAGATTTTATTGCGGCCTTAAGGACAGCAGCCAGGCCTTGTGAGTTCAAAGATCTGGAAGAGAGGCTGCGAGATCGCTTCGTTTGTGGGCTAAGGAACAGAGATTTGCAGCAGAAGATTTTTGCTAAGGAAGAAGTCTCCTTCCAATATGCGCTTCGAGAGGTGACAGCTGAGGAAGCAGCAGGTGGGGCTATGAAGTTCTTACGGCTCATCAGAAGCTCTCCAGAGACAGCTACCGTCCATCAAGAGGACGCTCGAGAAGGATTAGACCCGGATCCTGAAGAAGAGGTGGATAAGCTTCACCAGTCAGCTGAAAGGAGGCAGAAGGAACGTCTGGACAAGGCCCCAGCATCTCTTCAATGCGTCAGGTGTGGAGGTCACCACAAGTGAGCTGACTGCAGGTTTCATTCCGCCATCTGCAGAGCATGTGGCAGGCAAGGCCACACAGCATCTGTCTGTTTGGGTCACCAGAAGGTCCAACCTTGTGAAGAATTGCATCTGAAAGGTACCAGGGTCTCCAGCCAACATAGGGTGGGTTTCTGCGCATCGCACAGGAGTATTTTGAGGACAGAGACACATAAGCCCCTTAAGAAGAAATCAATGGAGTTGGACATTGGGTCTGCTCTCTCCATTATTTCCATTAATACCTTCAAAAGGATATGCAGCAGCAGTGGCCTTCGAGTTAAACTCAGGCCATCCAATCTAATACTTACAGATTTTCAGAATTCTATGATGTGTGTTAAGGGGGAGGCCACCCTTAGAGTACAGTATAAGGATTTTGAAGGTCCCCTAGATGTAGTGATTGTTGGGGGTGAACGTACGAGTCTTATTGGACTCAATTGGTTCGAGGCTCTAGGAATCCAGGTAACTGGGCTGCACCATTTGCAAACGTTGAGCCTTGCAGAAGTCTGCAGGGAGTTTGCAGATGTGTTTAGTTCAGAGTTAGGATCCTACAAGGGGCCTCCCATTTCGCTAAGGTTAGACCCAAACATCACCCAATCAGGGTTAAACCTAGGAGGGTACCTTTTGCCCTCAAGGGTAAGATTGATGTTGAGCTGGACAAATTGCTCCAGCAGGGCATTCTGGAACCTGTGGACTCAAGTCCATGGGAAACCCCCATAGTAACGCCTCTAAAGGCTAATGGGGACATACGTATATGTGCAGGTTACAAGTGCACACTGAATAAGGTGCTGCAACAGCACGCTTATCCAGTGCCTGTGATAAGTCACATTCTGGCTTCCCTCAAGGGGGGGGCGTATTTTTGCAAAGCTTGACCTGGCACAAGCCTATCAACAGCTACCTGTTGATGAGGCAGCTGCAGAGGCCCAGACTATTGTAACCCACAGAAGGGCATTTAAGATCAAGAGACTGCAATTTGGGGTAAATGTAGCCCCTGGCATATTCCAAACTGTCATAGAGAGTACACTTCGTGGTATTCCTGGGGTCTGTCCATACTTTGATGATGTCCTCATTGCTGGGGAGTCATCTCAAAATTTAGCAGAGAGATTAAGGGCTGTCTTGCTTCGTTTTCAAAAAGCAGGCCTTAAACTAAAGAAAAATAAATGTAAGATAGGAGTCACTGCTACTGACTTCTTAGGATTGAGGATAGATTCTCAAGGCATTCACCCTGCTGAAACTAAATTGCAAGCTATCCAGCAGGCCCCAAGCCCTAAGTCTAAGACTGAACTGCTAGCCTTCTTGGGGCTATTAAATTTTTCCCATGCATTCCTCCCACATAAAGCTGCAGTGGCAGAGCCATTACATAGGCTCTTAAACAAGCAGGCTCCTTGGCAGTGGACTAAAGTCCATGACAAGAGTTTCAATGAGGTTAAGGCCTTGCTCACGTCTCATGCTGTCTTAGCGCATTTCAATGAGCAACTGCCTGTTTGCACTGCACGCGATGCTTCTCCTTATGGAGTGGGAGCGGTACTTACCATTTGAAGGCTGATGGGACACAGGTCCCTGTGGCCTACTATTCAAGGACTGTTAATATTAATATTCTGTCCATTCAGGAGCTGCCTGAGTCTCCCCTCAATGCTAGGGACGTGGCTGCAGAAACTGCCACTGATCACACGCTTACACGCGTGCTGACATGGGTGTTGTCAGGATGGCCTGACAAGTGCCCAGATACTGAGTTCCAAAGCTTCTGGCTCAAGAAGCATGAGTTTTCCACTTTCAAGGGTTGCCTGTTATGGGGTAGCAGGATCATTGAGGTCTAGAATCTTGATCTCTCTGCATGAGGGACATCCTGGTATAGTCAGGATGAAAGCGCTTGCGCGCAGCCATCTGTGGTGGCCTGGGCTTGATAAAGCCTTCCAGGCCCAGGTGCACGGGTGCCAAGTGTGCCAACAGTCTCAGCCTGAAATGCCTCAGGCCCCAGTACATAGGTGGGAGGAAACTCAAACCCCATGGTCTAGGGTACATATAGATTATGCTGGGCCCTTTCAGGGGCAATTCTTCTTGGTTGCTGTTGACAGCCATTCCAAGTGGCTAGAGGTTGTTCCTGTTTCCTCCGCTACTACTGCCAGGACCATCCAGGTGTTGATAGGAATTTTTGCATCACACGGTCTTCCAGACGTGCTGGTTTCAGATAATGGCCCTCAATTTACCTCTTCTGAGTTCCAGGCTTTTCTTCAGGCCAACCTGATCCGCCATGCAACTTCGGCTCCCTTCCATCCATCCACCAATGGACTGGCAGAGAGGATGGTGCGCACTACCAAAGATGCTCCCAAGAAACTGAATTATGGTAACTGGCATCACAGGTTAGCAGATTTCCTTCTTGCACACTGCACCACACCTTGCACTGCCACAGGGAAGAGCCCAGCTGAACTCCACTGGGGTCGCCGCCTCATCACTAAACTGGACAGGTTGCATCCTTACTGGGTGGCTTCATAGGTGTCACAACCGCGGGCACCTAGGAGACTCCAGGAGGGCAATCCGGTTTGGGCAAGAAACTATGGGCCTGGTCATTTCTGGGTCACAGCTGTGGTCTGCAAGGTCTCTGTGCCATTGTCATACGAAGTTGCCTTGGAAGATGACCGCATTCTGCGCAGACACATAGACCAACTGCATTGGAGACTGGACTCTCACCCTTCTGCCCCTGGATCTGGTCTGGGGGGGGGAGGAGGACTATAACATGCATTCTGGGGATTAGTTTCACAGGCCATCACTAGCCACTGCTGAGGCTATGGGGGAGTCATCACAAGGTTCCACAAGTGCCCCTAACAGGAATTCAATGGATAGGGGGTCATCCCACACACCCATAATTACACCAGACAGGGAGTCACACCGGGGGTATCCACAGTATTCATATATGTCAGATAGTGCTCCAGACAGGGAGACTAACTGGGGGTATCCACACAAATCACAAGCAGCAAGAGAAAATGAATTCCCTCAGGGGCACTTGCCAAATTTCACAATTGCTCCCAAAAGGAGGTCACCAGCAAAGGGGGTTGCCATGGAGGCAACTCCTGACTCTGGCACCTTGGGCATGTGCTTGGGGGCCACAGAGTACTGGGGCGCTTCCGCTACCCAGCACTCTCCATCTGCTGGCCTTGGGTTCGAGGGACAGTGTTCCCAAGAAGGATCCATTGAGGACACGGGGACATCCACCCCTCCAAGGTATCCTGGACTGGACTTTGAGGGTCCAGCCAGCCAGCAGATGGGCGGGTCAACCAGGTATTTGGGGCAGCAAAGTCCTGGCCTGCCTAGCCTAGTAGGCGAGCAGGTGGGCCAGGCAATCTCTTCTGGCCTTAGAAGGTCACAGCGGGCCAAGTGCCCACCCAAACATCTTAAGGAATTTGTGCCAAGTTATGTCAAGTCACTAGGGCTCTTTTTTTTCATGAAGACCCTGAATAAAGGGGGTACTCATGATAAGAAGGTTTCAGTATTTTTTTTATTTCGGAAACATTCAGGTATTACTGAAAGTGAAGGAGGGTTTGTCTGAGGGCAGATCCAATTATCCACACTCATTGCATTTGATTATAGGAACTGTATAACACTCCTTCCAATGAATGGTGCACCTGTATGTGTACAAGGAATGTTCCATCTATGGGGGAGGGGTGTTGTGTCCTGAGCCTACAAAAGCACACTCGGGACATTGCATTGGTCCCGGGCATTCCAAAGCTGCCTGGGACCAAACTGAGCAGCTACTGTTTGCAATAAGCCTGGGAGCCTCCCTTGTCTCCACTTAGCTGCAGCACATATTGGCCAACTAGCCTCATAGTTTCAATGTCCTTTTTTATTGATGGCCACCAAAACTGCCATTTCACTAGGTGTAGGGTTTTCACAAACCCGAAGTGTCCAGCTGATTTTGAGTCATGGCAGAGCTGCATGAAAGTCAGTCTCTGGCTTTTTGAAATGTACAGTTTCCTTCCCACCCATGGTAGTCCATTAGTCATTGTGCATAGGATCTTGTAGCTTAGGAACCATTCATCGGTTTCTAGCACTTTTTTGAATTCAATCCCTGTTGGCTCGTTAGCAGCTTCTGGATTTTGGCTTGTGCTCAGGTTGTAACTTGTGCCACCAGCTGTTTTGAAGGCATAAGTGGGTCTGTTATTTCTGCCTTATTATTGTTGTATTGTAGCAATCTGGATAGTGCATCTGCAAGGGAGTTCTTTCCTCCTGGCAAATGTTTTAGGTGAAATTAAACTGGTGGAAATGTTGAGACCACCTTGCTTGTTTAGAAGTCAGTTTTCTAGGCATTTTTAGGGCTTCAAGTTTCTTGTGGTCAGTTCATACCTGGAAGGGGATTTTGTTCCCTTCCAGGAAATGCCGCTAGGTTAGGAGGGCCCATCTCCCAAACTGCCCACCTTTGCTCCGTCTTCCTGAGTTTGTATGCACAGGGCTGAAGCTTCCCTTCATCGTTCTCCTGCATTAACACTGCCCCCACGGCTACATCACTAGCATCAGCTTGGATTATGAATGGTTTATCAGTATCAGGGTGTCTTAAGATTGGTTCTGTGGAAAATAATATTTTCAGTCTTTCATATGCGGTTTGACACTCTACCATCCATTATAAAGGTTAGCTGGGCTTCAGTTTCCCCTCCCCTTTTGTCTTTAATAAGTTAATAATCGGCAACGCAATTTGTGCAAAGGAAAGAATGAATTGGCAGTAAAAATTAGCAAATCCAAGGAAACTTTGCAATTGTTTCCTGGTACGGGGTGGGGCCCACTCTAGAACAGCCCAGACCTTCTCAGGATCCATCTCTATACCGCTTGGCAAGATGCGATACCCCAGGTAGTCAATTTTTTCTTTATGAAATTCATATTTAGATAATTTGGCATACAAGTGGGCTGCCTGCAGCTTTTTCAGTACTGCTCTGACTAGTTTTATGTGCTCCTCTTTTGTTTAAATATTAGGATATCGTCCAGGTAAACAAGCACCCCTTTATATTATAGGTGCTCCTGGAGCACATCATTTATTAATTGCATGAACACTGCAGGGGCTCCTTGGAGTCCAAAAGGCAGAACTTTGAATTGAAAACACTCTAAGGGCAGTTGAACGTTATTTTCCATTCCTCCCCTTTCTTAATCCTGATTCTGTAATACGCCTCTCTTAAGTCCAATTTCAAAAAGATTTTTCCTTTCAATAAGTGTGCTAGCATGTCTTTCATCAGAGGGAGGGGGTAAAGGTTGCTCTCATTCACTGCATTGAGAGTTCTGTAATCTATGCAGAGATGAAGACCCATCCTTCTTTTCACGAAACAATATGGGAGCTGAAGTTTTGGCCTTCGCTGGTTGAATAAATCCCCTTTTTGGCTAAGGTAATTTTGCCCCCAGGAGTATTTCAATAGCGCAGTCCGTGGGCTGGTGGGGGGGGGCAATTCGTCAGATCTATCTTCGCTGAAGACTTCAGTTAAATCCCGATATTCCTCTGGTATGCTTTCCAACTCTTTCTCCCCCACTGTCCCTGCACTGTCAGGAGGCCCCCCCATCTTTTTCATCTGAGTTGGGCTTTAGCCTCCACTTCCCCTTTCGGGAATCTCAGCTCTCCTGCCCTCCAGTCCACCCTTGGGTTCCATTTGGTTAACCATGCCATACACAATATGAATGGGCATTCCATTCCAGGGGTTACCACAAACGTTAGAGTCTCTACGTGGTCCCCTATAGTGAGTTGGACGGGTAACGTGGCGAGACTGGTTGGTGTCACCCTTGCAATGGATCCATCTAATTGACCAAATGAAATCGGTTTCTTCAACCTCCTCACCAGAATCCCTAAATTCCCCACCAGGGTTGGGCTTATGAAGCAGCGAGTGCAGCCAGAGTCTATTAGGGCTCTAAGTGCAACTTTCTCTGGCATCACTGGGCTAAACAGTTCTACGGTTCTGGTGAGGGGCATGATGGGTCCACTTATCAGGGGTTCATCTTCTGAGTTGTCCTCTGAGGAATCAGAGGGTCCTCCTGGCTGGATTGGAGTTCCTCCTGTCAGGCCCAGTGGGGCCGGGAACTCAACAACCTCCACACTCTTCATAGCAGTTTCCTTCTGTTTCAACAGCAGCTTGGTCAGGTTTCAAGATGGGGGTTTTCGAGTGACACTCGGTGGTGCGGTGGCCATCCTTCCTGCATTTGAAGCATTCCATTGACCTCAGGGTGGTAGGGGCTGGTTTTGCTGGTTCTTGGAGGGGTTCTGCTCATGACTTTCCCCAGGATCTTCCCCTGTGTCACTGACTTCTGGCATGATCGATTTCTGCTTCCTCGGCTAGGATGTACCAGTCCTGGAACTGGTCAGAATCTCCCCGAGGGATGCAAGCATAATATAGGTCATCGTTCAGGCCATCTTTGAAATGACCCACTAGTATATCCTCCAGCCAGTTCAGTTTACTGGCTAGGGCTTGGAATTCCTGTGTGTATTCAGCTACGGGTCACCGCCCTTGTCTGACAGTTTTTATGCACTCCTGTGCTTTCTGGTCGGCCAAGGGGTCTTCGAAACATCGCCGGAGAGCTGCCATGAATTGATTGAAATTTTCCAGCTCTGGGGCATTAGCATTGTGGAGATCTACCACCCATTCAGCAGTGTCGCCATCTAGGGGCGTCTGTACAATTTTTATTTGGCTGCAGTCACTGGGTATTTCTCGGCCATATTCTTCCATGTAGTTTAGGACTTGAGTCAAGAAAAGCTCCAATCGATGCAGCTCTCTGCTATACCTCACCCCCAGTGGAGGGAACTTCCTGATGGTTCGATATCCTCTCTGTCTCCTGGGTCGGTGTCTGTCACTGTCTGCTGGCGCAGCCTGGCTGAGGGTGGCTGCAGTGGCTGCGGCGATGGTTGCATATTCTGTGGTGCCAACAGAAATTCCTGAGATTGCTGCCTCAACCCCATCTTCATCTGTCCCCTCAGCTGAACCTGGGTTGGCAGTTCCCCTGCATGGATTGGTGTTCTCTTCCTTCAGGAAATTGAAAGCAACTCTCAGCATGTCAATACCTTGCTCTAGGAACTGGTTGGAGTGGGGTGGCCTATCATCCTCATCTTCACTGAGCCAAAGCAACCTCTTCATCTCAACTTTCCAACCTGGCTTGTGACTGACATGTTTGAGGGTCATCTTCCTGGCTTTCTTCTCCCAGTATTCCTTCTTGCAAATGCCCATCAACCACCTTGGTCTGTCTCAGCATTCAGTGACCACTACCTCATCCAAGGAGCTCGAGGACTGAGAGCTGTATTTGCTGGGGCCTGTCCAGTGGGAACACCCCCCCAGGGCAGGTTCTTCCCTCTCCGTGCCAATTTCAGACATTGTTTGTGCAGTGCCCCAGTAAGGGTCTTCCTTTCGGGCTGTTACTACAGATCCTGCCTAATGTAAGGACCTGCTTCAAAACCTCATCCCAAGAAAGCAGGACTCTAGGAACACTTTCATTCCAAAAGGAACTTTTATTAGGAGAAGCTGACAGCAGGCATAGAAGGCAGGATCTGAGGCTTTCCCACTCAGATCAATAGGTTAAAGGAGCATCAAGCAAACTCCACCCCAATAGTTAATACAGTCAGTTCAAATAAGTCAATCTCTAGGTGTTAAGTCTGCTGTGGGAACAGAGCTGATAATGGAGTCTGTTCCCATGCCTGTGAAGACATTGTTGGGTCTTCGCACCTTTCTCTTCCACAGCAAGAGATAAGCCAGATGGCCAGAGGCACATTCCTTTCTCACCCAAGGTTGACATCAAGGGGAAACAGTTCAAAGAGCAAGCAGAAAGAAAAGGCAGAGAGGATACATTGTAGCTAAGCAAAGGAGAAATAATGCATTCCATAGGGCCTCCCCCTCCCTCTCAGGAGAATGACAGAACCCACAGAAAGAAGCTGGAAAGGGACAGAACCAAACACCCGCCCAACAAGGAAATGGGTTCTGACACTGAGTTCACATAATATATTAAGCCACAATGAAGCTTAATTGTTCTACAAACAGAAAATATTTGTACACTCTGGATTCTCACAGTGTTAGAAGCCTTCAAACTCGATTAAAAATACATTGTATAATAGAAGGGAGTTGAGATGGTGGCATGCATGGCCCAGAACATGGATTTCATATTTTGGTTTCTTCTCCTTGTTTTTTAAAGGTTTGCATGAGCTCTAGAAGTGGATCCTGGATAATGAGTCGTGTCTGGGACAAAGGCTATCCTTGGGATATGCTGATTGTAACTCGCTTTGAAACATTCCTCAAAAATGCCCTCCCAACAGCCATTTCTGACTGGCTGTATGTGAGGAAAATGAACAGATGGTTTAAACATGAGAACTATGGCCTGATACCTGTGAATAGGTAATGTATAAACAAAAGAGCTTATAATGATATTAAATGTATGACTAGAGTAAAAGTATTGACTATATTTAATTTAATTCTAATGTTGATATAAATACAACTTAATCAAATTCAGTTTTCTTCTATCCTTTAGTTCTGGTAGTGTAAACCTGGCCACTTAAAAGTCATCTACAGCTTTTGGCTCAGAAAAGTTGTATGCTCTTGATACAGAAGTTTCTCCCTTTTATATTACCCATAAAATCAGAAAAGTTCCACCCACATATGGCACCATTTTATTCAATGCTAATAATAGCACACTAACATTTCTACAAGATTATTAATGTGCTCATATCATTTTCTACATGATATCTAGAGGTATAGAAGGATCCTCCTTTTTAATAGCATTGAAATAAATTAACTTTAATTTGTGCTTTGAATTATATGAAGTAACAAATATAACAGAATCTTAGATAATTCTAATGACGTTAGGATTAATGTAAATAAAGATGTATCTTTATAGATTGAATTTGTAAAGCTGAACAAATTATGTTCCATTCCTTAAAGCAGAATAAACATTTGCCAAACCAAAGAAACTAGACAAGAAAAAAGTTAAGTACCTACATTGTGTGCAACAGTACTTTCATATTCTCTGGGGGGGGGGAGCCTTAAAATGTCAGTCCTGTTTTCCTGCTGAAAAGAAATCAACTTTTTAACTAAATCTATTTCTAGATAAAATGACTATAACAACAAAAATTGACTTTTCCAAGAAAGATACTATAAATTGCAAGAAGAGATGAATAAATAAATCAGTCTATCTGAATTGCTAAATAGTTTAAATATTCTTCTGAAGTGAGTTTGATTTGCGCTAGACACACAGTTCATTTTATACAAACACTGAGATTAGAAGAAAATGGTCAAAGTTCAGTAAAACTATTATTTTCTCATCCATACCAGCTCAAAGCCAAAATCCAATCCAGAAGATGTTACATAAACGTCTATGTCCCAATAAGTTAACATAATTTCACTCCTTAACTTTTTCTTTAGGGGTTGGTCTTGAAAGCTTCAGGACTTTTAGCAAAGACTTGAATAATTGTAAACATTTTATCTGGGGAGTGGAAGTCTATTCAGTGTAATAATACCTACTGCTTTACAGCTTTGCACTATGACTGTTTTGTGGCACTCATGAACTGTGATATAGGGCTGATTAAAAGAACTTGGAACAAAAGTTTTGGAGTCTTCCCAGACAAACCCTAATTAACGTTATATATTGATTCCTATGAAACAAGATGAGGGGGTAGAATGAAGAGATAGTGTGTATTAAAGAAAAGGATCAAATGATTTGGGAAGAGAATAGCACCACTATGCAGGTCAATCTAGTTAGGATGATCAGTTGATCTAATCTACCAACATTACCTAAATGGGTGGAGTAGTATATTAGAAAACCCCACTGAGCTGATTTCTCTATAGCACGGGTATCAAACTCGTGACTCTTTTTGCATTGCTGACAATGGGGTGAGCACGGCTTCGGTATGATGAAAGTCTTGTCCAGATTGTGTCACTTGGCATCAATTTACATGCTTAGTCCACACTGCAGGCTATTACAGCACCCCAGTATTCAGCCTACGACAGCCCTGGACAGTATTCCTGCTGTTGGCTTTTCCATCTATCCATTCCAAATAGTTAGCTAATCACTCTCTTTCCTGTGTGTGAGATAGATAGACGATTAGATAGATAGATAGATAGATAGATAGATAGATAGATAGATAGATAATTTTTCTAACTACCTAGTTTTCTCTCTGTCTTTTTTTTTAAAGTGAACTCCAGGGATTAGCAGAAATACATATTGCTATGAAGATTCCTGTAAGGGTGGGCTTCCTAACTTTTTACCAACATATTAGCCACAAAATAATGAAGTTCAACCTCCCTTGAAAGCCATTGACCCTTATCTAGTTGTCTCCAGGTGCAGAATGTTAGTCTAAAAGATTCCTGTGCAATGCGCATAGCCTTTAGCAATAAATCAGTAATTTAGAACCTTCACAAATGGACCTTGTTATTATATATTACTATGTTATATAGGTATACTGTATGTCCCATTTAAAAAAGTGATACCTGCCAATTTAAAGATCCTCCTCTCCTCTCTTTCTGCCTAGGACTTTGCGAAAGGAGCCTGTCTTCAATGATGACCTCCCAAGCCGCATTATCTGTGGCACAGTTATGGTGAAACCCAATGTGAAGCAATTTACAGAAACCTCTGCAATATTTCAAGATGGGACTGTGCTGGAAGGCCTTGATTATGTCATCTTTGCTACAGGCTACACCTTTGCCTACCCTTTCATGGATGATGAATCCATTATAAAGAGTAGAAATAATGAAGTCACCCTATACAAAAGTATCCTCCCCCCTCTGCTGGAGAAACCAACCATGGCAGTCGTTGGCTTAGTCCAATCTCTTGGATCAGCTATCCCAACTGCTGAGCTTCAGGCTCGCTGGGCTACAAGAGTGTTTAAGGGTTAGTGATAAAGCTGTACATCAGGAAGTCCATATTTCACATCTTACTTGACATTTTCAGGTCTTCAAATCAATAAAATTACAGTCCTAATCTTACAAGAATCATAGAGAGCTGGCTTATATTCAGAGTAAAACTTAACATCTGATATGAATGATCCATAACCAGAATCTAAATTTCTGCTTTGGTAATAGCAGTTACCTTGTCACATTAGGGTCAAAATATTCTGAATGATCATCCATGTTTAATATTTTTTTCAGGTACTAGTCTTTTTTGAAACTTCTTTTTGATAATCCTTTACCTATATCCATCTTCTCAAATCATATTGAAAATCCAGTTTGTATATTCTGTAGTCACTTCACTTAAAATAATGCAGAATGTATGAATAAAGAGATGGGTAGAAGGAAATGCTTATCATATCTGTGAAAAAAAAATGACTATCATAAAAATGACAGCCAATTCTTCCTTCTTCTACAGGATTATGTAAGCTGCCTTCAAAGACCACTATGATGGATGACATAGATGAGAAAATGGGGAAGAAGCTCAAATGGTATGTATTAATTGCAGAAGCTGTATGGCCTTTTAAATCTCTACCCATATAAGAAATTTTCATACCATCAAGTCCTAAAAATACTTTGGTGACAAACCACTACTATCTTTGTATTCATTCTATTTTATTTTATTCAAAAGAAAGTTTAATAAAAAAGATTAAAAAAAAACAAAAGAAAACTCAAAACAATCAAGACATTTTTAAAAAAGTGCATCAAAAAGAAATATATATATGCAACATACACGTTATCCCCTCTAATTGAATACTAATTAGTACATTACAGCCCCTCCCATTTTAAACTAGTAAATCTATTCGCAAATTATTGATCTGTGTTCTGTGTACTATATTAATGACAAAATAGTTAACAGGAAAAAGAATAATAATAAAAAAGACAAGATTCAGTTTTCAAAACTCTTGTTAACAAACTGTTATTGTAAACCACTTGTGGAAAATTTGTCATGGCATCTTATCTATCCCAAATCATCCCAAAAGTTAAAAGTCATTTGTCCTGGATCAAATATCCACATTTGTTTCTTAATGCCATTTCTTATCAATTGTTGTCTAATTAAATATAATAGATTCAGTCTCCATAGTGTGTCTATCTTCCCAATAAAATCCAAATAGAAGTGGTTTCCACTTAGGTGTAATAAATCCATTCTCCAATCTCCTTCTGTCTTCATAGGAAAAAAGAATGTGTCACTTCCCCATTCAGTTAGACTGCTACGGTAGTATTGCGAGGATATTCAGGCTTGGATTTCAAAGAGATTCATGGGATCAACTCACTTAGTTCTCTAGCTGTGGAGAAATCTCTTTGGTCTGCATCTTTCAGATCAGAGTCCTTTTGTGAATCTTTATCCAAAACTACATGCCTCTGCATATTTTCCATGGCTATTATCATTTTTTTTTAAAAAAAAATTTCAGCTAAAAACTGCATACTGTCCAACAGTCTTTTCTTGGATTTCAGCCACCGCTTGTCTGTAATCTGATACTTTGTGACTTTCTGTAACTTGATCAAGAAACAAAGAACACTAAAACAGGACGAAACAAGAAAGATATTCTCTGGATATTTCAATCCAAGGTTAAAAAAAAAATTAAAAGAGATAAATTTCAAATATTTTGTGAATTCAAAAAGTACAAAAATCCTGTGGTGAGAGTCCAGTATTAATGTAAATCAAATGAAAGCACTTCACCATCCAGAAATGGACCATGCTCCCTTATGGAGAGAACAAAGGTTATTCAAAACAACATAAATCAAAGGGAAAGGGAAAAAACTCAGAATCCAGCAAGAGTTTAAATAAATCAGCAATCAACTGCTGGTTTGGGTTTTAAGAGCAAAAAAAAAAAAAAAAGTAAAACAATAAATTCAAAAAGTGAAAGTTAGAAAACCAGGTGTAATTAAGAAAATGAAACTGCTGACAGGAAGATGGATTTGCCCAGTGACTTTCCCGCTTCCAGAAGGTACTGGAATTTTCAAGACTCCCTTTCCCAAATGGGTCCATAGCCATCCAAAAGTTGTCTTGGATCATTCCTGAGAGCTCCCATTCAAATCCAAGGAGCAACACTGCCAGAGAGCCAGCTGTGGCAGCAAAAACAGCAGATTGTCAGTAAGAGAGAAAAAGCCTCTTGATGTTCAGCAGCCATCTTCGGGAGGAATCCACTATCTTTTGTCTTGATACTCTTAACTCTGAGAAGTAACAAAAAACAAAATCTCTGCTTTTTGTAAAAACTGTAGAGCATTTTTCTAAGATATTTTATTTAAAGGCATAAGCTTTCATGATTCACACCTTACTTCATCAGAATACAGAATAACAGAGTTGAAAGGGACCCTGGAAGTCTTCTAGTCCAACCCCCTACTCAAGAAGGAGACCCTATACCGTATTATACCATAATATTCTTTCCTCACATATATTTGACCCAAGGCTTCCTAACAGAAACCAAAATTAAATAAAGAAGGGTGAGGCTTTCCTTAGTTTTTTCTTGTTTCTCTTAGAAATGCTTTTACCAAACTTTCTCTTTTTTCTTTTAAGGTTTGGCCAGAGTGACACCCTGCAAACAGATTACATTCTCTATATGGATGAAATTTCCTCCAACATAGGTGTCAAGCCCAACATCCCACTTCTCTTTTTGACAGATCCCTGGCTGGCACTGAAAGTCTTCTTTGGCCCTTGCAGTCCATATCAATTTCGCCTCACTGGGCCAGGGAAGTGGGATGGAGCAAGAGATGCCATCTTAACCCAGTGGGACCGAACACTGAAGATCACAAGGACACGAACTGTACCCAACTCTCAGAAGTGTTTCTCTTTCTCTGTTTTGCTCAAAATCCTTGTAATTCCATTTCTCCTTGCTGCTATTTTTATGATGTTGAACCAGTAATTTCAGTGTCAAACTAGACAATGTCATGGGATTCTAAACTATGTTTTATTGGAAAGCAAAATAATCTCAGTTTTTATAATAAACATTTCAAAAGAGTGCTGAATATCTGCATATATGAAGTCCATGTAAAATTTGACCAAATTTTTAGAGATCATCAGCCAAGCACTGCATGTGCAGATTCCTGTGCAGAAGCCAGATGTCTGGCCTCTCCTACAGCCTAAGCTGAAAATGCATGGAGAACTGTGGCCAGTGACCCAAAGGGTTCTATGTGGCAGCACTTCAGATACTTCTGCAGTGATATTAGCATTGTTTTTCTTTAAAAGTATTCCAGTAATGTTGCTGGGACTGGTCGGAGCTCTTTTCTTACTCATTATGGGGGCAACAGGTTAAGCCAGAAGTGATAAGGTCTGTTGCAAGCCAGGAGAATATTTCAAAATCTGCTAATGTATCTTGGCTCCTTTGAGTATTCTGCAATTACAAGAGTTTCATTATTCTTTCTGGAAAGAAGAAAACATGTTTTGTACTATTCTACTTTAATAGTATTCTGAAATATAAATTTATCTTTAGTTGCAGCAACTCAACTTTCCCCCATTTCAGTATTCAGAAAATAATGAAAGACGTTGAGTCCAGGTTTTCTTACTTTTCAGTGTTAATCACTATCACAATTTTGTAAGGAACAAAACTCTATTTTTAACCTTCTCCCTGAGTTGGTAGAAATGAATAAAAAGGAAGCAGACAGCCAGGCTCCCAATTAAAAAAAACAAATATTCATAAAGACAAAAGGAGCAAGCATTTTTCCAGTTCAGAGGTAAGGACAAAGGAAAGTAGAAGTGGTTTTCCAAAGGTGGCCTAAAGACCTGAGTTTTTTGCACAAATTATCCACTGGTTTGCTGTTGGCACTGTGCAATTGGCAGAGCTGCATATAACAGCAGAAATGTGGTCAAAGCATTGTGTTATATGACTTATTCTAATCTCACCCATAATATCATATTTCCTCTTTTATAAGCTTATATAAATAAGATACCTAAATTGGCTAATATTTGACTTCTTCATAACTTTCATAGTTCCATTAGTTTTGTTAAGTATTGACGCAAATGTTTAAAGCAGATCCTGTCAGAGGCTTACAGAATCCAACATAGCAAAAGCTTAGATTACATAATCAGCAAAGTCTCAGCATTCTTTTAATAGGAAAACTGCCCCTGAGTAGAGGAAAGTTTCATTTACTGCAAGGATACAGGAAAATATATATGACTTCTTTGACTGGAAGTCCATTACCTATTTATCAATGGGATGGGGGGCAATCCTATTGACAGATTGCTAGTCAATAGCACCCAAATAAAACATATTAAGAAATTAGAATTAGTAAAAAAAAAAAACCTAAAACAGGAGGGCAATTTCCTTTGGAAAAGAAAACCTCACAATTAAATATTTTCAAAAGAAAAAATTACCAAGGAAATCCAGACCCATAAACCAGCCATCACAGATGCAGATGAACCCAGGAAGGGTGGGGAACACCTCAAGAAAAAACCATTTAAGGGATAAGCCAAACCAAATTTAAAAGACCAAAGAAAAGTTTTCCTCTCTTCCCTCTGCCCTAAGGAATTCTGGGCAAGAATTGTTTAGCTAAAAGAAACATCCTGAGGACAGGAAACTGCAGACACAGGCCTTGGACAAACAATCAAGCCCATTGATCCCACTAGATAGGAACAATATAATGCTAACAAAACAGACATAAACCACATATAGAAACTCATTTGCATGAACAAAGAAACATCTCCCAAGAGCAATATTGATCACTCCCGGTCTAAACAAACACAAACTAAGAAAAAATAAGAAAAATAAGGGGAACAAACACCTTTACAAAATCTAAATCATAATCTCAACAATTCAAGGGGTATAAAAGCAGGACCCCTCACCTTGGGAAGGTACTAGCTAGTCCAGAAACCATCGCTGTATCACTACTCCATCTGGTTTCTGCAATAAAACCTACTTTCTGGCAGCTTGCTTCACTTTGTGTCAATTCTTCTGTCAGAGCCAAAGGTCTGCTTCCCAGCTGGAAACCCAAACCACGGAAAATCTTCCCACACTATAAAGTGAATCCCAAAATGAGAATATACAGTAAAGCACCAGGCCTAAATGCTCAATGATGTTTTAATTCACAGACTTCTGACAAAATAATTCAATCCTAATGTTTTGTTCAGCCTGTGTAATTTCATTTACACCAATCCCTTCAACCAGATGTTTCAACTAAATTATGAGGTGATAAATTTTCTTCTCTATATAGTTTTACATAATCCTTCTTTAGCACAAAGTCAACTGTAATACAAAAACATTTCATTAATGAACTGCAATACCAGAACTTCAGCGGTTTAATATCATAACTTTTAAATAGCAATTAAGCAGCATTTTTTTCATTCAAATTTTTTAATTATAGTGAAACTTATAATTACATTGTAATCATTCTACATTATCTACTCTAAATTTATTTTGCATTGGCATTTACACAATTGTGTCAGGTATAAGTAACCAGAAACAAGAATTCAGTTCAAAGCACTAAAAGTTTATTACATGCTAACTTTACACAAGAATCTGACCTACTAACCCTGAAGGCAAATTGGCACTAAAAAAGAGTTAACGATATTCACAGGAGGCTGGATTTAGGTCTCTTGTGGGAACATAGCAACTCCAAACTGACGATGCATTTGAGCCCACCTTTGGGCTCCACCTGGTCATCTCCTACAAATTGTTTCAGAATATTTAAGATGGTAATGCAAACAGAATCCCAAATACACATTTTCAGCAGGAAGTTTCCAGTTAACTTATATTTCTCATGGGAAAATCTTACCTAATAAGATTGCATGTACAGCATGTACTTGCTGTACATGCAATGTTTCTTATTTCTTACAGTTCAAAACTTTTAAATTTTTACTGCCAATGTTTGTTTTTTTAAGCAATTACAATAAATGATACAATTATCACAGAAATATTTTTTTTTCAGGATATGCTCACTATATATAATTGAAAGGCCCAGTAGACTTATGTAGGTAACAGAGAAGCTGTGTGCACCAGAATCAGTGATGAAAGCATACAAAAGCATACAAATGTCTCTATAGAATGGTTTCAAAGTAATTTATAGTTCCCACCTTACATTTGTATGGCAGACAGCAAAGCTATATAGAATCCACACAGGAAATTGCAATCCAAGTCTGAGGCTCAGCTCCTGAATGCTCTTGGACAGAATGAGTTGCACAGACAGGTGAATTCTAGAATATTCATGGTCCCTAAGCTGTTTGACAACTTTCAAATCCAGAGTGCCTCTCAGAGGATACTCTCTCTGCCCCCCCCCCAATATATAGGACTGTATTTCTTGACACTTTAGCAACTAACTCTTCTGAATGGATAAGGGGAGGCTAGAATGCAGGATTAGAATTCCAGAATTCATTTGAAGATTAAATATATGCCAGCACTACACCCTGAAACTGAATATATGCCAGTACTACACCTAAGGTAACTGGATGCATGCTAGCACTACACTGGATATAATGCCAGCTCTACACCCTGAAATGGGGCATGGAAGTAGACAAATTTTCAAAACTACATTACAAAACAGGCATTATCACTTCTAATTTGCACTTTTATTTTGGTCCCATTGCAATATTGAGATAAATAGACTTGGCAATTTTCTAAAGCACTACCAAAAGTGAATATCTTTTTAGTTAATGTATTGGAGCCTAGTGGAAATCAAATGAATCTGATGTAGTCCAGTCTTTTAGGTGAGAAGCCTCAAGTGCTGCTTTCATTGGTTTGGCATTGCTTTCTTATTCATGTCTTCAGTATTAAAGTATCTGCAGCAATGATGGTTAGTGTTACTTTGGCACATGGTATTTCCTCCTCTTTAGGATTATATAATTAACTAAAATGCCAATATTTTTTCAGGAACACTCAGGTGGTTAGAAGCAGTTTTTGAAAGCAGAAAGTGGTCCTAGATTCAGGAGGTATCATGAGAAGATGAAACAAAAAAGATATATTAAAGTCAGATACTTGTGTTTGAGAATTTGGAGATGGATAAGAGATAGGAAGCAACCCTGTTTCAAGTGATAAAATAGTCTCTAATCAAGGGTTTGTCTTTTAAACTGTCCCAGAAGTCCAAGTCAAATGTAGTAGTTCCATGAGTTTAAGCAGTGCCAGAACAGGTATCCACCACTCCATATTATTCTTTAATAGTTCGGCTGAAATGAAGTCACCTCCTGGAGCCTTCCCGGCCCTGAGTTTGCCAATGAGGGATTTTATTTCAGACTCTGATACTGGAGGCAATTCAGGTAAATCCTTCATTGTAGACTTTGTACTCTCGCTGGAGGGGTCTTCATACATTCTCCGAAAATGGAGTTCCCAGGTTATAGGAGATATATGACAGTTTAATGGATATAGATTCTTTCAGAGTGGCAAGCTATTAGATGCCAAAATAAAGAAGAGTTCTTTTGCTTTGCTGCCACGATGAGCTGTTCCCAGGAAGACCTTGTGTCTTGTCTCTTCTTGAATGTAATCAATTGCTTGAATTGTTGTTTTTTAAAACATATTTTATTGTTTTTTTGTTTCTTAGAACAGAGTGTTTAAGACACACCGTGGTGCTGGGGTAATCAAACATCCAAAAATAAAACCATATATGAATAACTCAAATCAATACATTAAATATTCCCTCTCTATTTCCCTCAAATAACATAATATATTTAAAATAATCCATTTCTAGATTAAATTTCTATAAATTCTAAACCTTTCAAGCCTTATAAATTTACAGTTGCCATAGTCAACTTTAACCTTAAATAAACGCATTATCACTTCAGGTATCCTTTCCAAATATATTCTAGTTCTGATCTCTTAAGTCTTTAATTTTATCATAAGTCTTGTTTATTTCTTTTTCCACTACACACTATGTGTCCTGATTAAAATAAAATATTAGTCTACCCTATACATATATAATCCATCAATCAATTAATCTCTTTAACCTAGTGAAATAATATCAAATCTTAAAACATTTCAGTCTGCTAGGTAAGATTCAAATTTCATCCAAGTAATTTTCATGCCTAAAAACACACAAAAACATCATCTTACTAATTTAACATGTTCAATTAATTATTGAGTCAATCCAGATCTAAAGGATTTTCTTCATTCCATTACATACGGTAATAGTTTTCATGGAAATAAACCTATTAATCTAAAAAATACATTGTTAGTCTATTTAAAATATATATTCTAATAAACACCCATTTTTCTCTTACTTCTAACTTTAAATCTTAATCCTTAAATCAGTCCATAGTTCGTGCCTTTTAATCCATTACATCTAATTTTAAATTTCTCTTTTCAGTCTTATTCTAGCCTTCTTTTTGTGCCAGGCAGATTTCCATAACAAAGCTTCCCTTTCAGCCAATAGATCTCCTTCTGTTGCTTGTAATGTCATTTGAGTCAGTAAGCAGCATCCCATCCTCTGCATTGGGCATCTATTTCTCTTGTCCTTAAAATCTCGTTGCTTTAAGGGTTCACATCACAGTCTTTGATTCTTCTGATCCTCAAAGATATAGATGAAGTGCTTGTAAGGTGAAATAAATTCCTCTTTAATCTTAATTGATTCCTTTTCTGGAGTATTTTGATTTATAGAATAGTCAGATGCAGTCTGAAAGTGAGTGAGTGTTTGGAGTAAGGCTTCTGGCTCTTAGTTCTGTAGTGTACTCTTTCATTTTAGCACATATTTCTTCAGTAGCCTCATACTTCCGGTTCCGGTTCATGGCGACTCCGGTCGTGTTTGGAGACTAGTCTCCACTCCAGCCATGTTTTCTTCACCAGTAGACCCCCCAGTGGGTCAAAAGTTGCCCTGGAGGGGCAACCACCGAGAAGGGGGCTTGCTGGTGACTGCGGGAGGGCAGCAGCTTCTCCCGCGGTCCCAGCTATCTCCTTACAGCCAACGGAGCAAAAGATCGTCCTGCTGCACCAGCCGAAAGTCACAGGTACATCTAAGCATGAAAGACCCACCGTGGATGATCCGGGTGAGACCCCTCCTGCTCCTCTCTTCACCCTATTTTGTCTTTTTTTGCCTGTAAAAGCTTCCTTGGAATTATTTCCCTGTCTTGAAAAAGCAGCTTTTGTTTGCGTGGGAAGAAAGGTGTTGTAATTTTAATAATCACATTTCATTTTTATCTACTTTGGGGTACAGGAAAAAACTTTGTTTTAGAGCTGTACTATTATTCTATACTGGAAGATTATTTCTTTTTCCACCTTTTTCTTTAAAAGACAGAAAAAAGGAAAAGAAAAAAAATGGTGTCTGGGAAAGATTTTTTAATCTATTGAGGACATCTAGTGGTGAAAAGTTAACATTGCAATTGCTGGTTAGTGTTTGGAGATGAGGTGGATTTGACCCTCAAAATATTCTTGAAGAGAAAAGATAAGCTGATACAGCTGTGGGAATTGTGGGGGTGGATATTGTTTAACTTTTACTAAATACTAAAAGAAAAAAGGGACTCTCTTCAACTACTATTAAAATGGAGAAACCTCATTCACAATTAAACTATAAACTTATATTGGAAAAGCTTTATGAGGCTGCTTGAATTGTTTTTTAAGTGTAAGTAACTGATTAAGAATTGCTTTATTGCCATATCCAGTCTTGCTTTTGTACTCCTTGTATGCCAAGTTAAGGGCTTTCTTGGCTTCTATGCAATCCTTATCAAACCATGGTTTGGAGGTGGTACAGGACCTCTTAGCTGAGAAATTTCAGTCATGTGCTAATAATGGTTGTAGCTTATAAACTAAACTTTTATATAGTTCTAATAAATCTAATAAATATAAAGACTGTGTGGATTTTTTGGAAATTATCCTATGTTAGGGCTCTCCTTACCTTCTGATCAAGTTGTTGGGTCCATTTGACCCAGCATCTTGTTAGGCCAGCTGTAGAGATTGCAGGGATAAAATGGTCCTTGCAGGGTATCTGCCTGATAAAGGGCTTCATGTATATGCACAGAGGAAGACAATAACTTTCTAGGTAAGGCAGGACTTCAAAATTTTCTATATGATGTACTAAGTCCATAGAAGTTAAGATGTAGTCACTGGTGCTAGTTCTGGACCCTGCTATGAATGTAAATTTGCCAGGATAGTCAACAGGCCATGAGCCATTTGATATGAAGAAGTTAAATTTATTTGCCAACTTGGCAAGACAGAGGCCAGCATAGTTAGCTCTAATGTCTTTAGAAAGTCGTATGAGGGGGGTGTTGGTTTGTATAGGGACCTCCAATGGTGGGTATTGATGATGTTTCATGAATAGTGTATAATCATCTGGTCTCAATCTGGCATTAAAGTCTCCTCCTAGTAGGACCCTGGCATTTGGGTGTTCCATGAGTTGTTTATTAATATAGTGTTCCAACTCCAGCCATACAGCAGTGGGTTCATCTTTTCTTAGTGAAGGAGGGAGTCCCACTTGAGGAAAAGTGCCATAGCTGAATGGTTTAAAGGGTTAATAAGTGTGGACACTGCTCTCAAGTTGGTAGAAATAAATATACCCATTTCAGTCTCACTGGGCCTCTGCCTGGCCTTGCTTCCAGCTTATATACATGAAAGCCATTAAGCAGGAGATCATCAGTAGTCCAAGTCTCTTGCACCAATATAATAGCCTGACCTTTCAGAGGATAAGAGTGGCTAAGGCCTCTGAAACGATACCACCTGGCTACATTCCATGACATGATGTTTAAAGTGTTTATCTTGCACTGGCCTTCATATAGTCAGTTCAAGTTCTCCATAAGGGCACTTGTTGGAGGATCATTATGATAATTGTTATTTGATGTATTAGCATGAGTAGTTACTGTCAATGCTTCATTTAAATCAGCGGTTCTCAACCTTTTTCAGGCCGAGACCCCACCTGCGCCGCCCATGCGCGGCGCGACCCTGACCTGCGCCGCGCATGCGTGCCGCGACACCCCGAACCACGCATGCGTGGCGCGACGGGCCTAACTGCCCATGCGCAGCACATGCGCGACGGCCCGAACTGCGCATGCGTGGCGCGACGGGTCGAACCACGCATGGGCGGCACAACGGGCCGAACCACACATGCGTGGCACGACGCCCCAAACTGTGCATGCGTGGTGCGACGGGCCTAACCACCCATGCGCGGCGCACGCACGACAGCCCAAACTGCGCATGCGGGGCGCGATGGGCCAAACCGCGCATGCGCAGCACACGCGCGATGGGCCGAACCGCGCATGGGCGGCGTGACGGGCTGAACCGCACATGCACGGCGCGCGCACGGCGGGCCAAATCACGCATGCATGGTGCGATGGGCTGAACTGCACATGCGTGGCGCGCGTGCGACGGCCGAGGGAAAATGGGGAAGCTATTTTCTGTGAAAGAAACAGAAAGTTCTATATGCTGTTTGCTTTCAAATTCAGTTTATAAATCCCATTCCAATGAGTGACATACAGATGAGTTACTTACTGGAACAGGTTGTCTAATTGCAGTGAAATCTTCCATTTTCTGCTGCTTCAGTGGCTTGGAAGAACTCTGTGCTGCCGAGTGAACATGCTGTCTCTTTCTTCTTTTCCCCATTCTTGGTAATCCTGTCTTGTAGAGTTGTTAAAATGTAGGTAAAACAATGGTAGCCTCTCCAGTATATATCCAGTATATATATCCTTTGTAAAAAATCTTTGACTATTATAAAAAGTCAAACAAGGGTTAAAACAGGTTTAAAAATAGGTTTAAAAGGGGTTAAAATAGGTTAAAATGGGTAGGTTAAAAATGCAGTGTTAAAAGGGGTTAAAAAGTTAAAAGAAAAATAAAAGAAAATTAAAAAAGCTTTTACTTTTGGATGAGCTCTTTACAGTCTTTGCTGCCTGTCCACCATCTTGGCTCCTCCCCTGGTAACCCACTTCGAGTTTAACAAATGGACTGTCCCAATCGTATAAAAAAAAGGAAGTGGAAAATATTATAAAATATTTAGCCTGTGGAAAATGGGAAATAACACTGTCCTTTTACATATATTACAGGGAATATAATCTATTACAATTCTTCCCACATCGTTTTCAGGTTTCACTTAACATCTTTTTATAGATCAGGCAGTTTTCAAAGCACATGTCCTCTATGTGGGGAAATACTGGGTGACCCAGATCAAATGTGTCTCCAGAATTTTGAAATCTGCAGGTCATTTAATTCAAACTAACCAAATAGATGTTCACATAAAATCTTTTCTGGGAAAAATTATCCCCATTGTGGGAGGAGAATTAGTCAAAAATCAGAAGCATAGTAGCATTTTTTTTACATTTATTCAACAGTTATTCAGACTCTTTTATTAAAAGACATAGCAACTGTGACTTAGTTCATGAAATCTGATGGTCTGAAAAGTGTTATCAGACTCCTTTTAATTTATCCTTTTTCAATTGGTTCATGAACATCATAATGAAAGGGGAACAACTCTATTCACATACAGACTTAGATTTCAGGAAAATGTGCAGGTAACTGAACCTTTTGCCATAGTCAATTCCATGTAGGGTTTTTGTTTTCAAATAAAAATGAGGGAAAGAAAAAGAAGAAAAACTTAAACATTATTCTTGAGCTTTGGCAGAAATGACTTATTCCCACAACCCAATTTTTACCCTAGCTATGGAAATCAGTTTTTGTAATACCCTAGATGGGTTCTGGGCTGGCTTTGCTTTCCAGAAACAAATTGTGGCAGGATATACAAAAAGCTTCAGCTCTTCCTTCTATTTCCTTCCTTTTGTTCAGATTTTTGCTTGCAAATAGAATATAAATTTCAGCATTATTATTAAAAACCTCTACTCCACGCATTTCCTTTATAGAGCCAACCCCTTCACCCTCTAGCCTACAGTTAACTTATATATACATACACAAACATGTTAGCAGGGCTTTTTTTTGTCATAGAATGCATGGAACGGCATTCCGGCATCTTTTTTCAATGGAATTTGTGGAACTAAAAAAAGTTCAGTCAGACCTTCCAACTTATTGTGGGGGAAAAAAGGATCTCACAAAGAGTTGGAAGGTCTGACAGAACTTTTTTTAGTCCCACAAACTCCATTTCCCTGCAGCAGAAGAGAAACACACCAGAGCTGGAAAGCAGGTTAGCAAAGAAATGCTTTTGCTTTCAGGAAGAGGGAGGAGCTGTGCCGGGAGGAGAAGTGGCAGGAAACGGGACTGCCATTCCCAGAAGGGAAAACAGAAATGTGGGGCAATGCAGGGCAGCAAGCTCTGCATCCCTGCACAGAGCTATTGTGTTCTCCATTCTCTGTGAGACAAGTGACAAAGGACTGGCGGAGGGAGGTGGCAGGGGAGGCTTGTACCACCCAGTCATGGCGCAAGCCACGGGGAGAGTTAGCAGAGGACAAGGAGGTGGTGGCTGCGCCTGGGCAGGTGATCTGCGAGGTGAAGCTTAAAGAAAGCCCCTCCAGAGGCGCACAGTGGCAGCGGAGCCGTTCACCATCACTACCTCCTGGCTCCAAAATGGCAGAGGGGGACCAGGCCTACCCCACCCATCCCATCTGCCGTAACATGGCAGTCCAGCTCAGGAGGGAAGTGAAAGGTTACCAATCAAGGAATGGCCAGGTGGGGGGGAGAGGGGCTGAGTTCCAGCACCTTTTTTCTTACAACAAAAGCACTGCAAGTTAGTATGCAATTATTTGATATAGCACTAGGAAGGAGTCCTCAGGCTTCATCTTATTCACTGACTGCTACTTGGGCAACCAAAGCAATAGAATTCGGCTGAGGGAAGCAGGATTGGCTTACAGATGAGCATCATGGTACAACTTGTAATCCACTGTTATACTCCACAGTTGGTTAAAAGATGGCCAGCTACATAAATGTTTCAAATAATTAAATAAATTGGAGCTTCATGATTTGTCACAAGGATTGCTTTTTTAAAAAAAAAATCTCCTACAATATTAACATCTTCCTGTGATAAAAGGCATATTAGAACTAAGGAGTTGAAGTTCTTCTTAGCATGCAGAGGAGGAAAGATAAATCCTAATTATACAGTTTTAGCCTAGAATCTAATAGAAGCTGGAATAAGAATAAACCAATATATTAGATTATGTAAAAAGGCAGTTTTTATTTCTATTGTTTTGAGGTATAGGAATCAATATTAATCTTAGGGTATTAAATGTATCACTGCTCATTTGCTAATATAATTAGTGTTATGTCCTGGGCCTGCTGAGTCATTCAGCAGGTGCAGGAGGCTGCAGAAAGGCCCGGGCAGACCACGTGGATACCCGGGACCAGGCAGGCTGTCTTCAGCCTATTGCGCATGTGCAAGGTGGGAGAAATACATTGCATTGATTGGTTGGTTGACACTGTCCCTGCAGAAGGGGTATAAAAGGAATCCGTGCCATTTTGTCTTGGTTCTGTTGTGAATGGAATAAAGACAAGACTGTTGTAACTCCTGCTCATCTCAATGCCTTTTACTTGGAAACAGAACATTGGCGACGAAGGTGGGATCTGCTGCAAGGGAAACAACGAAAGAAGATAGGCTGAAGCACTGAGACGCTCAGCGTCTGGAGATTGCGACTCTGCCTGCCAGTACGAGAACACTGGAGGAGAGTTCGGCAAAAGGGACCCCTTTGCAGCATGAGGCATTGATGAGGCTACCGGGCAGTAACAATGTCCAAACTAAGCCGTCTCTCTGAATTTGACACAGCTCATCCGGAACGCTGGAGTTCTTACGTGGCCCAGGTAGAGAACTACTTTCGGGTAAACCAAATCCAAGAAGACAGTCTTAAAGCTGCTACGCTACTGTGTGTCTGTGGGCAAGAGACTTTTGATATTGCAGAGAATCTGGTCGCCCCAGCACCACTTGAATCAATTGCTTATGCTGAGCTGAAAAGAATGCTGTGAGAACATTTTGAACTGAAGCTTTCAGTGATTGCATGGTGACATGCATTCGAGCAGAGGGACCAGAGGCCAGGTGAGTCTGCTGCGGACTTTATTGCTGCGTTACGACAAGCAGCTAGGCCATGCGAATTCAAGGATCTGAAAGAGAGACTTCAGGATCGTTTAGTTTGTGGACTGAGAAGTCGTGAGCTGCAACAGAAGATCTTTGCAAGGGAAGATGTCTCTTTCCAAGATGCCTTGAGAGAAATTGCAGCCAAAAAAGCGGCGGGCGGAATTGTGAAGGCCTTGCACCTCGCCAAGAACCCTCCAACTTTGATCTCTGTCCATCAAGAGATCGTTCAAGAAAAATCCAATCAGGAGCCAGAGATGGACCGACTACAGCAGCCAGTGGAGAGAAGGCCTCAAGAGCGCAGAGACAAGGCAACCTCATTCCCTCAGGTTTCAGATGTGGAAGACGCCACAAGCACTCCGATTGCCGTTTCTGCTCCGCTATTTGCCAGGCATGTGGTAGGCAAGGCCACATTGCCTCTGTCTGTTTGGGTTACCAGAAGGACCGGTCTTCGGAAGAATTGCTTCAGAAAGGTACCAGGGTCCCCAGCCAGAACAGGGTGGGTTTTTGCATGTCCCGTAGAAGCATTTTTAAAACTGGGGCCCATAGGCCGCTTAGGAAGAAGCTTCACACTGACGTGAAGTTGCAAGGGGTTCCTTCATCGATGGAGTTGGACACAGGGTCCACTTTATTGATCATTTCACAAGACACTTTCAAAAAGATTTGTTGTAGAAGTGGCCTACAAGTTAAACTCAGACCTTCGAATTTAATTCTTACTGACTTCCAGAATTCCCAAGTCAGTGTGAAGTAACGATGTGGTGGTAGTTGGGGGTGATCACACGAGTCTTATTGGACTTGATTGGTTCAAGGCCCTTGGAATCCAAGTGACTGGACTTCACAGTTTGCAAATGACAGGCCTTGCAGAAGTTTGCAAGGAGTTTGCTGATGTGTTCAGTTCAGAGCTTGGCTCGTACAAGGGGCCTCCCATTGCTTTACGTTTAGACCCAGCAGTCACACCCATTAGGATTAAGCCCAGATGGGTGCCCTTCACATTGAAGAACAAGATTAATGCAGAGCTGGACAAGCTGCTCCAGCAGGGCATTTTAGAGCCTGTGTGTCGCGCCTTGCAAGGCATGGGGCCGACGCTAGCCGATTTACTCGTTCCGGTCCCGTTGCTGTTCCTCCTGAAGTTGCTGCTATCAGCCTCCAGTTGGGAACCTCCGTCGCGACACGCCTGCTGCAGATGACATCATCAACATGCGTCTGGCTGTGATGACATCATCAAGGCATGCCAGGTCGCATGGAAGGACTTCCACAAATGCCTCGCCGGGCCGACAATCAGATGGTTGCTGCTGGCCGATTCTAGGCAGCCGGGACGGGCTGATAAACAGCTGGTTGCTGCCGGCCATTTTCAAGCAGCCAGGACGAGTCTACAGAGCAGCAAGAGAGCAGAGAGCCGCGGCGAGCAGCGGGCATGATTGGGACAGCTGCCAGGCTGTTCTGGAGCAGGAAACCAGGATAAACAGGGATGAACACACGAATGGGTGGGACTGGGGCGTAGGGATTGGATAGTCGCTGGGGCAGTAGGGTGGGGTCAGGCATGGGTGGGGTGGATTTCAGGGTGGGGCACTTGTAGGATATATTAGGCACTGAGAGCAAGTCACTCCCAGTGCTAACTTTGTTTCCAACTGTGAAATAAAACTGTTGGTGGTCTACACATTCCTGTTTACTGGCTTATATACTACAAAGCTCAAATAGGATGGTCTGGTAGTAAGTTAGCACTCACTTTTATTGCATTTTATCCTTGGATCCTGGTTCCTGTTGGTGGAGAGAGGATGGCAGAAGGAACCCAGGAATTTCCTCAGCAGAAGAGGCCTTGGGACCTGTAGATGAGCCTGCATTGACATCAGAGGTAGAGGAGCCAGAGGGCCAGCCAGTAGTAAGACTAAAAGAAAAGGCCCCATTGCCTGCTGGAGGAGAGCCTCAGCCGCCTGCTTCTACGGGCCTAACTGGGGAGTAGTGATTGAGTCCTGCGTTGCAACAAACAGTGACCGGTGGACAACAGGCAATTGGGGTAGGCCCTTCCTTGACTGGTTGGAGGGAGAGACGGCTGACTAGGGATGAGGAAGAGGAGTGGAGTTACTCCACAGCCCCTGGCCAATATACTCTGGATGTTTTAAGAGACTAGTTTGGGGAAGTGGGATACACAGTACCACCTCCTCACCCCAAAGCCAGTCCTGGGCTGGGGTTGCAAGTGGAGGCTCCGAGGTTTCATCTAGCGAGTCCAAGGCTTCGGCTAACTCTGGGTCTGTCCTCCTGGATGGGGTCTTCTGGGGTTCCAGTATCAGCTGCACAGCCATAGTATCGCCGTGGAGATCATTTGGTTGAAGCCCCTGTGGCAGGTCCTAGGCCGGGAACAGGGGGGTTGGACCAGGATACCCACCGGGCTGGACCTCAGGACAGAGGTTGGGTGCCGCTGCAGGCAATAGCACCCTGGCTTCCAGTGGTGATGTGGACGCCACTGCCTTTGGCACTAGATTTTGATGGGGACCCAGATAGGCTAGCCATATTCATAAGCCATGTGCTAAGTCATATAGATAGTTTTGCCTCTATGTACCCTTCTAATTGGGCGATAGTGGTGGCAATGACGGCCAGGTTGCAGGGAGAAGCAGCAGCTTGGGCCGCCAATTTATATAGTGACCATGCTTGTGAATTAGCCGATGTAGGTCTGTTCTTGGAGGCTTTAAGGAGCAGGTTTGAAGACCCTTCATGGATGCAATGGGCAGAAGCAGAGGTGTTGAAGTTGAAACAATGGGGACGGCCAGTGAGGGAATATGTTTGGGACTTCCAGAGGGTAGCTGGGAGGTTGAGATCATGGCCAGAACATCTTCTGGTGCATCACTTTCAAGCTGGTTTGGACAAGGACCTACGGCGAGCATGTGTTGTGCGAGGTATTCCGTGCCGGCTTTCAGAATGGTTTAGGGTAGTAACCGAACTGGATGCAGGCGTGCAGGAGTTCCAGCAGCTGCCAGAACTGCAGCCAAGCCCCCGCTGGGTGGTAGAGCGGCCAGCAGATCCAGTACAGCCATCCCAGACCCCTGGTCCCACTCCCAGCACCGTGTTCTGGTGTTTCCGCTGCAATAGGCCGGGCCATCGTGTAGCGGAATGTCCAGTCCCAGCAACCACCAGAACTCCCACGGTTGTGGGCCAGCTGAGTTTACCAACAAAGAAGGCAGTAGAACAATCAAGGGCAGCCCGGCAGGCAGAAGTGGATACACATCAGCGTTCCGGGGAAGAAGCATCATCATCGGATCGATTGGAGGAGTATGAGGGTGGAGATCCGGCAGAGGATCCCATGGTGAGTCAACCCATAGCTCCTTTCGCCATCCCGATTACTTTAACCAGTCCACTAACGGGGCACTCAGGCGAATACCAAGCATTAATCGATATGGGGTGTACCCGTTGTTTAATTAGTAAGCAGGTGGTGGAAAAAGTGGGTATCAGAGTGGCCTGTTTAACCTCCCCTATTCGTTTTGAGCAGGTAGACGGATCCCTGTTGGGTGGGGCCCCAGCTGTATTAGTCACTGAACCCATCAGGATGGATATGGGCACCCACTGGGAGCTCATTCGATTTATTGTGGTGCCGTCCATGACCAAGGCAGTAATCTTAGGGCTAGCCTGGCTGGACAAGTGGGCTCCAACAATGTGGTAGGTGGACGGTTGCTGCCACCTAAGGATTGGGCTCGGAACCCAGCCACCCCACACAGAGCAGGTTCAACCTGAACATGGTGGGGAGGAATCAAAGGCTGTAAGGGGTGATGGGGGGCAGGGGTTCCCACCAATGTACAGTGATATTGCTGCAGTATTCAGTGAAACTGAGTGTGATAGTTTGCCACCCCATCGCCCAACGGATTGTGCAATCGAGATCCTACCTGGAGGCAAGTTACCGAAACCTAGGATGTATCCCATGACACCTTTAGAGATGCAGGAATTGAGACAATATATAGATAAGAATATAGCATGGGGCTTCATACAGCCAGCTCGTTCACTTATAGCAGCCCCGGTCATATTTCAGGAGAACAAGGACGGGGGTCTACGACTCTGTGTAGATTTCAGAGGCATTAACGCAGTGTGTGTAGAACACATGTATCCCTTGCCCTTGATGAAAGACCTTCTGGCTCATTTGGCCTGCGGGAAGATGTTCACCAAATTAGATCTGAGGGAGGCTTATTATAGAGTAAGGATAAGGAAGGGCGATGAATGGAAAACAGCCTTTAACTGTCCACTCGGCAGTTATCAATTCAAAGTCATGCCCTTTGGACTCCAGGGAGCTCCTGCGGTCTTTATGCAGCTCATAAATGGAGTGCTGCATGAGCATCTATACCATGGGGTGCTCGTATATCTCGATGATATACTAATATATTCTGAGTCCTTGGAGGAGCACGTCCACTTAGTACGTCAGGTTTTGGGGAAGCTGCTGCAGGCCCGCTTATACGTTAAACTGTCTAAATGCGAATTTCACCGGACTATCTGGATTATCTAGGGTATCGCATTTCAGCAGCAGGAGTAGAAATGGACCCCAACAAAATAAATAGCGTCTTGGAATGGCAGGCTCCTACAACACGTCATCAGTTGCAAAGTTTCCTAGGCTTTGCCAACTTTTACAGGCAGTTCATTCCATCCTTTGCAACGGTGGGTCTCCCTTTAACAAACTTATTATGTACTCAGACCTGTAAAATGAAACCTCGGCCTGGACAGGCCTTTGACATCTGAGTGTCAAAAGGCGTTTGAAACACTGAAAGCTTTGTTTGCGAAAGAGCCTATCTTGTTGCACCCAGATCCAGAAAAACCATTTGTAGTGCAGGCTGATGCCAGTGACATCGCTGTACGGGCTGTGTTACTCCAAATAAACAATCAAGGGAAATTGCAGCCGTGTGCTTATACGTCCTGCAAGTTGACAGACACGGAGAGGGCCTGGGCTATCTGGGAGAAGGAGACGTTTGCCGTGTGGTGGGCTTTATCCACATGGCAACACCTGCTGGAGGGAGCTACGCTTCCATTTGAGGTGTGGATGGACCATAAAAACTTGGAAGTATTGCAAACCCCTAGGCGTCTGTCACCAAAACATGTGCATTGGGCTCAGTATTTTAGACAATTTCGCTTTCACCTCAAATAAGTGCGTGGGGAAAAATTTTTCTTGCCGATGCTTTGTCCCGTCTTCCACAATATGACAGCACCAGAGAGGAGGTAGTGCAAGCACTTGTGCCTCCATACGACCAACCAGTGGTACATACTTGTGCCAAGGTGGGCTCTTTTGAGGACGATTTGAGAGCAGCACTGGTACAAGATACGTGGCTACGGGACCATCCTAGACTGCTAACTCAAAGGGACAGCTTGGCATGGTATAGCAATAAATTATATGTACCAAAAGACCTACGGAAATGGGTATGTCACCGGTGCCATGATTCGAAACATGCAGGTCATTTTGGGTTCCTAAAAACCTTACATCTGGCCAGGCGCCAATTCTGGTGGCCCCGGATGAGGCGGGATATCGAAGCATATGTAAAAGAGTGTCAAGTGTGTGCACAACCGAAAACATATCCCGGGAAGCCAATGGGGTTGCTGCAGCCTGTAGCAGATCCAGACCGTCCATGGCAAGATATAGCCATGGACTTCATTGTGGAGCTATGTGGAGGTTCGAGGGTACATGGTGATATGGACTGTTATAGATTTATTTTCCAAACAAGCCCATATCATCCCCTGTAGAGGGCTACCATCGGCCAGAAAATTAGCGAAACTGTTCCTGACTCATGTGTATCGACACTGTGGACAGCAGTCCATGGGAAACCCCCATAGTCACGCCACTGAAGGCCAATGGAGAAGTCTGAATTTGTGCGGACTATAAGTGTACACTTAACAAAGCATTGCAGCAGCACTCGTACCCAGTGCCAGTGGTGAGCCACATTCTGGCCTCCCTCAAAGGAGGCCGCGTTTTTGCCAAACTTGACTTGGCTCAGGCCTATCAACAATTACCAGTTGATGAGGCAACAGCAGAGGCCCAAACAATTGTAACACACTGGGGAGCATTTAAAGTTAAAAGGCTGCAGTTTGAGGTTAATGTAGCCCCTGGCATCTTCCAGAGTGTGATGGAGCGAACACTCCACAATATTCCAGGCATTTGCCAGTACTTTGATGGTCCTCATCACTGGGGAATCATCTGAAAATCTGGCTGAAAGGCTTAGAGCTGTCTTGCTGTGTTTCCACCAAGCGGGGCTGAAGCTAAAGCAAGACAAATGTAAGATTGGAGTCACTTCCACAGAGTTTCTGGGGTTCCATATTGATGCTGAAGGCATCCATCCTGCTGAATCTAAGCTTAAAGCAATTCAGCAGGCCCCAAGTCCCAAGTCCAAAAGCGAACTTCAGGCTTTTCTGGGACTGTTAAACTTTTACCATTCATTCCTCCCTCACAAGGCTGCAGTGGCTGAGCCATTACACTGGCTCTTGGATAAACAGGCTCCATGGCTGTGGACAAAAGTCCACGAAAGGAGTTTTGCAGAGGTCAAGGCCTTGCTATCTTCAAATGCGGTTTTAGCACATTTCAATGAGCATTTGCCTGTATGCATAGCCTGTGATGCATCCCCTTATGGGATTGGGGCTGTGTTTAGTCACTTGAAGGCTGATGGGACACAAGTCCCTGTAGTCTACTATTCTAGGACTCTATCATCTGCTGAACGTAATTACGCACAGATAGATAGGGAAGCCTTGGCCATAGTGGCTGACATAAAAAAGTTCCATGACTTTTTATATGGCCGCCATTTCACGGTCTTTACAGACCATAAACCACTGCAGGGTTTGTTTACAACCAACAAGCAAACCCCACACATCATCTCTCCTAGAATGCTGAGATGGTCAATTTTCCTTTCTGCATATGACTATACACTGGTTCATAAACCGGGCAAAGACTTGGGCCATGCAGATGGCCTCAGCAGATTACCTCTACAGCTAGTGGAGTCAGATCCTGCTCCAGCTCACCACATACTTTCCATTCAGGAATTGCCTGAGTCTCCCCTCAATGTTAGGGACGTGGCTGCAGAAACAGCCACTGATCACACGCTAACACGTGTGCTGATATGGGTGCTATCAGGGTGGCCTGACACGTGTCCTGACACAGAGTTCCAGAGTTTCTGGAAGAGGAAGCACGAGCTATCCACCTTCAAGGTTTGTGTCCTTTGGGGTAGTAGGGTAGTGATCCCAACCTCATTGAGAACTAGAGTCTTGCTCTCTCTGCATGAGGAACATCCGGGTATTGTCCAGCACATCATCAACGAGACTTGAAAAATAGTCAGGGAATGAGATCTACCTAACAATTTTAGTCCACTATATACTGGGGTAGATATGCCTCCTCTCCTCTGGTCATTGCTGTTCACAGTCATTTTGGCTTGGGTTGCAGAACAGCCTGACACTTGACTTCTGCAAAAGAATTTGTCCATGTAATACCTGACTTGTGGTTTTGCAAAGAGCCTGTCAAGTCTTACATGAGCTTCTTTATGCAAGGATTTACTATTTTTTAAAAAGAGAGCTAGATTCATTTTTAAACAAAGGTATTATGCTCTTTTGAAGGAACACCAGATCTGGATTTAAACAAGTTCAGATCCCTCAGTATTGCACAGAAGCTCAAATTAAACAGGAAAAAGACACCCAAGTTCTGCCAGCTGTGTATTATCAGTTCTATCACAATAAATTCATTACATGTTTTCCAGTGCTTATTAACAAGAGTTCATAAGGTTATACTTTTTACTGTTCTATTATTTTTGTATGGACCAACATTTTACATTCTCCTTTACATAATTCCATGCCATTTTCCTACACTTCTGGCTGTTAATATGTACTGCTAGCCATAGCCACTCTTTGTTAACAGTACCACACTTACAGCTTTAGTCAAGGATAGAATTTACTTTTTATCCTTGACAAAATTACCTTGGATACAAATAACATATTTTTCTCCCCAATATCCCACTCTGATGAATCAGAACATATTTGCTGATTTGTCCAGGGCTCCAACCAAGATGTCTTGAAACTGAAAATAGCACTGTTCAAAAGATCATAAGTAGGGCTGAAATATGATGCAGGTTCTTAGAGAGGTTGTAGAAAGACTTTTATCTTTAATGCTATTCAAGGAAAATTCAATATATGTAAAGTGGAATGATTGAAGAAATCATTTTTAAAATAAAATGATGTGTCTGCATAATTACTGAAATAGTGCTGTTAGTAATGTTGTGACTAACCTAATGTGCATTACACTTGGAAACAATGTATGTAGCAAAAAACTCTCCATTGTATGCCCATGAGAAATGAACCTAAAGAATTACAATGTGTATTTGAATATGTTCCTTTGTTCCTGAGAAAAGAAAAAGGTATAAAACTGTAGTTTGAACCTGCCCCCGGGGTTCAGAATTGCTGTTGCTAATTGCTTCTGAACCTGCGCAAATAAATCTCTCTGCTAAAACCCTCTGGAATTCGTAAGAGTACTTTGATTTCTATAAGATTTATGGCGACTCCACTGGGACTTTTAGGAAGAGGCCGTTGACCTTCCAGATGGACTGCCTTGGTGGGTAGCCCCTCTCCTAACGACGACAACTCCAAGCCGGCTCCATGGCCTTTGTCTACGGGGGGACCTCAACGGGACAGGAGGGGAACTCACCTGCCAGTGAAGCACTCAAGTCAAGGATCCACCAAGGGTAGCAGACGGATCTTTAATTTCCAGAAGGGTCTGGAACGCCTGCAGGCAAGTATTATAAAAGGGGATACCTGATTCCGTTTGGATCAGAAGAGGGGATTGATCACCCCCTAGAAGACAAGGTGGCATCCTTAAGTCTTCAATAGGTAGGATTGTGTGGGTGATTAAACCATCGCATTTCCTGAGGAGTGACCGTTGGAACATCCGGCACCCCTGGTCGGTGGTAGTGTGTTAGAGAGAAATGGGAGGGAACCAGACTAAGAAAGGCATTGGTCAGACGCCGCTTCAGTGTATGTTAGAAAATTTTAAAAAGAGTTTTTCTAGGGATTATGGGGACCCATGACCAAATCCAGCCATGTTAAAAAGATTCTGTGAATCTGAATGGACCACCTTTGACGTAGGGCGGCCCAAAGAGGGATCGGCAAATCCCGAACTCATGGCACAGGTTCATCAAATTGTGACTGGAAGTGGTCATTGGGACCAATATCCCTATATAGACCAATGGCAGATCAATATTGAAGAAAAGCCTCGATGGTTAGCAAAGTGTCAGATAGAATGTGCCAAAATATATTTGGCCAACCAAAAAGCCAAACCTCAGACAAAAGCTAAGATTTTGAGCCAGGAAGAAAGAGAGGAAGCTGCCAGGCCCCCGCCCTATGTTCCTAGAAGAGAAGAAGGGGGGATAAATCAGCAAATTCCACCCCCTCCGGTTGAAAGAAATGAAGTCCATCTTCAACCAGAAGCTGGTGTGAGAAGAAAGATAAAAATAGACAGAACCATTCAGAAGAAAGATGAGGACTTGGATAGCAATGACAGCAAAACATCAGTCTAGCCAAACTAGAAGTAAAACGAGGGTGAAAACAGAAGAAGTGATAGCCCCTCTAAGGGAAGTTTTGGTCCCTGGAGCAAACAACACCAATATTCCGATGCTCCAGTATGTTCCCTTTACAACCACAGATCTACTCAATTGGCGTCAGCAATATGGACCATTTTCAAAAAAACCTCAAGAAATAATAGATCTATTCTCAACAATTATTCATACGCATAATCCCATGTGGGATGATATGCAACATCTTATTTCTACTTTACTGGATATGGAAGGGAGAGAGAAATATAGGTTAGGAAAATTAAAAGTACTTGCCCGCTGACACCCCGATGGGGGAGCGAATTATCAGGCAAACAGAGATACCGAGGCAGTTGAACAGAGACCAGACTGGAATGCTAATGATATACAACACCAAACTTTGTTGCAAAATTATTGGCTTTTGTGTTTAGAAGCCCTGAGAGAAGCCGCAATTCGTCCAGTTAATTATGCTGCAGTAACTAGTGTTTGGCAAGATAAAAATGAGTCACCAACTGCTTTTCTCAGCCGACTGATAGAAATTTATAAAGTAAACACAGGTCTTGATATGGAGGTGGCACAAAATCGCCCACTCCTAATTGAAAGATTTATTACCCAAAGTGCCCCGGACATAAAGAAAAAGTTACAATGCACAGAAGGAGCATTAGGAAAGAATATAGCAGAGATCATGGAATAGCTCAGAAGGTATTCCATAACCGTGAAAAGGAGGAAGATGTAAGTCAGATCAGAAAGAGAAAAAGAAAGTTGAAATGTTAGCAGTGGCCTTGGGGGGGATGCGTATTGGACCCAACCAATGTGCCATCTGTAAACAGGAAGGACACTGGCAAAGGGAGTGCCCCCAGAAGAATGGCCAACCTAAGGGACAATCCCGCCAGTATGGAAGAGGATGAGGAAGAGGATTTAGAGGGACTTTCCAAGGAAGTTTTAGGAGGAGCTTCAGGGGAAGAGGGCATCCAGCCTATCCCAGTCAGACGGAAGAAAGAGAAGAAAACATGATCGGCTTAGCCGACATGGAATGGGGAGACTGAAGAGGACAGGGTTCTATGGTCCCACCCCCAGAGCCCATTGTTAAAATACGGGTGGGAGGACAGATTGTCCCAATGTTAGTTGACATGGGAGCCACCAGATCATTCCTAAATAAATCTATTGGCAAGCCATCAAACCAGACCATTCAAATTCAGGGAGTATCTGGAGAAATCCAAATTCGACCACTCCTGGAGCCCCTAACATGCCAAGTGGGACAAGGAATCATTAAGCATCAATTTTTGTATGCCCCAGAATGTCCGGTCCCATTATTGGGAAGAGACTTGCTAAATAAATTAAAAGCGATCATTTCCTTTGACAATGGGAAACAATTAAAGTGCGCCACCCAGTGGAAGAAATATGGTGCTTGATGATAATGACAGAGAAAGAAACAGGAGATTCTAATTGGCAACAGTTTAATGTTCCACTCCGATGGACAGAAGATAACCCCCCTGGATTTGCGAAATATGCCACGCCCATTATGGTGGATCTAAAGCCACAAGCATATCCTGTTAGAGTGCCTCAGTGATATTGTATTCCAGAGGCTGCTATTGCCATTCAAGAATTAATCCAAAAATACTTGATAGCAAAAATCATTAGAAGAATTCAATCACCCTGGAATACTGCAATTCTACCTGTTCGTAAGCCCGATGGACAGTGGAGACCAGTTCAGGATCTCCACCCCATTAATAAATTGACCTTAACTCTACACGCAACTGTGCCTAATCCATATATTCTTTTGAGCACAATACCTGCATCCACTAAATGGTTTTCAGTTGTGGACTTAAAGGATGCGTTTTTCACCATACCTTTAGCTGAGAATTGTCAGCCAATCTTTGCATTTGAATGGGCTAATCCAAAGACACAGGTTAAGACTCAATACACCTGGACTAGACTACCACAAGGATTTAAGAATTCACCAACGTGTTTCGGTCAAGCCTTAGCCCAAGATCTTGCTTATTTGAAGTTAGTCAGGCAAGAGCACTGTTGCCTTCAATATGTGGATGATGTTCTGATAACTGGACAAAACAGGGAGGATTGCTTTGAAAACACATCCAGACTGCTCCGAATGTTACAAGACTGTGGCTATAGAGTGTCCAAAAGGAAAGCACAATTAGTTCAATTAGTAATGTATTTAGGCTATGAACTATCACAAGGACAAAGAACTTTGGGCCCCCAGAGAAAGCAAGCTGTGTTACAGATTCCCATTCCCCAAACAAAACAGCAAGTTAGAGCTTTCTTGGGAATTGCAGGCTTCTGTAGAATTTGGATCCCTAACTTTGCTCTCACAGCTAAACCATTGTGCCAAGTTTTAAAAGGACCAGAAAAGGAACCTCTTTTGTGGCAACCAGAGCAGACCCGAGCAATGAAAAATCTTCAAAACCCCCTTACTACAGCGCCAGCTCTAGGATTACCTGATATATCTAGATCGTTTTCACTTTATGTCGATGTGAGACAGAATGTGGCTTTAGGAGTCCTTACCCAAAAGCAGGGAAATTGGAATCGCCCAGTCGCTTATCTGTCAAAACAATTAGATATGGCTGCACAAGGATGGCCACAATGTTTAAAAATTCTAGCAGCGGTTATGCTGTTACTACAAGAGGCAAATAAGTTAACCTTTTCTGCTCCAGTGGTTGTTTATACTAGTCATGCCCTGCAGACAATTATTGACAATAAGGGACATTTATGGATTAGCAATCAAAGGATGCATAAGATACAGGCCCTTTTATTAGAAAATCCACAAGTTACACTGCAACAGTGCTCTACTCTCAATCCGGCCACTTTTATGCCAATACCAGATTCAACTATTCCTGTGCATAACTGCATGCAAATAATAGAACTACAATATTCTTGCAGACTTGAACTTACGGACCAACCATTGCATAATCCAGACTTTCAGTGGTTTACTGATGGATCCAGCTTTATGGATCAAGGAATTAGATACTCTGGTTATGCAATTGTTTCTCAAACTGCAACTGTGGAATCTGCACAGTTACCTAGCCAAGCAAGTGCACAATTTGCAGAATTTTATGCCCTAAACCGAGCATTAGAAATAGCTGCAGGAATGATTTTAAATGTATATACGGACAATAACTATGCATTTTTGACAATTCATGCACATGGCGCAATCTACAAAGAAAGAGGATATTTGGACTCCACAGGCAAGATCATCCAATATGCAACTTTGATGAAAAGACTTATTAAAGCAGCACAATTGCTGTCTAAAGTTGCAATCATCCATTGTCCTGGACATCAAAAAGACTCAAGTCTTATTACCCAGGGCAATAGGAAGGCAGACAAAGAAGCCAAAAGAGCTGCGTTAGAAGGCCCCCCCTTCAGTCGGATGTCACCGGGTTTATGTATTTAGACACTTACTTAGAACAACTTGATCCTACATATACGAGAGAGGAAAGCCAAAAATTGGAACAGGATGTACAAGCCAAACTGGTTAAAGGCTGGTACACCCTTCCTGATGGACGCATTGCTGTTCTTCTTGAGCTTGCCCACCCCCTTATTTTCCAGGACCATAAGCAACATCATTTGGGAAAAACTGCATTATTACAGCAACTTGAACAATTTTTCTATCTTCCCTTTGCTTCTTCGCTAACGGCACAAGTATGTTCTCAATGTTCCATTTGTGCCCACACCAATGCACGCCAAGGACTGGTAGTACCGTCTGGTCGACAACCAATCGCTTATTTTCCAATGGACTATATCATTGTTGATTTTACTGATATGCCCAGAAGTAAGAAATATGTAGCCCTGTTAGTTATAATTGATACCTATTCAGGATGGATTGAGGCCTTTCCAACTGTAAATAAGAAAGCTATACAGGTTGCCAGAATCTTTCTTAAAGAAATTTATTCCTAGATTTGGTTGCCCTTCTAGGATTTCATCAGATAATGGCCCTGAGTTTGTACACCAAATCAATAAGGCTTTAGCCCAGGCATTAGGAATTAAGTGGAGATTTCATTGTGCTTTTCACCCCCAATCAGCAGGTAGGGTGGAACGTGCTAATTGCACGATTAAAACCCTTATTACCAAATTTTGCTTGGAAACTCATCTCCATTGGCCAGATGTTTTGCCTATGGTTTTGTATGCAATCAGACTGGCCCCCCGCACTAAATTACAACTTAGCCCTTATGAGCTCATGTGTGGCTGTCCCCCTTGTCTATTTAAACCTGACAGTCAGGGCTGGCCGGACTTGGCTCATAAGTGGGGAATAGATAAAAAAAAATTGTTACATCAGTTACAGTTTCATAATTCAACTGTTTCAAATTTGTGCCATTATATGATGGAACAACAACCCCCTCCAGTGGTCACAGCAACACATGGGTTCAAACCAGGATATAGGGTGTGGGTAAAACACTGGAAATCAGATCCCTTGAGCCCAAGATGGAAAGGACCATATACTGTTGTCATGTGTTCACCTTTGGCAGTGAAAACCTTGGAGGAAAAGTCCTAGGTCCATTGGAGTAGATTGAAAGCAGCTGCACCTGCCGATCCAGTAACTTACAAGGTGGATAAAACTGACAAACCTTTGGTGTTAAGATTTACAAGAAATACACCCTGTCAAACCCTACCGGCAACGGGTTCTCAACACACAGTGTGAACATCAAAACCTTGCTGAGACACTTCAGATGCTGTCTCTCTACGCACGGTGGAAGATAGGAGGATTCTAAAGCTCATAATATCTGTCAGTTATTTATTATGGGGAATATACACACACATTCCTACACAAATCAATGCAATGGCTACACAAAAGGTCATACTGCAGAAACCCTCTAATAGAAAATTATTGAGTAGCACACATAAAGAAAGAACAAAAACACAGGGAAACCAGAATTGTCAAAATTGCATCAAGATTACAAAACAAGGGAACCTGATACTGAGACTTTGATTTATCATACAATGAAACCAGAAGGGTGCCAAGATAGCTCCCCTAGTTCTTGTACATACAATAGAACTGTATATAAAGTTTGTAGAAAAGGGGTCCAAGATCAGTGTTATAATCCGAAGTCTAATCCTGATACATGGGCTTTACAAATCAAAACACATAGAACAGATGGGAGCTCTAGGGACCAGGCACTATTACCAACTATTTCCCAATGGAAATCCAACCCACACTCCAGTTTTACCGTTACCTTTGATGTTTGTAAGGCAGCTAATTATTGGGCTGCAATAAATGGTTGCGGAGGGATCAGTTACATCACAGCTATATCCCAAACCATAAGTATCTGTGCCCACCAGATGGGTGTCCAATCTCCACGGTCACATGTAAGTGGTGGTCATGTATTAAGTGGCATACGCAAGACCCAAAGGAGATAGACCACATCTTGTTTGAAAAGAATGATACTAAGGCAGACTCCTGTGGAACGGATAACTGTAATTTGGTGACTCTCACAGTCAAGAATGGCAGTTGGTTCCTGGAACAAAAAGAATGGGAAAAAAGAAGATTGGATGTTTGGGATAGGAATAGATGCCAAAGGCTACAACCCAATATCAGAGGTAGAAGTCAAAATTATAACTGCAACCAAAAGACCAGAACAAAAATCATTATTTTGGTCATATTATGAGGAAATGGAGAACCTAAATATTCCTGAAATACCTAGACATGTAGTCAATACTTTTGTTAAGTTAGCTGAAGACATTGCCCATACTTTGGACGTGTCCAACTGTTTTGTGTGTGGTGGAACAAATATGGGAGAAAAATGGCCATGGGAAGCACAAGAGTTAAATTATACCAAGGTACTAGAAATGTCTAAGAATAATAGTTTAACCTATACAAGCGGGAAAGATGGTAATTGGACTCTCACTTCCAACCTGGTAGGACATGTATGCTACTCAAGGAACAAAACAGAATCTTACATAGCAGTAGGTGACCTCCTATGCACAGAGACTTGGGAAAACGGTAAATGGTGGTCTGGAACCAACAAAACCATGACTATTGATCATTATACCCTTACTAACGTATCTGGGATGCCATATCTAAAAGACCCCACAGATACCAGTCTCCATTGGCTAGCCCCAGATGGAATGTACTGGATTTGTGGAAAAATGGCATATGGACAACTACCTAAGAACTGGTGTGGATTTTGTGTATTGGGAATAATTCGACCAGGATTTTTCCTGTTACCATTAAAAACTAAGCAAGTTCTTGGAGTTCCTATCTATGATGAAGTTGGCAATATAAGACAAAGAAGAGAACTAACTGCACACACCCAGTGCACAGGAGTCACTTGGCAAGAGAATGAATGCCGTATTATCTTAGTTTGTAGTCCGGCTACTTGGGCTGAGGATGGAATGTTTGGATACCATACCCCTATTTATATGCTCAACAGGCTCATTAGGTTACAAGCAGTGGTAGAGTTAATCACTAAGGGACTAACTGAATGGGCCAAAGAAAATGTGAAATCCAGAACATATATTATGCAAAATAGGTTAGCCTTGGACTATCTATTGGCCAAAGAAGGAGGGGTATGTGGAAAATTCAACCTAACAAACTGTTGCATCGAAATAGATGAAAGTGGAAAAGTGTTGAAGGACATAACAGACAAAATGGTCAAATTAGCTCACGTTCCAGTGCAAACCTGGAAAGGATTTAATTTGGAAGACATATTTTCAGGATGGTGGCCAAAGTTACCAGGCCTACAAACCATCATAGTTATAGCAGTCTTGTTAATTCTAGGATGTATTTTGATTCCCTGCTTACTCCCCTGTGTTATAGCAATGATTCAAAGGATCTCAGAAAGTACAGCCCAATTAACTGCAAAACATGAAACAATGTTTGCTTTATGGGAATATAAAATGTTGCCCTCTAAAGATCCTGAATCGGAGATAGAATGATGGAAGTTTAAGCGGGAAAACTTCCAAAGGGGGGAATAAAGTGGAATGATTGAAGAAATCATTTTTAAAATAAAATGATGTGCCTGCATAATTACTGAAATAGTGCTGTGTTAGTAATGTTGTGACTAACCTAATGTGCATTACACTTGGAAACAATGTATGTAGCAAAAAACTCTCCATTGTATGCCCATGAGAAATGAACCTAAAGAATTACAATATGTATTTGAATATGTTCCTTTGTTTCTGAGAAAAGAAAAAGCTATAAAACTGTAGTTTGAACCTGCTCCCGGGGTTCAGAATTGCTGTTGCTAATTGCTTCTGAACCTGCGCAAATAAATCTCTCTGCTAAAACCCTCTGGAATTCGTAAGAGTCCTTTGATTTCTACAAGATATGCATTCTTCATAGTGAGGAAATGTTATAAACAAATGTCACATTTTAAATGTCACTACTTTCTAAAGTTTGGTTTAGAAAAAGTCAAGAAGGAGTTTGGTCTCCTAGAGAATACTTACATCAAAGATCACCATGCTGTCGCCAAAGCTCAGTTTAATGCCTCTCCTTTGGCACTTTTAGCAGGCAGATGTAATAATCTTCTAGCTATGCAGAGGTTTTCACCATGTGAATTAAGAGAGTTGAAATAATTTAGATAAGACTCCTCCAACCCCGTAACAAAAATCTCTGTCCACCCAGATGAGGGTTATACTTGTTATTTTTTGGTTAGTTATCATCTTTGGATCTGTCAGTCTAGTATTGGTGAGTTTAGATTAGTAAGCACTTTTAGAGTATTTTCATAGGAAATTCTTTGCTGTTTGTGTTTTATATTACTGAGTACAGTATGTGTATTAAGCATAAAACTATTTCCTTTGTTCATTGATGTGAGGCATATTAAAAATATTCTTATGTGACTTTCTTTTAACTAGGTAAGAAACTCAGCAGTTAAGAGGTCAGATTGGTTAGTGGTTTTGAAGTATGCAATTAATCCTGTGAAATGAGGCTGAGAGAGAATACTGAATAGCCCCAATTCACCCAAGAGCTTCTGTGGCTAAGAGTAGACTAAAACCTCAGTCTTCTCAGTGCCCTTCAAAAGGCTTATCCATCCTTTCTGACTTCCCCACTGCCAGAGGGACAGGCAATTATTTCAGAGGCCCTATTATTCTTCCAGTCACCTTCCAAGCAAACTCTGAGCACATTTCTCTGCTAAACTTCTGAAAAACATTTTCCCCTCTTAATTTACCTGGAGAGCATTACCTTGAGCTACGTCAAGACACAGACTAACCTCAGCAGTTCATTGGTTAGTTTGTAGAAGTACCATTGCCCTTGCAACTGAGTAGACATCTACTATTAGCTCTAGTATCTTGTAGATTAGTGTTTCTTCAACAGCTTGGCTGGGAAATTTTGGAAGTTGAAGTGCATACATCTTAATTGTTGAGATTAAGCAACACTGTTTTAGACCTATTGAGTCCCTCCCAAGGACCTGGGATAGGTGGATGCTGTTGTTTAATGGTGTTGAATGTATCATCACGGGAGGTAAATTGTTCCAAATAAAGCTGCCTTTTGCTATTGACTACTGAATGAATACTGATAGTGAATACTAGTGATAGTGAATACTAGTGAATACTGATAGTGTTCAAGTGGTGTTCCAGATGTTTTAGAATTGCCCTCAAGGTGCCTATTACTACTGGTACTACTGTTGCTTTCTTTTGCCACAGTTATTCTACTTCTATTTGCAGGTCTTTGTATTTTGTCATTTTTTTCCAGTCCTCTCTCTTCTATTATTATTTCTGAGCTTCCTTCTTCTATGTTTTAATTATTTATATTTTTAAATAAATGCAATGATTTTCCAGGCACTGAGATAGATGGATTTTATTCTCAGCTCCCAAATAACATGAATACTTCTGTCACAGCATAGCAATGGAATTATGAAACTGTACTTATTTTTTAAAAAGAAAGAAAGAAGGAAAGAAAATTAAGCAAAGGGAAAAGTAGGAAGGTAGGAAAGAAAAGTTTAAAACTTGAAATATTTGACTTATGGGGCTGGAATTATACTCACTGTGCCATCACAAGTAAAATACTGCAGAAGGAGCATTTCTCAATCCATGTATCTGTTAGAAATTATCTCTGTGAGGGGGGCTGGGGCTGGGCAAATGGGGGGAAAAACATGCTGTTCCTTGCGGTTTGTTCCTCTTGTGCAATCCCTGCTCTCTATGACCACTTGGGCTGCAAATGAAAAGCATTTGCCAGACAAAGGGATGATTAATGAATTTCTGGATGGATCACAAGAAGAGGGAGGCCAAACAGCTGCCAAAGTGAGGTGAAAGGAGGAAGGAATGGTTGCTGACTGCTGAAAACTCTTCAAGAACTGTAGGGATAGCAATGGTTCAATCCAAAAAGAACAAGTGTCAATTCTTAATCCCATAGAAAGAAGAATGATCTGTTAGTCAGGACTGATGGCTAAGAGTGCAGAGTATTGACCGATTTTGGGGACTTTCCATTTTTTTTAGCTGGAAGGGGCATAGTGACTCTGCATGCTCCCACTTGCCCTTTTATGTTTGTGTGCCTTTGATTTTTGACTTCTGCTGACTGCCTGGATAAGTCTCTGCAGTATTTTTGGCAGGTTTTCAGAAGTGTCTTGCCACTGCCTCCTCATAACTGCTGAGAGGTCCTGGCCCCCAAGGTCACCCAGATGACTTCATGCCTAAGGCAGGACTAGACTCACAGTTAATTTTAAAATTGGAGTTGAGTATGGAGGATCAGACATGACTGAACAAAGAGGGAAAAAAGAGACATAAGTTCTGCCTTGTTGTTCTCTAGAGACCTGGTGGTGCAGTGGTTAAATTGTTGTATTGGAGGCAAACTGCCCATAGCCTGGAATTTGATCCTGATGGCTCAAGGTTGACTCAGTCTCCCATTCTTCTGAGGTTGGTAAAATGAGACCCAGATTGTTGGGGGCAATATGCAAATAATGCTTCTACACTGTAAACCATCCAGAGAGTGCTGAGAATGCTGAGCCAAAAATCTGTTAGGGCGCTGGTAAAAGATGCAGTAATAGAAAAGGGTATGAATATACATTACATTAGATTAGGTTCTGGCACAGTAAATAATGGTGGCTTTGCTTCTAGCTAGAATTTGCTTAACCTGAATGTCCAGTATAAAACTGATCTAGGGGTTTTCTTCTGTAATACAATAACTGTCCTTCTGGGTTGAAAAAGGTTGAACTATCGTCTTAGGGAAAGAAAACAGAATTTTCTCACCCACTTTCACCTTAGCTGCTGCTTTATACGTGGACTTATTCTAATATTTGTGGCTATTCAATGGTTTGTGGAGAGAAGGATTAAATAAGCAGGAAGATCATTTGAAAGAAAGTCGGCAACTCTATTAAAAAAAATAGAAGAGGGAATGCAGTATCTGGAAGTATGGCAAACGCTACAGTATATAAAAATCTTACTTCTAGGAATCTAAAGATAACATGCACTTTATGTTCAAGTTCCCAATGGATTATTTTTCTGACAAGCCAATCTCCTTATGCTGTCTTCTATCTGTATAATATTTTGGTTCTTCTTGGCTCTGGCTTTTTATGTGATGGCTAGTTATAAAAGAATAAATCTACAGATTTGTATTGGTTTCATGAACATTGCAATCAAACACATTAATAATTTCCTAGAATAAGAATTTGCAAAGCTGGGAAGAAAAAAAAAATCTACATATCGGTATTGGAATTTATTCAGTGATTGGATTGTTTCCAGAGCAAAAAGTTGTTAAAAAGATTTTGCATTTGTTTTCAGATAGACCATGCCAGTTCAAGAAGGCTCTATTAAATATTTGTCCTAAACTCTGTTTTCCCTTGGATTATTAAATACTGTCCAAACCTCATTTCCTTTTGGAATAAAGTTTATTAAATATTATCCTAAACAAATCTACCAAATATTATCCTAAGCTCTATTCAATCCCCTTTCCACCTTTCACTCTTTGCCCAAGTTTGTGGGCAAAGGAACACTACAGAGGCTAGCAAGTCACCTTGAAGAGATTAGAATCACAAATTCCACGCAGTCTGGCAGAAGGGAGAGACAAGGAATGTACATAAGAGAAACACCAATCAAATAAAATGTAACAGGCGTATAGTTGAGGGTTGACGTGAGGAGTGAGGAATGTTTACCAAATCAGACATTTACAAAGACTAATACTTAGTGTTGTATTTTAGGTTCTATGATGACTGCTTCTTAATATGATCTTATGTTTAATGTTGATTGTTTTAATAATAAATTAAAAAAACTAAGCCATTTGTAGAGTAAATGGGAAGATAGAACACACGAAACACCCCCCCAATCCTCCCCCAAAATTGCAAAATTATCTTTTCAGCCTGGAACTCTTTTTAAGCAGAAGGTAAATGGCCATTTGGAAGGAAAACTGTAATAGGAATTGGACTCATAGGGCTCTGGTCTATGAAAAGAGAGATTTTTGGCAAGTATTTTGTTTTCCTTCTCCATTTCTGCACCAACCAAAACTACCTCCTCTGAACAATTTCAAAAGTTAGTGTCCTTTTTTAACATTTTATTACACATTTATTATTAAATATTTTCAGAGTGTTCAAAAAAACAACAACCAAGTGTTGGATACTTATTGCTTCTTCATTCCAGAAAATGTTCCAATTTTGATTCCTGGGTAAACTTGCATTTTTAAAAGTCTCCCTCCCAAAAGACATAAACTTTATATGACAACTAAACTCTATTTATCATTTGATAAGTGTAATGTCTCAATAAAAAAGACAGTGTAGAAGGGATCTGGCTAAATTCATAGCCTTCTGGGTCTTTGCCAGTGGAATAGAAAAACACATGAGGTTTTGCCTGTTTGTTTAAAGCTCTCTGGATCTTGCATGTCAGTGTCAATTTCCCTCCAGATACTAAAGGGACAATTAGCTTATTCTAGAAGCCAGACACCAGGTAAGAACTGTTCCTTCTCTACTATACCTTTTCTCTTGAAATCAGCTTATCCTAGTTAAAAAAAAAAAAAGTCTAGAAGGAAAGACAAACATTCCTGTTTGATGGAAATAGCAAGCAAGTGGAAGAAACCACTAAAATGTATCTCTTACTTACACAAACATGCACACTGCTAGATGAATTGAAAGCTTCCCAAGATCCTGGTGTCCCTGTTTTCATCTGATGTGATTCAATTTAGATTGTAAAGACAGCATTGGAGAAAGGATTATAACTCTTTTTATTCCATTCAAAATCTGAGCCCTTTGCAGCTGTTCTATATAACTAAAAAGCAGACATAGCGGGTCTCAATTTTCCAGCATTATGGTTTACTTAACTGCATTTCATTTTTTTTCTTTTCTTGAAGCTAGTGCATAATTGCTTACTATGTTATATGGTGATAAGTCTAATTTACATGTATTAGTGGCAGCCTGAAAAAAAAGTATCACAAAGTTTGACAAGTTGATATAACAATAACGCATGAATAGCAAAGCCTGATATTTAAGCTTAATTAAAAGTAGTGTATGTAAGATGTGAGCTAGAATCCTTTTTTGCAGACTATTGAATATTTCTGTATGCTCTTACTCTTTCTCCCCCATCTACCTGATTTTGGTCAATAAATATTTAACATTTCTGAGATAATATCTATTCTTCAATTCCAAACTTGAATAAGTATAGCAATAGATATTTGATGAATTCATCCATACGAAGTATTATAAGTTGCCATGGATAATGGAAATGGTATATCAGGATGTCCTGTAAGTCTAGTTCCAAAAAAAAGCTAGGAGAACAGTTGCATCAGAACAATCCTATTCATTCCATGTGTGCAGACATGTAAGTGGATAGAAGAAATATCCTTGCCCCACATTCTTGAGTTCTTCCACTGTGCATAGGATCCATGCCTTACTATGACTATGAAAATGACAAGGGCAGTGGGCATAATATTCTTCCCCTTTAATGCATTCATTCCATTTATTTTTCTCTCACTGTTGCAATGGAATTGAAACTAGTTTTTCTAATCTAGTAAAGCTAGCTGCAATATATCTCCATTGCTTCATGGCTGGGTTCAGCACCATATTTTAACCTCTATTTGTTGCATGATCCACAGTGTATCTGTTAGCATAAAACACAAAAGTAAACAAACTACATTATGTGTTAGAGCAGTGGTTCTCAACCTTTCTCAGGTTAAGACCCCACTTGCCCCGCCCATGCGCGCCGTGACCCCGACCCGGGCATGCGTGCGTGTGCGCGCGCCAAAAATTTTTTTTTAAAAAAATAATAAAAAAAACAAAATGGCGGCCGCGACGGGCGGATCTGCACATGCACGGATCGGCCCATCGCGTGCACCACGCATGCGCAGATCCGCCCGTCGCAGCCGCCATTTTTTTTTTTTTTTGTTTTTCTTTAAATTTTTTTTATTTTTTTTCGGCGTGACGGGCAGATCTGCGCATGCGCGGATCAGCCCGTCGCACATGCCGTGCATGTGCGGATCTGCCTGTCGCGGCCGCCATTTTGTTTTTATTTTGTTTTTATTTTTTTTTAAATTTTTTTTATTTTTTTTTCCGGCGCGACGGGCGGATCTGCGCATGCGCGGCGCACGCGCCAAAAAATAAAAAAAAATTTAAAAAAATTAAAAAATAAAAATAAATTAAAAAAACAAAATGGCGGCCCGCGGTGTCCGGCGACCCCCGCAAATCGTCGTGCGACCCCAAATGGGGTCGCGACCCCAAGGTTGAGAACCGCTGTGTTAGAGTAATATATGCCCAATTGGGTTATGAATTCTAGAAGAGTGAAAACGTTTGAGCTATTAGTGCCTTGGGCAGGAAAAGGGGGGCAGGAAAGAGTTAGAAGAATTGGAAAACATTGCATAAAAGGGCTAAAAGAATAAAAAAGACAGTCAGATAAATGAGCGCACAACAATAACATGAGAAGAAAGATTTTTAAAAATGTGGTTGGAGACCTGTGATGCACACAAAAAAAGAAAGAGGAAGGAAGCCAAGTTTGTAGAAGCAGTTAAAGCTTTCTATTATTACAGAATGAAGAGAAAGTGGATACCCGGATGAATCTGGTTCATCCCAGTTTGGGATGAATCTGTCAGTTTCTTTCCAATCTGTTCACATGATGCTTATTGAGTCCACATTATGATTTGGATGTCACTTAGTCTTTGGAATGGCATTACAAATCACATGGTGGGTTGGTGTCAAGGCTACTTAAGATTTTTCCCTGAATACTTTGGAATGCCACCTAAAATCATCCTTGTGGGAATCTAACTAAAGCTTTTAAAGTTCTATTCAACTCTTTCAGACTGAGAGTTGCATCCAATGATCTGGAATGTCCTCTTGCATTCCTACATTAGCAACTTGGGTTCATAAGTGGCACTTTCCTCAAAGTAGCCTTTACAAAATCTACTCATAGATATCAGAAATACCTGCATCAGACTGGCCACCGGTCTTTCATTCTTTATATTGCTGCCTTTCATCATGGCCATGCCCACTTATCCATTCAGCCAATAGAAGAAAGGATGAGAAGAAAAGGGGGCATAAGAAAATAAGAAGAGATGACTACTCACAGATGGAAATAAATAAATCAGGAAAAACATCTCTTTTAATAGAAGAGAACTAGAAGCACGGTGTGTGTGTTTGTGTGTATGTGTGTGTGTGTGTGTGTGAAGTGGTTGGATTTTCTTCCTCCTATTTGCAAAGTTTTCTCTTTATATAAAACCTCAAAGCTTCTCAGACTCAGTGCCACTTTTCCACTATTTGGTTCTTTCTCCTGATTCTCCATATATGGCAAATAATTTTTAAAGTCTCATTTTTCTGATTTTCTATTTATCTTAAGTCAAAATAAAGTTTTCATATCCTGCAGGTTCCTTGACAGGCAATGTGTCTGTGTTTTCTAAACCTCTTTGTAGTTAGGTAAATATGTCCAGAGTATGAGGTTCAAGCCATATTAGTTATCTGCAAGATTTGTTAAAGGATGGGAGGAACAGAAGAGGAAGAAATTGAAATTATCTGGGCAAAGGATCTGAGCTTTCATGAAGCAAAAGTTCATGCTTAAAGCATAGATTCAGTGACTGTTTTTAATCATGGTGTTTCTGGCAAAATCAGGCATCTTGGCTTATTGAGCGCTTTGTAAGTGTTAAGAAAAAATATTAATAGAATTTGCTAAAAGCAAACTCCTAAGATAATTTTTATAACTTCTACCCAATATTAATATAACAAATTGGCCAAGCTACTATCTTGAGTTAATAACATTCATTGGAGGCCTTTAGATTTGAAGGAAGGATTTGAGTTGGGATCCCCTGCTTTAGAAGAATTCTCCTGATCATTTTTATTGTAGGGACCATGTCAAAGAGAATAGCAGTTATTGGTTCTGGAATAAGTGGGCTGACATCCATCAAAGCTTGCCTGGAGGAAGGCCTTGAACCCACCTGTTTTGAGCAAAGCAGTGACATTGGTGGCCTATGGCGATTCACAGTAAGTAGATAGAAAATTTTTAATTGCTTTCTTATAGAAACAAGTATAATATGCAGACAAAGTTTGAAAAACTGGAGTAATGAAATCCTCTTAAGAATTTTCCTCTTCAAAAGAGAAAAAATCCTATAGATTATTGTTCTAAATCTGACAGCAATCCTAGGAAAAATGTTGCAGTTGTGTAAAACCTTTTATGAACTGAATGTAAAGGTTAATCTAGGAATTTGTATCTCTTAGAGGGCCTTCCCCAGGGCATAGACAAACAAGATGAGTCAAAAACGTTAAGATGCCACAACTGCATGCTTGAACTGTCACCCTGTTTATGTAGATTGGATGTATGATGCATGTAAAAAAAGTCTAAAGCCCTCTCCTGTCAACATAACATTCATCAACAATTGGTCCTAAGAGCCAACCAGGCATGATATTAGCTGTGTATAAAAAAATTAACATTTTTATATATAGAGAGAGAGCCAGCAACTGAATGTTGTGTCTAATTCTAGTTGGTTTTGGGCTGAGCCTTTAGTAGAGTTGAACTAAAGATACTTTGTGCATTGCATGAAAAATATAAATGAACTTTCCAGCCTCCCCCCCCCATGAACTGCATACTAGTAGTAGTTCCATTTCATTACAGTAATTGATCGATTATGCACCATTAAGTCAGTATTTACCCTCAGCCAACCACGCAGATACATCTGATCCATGATGACCTATCCGTAACCTGATCTTTCAGGTCTTCCTCATCACACAGTAATACTTGCTCAAAAATTCCCAATAAATACTCCTTCATTAGGCAAATCTGCCTGGAGACCTACTAGCATAAAATAAGATCACTTTTTATTTTCAATATTACAAAGATTTGATGCATCTTTCTCAACACTGCAACTCAGCTAATGTCCTAGAGTTTAATCAATACCATCTATTATTACTGAGTTACTAATGAAATATTCTAGCCTCTCATCCAGAATTGAATATATGACTGCATTCTATGAGTTACTTGTTGCCAATTCTGCTTTTTAAAACAAACATTTTCTCAGATCACTAAGAGTACTATAAGTAATCCTCCATAATGTTTCTAAAACAAGGCACTTACTTCTTATAGTTAAATGGCTTTCCATTTGAAGGAAAGAGATACTCTTTTACTAAAGGTAGTCTGTGTTTTCTATATACCAAGTTCTTAATTTCTGAAATATTTTTTGCATAGTTAAACAAAGCTCAAATTCTTGCAATTTTGGTAGTATAGACATGGATAGATTTGGTTCTACGTTCATTTTTTTATAGGAAGAATGCAGATAAATAAATGTGAGCAATCAGCTCGTCAAAAGTTAGGCTTGTGATCAATATTTGTTAGAATGCAGAATGAAGCTTGGCTCTTGTTCATTGTTGAGAATTGATGTTAGAGATACTAAAGAACCAGTATTAAGGTCATACATGGTGGCTTTCTTTGTAGAGAATATTGGAAAAAAGGTTCTTTTTATATTCTTTAGGAAACTGTAGAGGAAAGAAGAGCAAGTATCTACAGATCACTCACCAGTAATTCCTCCAAAGAGATGAGCTGCTTCAGTGACTTTCCAATGCCGGATAACTTTCCAAACTTTCTGCACAATGCAAAGTTCCTGGAATATTTGAGACTGTATGCAAAACATTTTGATGTGCTCAAATATATCAGATTCGAGGTGAGTATGATTGAATTCCCAAGAGGCCGTATGGATGCATCATACGAATACTGTTTAAATCAGTGTTTTTCAAACTTGGCAACTTTAAGATGTGTGGATTTCAACTACCAGAATTTTCCAGCCAGCATTTGAAAAACACTGATTTAAATAAAAGAAAATGGAAAGCATCTTTGTAGTAGCAGTAAGCATATTGTACATCTCAGAGGACTACATGACATGTACATTATATATTGATATCAATTTACCAGTTTAAATAAACCAAGGCAGCTCTAAGTAGAATGAAGTATAGTAGTTTATTAACCAGGCAAAACATATAACTGAGAAAATAACCATTTTTTTATACAGAGGAGCAGTTAATGAAATAATCAGAACTGTAAAAGGCATCCCTTTGATGGTGTATTTGTTTTCCATCAAGCCCAGACACAGCACTTGAACTCTGAAAAAGAGTGCAACCCTGTCATGCTTTGGTTGCAAATCTCCTTCTTGACTGGCAAACTTCCCAATCTAGAGTAATTCCACTTCATCTAGTTTATATATCTAATTAATCTAGTGGTGAAGGCACCAAACTAGAATCCAGGAGACTTTGAGTCCCACTTTAGGCTTAAAAGTTAGTCAGGTGACTTCAGGCCAGCCGCTCACTCTCAAACCAACTTACCTCCCAATTGTTGTTGTTGGGAAAATAGGAGAAGAGAATATTAGGTATGTTCACCAACTTGAGTTTATTTATAAAAACAATAAAAACAGGACAAAATACATTTTTATGCCACTACAATTGCAAGTCGCAATGGTCGTTAAGTGAAATGTCAAGGCTAATGGCCTCCCATCCCTGCTCTCCCCAATGAATCATTAAGCAAATGTACAGGTTGTTAAGTGGATAACTGGGTGCCTCGAGGTGGGAGAGATCCTCAGAAGCCTAGCACAGACTCAGGCCCACCTGCTCCAGGCCTCTCTCACCCTCAAGGGACTTGATGCTCTCAGTCCCTTGGGATTCCCCCAGGCCGAGTCCTGCTATCAGTCTGGCGTTTCAATGATGTAAGGGAGCCTAAAGAAGTTACTAGAGCAGGGAGGAAAATTATAGCTTGTAGGCCTCAGCCAACTGCCCATTCAGCCACCTGAGGGACCACTCACCTCAAGGGCCAAGCAGCACCCAACTTACCTTTCTTTTTTGCAGAGGAGCCTGGGCCAAGCAAGGCGAGGTGAGGCTTTCTTGCAGAGACCGCCAAACTCAGGACAACTTTGTGCTAATCTTCTAGCAAGTGGTACTTCTCAAGAGACTGTGGGATGCTCTGTTTTTTTAGGGAGGCTCCCTTTGTGGAGATTCTGTTATTTTTAAAGAGGCCCTGTGAGTTTGCTCCCTAGTGTCTCACTAAGTTTTTCACAGTGCCCCTTGTTCTCAAAATATGCACTGCTGCAACACTCAAAAGTCTCTGCTGCCTTCAGTCCACCGGAAGAATGATTGGTGTATTTATTCCTCATTGGCAGGTGACACTCAGTGGGAGATAAAACTGGCTGCAAGGGGAATTCACCTTAATTTGTTCCACATAAAATCTGTAAGCACAGTTCCAATCAATCAGCCTTGTCATTTCTCCTGGCTGAAGAAATGCACATCAAACATGGCCATTATGTAAATCCCAAACTTGTTCTTTAACTTCATAGTATTCAAAGAAATAAAATGAGATATGCCATTTTAGCAGCCAACAATTACTGTATATATATAATAACTGTGTCCCTTCTCGGTTTTTATATTAGTCTCCAGTTGTCCATGTAGAAAAATGCCAAGATTTCTCTACTACTGGCCAATGGAACGTGATTGTAGAGAAAGATGGAAAGCAGGAATCCTTCACCTTTGATGCTGTCATGATCTGTACAGGACATCAGATAGAAGCATATACTCCGCTGAATTCTTTTCCTGGTATGGCTTGGCTTAACAGAACATTGAAACTCTGAATGTTTTTGCAAATGTTTAGGAAAAACACATTCTAGTTGAAGTCCAAGGATCCAGAGATTGGGGGTGAGATAAATTCAGCTATGTTATAGAGACCAATGAAATAGCCATGGATCATGCTGAAATGTGGGGTGATGTTTAATTATATCTTGTAAATCAGAGGTCCCCAACCTTTTGGGCACCAGGGACCGATTCCGTGGAGAGAGGTTTTTCCATGGACCAGAGGTGTGTGGTTTTGTGTGCTGCCTGCATCCCATGGATGCTTATTTGTGCAGACCGGTTGCTGGCATGCTGCAGCCTGGTACCATGGGCCAGGGCTTGGGGGTCCCTGTTGTAAATGATATATAACAAAGAACCTGATTCCTGGCTTGGCACACAGATGCATTTGGAAATGGAAAGGAAAATGTTACAGACCTGAAAAATATAATCAGAAATAGTATTTTACTTAGCTTTTTATATTTGATTATAGTTTTATAGATTATAGTTTTTACATATAAGGAGAGATTGAAGGAAGTGAATAAGTACAGCTTGGAGCACAGAAGGAAAAGGGATGACATGACTGAAACCTTTCAATATATTAAGGGTGTGAATAAGGTTCTAGAAGGCAATGTTTTCAATATTAAGTAAAAATCAAGAACACGGAGCATAACCTCAAACTGAAGGAGGAAGTTCAAAAGTAATGTTAGAAAGTATTGCTTCACAGAAAGAGTAGTGGAAGCTTGGAACCAAATTCCAGTGGATGTAGTGAGTCAATCATCAGTAACTAAATTTAAACAAGCCTGGGATAAACACATATCCATCATCTGACAAAAATTAAATAACAACAACCCCCAGTGAGACACTACCTTGATGTGGTTGTGGAGCATGTGTACTCTGAGGAAGATGAGAGCTATGCTAGAGTCAATCATACTGGACAGCTCTCATCAGAGGAATCAGACAAGAGGAGAAGGGATGGCACACCTTTTCTCCTTCCTCTTTCCCTATTCATAACTGCCTGCTGAAGCTTACCCATCTGCTGCAGAGAGGAACAAGGCATCAGCACTTTGTTTCAAGTTTGGTTTTTAACATGTCATTGGGATAGAAGACTATGAGTTTACATAATTATATTTGTAAATAGTTATATGAAATAATGTGTATATTTAACTTAGTATTTTCTTGTACATTACGTTAATTTCTAGTCACATTTAAAAAAATTTCTAAATATTTCTAAATATTTTCACTTCATTTTTCCTCCCTCAAAAGATAAGATGATTGTGTGAATTATTTCCTTCTTTCTACAACTAAAGTAGTCACATGTAACCAAACTTGAATATGAAACCCAAATCCCACACACTGTAGATTCTAAAATCTGGTATATCAAAACCAATTTATGCAGCCTAAAATTCTTGTACTATAGTTGTGCTTTGCTTCATGGCAGGTTTTGAAAAGTTCAAGGGGAATTCATTCCACAGCCAAAATTACAAGGATTCAGAAGAATTTGAAGGGAAGACTGTTGTGATTATTGGAATGGGAAATTCAGCTGCTGACATTGCTGTGGAGATCTGCAAGAAAGCAAAGAAGGTAAAGGGAGAGTAGGTTGTTTGGAGGAGGTTATAATATTTCAGATGTGGTCTTATGATTTTGCAGTAGGCCCAGAGCATGAAAGTAGATGACTCAATTCAAAAAGGACATGCATGAACACACACACACACACACACACACACAGGAACAGGAATAGGGAAAGTGAAAAGGATACAGAAAAATATAGGTTTAAATATAAAAATTGCATACCATACTCCTGGATGGTTTTTTTAATAAGAACAAATGGTTAGAAGGGATCCTTGAAATAAGAGTAACATGCATCCATCAGTTTCTTACAAAAAGAAAGATTTCCCTGGGCCTTCTCTGCATTTCTTGAATTGTAGAATCCATTTGCCAAAACATAAAACCCAATCTAGTTAGTGGAAAGCAAAACAAATTCATTCCTGGCTTCCTCAAAACCACCTGGAGTGGATAAAAGAGGTTTCACTTTTCAACTGTGCAAACACTTTGACTCATGTAATAATTCTGAAATAAACTCTGCATTTGCCAGATTAAAATAATCCCACCTATTCTGTCCCAAATTACCAGGGAAGGGAGGATAGTTCCCCTTCCATCTCTAATTTCAGTGTGCCAGAAGTAGAAAACAGATACACCACAGACAAAAATAATGCAAACAAATGAGTTTTACATGTCTCATGACAAACACCATAGAAAAGGCAAAAGTGATTTGTCGAATTCAAGCAAATGATATTCCAGCCCAATTCACAATGCTAATCTTGCTCCTGAATTTTCCCTGTATAGATTGCTGTTTGAATAATATGTACTGCTTGCATCACAAATCTCACATATTATGAAATTTGTTACAACAATGAAATATTATGACCTTTCTTAGAACCAGCTGAACTTTACAACTTTGTAAGTTGTTTGAATTGCTAAGAAATCTATTTTAAGCTAATTTAATGAGAAATATATTTTCAAAGAGCTAAGAATGTTTAGGATCTTTGAGCGGTCACTGATCTTATGGCCACATTAAGTGCTCTTCATTTCTGAGCAACAGAATAACCCTAGAGTACTAACATTTCCTTTTCTCAGAACTTCAGAAATTCTTTGGATATTGAAATCTCATGGGGTGAAAAATGAATCTCTATCCTTCCCTCCCCAAATTTGCTAGGTTTTATGTACTTTGGCCTATTCCCTGACTTGGTATTGTGGTTCTATAGTATTTTTATTTTCATCACTTATTTGCATAGGAAATATCCACTAGGTGGGACATATCAAAATCCCACACCTCTACCAGCAAAGCATAGAATTACAAGATAATCAAGAGCTAAACTACAGCATGAGTTTGAGATTTATGTTGAAAAAAGCTGTTCCTTTGAGAATCAAAACAATATTAACACCTCTAATTAGAAATTAAATGATTAAAAATAGCAGAAGACTATAGAAAAGTTCATATTTATAGTGGGAAATGATCATGTGCGATCATCAAGTACCTATGCCCAAATGTTGTAGTAGGTTAATGAAAAGAAAATTAGTTTCAGGAAAACGATGACATCAAAATAGAAATTTTCAATCCTTCTCTTGTGGTTCTGTAGGTGGTCTTCAGTGCCAGGGGAGGCACGTGGGTGATGAGTCGAGTATATGACAATGGCTATCCCTGGGACACCATCTATCACACTCGCTTTATGAATTTTATCCGAAATTCTGTCCCATGGTTTGTTTTGAAATGGATGACAGAACAGAAGATGAATCAGTGGTTCAGTCATGAAAACTATGGTTTGGTGCCTCAAAACAGGTATCTGAGGAGAAATGCACTTTTGTTGCCTTGCTGACTTCCAGAGATTTATTCAGCAGTAGCATCTATCCTTGAAATCCCTTTCATTTCTTGGGTATCATTTTGCTGGGTGTTTTTGCAATTGCAATATAAGGACTCTTTAATGAATACAGCATGTACAGACATATAGGAATTAAAACCAATAGCAAAAATCAATAATCCAACTGTCTGAAGTTGCAGAAAACATTCCAACTCCAACAGACAAGAATAATAAAAAACAGTCAACGGCAGAGCTCACTCAACACTTCCTACCTCTCCCTGTCCCCACCCAAAATGCCTGGGGGAACAGCCAAGTCTTTATTGGCTTAAACTTAGAGCATGTAGGTGAAGCAATTGTAGGTGTCCTTTCAATTACTTAATACCGGTAGTCTTTCAATTGTCTTAATTGCAGGTGTACTGTATATACTAAAGTTGTGTAGGAAGGGCTGCTTTATGTGGGAAATCAAGCCCCCAATGTCCAGTTTTCAATTTCAAGGTTTCTGGTTTTTTTTTTTAAAAAAAAGAATATTAACAATATGTGCACTTGTTCAGGTATGTACAGATGTAGGTTTTAAAATGAATAGTGAGTTATTCATACTTATGTAGGGACAAGGCGAGAAATATCCTTTTTAAAAATGTTTATCTTTCCAACAGTTCCTCTCCCCTCCATTTACAGGATTAAGTGGGAGAAAATGTTGCAAAACAAATTCTAGAGTTTTGAAGTTCCTCTTCCTATTTTTCCCATAACAACAACCCTATGAGGTGTATTGGTCTGAGGTTGTGATTGGCCTAAAGTTGCCCAGCTGGCTTTCATGCCTGTTGTTAGTTGCGAAGTCGTGTCCGACCCATCGCGACCCCATGGACAACGTTCCTCTAGGCCTTCCTGTCCTCTATCATCTTCTGGAGTCCATTTAAGCTCATGCCTACTGCTTCAGTGACTCCATTCAGCCACCTCATTCTCTGTTGTCTCCTTCTTCTGTTGCTCTCAGTCTTTCCCAGCATTAGGCTCTTCTCCTTCCTTCTCATTAGGTGGCCCAAGTACTTGAGTTTCAACTTCAGGATCTGGCCTTCTAAAGAGCAGTCAGCATCTTTTAATTTCTTGGCTGCTGTCCTCATCTACAGTGATCTTGGAGCCCAGGAAGATAAAATCTGTCACTACCTCCATTTCTTCCTGATTTATTTGCCAGGAATTAAGAGGGCTGGATGCCATGATCTAGGTTTTCTTAATGTTGAGTTTCAAGCCAACTTTTGCACTCTCCTTCTTCACCCGCATCAAGAGGCTCTTTAGTTCCTCTTCACTTTCTGCCATTAGAGTGATATCATCTGCATATCTTAAGTTGTTGATATTTCTCCCGGCAATCTTAATTCCAACTTTTGATTCATCTAGCTCTGCATTTCTCATGATGTGCTCTGCATATAAGTTAAATAAGCGACAGAATGCAGCCTTGCCGGACTTCTTTCCCAGTTTTGAACCAATCAGTGATTCCGTGTCCAGTTCTCACTGTTGCTTCTTGACCCACATATAGGTTTTTCAAGAGACAAATAAAATGGTCTGATACTCCCATCTCTTTAAGAACTTGCCACAATAACTCACAATCTCTTGGTTTCCAGCCTGATGCCTTAATCACTAGACCAAACTGGCTTAATTTTTAATCTTTAATTAATTTTTAATTAAACATTTTAACATTTAAAATTAAGTTTAAATGTCAGACCTACCCAATCCAATCCCTTAGGAAAGAAAAGCCTTAAACTCCATTTGATGGTTGCAGTAAAGTCAAGCCAGCTCTGAAGTCCATGCTCACTGGATAAAAACATAAGGTGTAGATTTGCCCCCCAGCCCATTCCTCCCCCCCCCCGTGACCAGTCCATTTCCAGCCACCCGCAGCTCACCAACATGTTTTGAGAACTCTGAGATGTTGGGGGGTAATCTGCATACTTCTCAGGTGCCTGGCCATGGGATGTTGGTACAAACAGGATCCAGCTGCTCTGGTCCTTCTCATCTGTCATTCCCCCCTTTCCGAGTTCCTATCATATACATACAAAGCTTTATTGTCTTTTCATCTTTCCCTCTTTATTCCTTCTCCCCTTCTTCTTTTTTATGGCAGGATGCCTATGAGCGCTCCCCCTCAAGCCGAGCCAGGCAAATCTGCCCCCTTGACAGAGACATTAGTCTTGCAAAAGAAAAAAGAGAAGGGAGGGAGAGATACACAAAATTTTCCAATTAGTAAACAATTCAATGCAGCTTATCTGGAAGTTTTTAAGCAGTTTGGGGGCATTAATATGTTGGGAGTTGATCCATTCAGTTACTGAGAGATGAAAGTCTTTCCAGGCTACCAAATACTGGGTTTTCCCCTGATGTATGCAAGAGTCCAAAATGTCTTTGACTTCAAAGTGCTGCTCTCCCTCAATCATAATGGGGTCGGGAGATGGTTGTGATTCGGGGTGCAGGTGGCTATTTCTGGACCATATTCTTGCATGTATGTCCAAACTTGTGCTAGGAAGAACCCTAATTGCCTGGGGTTTCTGTTGAACTTTACTCCCAGGGCTGGTGCTTATGTCCTCTCAGCCATGCTGGTGCTGCTCCTACAGCCAATGCAGGCTGGCTGCGGGGCCAGGCGCAGGGGCAGTTGCAGTTGCCAAGGGGCAGTTGCCACTGCTGCTGCCATTGCTGTGGTAGGGTAGTTGCCCCCTCATTTACCATGGCTGGAGTTGGTTGGTCAGTGGGATGTGCCACCCAGGCTAAAGCTTCTTGAGCTTTGAGACTACCAAAAGCGCCCATCAGAAAGTTTATGGCTTGCTCCAGCATCCAGTCGTCTTGCTCCGGCTCGCTTGTACTCAATTCTTCCTCCAGTTCCTCCAGCTCCACTTGGGTCTCTTGCTGGCAGCTGCCTCGGCCTCCACGGATGAATGTCACTTCCATGGATTTCTCTTCCCATTTTTCCTTCTTCCTGACCCTGAAGGACCATAGGGGTCTTGGTGGGTTGTCCTCTCCCAGACATCCAGGTTCTTTTACTAAAAGTGATGGTTGCAGTAAAGTCAAGCCAGCTCTGAAATCCATGCTCACTGGGTACAAAAATAAGGTGTAGTTTTACCTACCAGCCCATTCCTTTCCCCTGTGACCAGTCCATTTCCAGCCAACCAGAACTTGCCAATATGTTTTGAGTTCTCTGAGATGTTTGTGAGTAATCCATATACATCTCAGGGTGCCTGGCCATGGGATACTGGTACAAACAGGATCTGTCTGCTCTGGTCCTTCTCACCTATCAACCCCCCCTCCCGGTTTGCTCTCATGTATACACAAAGCTTTATTGCCTTTTCATCTTTTCTTCTTTCTTCTTTCTCCCTCTTCTTCTTTTTATGGCAGGATGCCTGTGAGCCCCCCCCCAAGCTGAGTCAGGTATATCTGACATTAAAATTAGTTTAGAAGAAAAATGGGAAATGTCATCAAATTTTGGTGGGGAAAGCCGTTTTGTATAGAGTGAGTTATGTTACAAAAATAAGGAGCGATGTTAGTGTAGATTGACTTAAGAAAACTAGAATTAGTTCCTGAGGAAAGATAATGTTTATCTTCTGGGAAAGGCTCTTCTCTTCATTGAATATGACAAAATTGAATTATACAAAGTATTATGAAAGTGATATTTTTTTTTAGCAGTACTGTGCCATCTATTGTTTTGTACATTTTAGGTACTTGATGAAAGAGCCAGTGTTCAATGATGACCTGCCAAGCCGTATCCTGTGTGGATATGTGAGCGTGAAGCCACTTGTCCAGCAGTTCACAGAAACCTCAGCCATATTTGAAGATGGGACAATGGTGGAGAATGTAGACATTGTCATCTTTGCAACAGGCTACAGCATTGCATTCCCTTTCCTGGACAAGTCAGTCCTTGAGGTAGAGGATAATCGTGTCTCACTGTATAAGCATGTCTTCCCTCCTCATCTGGAGAAGCCAACCTTGGCTGTTATTGGTCTCATCCAGCCTCTTGGGCCTATTATGCCCACTTCAGAATTGCAGGCACGCTGGGCTACAAGAGTCTTCAAGGGTAAGATTATAAAGAAGATGAATATTTTATATAACATGATGCCAATAGGGGGAATTATAACCTGCAGAGTATAAAGGGGTAACATGCTGACTTAAGAAACTTGAAATCTAAAATTTGACACTTGATAATAATAAAAGGAAATGAAGAACACTACACTTATTCAAGGTACAGGTAGTTCTCAAATTACAACCATTTGTTTAATGACAGTTCAAAGTTACAATGGCCTTGGTAAAAGTGACATATGACTTCTACTGTTACTAACACTTAAGACCATTTACACTATCCTTGTAGTCATGAGATTGCAATTCAGGCATTGGCAGCTGGCTCACAATTGAAGAACTGGTAAGATGAAGTGATATTAAAATGCTCTCTCTAAGAATGAAATATAATTTTTATATATTAGTTACCAAAATTATAAGAAAAAATAGATGACAATGGTAATGATTATAAAAACAACAGCAACCACATCCAGGATTTTTACATTACTGGGAAGAAAAATAGGATTCTTTTTGGAGGTAAAGCGTGGGTTATAAACCAGTTAAGCTTGTGTATGTGTATACCTTGTGTAAAACTGGAATGGACTGTACTGAGATAACTATCCTGCTGTAATGTCTTTCAGAGGCATAAGTGGCTTGTTCAGATTCAATTTTTTTTCCCCTAGGGTTAAGCCTCCTGCCTTCAGAGTGTGCCATGATGGCTGATACCATTAAAAGAAATGAAAAAAGGATTAAGTGGTAAGAGATTCTCCTAGGCATTGGCATATATAGAGAGGGTAAGGGATAGCAAGGAATGAAAGCTGTGTTGTAATGGTTACAGTGCAAGCATTGTCCATTATATATTTGCATGCAATATCATCATGCAAGTAGAAAAGAACAGAAGCTGTCTTGTGACATCGCAACACACATTTTGACATTTGGGCAACAGCATGGTTAGGACTGGATCTTCCTTAGAACATAAGAACATAAGAAGAGCCATGCTGAATCAGGCCAAAGCCCATCGAGTCCAGCATTCTGTGTCACACAGTGGCCCACCAAATGTACATGGGGATCTTGAGCAGAAAGAGAAGGCAAAACCCTCCCTTTCCCTTGACCCCCAAACAAATGGTAATATTTTTTTAAATAGTTAACTTGAGAAAAATATCAGAAAACATGCTTTGGCATGGGTTTATAACAATAGAATAGAATAGAATAGAATAGAATGGAATGGAATGGAATGGAATGGAATGGAATGGAATGGAATGGAATGGAATGGAATAGAATAGAATAGAATAGAATAGAATAGAATAGAATAGAATAGAATAGAATAGAATAGAATAGAATAGAATAGAATAACAGAGTTGGAAGGGACCTTGGAGATCTTCTAGTCCAACCCCCTGCTTAGGCAGGAAACCCTATACCATTTCAGACAAATGGCTGTCTAATCTCTTCTTAAAAACTTCCAGTGTTGGATCAGTAACAATTTCTAGAGGCAACTTGTTCCACTGATTGTTCTGTCAGGAAATTTCTCCTTAGTTCTAGGTTGCTTCTCTCTTTGATTAGTTTCCATTCATTGATTCTTCTCCTGCCTTCAGGTGCTTTGGAGAATAGCTTGACTTCCTCTTCTTTGTGGCAACCCCTCAGATATTGGAACATACAATCATGTCACCCCTCGTCCTTCTCTTCATTAAACTAGACATACCCAATTCCAGCAACCGTTCTTTATATGTTTTCACCTCCAGTCCCCTGATCATCTTTGTTGCTCTTCTCTGTACTCTTTCTAGAGCAAGGGTGTCAAACTGCCGGCCCACAGGCCGGATGCATCATGCCAAAACCGCGCCCACCCCATTGCTGGCAATGGAAAAAAAAGTCACGATACGTCATGACACGTCACATGACGTTTCAAGTTTGACACCCCTGTACTAGAGTCTCAACATCTTTTTTACATCATGGTGACCAAAACTGGATGCAGTATTCCAAGTATGGCCTTACCAAGGCATTATAAAGTAGTATTAACCCATCATGTGATCTTGATTCTATCCCTCTATTAATGCAGCCTAGAACTGTGTTGGCTTTTTTGGCAGCTGCAGCAAATATGCTGGCTCATATTTAAGTGATTGTCCACTAGGACTCCAAGATCCCTCTCACAGTTACTACTATTGAGCGAGCTACCACCTGTACTGTCCCTGTGCATTTGGTTTTTCTTGCCTAAATGTAGAACCTTACTTTTTTCACCATTATATTTCATTTTGTTAGATAGCGCCCAGTGTTCAGGTCTGTCAAGATCCTTCTGTTTCTTAAGCTATCTTCTGGAGTGTTGGCTATTCCTGCCAGCTTGGTGTCATCTGCAAATTTGATGAATTCCCCATCTATCCCCTCATCCAAATCATTGATGAAGATATTGAAGAGTACTAGGCCTGAAACAGAGCCTTGGGGTACCCCACTGCATACTTCCTCCATGTAGATGCCATTCCATTGAGGACTACATGTTCAGTGCGGTTGGTCAGCCAGTTATGAATCCATCTGGTGATGCTGCTGTCTAACCCAGCGGTTCTCAACCTGTGGGTCGCGACCCCATTTGGGGTCGAACGACCATTTCAAGAGGGTGCCAAACAACGCAGTCCGCCATTTTTTCCCCTTTTTCCCTAGCTGTGCTACTTTCTCTTATTCAATTGGCTTTTGAAAGCCAATAGAATAGATTCTCTTGAATAGAGTCTAATTCTATTGGCTTTCAAAAGCCAATAGGAATTGTCCAGGCTGTCTCTGTCCTGCTGAGCCCACCAAAAGTCCCAGTCTGCAAACGGTGCTGCAAGTTGTCTGCAGCGAAGGCGAACTGTCTGGAATTTTCCATCCCTCCCTGCTGAGCAACTACTAAAAATGTAAGTAAAAGAGGGCCAGGGGTGGGAGGTGGGAGGCCGGCGGGCGCAGGGAGGGTTGCTGGTGCGTATGGGGCCCGGCGGGTGCTTTACCTCCCTTGGGCTGGGCCAGCTGGTGGCCCAGCCGGTGGTCGCCCTGCGCCGTTGCTGCCCCTTGCCAGCTAGCCTCGGCCGCCGCAGGGGGCGGCACCACGCATGTGCGGCGCTCCCGGGCAGGGAAATAGTCTTTGACTTACGACCGGATGGGTAGTCCTCGACTTATGACCAGTTGGGTAGTCCTCAACTTACGACCGGTTGGGTAGTCCTCAACTTACGACCGGTTGGGGGTCGCGGCATTAAAAAGATTGAGAACCACTGGTCTAACCCATATTTTTCTATCTTATCTACTAGTAGGTTGTGGTCTACTTTATACTTTATCTACTTACTGAAGTCCAAGTAAATTATATCCACAACATTCCTTTGGTCCATTAATTTTGTCACCTTGTCAAAAAAATGCAATAAGATTTGTCTGGCATGATCTCTTTTTGACAAATCCATGTTGGCTTTTGGTTATGACTTTGTTTGCCTCTAGGTTTTCACTGATTAGTTGCTTGGTTATCTTTTCCAGACTCTTCTCAGATATTGAGGTCAGACTGATAGGTCTGTAATTTCCTGGATCCATTTTTTTCCTTTTTTGAAGATGGGAACTACATCAGCTCTTTTCCAGTCCTCTGGTAGTTCCCTGGTGCTCCAGGATCTTTGAAAGATATAGTTCAGTGGTTCTGAGATCACGTCTGCCAATTCCTTTGGAACCTTGGGGTGTAATCCATCTGGTCCTGGTGATTTGAACTCATCTAGGGTGGACAGGTGTTCACTTACCATCATCTTGCCTATCTTAACTTGTGTTTCTAATCTGTTTTTATGGTACTGTTTTTGATAGGTTGGACTGTTTTTTCCCTTTATCTAAAGACAGATGCAAAAAATGAGTTAAGTAGTTCTGCTTTCTCCCTGTTGCTTGTCACTTTCTTGCCACTTTTTCCTACTAATGGACCAATCGTTTCCTTAACCTTTTTCTTGTTTTTTACATGTTGAAAGAAGCTTTTTTTTGTTATTTTTGACTTTTGTCTCAAGCCTTAGTTCATTTTGAATCTTACCTTTCCTCACTTCATCTTTGCAGGCTTGGGCTACTTGCTGATATTCTGCCTTAGTTATGTGCTCCTCTTTCCACTTTTTATAGTTGTCCTTTTTGTCTTTCAACTTATCAGAGAGTTCTTTATGCAGCCATGCTGGTTTATTTTGAGAGCTGTTATTTTTTTTCTTCATTAGTATTGTGCTAGACTGGGTCTTACTTTGACACTGGGCTTTTATAATCTCACTTTTCAAAATTTCCCAAGTTTCTTGAGTTGTTTTCCCCTTGAGGATTCTCATCCATGGAATCCTTCCCAAGCTCTCTCTAAGTTTATTGAAATTAGCTCTCTTATTTGCTCACTAGGAAATAACTAAGAATGTTTTCATATTAGTAATGAAAAACCAAACACCAGCAGCTTATCAGGTGATTAGTGAGGGGGCTGGATAGCAGCATCAGTAGTATTATCATTTGTTTTTCTTGTTTCTAACTTTATCATTTAGAATTTTGTGTGGTGACTATTTCTGTTCAGACATAAAATGCTGCAGGGAAGAAAGAAAATGCAAAATGTAGAATTGAAGGTTTTTACTTTTTAAAATATAAATAATCCAATCAAGTGATCAAAACATGGAATTTCAACAGCATTATTTTTAATAACATTTCCCAACATTTTAATTCACTTCATGCAATGGAGTGAGTGGGAGGGATAGAATTGACAATGTGCTATTAGAAAGGGAATAATTATTTCCATCACAAAATTGTAACTCCTCTCAACTACTGTCCCTTTATTTCCCCCACTTACAAAGGTTTGGCACCAGCCGCAGTCAGTCAATTCAAACCGATTTCATTGATTACCTGGACGAGCTTGCTGCAGCCTTGGGATCAAAGCCAAATCTATTCTCACTGCTGTTGTGGGATCCCATACTAGCTTGGGCCCTGTTTTTTGGGCCCTGCAACCCTTTCCAATTCCGTCTGAAAGGGCCAGGCAAGTGGACTGGAGCCAGAGATGCCATCCTCACCCAGAGGGAGCGGATTATTAAACCCACAAAAACACGAATTGTGACCAGCTCTTCAAACCACACTCTGTTCTCCCTGCTCACAGCCATTGGTCTCCTTGGTATCTTGGCTACATTTTTCCTTTTCCTTGTTTAACATTGATCTCCACCCTAAAACACATTAGTGACAACTGCTTATGTCCAAACCATACTTTTTATTCCTCTAATGATCACCTTAGGCTTACCATCTACACCTTAGTTTCTGTATGCTCATAAACATAAAAGAGGATCTTATGAGAAACTATGAATTATAAATGAGGAAAAGATATGGAAAATGAGGAGGGGGGAATGCAAGAAAGAAAAAGGTATTTTTTTTTAAAAGAAAGGGAAGTGAACGTGCAAAATACAGCTTTAAGGTGCTCCTACAACATGCCTATTTTTTTTACTCCTTTTAACATTAGAAAACTGTGAATTACAATTCATTCTTGAATTTTAAAAAAGGAGCAAATTTGGATTTCATACTTGAATCATAAAATGCTATCCAGAACATGTCTATCAATGTCTAAAGGCAGAAATATATATTCCATGAAATGCTGTGATATTCCTCTACGGGGTCTTGCTCAAGGAGCTTAGCTTTATGCCATGGATGGTTGGGAGACTTGCTCTCTCTCTCCCCCGTTCAGTTTCGCATTGCTGGGGGGGCCCTGAAAAGCAATGAGGGGCTTTCGCTGGATCCCAGGAGAGCAGCAACTCTTCCGTCAGACCAGGCAATCCCTCCAAACAGGCGAACGAAAGGACCGGCCATAGAAATATGGCTCGTCCCTAGGCTGCAAACAGCCGAAGTCACACTACCATCTGGCAACTTCAAAGCAGCGTGGACAGGACTCGGTGAGGTTTGCCTCTCTTACATTCTAACTACTTAATTACCTGCATAAGCTGCTAAAGTACCTCCCCCCTGTGGTGAGGGAAGGGGAATTCTAGCCTCCCTCCAGAAACAGCAGCTATCAACCACTTGGGAGTTTAAAACGGAAAAATACTGAGATCTTAATTGGAATCCTATTTCCTAAAATTGGTGGATTATAAGATTTGCAACTTTCTGCTCTCTCTATATATATTTCTTCCTTGACTTTTATTCTAATTACTATTGAAGATTTGGGGGGTTTTCCCCTTAAAATAGAGTGGAAAAAAACTAAAAAGATCCAACTAACTTTAAGACGTAACCTGCTATTCTCTAAGAGACTTGTTGACAGCTTTGAAAATAGACAAGATAAAAAAATAACCTTGAAACACCATCTGCAAAATTCAGCTCAGCTCCCTATTTGGTGGATTTTCTGACTGTCAGTTTCTTTCTCTTGAGTTTAATATATTACAATGGAAGGAGAACAGGAAAGGATTTCTTCTACAGAGGAAGTACAGGAACAAATTATTTGTATGTTAAAAGCGATGATCCAAACTCTACGTATGCAAGCTCTGGATATACAAACTCAAACTATGACTTCAATCAAAGAATTATCTATATAGAATTCTATACAGAAAGTGAAACAACCAAACGTTATGACAGAAGACTTAGATACTCAACAAATACAGACAGTAGAAAACACAAAAAAGGAATTGATAATAGAGAACAAGGAAAGGGCGTTTCTTATAAACCAGAAGGAATTTGAAGATAAACAAGAAAAACAGATGAAAGAGAAGATAAATACTTCGGGACAACTGCATCGAACTGGAAAAATAAAGAGACTATCGGCTAAATCAAGTCCTCTTAAGAAAACATCAACTGGACGTTCTTATCAACATCAAACAATAGCCACAACAATACAAGGAGATTTTTTTAATGATTTAAAGGCAAAAATACGAAAAATGACCTGGCAGAGGAAAAAAGCTAGAATAAGATTGAAAAAGATTGGGGTTCTGATCTATATATGAGATCTAAAATAGAATATATCTAAATGATAGAATATGTATTCTGAACATAAGACATTATAACGATTTGAGATAAAGAAAATTTTGGTCATATAAAATCTAGAAATATGTTGAAATAAGAATATTATATTGTCATTAGATGGGTAAGATAGAGGGTAGAAGTTATATATAAGGTGTGTATTTTGAATATTAGAATGTATGAGCAATTGGGATAAAGGAATTGTGTTTAATTAAAATTTGGAAAATTAAATATTAAATGTAATCTGAATGTCTACAAATAATTAAGATTTGAATTTAAGATATTGTTATGAGTTGAGACAAAGGTTAATAAAACTTAAAAGTATAAGTACTAATAATTAAATTTGTATATGGGTTTGTGGTATAAATGTTGGTGGTTTATTTTCAACTTTTTTTCTCTTTCTGGAAAGGAAGGAAGGAAGTGAAAGGAAGAAAAGAAAAAAAATTATTAGCTCCAAATGTGAGATAGGAGACTTAGAAATTGGGATCATTTAAAACCTGGAAATGATAAAGATTAAACGTTAAACTTAAATATCAATGGCAAATTAAAGTTAAGAAAAACTTACTAGGTTATTGTCTAAAAGGTGGAATGTCAAATTAATTAAGATATGTATAGACTGAAGATTATTGATGAATATTAGAAAGGTATTTTTTGTTTGATTAACAGAATAAGAACTGTATTGGTTTGAACATGACAGTAGATATCATGGGGGAAAGAGAGGAAATTAGTTTGTTGTAATAATTTGAGATTTGTACTGATGATATTCAAATGTAACGGAATTATTGTGCTCAGCCACCACGCTACTTTTCAAATATGTAAATGTAATATTGTAAAATTAATAAAAAACTTGAAACTGAAAAAAAGCTTATCTTTTATACAAAAACTGTCATCATGGTTGATGTAGTACAGGGGTGTCAAACTCAATTTCACTGAGGGCTGCATCAGCATTACGGTTGCCCTCAGGGGGCCGGGTGGGTGTGATCAGGGTGGGTGTGGCCTACTGGGTGGGCGTGGATGGAGTGGGTGTGGCCTACTGGGTGGGCATGGCCAGCTCTACATCATTTGCGTCATGGGTGCCTGTGGGGGCCTGGGCAGGAGTGGGACAGATCTGAGGGTCTCTGGCAGAAGGGGGTGGGACCAGGGCAATTGCCAAGGCATGGTCCACTGGAGGAGCCTCACTGTTCCTCTCAGGCCATGCAGGGGGGGCTGGATGGTGGTCCAGACTGCTGGGAGCCCTGGACAGCAGAGATCAAATGCCCAGCCTTGACCTCAAGCACCCACGGCACCAAGCCCAGCCCTACTTCTCCAAGGGGGAACCCAGCTGCACTTACCTCCTCCTCAAGGCTGTTGCTGCTGTGCTTTCTCTCCTTACCCAGGTTGCTCATAATGGGTACAAGGGTAAAATCATAGGGAGGCCCATTCCCTCTCTATGGGAGGAGACCCGGCTTTGTATCCAAAGCTTCCTTAGCAATAAGATGGGAGACCCCCAGGATAGGCCAGGAGGAGGGGGCAAGGGGATGGTGAAAGGACAGCAGGGCAGGAGTAAGGCAGGGCTTCCCTGAGATCCTCCCTCTCCTTCTTTCCTTCCTTCCTTCCTAAGTACAGAGTGGTGGGAAAATATTTGAGATGAGGGAGGGAGAAAAACAGGCAAGGAACGCAGCTGGGGAGATGTTACCTTTCGGGAGGAACAAAGAAGTGCACCATCGCCTGGAAACGGCCAGCACATGGCCCTCACCTACTTCACATATCTGGCTTGGTGGGCTCTGGGGGAGGGGATGCCATGAGCAGCGTGAGAGTCAACATTCCCTGCGCAATGCCACCTAGCCCCCAGCCTGCCCGGTTTCGGCAAGCAGCGGGTTGCTTTCCTCACAGCGCCAAGAGGCTGAACTGGGCGGCGCAAATCTAAAAAGAAGCACGATGCTGCCCAGCCCCCAGCCTGCCCAGTTTCGGCAGGCAGTGGAGCACTCTCCTCACAGTGCCAGGTGGTGCGAAGCTCGCCAACTTTGCACCTTGCTGCCTGCTGAAACTGGGCAGGCTGGGGATTAGGCAGCATTGCACTTCTCATCAGATTCGTGCCACCCGGCTGAGCTCTTGGCGCTGTGAGGAGAGCACCCTGCTGCCTGCTGAAACCAGGCAGGCTGGAAGCTGGGTGGCCTTTTGTTTCTTTTTGGATTTGTGCCGCCCGGCTCAGCCTCTCGGCGCTGTGAGGAGTGCTCCGCTGCCTGCCGAAACCCCTCCCCAGAGCCCATCAAGATATGTGAAGTACGCGAGGGCCATTTGCTGGCCACTTCCAGGCAATGGTGCATCCCCAGCATGCACCCAGGGGGTGGGGCCAACGCGGCAAGAGTTTGGTTCCTCACTGTTTCCAGACGGCCTTGTGGAGCTAAGACTGAATGCGTTTCAGCATAGATGGCCACCACAAAATTGTACGTTGGCTCCCAACCAGCCTGGGCCAGGGCCAAGGCAGCAGGGGCCATTCCCTCACTGTTTCCAGGATGGCTTCGCAGGCCACATGAAACCACTTCGCGGGCCTCATCCAGGCCCCAGGCCTTTTGTTTGACATGTCTGGTGTAGTATAAAGTGTGGCTTAATGTTTTATGCAAATTCACCTAATCTGTCTTTATACAATAAACTATGGACCAATAAATAAACAGTTTTTATTTCTTAGCTGACAGAGTACAATATGTAGTGCGAATGAAAAGTTTAAAGACGATGATTTTTCAATCGCCTTCACTTAGAGAATTTTCAGATGGTTGTGCAGATCAAAATGACATTCATACGCACCCATCAGATGACACTGTAGCATTAAGCTGATGAAAACAAGGAAATCCTGTTTTCCTGTGTTTCTCCATCAATTGTATTACAGTATATAGATTTTGTTTCCTTGTTCTTAAGAGGTAGTCTCTGTCCTAGTAGGAATGTCATAGCTGGCCCGCCTCCCAGCCCAAATTCTCCCATTATAGCAATGTTGACTGGACTGGACGAACAAACCAAATATCAGGAATCTTAACATGACAACATCAATAATTTTAAGGAGGCTGAGATCAGACATTATAGCGAGTAAAAACATGGATTCATCATATATTATTTCCTCTTTAGTTTCTCTGAAGAGCTATTACTACTCAGCATGCAAATGCTAACTAGCTGACAATTCCCTGGGCATAGCTATTGCTAAAAAATTAGTACTTATTGGCTGAAAGTTCACTACAGATAAACATGGTCCAACCTGTCTCTCAATTTCCAAAAAGATCTGAAATAGTCAGAACACCCCAGAATAGTTTTAAATGTTTACATTTAATTTAATTTAATCCAGAAATTCTAGAAAGAGTGCAGAGAAGAGCAACAATGATGATTAGGGAGCTGGAGGCTAAAACATATGATGAACAGCCCTTCCATGCAGGAACTGGGTATGTCTAGTCTAATGAAAAGAAGGACTAGAGGTAACATGATAGCAGTGTTCCAATATTTGAGACTGTCACAGAGAAGGAGTCAACCTATTCTCCAAAGCACCAGATGACAGGACAAGAAGTAACATATAGAAACCTATCAAGGAAAGATCCAACCTAGAAATAAGGAGAAATTTCCTGACAATGAGAACAATTAATCAGTGGTACGGCTTGCCTCCAGTGATTGTGAATGCTCCATCATTGGAGGTTTTTAAAAAGAGATTGGACAGCCATTTGTCCGGAATGGTATAGGGCAGATATGTCAAACTGCAGGCCCGTGGGCCAGATGCGTCATGACAAAACTGTGCCCACCCTATTGCCGGCAATGGGGGAAAAGTCGGGATACATCCCACAACATCACGTAACATCACGAGTTTAACATGCCTGGTATAGGGTCTCCTACTTGAGCAGGGGGTTGGACTAGAAGACCTCCATGGTCCCTTCCATCTCTGTTATTCTGTATTGTGCAGAAAAGCTTTGCCCTCATGAAATCCTTTCAATCTGAAACTATTCATGATTGCTTTATCTGTTAAAAGAAAACCCTCAAAACAAAGTTCTATGCAACTATACAAAAAGTATACCGTTTACTCCAAAATTTCAAAAACATCAAATGGTGTGACTGTATTTTATTTTTTTTTGTGCTTCCTGGGAGGAAAAGAACATAGGAATTGCATCTGGATTTATGTTTCAGATGTACAAAGTGATATTCTGAAATTTCTCATTAAACATCATTGACTGGATGGTAGATGTCTGTTCAACATCTGTCTCTGAAGGGTAATTTGCTGATTGATTGGTGGTTCTTGGTGACTCAATAGACTCATAAGCATATAAATGTGTCTATGCCCACAGCATATGTTATCTTAATGGTAGAGGTGCGTACAAAATAGGAAATGTATTTTGTTTCAAGGTCAGAACAAAGTATGCTACCCAGAAACATTCTGCTGAAATGCTCTGATCTGGCTGTCTTCTGGTGGAATTAAAATGATATGGGAGTTCTTCTAAACAAAGTATTCCAGCCACATTTGGGGAGGGGGGATGAAATTTGGCTTAATTTGTTTTTCATCCAGGGCCCATAAGAGTAGGTAAGATGACAGTCCATGTTGACTCTTACTAGTTAGCCAACTTGTAGACAGATTTATAAAAGGAATAATTTTTAAAAGGTTGACAGTGCATATAGGCAAAAATAACCCAGGCATTTCTAATTGACATGACACTGGTGGCCAGCATTTAAGACAAAAAGCTAATTCTTTCGTCAGTATTCTTCAATTGGCTATAAGTTAGATTCTCCCAAACTGAATATACTCTCAAGCTTGTAGACGTAATTGCATTTCTATTATTTTTATAGAGACATTTTAAATGCGTTCAGACTTAACAGAAAGTTAAGCAGAATGACTGCTGCTTAGCTGCATTTGTGTTAACATTACAAAAAACACAAGAAAATGTTGCTACCTCTCTCCCCATTACTATATTGCCAGACTCTCAACAAAAATCAGCATTTAAATATACGGTCCAGCAGCTGTTCAGTAAAACATAAAATGAAGTGCTAGCAACCAAACCAACTGGGATAATAATTTAGTTTCTTAATACATCCTTAAGTTAATATTAACAAGATAGAGATTTAAGCCAACATTCAGCCTTTTTCCTTCCCACTTATCAGTTATCCATTACACCACATTCCTTTAATACTAAAATACAAAAGTAGCACCTTTGAACAAAATTGGGCTGGTACTGTGGAGTTGTCTAGAGGTGGACAAGTAGGTATATCACTAATTGCACCACAGCAATCTAATTGTAGGTCCTTCTAATTGTAGGATTCTTATAAATGTCAGACACAGAGCTAGATTGGTTCCTTGAAATATAATGTGCTCGATTCTTCTTCCTGTGCCAGCATTCCACACTTCCCTCCAGGTCATCCCATTCAACCTCAACTCATAGCAGTTGATGTGTAGGCCAACCAAGGACATTTTTGCTTTTATTCAAAGGTCAGATGAATTTTCCAGAACAGAGAATGCTTAAACAGTACCACTCAAAAAGGTCATATTTTGCTCCAAGTATGAAGCAAAACTACATACTTTTGTCCAAACAAGGCAGGAGACAATCAAAGCAGCTGTTTTGAGCTCTAAGGAGCTTACATTCAAACTATTTTGCACATTCCTATTTAAAAGGAGTAGAAAATAATCACAACAATTCCATCAGCCCAAGCTACATTTTAATTATGGGATAGGCTATTTTTTGTGAGTAGCATATGGGCAAAGGCTGATTGCAAATACCCTAGCCATACAGACAATAGCCACATAGTGGGATGAAGAATCACTGCATTTTACGCAAACAACCCCCATTCCCAAAGTTGTGCTATTTGAAAACAGCTTTCATTTTGGTTAAGAATTATGGGAGTTGCATCTAAAGAATACCAAGTTGGATAAGTTTGTTAAGCCCTACTTTTGGACACTTGTACATCATTCATTAAGAAATAGCTCTTAAATAGCCAGAATGTATTTCAAGAACCTTACATGGATTTGAATCTCATTTGATTAGCTGCTAGGTTGAAAAATAAAAGTATACTTATTGAAAGAGCCAATTTGGTATAGTGGTTAAAAGCACTAGACTAGAAGCCTGCGAGTTCTAGTCCTGCCTTAGGCACAAAGCCAGATGGGTGACCTTGGACCTATTACCCTTTCTTAATCATAGGAAGAAGGCAATGAGAAACCACTTTGAAAATATGGTCATGAACTTGTCCAGGAAATTTCAGGACACGAGACAAAGTCAAAGGGATGTAGAAAAAAGTACTGAAGTGTTAAACTGTTTTAACTGCAGGAAGTTACAGTACAACTGATTATGCTGTACTTATGCATCATGGGAACAAGTTTCTGCAAGATCAACTAGCAATATAAAATATTCTGGTGAACTGTTTATATGTATTCTATATGGCCTAGAAAAGTGAACTATGGATTGAGAGTTCTAATATATTTTGCTTTTATTTGAGAAGTGAAGAGTAATCTTAAAGCACAGTTCCATTAAGTAATTCTTATGATGACATTGTTAAATCTTCCAAACTTCTATGAATGCAGAACTTGGTATTTATTGAGAAGAACTGCCAAGTAGAAAGTAGCATTTAATCCTTCCTGCACCCATGAGTACATCCATATAAATGCCTCCAAGGCCATCATACCTGACAAGTTTATTTACATTCACCTGATCCATTTGAAGAATAACAAAATGTATAGATTCAGGTTACCAATTCTCATCCAACTTTTCTTAAGTGCCCCTTACTCCCTTATCAGTGGTCTGAGAGCCAGTCTAACATCTCAGATAGGTTAGGTATGAAACTTTCAAAATTCCTAGCCAATATGGCCAAAGATAATTGTCCTTTAGAGTGCTTATGAGAAAAATGCAAAATCAAATACTTTCCCCAGTAACTAAATCTTTATTAAAATTCCAAAATCAATTACTTTTGTACAATTATTACATAATGTATAGCCAAAAAGTTAAACCAGTGAACTTTCTGATACTTTAAATTCCATATCTTCATTCTGATTGCCAAAAATAAACCTATGACAATAAAATATAAGATTTTCCCACCCAGTTGGAAAAAACACATTTTGGCAATTTAGATTTTGTATGTAAAGAAAAAATAAACTTGTTCAGAAATTGAAGAACCAGGACATAGACATCCTCTTGAAAGTATTTGTGTAAGATTAAAAAGAGAGAGAAACATTGCAGGAATGTCCCAAAGGTGCTTTTTTTATGAGGCAACTGGACTTTCTTGTTTTTTGAAGACAGCCCTCCGCAGGCCTCTTCAATCACGGGTGGGTAAGTCACGAAGGCCGAATGTTAGAGATGAAGCATGAGGCAAGTCAGGTTTCTCTCTGAGGTGTCTGACATCGAATGAAGCCAGTCCTCCTCTTTTATTGAGGTCAGATCAAACAACGTAATAAATCATGTCATGTACAAGGAAATTGAGTCAGGCACATGAAACAAACACACAGGATGGTATATTTCCTACATGTAATTGCAAATCAACTATTATTTCCTTAGCTATCTAACTTTGCTTCCTTCTTAATCCCGGTATCAGTGAGTTCCCAAGATGCTATCTTGGCTATTTAGCATCTGTCCAGGAATATTCTTTAATCTAACAACAAAATGTCTCAGGGCTGTATAACATTCTTTGATCTAACAGCAAGTGTTCCAAGCATAGCCTGAACGTTCCTGTGTTAGCCGGTAATTGGGAAGCTTTCAGGCAAAGCCTCAAAGTTTCCTGTGTCAGCCGGCAATTAGAGAGCTCTCAAGCATAACCTAAAATCCTCCTGCTGTTATTCCTGCCTGTGTTGTTATTTAAGTATGTTTTAATACACAAAGATACAATGGCTATATGCTTAGGTTTGTTATGATTGAGGTGCGTTACAACATTTCCACTGTTTTTATTTTTTAGCAACTGTCCTCATCCTCGGAATTGGTAGCCGAATGATCGGGAGTAGCTGATAACAAGGATTTCTTTTCAGGGATGAGAATGCAAGAGTCCCTCATGTCTTCCCCTGGGTTCCAAATGTGCAATGCTTGTTTTTGAACAGCGCTTTCAACGACACCACTAACCACTGAGCGCAAAAGAGGAATTAAGCAGGGCAATAACATCAAGCCCCAAAACCCAACTCCTATCATAAACAGAGCTTGCTTCCAGTTATTAAAAATACCACCCAAGAAACCTCCCTGATCCAATATACCCGTCCATTGCTGAGGTGGGACATGGGCCAGGCGGACCATTCGGTCAGTGATTTCTTCTATGACCTTGCCATTGTCATTGATTTGTAAGCAACAATTTGACAGATTAAATTTTCCACAGACCCCTCCTTCTGCAGCTAGCAGATAATCGAGGGCTAGGCGATTTTGAAACACGCCATTTCTTAATTGGCTATGTTGCTTTGCTACCAGATTTAAAGCTACAGCATTCTCACGAGTGATTAGTTCCAACACCGCCTGCAAGCGAATTATGCGATTCAACATATAAATGGGTGTTCTATACCCATAGCTGCCATCCTGAGCCCAGGTGGCAGGACCATATACTTTAATTATGTCCTCAGGGCCCCATGTCTCACCATTCCATTCTTGGTCCTTGTAAATAGGAACTTCCACATTCAGGGAACGTTTCCTTCTTTGATAATTATCATACACGGGGTGACTTAACCGTTCACCTTCCCCTAGGGGTATTAGGAAGAAAGCTGGGTGAATCTCCCCTATAGCACAAGAGCCAGTCCACTTATCAGGTAACTGGGAATAGGCTCTTTTTCCACAAATCCAATATAAACCTGGAGGAGCTTTCCAGGCGCCCTTGTAGGACGCATTGAGCATTTCTCCAGATTCTGTGGGCCACTTGTACATGGCCGTCTCATTAGGCAATGGCCACATGAATGGAACGTTATTAACTGAGGCATGGGGCCAAAAGGAGACTGGTGAATCAGAGATGTTTATTTTTATCATTGCTTCGCATAGGCTGTCACCAATCAATGGAGTACTGTGCTCAAATCTATTGACACACCAGCGGCAGACTAATGCCTGCCGTAATTCCCACACACTACTATTTAAGTGAGGGGGTTGTCCGGTAGCATTATATTTTTTGAAAATATTCCATTCCGCTGCCTCCCATGGCCATTGGTCTCCCACATTTGTGCCTCCGCACACATAGCAATTTGTTACATTCAAAGCCTGGGCTACGGTGCCAGCTAGTTCAATGAACAGGTTTCTAGCAACATCCGGAATTTCTATTGGTGTTTTCATTTCTTTCCAGAATTCAGTATAAAAGTTGTGAGTTATCTGTTGACCAACTTCATACAAGGTCTGAAACTCCAAATAAAACAAACCCACAGGGTCAATCCCTTTCCCATAGATGCGGATTCCAAACTGAGGGCCCCACTTTTGCAGAAAGGTAGAAGGGTTGTTTATGGTAAAATTGACAACATTGCATTTATAAGATTTACAATCACTTTGAGCAGGTACCTTAGTTAGAACCGCATCATCTGTTTGCAATCCCTTCCAGTTGGCTGTAGCCCATTTTACACATGACCATCTTGGACAATACCCTTGTTGACTTGTTGCAACAGTGCAATCTGGATCTTTTAGATTCCAGGAAGGTGACTTAGGGCAAATATATTTGTCATTAAACATATAATGTCTTTGCCAATCAATATTTCCACAATGTTCCTTCCAACCCAATGAGTAGGATAAAGAGGACAATTTACAAGGTTCAAGTTGGACCTTAACCTTTGAAGTTTTTGAAAACACTCTAATTTTATAATGTACAGGTCCATCTCGCCCTCCAGCCTTAACCTGGAACCAAATTTGCTCTGGATCATGCTGGGGATCATAACACTTTTTGGTGGTTTTACAATAACTATATGTGACATTCCCTTTTTTGCATGGGACCGCCTCACCGGAACATTTGTGGTTGGAAAAGTAAACCAGGGTCTCTTTCACCTGATTACCTTCACGAACCTTTACCACACATTGACTACAGTCATCTGATGGTTTCATAGTGGCTCGCGGCTTCCGAGGAGGGGGCACGATAGGCAATATTGGGGGAATTGTGGGTTTTTCGCTAGTCAAAACTTGAAGGGGAGTGGTCATCATCACGGAAGGGGAGGTGGGGACAATGCCCTTATTCCCCATCATATAAATTATATCAGGAGGCTGCATATAAACTGTACAGAGACCTTCCCAATACCACGGTAAAGAAGAAACATAAGAATCATTACATTGAAATGTCAAAGGACTATTAAAAAAATTATAAGTCCCACAATTGCCTGTCCACAAAACATAAGCAGCCCAAGAACAAGTACGGAGAGGGACTTTATCTCCACATAAATCCTGTGCTTGTCGAACAAAATCCGAGGATTTATTGGAGCAAGTCCACTTCTTCTGATGCGAAGAAATAGGAGGCAAGACCCCCAAAACCAATTTGCAATTGCTATTAACCATGGTTCGTAACTGAAAGGGCTGACCATCAGATACCTTGATGGACCAAATGCAAAAGGGAAGATCAGAAAAGCTGCGTTTGGAGCGAAGGGGGGAAACATCCATTTGATGCAGAGTCTGGGTTGCCGGGTGATCTAGACGGAAGGAACTGCGTTTTCTGATGGTAGAGGCAGTCAAAAGCCAGTAAGGAATTGGTGGAAAAGCAAAACTGTCATGACTAGCAATCAGACTGCTTACTTCCCTCCAACTGCCATTGACTAATCTTCCACACGCATATTGACCTATAGTTGTGAGAGAAATTTTCAAATGCAGGGTTAGATGGCAGTAACCGGCTATTCGAGAATGGTGGGGAAGCCACCATCGAGGCTCAGTCATTGTGGTCACTTGAAGCCGGTCAGGAGAAGGTTTTGGTTCAAACCGCCACTGATAGGGTTCAAAGAAAAAAGTCAGGGGACAAGGTTCAGTACGAATGTCAGAGTAGCAATGTATTTGAGTAAATGTTCCAGGCAGTTCAAAGAGACGAATAGGGTTGATCCAAAAAGTCTCACCAGCAGCACCTCCTGCGACACAGAGGAGCAAATAAACGGACCAAAACATGATGTTTTCCTGAAGCGAAAGAAGAAGCGACAAGTCAATTCATCCAAAAAGCATCGAAAGGTCGAGCGAAGCGTCCTCCTCCTCCGGAGCGGGCACGGGCGGTGGAAGATGACATGGACGAATGCAGCGGCCAGGAACCCATAGAGCAGAGTCTGGTAATTGAATGGCTGCATAGCCCCGACCCCACGTTATGAGCGGGACTGGTCCTTTCCAGGCGGGGTCAGGCAACTGCCGGTAATAGACAAGCGGGCGTTGCTCCGTTTTTGATGAAGAGAAGTGATGCTGAGCAGCAGAGAGACTAGGTTTGCCTGACTCATTCAGAAAATTTAAAGTATAGAGAGCCAGGTTGAGCAAATTTTGTAATACCGGCAAATTTCGAGGGGGAGGGGGAAAATCCAATTTTGCAATCATGTTTTTCAAGGTCTGGTTAGCACGCTCAATTATGGCCTGTCCCTGACTGTTATAGGGAATCCCTGTTTTGTGCTCTATATCCCATTTTTGACAAAATTGCGCAAACACCCGACTTGCATAGGCAGGGCCATTGTCCGTTTTTACAGTCTGGGGTTTACCCAACACTGAGAAGGTTTTTAGGCAATGGTTGATAACATGCTTCACCGTTTCCCCTCATTGGGGAGAGGCCATGATAAAACCTGAATATGTGTCGATGGAAACGTGAAGATATTTCCACGGGGCAAATGCAGGACATTGTGTCACATCCATTTGCCATAATTGAACGGGTTTAAGACCGTGAGGGTTTACTCCTAACGGCACAGCATGGCCCTGCAAGCTACACGTTGGACATTGTTGCACAATGGCAGCTGCCTCTCTGTGAGAGAGAGAGAACTGTTGCACCAGAGCACGGATCCCCTGATGAAAGTAGGCATGGCTCTCCCATGGAGTGGGGGAGACAGAACTTACAGGCAACAGAGAAGAAGAATTTACAGGCAACAGAGAAGAAGCAGAAGAAGCAACTGAATCTGCAACATTGTTCCCTTCTTGTAACATGCCAGGAAACGGCTGGTGGCTCCGGATGTGAGCCACGAAGAAGGGAAGGGTGCACTTTTGGATTAAATTTTGCAAAGAGGTAAACAGTGCAAGCAAGTTACAATCAATAGAAGGAGACAGGTAAGCATCCGAAATAGAGTTAATAACTTGATACACATAAAGACTATCTACAATCAGGTTAAAAGAAGTTTCAGGGAAATTGTTAAAGGCTAAAAGGGAAGCATATAGTTCTGAGCGCTGAGCAGAAGTTTGAGGGGGGGGGGTAATTAAAGACATCCAGGTCCCCTCCTTCTGGTATACACAGGCCCCATACGTTTTACTACCACCTGCAAAGACAGTCACGGCATCTGAAATGGGAGCAGACCTGATCACAGATTTGAAAGAAACCGGAACCACCTTAAGCAAAGCAATCCAGGGGTCCGTTGGAGGATGGCAGGATACAATCCCTGGCCAATTGGCCAAGGCAAATTGCAAGGAGTCCGAGTTATACACCAAATCCTCCCATTGAGCTAGTGGGCAGGGAACAAATAATGAATCAAGATCTGTCCCCGTCAAGGCTTTTGCTCTAAGGCGGCCTCTCTGAATTAGAGTAGCAAACATCAAATGACTGGGGTTAATTGAATTACGTGGGGTGTGCGGCAAATGTATCCATTCAACAATTTTTAAGGATTTATTATTTTGAACTTGTGCCAGTATACCAGTAGGAAGACCCTTTGTATTAAGCAGAATGAAAGATAAAGCAATATTGGGAACAATGCGGTCCACCCAAACCTTAGCTAGAGCGAAAGAAATGTTTCGCAAAACTTCCCTTGCCTCGCCGGGCAAGAGAACTTGTTATCAGAGAGTTTCACCCCCCTAGTAAGGGCAGAAAATAAAGGTGAAAGCTGCAAAGTGGTGAGACCTAAATAAGGACAGATCCAATTAATGGCTCCCAAGTATTGCTGGAGTTGCAATAATGTAAGAGGTTCTGTAAAAGCCAATTGGGGTGGCTGGGGTACAGATCGGGATGCCAAAACTTTATGCCCCAAATAGGAAAACGGTGATTTTGTCTGAATTTTTTCAGGGGCAACATGAAAGCCTCCTTGCTTCAAAATAGTTTGAAGCTGTGGCAAATAGGGGAGCAATACCCCAGGGGGGCCTGGTCCGGCAACAAGGATATCATCCATATAATGATAAATCATTAGGTGTGGATTTTGCAATCTAAATTTATGCAGAACCTGATCTACAACAAATTGACAAATGGTTGGGCTATTAAGCATTCCTTGTGGCAATACCGTCCACTGATATCGAGCAGTGGGTCTGTGAGAATTCTGCTCTGGGACTGTGAAAGCAAATAATTGCCTATCTTCCTTATGCAAGGGAATAGAGAAAAAGGCATCAGAGAGATCCACCACCAAAAGCTGAAAGTCAGCTGGAATTAAGTTAGGATTCGGAAGACCACATTGCAAAGGTCCCATAGGCTGAATTATGGAATTAATGGCACAGAGATCGTGCAAAAAACGAAACTTTCCACTCTTTTTTCTAATGACAAAAACAGGGGTGTTATAAGGGCTAAAAGATTGTTCCAAATGTCCAAGAGCAAGCTGCTCTTGAATTAATTTTGAAAGCGCAGTTTGTTTTTCCTGCGATAGGGGCCATTGATCCACCCACACAGGCGTGGGTGTCTTGAGAGTTAATTTCAGAGGTACAGCCATTAGGAAAAGGTTAATTTAGCTTGTAGTTGACTCATTAGGTCTCAGCCCCATAGATTAATGTGAAGGGGAATGACCACAGGCTGAATATAGGCAGTGTGAGCCGAATCAGGCGATGTCACAGCTATCCAAGCAAGACTTTTACGCGCCACCTGTAGTCCCCCTACACCTCTCACAGAAGGGGCCTCTTCCGTGGCCCACTGAGCAGGCCATTCTTGAGATCTTATGACTGAGACATCCGCCCCAGTATCCAAAATGCCAGAAAATTGGCGGCCGTTCAAAAGGAACGTGGCCACTGGACATGGTCGGGCTAAAGGGTGTTCTACTGCACATAATTCAGGTGGAATAAAATCCATCAATAATATCATAGTAGCCACAACTGAGCCTTGCTGAATGGTCACAGGCTGATTAGCAGATACACAGAGTGACAGAGAAGACAAACACTGAGAATCTACCATCACAGGGGCAGCCATGATGCCTTGACATGTTATTTCATGTGTCAGAAATACCAACACGGGCAGAGTGGGGGGCAATTGGAGCTTTAATTTTGGTTCTAAAGGTAAAAAATAATTGTGAGCAGGCAAATTTAGCAGCAATGTTTCCTTTGCAGTCATTTCAAAAGTTTGGGAATACTGATCAGGGGGAGGGTTTAAATCTCCGACCTTGGGGAAGGGGCTAGCCGGTCGCCCCGCTCCTAGTTTCCCTGATTGTCGTTGGTTGCTGACCGACAATCTTTTGCCCAATGAAAGCCCCTTTTGCACTTTGGACAAACAGTTCGTGGTTTAGAGGAACGTCCGTCTTTCCCTGAGGCAGCTCCTCCCCCGGGAGCCCTGCATTCGGCTTTGAAATGTCCTGGCTTCCCACAATTAAAGCAGGTTTGAGATGATCGATTCTGAGAACTTCGCCCAGAATGTCCCCGCAGGGCAATAGCCAATGCAGACATTTGATAAGTGGTGGTCCCAGTATGTCTACAGGCATCAAGATAATCTGAGATGGTAGCTCTCTGATTTACAATGACCCCTTTCAATATGCTTTTGCAATCTGCATTAGAATTTTCATAAGCCAATTTTTTAATCAATTCATCCTGTGCGGCAGCATTTTCAATCTGCCTTTTGACAGCTGTAATTAGTTTATTGACAAAATCGGCATATGGTTCCTGGGGCCTTTGTAATATTTTTGCAAAAGAGGAAGTAACCTCAGTGGAGTCCTCCAAGACCGAGAAAGCATGTAATACTGCTTCGTTAATTAATGCAAACAAGGCGGGAGGAAATTGCAGCTGATTAGTTACCGTGGACTGAGTGCCAGTGCCCATTATATGGGGTCGGCCAGTGTTAGCAGGGAGCAAGCCCCGTTGAACCATTCGATCAGCTTGCCTTTTCCAGGCAGCCTCAAATAGTAGATACTGCATGTTATTGAGTATCATTTGGGCAATATTCTTCCAATCTATTGGGAGAACATGCTGGCTGAGCGCAAAAGCGCGTAACAAGCCTTGGACATAAGGTCCGGAGATCCCGTATTGATGTACTGCTTCCTTCAAGCCTTTGATGACTCTATAATCCAAGGCTTCGTATATGGGTATTGGCTGGCCAGGATTAGCAGGATTGGGCGCCATAACTACTGGAAAAGCGGCAATGTCTGCCAAGTCATCCAGTTCTATGGCCCCCTCAGCCTTAGCTTTAGCAATTCCCCTTTGCAAGGAAGAAAGAGGGGCAGGTTCAAGGCAATTAGAAGAAGAGGAAGCTGGCACAGATGCCGTGGGATACAGATCAGAATTAGTCAATTGAGTGCAGTTCCCAGCCTTGGCACTCAATGGTTCATATCTTGGGGGTGGTTCCTCTGATGGGGCAGATTTAGAGTCAGATTGTAATATTTTATTTGATGTCTCAGAGCTTGTTTTTAAAGTCTGAGGATCTATCAAATCAGCTTGTTTTGTTTTTGCACAGTGTAATGCCAGCATGGACATTACAGCCTTCCATGGGGCTAGGATACTTGGCGGAGCTCTAGACGGTGTATGGAGCCAGGTACCTATGCGTCTCCACGTGGCGAGGTCTAATTGTCCCTCGTCAGGGTAAGAGGGATAAAATTTTTCCAAAAAAGCCAATAAAAGATATAAATCTTTCTGAGTGACAGGGAAAACAGTCTGATTATTAAGTTTCTGAATATAATTTGCTCTCCTGACTAAACCTTGCAATTCTCTCAGGTGCTCAGCCCGATTTTTGCATAGTTTCTGTCCCATACTCACTTAATGACGTGTACGAGGTCTATTCCAGACGAAGTGAATAGTGGGCTGTCAGAAGGACGTGACTTCGCATCATGTCGGGGTCACCACTTGAAGACAGCCCTCCGCAGGCCTCTTCAATCACGGGTGGGTCAGTCACGAAGGCCGAATGTTAGAGATGAAGCATGAGGCAAATCAGGTTTCTCTCTGAGGTGTCTGACATCGAATGAAGCCAGCCCTCCTCTTTTATTGAGGTCAGATCAAACAACGTAATAAATCATGTCATGTACAAGGAAATTGAGTCAGGCACATGAAACAAACACACAGGATGGTATATTTCCTACATGTAATTGCAAATCAACTATTATTTCCTTAGCTATCTAACTTTGCTTCCTTCTTAATCCTGGTATCAGTGAGTTCCCAAGATGCTATCTTGGCTATTTAGCATCTGTCCAGGAATATTCTTTAATCTAACAACAAAATGTCTCAGGGCTGTATAACATTCTTTGATCTAACAGCAAGTGTTCCAAGCATAGCCTGAAAGTTCCTGTGTTAGCCGGTAATTGGGAAGCTTTCAGGCAAAGCCTCAAAGTTTCCTGTGTCAGCCGGCAATTAGAGAGCTCTCAAGCATAACCTAAAATCCTCCTGCTGTTATTCCTGCCTGTGTTGTTATTTAAGTATGTTTTAATACACAAAGATACAATGGCAATATGCTTAGGTTTGTTACGATTGAGGTGCGTTACAACAGTTTTTCATTGAAGATGTTTCACTTCTCATCCAAGAAGCTTCTTCAGCTGAAGTTTCTTTTGCTTCAGCTGAAGTGAAACATCTTCAAAGAAAAATAAGAAAGTCCAGTTGCCTTTTGAAAAAAGCACCTTTGGGACAGCCATGACCTGGATGACTGAGACATTGCAGAAATGTTTCTATTTTTTTATCTTTTTTGTTAGTTTTTTTCCCCCATATATGCAAATTTTTCCAATCAACAAGTTGTCTGAAATTTGCTAAACTAATACATATTCAATTCCTAATCCTTGCTTCTTTTCTCTAACCAAGTATAAAATAAGTTCCAAATTTGGTAATGGTCTGTATCTTCTTTGTCTTTTAGCCTCATGGTTAATCTGTCCATTTGCAGAAATGTTTCTATACACCAGCTAAGTAGGCAGAAAATATAGATGTGGTCAGAAGATTAGCAATCTTTCAAATAGATATACAAGAGCTCAAATATTCTGACATTTGCTAAAAATCTAACTCAGACAAAAGTCAGTGGTCTAATAAATTCTTGTCCTCTCTTGCTGATAACTTCATTTGTCAGAAGATGATAGAAGAAACAACATGGAGGTCCTCTATCCTGGACATAATTGTCAGAAAGAAATTGGTTGAAGAAGTGAAAGTGACTGGCTCCCTGGAGGAAATGGTTATGTTATCTTTGAATCTATGATATCCAGAAGAGGAGCAAATGAGAAGAATTGGAGTTGCAAACTGGATTTCAAAAGAGTAGTTTTGATGAACTCGGAAGGAAAATAGATTGGAAAAATTTTAAATCCTGAAGGATAAAAGTGTTCAAGAAGAACTGTTAATTCTACACAATGAGACAGTGAAGTACAATTTAAAACAATCCCCCCTACAAGAAAACATGGAGAAATCTAAAAAGGCCAGCATGGATACATGCGAAGCTCCATTAAAAAAATTGATATGTAAATAGAGGGAGAAGAATTTAGCCAAAGAAGGATATAGGACCATCTTCAGAAACTGTAGAAACTCTGTCAAAAAGGTAAAACTTCAGAATGACTGAGGGCTGTGACAGACACTAAAAATAAGGAGTTGTTTGAATGTGATAGGGATGAAAGGAAAAGCAAAGAGAATGTAGGTTGATTGCAAAAAGATGCTAGTGAAGCAGTAATAGTTGACGATGAGAATATCAAAGTGGTTATTTTGTATCTGTCATCTCTCAGAAAGGAAATGGAATCCTGATTGATCATAGTTCTGTTACTGGAGAAAAGTGCAACTTACAACAAAGAGAATGCTTAGCTAATTTAAATGAATGCAAGTATTTAAGACAGATAAATTGTAGCCCAAGGTACTAGAAAAACTGGCAGAGGAATGTTCACATCCTCTCATGGTAATCTTTAAGAATTACTGTAGAACTGGTGGTCCCATAAGATTAGAGGAGAACAAATACCATATTCAGAAAGGGAAAAAAGAAGGACCTGGTTTCATTTTGATATTTCTTCTGGGAAAGATCTTTGAAAAGCAGTTCAAATAGTAGTAGCAGTAGCAGTAGCAGTAGCAGCAGCAGCAGTAGTAGTAGTAGTAGTAACAACAACAGCAGCAGCAACATCATCAACAATAAAGTTGAAAGGGACCTTGGAGGTCATCTAGTCCAACCCCCCACTCAGTCAGAAAACCCTATACCATTTCAGACAAATGGCTGTCCAGTCTCTTCTTAAAAACTTCCAGTGTTGGAGCATTCACAGCTTTTGGAGGTAGGTTACTTCACTGATTAATTGTTCTAACTGTCAGGAAATTTTTCCTTAGTTCTAGGTTGCTTCTCTCTTTGGTTAGTTTCCATCCAGTGCTTCTTGTCCTGCCCTCAGGTGCTTTGGAGAATAGCTAGACTCCCTCTTTTTTGTGGCAACCCCTCAGATTTTGGAACACTGCTATCATGTCACCCCTAGTCCTTCTCTTCATTAAACTAGACATATCCAATTCCAGCAACCGTTCCCTATATGTTTTAACCTCCAATCCCCTGATCACCTTTGTTGCTCTTCTCTGTACTCTTTCTAGAGTCTCAACATTGTTTTACATCATGGTGACCAAAACTGGATGCAGTATTCCAAATGTAGCCTTACCAAAGCGTTGTAAAGTGGTATTAACACTTCACATGATCTTGATTCTATCCCTCTGTTCATGCAGCTTAGCACTGTGTTGGCTTTTTTTTTTTTTTTTGCAACTGCAGCACACTGCTGGCTCATATTTAAGTGATTGTCCACTAGGACTTAGAGATCCCTCTCACAGTTACTACTATTGAGCAGGGTACCACCTATACTATACCTGTGCATTTGGTTTTTCTTGCCTAAATGTAAAACCTTACTTTTTTCCACCATTGAATTTAATTTTGTTAGATAGCGCCCAATATTCAAGTCTGTCAAGATCTTTCTGTATCTTAAGCCTATCTTCTGGAATTAGGATTTTTTGAGTAGGATGGACATATTACAATTATAAGGAGACGCCATGAGATTGTCACAAACAATTCATGCCAGCCGAATTTATCTCTTTCTCTGATAGACTTGTTAACTTAGTAGACTGGGGAATACTGTAGAAATGATTGATAATGTGAAATCAATCAAATATTAGAATTAGCCTGCAATAAACTAAATCATGCTATCCCAAACAGACAGGAATGCTTGAGGCAATATAATAGAAAAATGTAGAAGAAAAAAATGAGCCCTGAGGTCATTTTGAAGATGAGCAGGGGATTGAAAGAATGTGATATCATCCATTTATGCCTTCAGAAACAGTTGTTTGCCTATTCTGTTGATGAGACAACCTAGCATTCCAGACAAGCCCTTAACCATAATATTTAAGTGTGGAATGTTTTTGCTACTGTTTGCAATGAAACCTTCTGGTGTTAAACTCTAGCTAAATAGGTGTTTAATGGGGGGGGCTGAATCTCTCAAAAAATGCCCATGGTTATCTTTTTTTTTCTTGACTCAAATGTCTGAGATTCCTCTCATCATTTTAAATCTGATTAAAGAGCTTCTTTCCACATGCTGATCATGTCAGTTTACAAAGTTCTCTTGTGTAATGCAATATTAATCAAAATAATGTTTGTTTTGTCCTCTCGGAAAAAGCAGCTCCACCCTTCCACACAGTCTTGCAACATACTTTACACATATTCATTGCAGTACTGTGCCGTCTGCATTTCAAAGTAATTCCTTCAAAGCAACTTATGCAAGCCTGTGAAATCGAAGAAGATTTGAATGGGGGTTTATGAAATGAGGTAAGATTGTGACAATCTGTCAGACTTCTGCTAGAGACATTCCAAAGTAGAAATATATACATAATGGGAATAAATAAAACTTTGCTGCTGAATGTAGCTAGGGATTGATGTGCCACTAAAATCCTTTCTATTGTTTTTCAGAATTATATAATATGGGGAGGATTAATTTTGCCAATTGACCAAAATATCTATAATTTGCCTTTATAGCAGTTTTGAATACAGAAAGTAATTTTGTATGTGTTTATGATGATATATTGTATACTTTGTAGATGTACTATATGTATTGTCAATCATTAATTTCAGCACATATTCATAGCATTTGTTCTGCTTAGTTGCAGGGTTTCCTTGTTTTTACACTGTACTCACCTAGTTCTTACAATGAAACTTATGATGATTTTCCAGCCAGGAGGTCACAGATCCTGAGACTAATTAGGGCTAAGAGGGCAAGGCATAACCAAAGTAACCTAGCTGGTTTTAAATGCCTAAATGGGGACTAAAACCAGGGTTTGCCCACTCCTCTTACAGCTGCTTAAACTACCTCACCATGTTGGCTGTCCACAAATTTCTGTACATAAAACTAATAAAGGGTTTGGCTGAATATATTAGGCTGCAATAGGCCCAGTAACTTAAATTTATATCCAGAGGAGGTAGCCAATGAGGTCACCAAAAGAAATTCTGTGGAAACTCCAGATGTATGTATGTGAGCTGGTTCTCTACTTCTTTACAAATAAATTCACTTTTCACATCCTAGGAGAAGTCTGGCACTTTAAACTACGTATTCTTTTAAGGACAAGTTTTGAATCCAGACTTAATTCTTAGGAGTGCTTGCTTATAGTTGGGGATATAAGCAACCAGTTAAGAGTCATGGCTCTTTCCCTTGAAGGTCTTATAATCTAATTAATGGATGGATAGATGGATAGATAATTGATATTTTAAAGTGGTTTACAAAATTTTTATGAGAATTTTTCAATACAATAAACGTCTTTTCTTCTTTCAGCAAAACGTCTATGAGATTTCTAATCCTTTAAAATCTCTATTATATTTTCCCTGATCAAATTGGTCAGCTTTGCCTTTCTGCAAGCTCCATCCATTTTATAATCCAATCTTCTAGTCTGGGCAATTTATTATTTCCCCAACTTTGTGTGCACAATAATCTTGCCACATACAGTATTACTTTCCCACATTTCTTTTTTTTTTTAAAGAAAATTTGATTGATTTTCTAATTTTACATTTAAATATTTAAAAAGCAACGTGGCAGCTGAGTTAATCGATAATTCAATAACATACAAGTCTCAAACTACTACATTAAATATTTCCTCTCTTTTCCCTTTAGTATTTACTGTCTCATATTTAAACTAATACAATTCTTATTATATCAATTGAATAAAAATAACTTTCTTACATTTATCAATAATTTTTAGTTTATACATATCCTAGTTATTTTAACATTCAATCTTTATAGACAATCAATGTCCTAATTAGTTTTTCCCAATTTTTAGTTTTCCATTAATATTTAAATTTAACATTGATAATTTCCAAGTTTTAAATAACCACAATTCCCTTTATCACAATTCATCGCAAAATCAAATGTTCAGGATACACGTTTTATCTATTTGAATATGTTCTATTTCTCACCATTTTACATCAACTAATTAATAATACAGTATAACATTCTTATTTTCTGTTAATTTCCAAATGTCTTAAATTTAATAACCAAAATTTCTCTTAATTCAACATTTAATACTTCCTCTCTTTTTCTCTTAATGTCTACTATCTCATATTTAAGCTAATAGTTTTTATTATAACAGCTAAGTAAAACATATTTCTTACATTCATCAATGGATGTTTAGCTTATATATATCTTAATTACTTTTGCATTCAACCTTTATAAGCAAATCAATATTCAAATTTAACTATTAATATTTATACTTCCAGGTTTTAAATGACCAAAGTTTTCTTTATCTCAGCTCATAACAAAATCTAGTATTCAAAATACACATCTTATCTGAGTATGTTCTATTTTAACTGTCACTGATAAGTCAAAACCCCAATTTTCTTCAGTCTTATTCTAGCTTTTTCTTTGCCAACTCACCTTCCATGTCCATGCTTTTAAATCATCAAATAAGTCACCCTGTGTTGTTATGTATATTGTTTGAAGTAGAAAAAGCCATCCAGTTGCCATTTTTTTTGAAAGGACTAACAAATTGTCTCTCTATTTTTCCATCTCAACGTGGTTGCCCTGAAGTGTTTATCTTCCCTTCAGTCTGTTCTTCTTCTGGATCCTCAGGTTTCTTCTGGTTTATATAGAAAGTATTTTCCCTTTTCCATGTTGTCAGACCCTTTTCTGGGTTTTCCATTAACTGTGTTTGTTGATCAGTTGAATCTTCTGTCATTGTATTTAATTGTTCCACTTCTTCTATTATGTTTGGTGTAGTTGATTTTGTAGTTGTACTCAAGTTTGGGTTTGTATATCTAGGCTGACATCTTGTTCTTTTCTGTAACTTCTTATTTCATCAGTAGCTGTAAGAATAGTTTCATAAATTGCTTTCAACATAAAGAGAATCTGTTCCTGATCTTCATCCAAGTTCTCTTACTAATATGTTAAGTTTAAAGTGTTACAATCAGAGAATGAAATTTTTTTTGTCAGTGAGTATAGAACACAGCTGAGCTTCTCACAGCTGATATCTGTCAATATTACAAAGTCTTATCTATAGTTTGGGCTGCAAGGCAAGTCTCTTTTAAGCAATAACAAGTTGTAATATCCAGTTTAGCCACAAGATGTCGCCCATACCATTTAGAGTTTGCTTTTAAGTCCAAAATTTTTATAATCCTTTTTCCAATTTTACTTCTTTTCTGTAAGTGAAAACCCAAATCTTCAATAAGAATAAAAAGTCTTTTAGTCCACAAATTTTGAAAAGATAAAAATCCAGTTAGAATCAAGTTATTCTTGCAATGTTTTAAACTCCCCTGGATAGCCAGTCGCCGCTGTTTTTAGAGGGTGGGATAGAATCTCCCTTCCCTCTCCACAGGGGGAAAAGTACTTTAGGCAGCTTATGCAGGTAGAAAAAAATAGTTAGGATTAAAGAAAGGTAGATCTCACCCAGTCTCATCTGCACTGCTTTATGGGTGCCTGGTGGTAAATTTGACTTTGGCTGTCTGCAGCTTAGTGATGAGCCATATTTCTATGGCCGGTCTTTTGTCTGCCGGTTTGGAGGGCTGTCCCGGATCAAGCAGAAGGGCTACTGTCCTCCTGTGATCAAGTGGGGATCCCCTCCTTGTTGGTCACCTTTACAGGGTGACTTTCAACCCTTTCCAGGGTCCCCCAGCAGTGCGAAATCGGACGTGGAAGATGGAGCTCGCCTTCTAAACGTTCATGGCAGCTGCGTCGGCAAACTGGAAGTCCACTACTTTCTCATATTTCTTTTCTAGCTTAACAAATATTTTAATTAAGAAAATAATTTGGCATTAACATACAATAAAATCTCTGACAGCATCCTTATTTCTGTACCTTGCATGGACATTAGTCATAATAAAAACAGAGGGAAGGGTATTCCAATAAGTGCCTTGCTTGGAGGCACCCACTGCCCAGAGAACAGGCAAAGGCAAGATGGTCATATTAGAGGTATTCCAGGGTATTAGAAAAAGTAGAACCTTCTTTGTGTATTGTGCCAGCCACATGTGCCAGCCATTTTATGAGCAGCTTTCCCAGCCATTTACCTCATATTTTCAAATTTTTTAAATGGATGTCCAGCACAAAAATGTTTCCTATGACTTAGCTAAGAAATAAATATTGTACTTCATACCTACTGGCATGTTGTTCCTTCTATTAAAAAAAAGGTTTATTTTAAGACTATTGCATATATTTCTGGGTGAGCCCATCTGTGGATATGCCAATCCTTAAATTTTTAACCAAAATACCATGAAAATGGTATACCATACCATACAAAAAATGTAACTGCAGAATTATGTTTATCATCATTTTTTTCTCCATTTTATCTACTAACTGATTACTATGTTTGTAGTCTTGCATGAAGAAAAGTTCTGAAGAACTTGAAAGCTTGCATACTTTTTAGACATCTGAAATTGTCATAATAAAGGTATTGTTTTATTTTTAAATGTATTAATTCTTCTGTTCATGCTTAATTTTCATCTTTGATTTAATATTCACCACCTCAGTCTTTGGGTTCTGCTAATATTATGTATAGTTATTATGATTTTCTCTTATAATTTCATTATATGTTAATATATGTATGACAATATTCTGCTAATTGCTTCTTTTCCCATGAATAAAAGTTCTTACACTTTACATCTAAATATTAGGATTATTACAATATTGCTCTCTTTTCCTGTAGCTAGGAAACTGTAGTAATTGTTAGAAAGGTATGACTGTTTTTCTTATAATTTTCTTATAATCAACCCTGTCCCATCTTTATATATTATTTCGTCACAATGGCAGCTCTGCGCAATCCTCTTACTGGGAAATATTTGTACTATCAACTGTTTCTCTAAACTATTTTTTTTTTCAGACTTGGCTTTAAGATGTATGAGCAGCTATCCCACCCATTCAACTCCTAGAATTCTGGGAGTAGGTCCATACATATTAAAGTTGTCCCTGCTCTAAACCAAGGCAGTGTGTATTGCACTTAGCATTTAGAAAACAAAATCTCTTTAAGGAATGGAAAACAGATGTTGTTCTGTCTCAAATTGTATTAAGAATAAATATATCTGTGTAATTTTATTATTAGCAGAATTCCATTTAATTTCAATACAGAAAAACAGCCATACCTTTCTAACAATTAGTATAGCTTCCTAGCTACTATTTCTGATTGACAAGCTGATTGTACTCTAACTGAAAGTTGAAATGCCAGCTCATTATCAGTTAAAAATTAACTGTGAGAGGATTTTTATTTCATGAGGACTATAGCTGATCCAGGTGATATTTTAAATGTACAGATTTAAGTCAACAGTGCAGGAAAACCTCAAGATCCTGAAACTCAATTAATTTTATAATGGAGGGATTTCTAAATGACTGGGAACAATCCATTTTCAAGAAGTTATGCAATATTTTCAAGATAAGAATTTAAGTGTTTCAGCAAAAAGAGGCAGGAAAGCAAACAGAAGGACTGCCAGCCAACTCAGACACTACAGTCTTTTCAGCTGAATGCTTTCTTTCACCATACTACCATATCATGTGATGGAGTGCATCAGTTGCCAATAAAATGTCATCAGTGATATGGTAATTGATAGGGGAGGAATCTCCTATGCCTTATAGAGTTGTGAAGAGGAATGTTGGCCACACTTGTCATCTGGAAGACAGAAAGACTACACTTGAATACTCTCAACTATGCATTTATTAATTGGAAAGGAACTGACCACAGTTATCTTTCCCTCTGACTATTTATGCCCTTTTTCCTATCCATATAATTCCTTGTGGCGGGGCAGGACATAGAATCTTTTATATTTATCCCCTGTGCTTTAATGGTAGAAAATTATTAACACTGAACATTGGTGGAACATTTCCAGCCATGATTTGTGTCCTCCTTTATATCCTATATAAAAAACGGAGCTTTAGTCTTCGATACTTAATGGATAATTAAGATATTTTAGAATGTTAAATTATAAATATTTCCACACTAATCAAGCCTGGTTTATATGAAAGCACAGAGAGATTCTGGAGCCCTCAATATTACTCTCATGAATTACAACACCCTGGGTTTAGGAGGATAATATCTATGCCTTTACAAGTTCTGGATAGTTATATGAGGGGAATTCAGAAATAAACCTCTGACCACGTGCGCCATAGCAATGCCCATCCTATGGCGCCGTGCACAGTAGTTCAGTAGGCAGTGAGGAGTGGAAGGAGAAGGTTGTGTTGCAGTTGACTCATCTGCTAGATCAATTGAAAATGAACCAGTTTTTTAAAAGAAACAGTGGCTTGTGTTGCACCGGTTTGACAATGACAACACACTTCACAATGCTGTTACAGGGTGGCTTCATTCCCAGGTGGCAGATATTTTTGCAGAAGGAATTTCAAACCTTGTAAGACATTATGACAAGTGCCTCAATTTGAATGGTGATTATGTTGAAAAGTAATGTAATGTTGTAGTTTTCTAAGGTGTATAATACAAGTTCTATATTTGTGAGTATCTGTCATTGATAACCAAACAGAGGTTTATTTCCAAATTGCCCTCGTATTGATGACTACTTATAGTACCCCAAGTAACTTTCTTTTGAAAGGTTATTAAACATAACATAAAGTTTATTCTTGGGACAAACTACGACAAGTTTCCTCCTTTTTTTCTTCTTCTATATATCTCATCTTCTGTGTTATTTTTCTAACTCACAAGAGCTTCAATACCTTAACCTGACTAATATCAACTTTCCTATTGGCACAGATATGACTCTTCAGTCTTCACCCTGTTAGGCATGTATAATCATTTGCTATATATTAATTTATCAAATCCTGAAATACTGTAAACTAACCCAAATAAAATCATTAGAATATTTTGATCTTTTGTGAGTGTAATAAGTAAATCGCTTCTCACTTCCATTTCCAAGAAACTTGGGACTCAATATGAAATCTGCCAAAATACATTTGACTATTGACATGTCTCCAATAATATGCACTGTTGTGCACAGAATTCTTATGCATAAAGCTAAGACACTATTCTGTTTATCTGACCATATCTGTATCCTATACAAATCTGAATGATAGTCCTGCTCTGCAAGATAGATATGCAGAGAGATTAAACAGCCCAAGCTGAGACCATCACCTGGCTGTATTAAAAAGATGCATTTATGAGCAATGTTCCTTCTAATACATACAATCATGCAACAAGGGAGGCTTTGCTTAGTAATATGGTGTCCTTCCCCAGGACAGCACCTGTTACCTCAAAAGTGTTTGCTAATGTTGATTAGATTGACTGTCCCTGAGAATCATATGATATCTAGTTATCTCTTTCTTTCAGACTAGACTAGAGTCTCCTGGTCAGTCCCAATTTCAGCTTTTCAGTTAATTCTATTTCTCTGCACAATTCCTTTATTTATACCTTCGTGACCTACTTTTACCTGTTCTTCTGCCTCCTATAAATTTTTCTAATTATCTTCCATTTATATTCAAAAATGACTATACTGCATTTAAGTTATACTAAAGATAATCAAAATATGAATAATCAATACAATTCATCATATCTGAATGTCTGTGTCTTTAGAAATAAGAATAAACAGCGAGAATACATATACTACCATATCGTATGGGTTATTTGCCACAGTTTGTCTCAGAAGATCATATACCAAGCTTGGACATGGATCTGAAGATCAGGCATAATGAAAGCATTTATCCTGTTCCACATTTTTTTTGCAAGAATTTTAGTAAATGATAAGCTATTAACCAGGCCATGTGAATTGTACCAACAATCCATTAATGAAATGGAACTTCCTGCAAATCTTTTTCCAATTATGCACCCTTTTTAATCCCCCCAAGCTGGCGGGGAATAGCCAACACTCTAGAAGATAGGCTCAACATTCAAAAGGATCTTGACAGTCTTGAACATTGGGCCGTATCCAACAAAATGCAGTGCAGTGGTGAGAAAAATAAGGTTTTTCACATGCAAGAAAAATCAAATGCATAGATACAGAATAGGCGGTGCCTGGTTCAGTAGCAGTAACTGTGAGAAGGGTCTGGGAATTCTAATAGACAACAATTAACAGCAGTATCCTGCAGTTGCCAAAAAGGCCTATACATAGACTGCATAAAAGAGGGATAGTATCAAGATCATGTGAAGCATTAGCACCCTTTTATACTGCACTAGTAAGGTCACATTTGGAATACCATAATGCAGAAAATATATTGAGACTCTAGAAAGAGTACAGAGAAGAACAAGAAAGATTATTAGGGGAGTGCAGGTTAAACCATACGATGAACAGTTGCAGAAACTGGTATTGTCGAGTAGTTTAATGAAGAACTATGGATGACAGGATAACAGTGTTCCAATATTTGAGGAGCTGTCACAAAGAGGGGATCAACCTGTTCTCAAAAGCACCTGAGGGCAGGAAAAGAAGTAACAGATGGAAGCTTAAAAAAGACAGATCCAACCTAGAATTAAGGAGAAGTTACCGGTCAGTGAGGACAATTAATCAATAGAATGGCTTGCCTTCAGAAGTTGTAGGCTCCATCATTGGAGGTTTTTAACAAGAGTCTGGGCAACCATTTGTCTGAAATAGTATGAGGTCTCCTGCTTGAGTAGGGGGGTGGACTAGAAAGCCTCCAAGGTCCTTTCCAACTGTGTTATTCTGTATTCTACCCAGAGGAAATCAGAATTCAGACCTGAAAGTGTAATTTAAACACAATTTTTAAGAAAGGTCCAACCAGCTGTCATGACAAGTTGAAACAGGAAGCTACTTTCATTTTTTTAAATAGTAACCCCATATGTTTCTGCTCTTCTTGCTTCAAGAAGCCATGGTGAAAAAAGTAGCCATTGTTGGAGCCGGTGTGAGCGGACTGACCTCCATTAAGTGCTGCCTGGAAGAGGGACTGGAGCCAACCTGTTTTGAGCAAAGTGATGACATAGGGGGATTGTGGCGATTCACAGTAAGTTAATGACAGTAGAGTGTAGACTCATCTCTACCATGCCCATGTGTTATGTTGCTTAACTATGACAAGAGACAACTGAATGTTTGGACTATGTGAGGGTGGCTTTTATTACAGGTTTTATTATTTAAACAGCAAATTAACTGATAAATAAAACTATTTTTCCCTTAGCAGGTCCTGATGAAAAATATTCAATATATTTACCCTAACAATAATTTCAAAATATTCACAAAATATTTAATAATTGTACTTAATAACTATTTTCCCAATTCTTTCTTTAAATCAGATCATATGTTATACAGATAGAAAATAGAACAAACTGTAAAAGATAATAAAAAATAGATCTGTGAACAACTAGAAGCAAACAAAGTCATAACCAGTAGCCAGCACAGGTTTGTTAAAAACAGACCGTGCCAAACCAATCTTATTTCATTCTTTGATAAAGTGACTAAATTAGTAGACCACTGAAATGTTGTGGACATACTTAGATTTCAGTAAGGCATTTGACAAAGTAGACCACAACCTTGGCAAGCTAGAAAAAGGTGGAATAGACAACATTACCACCAGATGGATCTGTAGCTGGCTGACAAACTGTACTCAATGAGTAGTCCTCAATGGCACTACAGCCACATGGAGAGAAGTAAGCAGTGGGGTTGTCAGAACCCATATTGTTAAAGGGGCTCTTCCTACTTCTATTTCTTCTATTATTCTGGGTTCTGCCATACTACTAGAAAGGGGGGGAGACGCTGAGGGCTGCGTCTTTGTTTCTCTCTATCACTACAATGTAATTCTTCTGCTGTCTCTGAATATTTACTCTTTGAACTGTCTCCCCTTGATGTCAGCTTGAAAGGGGGGAAAGGAATGCGCCTCTGGCCATCTGGTTTATCTCCTATTTTGGAAGGGAAGGTGCGAAGACCCAACAAACATTGCTACAAGCCAGAGACAGATTGCTATTATTAGCTCTTTCCAACAACAGACTTAACACCTGGGGATTGGCCCATTTGAATTAACTGGATGAACTATTAGGGTGGGGTTTACTTGGGTCTCTTTTAACCTATTGATCTGAGTGGAAAATCCTCAGATCCTGTCTATTATGCCTGCTATCAGCTTCTCCTAATAAAAGTTCCTTTTGGAAGACACTGCTTCCATGAGTTCTGCTTTTTTGGGATGAGGTTTTGAACTGGGCCCTGACAGGGGTATCACAAGCTCCGTCTTAGGCCCAGTACTCCACAATATCTTCATAAATGACTTAGATGAGGGAATTGAAGGGAAACTCATCAGATTTGCAGATGACACCAAACTGACAGGAGTAGCCAACACCCCAGAAGACAAACTCAGGATCCAAAAAGATCTGGACAAACTTGAACAATGGGCCCTATCCAACAAAATGAGTTTCAATTGTGGAGAAAAGCAAAGTTTTACATTTAGGCAGGAAAAATCAAAGGTACAAGTACAGATTGGGTGAGACCTGGCTTAAAATCAGTAACTGTGAGAGGGACCTTGGAGTCCTAGTGGACGATCACTTGACTATGAGCCAGCAGTGTGCAGCAGCAACAAAAAAAGCTAATACAATCCTGGGTTGTATAAACAGAGGCATAGAATCAAGATCACACAAAGCATTAGTACCGATTTATAAAACCCTAGTAAGACCACACCTGGAATATTGCAGGCACTTTTGGTCACCATATCACAAAAAAAATGTTAAGTGTTTGGAAAAAATTCAGAGAAGAGCAACTAAGATGATCAAAGGCCTGAAGACTAAAACATACAAAGAACAGCTGCAGGACTTGAGTTTGGCTAGTCTAAAGAAAAGGACAAATAGGGGCGACATAATAGCAGTATTCCAGTATCTGAGAAGCTGCCACAAGGAAGAGTGGGTCACGTTGTTCACCAGAGCACCAGAGGGAAGGATGAGAAACAATGTTTGGAAACTGATCAAAGAAAGAAACAACCTGGAATTAAGGAGAAACTTCCTGACAGTGAGGACAATTAACCAGTGGAACAGCTTACCCCCAATAATCGTGGGTGCTCCATCACTGGAGATTTTTAAGAAGAGGTTAGACAATCACCTGTCTGAGATGGTATAGGTTCTCCTGCTTAAGCAGGGGGCTGGACTAGAAGACCTCCAAGGTCCCTTCCAGCTCTATTCTATTCTTATTGTATAAGACACACACACAAACACATCCATATTTCATATAAGGAAAAAGGATGATACTGCAAAATAATGGCAAAATCCCATAATTTTCTACACATTAGTGTCTCATTAACCTCAATGTTCTCCAGGAATAAATTTTTTAGGAGTTACATCATGTGAACAGTAACATCAACATCAAATAATTAATTATTTTTTATTGTTATGCCCTTTAATGTGCAAAATAAGTTCCATTTTTTATTCACAGTGGGTGAATCATGAAAGAATATACCCAGCTTTCAAGTATTGTACAGTATTTGATCTGTTTGCCACCTTCCAGTTTTTTGGGTCTAAATGTTTGTATTTTATCCGATATTGCTGACAGATAATAGAATTGTAATTAGCCTTCTTTAATCACCTCAAATATCCTTTTCATAACAAGTATTGTGCTTGATCTGAAAATGGAAGTTTGCCTGAAAAATGTTAGCTGAATCTGTCCAAACTCAAGGAAATTGCATTTTACCCCTTTTTTAAATTAAGAAACCTAGATTCCAAATTCCTTTTGGAATCCTGCCCACGCATCATGGTCTTCTGTTTCTAGCCTGGTGCCTTAACTATTATACTGAACTGGCTTTTTAATACATAATCTTGTAATATTTTATGGATAGGACTATGTTGAAGATGGAAGACCTAGCGTGTACAAGTCAATGGTTAGTAACACCTCTAAGGAGATGTCTGCCTTCACAGATTTTCCATATCCAGAAAACTTTCCATCCTTTTTATCCCACCACCAACTCCTGGAATATCTGAGGATGTATACAAAACATTTTGATCTCCAGAAATACATTCAATTAAAGGTAAGCTTTAAAAGTATTATTAGCTAAATGTTCACATTAAAAAAAAGCTGTACATTTATTTCTAGAGACTTTGGTTTAGTGCAATTGAAACCCAGACTTTGCCTCTCGCAGTGTAAACTTTCCAGAGCAAATATATGATTTTGGCTTGTTCACTTGTTCACCTTCATTTGTACATTCATCTATTTCTAATCTAAAAAGATGCAGATGAACATAAAGCCAGATGTACAGATAGTCCTCGACTTACAACAGTTCATTTAGTGATCTTTCAAAGTTACAACAACATTGAAAAAAGTGACTTACGACATTTTTTCATACTTATGACCATTACAGCATTCCCCACGGTCACATGATCAAAATTCGGACGCTTGGCAACTGGCTCATATTTATGAAGGTTGCAGTATCATGGGGTCATGTGATCAGCTTTTGCAACCTTCTGACAAGGAAAGTCAATTCACTGAACAACCATGCTACTAACTTAACAATTGCAATGATTCACTTAACAACAGTGACAGGAAAAGTTGTAAAATGGGGCAAAACTCACTTAACAAATGTCTCACTTAGCAACATAAATTTTGGGCTCAATTGTGGTTGTAAGTCAAGGACTACCTGTATTTACAAGTTCAGTTTTTTGGAGATTATCACAACTGATTGTTTTCTGGAAATGTTTCAGACAAAAGTGATCAGCATAAAGAAGTGTCCTCATTTCTCTAACACTGGCCAGTGGGAAGTTGTTACGGAGGCCAATGGGAAGCAGAACTCAACCATTTTTGATGCTGTGATGGTTTGTGTGGGTTACCTTACTGAGCCTTCATTGCCACTCAACAGTTACCCAGGTATATCTATTTCCAAGCATATATTTAATTTGAAATGCACAATCAGGTACTCCAGGTTTAATATTTACTTTCAAAACACATGGGCAGAATTCTTAAGAAGTGATCAATTGTCACTTTGCTGAACTTGTGTTCTCTAGATGTGCTTCATGACTTTTTCAGTTAATACATCTGTTTTATTTGTTAAATTACAGGTTGCAATACTTAAGGAAATGACAACATAATATATAGGTACATACACACTTAAGTATCTTTGTAAACATCATGATGATGATGATGATTTTATCCATTCAGTCAAGCCTGACTTGACAATTCTATGGGCCAGGTCTCTCCACATCTTCCAATCTTGCACTATTTCTTTTAGGTTTTTCTATGCTCTGGCTGGTGTCAGCTTTGATAGTGTCCAGCCACCATGTTCTTTGTTTTGTTTTATTTTTTTAAATAATTTTATTGATTTATCAAAATATAAAATACAAAGAGAAATTAAAAAAAGAAAAAGGCACCAACTTCCGACTCTCTTTAACACAGTAGAAGATAACATTAGTCACAACTTTTTGCTTTTATACAACAATATGTAAAAACCATTTCTATAACAATACACCTGTCTGATTAACAAAAACAAAATCAAGTTTTCATTTTCTTTATCATTGTAAGCACAAAATCTGGATGCAATTTCAAGATAGAAGCTAACGTAAATATATTCTCATCTTTGGATAAAAGGATCAGTTTAACCATCTCTACTTCACATTGCTATGGGAGATAATATATATACCTCTATTGACTCATTAATCTTTATCCTGATTAATATTAAAAGAATCCTCAATAAGGATTCAATTTTTTTTAACCTTAAATGGAGAAAACACTTTCCCTAGTGTTAGTTTTGCTAACATTAAGCAATATTCAAATTTAAAAAAAGCTTCTTTCAACATGTAAAAAACAAGAAAAAAGTGAAGGAAACAATTGGTCCATTAGTGGGTGAAAGTGGTAAGAAAGTGACTAGCAATAGGGAGAAAGCAGAACTATTTAATGCATTTTTTGCATCTGTCTTTACACAAAGGGAAAAAACAGACTAACCTATCAAAAGTAGTGCCATAAAAACAGTATAGAAACACAAGTTAAGATAGGCAAGAAGATAGGTGGTGACGTTGAGGTGGTGCAGGGGAACGAGGACAGTCTCCGCCCTCTAACTCTGTTCTTTTCAAGTTTGGAGACCCTTCGGGGGCACAGAGAGTCTGGAGGGCTATGTCCAAAAAGGGTGAAGCCTTGGGGAGTAGTGAGGTGAGAGGCAAGCACCCACTACAATGGAGGAAAACCCTTAAATCCAACTTGAAAACTTCTGCTTTCAACGGATGGCGGATCTGAGGCCTCGACTAACCACAGAGGATGCAGAAGCAAGATATACTTAATGGACTATGTCATAGAATGAGTTAAAAATTTATAAAAATATTCCAAAGTACTAGAAAAATCTAAAAGATTTACCTGTCTGTTGGTTCTGGTGTTGTAAGGAAGCTCAATAGAAGAGGGAATCCTCAGCACAAGTGGCGACCCAGCGGGAAGAGCTGTGATTCAGCATTAAAATAGCCAGAGGATTAACAGGAGTGAGATAAAAAGAAAGAAAAGTTTTGTGGTAAATGTTTTAGCACAGAACGAAGAAGGTGAAAGATTGTGGAAGGAGAGGTTAGGAGACAAAAGGCGGAGACGGAGTAGAAGGAGGAGTGACTAGGAGGAGAGAAACGAAAGAAGACGATCGGCAAGCTGACAGCCGAAACGGCGGTGAAAATGGCGATCTGAGAAGGACGGAAGAGCAGTGAGCTGTAGAAGATTGTAGAAAATGAGATAGGAGGAGAAAGAAGGAAAGAAACGGCAAGAGGACGTGTTGCGATGGCGAAAGTGATAAGAATGGTTAGAAGGAGAGAAGATCGATAGAGAGACTGCATGCCAAATGTGGAGAAGCAGTACCTCGGGGAAGATTGGAGAATAGTGAAGTCGGAGCAGAAAGGAGGAGAAAGTTTGAAAAGTGAAGGAATCGGCAAGAGGGCATAATACGGAAGTGAAAGTGACAGGAATGGATTAAAACTTGGAATTTGAGAGAGATCAGAGAAACAGCATGTTATAGAAGATTGGAGAAAGCGAGGTTGGAGGAGAATGGAGGAGGTGAACCAGGAAGTGCAGAAAGTTTGGAAAGTGAAGGAGACGGCAAGAGGACATGATTGGGCGGTGAGAGACAGGAACGGATACATGGACTAATAGTTGATGATATATGTTGGGAGAAAAAAATTGGAGTCCTAGAGAGATTGGATGTTAACTAAAAAGGGGAAAAAGAAAGTGAAGAGGATTAGGGAAGGAGAAGAGAGGACTAAAGTTAGAAAGGTTGCTGACTAAACAAAGAGACATAAAGAATAAAAAAGTATTTGATAAATAAGATATTAAGATGACAACACTGAGAACAGGGAAAAAAACAATGTCAAGTTTAGCACTGACACCTTCATTTCCTCCTGGACAGAGAACAACAGAGGGAATGCTGGGGACAGAGAAGCAAAATGTACTATCAAATATGCAAAGTATGCAGACAACATTATTAACTATTCAAGAAACAATGTTAAAGATGCAGGAGACAATGTCAAAAAACCATATTGAAATGAGAGGGGATATGAATAAATTAGATAATAAGACTGAAACAATACAACAAACAATTGAGAAAAATGAAGAAAAATATTGACAGTAGAAGTAGGATTGGATAAAATAGGGAAAAAGTTGACACAGTAGATAAAAAATTGACAGGAACTAACAAAAAATTGGAAGAATCGATTATACATCTGGAAATGGACAGGGCGGCGTTTTACTTAAGATTTCAAAATGTGGTGGAGGATAAGAAAGAGGATTTGGGCACCATTATGGTAGAGCTGATAGCAGAGGCTCTACAAAGAGATAACAAGAAATATTGCCAGAAATAGATGAGGTGTACCGAATCCACACAAACTACCACGTGAGATACATATAAGATTCACCAGAAAAAAAATTAGAGACCTAATATACAGGATTACAAGGGAAGATCCAATAATTTACAAAGGCATAGAAATTCAAACATTAAAACAAATTCCAAAGAAAGTGAGGGAACAGAGAAGAGATTTCTACAGTTTTCTCAGTGCACATCTTATTAAAAAAAACATTCCATTTAGATGGTTAATCCCCAAGGGGATGTTGATAACATGGCAGGAGAGAAGGATTAAAATTGACAGCCTGGACAAGGCAAGAGAATTTTATGAACAACTAGAAGGGGAAGAAGAAGAGAATAGTAGTAGGGAAGAATTAGAATTAGAATTAGAATCTAAAAGTCAGGAAGATCAGCAACTAGAGTTAAAAGAGAGAGAGGAGATAGAAAGTAAGGAGGTAAAAAGACAAAGGAAAGAAAGAGGAACAGATTTGAGAGCAAGACAAACTCAGAAGTAAAATAATGGATGACAAAATTAGATTAGTATCAATTAACATCAATGGCCTAAATGCACTAGCTAAAAGAAAACAAATATTAACTAAATTAGTCAAACAAGGTGTAGACAAAGTATGTCTACAAGAAGTACAGATAAAAAAGCAACATAGAAAATATTTGGAATTTCCAAAATTAGGAGAATTATATACATCACTAATGGAACAAAAACAGAGAGGAATAGCAGTTTATATTAGAAAAGGAATTAGAGCCAACTTAAAATATCAAGATACATAGGGAGGGGTACTAATAATAGAACTACAAATGGAACAGAAATCATGGTTATTGGTGACAATTTATGCTCCAAATGAAAATCAAAAATAATTTTATAAAGATCTACACGAAAACCTTATAGAAATTGGACAAGGAAACATCTGTATAATAGGAGATTATAATGCGATAGTGGATGTAAAAATGGATTATATTATCAATATGAAAAATAAAAAGAAGCGGAAAACACTACCAAAAACATTTTTTGAGATGGCACATGAATTTAATTTATTTGACCAATGGAGGAAACAGAATCCCATAAAAAAGGAATATACCTTTTTTTCAAATCCACACAAATCCTGGTCTAGGTTGGATATGGCATGGATGAACGGGGAAATAGGACAAGAAATGGAGACAATAGAAATAATGCCAAATATATGGGCAGATCATAATCCTTTGAAAATAGTGTGGACAGGTCAGAAAAAAGCAAAGAGAAGGTGGACACTTAATACCCAAATTTTAAAGGAAAGAGAATTCACTGTAAGGATTAAAAAAGAAATGGAATTATTTTTTAAAGAGAATACAAAATAACAAACATCATTACAAATTATATGGGATACTGCCAAAGCATATCTGAGAGGTATAGCAATAGCATATACAGCTAGGAAAAATAAGGTGAAAAGGCAGACACAAAATATACTTCTGGAAGAGATTAAAAAATTAGAATCCAAATTACAACGGGAGCCACAAGATGAAATGATTAAAGTGGAAATGACTCTGGCTAAACATAAATTAAATATAGTAGAACAAGAGGAATTGGCAAGAGAACTGAAAGTAACTAAACAAAATTTTTTCAAACATGCAAATAAACCTGGGACGTGGCTTTCTTACAAATTAAAAAAAAAGAAGGAAAAGGGGCGTTGTCTTACCTGAACGCCTTTTCTCAGCATGAGGGGATGGAGAATCCACTGATGGGTTATCATAGCCTACTTGCCCTTTATGTGACTAGGTCCGAATTTTAGCCCCGCCTCCGGCCGGAAGTTCCTCCTTCTTCCAGTTTTTTACCAGGCGAAGCTTCCAAACGAAAGTCGGACCTTGTGGCTCCAATCAACTGTCCTGTAAGAAAACAATATCTGCCTAGACTAGTTAGAGGAGGGTGTGGATTCTCCATCCCCTCATGCTGAGAAAAGGCGTTCAGGTAAGACAACGCCCCTTCTCCAGCATGAGTGGATGTCGAATCCACTGATGGGATGTACCCAAGCCCTCTAGTGTCCCTTCGGGTGGGAGTCTAGGCTAACTCTTACTAGGACTCAATGACCTGCTGCAGCACTCTCGTGCCAAACGAGGCCTCCGCTGCAGCAAAACGGTTGATCTTATAGTGTTTAACAAAAGAGGACGGAGAGGCCCATGTAGCCGCTCTACAGATTTCCTCCACTGATGCCTGGGTGAGCCAGGCTGCCGAAGTGGCCGCACTCCTTGTGGAGTGAGCCGTGATATTGGATGGTACCGGTAGTGACAATGAGACATAGGCCCTGGCTATGCAAGCTCTGATCCACCTGCCAATGGTCGAGGCTGACACCTTCTGACCCATGGACGATGGTTGGAGGGAGACAAATAACGCCTCTGACCTCCAAAAGGTCACTGTCCTTTCGACGTAGTGGAGCAGAGCCCTACGCACATCCAGAGTGTGCCATCGTCTCTCCAGACGATGTGTGGGATGCGGGCAGAAATTGGGTAATACCAAGTCCTGGGACCTATGAAACCATGAGTTGACCTTGGGTACAAAGGAAGGATCTAGACGCAAGGTAACCTTGTCCTCTGCAAAGGTGATGAGGTCCGATCGAACCGAAAGGGCCGCCAGCTCCGAAATCCATCTTGCTGATGTAATGGCCACCATAAAAGCCACCTTCAATGACAGAAACCGGAGTGCGCAAGACCCCAGCGGCTCGAAGGGAGCTGCAGTTAAGGCTTGCAGGACCTTGGGAAGATCCCAGGAGGGTAAACGATGGACCACTGGGGGCCGTATTGTGACTGCCCCTTTCAGGAAGGCGCTTACCACCAGGTGTTGCGATAGAGCACCCCGGTTCTCGCAGACGAGGACCATTTGCAAGGCTGCTACCTGCCTGCGAATGGTGTTTATCGCCAAGCCCTTATTCATACCCTCCAACAGGGATCTAGGATGTTGGGGATGGTCACAGCAAGAGGGTTTAACCCCAGCTTGCCGCACCAGGAAGAGAAGTTCTTCCACGTGGTGTCATATATCCTGTTCGTGGAAGGGCGACGGGAGGCCTGGATGATTGATATGATGCCCCCCGAGAAGGCCTGTCTACTTAGTCCCTCCCGCTCAAGTGCCAAGCGGCTAGTTGTAGCCACTGCGGGTCTGGATGCTGCCGCTTCCCCTGACTGAGGGACACTCGATGCGGAGGGAGTTTCCACACTGGCGACAGCGACAGGTCCACACGGTCTGCAAACCATGGGCGCCGTGGCCAGTATGGAGCAATTAAGATCACCTCCGCCTGTTCCAGGATCAGCTTGCGGATCATTGCTTGCAGCAACGGAAGAGGCGGAAAGGCGTACAGAACCCCCGGAGGCCACCGGCATCTGAGTGCGTCCATCCCCTCTGCTCCCCGAGTCGGGAACCTGGAAAAGAACCGGGAAGTCTGTGTGTTTTCTGGAGACGCGAAGAGATCCAGGATGGGATGGCCGAATCTGTCCGAGATCGCCTCGAACAGGTTCGGGTCCAGTCTCCACTCTGTGTGGTCTACCGTGGCTCTGCTGAGAGAGTCCGCTTGGTGGTTTGCTTCCCCTGATATGTGCTCTGCTCTGATTGAGCCCAGATGCTTCTCCGCCCACAGACCCAGAGCTCGGGCCTCCTGCATGAGGGCCGCCGACCTGGTCCCTCCCTGTTTGTTCACATGTGCTTTCGTAGTTACATTGTCCGTCAGGACCAGCACGTGACTCCCTGCCAGGTGGGGTGAGAATTGAAGGAGAGCCAGGTGGATGGCCCTTAGCTTGAGCCAGTTGATCTTGTGAACCAGGTCCTGGGGACGCCACCTGCCTTGGGCTATCTGATCCCTGAAGTGTGCCCCCCAACCGAACTGGCTGGCATCGATTGTCACCGTGATTCTGTCTGGTTCCCTGAACAGTGTCCCCTTGGTCAGGGCGTGTGAAGACCACCACCTGAGAGATGCTACAACCTGGGGTGGTACCCTGACTCTTCTGCAGGACGCGCTCTGATTTAGCCTTTGGTAGGGAAGAAGAAACCATTGGAGGCTTCTGGAGTGAAGCCTGGCCCACGGGACGATGCCCATGCATGACACCATCTTCCCCAGTAGTTGTGACAACTGCACTATGGTGACCGTTTTCCTTTGTTTTACGAGGTGTGCCTGCTTCCGTACACTCTTCCGACATTCCTGGGAGAGGTACACCATGCCTAGCTTTGAGTCTATGACCGCCCCTAGGTGTAGCAGTCGCGTTGAGGGCATGAAATGGCTTTTCTGGTGATTTACGGAGAAGCCGTGATCCTGAAGTGTGTGTAGGGTGACCCGAAGGTCTGCCTGGGCTGTCTGGGGGGGAGCCTGAAAGTATCAGGATGTCGTCCAGATAGCATTGGACTCGCACCGGCATCATGCGCAGGTGCGCTCCCAATACTGCCAGCACCTTCGTGAATACCCGAGGGGCTGAGGATAGACCAAATGGTAGAGCCCTGTATTGGTAATGCCTGTTCCTGTGGCAGAACCGGAGGAACCGTCGATGCTCTAGTCTGATTGGGATGTGTAAGTATGCCTCTGTGAGATCTATGGAGGACAGGAGGTCCCCTCTTCGGATACTGGCCAGGATGGATCTGAGGGATTGCATCTTGAATTTCCTGTACACCACGAAGTGGTTTAACCTTTTGAGGTTGAGGATTGCTCTCCAAGCCCCCGATGATTTGGGCACGAGAAAAAGGATGGAGTAGAACCCTTGTCCTTCCTGATCTGGTGGAACCGGTACTATGGCTCTTATTTCTTCCAGGTGATCTATGGCCAGGTCTAATAGTCTCGCCTTTGAAGGATTGCGAGACACCGGACATCTTATGAAGTGACTTGGAGGGGAGGAGTAAAACTCTATAGCTAGGCCCCGGGACACGGTCTCCCTTACCCAGGCGTCGGTCATGGTTGTCTGCCACACGCTGCTGAACAGTGCCAGACAACCCCCGATGGGACTGTCCCGGGCGTCACTTGGCACGTCGGTAGGGCCGACCTCCCGCCCCTCTGTAGGGATGTTTGGAAGGCTGGCCCCTGCCTGAGATCGGGCGGTCCTGGACGTGATCCTGTCTATAGGAGAAGGTTCGCGAAGTTCTGGGCCCATCCCAGGACCGCCCCCCTTGAAAGGGCTGCCTCCATTCTCCGGCCCCGCTCTGGCGGGGACCTTGCCTACGGGAATCCTGCAACCCCCTATCTGACCTCTTGGAAGGGTGAGCCAGGACTTTCCTCTTGTTCCTATCCTCAATCACGTACGGATCCAGGATAGCTCCAAATAACTTCGATCCTGAGTACTTAGAGGTGGCCAGCCGCCACTTAGATTTCAGGTCCGCTTTCCAGTTCTTGAGCCAGATGAGCCTCCTGGAGGCCACTGTTGACCCAATGGACCTGGTTGAATATCGGGAGGCAAACAAGGTGGAATCTGCCATGTACTCTGCTGCCGTCAGCAGTTTGGTCAATGTTTGTTGTATATGTACCTGATCCTGCGGGACACTTGCCTGAAGTTCCCGAAGCCACATGATGGCAGCCCTGGAAACGATGGAGGCTGAAGATGCAGCCCTAATGGCCCAGGCCGAGGAGTGATGGACTCTGCAGAGAGAGAGCTCAAGTTTTTTGTCCTCCGCCTTCATCGACTCAGCCATGTCTCCTGGGATGACAGACAAAGAAAAGAGAGATATTAGCGGTGCGTCTACCTCTGGAACCTCTAACAGTGAAGCAAAGGATGTGGAAACGTTAAATATCTTTTTCTCCACGCTATTCGGAGAGGGGATAGTCGCTAGAGAGGCCCACTGGGACCGCACCGTTGAGCGGAACACCTTGGTGCACGGAATCTGGATCACCTCTGACACTGGAGAGTGCAATAGTGGGTTTTCAGCGTCCTCCTCCGAGGATGAAGGCCTGACCTCCTTACTCTTAGCCGGTAGGCTAAGGGTGGAACAGGTTTTTAGCATAAGAGAATAAAAATAAGACGGATCGAATAAACCTGATGTTGAAGCCAGTTGCGGAACTACGTCCTCATCCTCCGACATCGGGGCTCCAGCCATGTCCCTGTCCTCGGCTTCCTCCTCTGCTACCTGTGAAGAAGTCTCAGACACATCAGAGGGTTGAATAAAACCTCTCCCCCCAAGGGGGACATGCACAGGTGGTGTAACAGACCCCTGGGAAGGGGAAGAACCCTTAGAGGCCATGAAATGGTCAAACGCTTTCTGCATGTAGGAGTGGAACTGGGCAGGCCACTGTCCAGGTCTTTCCCTGGTCGTGGGCCCGGCCTCCACCTGGCTGGTTGCAGGCTCAAAATGCTCAGGAGAGGATGGAACAGAGATAGGGGAACCAACCTGTTCCATTTCCCCCCGAGGAGACCAGGGCCTAGGTCGCTGCCCAGATGCTCCTGGAGGCTCAAAGGGAATAGGTGTGTCCAATGGGGCGAGGGAAACCCTTTCGGCCCCACTGGCTCTGAGCCTCTGGGCCTTGGCAAATTCCTTTTCCAACGCCTGATGCCTCCTTGTGGCCTGTCGCTCGGCTGCCTTCGACGGCTCTGTTGTCAGGTGCTTTGTCTTAGCCTTCTTCTTGCCCCTCCCCGATTCCGGCTCTGTAGCTCTGCGTTTTGGAGAAGAGGGGGGGGCTGAGCCTTGGTACTCCTGAGACAAAGCACTGTCTGCCATCGCCCTGTAGGGGACCCAATCAGGGTAACCCAACCTCGAGGGAGAAGATCTTCCAAACGTTGCTTAGGCCGGCAGACAAGGGAGGAAAGGCCCTATTTCTGCCCGGGGCGATGGTGGATATGGGCGTACAGGCTACCTTGATTCGTCTGTAGGCCAGGTGGCTCAAGGCCACGAGCGCGATGACCAGATGGTATAAAGGAAAACTCTTACGTCTGCGCCCTCAAATTGCTAAAATTCTACAAAACGGAATTACTCCTCTTGGGAAACCGTTTACTGGCCAGAAGTCTCCCAGACTGGGCCAGAAACCGAGGTCGTTCAAGGCCCTCCTGACAATCGAGCTGCTGTGATGGCGATTCCCCGGCCCCACGTCGTCTGGGTCTAGCTCGGGAGCTGTGCCGACAAAGAAAAACAACCTCCGTGCCGGCAAACCTCGGCCCCATTTTTAAATCTCGCGCCGGATGCTGCCCGAAGAACGGGCCCGCCCCTTTCAAAATGGCCGCCGCGCCAAAATCTTAGCTCGGCCTCTTAAGATGGCGCCCCGGCCTCGTGGCCACGCAGTTCTCACAACCGTAATCGGCCCTGGGTCCACCGCCGCTCAATGTCTCCAAACGATCCCTCACCGGTCACCACCCTCACGGGGACCCCCGGCGGTCATCTCCCCACTCCGCTCCCCACTTGCGCTTAGTTGTAGTGGCCACCGCTAACTCTGCGTTGTCCGATGGAGCGCTTGCTGAGAGGAATTCTCAGTCCTGTCCCTCTCGACGATCGGGAGCTCGGAGATGGGTGAAAAGCCTGATCCGGCAGCGGCTGGAAAGCCGAGGGATGTCTCCCCCTGCGGCTCCCATGGTCCCAGGGTTCGAGGCCCGGGAAAGCCTTGCCGCCGAATCCCCGACGAAAAGAAAAAATTCTTTTGAAAAAAAAATCCAATTTTTAATTAAATTTAGAGTATCCAATGTAGTCTAAGACCGATTGAGAATCAAAAAGCTTTAAACCAAATTTCTTCAACAAAAAACAACAATACTCGCGGAGCCAACTCGACGAGATGTTTACGGGCTGAAGACTAGGTAAAAAACTGGAAGAAGGAGGAACTTCCGGCCGGAGGCGGGGCTAAAATTTGGACCTAGTCACATAAAGGGCAAGTAGGCTATGATAACCCATCAGTGGATTCGACATCCACTCATGCTGGAGAAAAGATTTATTCAGGAACTACAGGACAAAAATGGAGAGTTGCAATATAAAATAGATGAAAAGAAAAAAATAATTCAGAAATACTTTGACTTTCTATATAAAAAAGAGGAAACAGAGGAGGAGAATATAAAACAATATCTAAAGGCCAATGGTCTCCCGGAATTAAAAGAAGGACAAAGAGAATTATTGAATAAAAAATAACAGCAATGGAACTAAGAATGGCAGTACAAAAACAAAAAAATAATGAAACCCCGAGGCCAGATGGTCTACCAGGGGAAGTATATAAGACTCTTTATGAAGACCTGGAAATGATATTATTAGATGTATATAATGATGTATTGGAGAAAGCCAAATTACCAGACTCCTGGACAGAAGCCAACATAACTCTTATTCCAAAAGAAGATACGGATCCTAAACAAATAAAAAATTATAGACCAATCTCGTTGTTGAATTCGGATTATAAAATTTTTACTACAATAATTGCGGAATGTCTAAAAATAATACTAAATCAAATAATACATTCGGATCAAAATGGTTTTTTACCTACCAGACAAATTAGGAACAACACGAGAACGGTGTTAAATGTCCTGGAATATTATGAAGCACACCCCGAAAAACAGGTTGCATTAATATCTTTAGATGCTCAGAACACATTTGATAACCTTAATTGGCAGTTTATGTTCCAACAGATAGAAGATATGAAATTTGGAGAGAAGTTTGAACAAATGATAAAGTCAATATACAAAATAAAAAAGGCTAGAGTAATAATAAATGGGGAGAATACAGAGAAGGTAGAAATTAATAAAGGAGTAAGACAGGGATGTCCAATGTCACCTCTACTTTTTATTCTAACGTTAGAAGTGCTATTAACTCAAATTAGAAACAACAAAGAGATAAAAGGACTAAAGGTTAAAACAGAAGAATACGAAGACACAGGCATTTGCAGACGATTTAGTGTTTTTTATAGAGGAACCATTAGAAAGAAGTAATATTCTAATGAATGAAATAGAAAAATATGGAATGGTGGCAGGACTAAAAATAAACAAAGAAAAGACTAAAATATTAGTAAACAAATTAACCGAAAAACAAAAAAAGGGGATTAGAAGAAAATTTGGGGTTGCAAATTGTAAAAAAGATTAAATATTTAGGAATTTGGCTCACCATAAGATGTTCTTCAAGACTTCCGGTTTGGGTTGCAGTGGCTGTAGGCACATGAAGAGGCTCTCTCTCTTCGTTACCTGCTTTTCCTCTGCCGGTAGACCCTTAATCGGGTCAAAAGTCACCCTGGAGGGGTGGCTACTGATGAGGAGGACTCTCGTTGATTGCGGGGGGAGGAGGCAGCTCCTTCCGTGATCCGAGGCAGCTCCTCAGGGCCGACAGAGAGAAAGATCGGCCAGTAACATGGCCAATTATTTAGCTGCTCCAGCTGAAAGTCAAAAGAACATCTAAGCGTTAAGAAATCATCTTGGATGATCCCGGTGAGATTTTTCCCTCTCTCCTTCTGCCTAACTACTCTCCTGTCAAAAGCCTTTTGGAATTATTTCCCTGCTTTGAAAGAGCTGCCTTTGTTTATCTGGGGAAAAGAGCTTTCCATAACAAAGGAAAAAACTTCTTATTGACTATTTTTACTCTTGGCTACTTGGGGGCCCTGGAAAAATCCTTGTCATAAAACTTTATTATTATATCTTCTAAGCTGGAGAATAGTGTCTTCCTATGTCTTGGACTTACTTTTTTAAAGGGATATATCTTTATTGTTTGAAAAAAAAACAACAACAACTCTATGAGAAGTTGGGAAAGAGACTCCATAGCTCTGACTTTGCTAATCTCATTCTTGATGTCTGGAAGAGACTTTCATAGTTTACTGAGGACATCTTGTGGAGAAATTTAATTGTAACTGTTTTTTGTTTGTGTTACTACTGAAATGGAGAAATCATACTCACAACTCAACTATAAACTCATACTGGAAAAATTTATGAAGCTACTGAGGAAATATGTTTCCAAATAAGAGAGAGAACTGCAGAAATAATAAACAGAAATTTTACTGTGAATTTACAAACTGACCTTCAGACTCTACTTGATCATTCTACAGACCAAAAAGCAACAGAAGAAGAATTAATTTACATACAACCTATGGAGACTTTGGGTGACCAAAAAATGATTGTAACTAAACTATGTACAATTGCAAAACTAACAGAAATGGACTTGAAATTACAACTGTTGGAGAATTATGACAACCTTGATAATCAACTATTAATTATAAAATTGGACATGATTGAGTGTTTTATCCAGCAGACAGGAACCAGGCATCAAAAACAGAGGATGGGAGGTCTTTTACTGACCCAAATGATATTACAAGCAATAATGGGAGATCTATTTGCTGAAATAGAGGCTTTGTTATGGAAGCCTGTTTGGCGTAGGAAGAAAGCCCGAATAAGACTAAAAAGAGAAATTTAAAATTATATGTAATGGATTAAAAAGGTTTTCAGAAATAGGGACTGATTTAAGGATTAAGATTTAGAGTTGAAAGTTTGTGATTATTAGAATATATACGTTAAACAGAGTAAGAATGTATTTTCTTGAATAATATGTTTATTTGTATGAAAATTATTTCATAATGGAATGAAAATAAGAATATGAAAGAGGCTTTTAGAAATTCAGATAACTTTAACAACTAATTGAGTGTGTTAAGTTAGTAAGACGATGTTTTGTGTAATAATAGGTGTGTTCTTTTTTTTAGATATGATAATTATTTGAATGAGATTTAAATGCTATTTGAAGTAATAAGAGAGATCTGTGATAAAATCAATGGTTTATGAGATTATGAATTAGAATATATCTGGATTAGTATTTTAAAAGGGATACCCGAAGTGATAATACATTTATCTAAGGTTAAATTGGACTATGGTAATTGTAAATTAATAAAGCTCAAAACAGGATTAGGATTTATAGATATGTAATGTAGGAATGGATTATGTTAAATAGGTTATATCATTTGAGGGAAATAGAGAGGGAACATTTAATGTATTTATTTGAGCTATTATATGATTTTGTTTTGGGATGATTGACTACCTAACCACCACGGTGTGTCTTGAGCATTCTGTTGTAAAAGTTAAAAAACCAATAAAATTTGTTATAAAAAAAGATGTTCTTCAATAAAAGAAGATAATTATAAAAATTGATACTACAAATACAAAAAGATTTAGAGATTTGGGGGAAATTACAATTAACATTGTTAGGAAGGATTTCGGCGATTAAAATAATATTCTACCAAAATTGTTATATCTATTTCAAACAGTTCCAATAAAATTGGGGAAATTTTTTTTTTGACAAATTAAACAAAATGATTAAGAAATTTATATGGTTAGGTAAAAAAGCATGAATAAATGTTAAAGCATTACAGGATAGTAGAAGTAGAGGTGGCCTTGGGCTCCCAAAATGGGAAATCTATTACCAAGCAGCGGGGTTGCTTTGGATCAGCGATTGGATAAACTTAGAAAACAAAAGGGTTTTAACAATTGAAGGTCATGATTTACAGGCTGGATGGCATGCATTTTTATGGGGAAAAGATAAGAAATCCTACACATACTTTTACCGGCATCAGATAAGGGGTGCATTAATTTGGATATGGGAAAAAGTTAAAAAAATATATTATATGAAAATTCCAATTTGGATCTCACCAATGGAGGCAATGATTCACCCAAACACACTGGATAAAACAAAGATGATAAGGTACAAAGAATTATTAGATAACCAAGAGAAACTAAGATCAAGAGATGAATTAAAAGAACAGGGAATAACTATTGATTGGTGGCCATATATACAGATACAATCAAAATATAGCAAAGACATGGAAGAGTATGGAATAAGTCGGATACCACAGCAATTGGACAAAATACTGACAAACAAAGGAGGAAAATTTTTAAGAAAAACCTATAAACTCTTATTAGAAGTTGAATTGGAAGAAGAAATAGTAAAGGGTCCAATGATAGCATGGGCATGAAATATAGGTAGAAATATAGAATTAGATGAATGGGAAAGAATATGGAACAGAAATTACAAACTAATGCTGTCAACTGCATACAAAGAAAACCAATATAAAATGTTCTACAGATGGCATTTAACACCGGCGAGATTTGCCAAGATATATAAAAATATGAATCCGGATTGTTGGAAATGCAAAAATAAAGAAGGAACATTTTACCATATGTGGTGGCAATGCCCCAAAGCAAAGATCTATTGGGAGCAGATAAGGAGATGGATACAGGAAATAACAAAACAACAAACTGAACTTAAACCAGAAATATTTCTATTAGGCATAATCAATCCAAAAATGGAAAAACAATTTCAATACATCATTATACATATAATAACTGCAGCACGCATTGCATATGCGCAATGCTGGAAAAGGGAAAACATACCAACAAATGCAATGATTATATGCAAGATATTAGGTTGTGCTGAGATGAACAAACTTACCTTAGAAATAAAGGACAAAAGTTACAAAATTTTATGAGATATGGGACATGTATTACAATTGGTTAGAATTGAGGAATAAAAAAGTATGAGAAGTAATGTAAATAAATGTAAATAAATGTAAGAGATATAGGACTTAGTATTGTTAAGAAAAAAGAAAAAATGTACTTTGTATTTTGTTGTTTGTAAAGAGAAAAAGAAAAAATTAAAATTAAAAAAGATAGGCAAGAAAATGATAAGTGAGCACCTGTCCAGCCTCAAATCACCAGGACCAGATGGATTACACCCCAAGGTTCTCAAGAAACTGGCAGACGTGATCTCAGAACCAGTGAACTATATTTTTCAAAGTTCTTGGAGCACTGGGGAACTACCAGAGGACTGGAAAAGAGCTGATGTAGTTCCCATCTTCAAAAAAAAGGGGGGGAAATGGATCCAGGAAATTATAGACCTATCAGCCTGACCTCAATACCTGGGAAGATTCTGGAAAAGATAATCAAACAACGAATCAGCGAACACCTAGAGGCAAACAAAATCAGTACTAAAAGCCAACATGGGTTTGTCAAAAACAGATCATGCTAGACAAACCTTATTGCATTCTTTGACCAAATGACAAAATTAGTGGATCAGAGGAATGCTGTGGATATAATTTTCTTGGACTTCAGTAAGGCATTTGATAAAGTAGATCACAACCTACTACTCGATAAGATAAAAAAATGTGGGTTAGACAGCATCACCACCAGATGGATTCGTAGCTGGCTGACCGGCCGTACTCAGCGTGTGGTCCTCAATGGAACTGCATCTACATGAAGGGAAGTGTGTAGTGGGGTGCCCCAGGGCTCTGTTCTAGGCCCAGTGCTGTTCAACATCTTCATCAATGATTTAGACGAGGGGATAGATGGGGAACTCATCAAATTTGCGGATGACACCAAGCTGGCAGAAATACCCAACACTCCAGAAGACAGGCTTAAGATACAGGAGGACCTGGACAGACTTGAACACTGGGCGCTATCTAACAAAATGAAATTCAATGGTGAAAAAAGTAAGATTCTACATTTAGGCAAGAAAAACCAAATGTACAGGTATAGTATAGGGGGTACCTTGCTCAATAGTAGTAACTGTGAGAGGGATCTTGGAGTCCTAGTGGACAATCACTTAAATATGAGCCAGCAGTGCGCTGCAGCTGCCAAAAAAGCCAACACAGTGCTGGGCTGCATTAACAGAGGGATAGAATCAAGATCTCGTGAAGTATTAATACCACTTTACAATGCCTTGGTAAGGCCACACTTGGAATAATGCATCCAGTTTTGGTCACCACGATGTAAAACAATGTTAAGAGTACAGAGAAGAGCAACAAAGATGATCAGGGGACTGGAGGTTAAAACATATAAGGAACGGTTGCTGGAATTGGGTATGTCTAGTTTAACGAAGAGAAGGATGAGGGGGGACAGGATAGCAGTGTTCCAATATCTCAGGGGCTGCCACAAAGAAGAGGGAGTCAAGCTATTCTCCAAGGCACCTGAAGGCAGAACAAGAAGCAATGGATGGAAACTGATCAAGGAGAGAAGCAACCTAGAACTAAGAAGAAACTTCCTGACAGTTAGAACAATTAACCAATGGAACAACCTGCCTCCAGAAGCGGTGAATGCTCCAACACTGGAAGTGTTTAAGAAAAGACTGGACAGCCATTTGTCCAAAATGGTGTAGGGTTCCTGCCTGAGCAGGGGGTTGGACTCCAACTTTATTATTATTATTATTATTATTATTATTATTAGTATTAGTATTAGTATTAGTATTAGTATTAGTATTAGTATTAGTATTAGTATTAGTATTAGTATTAGTATTAGTATTAGTATTAGTATTAGTATTAGTATTAGTATTAGTATTAGTATTAGTATTAGTATTAGTATTAGTATTAGTATTAGTATTAGTATTAGTATTAGTATTCAATAAGCATGTGCAAGATGGAGGACGCTTTCCTGTAGGAGCAGCCGGGCTTCTGATGGGAAATGGCTAGAGACCCCCCCCAGGGGTCGAGAAACATCTGGGACCCCGGGGATTTTGGCAGCGGAATATCTTAGCCTTTCAGAGACATGTCTGCTGACTCCCTCCCTGCCGAGAATGGACGAATCTGGATGATAACAGCATATGTTGGGTGATGTTAACAGCGTACCCCCCCCTTCGGCCCGCGGCCTGCGATAGAGGTGAGGAGCCTGCAGGGAGTCTGGGTGGGAGGCCGCCGCGGAAGAGAGGAGTTTAGCGGCGGCTCCCTCTCCTCCCCCTCCCTCCCATTATGCGAGGGACGATCTGCGAAGGGACTGCTGAGAGGCTTCTGGCTTTGGGAGGCCACTGTGAAAGGGAACAGCTTGGCCCCTTCCTCCCTCCCTACTACCACATGAGTGAATGGCTGGGAAGGTAGCTGAGAGGCGTTGGCGCTGGAAGAGTTTGGCAGCCCCCCCCACCATCATGCGAGGAGCCTGAAAAGAGAGGAGTTTAGCGATGGCCCCCTCCCCTCCCCCTGCCTCCCATTATGCGAGGGACGATCTGCGAAGGGACTGCTGAGAGGCTTCTGGCTTTGGGAGGCCACTGTGAAAGGGAACAGCTTGGCCCCTTCCTCCCTCCCTACTACCACATGAGTGAATGGCTGGGAAGGTAGCTGAGAGGCGTTGGCGTTGGGAGATCGCTGCAAAAGGAAGAGTTTGGCGCTCCCCCCCACCATCATGCGAGTTGGTAGTTTGGGAGGACTGCAGAGAACCGCAGGTGTTGAGGGAGCAGCATGGACCTGGAGGTGAGGGAAGCAACGTCGTTGAGATTGGACTGCCTGACTCTCTAGCCAGACCCCATCGATGCACTTTATCTGACTGGCTGCGTACTCAAGAAGGACCCTTCTTGCATTGCGAGATTCCCCTCTCTCGCAATCATGGCCCTCTGTTTTACCAAGGGCCTATCTCGAGGACGGACTTTGGAGTCCTGAGAGATGGCATGTATTAAATAAGGGGCTTTGGGGTTTTTTAAACAAGTTTTTAATGAAAGTTTTAAGGGAGGGAAGGGGTGGGGAAGGGGTGTCTAGGGTGGGAGAAGGAATTGTTGGAGGTGAGCAAGAAGACAGGCCAGGCAACGGAAGGGGACAGAGTCCTGAGGGTGCGGATGGGGGGTTGATTAAGGCTAATTTAGTTCCTATTAGTACCGTAAGCGGGAGGGGCAGGTATAGCGGGAGCAGGGGGCCGTATCATAATAAGGGAGTGCGCACCCACTGTTTACGAGTGGTTGTGTGCTCCAACCCCCAAGGCTCAACCGGTTCTCGGGGTTATCCAGAACCACAGGGCCCTGGCTGTAGGCTGGTGCTGTGCAACGCCAGGTCTGTGGTAAATAAAGCCCCCCTCATTCAAGATTTAATTTTGGAGGGGGGAGCAGATCTGGCGGGTATAACAGAGACCTGGTTGGGACCAGAGGGCGGTGTCCCTCTAGTGGAAATGTGCCCACCGGGTTTCCTTGCATTCCACCAGCCGAGAGCCCAGGGCAGGGGTGGAGGAGTGGCAGTCGTGATTAGGGAAGATTTTAGGCCGAGGGAGGTCACTGTTCCTCAGACGGCGGGCTGTGAATCCCTCCTGGTGAAGTGGGACCTTGGGGGCCTGAGGGCGGTGTTGATTACGTACTTGGCTCCCTGCCACGTATCAACCTCCCTGCCCAAGCTCCTGGACGTTATCGCCGCGGTGGTGGTTGAGGTCCCTAGGCTGATAGTTATGACTTCAACCTGCCGTCCGTGGGCGGGGTGTCCGGTGAGGCTCGGGAGTTCATGGCTTCCATGACAGCCATGGACCTGGCCCAGGTAATTCAAGGCCCCACACACACAGGGGGGAACACGCTTGACCTGGTTTTTGTCTCTGGACAGTGGCTGAGTGGTCAGAATATAGGGGATATAGTCATTGAACCCCTGTCATGGTCTGATCACTCTCTCCTACGCCTGGACTTTCTGACCGTTGCACCCCACCGCAGGGTGGGGTGCATCAACTAGCATCAACTCTATTCCAGAAACATATTATTAAATGTTGTTTTATGAAATTCAGATATAGCTATTAAGTGAAGCAGCGCTTAAAATCCCCCTAAATGCTATACGTCTTTGGTTTTTTTACAGGAATATTGAGGAAAGCACTTTATGAACTTCTTAGACAGTATCTAGTTGGCAAGCTACAGTTTCAAATTTCCCACCAATAATGAATCTGCTTTTATTTATTATAAGTTTTATTTGAAAGTTCATTGGATTTGTCTTTGTTTCCCCACAGGCTTACAAAAGTTTAATGGTCACTATTTTCACAGCCGGGAATACAAAACCCCAGAGGTATTCAGGGATAAAAAAATAGTTGTAATTGGCATGGGGAATTCTGGAGTTGATATTGCTGTGGAAGCCACTCAAACAGCAAAAAGGGTAAAGTACCTTAGAACTACTTCACTTTTGGGAAGCTGACTGGGCTACATTTTAGCCTTCATTTTGGTAGGGAAGTTCTTCACACTTTAGACCAATACTGATAAGAGAATAGTCACTGAGGAGGAACCCAATTCTATGTAAATCTTCCTGAAAAACACACCCCTCAGCTAATATGAGCGTGAGAAAAATAAAATAAGAATTTTTCTATATGTTCTTTCTCTTTTTTAATTGTAAGCTACCCAGAGTTGTTAAGGAATTGGGCAGACTCAAAACTGAAATCTGTCAATCAAAATATTGGCCTTTCAGAAGCCCATGAAGTTTTGGCTCATCTCCCAGGCAATAGGCCTGGATGTTAATTTACTGTAGCTCTGGCATGTGTATACAAATTACATGGGGGAAACTGATAGTTTTTACTCGGTCCTCAGCTTTGTGTGTGTGTGTGTGTGTGTGTGTGTGTGTGTGTGTGTGTGTGTGTGTGTGTATTGGTTGTTTCTTTTACTTAGTGGGCACTGTTAGATGGATATAGCCAGCATGAATTAAAATAACCAGATGAAGTACTATAAGCAGTTCCTGGATCTGTCTCAATCCAGCATGAAGTCTGAAATTAATCTAGATAACTAATGCCTTCCGAGATGGTCAGCGCTGCATGGGTTAATGTTATTTATGAAGCTTTATAATCACCTCAATTACAATTGGCATTAAGCAGTTCACAGCCTAACATTATATTGTACATAATATGGGAGAGAATGAATGAATGAATGAATGAATGAATGAATGAATGAATGAATGAATGAATGAATGAATGAATGAATGAATGAATGAATACAGGTTCTCATCGTAAAAGTCCCAAGCCTCTCTGGGCTGAGATAATACTATTAAATATTTTTGTGTGAGGTGTAGATATGAGTTGAGATTTTTGATTATATCAGGCTGCTGCTCTCTTTTCATTGTCTTCTATTTTTTAGGTGATGATCAGCACAGAAAGAGGTGCTAGGGTACTGAGCCGTGTTTTTGATAATGGCTACCCCTGGGACATGGTGTTTCTAAGTCGTTTTTTGAATATTATCCGAAATAGCCTTCCTGGACGTATCACAACATGGATGATTGCAAACAGAATGAGCCAGTGGTTTAACCATGCAAACTATGGCTTAATTCCCCAAGACAGGTACTGGGAATAAATTGGAGGCTAAAAATGGGTAGATAATAAAGTTGACAAATATATATATATCTTCGGGTTTTCTCCCACGTAGAATTTGAAGTGTCTTCGTGACGTTTCGACGAAGTCCCATTTGTCATCTTCAGGCTGGTGCTTTCAGCTTCGTGCTTCTAGGAGCAATGTGTGATTGTAGCTGTTTCTTCCTTTTAACTGCCAGTGGGGGTTTGAACTGATTGGCTGGGAGCTCGACTGTGTTCTGATTGGGTGGAGGTGTGTTCTGATTGGTTAGGGGCTTGGCTGTGCTCTGATTGGATGGGGGGTTGGCTGTGCTCTGATTGGATGGGGGGTTAGCTGTGCTCTGATTGGATGGGGGAGTGTTCTGTTTGGGTGGGGGCTTTGTTGTGCTCAAGTTAGTCTGAGTTACAGGGGGATTAGAGATGGTGAGCTGCATAGCTGTTTGGCTTCGCGTTCGTGGTTGTGCCTCATCTTCATGGTGGGTGTCAGTTTGCTTCATGTATGGATTGGAGGGGTTTAAGGTGGCTAATGATGCAGCTGTGGTCTGGCTTCTGGTTTGTGGTCATGCCTCATCATCGGTGTGGGTTTGGGTTTGCTTTTTGCCTGGATGTGTGGTGGTGACATCATGTGTGGTTTTTGTGAGTGTAGGTCTGGTGTCATTCTTTGTGTTATGGACTCGTTTGTCAATAAGGGCGGGTTTCCAAATGGCAGGTAGGCGGGAGGTATCATCTTGTTTGTTCATGCTGTGAGGGCGTTTTTCTATCTCGATGGCTTCTCTGATTATTCTGTTATTGAAGTGTTCGGTTTTGGCAATAGTTCTGGTCTTTTTGAAATCAATTTCATGTCCTGTGGCTTTAAGGTGTTGGACCAGGGAAGAAGTTGGTTCCTCTTTTTTGACTGAGTTTTTGTGTTCTTCAATGCATGCACTTATTCTTCTGTTGGTTTGTCCGATGCATGTGGTGGGGCAAGCAGTACATGGGATTTCATATACTCCTTGATTTTCTAACTCAATTTTGTCTTTAGGGTTTCTTAGGATGGTGGATATTTTTCTGTTTGTGCAGAATGCTGTTTTGATATTATGTTTGTGCAGGATCTTGCTGATTCTGTCTGTGGTGCCTTTATGTATGGGAGGAGGGCTTTGCTGTTTTCTTGTTCTCTGTCTTGGATTTTAGTGGGAGTTTCTTTTTGGATTAAGTTGGAAATCTTATTTCTTTGGAATCCGTTGGATGTTAGTACATTAGTGAGAGTGTGTAGTTCGATTTTTAGGTGTTGTTCGTCAGCTAGGCATTTGGTTCGGGAGATGAGCGTCTTGACTACGGAGTTGATCTGTGCTGGGTGGTGGTGTGAGAGTGCGTGCAAAATTGAGTTAGAAAATCAACTGCATTAGTGATTGGTACCTAACAGTGCCACTTGCTGGCCATTTATGCTGGCCACCTAGTCTGGCATTCTGACTAACCAATTCTGTATTTATTTATTTTTTCCTTGAAAGACAAACCAATCTCATTGGAAATAAAGGAGTGTTGTGTTTTGTTATATTATATAGAAAACACTTTTTAACTTCATGCATTAAAAACTCAATTTTGTGTAGTGGTTAAGGCACCGCACTAGACACTGGGAGACTATGAGTTCTAGTCCTGCCATAGGTTAGAGTCCAGCTGGGTGATCATTTTCTCTCCGTCCTAGGAAGCAGGCAATAGCACACTACTTCCAAAAACTCTTGCCAAGAAAACTTCAGGGACTGGTTCAAAAAAACCCCGCAAAACCTGACTCAAAGACATGTGCATATACACATTAAAATGCAAGCATTCAACTGAGAAAGAGATAACTATAGAACTATCAAGATCACATTACTTGGAAAGCAATTTAAAAAGAATAAAGGAAAATAGAACAGTCCACAGTTTGGCATGTTCTATCACAATGAAGAGCTTGCAAGACAAATTCTGTGTAAAGAAATTAGGGATTCAAATTATTACTAAGCATAATATTTCAAAGAAAATTATATTTCCATGCATAGTCTAAATTAGCATTAAATTCTAATTCTGTAATTTGTGCTGAGATTTAGCATTACCCTAAAAACAAATTAAAAGCCTAGTGCAAATTCATGGCTATATATATCATATATCCATAAAATAAGTAGTGTTGAAGGAAAAGTCTTCATCAGGGTTCAGTCCAAGCCAGGAATAAACAACATGGTGACTGCTTTAGAAAGAAGGTTGCCGTTTATTGAAGAGGAGAGCCAGACAGATGGCTCTGGAAGAAAAGAGTAGCACATGTAGTAGGGAGTGGGTTTTATACCCTCTTGGGCTTTTGTTTGGAATTGTTTTCTGTTCCTGTTTGAGGCTTTGACCTGAGTCTGAGTGTGCCTCTTTGGCATCTGTGGGTTAATCCTATTATGTCCTGCCCTAGAGTTTGGGTGGGGTATGTAGATTTTAGGTGTCTTTGTCTTCCTAAGCTTCTAGCTGGGGGGCTCCAACCTTCCTGAATGGATTATTACATCTGCATTTCTACAGAGCTGGTTTCTGCTTGGGGGAGGAGACTTGGGGCGGACATGCTTTTCTGCCTTTTTAAGATCCGTTGAGGAAATATAATATTCTGCCCTTTTAATATTTCCTTCTCTGGGTGGGGGGGCTGATCTCCCACAGCAGGATTCTCAAAACAAATATTCTCTGCTTCGTTTTCTGCATTTTTACAGCTTCTTGGAGATTCCAAACACTAATCAGAGATTGCTGGGCAGATGACAGTTGTGCTTCTTCCCAATTTCTTTCTCCAGATTTTTGCCCTTTGTTTTAAAAAGACCAACCCCTTTTTTATCAAAAGAAGAGAGTGGCTGCTGACCTGTATGTGACAAAGACCTATTCCTCACTCAAGGGGATATGGATTGTACATATACAATATGAAATACAGTCTCCATTCAAAATATGAACACTAAACACTCCAAAGTTTAAAATTATTTTGTTCTACAGCTGATTGTACTATGTCCTGAATAATAGATATTCCTTGCCTTGAGCAGATTCACTTCAGTCTTTTAGTACAAGGCAACACTATTTTGGAGGCAAGGTTGCAAGCAGAGCAATTTGCTAATTACAGATGTACAAATCTAGCTATAAATAACAAGATAGCAAGCATTTTAAATTCTACATTTGAAAGGAGGCTTTTCTTACATAATGCTTAGTGCTTCTATCTGTAAGGAATAAAATTTTAGAATAAAAAGTGAAGTTAAGTGACATGTACTCAGTAAATTTTCTACACGTAGGCTGTAAGATTTCTACACAATTTCTTTTTTTTTAATTTAAAAAACTTTATTAAATATTAACACGATAAAAAGACAAAATAGACAATGTACAAAACGTAGACATAAAACATCAAACATACATTAACAGGATAAGTAAATAATAATATTAATATTCTATACACTTTCAGCACTTGACATTTAACATTGATTTCTACACAATTTCTACATGTACGCATACCTTGTAAGGTTTCTACATGAAGGCTATAGGATTTCCACACTAAGCTGTAGGATTTCATGCTAAAATACATATAAGGGAATAGGTGAAGCAAAATAGTAAGGGGCAGGGATAATGTATTTTGTTTAGGCAATCCTGATAAGATTGTAACTTCTAAAGCTCAGCCAATGAAGCCACAGAGGAGGGGCTAAGGCGTCGGGATAGAATGCATATAATGTGTGTCTTTGTTGTGACTAGGTGTGGCTCAAATATTTATTTGGAGTCCACCATGCTTTGCAAACCGTTGTATCCAATAAATCTCTGTCTAATTTCAACTTGCTGTTTGGTGTTATTCAGTGGGCTAGAATTTCTACCAACATATCTGAATCTACAGGAGTTTTCCTAAGCTATGCTAGAGAAGAGCAGAGGTTTGCAAACTCCACTTCTTTTATCTTGTTTAAGAGAGAGATAAATGAATTTTCTCCTCACCATATTACTAGATCTCTAGGCCATCTAATAGAATTGATGGGCAAGAGATTTGGAAAACTTCAAAGGAAATACATTTTTACACCATGCTAATGGACTTCACTTGCACAAGCTGTGAGAATTGCCCTTAGTTTAGACCAGCCTAGAACACACACATGCACAAACATATACATTCTTGGAGGATAACATTATTAACCACTATACATTCATAGCTAAATGAATGAAAATTCCAGGCTCAGAGTCAAAGGAAGAATGTCTTTCACATAACTTTATCTGATAAGAATGATGTGTAAAAATGCTGAAAAGAAAGGATAATCCACGGGGTATTTCCTTTGCCTGCAATTTACTAATTGCATTTATTTTTCTTCCTAGGAGTATCATGAGAGAACCTGTATTAAATGATCTACTTCCTTCATGCATTATCACTGGAAAGATCTCTATTATGCCTGCAGTGAAAGAGTTCAAAGAGAATGCTGTTGTGTTTGTAAATGCTCCCACTGCAGAGGAAGTAGATATTGTTGTCTTTGCCACTGGATACAAAGCTTCTTTTCCCTTCATTGATGAATCAATCCTCAAAGTTGAAAACCGTCATGCTTCCTTGTATAAATACATCTTTCTTCCTCAACTAGAGAAACCAACACTAGCCATTATAGGCTTCATCAAGCCATTTGGTGCATTAATGCCAGTTATGGAAATCCAAGCACGCTGGGTCACACGTGTCTTTAATGGTATGTATATTGAGTTGCAATCCTTTAATGAGTCCTTGAGCATATCTATTTTATATGCAAAATGCTGCTGGACATCAGATATGAACTAAAGTTGGTATTCTTTTATAGTAATTTCCCAGCAGAAGTTACCAGCCTGATTTCAGACATACCCCTGCTCGGTACCATCACAAATTAATTGTAGACAGCCAGCTCAGCCAAGGCCATTACTAACAATAGTATTACTATCATATCTCAGACCTTAATAATTACCTCCAGGCAGCCCCTTCTGAGACACTGACCAAATCCATTCTTGCTTTTCCTTAGCAGAGTGGTGGCATCATGTACCTTCTTATACTTTTGCCTTAGAGCAGGGGTTCCCAACCAGGGGTGCTTGCACACCCTGGGGGTGCTCGACAATATTCCAAGGGGTGCGAAAATTTGGGTTTTCAAAATTATAGCATAATTCATTGCCATTATTTCAAACTTTTGTAAGGGATGCGAGAATGTATCAGAAGCATTCTAGGGGTCGAGGTATAGAAAAGATTGGGAACCACTGCCTTAGAGGATTTCCCCTTGTTTAGTTTTTGAAACTATCCTACTTTATTAATCTAAGACTAGTCATAACAAACTGAGTTCATCTTGTGTGCTGCTCGACTCTGCTTACTCAAATAAGTCCGCATTTTTCTGCCTTCTAAAATAGAAGTACTTGGAGATTCAAGGGGCCTATTCTAACTTCACAGTATTTCCATTCAATTTCCAGAATAACTTCCATTCCAAAGTGTTCTGATTCAAACAAGAGATTTGCTTTATTCCTGTTTGTCACAGACAGATTAACTCCAAAGACGGATTAATATTCAGATTATTTATTCTTCAGGAATCTCTAAACAATAACTCACAGTTAAGAAGAGTTCTTCTGAGGCATGTATCATAATCTGTCCGTTCTTGTGGTGTAAAAAATTAAAGGTAGATTCACCCCATGTTCCTACGGAGCAAAAGGTCCTGTCGCTGTACTACACAAACTTTACATGCTGGCACATAGCCAGGAAATCCTGTCATAAAACATTGAAGTCCCTCCCAATGGCTAATTAAGACATAGAACTGACCAATTAGAACACAGATATAACCATGTAACAACTAAATTACATTTCCCAGAAGGCTACCCTTAAGGAGACAGCATTTAACCCCTTAAATGCTACTTGCTCTGAACACAATTTCCTAAGATAGCTACAATCTGGCCAGATAGCTACACACTGGTCCAGCACACAAAGATTGCATCCATTAGATGCCTCAGATGAACTGAGACACAGACCCCTTCTCACTTCTACTCTTTAAACCCATTTATTTACTTTATCTCTTCACTCTTGTTTGCAGAGTTGAAACGCAGGAAGGGGAAGCCAAGTCAGAGGCTGCAACTTGTTTCACTTGTCAGTGTTTTGATGGTGGGGACTGTTTTTACGATTAAGGTGAAAATAGTAGAAGGAAGCCTTGGGGTGGCAACTTACATCCATTTTAATTCTCAAAATATATCTCAGAATATATCTCTAAGGAAAACAAGTACACCTTCAACTGTAATCAGATCACTCCAATTACATGATAATCTCAGGATCGTTTCCATTTGGGCATTTTTTATTTGCTACATCTTCTTTGAAAGATAGATAGCCGGTTTTTCTGTTTGGTAATAGTCTTCATTAAAATTTTTAGATTTGGTTTTAGATTTTTGAAATGCTGAGATGTTGTTTTTGTTTATGTTGTTAGCCGCTCCGAGTCCTTGGAGAGGAGCGGCATAAAAATTTAATTAAAAAAAATATATATTGTTTACTTCCTTTGGTGCATAAAAACATTCTGAAATATTGCTGAAACATTCTCTCTCCTTTCAGGTTTGTGTAAATTGCCTCCACCCAAAACCATGATGGAAGAAATCAATGAAAAGAAAAAAAATAAAGTCAACTGGTAAGTCTTTTTATGTAATTAAGACCATGTTGAACCAAATCTCCTTGGCTAGAAAAAAATGCACTGCAATTATTAACTGACCAGCTTCCAGCTGTGGGAAGAATCTAGAGAAATAAATATTTTGGGAAATGTTAAAAAGGCAGAATATATTTCTCCAAAGGATTTTAAAGGCAGAAACTAACCCCATCCCCAAGACTCTCTGCTCCAAACACAAACCAGGTCTGCAGAAATGCAAATGTGATAATCTTGTCAGAAAGATTTTAGTCAGGAAGTTGGCATTAGAAAAAAAGATCCTAGAATCAACAATCCCTCACACCAAAAAAAAAAAATCCAACAGTCATCAACCACAGCCCCAGGGAAGCAAAATATGACCTTTGGGACATAATAGGATTAACCCACCACCATCAGAATACCAGAAAGGCACACTCAGACTCAGGTCAAAGTTCATGCCACAGGAACAACTCCAAACAAAAGCCCAAGAAGGTATGAAAACCCACTCCCTACTACATGTGGTCAGTGTTTTTTCCAGAGCCATCTTTCTATCTGGCTCTCCTCTTCAATAAACTGCAACCTTATTTCTAAAGCAGTCTCCATGTTGTCTGTTCCTGACTTGGACTGGACCCTGATGAAGATTTTTCCTTCAATACAGCACATGTTTGAACTTCAGAAAACACTAAAAAAATTATACAGCATAAACATTGATTACTAATATTTTTGTATTGCATGGCAGATAAACTATCTGATCATAAACTAAAGCTGCTTCAAATGAAACAGGAACTAATATCTTTACTAAAGATCTCTTTGTCCAGAACTAAGAGGAATTTGTGTGACATGGATAAAATCCTCAGCTAACGGCCTAAGCCTACTACCGGTAGTTCAGATCATGTGGCTAAGTACTGGCAATATAGTTAAAAAGCCTGGGAGCACTAAATTTTATTTCCATAAATGTTAATTGAACTTAAACCAGATTTAATCTTTTATACAACCATTCCATAAGCCTCACCAGCTTGATTTTAAATTCAGTTCTACTAGAGGGCTGTTTCAATGCACATGGTGACACAATTTGAATATCTTAATAATGTACTATCATCATTCTTGGAAAATATGCTAATATTTAGCATAATGAACATCAAAACAATATTTGAGAGATTAGAAATTTTCCCTAGTCATGATCAATCTAATTAGGGGGAAAGATTAGTAGGTTGTTATACCACTCTGCACTATATTTTAGATTCAGGATCCACTAAGTCCCAAGACTTTAAATATGATACTTTATTTTTAAGATTTTTATCCTTACTTTTCTGCCCTAAATAGTTCTGGGTGCCTTGAAATAAAAATAAGCACAATTATTAATACACATACAAAGCAGAATAGATAACAACCATTTGATTGCAACTAATTCCCAAAATATTATATATGTCATCTGCTTTTAAATTCAATTTCTCTTAATTACTCCAGATTGCAGACATTTATTGTTCTGTTTTAGAATCAGAGACATCGAAGCAAGGCAAGAGTAACAAACACAACTTCTTTATTGAGATCACAAACAGAACAGAACAGCAAACAAAATGGCGCTGGCTCTTTTATACTTCCCTTGCAGGGACAGTATCAGCCTATCAATGCAAGGCTAGTCTCTCACCTTGCACATGCTCACAAGGCTGGAGACAGCCTGTCTGGTCCCGGGCAACCACATGGTCTGCCCAGGCCTTCTGCAGCCTCCTGAGCCTGCTGAGTCATTCAGCAGGCCCAGGACATAACACCCATCCCCCCTTGGATAAAAAAATAAGTGAATACTTACTGTTTTATAGCAGCATACATATACATGTGTTCAATTAAGCATGTTGTTATTTCTAAACACAGTTATTTCTGCACGCAAGCAAACCCAGTCATTACATTTCTCATATTTACACGAATACCACATATTGTTTAACACTATCAAACAAAACACCCCAACTCTGAGTGTGCCCTGAGTTCAAGAGAACTATTGAGCCTCCCTTACATACATTATATTTTTTTCACAAGACTATTAGGCCTGTCCTGGAATTGACAAGAACCTTACATAGTCTTGTAAATGCTTGGGGGGACCCCTTGCTCGCTCTGATCTTCTAAGAGCTGTTGTGGGCGCCTGGCCTGTGAGCTCGCCTGCCAGGCTTGGCAGACCAGGATGTAGATGCCCCCTTGAATCCAGCGACCCTCCATAGTACTGACTGGCCGGAGCCTGTAACCCCAGACCAGAGTTCCTTGGTGGGGTGGAATTCCCCGAGTCCAAAATGGACCCCTCTTGGGAGCACTGTCCCGTGAGCCCAAGACCAGCAAATGGAGAAGCCTGTAGTGCCGGTTGGCTGGCCAAATTCATAGACCCAGTGCCCGAGTAAGGAGCTGGCTCGTAGGCAGAACCCCCTTCTGGAGCCAGTGTATCCCCACTTTCGCGGAGAGACTTTGGTCCACAATTGTAATCATGATCTTCCTCCCCCCAAGAGCAGAGCCAGGAGAGGAAGTGTTGCTGGGAAGCCTCCAGCGTAGTTGATCGATGTGCCGCCTTAACACATGACCATTGTTCAAGGCCACTTCGTATGACAGTGGTCCAGAGACCTTGCATACCACTGCGGTCACCCAGAGATGTCCAGGTCCATAGTTCCTTGCCCAGACCGGATCGCCCACCTGTAGTCTCCTAGGTGCCTGCAGCTGTGACACCTGTGAAGCCACCCAGTCTGGGTGCAACCTGTCCAGTTTGGTAATAAGTCTGCGACCCCAGCAGAGTTCAGCTGGGCTCTTCCCAGTGGCAGTACAAGGTGTGGTGTGGTGGCAAAGAAGAAAGTCAGCTAACCTGTGATGCCAGTTGCCATGAGTGATTCTCTTTAAAGCATCTTTGGTAGTACGCACCATACGCTCAACCTGGCCATTGGAAGTTGGATGGAATGGTGCAGATGTGTCATGCTGGATCAAGTTGGCTTGAAGAAAAACCTGAAACTCAGAAGACATGAATTGTGCTCCATTGTCGGAGACAAGGACGTCTGGAAGACCATGTGAGGTGAACATTCCTCTCAGCACCTGGATGGTCCTAGCAGTAGTAGTGGAGGAGACAGGAACAACCTCTAGCCACTTGGAATGGCTGTCCACAAGGAGAAGAAAGAATTGCCCCTGAAAGGCCCAGCATAGTCGATGTGTACCCTCGACCATGGAGTATGTGTCTCCTCCCACCTATGTACAGGGGCCTTGACTGTTGGCACACTTGGCACCCATGAACCTGGGTCTCGATCTCTTTATCGAGCCCAGGCCACCAGAGATGGCTACGTGCAAGCGCCTTTATTCGGACTACTCCCAGATGTCCCTCATGCAGAGAGAGCAAGACTCTAGTCCTCAATGAGGCTGGGATGACTACCCTGCTACCCCATAGTATACACCCCTTGAAAGTGGAAAGCTCGTGCTTTCTTTGCCAGAAACTCTGGCATTCTGCACCAGGACACGTGTCAGGCCATCCTGACAACACCTATGTCAGCACGCATGTAAGCATGTGATCAGTGGCAGTTTCTGCAGCCACGTCCCTAGCATTGAGGGGAGATTCAGGCAATTCCTGAATGGAGAGAATGTGCAGAGCAGGAGGAGGATCTGCCTCTATCTGTTTTAGAGGTAATCTGCTGAGGCCATCTACATGGCCCATTTCTTTACCTGGTTTGTGAAGCAGGGTGAAGTCATATGCTGACAGGAAAATTGACCATCTCAGCATTCGTGGAGATATTATGTGAGGGATTTGTTTGTTTGTTGTAAACAAGCCCAACAGAGACTTATGGTCTGTGTAGACCGTGAAGTGGTGGCCATATAAGAAATCATGGAATTTCTTTATGCCAGCCACTGTTGCCAAGGCTTCTTTGTCAATCTGCGCATAATTACGCTCTGCAGATGAGAGAGTCCTGGAATAGTAGGCCACAGGGACTTGTGTCCCATCAACCTTGAGGTGGCTCAGCACAGCCCCAACCCTACAAGGGGATGCATCACAGGCTATGCATACAGGCAATTGCTCATTAAAATGAGCTAATACAGCATTTGAGGCCAGCAAGGCCTTGGCTTCTGAAAAACTCTTTTCATGGACTTGTGTCCACTGCCAAGGAGCCTGTTTATCCAAGAGCCGGTGTGAGGTAGAAATGCATGGTTGAAGTTTAAAAGTCCCAGAAAAGCCTGAAGTTCGCTTTGGGACTTGGGACTTGGGGCCTGCTGAATTGCTTTGAACTTGGATTCAGCAGGATGGATGCCTTCAGCATCAATACAGAACCCCAGAAATTCAGTGGAGGTAACTTCAATCTTACATTGGTCTTGCTTCAGCTTCAGCCCTGCTTGGCAGAAACGCAGCAAGACAGCCCTCAGCCTTTCAGCTAAGTTCCCAGATGACTCCCCAGCAATAAGAACATCATCAAAGTAGAGACAGACCCCAGGAATACCACAGAGTGTTCGCTCCATCACACTTTGGAATATTCCAGGGGCCACATTAACTCCAAACTGCAGCCTTTTTACCTTAAAGGCTCCCCGGTGCGTCACGATTGTTTGGGCCTCAGCCATTGCCTCATCAACAGGTAGCTGTTGATAGGCCTGAGCCAAATCAAGCTTTGCAAAGATTTGCCCCTCCTTTGAGTGAGGTGAGAATGTGGCTCACCATAGGCACCGGGTAGGCATGCTGCTGCAATGCCTTATTAAGTGTACATTTATAGTACACACAAATTTGGACTTCTCCATTGGCCTTCAGTGGCGTGACTATAGGGATTTCCCATGGACTAGAGTCCACAGGTTCTAAGATGCCCTGCTGGAGCAGCTTGTCCAGCTCTGCATCTATTTTGTTCTTTAGGGCAAAAGGCACCCTTCGGGGTTTGATCCTGATGGGTGTGATGGCTGGGTCTAAACGTAAAGCAATTGGAGGCCCCTTGTACAAGCCAAGCTCTGAACTGAACACATCAGCAAACTCCTTGCAAACTTCTGCAAGGCCTGACATTTGCAGATTGTGAAGCCCAGTCATTTGAATTCCAAGGGCCTCGAACCAATCGAGTCCAATAAGTCTCGTACGATCACCCCAAACTACCACCACATCTAGCAGCCCTTCAAAACTCCTATGCTGCACCTTGAGCGTGGCCTCTCCCTTCACGCTGACTCTGGAATTCTGGAAGTCAGCAAGGATTAAATTTGAAGGCCTGAGTTTAACTCATAGGCCACTTCTGCTGCAAATCTTTTTAAATGTGTCTAAGGAAATGATCGATAGAGTGGACCCTGTGTCCAACTCCATCGACAAGGGAACCCCTTGCAACTTCACATCAATGTGAAGCTTCTTTTTAAGTGGCCTGTGAACCCCGGTTTTGAAAACGGCCCTATGGGACGCGCAGAAGCCCACCCTGTTTTGGCTGGGGACCTTGGTACCTTTCAGAGGCAATTCTTCTGGAGACCGTTCCTTCTGGCGACCCAACAAATGGAGGCAATGTGACCTTGTCTTCCACATACCCGGCAGATAGCGGAGCGGAACCTGCAGTCAGAGCGCTTGTGGCATCCTCCACACACGAAACATCGAGGGAATGAGGTTGTCTGTTGTCTACCTTCCTGAGGCCTTCTTTCTGCTTGCTGCTGAAGCCTGTCTACCTCCAACTCTGGATCCTCTTCTGGAATCTCCCAAGCAACCTCGTGATGGATGGTGTTAGGTGTTGGGGGGGTTCTTGGCAAGCCACACGGCCTTCACAGCTCCTTCCCACTGCTTCTTCAGCTGCAATCTCTCTCAAAGCATCTTGAAATGAGACATCTTCTTTCGCAAAAAGTTTCTGTTGCAGCTCACAACTTTGTAGGCCACAAACCAAGCGATCCAGGAGCCTCTCTTCTACATCCTTAAATGCACATGGCCTAGCTGCTTGTCTTAAGGCAGCAACAAATTCCGCAGCAGACTCACCAGGCTCTGATCCCTCTGCTCAAAGGCGTGCCTCCATGCAATTACTGAGAGCTTGGGTTCAAAGTGCTCTCGCAGCATCCTCTTTAAGTCAGCATATACAATTGATTCCAGTGGTGCTGGGACTACAAGATTCTCTGCAATATCGAAAATCTCTTGCCCACAGACACACAGCAATATAGCAGCTTTAAGGCCGTCTTCTTGGATCTTGTTTACTCTAAAGTAATTCTCTACTCGAGCCACATAGGAGCTCCAGCACTCAGAGTGAGAAGTAGCAAATTCCAATAGATGGCCTAGCTTTGACATCATTACAGCCTGGAGCCTCTTTGATGCCTCTCGCTGCAAGATATGAGAAGGGGTCCCACAAAGCCAAGCTCACCTCCAGCATTCTCGTACTGGCAGGCAATCACTTCCTCCGGACGCCGAACTTCCCAGCGCTTCAGGCCTCCTCTGGTAAGTCAGCCTAGCTTCTCCTGTTATTCTTCTTGCAGCCAATCCCACCTTCGTCGCCAATGTTCTGTTTTAGAATCAGAGACATCGAAGCGAGGCAGGAGTAACAAACACAACTTCTTTATTGAGATCACAAACAGAACAGAACAGCAAACAAAATGGCGCTGGCTCTTTTATATTTCCCTTGCAGGGACAGCATCAACCTATCAATGCAAGGCTAGTCTCCTACCTTGCACATGCTCACAAGGCTGGAGACAGCCTGTCTGGTCCCGGGCAACCACATGGTCTGCCCGGGCCTTCTGCAGCCTCCTGAGCCTGCTGAGTCATTCAGCAGGCCCAGGACATAACACTTATCTTACTTCTTCAATATACATATTAATCTGCAGCTCGTAGTCACAGCTTAGTCCAGAGAATAGAATAGAATTGAATTGAGTAGAACAGAACAGAATAGAGCTGAAAGGGACCTTGGAGGTTTTCTAGTGCAGCCCCCTGCTCAAGCAGGAGGACCTATAACATCTCAGACAGGTGATTGTCCAGTCTCTTTTTAAAAACTTCCAGTGATGGAGCACCCACAATTTCTGAGCAACTAGTGTTAATTGTACCTGTCTCAGACTTACTACTCCCACTTGATTTAAGACTCCATGAATTCATAAATAAAAAAAACAAAAGTTTAAAGAAAAAGCAGCTTCAAGCACCTCCCTCCTCATCTGGAGATAGAATCTTTGAAATTGCACCTTATATTTGTGTGCATGTGTCTGGTGGTGTCTGTAGTTTTGGAGAACTACATCATCTCCCCTTCATGGTGGCACCTCAGCCTAGCAAATGAAAGATACTTCCCTTGCAAAGCTTGCAAAGTGCTGTATGATTGCTGACTTTCATGTTAGCATTACAAGGCTCAAGTGGGAGTAATATGAGCTTTAAATCAAGGACAATGTCTGGCAGTATTTCCCATCAGTAAAAAGATGCCATCATAGTTCAAAACAATACAGGGTAGACCTCACTTAGCGACATTCTTGTTTAGCAACCATTCAAAGTTACAACAGTGTAAAACAAATCAGCTTTGTGACCAATCCTTGCATTCGTAACTGTCGTTAATATGCTTCACAACTGCTTTCTGACAAGCATAGTTAATGGAGAATGTAGAAATAAAATCACAAGTCACAGTCGTGTGATATCTCATTTAACAAACACAGTGATTTGCCAAACAACTGAATGGGAAGTGACATTATAAGCCTGTTGCAGTCACATGATTTTCCACTACAGTGGTTAGCAACAGAATTGCCAGTCCCAATTGTGGTCATTAAGCATGAACCACCTGTAAATATGGAAATTCTGCCTTTACAGTAGACCTTGTTTAATGACCACAACTAGGACCAGCAAATTGGTCATTAAGTGAAGTGATTGCTAACCACAACCATGCTGATAATTTTACTTCAGCTTTCCGTTGCTTTACAAATTTGCAGTCATAAATGCAGGCATTGGTCATGAAATTATTTTTTCCATCCTCATTGCAAATGGTTGCTAACCAAGTCATTCATTAAATGAAGACTACTTATAAGAACATTTTCTTTAAGTGATGTCTCGAATTTTGCATGCAGATTTTGTCCATTTTCTGGAGCAATCAATCTATGAACTGATTTCCTGATGAGAATTATGCTTGTAGCTCAGAAAAGCGATGAAATAACAAATAAAACTGGTTTTCCTGGGGTCCCTGCAAATATTTTGATTTTGTAAGTCAAACAATCATAGCTTAATCACAAAGCACTTGTTTTGCATGCAGGTCACATAAAAAATTGATGACATGTTCAGCTTTTAAAGTATCTTGAATGGAAGGAGTGAATCTACTTGAACCATAATACAGTACAAAATATTAGGACAACTGAACAGATGATGAATTGATTCTGTGTTCACTGGTCAGCATTACAAGCTGAATGTCTAGTAGCCTATACAGAGTTGAGGTTCACTAGGTCACAGGTTGGCAACCTGTGGCTCTGGAGCCGCATGCGGCTCTTTGAGCCTTCCCCTGTGGCTCCCAGCCTCCTCTGCCATTTGCAGAGAGAGACAGAGACAGAGAGACGCACTTGCGCTTCCCTGCTTCTCTGTATCTCTCTGTCTCTGTGTTTGTGTTTAAGTGTGTGTGTGTGTGTGTGTGTGTGTGTGTGTGTGTGTGTGTGTGTGTAAAAGAGAGTGGACTCACTGTGTTCTCCGGCAAGCTGAAAATCTTTTTGGGCGTGGCTCCTCCCTTTGCTGCATCTCTGCAGGAAGCAGGAAGGGCAGGAAAGAGCTAGCTAGCCCAGCTATGCTGACTCAGGAATTCTGGAAATTGAAGTGCATGAGTCATAAAAGAGCCAAGGTTGCCTACCCCTGAGCTTGTTGGAGAACAGCTTGAAGCCAGCTTTCCAGGTGAGCAGATCAGAGAGAGGGAGAGGGGGAGAAAGAGAGAGGGGGGAAGGAGAGAAAGAGAGAGAGAGAGAGAGAGAGAGAGAGAGAGAGAGAGAGAGAGAGGAGAGAGAGAGAGAGAGAAGAGAGAGAGAGAGAGAGAGAGAGAGAGAGAGAGAGAGAGAGAGAGAGAGAGAGAGAGAGAGAGAGAGAGAGAGAGAGAGAGTGAGTGGGGGAAGAGGACTGGCAGACCAAGGGCAGAAAGAAAGAGAGGGAGGGAGAAAGAGGGAGGGAGAGAGAGACAGAGAGAGAGACCCTTTTGACATCTAAAATGAAGATAACACTGCATATATCCTTTTTTACCTTTATGAGATATATATATGTGTGTGTGTGTGTGTGTGTATATGTATATATATAAGGTAAAAAAGGATATATGCAGTGTTATCTTCCTTTTAGATATCAAAAGGGTTTTGCGGCTCCCAGTGTTTTGTTTTTGATGGGAAACGGGTCCAAGTGGCTTTTTGAGTGTTTTGGGTTGCCTACCCCTGCACTAGGTCAAGGGGCATACAAGTCCCTCTCAGTGGTGGGATTCAAATATGTGAACAACTGGTTCTCTGTGTGGATGCCGCTTCTGGAAGTCCATTCTGGGCCTGGGCAACAAAAAATTAGCTACCGACTTCCGGTCTTGTGCAGTAGCACAGCAGCCAAGGGATTTAGGGGACCCTAAATGGGCCAGAAGCCGCACCAAAGAGGCAGCAAAGAAGGAAGGAAATCCCGCAGACCACAGAGAATGGTGGTCAACCCGATCGGTCTAGGAGAAGCTTACCAGAAACCAACAGGAGAAAGGATAGTCTAACTTCAGAGTCTAGCCCAAGCTACAAGCAACCGAAGTCAAAAAGACTATGACAGCTATGGCTTTTATACAGGATTTGACAAAATCTGGAAAAAACTAATCTGTGCTTGTGACCTTCAAAGCTACAACAATAGAGAACACCTGTGACAAAAAATTAAACAATATGGGTTGCAGACAAAGAGAGGATTATAAACTTCAGGAAACCTTTTTGAACCTTTTTTGATTATAAATATCAACTAAACTGTGACTCTAAAGCTATTTTCAGAGAAAAGAAAACCTCGATTCTTGACCACTATGGAAAATTAGAGACTTGCAGAAATAACTTATCAATAAAAAATAAATACCTTTCAAGAGGAGACATATGAGATGCTGCAACTAATTCAAATAACAATGACTTCAAACCACAAAGAAATCCAAAATAACTTTGAACTTTACAACAAAAAAATTCCCAGGAAATAACATTAGAGAAGGAGCAGATAAAACAGATAACTGAACATAAATTCGAGGATAGAGACTCAAAGATGGAACTTAACACAACAAAGAAGTATGATTTAACCCAAGTGGAAAAATTTTTACAAGAAATATTGGATTTGGAAAAGGCAACTTATACTTTAAGACCACAAGACAAATTTGAGGATAAGAAAAAAGACTGGTCAAAATGGATTGCAGAGACATCAAGAACACCACTAGAACTGGAGAGACAAAAAATGATAAGAGATACAGAGAGAAAAAGAAAGAAAAAGATTTTCAACAAACATGAAAGAGCAAATGCCTCTTACAAAGATATTGTACTTGACTTATTTTTTATATCTACAGTGATACCTACAAGAATATGGAAAGACTCTTTGATTCAGCAGAATATATTGATTAAAGATATTGGGCAAAAAAAGAAGGCCGAAGTGAAAATTAAGAAAATAGATGATGGGACTTATCAGAGAGAATATTTTAAAAAAAGAATATGGTTTGAATATGGTTAAAGTAATAGAAAGATTTTGGATATGAATTTTACTTTAAGAGGGAGGAGTCCCTCAAACAACATAGTACTCTCTCTTTCTTCTCTTTTCTTATCTTATTTCTTGATATGAGTAATATAAAAGAGTTAGAATGGCTTATATATAAGGACATATTTTAAACATTTAAATGTGATTGATTTTAAGAAAATTACAGTGGATTGAAAAAAATGTTTTGAATAAGAGTTAAAAGACCAGTTGACTAGATTTAATAAATGGAATATTTAAAGATTAAATATATTCTTAATTATGTTAAAAAGAATGGAAAATTTTGGAAATAAATATATATTAGCTTAGGGGAAACATGGACTTTCAATAGTATACTATTTTTTATCCCTCTTTACTCTTGTTCTTTTTTCTCTTTTTTTTAGTCTTATTTATTCCTTAAGCAAGGTAAAAGTTATGGGATGGTTTACATGAGAAAAAATAGAATCAAATATTTAAATGTAATTAACTTTGAGAAAATCTTAATCAGTCTTGAATATTGTGGGAAAAACAAATGTAAATAAGAACTGTAAACGGGATCTATGATGAGGCAACCAGAATGACTAGATAGAAAAGAAATAATATTGATGTGATTATTATTTGCAGAAATATTAGGAAAAAAATTTATATTCAATTGTTATCTATCAAAACAATAAGAATTGTATTAACTTAAGGTTGGTAAAAGAGAACATTATGGGAAGAAGAAGAAATCAAGTAAAGCTATTATGTGGATTATAGATCATAGGAACCGATTGTTAGTGAATGTTTTTTAAATGTAAACCCAGACAACACACTGTTTACCAAATATTAAGGTAATCATGTTAAAAAAGTAATAAAATATATTATAATTTTTTTAAAAATAGCTACCAGTTCTGCCAAAGTGGTGCGAACTGGCTGAATCCCACCACTAGTTCCTCTTCAAAAAGGTTTTACAAAGGGACACAGTAGTCCTCACTTCTAAAACAGAAGCAGCTCCTCTTCTTCATTCAGAGGTGCTCCAGGGCCTCCCTCACAACCTGGACTAGCATTTTGATTACTGGAAAAAGTTCTATGTGTGCACAAGAGCCCCTTTCAGATACTGGAAATGCTAGTTGAAATTGTGCTGCCTTCATACCTCAGTCAGGTGAATTGTGTCACCTCTGCTGTATGAGGCGAATAATGGTATTGCACACATTGCTAAATTCATTTCAAATGGTAAGTATTTCTGCTTATCTAAATTAAATCATAACAAGTACAATATAATGTTTCCAAACAGAATTGTAGAAATTTTAAGTTTTGTAGGAAGCTCAATATTAATGATCCAGACTCCCCAAGAAAAAGAACAGAATGTTCAATGCCAGGTTTGTATTTAATTTGCTAACTGTACATATTTGTTGTCTCTTCCTTTGTTCTATTTGATTAAGGTTTGGCTTGTCCTTTGATGAAGTCCTGAAAACAGATTGCCTTGTGTACTGTGATGAACTTGGTTCCTTCATTGGTATAAAACCTAGTGTGCCAGCTCTACTTCTCAAAGATCCCATGCTAGCAATGAAGATTTTCTTTGGCCCCTGCTCTCCCTACCAATATCGTCTGACTGGACCAGGAAAGTGGGATGGGGCCAGAAATGCCATCCTGAACCAATGGGAACGAGTCCTGAAGCCCATAAGAATCCGAGTTGTGGAAGATCCCTTGAATTACTTCTCTTGCCTATTGAAAGGGCTTGCCATATTTGTTATCTTGGTTGGAATTTACCTTAGTTTCAATTAATTTTTGCAGACCACCTTGGGACAACCAGGTGCAAATTTCTCTTTTAAAAAAGATGTGCTACTCCAGGTACCTCTTCAAAAAGTTAGAATTCTCTAATTGCTATTACAAATTATAATTTTGAATTTATTTACTTGACCAGATAGTAATCAGATTAATTACATTTGATTTTAGTTAAAAGTAAAAAAAGATGTAAATATTGACCTGACATAGTTAACTATTTTTTGAAGGGCAGCCTTGGTATGCTACACAAAAACCAGCATCTAGCCTTCAGCTTTAGCCATGACATTTTCTTGAGTTTGTTTTAGTCTTTCAGATAATATAAAAATATAATCCTGCTAGAATATATAAAAGTTTCAACTGATTGATCTTTCTGTGGCCAGAAAAGTAGGACACGATTAAACTTCCTGTTCCCCAAAAGCCAGTGTTCATAGCCATTGTGATTAATACTTATTGACAGAAATACTTTTCACAAGTGTTTCTAACCCCCTTCAAAATCATTCAGATCCAACTCCATATTGTTTGAGCAAATTCCATATTTCATGTGAAAGATCCCACTCTGCTTTCTAAAGCAAAACAATTACATTGCTGTGCTTTGCATTGATCTTATGTCATCTGGCAATTCTACTTGCCTAAGAGGTTCCAATGCTTGTGCAGGCATCTCTTCCTGCCTGTCAGTCCTTCAAGGTAATACAGGCAGGAAACCAAAACATGGGTACGAATGCTACCTTTATTGTAAGGTTACAGTAACAGAGTCTAAAAGCATTTCTCTCCCCCACCCCCACCCCGCCTTTACTTTCCACAGAATTAGGAAGAGTCCCTTCTGAGATGCTTTTTCCACCTGCATTCCTCATTTGGATTCAAATTTTGTTTATCAGACCATTGTTTAGACTGCAGTTCTTCCTCCTGTCTCGCAAGATTATTTTCACAACCCATTACATCACCCTTCTAGTCAGCACCTGAAAGAATCAGAGGCTTTGGTCATATCTACTACAGGTAGTCCTCAATTTACAAACATTTGTTTAGTGATCATTCAAAGTTATGATGTCACTGGAAGTAGTGATTTATTACCATTTTTTCACTCTTACAACTGTCACAGCATCCTCATGATTACATGATCAAAATTTGGTCACTTGGCAATTGACATGTATTTATTTTTTTTATAAATGTTTTATTAATTTTCTATTTTCACAAACAAGTGCTCAATAGACAACGTGATGACTGAGTCAATTAGTGATTCTGTGGTACATATAAGTTTCTTCCAACTAAGTCCAATATTAAACCCGCCAGTACATCCTCTCTTCTTTTAGTAATAACCATTTTTCCAGACTAAGCAAATGCAATTCTTATTATTGTTAGTAAACATACAATTGCATATCAACATTTGTTACATTTTTCTAATGATATTAATAATATCAGTTTAAAATATCTTTTCTAGCCAAAGCATATCTTAGTTGCATTTGCACTCAATTTCCACTTATTTAATCCATATCCTATTTTTGCTTTTTTCAATTTTAATTTCCCGTCTATGTTCAAAATATCCCAATCATTTATAATTTCAAAACAAGTTATATTTGGGCAACCAAAAGCATCCTTATTCAAATTCTTAACATATTCTTATTTCCCTTTTCATACCAAGATATAATATTCTGATTACAAATCCTAACTATCTAGTTATAATAATACTTCTATTTCTAACAATTTATTTTTAACCATATTCAAACCTCTAATTAATAATATAGCATCCCCTCTAATAGGTCAAAGCTTCTGTTTCCCTCAATCTTACTCTAGCTTTCTTTCTTTGCCAACTAACTTTCCAAGTCAGTGCATTTGGATCATCAAATAATTCTTCCTCTATTTTTGTATATATTATTTGAAACAAGAGAAACAGTCTGGTTAAAGTGTTTTTGGAAGAGATAGCCCATTGATATTCATTAAATATGCTTCTTCCTTCTCCAGTTCCCCACAGTTCTGTTAATGACTTTATCTTCCATTCCATCTGCTCTCCTTCCTTATCATCCAGTATGTTCTGAAACCTTAGTTTATAAAATGTCTTTTCCATTTCCAATATTATCATTGTGTCTTCTGAGTTTTCATTTATCTGAGTCTGCTCATTAGTTTCTTCCTTTAGATTGTTAATGTTTGTGTCAGCATTCTCTAGTTTTCCTTCTATTTTCTGGGTTGTTGGTTCCTTCTCTGTAATTATTTTCTGAGTTTGTAGATTTAAATTAGAAAATTTTCTTTTATCTCCTTTGTGTTATTATTAACTTGCTCACAAGCTAAAGTAATTGTTTTTGTATTAATTTCAATATGGAAAGAATTACTTTCTGTGTTTCATCAGTATTTTCTTGGTAATATGGCAAGTTAAGGCTACTGAGAACAGATGTTAAAGATGGTGTTTTACTATTTAACACTGAATGTGAAACATCCATTTTATTTTATTTTTTATAAGTAGCCTTTATAGATTTATCCAAACAACTGTCCATTCCTGAATCTCCCCTAAGCAGATATAAGTAAAATTCAAAATTTTCTGTCCAATAAGAAATATATCCTTTATGTCCAGGGGGAAAAAAGAACAATTGAAGGTTGTTGTTGTTGTTGTTGAAAGTTGTTTAAAATTTATAATCCAAAGTGTTCCATATGTTTTTTCTACAAGAAAATAAATCCACAATATAGTTCTGAAAGTCAGTATTTATGTTCAAAATTCAGACAGGCCAAATTTAGAATGTTTATCATCTCTGCCACACAGATAAGCAGCCCCCAAGCCTGTTCCTTTTTTCTCAGCTGCAATTTCTCAATAGTAAAAGCTTCCAAGGCCAGCCAAAGTCTTATCTAGTTCTGAGCTTCAAGCCAGGTTTCTTTTAGGCATAAATAAGTTGTAGTGCCATAATTCACCACTAGATATCATCAACACTGCGTTCCAGTTTTTAGATCCAAAACTTATATTGTAAACTTTTCAAGTAATTTTTTTTTAAAGGGTCTTAAAAATACTTTTAGTCCCCAAATTGTCAAGCTATATGTATATATTAATTCCAGATAAGTCTTATAGGTTTCGCCATTTTCTCCAAGTAATTAATTCACCGCTTTTCTTTTCTGAGGGAATAGGGTGGAAATTGCCTTTCCCTCTTTCATTGGGGAGAGTGCTTTGAGCAGATTTTCAGGAAAAGGTCTTAAAATCATAAAGAAAGGATCAGGTCTCACCCAGTTTCATCTATATTGCTGTAAAGTTACTTGGTAGTGCTTGTTGACTTCCGTTATCAGCAGCTACGGACTGGCTACACAAATGCAGCCAGTCTTTCCCCTGCTGGTTTGGAGGGCTTCCTTGGATCAAATGGGAGGGCTGCTGCCCCCCCATGATCAATGAGAGTCCCCTTCTTGCCACTTCTATGGGGCAACTTTCAACCCTTTCCAGGATCCCCCAGCAAGGTGAAACCAAATGTGAAAGACAGAGTCCCGTCTTCTTGCATCTGCAATGCCACAACGTCAAAACCAAAAGTCGCAATTGACATGTATTTATGACAGTTGCAGGGTCCCAGGGTCATGTGATCAACCTTTTGCGACTTCTGACAAATACAGTCAATGGGGAAGCCAGATTCATTTATCAACCATGTTATTAATGATTCACTTAACAACTGTGGCAAGAATAGGGCAAAACTCTCTTAACAACTGTCTTGCTTAGCAACAGAAATTTTTGGCTCATTGTGGTCATAAGTCAAACGCTACTTGACTTGGATTGGAACTGCCAAATGAAACTTCAAGTCAGTTTGAAACACTCTGATGTGAATTACTGCCATGTCACTATGGCATCAAGCACCTCTTCAAGGGCAAACATAGCCATTTCACAAAGTTTATTAACTATAGTAGTTAATGGCTTGAACTTACTGTTATCCTTCCTCTCTCTGCTGAGTGTCATGTCTCGTAATTCTGGATCCTCTAATCATTGACTTTCAGCTTTTCTTTTATCCATTCATTGGTACCATCAGAGAGGTACACTGTAAATCAGACATTAAAATTGCGACTTCCTCTTAGTACAAGAATATCAGGCCACAGTGAAGCATTGTCTGGCACTTAGTAGCCAACTGGATGCATTTGCAAAGGTAAAGAACTAACATCCAAAGGGAGTCCAAATCAATCTATCTTTGGTGTTTCAAAGAGAGATTAGTGTTCCATGGCTACAGATTTAAACTAATCAACTTGTTTTCATTTGGAAGGCTCCCATGCAAGATTCTTTTTCTTCAGAATCTCTGACCAATAGCTGTACAGCCTCCCCTCCTCCATTGATAAGATGCCTTGTTTGGACTGATATTGCAAACACAAGAAAACTAGGCTAAGATATTTGTTTGAATGTTGCCTTCTTTTTAATAGTGTCTGCTTGCCGAGCTGATTAGAGAACAAGTGTATAAAAATGTTAATTGTGTGACTGGACATGCACTAACCAAGTCACCTTCCTCAATCTACTACTCTCCAGATATTTTAGACCAGACATGTCAAACTTACAACATCATGTGACATCACACAACGTATTGGAGCTTTTTCCCCATTGCCGGTAATGGGGTAGGCGCGGTTTCCTTGTGATGTGTCCGGCCTGTGGGCCGGCAGTTTGACACCCCTGTTTTAAACCATACCCCAAATCATCTCATATGGCTAGAAGCAAGGGATTGTAATCATTTAGCCTTTGTGGTAGCAATATCTTCCTACTTTAAGTAGCTTACTTATTAATGCACTATTTACAAACAAAGTGGTTTTATATACTTGGCTACCATATGCATATATGATAATAGATACTTATATTATATATTAACACACACACACACACACACACACACACACACACACACATAAAACCTATATATAGGTTTTTGCGGGTGTTTGTATGTAGGTCTCTGGTAATTCAGGTTTTCTCCCGCATAAAATTTGAAGTGTCTTGGCGACATTTCGACGAAGTCCCATTCATCATCTTCAGGCTGGTGCTTTCGGCTTCGTGCTTCTAGGAACAATGTGTAATCGTAGCTGTTTCTTCCTTTTAACTGCCAGTGGGGGTATGAACTGATTGGCTGGGAGCTTGGCTGTGTTCTGATTGGGTGGAGGTGTGTTCTGATTGGTTAGGTGGTTGGCTGTACTCTGATTGGATGGGGGGTTGGCTGTGCTCTGATTGGCTGGGGAGTGTTCTTTTTGGGTGGGGGCTTTGTTTTGCTCAGGTTAGTCTGAGTTGCAGGGGGATTAGAGATGGTGAGCTGCATAGCTGTTTGGCTTTGCGTTCGTAGTCGTACCTCATCTTCATGGTGGGTGTCAGTTTGCTTCATGTATGGATTGGAGGGGTTTAAGGTGGCTAATGATGCAGCTGTGGTCTGGCTTCTGATACTTCCCGCCTACCAGCCATTTGGAAACCGACCCTTATTGGCAAACGAGTCCCTAACACAAAGAATGACACCAGACCCACACTCACGAAAACCACACAGGATGTCACCACCACACATCCAGGCAAAAAGCAAACCCAAACCCACACCGATGATGAGGCACAACCACAAACCAGAAGCCAGACCACAGCTGCATCATTAGCCACTTTAAACCCCTCCAATCCATACATGAAGCAAACTGACACCCACCATGAAGATGAGGCACGATCACGAATGTGAAGCAGCTCACCATCTCTAATAGCCCTGCAACTCAGACTAACCTGAGCACAACAAAGCCCCCACCCAAACATAACACTCCCCCAGCCAATCAGAGTACAGCCAACCCCCTAACCAATCAGAACACACTTCCACCCAATCAGAACACAGCCAAGCTCCCAGCCAATCAGTTCATACCCCCACTGGCAGTTAAAAGGAAGAAACAGCTACGATCACACATTGCTCCTAGAAGCACGAAGCCAAAAGATGACGAATGGGACTTCGTCGAAACGTCACCAAGACACTTCAAATTGTACGCGGGAGAAAACCCGAATTACCAGAGACCTACATATATACATATATACATATATACATATACATATACATATACATATACATATACATATACATATACATATACATATACATATACATATACATATACATATACATATACATATACATATACATATACATATACATATACATATACATATACATATACATATACATATACATATACATATACATATACATATACATATACATATACATATTGTTGTGAGTGTCCCTGGACCAGCTTGGGAAGTATCAGAGGATGAGGATCAGCAGCCAGGTCCCTCTGGGTGTTTTTCCCTCCCGGCAGCCGAGGATCAGCAGCCAGGCCCCTCTGGGTGTTTTCCCCTCCCGGCAGCCGAGGATCAGCAGCCAGGCCCCTCTGGGTGGTTTCCCCTCCCGGCAGCTGAGATAGACAATGAAGAGCTTTGTATGCATTCTGAATCAGATTCTCAAAATGATGAGTCAGATTTAGAACAAGAAGATAAATGGATTAATCCGAGGTTCCGAAGGTTTGATAAGCGAAGGTGTCAGTTAACTGGAAAAAGGAAGTAATTGGGGAAGTGACGTATCGGACACTATATTAGAAGGGGAAAGAAAGATTACGCCTTTGTCACGAGCAATGTTAATCAAGGAGTGGGCTGAAAACTTTGGCAGTGTTTTGGAACTCAGTTTTCTGGTGTTTTGAAAACCTATCGAAGAATAATGAGATCTTGGACAATGTGATAAAGAAAGAGTAAGTTAATTGGGATGTAGGAGGAGGAGAGCATGTTTATCTAAATGTAAATAGATCTGATTTGGCCGTTCAGGCCAACATAATGCCAGCAGCTTGCTTTGAAATGAATCCTTTTGAAATGTATTAAATAAACCTCTTAAAGACATATTTACGTGGATTTTAATGAGCTGCGAGAGGCCAGACATAACAGATTGCTCGTGACCCAAAAACAGAAAAGACGAAAATTAGTCCGAGCTTTCAGTGACGTCATGGAGCAACTCCTCGCTGATAACCCGGCTCTGCATCTATTAGTTCAAACTCTCCAGCAACAAATTGGACATTTGCAACAGCAGATTCAGCAAGCTGCAGGAGCCCCAGCTCCAGCCCCCCCTCCCAGACGGAGCAGATGTTATTTAGCCTTGCCTGATAAGTTTACTGGAGAGCGTAGTAAATTTCCAGCTTTTTTAAACCAATGCAAAACATTCATTGCCTCAACTCCAGCAGACTTCCAGCTTGATGAAACGAAAGTAGCTTTCATTTTAAGTTTACTCTCTGGGACAGCTGCTGATTGGTCGTCTCCTCTGATAGACGGACAAGATCCTGTCCTGCGCAATTATGCAGGATTCTGCCAGCTGATGGAAAGAGAATTTGTTGACCCCCTTCGTAGACAAAATGCCACCCGGCGGATACGAGAGCTACGTCAAGGATCGCGCTGCGTAGCGGACTATATATCAGATTTTCGCCGCCTAGCTCAAGAAATTAATTGGAATGATGAGGCTCTCATGGAAATCTTTCAAGATGGCCTGTCTTCTCAGATCTTGAATGGATTGAAAACTACTGTAATACCTGCAACCCTGGATGCATTATACCAACATTGTTTGGCTATTGAGGCGCAAACGCAAGCCATGGATGCCCGCCTGGTCAAACAGATGGTTCCAGTCACCGGAAGTGCCAAGCCAGTTCCTGCACCACGCAGAGGATTCCAGACCCTACCTATCGCTCCACCTATCCCGGCACCCAGACGTATTTTCCAAACAGGGCCGGCTTACACTGAGAGGCGCCCTGCACCCATGACCAGAGATGAGCCCATGGATCTTGGTGCAGCCAGATCTCGTTTGACTGAGGCTGAGAAGGCAAGACGGAGAGCTGAGGGCTTGTGCCTGTACTGTGGAGAGATGGGTCACTTCGTCATGGCCTGCCCCCAGAAAAGACGTGGTACGGCAGGTCCTACTCCTGTTCCAGCTCGGCCTTCCACTCAGCAGTTTCAAGCCACCTTGCCGGGAAACGGCCAGAGCCCGGCCTAATGGAAACATTGGGTCGGGCAGGCGCCAAACCCAGTTCCAGTTCCGCAGACAACGACCCCGGTCCTCCGAGACATCTGATCCTAGCAACCAATATACTTCTGGGAAATCATGCCCAGGGCATTCCGGCCCACGCCTTGTTGGATTCTGGAGCCACCACCAATTTCATGAATGAAGCTTTCGCTCGTCAGCATGCCATACCTTTGTGCTCCGTGAAGCCGCCTATGTTGGTTGAGACAATCGATGGTCGTGAGTTGTTGTCTGGACCGATCAAGTTTATGACCCAGCCCATACGCCTGGTCATAGGACAACATGAAGAAGCCATCCAATTCTATGTTACCAAGGGACTTCATTTCCCCTTAGTTCTCAGCCTAGCCTGGTTGAGAACCCATGATCCTTGTGTGATATTGCCCCCCAGGGGGCAATTTTGTTTTTCGGGGGCAATGGAACAAAAAGGGGTGATGCAGGGGTGAAGGAACGAAAAGGGGAAGATATGGTGGCGATGGAGCGAGAAGTTTTGGGGACACTTTTGAGACTTTTTCGTACAGTGAATCGCTGTATATCTGTCATACAAAAACATCAGATTGGTCGCTATTAGTGGATTGAATTTTGTTTTCAGTGGTCATTACATTTAAGTGTCTTGAATAAATAAGATAATAATGAAATACATGTATCACAAAGTTTGGGAATAAAGTGACGGGTGGCACCAAACTTTTTCACACCGTTGAGATATGGGGAAAAGACTGGAAATAAATTATTTGCATCGATATGTCCTGATGATAATTTTAAAGAAAACAAAAAAAGTGTTTGCATAAATTGAAGAATTATTTCCTATGTTGTGATTGAGAGGTTATGTTGGGGGAGGGGGGCGATGACAACTTCCTCATTGGCTCAAGGGGGCGATTCATTCTAAAAGGTTAAGAACCACTGAATTAGAACACAGATATAACCATGTAACAACTAAACTACATTTCCCAGAAGGCCATCCTTAAGGGGGCAGCACTTTAACCCTTAAAACACACAGTTTCCTAAGCTAGCTATATACTGGACCAGAACATGATATATGAAATACAGTGTAATGAGACATGTGCAGATCTGTACATTGGAGAAACAAAACAATCACTTCACAAAGGCATGGTAGAACATAGGAGACCAATTTCATCAGGACACGATTCAGTAGTTCATTTGCATTTGAAAGACAAAGGCCACTCTTTTGAAGACAGCAAAGTCCACATTCTGAACAGAGAACCACTAAGTTGAAAGAGGGGTAAAAGAGGGCATCTGTGTTAAAATTGAACAGCCCTCTCTCAACAGAGGGGGAGAGATAAAATACCACCTACTGGTACCTCCTGTTTACCACACAGTCCTTTCAGCAGTTCCAAGAAAGTTTCACACACCCATTTGCACTCTGATTCAGGTGATCCTGAGGGCACAGATTAACCCCACAAGTGGCCTGAACGACTTTCAGAAAGCTAATGATTGACCTTCAGAGTGCTAAAGACCAGATGACAACAAGGAATATAAATCCTTCCATCATTGAGTCAGAACTAAAAAAAGCTTCTTGGATGAGAAGCGAAATGTCTTCAAGGAAAAACAAAGAAAATCCAGTTGCCTTTCAAAAAAGCATCTTTGGGACAACCATGACCTGGATGACTGAGAATCTCCATAGACATTCATTAAATGAACTGTAGTAAGTTAAGCACTAGCGATATATACAGTGAACATAGGAGCTATCCAACAATTGCAGGAAGAGACATCTGGAAATACAATCAGAATGGTACATTCTGTCCCTTCCCATAAGCTCTCCAAGCAGAAACATTTCACTATGATGAAAGCATGTTTTCATTTTCCTGTAAACATATTTTGCTGGTTCTTTGCAATCTTTAAATGCATATTGGTTATGAGGCCTATCAATACTTCTGTAAATGATGCTTTCTGCGCAGATTGCCACCTCCTTTTTTAAAGGAAAGGGATTTAAATAATTTTTAAGACATTAGGTAGGAAGCCTAGTGGGTGCAAAAGACCATGAGCAAATGGTGATCTACAAGAAGAAAATGGCTTGTTCTCTCTCAATACAAGGGAAAAATTCAGCAAGAAAATATTACTGGGAGACCACAATACTTGTGGATGATCTTTGAACATGGGTAGTGCAACTCTCATGGATTCACTGGACTTCTCAGTAGCTTTTGATAACTTCAACATATAATAAAGCATAGTGGTAATCACATCTATCAAACTAACTTCCTGGTCCATGGAGGAATGGGAGACATTGTTTTATAGTAATGTTCCTGCTTGAGGGGGAAATTTTGGGGAGCAGAAGAGAGGTTGTATCAAAAGTCTTCCATTGTGTTGTACCATAGAGGTCAACTTTGACACCCTTATTTAGCATTAATATGAAGTTAATTTGTATCATCAATAAACAGAAAATATCCAGTTGAGTATCACAACCTTGGACCAAGAATAAGAATGCATACAGTAGATGGTCTGGAGGTGTCTGGAGACAATGGTTCTGGATTGGGAAGAAAGGCTCAGATTTAATCCCAACACTACAGAATCCCACTAATTTGCCTTCTTTGTGTGAAATGTTCATAATCTGGGACTTGCCCTGGAAACAAAACCATTGGAAAAACTAAGGATTATCATTTATCTGTCATGCACCATTTCAACCTTTTCTAGGTGTCACAATATCTGGAGCATTCAGCATCTGAGCCTTGCAAATAAGCCCACTGTTGCTAGTCAGATAATATCAGCCTGCTGCAAACATTTGCAAGAGAAAAGCATGAATCATATCTCTGTTTGGGGCGGTTACAAGTCAAATGCAAGTTATGATTTGTGCAGTTCTCAAACGGAAAAACAATTATGTAAATACACCAGTAAAACTCTTTATGCAGACATTTGTTTTAAAATATTTGTAGTATTGTTTTAAAGTATTTAAAACATTTGTTTTAAAGTAACATTGAAGAGGGAAAAGATGAAGCAGATACAAAGTGCTTCCTATTAAAATGAGAGTTTGGGATTAATGGAAACACTGCAAAATTTAATAAACCTCTCCACAAACTTTTCCCCACAACTGTGGTGGATTGTGCATTGCTGCCTTCTATAAAGCTGTATGAGGAGAGTCTGCTGTTTACAGTAAAGTTTGCTGATTAAAGAGAAAAGGAGAAAACATTCGTCTCGATTATCACATCTATTTAAAGTATGTACAATAATTTTCTTTTCCCCCACCAAAAAAAAAATGCTCTGTGAAAGCAGCTACTGGAGGGAACATTTTCACTGTCTTCTCTACCCCCCCCACACACAATTTCTTTTTCTCTCTTTCTTTCTGTTGTTAATTCTTGCCAGATGAGTCAAAGTCTTTCAGATAGCATAAATACAAGTGATTTCTCTTTTCCTTCTTAGCTCCTCCTCCACAGTTTAACTTTTAGAAATGCTGCATTCATGCTGTTGCAGAGAAAGAAATCTGGAACATTTTTGTTTCTTAACCACAGTTGCAACAACAAATTTTAACTCTTGTTCCTTTGTTTGGCCTGTGCTTGTGATTAAATCTCATGTCCAAAACATTTTTGCCCAAAGGCAGATAAATTTGCACAGGCAGGTTCTGCAAATGTTTATTAATCAACAACTCAGTTCCACGAATATTGCACAGATTATCCTGCAGAATGCATTTAAAGATACCTGTTCTGCCCAGACAGAACAACAGAACAACTTGCTTCTCTGTCCAATCTAGGGCAGACAGATAACTCAATAGAAATAATTATAAAACAGATAAATGTTTATTCAGAGTAAATACTTGCTTTTATGATGTTACTTCTGTATATTACATCTCTCTGTTCATTTCCATAGGTAAATTGATAATGGATTTTCCCCTCTTCTTCTGCATAAGCATCACATGTTGGCATAAGCATAAGATCTCCAAGCCGTGTGGCTAGGGGCCATGAGGCTGGATGAACAAAGGCATTCCCAAGTGGCTTGTGTCCAGGAAGTCTCCCAATGCCCTTTAGAAACTCCTCCCACTGACTCATCAACAAAACCAGCATTTAACCCAATAACTGCCAGATATTCTAACATACTGATACATGCTCTCTAGTTAAGGTTACATAGAGCTATACGAGGTTACATAGAGCTATATGATCCAGAACAATACCCTTGTGATCACAGAACGAGGTGGGCAAAAACTTTTTAGGAAACAAAATAAATGAGCTCAAACTGTTATAAAAACAAGAAATAGCATCATATGAATATGCTTTTATTTGCAAAAAGTATGCTCAGAAAGCAACTTCAGAAATAAGTTATGGGAAAAACATACTTTAGCCCAGGGGTCCCCAAACTCCGGTCCATGGACCAGTACTGGGCCGCAGCATGCCAGCAACCGGTCTGCACAAACAAAGTCCCATCCATGGGATGCAGATAGCATGCAAAACTATGCCCCCTCCGGTCCATGGAAATACCTCTCCCTGGTGCCCAAAAGATTGGGGACCTCTGCTTTAGCCATAGGACAAAAATGTACTTTAGCCCTAGGACAAATCCACATGAGAGTTTTATATACTCTTTCAACTGGTTTTGAGAGGCAAGAGGCATTTTCCCTACACTCTAGATTTTAGCTGCAATACTGTATTGAAAACAAGTCCATATGCTGCATCTCTGGATATTTTGGCAGCTGAGAAAAGGAGAGTTTGTTTGTAAAAAGAAAGGCAGAGTTGCAAAACAGTAAAAATCACAGTTTGTTGTAGAAGAAACAAAAATGAGTCCAAATTGTTTTTGTGCAAGACAGAATATTTGTGATAGTCTGCAATTTACTTCATGGTCAGCATTTAATCTCTACAAATTAAATACAAAATATTTAACCATTCTATAGTTGCTTGGGGAAGGGAAATGTTCTGTTGAGAAATAAATTCTGCATTTTTTAGCACCACCCTTTCCTAATTCTTTTTTATTTTATTTTGCAAAATTCAAAATAAGTTCACCATACTTCTAAATGTGCACAGGTGCATTTAGACTAGTGTATGTAAATGTATGTAATTTGGTTTGCCTTTCTCAAAATGTGCTTGCTGCAGTTTCATTATGAACTCCTCTACTCAAAAAGGCAGAGAAATGTACAAAAGAAGGAACTTGTAGTGCTTTGCTTGTGGAATTACTGCATTAGAAGCAAAGCTAAAGAAACCGCTCTCTGTCTTTGAGCATATCAAATACCTCTCAGGTTAGTTGACACATCATGCTAAGTAAAACATAATTTGATCCATGTGCCTCATCTAGAACTGTCATGCCTTCCTCTGACAAGTCCTCAAAAAAGGAGAACTACTGAACTGAGGCACAGTTCCCAATTCGAGCTGAGGCTGGACTGTGCAATGTTCCTCAAGGTAAAGGAAAATAATTCAGAATCTACTAAGTGCTGGCTTTATCCCCAGAGAAAATTGATGCTTGCAGAGAATACACAGGAATAGGAGAAGGACTAATGCTTAGGAGTGCAGGAAAGTCATGCACATCTTCCACGAGTAGTACAGGTTTCTTTCAAGTGCAGGGGTTGGACTAGATGACCTCTGAGGTGCCTTCAAACTCTATTATTGTTATATCATGTGATGAAGTTCCTGTGATTCTTGGTTACCTTTTGAGTTTCTCTGTAGTAACAACTCAGTCCTGACAAACTACATTCACTGCCATTGATCCTGCTTTTACTGTGGACTTTCACTTTCAGTACAGCTCCTCCTTCTCTAGAAATAAAGAATTAAAACTGCCATAGTAAGGCGAAATATCAACCATATTATGGAGTTTGGAAAGCTGTTCCAAAACAGCAAGTGCTGACTTATTCAATAACTGGTGGTTTAAAAATAAAAATAGTATGGTCTGGCAATGCTGTAAGGACCCACCCCACTTTACATCTTAAGAAGACAGAACTCTTGGAATATCTCTTCCAACAGGTATCGTTATTAAGAGAAAATGATTGCAGGCAATCTAGACAGGATCTGAGGGATCAATCCCTACCATTCAAGTGTTCCCAAGCAGCCCCCACCCACAGTCCTTCTGGGCTGACGATCACTCATCCTCTCTTTTCCCAGATCCCAGGTGTTACATTGTTCCACCCCTTTTCCCTCACTGCCGGCAAAAGGGAGACTTCAGAGAAAGAGTAGATGAAAGGCGATGGCCATATTGTTATGATCAGTCCTCTTGATGAGAATCAACATCCAGTCCTTTGTAGTTTAAATGAAGGAAGTGAGAGTCATAAAACCCCCTTGCTTCCTCCTCCCCTTTTGTATTATGACAGAATCCACAGAGAGTAAAAAATGGGTTTTTTTTCCAGAGTAGGTAGCTAGAAATGAAATATAATTGGATTCTGACAAATGCAACCACTTTGGTTAACTTGACTTAAAATGCTGTATTGTAGCATCATTCACTTTTTTATTTTTACTTTGTTTTTTTTTCATGACTGAACATTCCCACCCCAATAACCAATAGAATCTGGAGTCCCTATATTCTCCATATTTATTATTATTATTATTATTATTATTATTATTATTATTATTATTATTATTATTATTATTTATTAAATTTCTGAGTATCTCTGACACTGCATAGAAGAATGTTGTTCAGGAATGGTGTTTAAGGAGGCAAGAGGGCCTCCCTGAGAAAAGAACAGTGATTTGTATTCCAATATACAGTATAAACAGTGCTTGAATTTACCAAACTAACAGGTACTTGCTGGCAAAGATATATACTTAAGGGCAGTGCTTTTTTTTTCGATAAAAAAAAAAGATGCTGGAACTCACACAGATCATACAACCCACCTTGCCTACCCTATAAGGTTCCATCCAAAAAAGATGCCGGAACTCCGTTCTGGGCGTTCTATGAGAAAAAAAGCCCTGCTTAAGGGAGAGAGAAATGCTTCCTGTTTATGCAACTTCACAAGGAAATAGTAAAAGTATTGCTACAGAATTATAACCTTTGTACTTTGTGTCCAGCAGATAACAGTGTGTGAATTAATACCAGTGCAACTTTCTAGGTGCCTCTTCAGAAAAGCCTCTACCCTGACACCAAGCTATGGGACGAAAAGTGGCAATTATTGGGGCAGGAGTGAGCGGGCTGGTCTCTATCAAGTGCTGCCTAGAGGAAGGACTAGAACCCACCTGCTTTGAAAAAAATGATGTCATTGGAGGACTTTGGCAATTCACAGTGAGTATCACTAATTCAAATTAAAAATTCTGAACAAAAACATCAAACTGTAGTAATTCTACAAGCATTAACAGAGAAGAACTTTACATGAATCCAAAGATTCTGGAGTTTGGGAAATTTTTTTTCTCTGTGTTGTGGGGCCTGTTTTGCTTGTTCCATCAGAGAAAAATGTGGGGCCATTAAACTAAAATACAGGTAGTCCTTGACTTCCAACAGTTCGTTTAATAACTGTTCAGAGTTACAAAATCACTGAAAAAAGTAACTTACAACCTTTTTCAGTTACAACTTTTGCAGCATCCCTATGGTCATGTGATTGTAAGGTTTTTTCAGCTCAGAATCCAAATAAATCACAATGAGACTCTGAACACAAGGCCTCTGGATCAGAACACAGCTTTATTTTCTTTGGATCGATCAAAGAATATATGCTGGGCACTCCACTCTCCTTTAGACAGCAGAGAACATGGAGAGCAGAGAGCATGTCATCAGAAAAGTTTTTGCTTTTTATAACCAACAAATCTCACAAGGTTTCTGCACATCTAAAAAGTTCCTTTGAAATCTCCTTGTCTATCCTGGCGTTACACTTCTGCATCTCTAAGCTTGAACACACAATAGCACAATAGGTGGCAATTAGCCCATTAACTTTGTTACTTTGCAGGCCTTAGAGCAGGGGTAGTCAACCTTTTTATACCTACCGCCCACTTTTGTATCTCTGTTAGTAGTAAAATTTTCTAACCGCCCACCGGTTCCACAATAATGGTGATTTATAAAGTAGGGAAGTAACTTTACTTTATAAAATTTATAAAGCAGAGTTACAGCAAGTTAAAGCATATAATAATAATTACTTACCAAATAATGTCGGACTTTTGCTAAGTTTGGCAGAATAAATCTTTATAAAACAACTTACTGTAGTTAAATCTATCTTTTTATTTATACTTTGCATACATAGAAGCATGAAGTCTGATGAAATTACATTTAATTAATTAAATTATTAATGAGATCCCTGAGGCTGATGCTGCAAAACTAAATATTGGATATCTGTCTCAATTTTTGTAAGGAACAAATGAAGGTCTCCTCTTTCGGAAATATTCAGGCAGTTTCTTTCTTTGGTCATAATATGATTAACAGCACTAAAGCCTGATTCCACAAGATATGAGGTAGGGAAAGGTATCAATAAACTGAATATCATTTTCCATATATGTGGATATAAGACAGGCATTTTTTTACTTTGCCATAGGTTTTCATATCTACCACTATCGAATTTATGTTTACTTTCTTCATCATATCTAATTTCTAACAGTTCTTCTTGGCAAGTTGTATCAGCCTCTTCAATATTTGCGGTAAAAGGATTTTTCATCCAGTCATATACCTTCAATTTCAAAATATCTTCAAATCGTTTTTCATGTCCAATTTAAGTTCGTTGAGGTGGCTACTGAATCTGTCAATATCCTCTGGAGTTACATCATCTTTTATAGATGATAATTCAGGAAACTGATGAAATTCTCTCTTCAATAGATTATAACGAAGTAGTTCAAGTTTGTCAATAGATAATGACACAATACTTTGGCAACCTATAAGAGTTTTATTAGCTCCTTGAAACTGCAAATTGACATCATGAAATCTCTTGAAAATATTTGCCAAATAAAAGGCATCATTCTTTACTGTTTTTAACTGTTGACACAGATTGGTCTCATTATTACTTTCAAAAAATTGTATGACACTATCATATAATGCTACAAAACGAGCCAAAGATGTACCCTTTGACAGCCACTAAACTTCTGTGTGCAAAAGTAACGTAATAAAATCTTCATTATTGTCCTGGCAAAGCTGTCGAAACATTCTATCATTTTTTGCATTGGATTTGATCTTGTTTATGGCTCGAATTATTATTGTTAATGATAAATGGAGACTTGTACTTAGATGTTTTCCTACAAGATGTTTATTTATTTATTTATTATTAAATTTCTATACTGCCCCTCTCCCGAAGGACTCGGGGCGGTGTACAGCCTTAAAATTTAAAAAACATATAAATATACAGAATTAAAATAATTAAAAATAAATTAAACAAATTAGGCCATAAAATCCCTATATAAAACCCAATATATGCGAATCCTAAAAATTACACAATCCCCCTAAAACATTTTCACCCGACTGGAGCCGGAGCTTCTATGCCAGGCTGGCCTGTTGAAAAAGGAAAGTTTTCAGTTCCCAACAGAAGGTGCGTAAGTCCGTCATTGTACAGAGTTCGGGGGGAGCTCGTTCCATAGCGTGGGAGCTCCCACAGAGAAGGCTCTCCCCCTGGGGGTCGCCAGTCGACATTGTCTGGCCGACGGCACCCTGAGGAGGCCCTCTCTGTGGGAGCGTAATGGACGGCGGGAGGTATTTGCTAGCAGTAAGCGGTCCTGTAAATATCCGGGTCCGATGCCATGGAGCGCTTTAAAGGTGGTCACTAACACCTTGAACCGCACCCGGAAGACCACCGGCAACCAGTGCAGCTCACGCAGGAGCGGTGTTACATGGGAGCGCCACGACGGTCCTGTCACTACCCGTGCGGCCGCACTCTGGGCCAGTTGGAGCCTCCGGGTGCACCACACAATGAATACATAAAACATTTGGCACTTCTTCCTTCAAATAAGCAACAAATCCACGATAGTGACCTACCATTGATGGTGCTCCATCAGTAGTGCATGCAACAATATTATTCAAAGGAATATTATTTTTTGTAAAGTATGATTTCACAGTATTAAATATAGATAATCCTCTTGTATCTGTAATGAGATTTATTGCGAATAGCATTTCTTCTCGTAATGTATTGTTTTCATCAAAATAATGTACATATGCCATCAATAAAGCATTATTATCTGCAATGGTAGACTCGTCCAATTGCATGGAAAATGAAGAGTTTTGGAGAATACTTATCAGTTTTTTTTCAACATTAACTGGCATTTCTTCAATTCGTCGCTTTACTGTGCTGTTGCTTAGGGGCAACATTTTTAAAATTTCAGGTATATCCTGATGCATTACTGTTGAGATAAATTCTTTTATAGAGGGTATTATTACAGTTTCTCCAATATTATAGCTTTCACCACTTTTTGCAATTAATTGTGAAATGCGATAAGTGGCAATTAATCCATCTTCGTTTGCTGCATGTTGTTTCTTAAATGATGCAACAATTGTTGAACGATTTTGAAATTTTTTATATATTTCCTGAAAATATTCAATGGGCTTGTCCTTATCATTTGGATGCTTTGTAGAAAGATGTCCTCGCAATCGACTTCGCTTCATTGCCTCGTTGGATAATGTTTTATGACACAATAAACACATTAGATGTTGTTTATTTACAACAGATTCTATGAAACCCATCTTCAGATACTCTGGCAAATAGCCACAAGCGTATTTCTTTTTTTGAGACATGGACTCACAATATTTTGTTTGAAGCTGTAGGCATGTGCTAACTCTCACAAATCTAACTGTGTACTGACCAGTGTGACTGCAAACAAAAGAGCCTGCACCATGTATCGTCGTCTGTGCATGCCTCTCGCGCATCGTGGATTGGGTTTGGGGGGGCGCCGGCTACCAGCTCTACTTGTCTGTTACAGCTGGGTGGTGTGGGGAGAGATGCGCGAGCTATTCTGAGACGAGGCTCTTTTGTTTGCGGTCACACTATAGCGCCATTTAGTTTCACTTACGTAATGTGAACTAAACTTATGCGCAGGCAATACAAATAGTATATTTTCAGAAATTTAAATTGTCATGGGGAATTTTATGAAAACCTAATGAAATGTTTTTAAATAATGCTATGAAAATTTTTTTAAAAGTCAATTAAATTTAAAAAAAGGAAAGTGCTTCAGTATCGGACAAAACCCCTACCGCCCACCATAAAAGCTGGAACACCCACTAGTGGGCGATAGGGACCAGGTTGACTACCACTGCCTTAGAGAGCTGTTACATTTTAAAGCCTCAGCAGAGAAACGAGAAGGGAAAGTTTTACAATGGGGGGGGGAGACAAGCAAAGTGTTGCAATTTCTTAGCTAGGCTTTCCCTTGAAACAACACAGTTTAAAGTAACAGAAATATTTTCTTTGGTCAGCACAATTTAGAATACAATGGAGCACATACAGAAAGCAAGCAAAAATAAATGAACAATAGCTTTTATACATGAGAGATTGATTATACATAAAAGATTATATTTTGAAAGATTATACTTGGCTTGATCTCTACATTTCCTCCCTTTTAGGAAAATAGAATGCTTTCTATTTTAAACTAGTAGCGCATATTCTTCAGGTAGTGGCATCACTTTGGATGGTTTATCTTGCTTTCCTGTTGCTATAGCAGTCATGCCAGAAATTGTGCTAGCAACAATTGATCTTTCCCAATCCAAGGAACCACAGTGGATTCCATATTTACCATTTGGTCCTTGTCCTTGGTCTTTTGCTTTACAAGCATCAAAACAAAGAGACATTTCTGGACTTTGTTCAAACATAGTGTGATTATAAGCCAATGGTTTGCCATAATTTTTCCCAAGATATGCACATACCCATGCCCTAGAAATGTACCTCACTCCCTTTGGAGTGTGACACACCACTTGGTTGTTTCTGGAACAGGTGGCATATTGTGTCTGGTTATATATGCAGGTAGATTTTGTTCCCTGACTTATGTAATCAGAATGATAAACCAGAGTTTTAGTAATTTTAGTTCCTGTACGAGTGGTTTTTATACACTTTTGACAGGATGAGTTGTCATCTGATTTCACACTGCAAACATAGCTTCAAATCAGTGATAGGTTGACACTCCCACTGGGGCGCTGGGATCTTCTTCAATCTGGAAACATGGATCCACACCTTGATGCCTTCGACTTTAGCAGCTGTGGGTGTGCTGAGAAGAACCTGGCAAGGATCTGACCACTTGGCACTGGTTGCACTTGGGAAGAGTTCTTTCACTCAAACCCACTCTCCAGGCTGGACACACGGTGGTACTGTTGTCACAGGTAGTAAAGCGACTTGTACTTATTTGGAAATATGAGACAAAACCTGGGCCAGTTTCTGCAAATATTGGGTTATATTTATTTCTCCTTCATCCCTTGATATTGACCGGGATGAGAAAGGTCTACCATAGAGCATTTCAAAGGGTGACAGTTTCCGCTGTCCTTGAGGTAATGCCCTGATTCGAGTTAAAGCAATGGGCAAAACCAAGAGACCCAAGGCAGATGGGTCTCTTGGCATAACTTGGCTAAATGGGTCTTCAATGTTTTGTTAAAGTGTTCTGATTGACCTGAGGCTTCAGGCCTGTAGTTGGAGTGAAGGTACCAGGTGATTCTTAAGTATTTACTAACCCCCTGGACAACTTGGGATGTAAAATGTCTGCCATTGTCAGATTCAATACTTCTTGGTACTCCAAATCTTGGAATAATTATTTCTATCATGATCTTGATGACTTCTTTAGCTGTTTGGGTAGCAGTGGGTATGGCTTCCATCCATCCAGTGAACATGTCAATTAAAGCCAAAAGGTTATTCTTTGCTTCTTTCTTAGGCATTTCTGTAAAATCAACTTGCCAAGCCTCTCCTGGATAACAGGTGATTCTGATATGTCCTTGTGGAGTTTTGGCTCCCCCTTTAGGATTATTCCTCTGACATACTTCGCACTGATCCATTACTGTCTTACACAGTCTTCTCACATTCTCAACTCTGTAATGTCTCTCTAACCATCTTTTCATCACTCTTGGATCTGCGTGGGTAGCTTGGTGAACTCTTCTCACTATTGGCCAAACTAGCTGTCTAGGCAGCTGTACTTTGTTATTTACTACCCACCAACCTTCTTCCCATATACCACCTGCTTCTGATATGTCTCTACCATCATACAAAGGAGGAAGGGAATCAATAGGTTCTTCTGGTATTAGTGCAACTGCACAAATCCTGGTCTCTGGGCAGCCTGTTTTGCCCAATAGTCTGCTGCCTTATTGCCTCTGAGACTAGACCAGAGTCAGTTTGATGTCCACGACAGTGCACTATTGTAATAGCCTTGGGTAAATGAATTGCTTCCATGAGATCTTCCAGAACGGGTTTCATCTTTAAAGTTTTTCCATCTGCTCCCACATAGACTTGGGATTTCCACAAGCTAGCATGTGTGTGTGCAGCTAAAAAAGCCTATTGACTGTCAGTGTATATAGTCACTTTTTGCCCTTCTGCTAAATAGCATGCTTCTATGAGAGCTATTAGTTCAGTGGCTTGTGCAGACAGGTGTGAGGGGAGTTGTCTTTGAAGCACCGGTCCATCTTCTGTCACTAAAGCTAATCCTGTGTGTCTTTTTCCATCTTACATGAAGGACAAACCATCTGTCCAGAACACCAATTCTCCATCCATCAATGGCTCCGTGTCAGAATCCAATTATATTTCATTTATATCTACCTACTCTGATGAAAAACCAACTCTTACTCTCTTCTGGATTCTGTCATACTACGAAAAGGGAGGAGGGTAAGCATGGGGGCGTTTATGACTCTCACTTCCTTCCTTAACTACAAAGTGACCGTTTGTGGATTCTCATGGAGAGAATTAACCATAACAATGTGGCCATCGCCTTTCATCTCACTCCCCTTTGCTGGCAGTGAGGAAAAGGGGGTGGGAAATACAATGCCTGGGATCTGGGAAAAGAGGATGAGTGATCGTGCCAACGGAGCGGACCGATGGATTGAATTGCCCAGAAGAACTGTGGGGTGGGGACTACTTGAGAACACTTTAAAACATTGAATGGTGGGAGAGGATTCCCCAGATCCTGTCTAGCATGCCTACAATCAGCTTCTCTTAATAAAGATCCCTGTTGGAAGAGACATTCCAAGAGTTCTGTATTCTTAAGATGTAAGATTGAGGTGGGTCCTTACACTCCATCTTTAAATCATATCTGGATCCAGTGATGCATTCTAGCACATCAAGCAGTCATGGGGTGAATCTTCCTCGAGTTTTGGTAGCAGAGTAGCAGGATTTAATAGCCTCCAATTGTTGTTCACTTTCTGGTGCCAGTAGTAAATCATCCACATATTGAAAAAGTGTTGTAGGTAAAGAATCAAAGTCTCTTAAATCTGCAGACAAAGCACAGCAAAGGCTGTAGGGCTATTTTTATATCCTTGTGGTAGTCTAGTCCATGTTAACTGGCAGTGATGTCCATTGTCTGGGTCTTTCCATTGCAAGGCAAAATAATCCTGGCACTCTATGGCCAAGGGGATGCAGAAAAGGGCATCATTTAAGTCTATTACTGTGTACCACACTTGCAATGTGATAGGGTGGTCAAAAGGGTGTAAGGATTGGCCACCACAGGATGGAAAGCATGAATTCTAATGTTTGTCTCTCTAAGGTCCTGCACTGGTCTCCAAGTACCATCAGGCTTTGGGACTGGAAAAATTTGGGTGGACCATGGAGACTAAGTTTTTCTGAGAATATCAAAATTCAAAAATGTTTGAATATGTTCTTTTATGCCAATGCAAGCCTCCCTTTTTATTGGATACTGCCTTATTGAAACAGGGGCTGCACCAGGCTTCAGTTTTGCCAAATGAGGAACAGCAAATTTAGCATATCCAGGTGTTCCCTGGTACCACACGAAAGGGTTAATGCGAGAGTCTGAAGGTGGCTTTGAATCCTGCAGACTCAGGAAGCACAAATATGGTTGGGGGGAAATTTAGCTGTATTCCTTCAGGGGAGCACTTGAGGATGGCTCCCAATTTTTCTAATAGATTTTTCCTAACAAATTGATAGGACATTGAGGCAAAATGAGAAATGAGTGGGTTACGCTTGGTCCATAGATCCCTTTAACTTCCAAGCCTCCATTCTGTTTGGCAGTTTCTATATTCCCTGTAACACCTACTATGGGGGTATTTTGAATAGCTAGACATGGTACAGTAGAGTCATTGAGGATGCTGTAAGTTGCCCTGGTGTCAACAAGAAAAAATTGGAATTTTCCCCCACTTGTAATTCCACCAGAGGTTTGAGGGTAGAAATTAATCCTCCGGAGCTCTGTCAGTATAGTTCTTCTTGTCTTGCAGTCATCTGCCTCTGGGGCTGGTCTGGGGCTGACTGGAACTGAGGCCATCGTTGTCGTCTGTTGGGTTGGGGATTTTGTCTATTCAGGGGGCATTCTTTCTTCCAATATCCCATCTGTTTGCATCGGGCACATTGGTTTCTCTGTAAATTCCCAAGATGTGGGTTTGGAGGTCCTCTCTTAGACTAGGACTGTAATGCCACTGCTATGAGGTAGCCTGTTTCTGCATTTTCTTTTCTTCTTTTTCCTCCTCTCTTTCCTCTTAATGGGAATAGACAGTGAAAGCTGTTTGAATCAGGACCTCCAAAGATTGGGCAGTTGGAGCATCTAATTTTTGAAGCTTCTTTCTTTCTTTCTTGTGGGCACTTTGTCCCACAAAAGTCATTTTCATAATGACTTCATTCTGAGGGGCATCTGGATCTAGATCAGTGAAGCGTCGGAAGCCATCTTTTAAATGGATTAAAAAGTCTATAGGGCTTTCTTTTGGCTCTTGCACGATTTGATGCACTCTGTGAAAATTTACAGTTTTGGGGACTTCTTTCTTGAGACCCTGAATGATGGCTTCCTGTGCCTCCATCAAAACTTCCATGCCTGTAGCATTATTGGCATTTACTTCAAAAGCTGGAGCCAATAGGTTTGCAGGTTCTGGCCAGCGTTCTATAGGACGATTGTTAATGGCTGCCCACTTGGCTTTGTTTTTCTGTAGCTTCCAAAACCTGTCGCTTGTCTTTTGGGCCCAGGAAGGCAGCAAGCAAGGGTATGCAGGTTAGGCACAGTTGGTCTGTGAGTTGCCACATCCTTTGAACTAGTTCTCTTTTTTTAAGATTTTACTGATTTTTCTTACATACATATAATAATTTTTCAACCAAGGTGCTATTTGGGTTTAAAAAAACGTTAATACATATTTAATTCCTAATCCTTCATTTTTTCCCTCTAGCCATTGATAAAATAAGTCCCAAGTTTGATAATATTCTGTTTCTTCTTTTTCTTTCAATCTCATAGTCAATCTATCATCTCTGCGCATTCTAGTATTTTTTTAATTATTTCTTCATCTGATGGTATTCCTTCATTTTTCCAATATTGCGCAAATATTATTCTTGCAGCTGTTGTGATGTGAAAAATCAAATATAGGCTTTGTTTGTTAGCCTTTTCTGGCATTATACCTAATAAAACAAGTTCAGGTTTAAAATCCACATGTTTTCCCAATATCTTTTCTAACCAAGTATGTGTCATTTTCCAATAGCTCTTTGCTTTATCACAGGACAAGTAGCAATGGATGGAAACTAATCAAAGAGAGAAGCAACCTAGAACTCAGGAGAAACTTCCTGACAGTTAGAAAAATTAACCAGTGGAACAACCTGCCTCCAGAAGTGGTGAATGCTCCAACACTGGAAGTTTTTAAGAAGAGACTGAACAGCCATTTGTCCGAAATGGTGTAGGGTTTCCTGTCTGAGCAGGGGGTTGGACTAGATCAGACATGTCAAACACAAGACCCGGGGGCCGAATGTGGCCCACGAAGTGGTTTCATGTGGCCCGCGAAGCCATCCTGGAAACAGTGAGGGAACAGCCCCTGCTGCCTTGGCCCTGGCCCAGACCAGTCGGGAGCCAATGTACACTTTTGTGGTACATGCCTTGGCACTTGCCCCAGTCCCACCCCTTCTGCCAGAGACCCTCAGATCTGTCCCGCTCCTGCCCAAGCCCCCATAGGCACCCTTGATGCGAATGATGTAGAACTGGCCACACCCACCCAGTAGGCCACACCCACTCCATCTATGCCCACCCAGTAACCTGCACCCACTCTGGCCACACCCACCCAGCCTCCCCAGGGCAACCGCAATGCTGATGTGGCCCTCAATGAAATTGAGTTTGACACCCCTGGACTAGATGACCTCCAAGGTCCCTTCCAACTATTATTATTATTATTATTATTATTATTATTATTATTATTATTATTATTATTATTATTATTATTATTATTATTATTATTATTATTATTATTATTATTATTATTATATGTCCACCAAACATGATAATACGTGCCTGAATTATTTTTACATTTCCAACATCTATCTGACATATTTTTAAACATTTTTGCTGGTCTTGCTGGTGGCAGGTGCCATCTGTAAAACATTTTATATACATCTTCCTTATATGAAGTTGACATTGTCAATTGAAAATTTCTATCCCATAACTTTTACCATTTTTCTAGTTCTATATTATACCCAAAAAATTTTGCCCATCTTATCATTGTTTCTTTAACTTGTTCACTTTCCATTTCCAGAATTAACAAAAAATTATACATTTTCTTAATTTCTCATCTGAAGTTAACAAAATCTTATCAAATACAGTTTGTTCTTTGTAAAAGCCAAATAATTTAATGTCTTTTTCGTATGTACTTTGCATTTGTAAATGTGCCCACCACGACAAGTTGATACCCTGATTTTCCAGTTCTTGTTTAGATTTTAAATTCCCTTCAGAATTTAAAATATCTCTATATGTCCCAGTTTTTTCAAAATCTTCCAAATTTGGATGTACAAGTGCTTCCATAGTTGACAACCACCCTGGAATTTTCATGTATATTTTACATTTAATTTTTTCTCATACTGTTAACAATGCATTCCTTATATAGTGATTTTGGAAATACTTATGAACTCTATTTTCCCATACCATAAAAAAGCATGCCACCCCAGTTGTAAATCATGACCTTCCAAATATAACAACCTTTTTTTCCTGAGAGTTATCCATTCTTTCACCCATGTAAAAACAGATGCTTGATAATACAGAACCCAGTCTGGTAACCCAAAACTTCCATTTTCCTTAGCATCTTGTAATGTTTTCATCCTGATTCTAGCTTTCTTTCCTTGCCAAACAAAATTTAAAATTAATGAATTTATATCTTGAAAGAATTTTTTTTCAGGTTTTATTTTTAAATAAAAATTCAATTTTCAGCAGTACATTCATTTTCACTGTAGCGATTCTTCCTAATATTGACAATTGTAAATTTCTCCATCTGTAAGGATCCACCTCAATTTTACATCTTAAGAAGACAGAACTCTTGGAATGTCTCTTCCAATAGGAATCTTTATTAAGAGAAACTGATTGCAGGCATGCTAGACAGGATCTGGGGGATCCTCTCCCACCATTCAATGTTTTAAAGTTTTCCCAAGCAGCCCCCACCCCACAGTTCTTCCGGGCGATTCAATCCATCAGTCCGCTTTGTTGGCACGATCACTCATTCTCTCTTTTCCCAGATCCCAGGCATTGCATCCCCCCCTCTTTTCCCTCACTGCCAGCAAAGGGGAGAACTTCAGAAGAAGTAGGATGAAAGGCGATGGCCACATTGTTATGGTTAGTCATCTCGAAGAGAATCAACAACCGGTCACTTTATGGTTAATGAAGGAAGTGAGAGTCATAAAACCCCCTTGCTTCCTCCTCCCCTTTCGCAGTATGACAGAATCCACAGAGAGTAAGAATTGGTTTTATATCAGAGTAGGTAGATAGAAATGAAATATAATTGGGTTCTGACATCCTGCCCCCCTTAAAAATAAGAGAGATCCACCTGCAAAGAAAACAAAACAGGTATAAAAGTTAGTCTGGCTTGTTAGGATACTCTGTATGAAACTTCTGTAATAGCTTCGTGGCTCTGACAATACGTTTATGGACCCACTTGTTTTGTGAGGTTGGGAGGTGTTTCCATGGTACTAGGTATTGAGTTGTCCTGTGATATCTCCTAGAGTCTAGGATTTCCTTTATCTTGAAGTGTTGTTCGCCCTCCACCATGATTGGAAGTGGTGGTGGGGATTTTTGGCCGTAACGGTGACTGATGCTCTCTTTTCAGCAAACTGCAATGAAAAATTGGGTGTATTTGCCTGAGATTTTTGGGTAATTCTAATTCTATTGTTACTGGGTTTATGATTCTTTTGATTGGAAAAGGCCCTATATATTTTGGTCCAAGTTTTTTACAGGGTTGTAGGGATTTTAGGTATTTTGTAGATAAGTACACCATTTCTCCTATAATGAATGGTGTAGGCTCAACCCTTTTTTTATCAGCTTGTGCTTTGTATGCTTGCCTAGCTTCATCTAGAACTTTTCTAACTATTGGCCAGGTGTTTTTGTAATTGTTACATTCATTCTTTCAGTGATGGGATTGCCGGTTTGTTTGGGGTTAGTTCTGGCATGGGGTTGAAACTTTGACCGGTAGCTATTTGAAAGGGAGTGTAACCTGTGCTGGAGTGGACTGCATTATTGTAGGTCACATCTGTGAAAGGGAGCAGGTCCATCCAATCCAACTGTTGGAAATTAAGAAAGCATCTTAAATATTGTTCAAATACTGAGTTCGATTTTTCAGAAAGGCCATTTCCTTGCGGGTGATGGCTAGATGTCAGTCCCTGAGTGGTCCCTAAGAGGGATAAAAATTCCTTCCAAAATGCAGATGTAAATTGCACTCCCCTATTGGAGATGATGCGTTGGGGTGCCCCATGCAATCTGTAAATATGCTAGATGAAAAGTTTCGCTAAGGCTTTTGCGGTGGGAATCTTTTGGCAAGGGATAAAGTGCACCTGTTTGGAAAACAAGTCCGTGAGTGTCCAGATGACAGTGTTTCCATTGCTTTCTGGTAATTCCACTATAAAATCCATGGCTATTTCCCTCCAGGGAGCTGAGGGATTTGCCACTGTTTGTAACAGTGTGGGCGATTTCCCTTGCAACCTCTTTGCAGTTGCATACTTTGGGCAGCTGGCCACGTAACTTTCTATGTCCTTTTTTATGGATGGCCACCAAAATTGCCATTTAATTAAGTCTAATATTTTTACAAATCCAAAATGCCCTGCTGATTTTGTGTCATGGCAAAGCTGCATAAATGTGACTCTTTGGGTTGTTGGTATATATAACTTTTCCCCCACCCAAGGTAGCCCATCATTCATTGTGCACACGTGTTTATTTTTCTGGAACCATTCATCTGTTTCCAAACTTTTCCGGAAATCAATTCCGGTTTGGCTGCCCAGCTGTGGTTTTAATTTAGCTTGGGCTCTGGTGGTTACTGGCGCTGCCAGTTGTGATTCTACCATCATCAGTTTAGAGTTAGTGGCTCGCATGCTGTTATATTGGGGCATGCAAGATAGTGCATCTGCCAGGAAGTTCTTTCCCCCAGCAAATGCTTGAGCGTAAAGTGGAATTGGTAAAAATGCTGGGACCAGGGGGCTTGCTTGGGGTTGAGCTTGGGTGTTTTCAAGGCTTCCACATTTTTGTGGTCTGTCCACAACTGGAAAGGGACTTTATTGCCTTCAAGGAACTGGCGCCACATGAGTAATGGCCAACGTATCCCGTATGCCTCTTTCTCCCACACGGGCCAGCGCTCTTCTGTTTCGGTGAGTTTCTTGGATTTATATGTGCAGGGTTGCAATACCCCTTCATTGTTTTCTTGTAATAGTACAGTCCCCACTGCCACATCACTTGCATCCGCCTGTATTACGAAGGGCTTATCCCTCAGTACTGATTCGGCAGAAAAGAGTCTTTTTAATCTCTCAAATGCTGCTTGGCACTCCATTGTCCATTTTAGTGGCTGGCTAGGTTTTACTGAGGATGCTCCCTTCGTTTTTAGTAAGTCTGTGAGGGGTAGGGCTATCTGGGCAAATGAGGGGATGAATTGGTGGTAAAAGTTTGCATAACCCAGGAAACTTTGCAGTTGCTTTCTTGTGCAAGGTGGTGCCCATTCTAATACTGCTCTGACCTTCTCGGGTCCATTTCAATGCCCTGTAGGGATATGCGATAACCTAGGTAGTCTATTGTTTACTGGTGGAATTCGCATTTTGATAGTTTGGCATATAGGTGGGCGGCTCGCGGTTTCTTTAAAACTGCTCTGACTAGGTTGACATGTTCCTCTTTTGATTCGGTGAAGATAAGGATGTCATCTAAGTAATAAATAGGTGCTCCCTTAGTACCTCGTTGATTAATTGCATAAATACTGTGGGTCCCCCTTGTAATCCAAATGGCAAGACTTTGAATTGGTAGCACCCCATGGGGCAGTTAAATGCAGTTTTCCATTCATCCCCTTCCTTAATTCTCATGCGGTAGTACAGTTCCCTTAGATCTAGTTTAGTAAAAAAAAATTCCTTTCGAGAGATGTGACAACATGTCCTTCATAAGGGGTAGGGGGTATAGGTTGGTTTCACTGATTGTATTTAGGAGCCTATAATCCACGCATAAGCCTAAAGAGCCATCCTTCTCTCTGAAGAGGACCGGAGTGGCCACTTTTGGCTTGGTACGTTCGATGAACCCCCTTTCTAGGTTTTTCTTTATGAATCTTTCCATTTCCTCCTTCTCCTTTGGGCTCATGGAGTATAATCTGGGCTTTGGGAGTTTTGCTCCAGGCTTGAATTCTATGGCACAGTCTGTGGGTCAGTGGGGGGGGAAGCTCATCCACCCTCTCCTCACTGAAAACTTCAGCAAGATCTCTGTATTCCTCTGGTATTTCTGGTAGCCCTTTTCTTCTCCATGGATACTTTTTCCGTTCTTAATTTTGGTAGATTCCCTTGGGGTTTTAAGTCCATAGAGTCCCCTTTTGGGAAACTGATTTCTGCCATCCTCCAATTTACCCAGGGGTTCCATTTCTTTAACCATTCCATCCCTAGGATCATCGGGCATTCCATGCCTGGGGTCACTACAAACATTATGTCTTCCTCCATGGTTGCCCAGGGAGAGGTGGATTGGTAAAGTGGCTAGGGTAGCTGGCACCCCCCCTGCTATGGACCCATCTAACTGGCCAAATGAGATTGGTTGTTCTAGCCTCCTCGACAGAATGCCCAGATTCCCCACTAGCATCGGGCTAATGAGGCAGCGGGTGCAGCCAGAGTCTGTTAAGGCTTTCATCTTGACAGCTTCGGGCATGGAAGGAATTAATATAGTCACTGTCTTGAGGATGGATGCGATCGGTCCACTTACCAGGGATTCGCCCTCTGAGCTGTAATCTGAGGTGTCCACCGGCCCTGTGGTGTAGGCTGGGGTTCTTTCCCCATGATGAACAGAGGTAGGGGATTCCACAGCCTCCATCACTCTCATGGCAGATTCTTTTGGCTTAGCTGGAGACTTCCCAGATTTGCTGGCCAGTGATCTGTCTGGATTGTGCTGGGGGACTTTCAAGCAGCATTCTACAGCCTGATGCCCCTCTCTCCCGCATTTAAAACAACCCATTTGCTTCTTGGCCATAGCCAATGGTTTCACTGGTTCATGCATCGACTCAGGCGGTAAGCGGCTCCATTGTTTTCCTTGCCGGTGCCTCTTCAGTAGGTCGATCTCTGCTTCCTCTGCCAAGATGTACCATTCATCAAGTTGGTGTGGGTTCCCTCAGGGCAGGCAAGTGTCATATAGGTCATAGTTTAGACCGTCTTTGAAATGGCTAAGGAGAATGTCTTCTGGCCAGTTCAGCTACCGGGCATTTGCCTTGCCTCATTGTTTTGATCCTTTCGCGGGCTTTGTGATCAGCCAGGGGGTCCTCAAATCACCTTCTCAGAGAGGACATGAAACGGTTGAAGTCATTGAGCTCTGGGGCATTGGAATCATGCAAATTCACCACCCAATCTGTGGCCAGCCCATCCAGAGCAGATTACACGATCCAGATACCGGCTTTGTCACTAGGGATGTGCCGCCCATATTCCTCCATGTAGCTGAGGACTTGGGTTAGGAAAAACCCCAAGCATGTTGGCTCCCCCTTGAATCTTGCGTCCAGTGGTGGGAGTCTTTGAATGGATCGATATCTTGGTTGTCGGTGGTAGTGTCTTCTATCCAGATCGCCATCTGTGGGTCGGCAGGGAGTGGGGACTACTGGATTAGCAGATGTCCCTGGGGCTGCAGGTTCCACTTCCCCCTCGGTGTCTCTCCCTTTGCGGCTCCAGGAGTTGGGGCGGCCGTAGGGCTCAGAATTCTCCTCTCCTAGGGAGCTGAGGGTTCTCTTCATCAAGTCAATAGCTTTCTCTAGGATCCAGCTCGAGTGCGATGCCCAGCTCCCTTCCCCTTCGCTTGCATACAGGGATTTCCTCATCTCCTGCTGCCATTCTGGTTAGTTGGCCCCCTATCTCAGGGTCACCTTTCTTGATTTCTTTTCCCACTTGCCTTTCTTTCCAATGCCCACTGACCACCGAGGTTTGTGATTACGTGTCTCCACCCCTCAGGTCCCAACATCTGGCAGGTTTTCAGTCGGGGCAGTGGCTCCCTCTCTGGGGTGCTTTCTCCCTTCCCTGCTCCGTCGTCTGACATGGTATTTTTTGCAAAGTCCCCCGGCAAGGTTCTCCCTTCCAGGTGGACTAATTTTGCAGATCCTGTCTAATGTAAGGACCCACCTCAATTTTACATCTTAAGAAGACAGAACTCTTGGAATGTCTCTTCCAACAGGAATTTTTATTAAGAGAAACTGATTGCAGCCATGCTAGACAAGATCTGGGGGATCCTCTCCCATAATTCAATGTTTTAAAGTGTTCCCAAGCAGCGCCCACCCCACAGTTCTTCCAGGCGATTCAATCCATCAGTCCGCTCTGTCAGCACGATCACTCATTCTCTCTTTTCCCGGATCCCAGGCATTGCATTCCCCCCCCCTTTTCCCTCACTGCCAGCAAAGGGGAGAACTTCAGAGGAAGTAGGATAAAAGGCGATGGCCGCATTGTTATAGTTAGTCCTCTCAAAGAGAATCAACAACCAATCACTTTGTAGTTAATGAAGGAAGTAAGAGTCATAAAACCCCCATGCTTACCCTCCTCCCCTTCCGTAGTGTGACAGAATCCAGAAGAGAGTAAAAATTGGTTTTATATCAGAGTAGGTAGATAGAAATGAAATATAATTGGATTCTGACACCATCTTTCCAAGTCCAATTTTATTTGATTCAATAACTTTATATAATTATCTTATTTTATTGTTTAACATCTTGCTAATACGGTAGGTATATGCCCAAATATTTGACCTTTTTCACTATCTGTAGCTCTGTCTTTTCTGACATTTGTTGTTGTTTTTTGTTTATCTGTGAGGTTCTTGACTATTACTTTAGTTTTTTCTTTATTTATTTCAATCCTGCCATTTCTCCATACTGTTCTATCTTTCCCAGTAGTTTAGGGACCATCTCCAAAGGTTCTTCTAAAATAAATACTAAATCATCAGCAAATGCTTGTAATTTATATTTTTCATCTTTAATCTCCAGTCCTTTAATTTCTATATCTTGCCTGATATTTCTATTTAAAACTTCCAGAGTGAAAATGAATAACAATGGGGATAATGGACATCCTTGCCTTGCGCCTTTTCTTATCTCAAAGCTCTCCATACAGTCTCCATTCACAATTACTTTGGCTGTCTGTTTATTATATATTGTCCATTATAAAGTCCTGTCCAAAGTCCATTAATTGTAGCTGCTGAATCATAAATTGCCAAGAAACGTTATCAAATGCCTTTGGGGCATCTAGAAATATTAGTGCCAATTGTTTCCCTGGATGTAATTCATAATATTCTAATACGTCCATTATCACTCTTAAGTTGTTTTTAATTTGTCTCTTTGGTAAAAAGCCATTTTGGTCTGGATGTATAAATTCAACTAAGTATTTTTTCAATCTCTCTGCCATTATTGAAGTAAAAATTTTGTAATCCACATTAAGCAGCAAAATCAGTCTATAGTTTTTAATCTGTGTCAAATCTGAGTCTTCTTTTGGTATTAGAGTAATATTTGCTTCCATCCACGTATCTGGAAGTTTAGCTTCTAACGAAAGTCCATTACAAACATCTCTCAATGGTTCACTTAGTATATTTTTTAAGTGTTTATATAGCTCCGCCAGTAACCCATCTGAACCCGGTGTTTTCCCATTTTTTGTCTTTTTATGGGCTCTACTATTTCTATCATTATAATTCTTCCCTCTAACATGGTTTTAAATGTTCCCTCTAACATGGTTTTAAATGTCTCTGGGATTTTTGGAAAGTTATTCCCTTCTAAGTATTGAACAATTCTCTCTCTTGAAGTTTCCTCTTTATCATACAATTTTTTGTAGTATTCCTTAATTATCTTTTTTATTTCTTCATTTTTAAATTGTAGAGAGCCTTTCCATCTACCAAGTTATATATCATTGTCTTCTCTTTCTGTTTTTTAAGTTTGTAAGCTAACCATCTTCCTGGTTTGCTTGCATTTTCAAAAAAAATCTGTTTTGCTCTCTTTATCTGCTCTGCCACTTTTTCTGAGTCCAACAAAGTTAGTTTATATTTTATAATTTCCATTTCTCTTTTCAAAGTCTTTTTCTGCGGATTTTTCTGTAGTTCTGATTCTAATTTTCCAAATTTTTCTTTTCATAATACGTAGTTCTACATATGCTTGAGGAGCCTCTCTATACGGAGGCATCCCTCTTTGCCAATTGAACAAATCATTAGTTGTAAACAGAATGTAAACATAAGCAAAAATATCTCCCATTGGCAGTTGCCTTAAAAGAGCTAAGGGGGGGGGCACAGATGGCCCATCAAATCCTCCATAAGGTATTTCTTTTCTGGTGTGAGGGGGACTTAACTCCCCTCCCTTTTTATTTGCAGCTCTAGAAGAGCCTGTTGCTGCCTCAGAGCTTGCTGCTTCCTCATAGGGCTGAGGAAGGGGTGGGAGTAAAGAAGTGGAAGATCTGGACTTCAGGATTTTGCATCTGCAGCACATGGCCGCATGAGAGCAGACCTCCACTTCTCACAGCTAGTTTTTTCCTGCTTGGGGGACCCTAGATGGGTCCGAAGTTGCCCCAGAGAGGTGACTGTGAAGGAGGGGCGCTCGGTCAAACACAAAGTGACAGTAATCGCTTTGTTAGATCCAGAGAAAGCCCTCTGAGCCATTTGGTTTCAGATTCATGCCACCCAGCTCAGCCTCTCAGCGCTGTGAGGAGAGCTCCCACTGCCTGCCGAGACTGGGCAGGCTGGGGGCTGGGCGGCGGCGCGCTCGGCGCTGTGAGGAGAGCGCCTCACTGCCTGCTGAAACTGGGCAGGCTGGGGGCTGGGTAGCATTGTGCAGGGAATGTTGACTCTTATGCTGCTCATGGCATCCCCTCCTCCAGACCCACCAAGCCAGATATGTGAAGTAGGTGAGGACCGTGTGCTGGCCACTTCCAGGCAATGGTGCATTTCTTCATTCCTCACGAAGGGTGACACCTCCCCAGCTGCGTTTCTTGCCTGTTTTTCTCCCTCCCTCATTTCAAATATTTTCCCACCACTCCGTACTTGGAAAGAAGGAAAGAAGGAGAGGGAGGGTCTGAGGGAAGTCCTGCCTTAGTCCTGCCCTGCTGCCCTTTCACCATCCCCTTGATCTCTCCTCCTGGCCTATCCTGGGGTCTCCCATCCTATTGCTAAGAAAGCTTTGGATATAAAGCCGGGTCTCCTCCCATGGAGAGGGAATGGGCCTCCCTCTGACTTTGCCCTTGTACCCATCATGAGCAACCTGGCTATGAAGAGCAAGCACAGCAGCAGCAGCTTTGAGGAGGAGGTAAGTGCAGCTGGGTGCCTCCTTGAGGAAGTGGGGCTGGGCTTGGTGCCGCAGGTGCTCAAGGGCCAGGCTGGGTGTTTGACCTCTTCTGCCCATGGCTTTGGGCAGCCCGCGCCACTATCCAGTCCCCCCCGCATGGCCTGAGAGGAACAGTGAGGCTCCTCCAGTGGACCATGCCTTGGCACTTGCCCTGGTCCCACCCCCTTCTGCCAGAGACCCTCAGATCTGTCCCACTCCTGCCTAGGCCCCCACAGGCACCCTTGATGTGAATGATGTAGAGCTGACCACGCCCACCCAGTAGGCCACACCCACTCCATCCACACCCACCCACCCAGTAGGCTGCACCCATTCTGGCCACCCTCCCCCTAAGGGCAACCACAATGCTGATGCAGCCTTCAATGAAATTGAGTTTGACACCCCTGTTTTAAGATGTCTTGTCTCAGTGCCAGATTGAGGAAGAAACCTGCATATAATTCCTCTTCTATTCTTCCTTGGGCATTGAGATAGTCAAAGCATTGATACTTTCTATATCCACAGAACCTTCTTTTGGTCGTGGCAAAAATTGAGATCCAAGGAAATATGTGGGCCAGATGATTGGTGCAAAAGGTTTGAAGTTTGCTCTTACTAAAGCTTATTTTGATTGCCATCCGGGGTCTCAGAACTTCCCAGTTACTAAAAACACATTCTAATGGAGTGCACTCCTTTCCTAAGGTGGTCAGACCAACAATTTTTTCTTGCCTCTTCCCCAGGGAGTCCCCGCCACCACCGGAGCCGGCGACAACGGAGCGCCGGCCAGCTGCTCTAACCAGGCACTGGCGGGCCATTCTGAAGAGCGCCAGAGTCCCGCACACTGCCCGGTAGGCTGCCGTCAGCTGTTCCTCTTGCGTGGCGTTTCCGGCGGCCGGCTGCATGCTTCGGCGGCCGGCTGCGTGAGTCCCCCCTCTTAGGAATGTCCAGCCCATTGGGCATGACAGCCACAATGGTGCCGCACATTCTATAGCCACCCCTCAAGTGCCACCCTCCGCCCGGCACTCTTTGGCCACTATGCGCTGCCTGTTGGGCGCAGCACGGTCTCATCGGGCTGCGGCTCAAGGCGATCGCCGGTACCTCGGCTCAGGCCGGCCACCCATCAGAATCTATGTCCCACCATGTAGAGAAGCACAGGTGTATTGGTATATGGTCTGGGAATGGGCAATAGAAATGACTAGGCAAAACATTCTATACAAACCTGAGGCATTACTATTAGGAATACTAGAGAAAAATGTAAATAAAGAGGACACATATTTAATTATTCATATGGTTACGGCGGCAAGGATACTATTTGCTCAAAAGTGGAAAGTAATGGAAGTACCGAGTGAGGAAGAATTAATAAAAAAAATTATGTATTGCACAGAACTTGATAGGATAACTAAAAGATTAAAAAATCAGGAAGAAACAGAATTTTATTGAATATGGAATAAATTTTATAGATGGAGGGGGAAAAAATGGAGGTCACAAATAAAGAGATTAGTTAAGATGGAGACCAGAATTGTATAGTTTTTATATAGATATATGTAATTAATGTACAATATGGACTGAGATGTCAATCAAAGATGATTTACCATGTTCAATGTTTTTAATTCTTTTTTTTCTTTGTATTCAATAAAAAATTTATATATAAAAAAAAAGAATCTACGTCCCTCAATTGGTTGGCTCCCTCATCGTGTCCCTCCCCCACAGAAAAGGCATGGCTCTTCATGCAGGCTTGCCCACTCATGGGGCTCCTGATTGGCCATGCGCCTGGGCATCACGCCCCCTGAGAAGTGCGGCCAGGAAGTCCTTTCCGGGGGAGCCGCACAATCCTGGCACTACCATAGTCGCTGCTGGCCAGGAAGGCGTGCTGAAGTCCCGGCTGCCAGTAAGGCGATCGGCCCGCTCCTCTCCCATCGCCCGCTCTGCCCGGCTTGAGCCTGGCTGGAGCAGCATTGGTACTTCCAAAGGTGGCCGCTTCAAGGTCACAGGGCTGCTCCCCTCCCCTCCGCACCTCCAAATTGATCCCCGATCAGAGAGAGAGAGAGGGAGGGAGGGAGGAAGAGAGGGAGAGAAAGAGAGAGGGAGAGAGAAAGAGAGAGGGAGAGAAAGAGAGAGAGAGAGAAAGAGGGAGAAAGAAAGAGGGAGAGAGAGAGAGGAAAGGAGAGAGGGAGGAAGGGAGAGAGAAAGAGGGAGAAAGAGAAAGAGGGAGAGAGAGAGAGGAAGAGAGAGAGAGAGAGAAAGAGGGAGGGAGAAAGAGAGGGAGAGAGAGGGAGAGAAATAGAGAGAGGGAGAAAGGGAGAGAGAAAGAGAAAGAGAGAGGGAGAGAGAGAAAGAGGGAGAGAGAGAGGGAGGGAGAGAGAGAAAGAGAGGGAGAGAGAAAGAGAGAGGGAGAGATTAAATTAGTAACATGGTTGTTAGGTGAATCTGGTTTCCCCACTAACTTTGCTAGTCAGAAGGTTGCAAAAGGTGATCACATGACCCTGGAACAATGTGACCATCATAAATATGAATCGGTTGCCAAGCATCCGAATGTAAATCACATGACCCTGGGGATGCTGCAACGGTCATAAGTGTGAAAAATGATCATAAGTCATTTTTTTAGTGCCGTTGTAACTTTGAACAGTCACTAAGCGAACCGTTGTAAGTCAAGGACTACCTGTACTTTATCACTTTTTCCCATATTTTTTTTTGGTCATCAAGTGTTTGACACCTTGCTAGGTAACTCGTGGTACTCAAATGTTGCCATATTCTAAAAGTGGTACAATCAGTGAAAAGATTGAAAAGCCCTGTTCTATAGACCAAAAACAAAGCAAGAGATAATCTTGCTCCAAGCAATTATAAGCTGCTGTTGTTAAGTTATAAACTGATGTGAGGAAAGATATATATACAAGAAAGCAATGTCTAACTACTGACACTTGATGTCGGAAGGATCCAAGGGTGGCACCAAGACAGGCAGACCAAAGAAAAGGAAAATAAATGAAAGATGAAGCTGCGGGAGATACAGAGAAAAAGGATAGAGGAAGCATTACAAGCAACTCTTTAAGAAAGCTGTCCTGCTGCCAAATGCAACCAGGATTTATGCATGTCTTTCTTGGATGGGAAGTAAAATATATGCACCTTGTCCAAAGAGCAGTTATCTATCACTTCCATCCAGAGATCTGCCCAATCCTGCCAGCTCAATCAGAGAAGACAATAATAAGTGGTCCAGCCCCTTCAGGAGATTCTCATCCCTACAGGCAGTTTTCCATGAATTTTGTTTACCCCAGACATCACAAACTGGGAGGTAGCAAGCCGGAGATTGTGTGGCTCTTAGAGGGAGGGCTCAGGTGAAAAGCAGACTGAGAAGCTGGCTGGGACTATTTCTGAAATTGGAAAGGAGATAAGAACTCTGGATTGCCTGCAGGCAGTCTGTAAAAAAATCAGGAGACCTTTTTTTAGCTAAACATTGTTGGTGTTTTTAATTGAATTTTCCATTGTATCTGCCTGTGAAAAAGTCTAAGCTTAGCTCACCAGAAGAAGTGAGACTAGTTTTATCAAACAATGAGAAAAAATGCTCTACATAATTCCTATGGACTTTAGCACCTTCATATGCTAAGACCTGTTCATATATGGGTTGGGCATATAAAAAATAAAATAAGATTTAAAAAATAATTAAAATAATAATAAATTGATTTAAAAAAACACCCAAAAGGCAGATTAAATGGACTGCCAAGTCTTTTTTTTTTTTGCTGTCAGTTTTCTATGTTTTTATAATGAAGTTCAAGATATATGCATTAAGTGGTTGTATGCACATTGATCTCACCACATAGCTGCTTGATAGATTGAGTGCCACACACATGAAACTGTACATATATGATATATACTCTCAGATGATGGTGCATAAATAGGAGATATTAAAATTTCCTACTATCATATTTTACTAGCATAGCTTACATACATTAAAACTCCTTTGTAACCTTTCCTGTTTGATGAAGCACAAAGAAACAAGGCATTCTGTAACCAGGCGTTCTCTGCTTCCAGAAGAAGCTAGATATTCCCAGGATTAATTAATTATATAGACTCCAATGCAGATCCTCAAACTACCTGATTCTGGAAATCACCTTTTCACAGATAGCAAGCATGATATCTATGGACATCAGTATGTCACAGAAACTTTTTTTGTACTCTCAAGCCTCTCTGCACCAAAAAGTGTCCTTTGGAATGTTAAAATGAAAAAAATGAATACACAAACACGTTATCTAATTAAAATATGATTGTAGAATAACATGAAAATCCAAGGTCATTTTATTTATTACTTCATTATTTACTAATTACATTTATATGCCACTCATAGCTAGATATCAGTGGTCAGCAGAATTAAATAAAACCAGATTTATCCCATGGCTAAAACCAGATAACATTTCAATAGTAGGTTGCATTGCAAAACACTTTCAAAAATGATTTTAAAGGCTTATTAACATTTTACTATACTTCATATATACTACCATTGTACAGGACATTCCTGAAAAGGGAAGGACCAATGTTTACAGATCTGTGGTGAGCAACACATCCAAAGAAATGACTTGCTTCAGTGACTTCCCATTTCCAGAAAGCTGTCCTAACTATGTGCATCACTCCTTAGTCCTGGAGTACCTCAAGGATTACGCTAAATATTTCCACCTTCTTGACTGCATTCAATTTAAGGTGAGCGGGAAATAGATATTTCTGCAACAGTCAGAATAAAATGGACTGTAAATGTTAAATGACATTTCAACCACTGTGATATGTTATAAATATTACAATTCAACTATATTAGAGAGATTCCATAGAACCACAGTATCATAGGGCTGGAAGGGACCTGCTCTAGCATCTAGGCAGCTGTCTCTGGGAAGTTCATAAGCAGGGCATCCTTGCAGTCTGCCTCCTACCCCTATAAATCATTTATTTATTTATTTATTTATTTATTTATTTATTTATTTATTTATTTATTAGAATTTTATTCCATTGTTATACCCAAAAATATAGTGTTTCTGATCATGTGTACAACACTCTTGAGTGGGTTATACCACATCTTGTAAAAACCTGGAGTTTAAACTTTAGATTGGCTTAGCTAGAAAAGGACACACAGTCCCTACAAGATATGGATAGCAGTGAGAGATTTATTACTGAAGCAAGAATTTCTCCTGAGTGCTTGCTACTCTTGTTAACTTTTATGCTTTTTGAGAATCTCTTCCCTCTTATCTACTAATCCTCACAACTCTCAATAGAACACAAAATAACAGCAAAATTGAGAATGTCATTACTCTATAATAAGGTCAAATTATTTTGTTTTGTTTGGGGATTATACAAGACAACGGTATACAGCATCAGAAAACATCCAGATTTCACAACTACTGGACAATGGATAGTCTACACAGAGACTAATGGAACCCAGACCTCAACTATTTTCGATGCAGTTATGATTTGCAGTGGTCTTTTTACAGAAATTAATCTACCCTTAGATTCTTTTCTTGGTGAGTTTTGAACAAATTTGCTAAATACAAATAAGCTAATGTGGATGTGGTTCCAGCTATTTTAAAAAAATTGTCTTGCTGTTTTGTAGTGGCAGGTTGATTCAAAATAAAATAAATAATCCATGATTTGATTATGGGTGAAAAAGCCAAGTGCATTCTTGGTGGGGGAAACAAAAATGACCTTAAAATAGTACAGGACACATCCTGCCGACCTCTAGGCTTAACCAAGATGACATGTGGTATGTGGATCTACCTTTGTGTCTAATTTAGAAACTTCAGTTTATACAAAAATCAAGAGCCAAACTGGTTTGGGGCAAAATGCACATGGGTGCTCAAATTATTGCACTGGCTGCTTGTTAATTTCCGGGCAAAATGCTCGTTGTAAGTACTAAAAAACTTTGGTCCAGGTTGCTTGAGAGAATGTTTCTGTCAGAACCCATATCTGTTTGATTTCATACTTCCCTTGTTCCTTTCTCTGACCCAAATTCCATTCTCTTCTCTCCCTGGGTTCTGCCATATTCCTAGAGGGGAGGGGGGAATGATCGAGGGTTTATTGCCTTAACTTCCTCTATCACTACAATGGAACACTTTACTCTCCTGCATTATTTCTTAGCTTCCTCTATCGCTACAATGTAACACTTTGCTTTCCTGCACTATTTCTCCCTGTAATTTCCTCTCCTTAAACTGTCAATTAGAAAAGGGGGGAGGTAGAAAGGAATGCAACCGGCTTATCTCTGCGCTCTCAAGAGAAGGTACGAAGAATCGCCTAACCATCATAGTTACGGCTAGAGCCGGCCTGATGTTATCTCCCCTTTCCCACGATGGACTTAACACCTGGGGATTGGCTGGTTTGAACTGTCCGGATGAACTATGGCGTGGAGTTTGCTTGGGGACACTTTAAATTATTGATCTGAGGGGGAAAACCTCAGATCCTGTCTAGTATGCCTGCTATCAGCTTCTCCTAATAAAAGTTCCTTTTGGAAGAGCTTGCTTCCATGAGTTCTGCTTTCTTGGGATGAGATATTTAAGTTGGTCCTGACAGTTTCTTTCCATAGCAACTTCATCACTGGAGAGCAGTGATGAGGTTTACTTACAGAGGCTTCATCTGCCATTGACTCAGCTTCAAGCCTTCTTGGCTGACACTTCAATTTTTTGGAATGTTTTTTCCTGCAGAGTTCAAGGTACTGATGTTTCCGTTTAAAAAAAGTCCTTAAAACACATTTTGGTTTAGAACCGTTGCTTTATTGTTAATTATTCATTTTATTTGCTTAACTTGTTTTTTGGCTTCTAATTGTTATCTAACATCAAGATGATAAACTGCCAAGAGACTTTGGTGGCCAGCTATACACCAACTTATAATAATATAGGTAGTCCTCGACTTATAACAGTTCATTTAGTGATCGTTCAAAGTTAAAACAGCACTGAAAAAAGTGACTTATGATCATTTGTCACAGTTATGACCTTTGCAGCATCCCCTTAATCATGCGACCAAAATTCTGGTGCTTGGCAACTGGTTCATATTTATGACTGTTGTTGTATCCTAAGGTAATCACCTTTTGTGACCTTCTGACAAGCAAAGTGAATGTGGAAATCAAATTCACTTAATAACCAGATTATTGATTTATCAAATGCAGTGATTCACTTAACAACTGTGGTAAGAAAGATAATAAAATGGAGCAAAACTCACTTAAAAGTTCTCACTTAATAACACTGCGGTTGTAAGTCGAGGACTATCTGTAGTTTTCCCATTGTCCTCCGTAGGGGATTAGCAGAAGAAACACGCCCAACCACTCTAAGATATTTCATAGTGGCATTCACTCTTGGGGCTATCCTGGACCATACTTTCTAGTCTTGGCATGTATAATTTGAACAATACATAGCCAGTGGGGAAGAATGCATTGTTATGGGGTCTGGGCAAAAAGCAACTTTATCAAATGTTCTTGCCATATGAGAATTGCTGTCCTCCCCATATGCTGGCTTATTTTCAATGGAAAGAATGACACTGATTCCAAAAGATGATTTTTCTCCCATAAAGAACAGCAGACCTAGAAAGCAGAGATGCAATTACAATGGGAATTACAATAGGGATAAAGATCTAAAGTCACCTTATGTCACCTATTGTCTTAATCTAGCCAATTTCCACCCATGACACAATTCCTGTCATATCCTTTTTGCATTTCAATTTCTTCATAGATGAAAGATGGATCATTACAATCATTGCCTGAAGCAGAAGAATTAAAACAAAACAAGTTATCTGCCTCACAAGATGTCCTCTTACATGGAAAAAATCAGAAGGAAATCAATCCCATTTACAGTTGAATAAATCTGATAATGTCAGAACTTCAGTGAATTAGTCCAGCATAATATTGCCAATAGACCCAACCAAGTGCTTCTTAAAAAAAACTCCTACGTAGAATATCAAGGGAGTCAATATAGGAAAGGACATTTTAAGGTGCTGCAGAGAGTTTGCACTCACAGATGCTTTGAAGCCCCTTTAAGGGGATTAAATCCAAGTTTCTGGGCAGCCATCTTGCATACTATGTAATTCCCTTGTTATGGTACAGTATTTCCCTTAACTCTCTTGGCAGATAGCCTCTGATAAACACAGTAAAGTTTAATAACCTTTGGCACTGTATTGAGTAGCTGGTAATAATGAAAAAAACTGTTTTATTGTCAAGGAGAAATATCTCATTGTCTTCTCTGTCATTTTACAGGATTGGAAAACTTTAAAGGTCATTACATGCATAGCTGGGAATACAGAGATCCAAAAGGGTTGGAGGGTAAAAAAGTTCTGATAGTTGGTGCTGGGAACACCGGAGGCGATGTCGCTGTGGAAGTGAGCCGCACAGCTGCCAAGGTATCATTTGCTGAATCAGTGACTGCTGTGCTGCTACTCTTCAGTAGGAAATAAGTGATCATCTTGGAGTCATCATCATTATCACACAATATCAATTTTAAAAGAGCAGAGTCAGAAGCAGTGAAGCATGCTTTTGCCATATTTCTAGTGTAAAGACATGGTCTACTTGGTGCTCTTTCACTCTTCCTTTCATGAGGATTCATATGCTAAGTGCATGACAGATAAACATTAAATACAACTTTTACTACTACAGTATTTTCTTCTGAGTCGCTGACCATGACTGGTATAACTATTTCAACAAAGCTGGTCTTAGCATATGCATCTACTCCAGTGGTTCTCAACCTTTTTAATGCCGCGACCCCCAACCGGTCATAAGTCGAGGACTTCCCAACCGGTTGTAAGTTGAGGACTTTCTCTGCCCGGGAGCACCACGCATGCATGGTGCCACCCCCTGCGCCAGCAGAGGCGTAGCTGGCAAGGGGCAGTGACGGCGCAGGGCGACCACTGGCTGGGCCACCAGCTGGCCCAGCCCAAGGGAGGTAAGGCACCCGCCAGGCCTCACGCGCACCAGCAACCCTCCCTGTGCCCGCCGGCCTCCCACCTCCCACCCCTGGCCCTCTTTTACTTACATTTTTAGTAGTTGCTCAGCAAGGAGGGGTGGAAACTTCCAGACAGCTCGCCTTCGCTGCAGACAACTTGCAGCACCATTTGCAGACTGGGACTTTTGGTGGGCTCAGCAGCACAGAGACAGCCTGGACAATTCCTATTGGCTTTTGAAAGCCAATAGAATTAGACTCTATTCAAGAGAGTCTATTCTATTGGCTTTCAAAAGGAAAAGGGGAAAAAATGGTGGACTGCATTGTTTGGCGACCCCCGTGAAATGGTCGTTCGACCCCAAATGGGGTCGCAACCCACAGGTTGAGAACCGCTGATCTACTCAAAGCTTTTATTCTTACCGTGTTTTCCCAAAAGTAAGACCTATCCTGAAAATAAGCCTAGCTTGATTTTCGGGGGTAGGCCTAATATAAGCTGTTGCATAGTGGGTTTTTGGAGGCATTGACCAGACCGGTTTAATCCAATGTTATTTATTGCAACAGAAAACAGAACTGGCTTAACTGGCCGAATGACAGCTATTTATACTTGCTGCCTCTAGGCGGCGACCAATCAAATCAAATGGTGTTTTCCCGCTCAAACTTAAACTTAACCTTCCCTGCAAAATGGTTGGAGATAGGTTTAAACCAAAACACATCAACTCTTAATATCAATACATAACACCCCTCCCCCCTGGATAAAATGACTTCTTGTATACTTGATGTGCATAGTCTTTGAGGTAGACCGGTGGGTTGCGAGATCTGCTGGAATGCCACAAAGCTATTTGGGGTTCCATCTCAACTTGCCGGTTGTCCATACTGGATAGACCTGTGCCGCTATAGTCATTAGAGTCATTGGGCAGCAAAGGTGGTAGACCTGTGCCGCTATGTGCATCCGAGTCATTAGACAGCAGAGGCAGTGCAAAAACCCTAGGTGCCTCTGTCTTGGTAAGCACAGTCTCAGCAAGTGTGGGTGATACTGGGATAATAGCTTCGCCATGAGTGTCCTCAGTCTCTTCTACATCTGCATCTGAGTTCTGCTTTGTCTGCCGACACTTCAACTGGTCTATGTGGCATCAGATCACAGGAACATCATCCAGAGCCACCTCATATGATAGTGGCCCTGACACTTTTGTAACTGTAGCAGGCACCCAAGATGCCCCCTGCCCATAGTTCCTAGCCCAAACATGCTCACCCAACTGTAAATTCCGGGGAGGCTTGGGTTGCGCTATTTCAGCAGCTATCCTGTCAGGATGGAGGTGGTCTAGCTTCATCGTGAGCTGCCATCCACACCTTAGCTCAGCTGAGCTGCGTCCCGTTGTGGTGCTTGGAGTCGTGTGCTGGCATAGAAGAAAGTTTGCCAGGTGATGATTCCAGTCTCCCTTAGTCAGTCTTTTAAAGGAGTCTTTCGTGGACCTTACCATTCATTTGGCTTGGCCGTTAGAAGCTGGATGGAACGAAGCCGAAGTAGTGTGTCTAATCATATTAGCATTAAGGAACAACTGAAATTCTGCTGCTGTCAATTGTGCCCCGTTGTCAGACATAATAACGTCCAGTAGTCCAAGTGTGGCAAATAGCCGGCACAGTTCCTGGATGATCCTAGCAGTAGTCATAGATTGGACAGGCACTACCTCTAACCATTTTGAATAACTGTCCACCACAATGAGGAATACCTGCCCCTGAAATGGACCTGCATAGTCAATGTGCACATGAGACCATTATTATTATTATTATTATTATTATTATTATTATTATTATTATTATTATTATTATTATTATTATTATTATTATTATTTAATTTCTATGCTGCCCTATTCCGGAGAACTCAGGACGGCTCACAACATGATAGAAATTACAATAAAATACATAAATATAAAAACCCTTAAGTTAAAAAAGAAACCAATCATTCCACAAACATAGACACAAACATACACTGGCTAGGGGCAAGGTGTTAGCTGCCCCAGGCCTGCCGGCAAAAGTATGTTTTAAGCAATTTACGAAAGGCAGAGAGGGTGGGGGCGACACGGATCTCCGGGGGAAGTTGGTTCCAGAGGGCCAGGGCCGCAACAGAGAAGGCTCTTCCCCTAGGCCCCGCCAGGCGACACTGTCTGGCTGACGGGACCTGGAGAAGGCCCACTCTGTGGGCCCTAACCGGCCGCTGGGATTCATGAGGCAGCAGACGGTCCTGTAAATAACCTGGTCCGATGCCATGTAGGGCTTCATAGGTCATAACCAACACTTTGAATTGGGTTCGGAGACCAATTGGCAGCCAATGCAGCTCGCGGAGTGATGCCGAAATGTGGGCATTTCTAGGCAAGCCCAACACTGCTCGCGCGGCTGCATTCTGCATTACGTGAAGTCTCCGAACATTTTTCAAAGGTAGCCCCATGTAGAGAGCATTGCAGTAGTCGAACCTCGAGGTGATAAGGGCATGAGTGACTGTGAGAAGAGACTCCCGGTCCAAATAGGGCCGCAACTGGTGCACCAGGGGAACCTGGGCAAATGTCCTCCTCACCACAGCCGAAAGATGATGTTCCAAATTTAGCTGTGGATCGAGGAGGACGCTCAAGTTGCGGACCTTCTCCGAGGGGGTCAAAAGCTCCCCCCAGGCTAATGGATGGATAGATTGAAATATCTTTGGGAGGCAGAACCCATAGCCACTCCGTCTTGTCAGGGTTGAGTTTGAGCCTGTTGGCACCCATCCAAACCCTAACAGCCTCCAGACATCGGCACATCACTTCCGCTGCTTCACTGAAATGACACGGGGTGGAGATGTAAAGCTGGGTATCATCAGCATACTGATGATATCTCACCCCGTGTTGTCGGATGATCTCGCCCAGCGGTTTCATATAGATATTAAACAGCAGAGGGGAGAGGACCGATCCCTGAGGCACCCCACAAGGGAGGAACCTAGGGGTCAACCTCTGACCCCCCGCCAACACCGACTGCGACCAACCAGTGAGGTAGGAGGTGAACCACCGCAAAACAGTGCCCCCAACCCCCAACCCCTCCAGTCGGTGCAGAAGGATACCATGGTCAATGGTATCGAAAGCCGCTGAGAGGTCAAGTAGCACCAGGATAGTGGATAATCCCTTATCCCGGGCCCGCCAGAGATCATCCGTCAGCGCGACCAAAGCAGTTTCCATGGAGTAGCCGAGCCTGAATCCTGACTGTTGAGGGCCCAGATAATCGGCCTCATCCAGGGACCGTTGGAGCTGGAGTGACACCACCTTCTCAACAACCTTCCCTATAAAGGGAAGATTGGAGACAGGACGGTAGTTGTTTAAAACAGCTGGGTCCAGGGAAGGCTTCTTGAGGAGAGGGCGCACAATTGCCTCCTTGCAGGGAGCCAGAAAGGACCCCTCCCTCAAAGAAGCGTTGACAATCTCCTGAACCCAGCCCCGCGTCACCTCCCTGCTGGCCGAAACCAGCCAGGAGGGGTACGGGTCCAATAAACAGGTGGTGGAGCTCACAGCTCCAATGGCCTTGTCGACTTCATCAGGTGCTACCGGGTCAAACTCCTCCCACACAACAGGATCAAGACGAGTCCCTGTCATCTCAACTGAATCATTATATCCGCGAAAAACTTATTAAAGTCCTCAGCACTACCCTGCAAGGGTGCATCAAACCCCCCCCCCTGATTAAGGAGGGAGCGAGTTACCCTGAACAGGGCGGCTGGGCGGGATTCCGCAGATGCAATCAAGGCGGAATGATACGCGCATCTTGCTGCCTTGAGCGCCACCTGATAAGTCTTGATATAAGATCTTACAAGTGTTCGGTCAGATACGGATTTACTTTTCCTCCATCGCTTCTCTAGGCGTCTCTTCTGGCGCTTCATCCCCTTGAGTTCCTCAGTAAACCAAGGAGACCTCCTGGATCTGCTACCACAGAGAGGTCGCAGCGGCGCAATCCGGTCAAGAGCCCCCTTCGCAGCCATATTCCAGGCCGTAACCAGGGACTCTGCCGAACTGTGAATGAGAGAATCCGGTATTTCCCCAAGCGTCCTCTGAAAACTCTCTGGATCCATCAGACGTCTGGGGCGGAACCACCTAATCAGTTCCGTCTCCCTGCAGGGGAGGAGTGGAGCCTTAAAAACAAGCCGTAGCAGAAAATGATCTGACCATGACATAGGCAAAATATCTAAGCCCCTTAAATTCAGATCATTACTCAACTGTTCTGAGAGGAATACCATGTCGGGAGTGTGTCCCCTCTCGTGAGTCAGACCCTGAACTACCTGAGTCAGGTTCATGGTTGCCATGGTGGCCATGAACTCCTGCGCCAACCCAGAGGATTCGCCGAGCGACAGAAGATTTAAGTCCTCCAAGACAATAAGCCTGGGGAACTCAACCGCCAGCCCAGCAACCTCCTCAAGTAGCGCAGGCAGGACTGTTGACACGCAGCTGGGAGGCAGGTACGCGAGCAACAAGCCCACCTGAACCCCTAGGTCCAACTTCACAAGGAGCAACTCACAACCCGCAATCTCAGAAACAGCAAGCCTGCATAGGCTAAAGGTCTTCTTGGCTATAATAGCCACTCCTCCCCCCCCCTTCCCTGGGGTCGTGACTGATGCCATACCTGAAACCCGGCTGGACACATCTCAGAGAGAGGAACTCCTCCCTCTGGGCCCAGCCAGGTCACAGGAGAAGATCATGGATGAGGGGAGCTTTATTTACAACCGACCTGGCATTGAGCAGCAGCAGCCTGAGCCCAGGGTCCGGATTTCCCCCATCACCAGTACTTCGGGCTGAACTCACAGGGTCGGAGCAAGGGATCACTTTTAAACAGAGAGCTCTTGTTCCCCAGGAATGGCCTACCCTGTGGCCCCCGCCATATCTGCCTCTCCCCAGCAAGACCGGTATACTTTGGCCCTCTATCACCCCAGAGCCAGCGCCCCCCTCCCCCTCCGCCTCTGCCGCGCCAGGCAGGCTAGCCAGTCCATCCCATTCATTCCACTCAACCACAACTCCATCCATATCATTAATTTATCCCACCCACAAAAAACCGCCCTTTAAACAAACAAATTAAAACCCAATTCATTCCACAAACATTCAATCCCCCCCCACATCATTCAACATCTAACAAATCAATTTAAAATGGTATTAAACAAGTTAACTATTTAAAATGTGGACAAACAACAGTTAAAAAACAGCTCAAGAACATAATAACAAAAACAGGCATGCCAGATGTTAATCCTGCCGCAATGATTATAGCTATGCCTATATTTACATGGAAACATTCAACTGGCTCCTTGAAGCACCTGATATCCAGCATGCTAATAATTTCCCCATGAGAAGCATAAAAACTCAGGTCTGTTTCAGGGTTTTGTTTTTTGTTTTTTGTTTTTTGTTTTGTTTTTTTTTGTTTTCTAGGGGCTTGTGTGGTCTCCCAGCAGTGCACAGGTGCCTGGGGTATTTCTTGGCGGGTCTCTTGGCAGACCTGACAACTTCTTACTTGAGCCTCAATGTCCTTGTCCAGGCCAGGCCACCACAAGTAACTTCTTGCAAGTGCTTTCATTCTTACGATACCTGGATGTCCCTCATGCAGGGATTCTAACACTCTGGTTTGCAATTTGGGCAGGACAATTACTCTGCTTTCCCACAGCACGGCCTTGTGGGCTGACAGTTCATCTTTTCTGCAAGCATAATGTTGAAACTCTGGACCTGGTCTGTTTTTTGGCCATCCCCTCAACACCCAATTGAGAACGCGGCTGAGTGTTCTGTCAGTGGCAGTTTCAGCGGCCACATCTCCCACGTGTAAGGGTGTCTCTGGAAGATCCTGGATTGCCAGGATGTGAGCTACAGGGGCTAGATCTGGATCTGTTTGTGGCAGGGACAGTCAGCTGAGTGCATCAGCATGGCTCATTTCCTTGCCAGGCTTATGTACTCTCCTGTATGAATAGGCAGCCATAAAGATTGACCATTGCAGCATCCTTGGTGACAGGATCTGCGGAGTCTGCTTGTCAGCTGTAAAAAGGCCAAGCAGTGGCTTGTGATCTGTAAAAACTAGAAAGTGTCATCCATATAAGAAATCATGGAATTTCTTAATTCCTGCGACAATAGCAAGAGCTTCTTTGTCAATTTGAGCATAGTTCCTCTCAGCTGGAGATAATGTCCTAGAGTAGTAAGCAATAGGGGCTTCTCGACCGTCTGACATTTGATGACTTAACACTGCTACAAAGCCATAAGGCGAGGCATCACATGCTAATGTCACTGGCAAATTCTCGTTAAAGTGAGCTAACACGGAGCTCGAAGATAGCAGTGATTTGTCTGCTCTGAATGCCTTGTCATGGTTGTTTGTCCAAACCCAAGGTGCTTTTTTGTTTAACAGACAGTGGAGTGGCTCTGCCAATGCTGCTTTGTGTTGCAAAAACAAGTGATAAAAGTTTAATAGTCCTAAGAATGCCTGTAGCTCCCCCTTAGATTTAAGTCTGGGGGCTTGCTGAATGGCTTTGAGCTTAGCCTTGGATAGATGGAGCCCAGCTGCATCTATCCAGAATCCCAGGAACTCAGTAGAGTCCACGCCAATTTGGCACTTGTCCTTTTTTAACTTAAGTCCCACCTCACGGAATCTTTGAAGCACTGCCCTAAGTCATTCTGCTAGGACTGCAGCTGATGCTCCTGCAATTAGGACATCATCAAAATAACACTTTGAAACAAGCTGGGGGCTACACTTACCCCAAACTATAGGCGGTGTACTCGGAATGCCCCTCTGTGGGTGACAATGGTCTGCGCTTCTGCTGTAGCATCATCAACTGGCAGCTGTTGGTATGCTTGTGCAAGGTCTAGCTTGGCAAACAGATGGCCTCCTTGGAGCTAGGCTAGAATATGGCTTACCCTTGGAACTGGGTAAGCGTGCTGCTGAAGTGCCTTGTTAATTGTGCACTTGTAGTCTGCACAGATGCGGACGTCCCCATTTGGCTTTACTGGGGTCACTATGGGAGTCTCCCACAGGCTACTGTCCATGGGTTGGAGCACTCCCTGTTGCACTAGTTTGTCCAGCTCGTCAGTTTTTGGTTTTAAAGCAAAAGGCATTCTGTGCAGTTTAATTCTAATTGGGGTGACTGTCAGGTCAAGATTTAGGGAAATGAGTGCCCCTTTGTATTGTCCTAGGTCAGAACTGAACACATCAGTATACTCTTGGCATACTGCTGCCAGGTCATCTGCTTGTGTGCGATGGATGCCCATTACACGGATGCCCAGAGCTTCAAACCAGTCCAATCCGATGAGACTGGTGCGCTGACCATCGATGACTACCATGCTGAGGGGACTCTCAAAGTTTTTGAATTTGACCATTACAGTAGCTTCACCCCTAATAGCCACGCGTCAATTTTGAAAATCAGTCAGGATGAGGCTTGATAGTTTGATTTGAACTCGCCTCTTGCCATGTCTACAAATATACTCAAAGGTCCTGTATGAAATGATAGATAGAGCTGACCTGGTGTCTAGCTCCATTGAACATGGGACCCCTTGAAGCTTAACTTGAAGTCTCAACTTCTCTTTGAGGGGGCATTGGGTTCCCGTCCACTGAATAGTCCTCCTCTCTGAACAGTATCCAACCCTGTTCTGTCCTGGGGCCCATCTACCTTTCTGCAGTACATCTGCAGGGTTAGCTTCTTTCTGGTGACACTGTACAGATCCTGGCAATGTGGCCTTGCTTTCCACAAGCTTGGCACATGGCTGTGTGAAACCTGCACTCAGTTCTTTTATGTGGTCCTCTACAGCTAGTGCAGTTTAGAGGAAGGATTGCATGTTCTACTGTGCAATGCCATCTGATAAGCTCTTTCTGCAGCCGGTCGATCTCATCAACTTCTTCTGAGTCACTCAGTCTTTCAGTGGCCTCCTGATGTATTGCTGCATGGCTGAAATGTGTTTTCTGAGGCCAGAGAGCCTTCACCACTCCGCCGGCAGCCTCATCTGCCATGACTTCCTTCAGAGCATCTTGGAAAGTCAGATTCTCCTTTGCAAATAGGCACTGTTGCAACTTTCTGTTCAACAGTCCACACATGAGTCTGTCTCTTAGTCTCTTAGTTCCAAGTCAGGAAACTCACAGTTGTGTGAAGCCTAACGAAGTGCTGCCACGAACTCATTTACTGATTCTCCTGGCTCTTGTTCCCATTGTTCGAATGCATGACACCAAGCGATGACGTACAGCTTTGCCTTGATGTGCTCCTTGAGCCTCCTCTTTAAGTCGGCATAAGTTACTGATTCGATGCTTGCTGGTACTACCAGATTCTCGGCTATGTCGAGCATAGCCTGTCCACATGTGCAGAGTAGAGTAGCTGCTTTCAAGCCATCTTTTCTAACCTGGTTGGCGTGCAAGTAGTTGTCCACCCTGGAGATGTAAGAACTTCACTGTTCTGGATAGGAGACATCAAATTCGTTCAGCCTGCCCAGCTTGGCCATGGTAGAATTTTAGTGAAGTCTTGGATGCTGCCTCTCTTGCTGCAATAGGAAATGAACTGTCTAGATCCTGGGAATGGATCCCTTAGGACGCTGTGCCTCCAGATTGGCTTACTGGCAGGCAGGGTGGAGATATGGTCCCACCAGGGCTCTGGTGCCTGGGCTAATACTCTGTGACTTCAACTCTAATAGGCATCATTCCGTTTTGTCAGCAAGATCCCACTCTCGTCGCCACTGTTGCATAGTGGGTTTTTGAAGGCATTGACCAGACTGGTTTAATGCAATGTTATTTATTGCAACAGAAAACAGAACTGGCTTAACCAGCTGAATGACAGCTATTTATACTTGCTGCCTCTAGGCCAACCTGTGGGTCGTGACCCCTTTGGGGGTCGAATGACCCTTTCACAAGGGTCGCCTAAGACCATCAGAAAACACACATTTCCGATGGTCTTAGGAACTGAGACTCTGCTCCGCATGGCCTCCTCCGCCATTTGCAGAGAGAGAGAGAGAGAGAAAGGCACTTTCGCTTCCCTTCTCTCTCTCTCTCTCAGGTGGACTTATCTCCTGCAGGGCTCCTAATTGGCCCTGCGCCCGGGTGCCCCACCCCCTGGGAGAAGCGCGGCCAGGGCCTCATGGCTTGGAGCCACCCGGGGAAGCCCCAGGATCCCTGCTGGGAGTGGCCCGCTGGAGGCTTCGCTGAGCGGGCCAGCCCTCCGGAAAGCCGCGGCCCAAGGGAGACCAGCCCCTGCGATCCCCAGCCAGCCCGACCATTGGACCTGCTGGCCGGGAAGGTGCGCCAGAATCCAGGCTGCTGGGAAGGAACAAGATTCAGCAAAGGTAGGAGAGGAGAGCCGCCTCCTGGGGCCCGGTGCTGGCAGCGGCTTCCTTGCCCTCCCCTTCCTCCTCCCCTTCTTCCTCTTGTTGCCCCCAAAGTGGCAGAGGGGTGCCTGGGGGAGCAGCTGGGCTGGCAGAAGGGCTGGTAGGGGCTGTGTGGCACCAGCTCCCACTGTGGCTCCATTGGATGGGCGAAGGGCGAGGCCGGGCAGCGCGGAGTCCCGGCTAGGGTGACTACTTCCTTGCCCTCCTCCTCTCCTTTCTCCTGCTGCCCTCCCAGGCAGCTTGGGCGGGCGCTGCCTCCACCGCAGCTCCATCGATGGGCTGAGGGTGAGGCCAGGCAGTGCGGAATCCCAGCGGGGGCGGCGGCCGGGCCGGGGGTGGTAGAGACCCTGACAATGCTACCCTGTTGCTGCCGACGGAGCCGCTGCCTCCCGTCCTGCTTCCCCTGCCCACCCCTTTGGCTGAGGATGCGGCGGGGTGGTGGCTGGGCCAGCGGTGAGGAACCCCAATGATGCTGCCGTGCTACTGCCACCACCGCCAGAACCGCTGCCTCCCATCCTGCTCCCCCTCCTCTCCCATTCGGCTGAGGACGCGCAGAGGCCAGGGGCAGTTGGGACCTCTGACGATACTGCCATAAGAGAGAGAAAGAGAGAGAGGAAAGAGAGAGAAATAGAGGAAAAGAAAGAGGAAAGAGAAAGAGGGAGGAGAAAGAGAAACAGGAAAGACAGAAAGAGAGAGAGGAAAGAGAGAAAGAGAGAGAGAAAGAGGGAGGAAACAGAGAAAGAGAAAGAGGAAAGAGAGAAAGAGAGAGGAAAGAGACTGCCTTCCCAGTCGCCGAGAAAGGGGGAAAAAAGCCGTGAGTTAGTTCCCATTTCTGCCTCGTTGCTGAAAGCTTTTTTTTAAAAAACGACCGCTCGTTCAGAACTCCTCGGGACTTGTTTGCACGAGCTTGTGGCAGATCAATAAATAAAGGGGTGGGGTAGCCAAACTGTCCAAGGCGTTTGCACCCTGAACATGTTGACACTGCTTTCATGACTTGCCACCACCACCCCCTCTCTTCCCACCCTGCTCGGGCAACACACTGCTGCTGCTGGCTGAGCTGAGCTGAGCTGCGGCGCTGAGCCAATCCCCACGCCTCCTGGTTGCCTGGTTGTGCTCCGCCCACAGCAGCCCTAAAAAGCACTGTGGAAGAGTGGGGAATGCTGGGAGTTGCAGTTCATCACCATCTGGAAAAACATGACTCTCCAAAGATCGATCAATCCTTCCTTCCTTCCTTTCTTTCTTTCTTCCTTCCATCCATCTCCTTCCCTTCCCCTTCAATCTCTCCTTCCTTCCTTCCTTCCTTCCTTCCTTTCCCCTTCAATCTTCCTTCCTTCCATCTCCATCCCTTCCCCTTCAATCTCTCCTTCCCTTTCCCCTCAATCTCCTTCCTTCTCCATCTCCTTCCTTTCCCCTTCAATCTTCCTTCCTTCCTTCCATCTCCATCTCCATCTCCATCCCTTCCCCCTTCAATCTCTCTCTCTCCTTCTTTCCTTCCTTCCCCCTTCAATCTCCTTCCTTCTTCATCTCCTTCCTTTCCCCTTCAATCTTCCTTCCTTCCTTCCATCTCCATCCCTTTCCCTTCAATCTCTCTCTCCTTCCTTTCTTCCTTCCCCCTTCAATCTCCTTCCTTCTCCTTCCTTTCCCTTTCAATCTTCCTTCCTTCCATCCATCTCCATTCCTTCCCCTTCAATCTCTCTCCTTCCTTCCTTCCTTCCTTCCTTCCTTCCTTCCTTCCCCCTTCAATCTCCTTCCTTCTCCATCTCCTTCCTTTCCCCTTCAATCTCCCTTCCTTCCTTCCTTTTCCCTTCAATCTCCTTCCTTCTCCATCTCCTTCCTTTCCCCTTCAATCTTCCTTCCTTCCTTCCTTCCATCTCCATCTCCTTCCTTCCCCTTCAATCTTCCTTCCTTCCATCCATCTCCAACTCCATCCCTTCCCTTCAATCTCCCTCTTCTTTCTTCCTTCCTTCTTTCCTTCCCCCTTCAATCTCCTTCCTTCTCCATCTCCTTCCTTTCCCCTTCAATCTTCCTTCCTTCCTTCCATCTCCATCTCCATCTCCATCCCTTCGCCTTCAATCTTTCCTTCCTTCCTTCCTTCCTTCCTTCCTTCCTTCCTTCCTTCCTTCCTTCCTTCTTTCCATCTCCATCTCCATCCCTTCCCCTTCAATCTCCCTCCTTCCTTCCTTCCTTCCTTCCCCCTTCAATCTCCTTCCTTCCTTCCATCTCTATCCCTTCCCCTTCAATCTCTCTCCTTCCTTCCTTCTTTTCACCTTCAATCTCCTTCCTTCTCCATCTCCTTCCTTTCCCCTTCAATCTTCCTTCCTTCCTTCCCTCCCTCCCAACATTTTTGAGCATTGCTATATTGTTTTTGTAATTAATCACTATGCTTTAATTATGTTCAAATCGTAACAATGAAAATACACCCTGCATATCAGATATTTACATTACGATTCAAAACAGTTGCAAAATTACAGTTATGAAATAGCAACGAAAATAATTTTATGGTTGGGGGTCACCACAACGTGAGGAACTGTATTAAGGGGTCGCGGCATTAGAAAGGTTGAGAACCACTGCTCTGGGCGGTGACCAATCAAATCAAATGGCATTTTCCCACTCAAACTTAAACTTAACTTTCCTTCTAAAATGGTTGGAGACACATTTAAACCAAAACACATCAACTCTTAATATCAGTACATAACATAAGCCCTACCCTAAAAATAAGCCCTGGTTTTGGGGTGAAGTACAAATGTAAAAATCAAGCTAGGGCGAGGGTAGGGGAATGGAGCTGCCCCACGCACCCGCTTACTGTTGCAGCCAGGCCTCCTATGAATCGACACCTGCCTCGCCAGCCCACTTCTGCAGCCAAAGGACATGCCTCTGCAGCTGAGAATGGAGCGCCAGCCTTCAGAGGCCTTCCAGAAAGGCCTCTGACTGCAAAATGCAGGCCAGAGCTCCATTCTCACCTGTAGAATGAAGCTTCTCCTTTGGCCAGAGAAGAACTGGGCCAGCTAGGTGGGGGTCAGGGCCTATTTCAAGACCTCATCCTAAGGAAGCAGAACTTGTAGAAGCAGTTTCTTCCAAAAGGAACTTTTATTAGGAAAAGCGGATAGTAGGCATACTAGACAGGATCTGAGGGTTTCCTGCTCAGATCAATAGGTTAAAAGTGTCCCAAGCAAACCCCACCCCAACGTTCATCTGGTCAGTTCACATGGGCCAATCACCAGTTGTTAGGTCCGTTGTGGGAAAGAGCAGATAACGCAAAGGGTGCAGTGATGTTTTGTCAGCTCTTCATGCCTTCCCTTTTGAACACGGAAATAAACCAGTTGCCAGAGGCACCTTCCTTTCTTCTCCCCCCTCTTTCTAGCTGACATCAAGGGGAGAGATAGTTCACAGAGAAAGTATGCAGAAACAGCAAAGTGTCACAGTGTAGCGATAGAGGAAATCAGAGCAATAACCTGCAGTGCTTTTCCCCCCTCCAGGAGCATGAGTTAAAGATAGAAAAGAGCCTCCTTTAGAATATGGGTTCTGACGTCCTGCCTCCCTTAAAAAAAAGAGAGATCCACCTGTGGAGACATAGAGATAAAAATATGCATAGGTTAATCAGGCTTGTTTGGGTATTCGGTGTGGAATTTTTTAAACAGTTTAGGGGCTTTAATATGGCGTTTATGGACCCACTCATTTTGGGAGGATGGGAGGTGTTTCCATGCATTGGGTAGTGCTGTGGTATTTCCTGGAGTCCAAGATTTCTTTAACTTTGAAATGTTGCTCCCCTTCTACCATAATGGGAAGAGGGGGCAGAGCGACAGCTGATCTTAGTGATGACTGTTGCTCATGTTTTAAAAGGCTGCAGTGGAAGATTGGGTGGATTTTTCTAAGGGATTTTGGAAGTTCCAATTCCACTGTTACTGGGTTTATAATTCTAACAATGGGGAATGGTCCTACATACTTGGGTCTGAGATTTTTAGATGGTTGTAGGGATTTTAGGTACTTAGTGGATAGTTAAACTATTTTCCCTATGGTAAAAGGTTTTGGCTCAACTCTCTTTTTGTCTGCTTGAGTCTTATATGCTTGTCTAGCCTCATCTAATACTTTCCTAACCACCGGCCAGGTGTTCTTTAGTTGTGCAATCCACTCCTTTAATGAAGGGATGGCAGGTTCTGCAGGGGAAAGCTCTGGCATTGGGTTAAAACTTTGTCCTGTGGGTACTTGGAACGGAGTGTAGCCCGTGCTGGCGTGAACAGCATTGTTGTAAGTGACTTCAGCGAATGAGAGTAGGTCGGTCCAGTTGGCCTGCTGGTAATTAATAAAGCATCTAAGATATTGTTCTACTACTGAGTTTGACCGTTCAGTCCCATCATTCATTTGCAGATGATGACTAGATGACAGTCCTTGGGTGGTCCCTAACAGAATCAAAAACTCCTTCCAAAACTCCAGTGTGAATTGTACTCATCTATCTGATATGATGTGCTATGGGGCTCCATGAAAGCGATAGATGTGTTGAACAGTTTCACTAGTGTTTTTGCTGTAGGGATTTTTGAGCAGGGGATAAAATGCACTTGTTTGGAAAACAGGTCCGTTACAACCCAGATGACTGTGTTTCTGTTGCTGTCTGGTAGTTCCACTATAAAATCCATAGAAATCTCCTTCCAAAGTGCAGAGGGGGTTGTTACCATCTGTAGCAGACCAGGTGATTTCCCTTGTAATCTTTTCGCTGATGGGCAGCTGGCTATGTAGCTTTCAATGTCCTTTTTTAATTGATGGCCACCAAAATTGCCTTTTAACTAGGTGTAATGTTTTCACAAACCCAAAGTGGCCTGCTGATTTTGAATCGTGGCAAAGTTGCATGAATGCCAGGCTCTGACTTTTGAGTATGTATAGGGTAGACTTTTTCAGTCTCTCGAATATGGCTTGGCATTCTACTGTCCATTTCAACAGCTGGCTTGGCTTGGGTTTTCCCTCCCTTCTGGTTTTTAGTAAGTTTGTGATTGGTAAGGCTATTTGGTCCAAAGAGGGAATAAATTACCGATAGAAGTTAGCGAATCCCAGGAAGCTCTGCAATTGCTTCCTCGTGTGGGATGGCGTCCATTCTAGTACTGCCCGGACTTTCTCTGGGTCCGTTTCTATGCCTTCTGGGGATATGCAGTATCCCAGATAGTCTATTTTATCCTTATGGAATTCGCACTTATAAAGTTTGGCATAGAGGTGGGCTGCCCGTAGTTTGTTTAGGATTGCTCTGACCAGTTTGACATGTTCGTCCATGGTCTCTGTGAATATGAGGATGTCACCAGGTAAACGAGCACACCCTTGTATAAGTGCTCCCTTAGTATGTCATTTATCAGCTGCATAAAGGTGGCAGGGGCCCCCTGTAGCCCAAAAGGTAGAATTCAGAATTGGCAGCACCCTAAGGGACAATTAAAAGCAGTTTTCCACTTGTCCCCTTCCTTAATTTTAATTCGATAGTATGCTTCCCTTAGGTCTAGCTTGGTGAATATCTTCCCCTTTGGTAGGTGAGACAGCATGTCTTTCATGAGGAGGAGAGGGTATAGATTGCTTTTACTTATGGCGTTCAAAGCCCTATAGTGCACACAGAGGCGAAAAGTTCCACCTTTCTTTTCTCAGAATGACACGGGGGTGGCCGTCTTTGGCTTTGCTGGTTGGAGGAACCCCCTTTTTAAATTTTTATCTATGAATTTCTGCATTTCTTCCAATTCCTGCGGGCTCAGAGTATAATCTAGGTTTTGGAATGTTCGCCTCTGGTCTGATTTCTATTGCACAGTCCATGGGCCGATGCGGCGGCAATTCATCAGACCTTTCTTCACTGAACACTTCAGCTAGGTCTCTATACTCCTCTGGTATTTCTGGTATTTCCTTTTCTTCCCCTATTGCGGCTTTTTCGGTCGGGCTTTCCCTTGATTGGGGCTAGGCTATTGCCTTGATTGATTCCCCTTTTGGGAACCTAAGTTCTGCCATTCTCCAGTCTACCCATGGGTTCCATTTGGCTAGCCACACCATGCCTAGGATTATGGAACATTCCATGCCAGGGGTTACCACAAACATTACAGTCTCTATGTGGTCCCCCAGGGTGAGTTGAAGGGATAGCATTGCTAGGATGGTGGGCATCCCCCCCTGCTATGGATCCATCTAATTGACCAAACGAAATTGGTTTCTTCAGCCTCCTCACCGGTATTCCTAAATTCCCCACTAATGTTGGGATGATAAGGCAGCAGGTGCACCCGGAGACAATTAATGCCCTAACTTCTACAGCTTCGGGCATGGTCGGGGCTAGCAAAGTTACTGTCCTGGTGAGAGGCACAATGGGTCCACTTACCAGGGTTTTGTCCTCGGAGTTATTGTCGGATGAGTTGGACCCTCCTGCTGTGTAGGCCAGAGTTCCAATTCCTCACTGAGCTGAGGCAGGGAACTCAATGGTCTCCATGCCCTTCATGGCTATATCCTTCGGCTTCGCTGGTGGTTTTCCGGTCTGGGGTTCCAGCCAGAGTGCGGGAGCGACATTCGGCAGTGTGGTGCTCTTCCTTGCCTAGATTATGAGCCCGCAGGAATTGGAAGAAATGCAGAAATTCCGTGTCCCATAAGTTATGGCTGTTCGTATCTTCTTTCTTATTTGTTTGGAGGCACATATGCATTTGCTCCTCCATTTTGAATTTAAATTCCTTCTGATTCAAAATTGCTCTTTTTATGGTCCATCTCCTTCTTTTCTTCTATCCTTTCCATCTAATTATAACTACACTATGGTCTGCCCATAGATTTGTGTCTATTGTGACATCCTCTATTTCCAGGTTTAGTTCTTTTGATATCCAAGCCATATCAATTCTAGACCACGATAGATGGCGACCAGAGTAGTATGTAAATTGCTTTGATTTCAGGTTTCTCTCCCTCCAACTATCCAATATATTAAATTCCTCCATCATTTTGAAGAAGGTACTGGGTAATATTCTTCTAATTCCTTTCTTTCTTGTGCCACTTTTATAATCTAACTTTCTATCCCAGTGATGGCGAACCTTTTAGAGCCCGAGTGCCCAAACTGCAACCCAAAACCCACTTATTTATCTCCGGATGCCGGGTGAGTGTAGCCCACTGGGTAGTCATGACTGTGGTCATGGCAGACTGGGTGGGTGTGGCCAAGGTGGGCATGGCCACCTCTATGTTGCTCATTGGGAGAGACACCTATGGGGGCCGGGCAGGGTTAGGGGAGTTCCAGGGGGTCTCTGGCAGGTGGGGCGGTGGGCAGGAGGCTCGTCCTGTGGGGTGAGGCGACGCAGGATGGAGGTGCCATTGCTGTGGGGCAAGGCAAGGCAGGGGCCGGGGCAGCTGCTGCCTGACACCATTGGCCCCTGTGTTATGCTGTCCTGCTTGAGCTCCGGGAACAAACCATAAACCAGGAACGACAAACAACCATTTGCTTTATTCGCCAAATGGAGAAAAAGTTAGCACTGAGAATAGTCTGCTTCCAGCTGCTCTTATACTCTAGACACACCCCTCCATCACCAAACCCCACCCACGACCAGCCCAGCTCCACCCATCAAGCCACAGTCATGGTTTAACAAAGTCTGTGATCCCTGCTCTTCTATGCCTTCCTGCATGCCATACATTCCTGGGAACACAAAGCCAGTCCGGGAGTCATTCAACGGCCCCACCACTTGCATGTTGTCGGACCCGAAGAGGTTTGATTGCTGTTCCCCTGGGCATTCGGGACTCGATGGTCAGCTGCCAGAGCTTAGGCACCCTCTGCTGGCATTACCAGGCCTTCTGAACCAGAAGACCTGCAAGTTGCCTTGCGATGACGTCATCCTCCCTGAGAGGATGTCGGTGTTTGCCTGGAACCTGCAGCAGCAAGGTATGATGAGCAGCAGAGCAGACTGTGAAACGGGTATGTAGCAACCGCCTCTACCCGTCCGGACAGCTGGGGCCTCTTAGGGTCTGACATTCGGCTCCCTCTACCAAGGTTCCCCCTGAAAGGAATCACATCAAGATTAGTAGCTATATGAATAGGTTGGCGGATATGTTACTTGGTTTTGGGGGATATTTTCTATGATACTCCCTAACCAGGTCAGGAGCGGATACATCTTGCTCCCTTACCCAAGACGCATCAGATAATGGATATCCCTTCCATAGCACCAGATAATAGAGCACACCCCTCCTCATCTGCGAATCTAAGATATCTCGGATTTCATATTGTCCCTGTGACACGGGGCCTGGAGGCTGGCCCCTGGACTCCTCTGCTGCTGGTTTTAACAGACTGACGTGGAATACCAGATGCACCTTACCTAGAAACTTTGGCAAATGTAATCACATCGCTACCGGATTGATGACCTGGGCTATCCTAAAAGGCCCGATGTACTTCGGGGCTAATTTCCTACAAGGCACTTGGAGCTTAATGTATTTAGTGGATAAATAAACTAAGTCCCCCACCCGGAACGGGTTCTGTATCCTCTGTTTTTTGTCAGCATAGTGCTTGGCTATTTGTTCTGCTTCTACCAACGCCTTCTTCACTGTGCTCCACACACACCCCACCTTCTCGAGCCACTCAGTGGCCTGACAGGGCTGGGATTGTTGGGGTCCACACTCTGGTATTGGAACAAAGTCTCGGTCATATACCACCTGGAAGGGGGTGAGTCCGGTACTGCTATGCACAGCATTATTGTAGGCCACCTCTGCAAACGGTACCAGATCCAACCAGTCTGTCTGTTGGTAAGACACGTAGCTTCTCAGGTACCTCTCCACTGCAGCGTTGGCCCGTTCTGCCGCCCCGTTAGTGCTGGGATGGTATGCTGAACTGAGGCCTCCCCCTGCAGACTTGCTGTCACCGCCACCACCATTGCCCAATTAGAGGGATATAGTGTGGTAAAGCAGTCCAAATGGCTCAGGATATGGCTCATAAATATAGCCAAACAGTCTGGATCACCGTCACTGTAATGGGTGGTGGATTCCACACAACTGCCTGAGGCCAAGGTGCTGGTGCCTGCACTCCATACTGAGACCCAATCGGAGCCACCATACTTCGACTGTCTGGCCTCATTGCCCCTGGCCCTGGATCACCCAGCTGTCTGGAAGACCATTTTTCACACAACATCCCCATGGTCATGTGATCATGCTAAGTTGTACTTACCCAATTCTTTTCTCTACCACACAATACCAGGACAAGGGGGCACTCCCTAAAGCTCATAGCTAAGAAAGTGAGGACAAATAAAGGGAAATATTTCTTCACCCAGAGGGTCGTTGATTTATGGAATTCACTTCCTGAAGGGGTCGTGACAGCTGTCAGCCTTGACAGCTTCAAGGCAGGGCTAGATAGATTCATGGATGCCAAGTGTATCGGTGGTTATTAAAACGGATGTCCATGTGCCGCCTCTATGTTGGTTGAGGCAGGCAGGATTCCCTTGGGTACCATTTGTTGGGGGTCAAGGGAAAGGGAGGGTTTTGCCTTCTCTTTCTGCTCAAGATCCCCATGTACAATTGGTAGGCCACTGTGTGACACAGAATGCTGGACTCAATGGGATTTGGCCTGATTCAGCATGGCTATTCTTATGTTCTTATGTTTTGGATGCTTAGCAACTGGTTCATATTTATGATGGTTGCAATGTCTGACAAGCAAAATCAATGGAGAAGCAAGATTCACTTAACAACAGTGTTACTAATTTAATAACTGCATTGATTCATTTAACAACTGTGGCAAGAAAAAAATCATAAAATGGGGCAAAATTCACTTAAGAACTGTCTTGCTTAATAACAGATATTTTGGGCTCAATTGTAGTTGTAAGTCGAGAACTACCTGTATTTCAGAATTATTGCCCCTCCTGTATTGCTTTCTAATTCTTTCTTGAAAATATTGCCAAAAGTTTTTAGCTTGCCATATTCTGTAGCTTCTTATAGGTTATGCATTATTAGGTCATATTATTCTCACATCCTTAGTTGTAAGCCTGATACAGTATTGCTCTTCCATATTATGTAGCTCCATAGAATGTTGTTTTAATGTTTTTGTTTTGGATGTATTAGTAATGCTGTCTATCTTACCAAAGGATTTAACCTCCTTTTTGCCTTTTACTGATAGACTAGATCACTTCCCACTCATCAGTAGCTGAGAGTCCCTAAGAATGCTCTTTTCATTTATTTATTTATTTATTTATTTATTTATTTATTTATTTATTTATTTATTTATTTATTTATTTATTTATTTATTTATTTATTTATTTATTTATTTATTTATTTATTTATTTATTTATTTGCCTCTTAGGTCTTTCTCAGCACCAGAAATGGAACCTGGGTATTAAGTCGCATGTCAAAAACTGGGTGGCCTAATGATATGGTCTTCCAAACTCGATTTCGAAATTTCATTCAAAGATTTCTTCCTGTCAGCATTAGGGACAAGTTATTGGCAAATACATTCAATCAATGGTTTAACCATAAAAATTATGGATTGATCCCCATTAAAAGGTAACCTTTTTTACTATGCATTATATTGTATTTGCCAAAATGCTAAGCTTACAAAAGATGAAGTCTGCTAGTAAGTAAAAACTAATTTGCTATTTGCAAGACAGAGGTTTGTTAACAAATAATTTTCTTTTCCCAGTGCATTTTTAACAAATTTCCTTTCCTCAACGGAAATATATACTGTAAAATCGCTAGCTAGACTATTTGCTGATTCTTGAGCCTTTTTCCAAAGTGTTTTGTGAACTATGTTCCTGGAGAATTCTCAAATCCATATTGGGTAATATGTTGCTTATGATACACACAATTATTTTGAAGAACAGAACATTGAACTGTTACAAAAGGCAGGGTATCATTTGCATACTGATGATTAAAAGGAATGAATTTAGAAATTTTAGAACTGACCTCACAAAGAAGAGATTATACCTATAGGCCCCTGTACCAAACCTATCACCCAAGCTGATTCAGGTTGATCTGTTAACAACTAGATTGCCCATCTGCTGATTAGCCAGCCAATCAACCACTTAACTAGGGTCACTTCTCATATCTCATTTGGAGGATAATCTATGCCTAGCTATCCTGAAACATCTGAGGTAAAAATAGAAGGAGGAAGAAATGGAATTTCTATGGCAGTTGATGACAAGCCAGCCTAGGATCAATATTCTGCTGTCTTCTATCTGCTATCTAATTCTACCAATTGAAGAACTAGCCAACATTCAAAAGTATTTAATATCCAGACAAGCAGTTAAGGGAGGTGGTAGAAGTAAAAAGGTGTGCCATGTGAGTCAATATGAATAGGCAAGTCTTTCAGAAGCAAAATAAGATAGTACTGAAAATGGGATTAGGCTAATGGAGATAGTTGAACTAACACTGCTTCTTTTTACTTTTGTTCTTTTTAACAGTTCATTGACATACATCATTATAAATGATGAACTGCCCAGCTGCATCCTCTGTGGTTCAGTGATTATAAAGCCAAACGTGAAGAGGTTTACTGAGACTTCCGCCATATTTGAAGATGGAACTGTAGAAGAAAATATAGATGTGGTCATTTTTACTACAGGCTATGCTGCTTCATTTCTCTTCCTGGAAGAATCTGTTCGCAATGTTTGCAAAAGCAGTACATCCCTTTATAAACAAGTATTCCCTCCTCACTTGCAGAAGCCCACACTTGCCTTCATAGGTTTTATATCAGTAACAGGATCCATTCTACCAACAGTAGAACTTCAGGCTCGCTGGGTTACAAGAGTGTTTAATGGTAAGGCTAATCTATAAACAGTATATTTCAACTTTAAGTTGCTTTCCAATTTAATATTAATATTAAATTTAATACTAAAACATTTTCAGGTTTTTCTGTACCCATGAGCTTTAAATTTTATGAAGCCAAAAATCATAGAAATCTCATTACAATGCTACATTGTAATTAAATGACATGTTAGTTTCTAGAATGCCAGCTAAGCATCTGGCCTCTTTATTATAAGATCCATAAAAATACAATTAGGGAGATCTTGCAAATTTTTGGGGCTCATATCTTTCACAACTCCAGCCTTCATTTTCTGCTAATATTTAGATATTGTATTATATTGTATTATATTATATGATATGGTGATTGCTCAGTACCACAGGGTGGAAGACTAGATATCGTAAACCTCTTCTGCCCAAAACGTTTGGGTCTTCATAACCTGGTTCCATATCCTGCTGTGGTATAGTAGCTTGGAAATTTCTGGGGTTGTTGCCTATTTTCCAAGTAGCATCTAGAAAGGAGACATCTTTCCATTAACATTAATATACAAGAATGATGGGACTCTCACATCACTCAGTGTTGTCTTTCTGGCAACTAATAGTCAAAATGTAAAAGCTGAATTTCTATAATCTCACTTCTTGGTTTTGCTGCAAAATGAAATAGTTGTCAGACAATTAAGCCCTTTCCAATTTGAACGATGGCTCAATCTCACAGGAGATGAATACATCAAAAGGAAACAAAAATAACATATACCATGTTTCCTCGAAAATAAGACCTGGTCTTATAATTTTTTTGGCTCCAAAAGAAGCATTAGGTCTTCTTTTGGGAGGATGTCTTATTTTTTCCACTGTCTTGCCTCGCGGCGGCAGCACCAACAACCCCATCCAGCAGCAGTTTGCGTGGCCGCCACTGGCCCACTTCTCACTACTGATCTCACATGATCTCACAGTACTTTAGGCCTCTGTTCTCTGCAAATGGAGGCCTGGATGAGATTTACGGCAAAAGGCTTTGCAAATGGAGGTAAGGGCTGAAACATCAAAGCCTTCCCTCCATTTGCAAAGACATTTGCCATCTTTGCAAAAAAACTTCTGCCGCCAAGAATGGAGCCCTGGGTTGACGTGCACGTTGCTTCCGAGCTCTGTTTCACCGGCAGGAAAAGACCTCTGCAACCGAGAACAGCACAATGGATTTGCCACAGAAGAAGTGGGCCAGTGGTGGCCACGTGGGCTCCTGCTGGACGGGATTGTTGGTGCCACCATTGTGAGGCAAGGCAGATGTCAGGGTGTGGGAGGCCTGGCTGCGGTGCCCCGGAGGTAAGCGGGTGCGGGGCACGTGGGGCAGCTCCACCCTCTCCCCCACTTGTCTCGGCTCACCTCATGGCAGCAGCACTATGAACAACCAGATGGAATGGGCGGGCAGCCAGCTGCGCAGTCTCTTAACTAGGGTTTATTTTGGGGATAGGGCTTATATTAGACACATGCATAAAAATCAAGCAAGGGCTTATTTTCAGGATATGTCTTATTTTCAGGGAAACATGGTAACAAAACTTTTTAATGTTAAGTATTAAAATGCAGATATTCAGTACTGAGGCAGATAATTGCAGAGCTGCCCCAATTAAAGTAATATAGCTGCTTGCAAAATAGTTAATAAAGAAAAGTTCACCAAAAAAATCAGGATCTAGACAAACAAGATATAGTCATCTGATTTATTTGTAGCAGAGAGAGAGAGTTTCAAACTATTGTTAGAAATCAAAGAGACTTTAAAAGATATAGGTATTAATTAGTAGCACAGAAGAGCTATGACTAATATATAATCCAACATAAGTATTAACCAATACTATACACATGAATTGGACCCATATAGAAAGCTTAAGTGGCTTGTTGATGTTTAATATTGCTGTTTTTTAATCTCCTACAAATTAGTGCAAGATAACAGAAAAACAGCACTTAGTTAAAACCTTCAATTAACACAGCATTGTTTTTCACATATATATCTTGTGTGCTTCGTTTTGAAACAATTTGAATGAGAAATTGATTAATTTGTATTTCACATGCAGTGGCATATGGGTAAAATTCAGAAGTTTGCTGAGATGGACAGACAGACAGACAGAAGGCCAGTAAAAAGATTACTTACAAACTTGTTCTCAGCAGCAAAGTAAACAGAGGCTGAGAATACTTTGGTTAATCATCTGTGACATGATTAATAAGGTGACCATCTTATTAATGACCATAGTTAACATTGTGACTAGCCACAGAGTGTGAGCCTAACAGGCCATCTCTCCTAAAGAAACTCAAAGCAACAGCTGAGGTTGTTGTGGTCAAAGCTCATCCATATTGTTCCTTTTTTTCTTACCAGGATCTAGTAAGCTGCCTCCAGTGAACAGAATGATGAATGACCTTGCTAAGCAGAAGAAAAGGCTCCTTAAAAAGTATGAAATGTTATATATTATTTTGAAAGCTATAGTTAGTACTTTTTGCCTCTCAGCTTCGGTGAATTAGAAAATGTTAAACCATAGATTCAACAAACATTATTTCAAGGTATCATTATGGCAAAGTACCCGAAAGGTATATGCAAAGTTCCTGGGAAGAAGTTAACAGACAGAAATTCTTTAAAGAGAAGACATGATACTTCTAAAATAAGACAAGGCAAAACATATCACAAAGAACTAGGTAAATTGGAAAGGGCATAGCAAAGATCCACACTGTTTCTTTAAATGTAAAATAATAATCTCTATTTCCATTCAGCTCAACTTCTGGTAATTTCGTGGACATGTTTATGTGCATTTTAGCAACTGGTCCTTTATTGACATTATTAAGGTGACCAATCGTCCTCCTTTAGGGAGCACAGTCCTTCTTTTGTAAGTTCTGTCCTCTCTCAAAAAGTGTCCTCCTACATGTCCTCCTTTTCGATATTTGAAGACTAATCTGTAAATCTCTGTATTCGATCGATGCCGATCCTATCCGTTGTGATGTGCCGTATTTGTATTTGACATGATGATTCGTCAAGGCTTGGTACAGTGCGGCGAGACGTGATTATGAGACGCATGCGCTCTGCACAGGAGAATTGTTTTGAGAGAGTGCGCCGCACGTAAGTGGCTTTGTTTACTTCTTACCGAAACACGACACGGCACACACGCATACATTAGACCAGTGGTTCTCAACCTTTCTAATGCCGCAACCCCTTAATACAGTTCCTCATGTTGTGGTGACCCCCAACCATAAAATTATTTTCGTTGCTACTTCATAACTGTAATCTTGCTACTATTATGAATCATAATGTAAATATCTGATATGCAGGGTGTATTTTCATTGTTACGATTTGAACATAATGAAAGCATAGTGATGAATTACAAAAACAATATAGCAATGCTCACTGGAGAAGCTTACTCTTCCTTGCTCAAAAATGTTGGGAGGGAGGGAAGAGGAAGGAAGATTGAAGGGGAAAGGAAGGAGATGGAGAAGGAAGGAGATTGAAGGGGAAAGGAAGGAAGGAAGGAAGGAAGGAAGGAAGGAAAGAAGGAAGGAAGGAAGGAAGGAAGGAAGGAAGGAAGGAAGGAAGGAAGGAGAGATTGAAGGGGAAGGAGATGGATGGATGGAAGGAAGGATCTTTGGAGAGTCATGTTCCCAAATGGTGATGAACTGCAACTCCCAGCATTCCCCACTCTTCCAGTGCTTTTTAGGGCTGCTGGGGATGGTAGTCTGGAGCCCCCATCCTCATCCTGGCACCTCTTGCGCTCTCCCAGCTGCCCCCCTGGGACCTGCCCGCCCCTCCAGCCTCCTGAGCGCCATCTCAGCAGCGGGATCGTGGGAGCCTCTTTCCACGCTGCGCAGCCCTTCACCACCAAACCTTCCCCGACTCATCACACGCGAGAGGGGTGCGGCCGGAGCACCAGCTCCCACTTGGAAGGCGCCATTTCTCCCCTCCCGGCCCATCCGGCTGCCCTCCGACGCACATGCGGGTATCGCCCTCTTACCCGCTGCCTGGAGCCCGGCAAGCCAGGAAGGAGCCGTTCCTGCCCGCCAGCCCCAGGGCCACGCCGGGTGCCTGAGGGCCGGGGCGGCCTCCGATGATGAGGGAGGTGGGCCGGGTGGCACGGGGGGAAGCTCCGTTGTGGAGGCTGGCCGGGGCGGCCTCTGACGATGAGGGAGGTGGCGCGGGGGAAAGCTCCATTGTGGAGGCCGGCCGGGGTGGCCTCCGACGATGAGGGAGGTGGGCAGCATGGCACGGAGGAAGCTCCTGTGTGGAGGCCGGCCGGGGCGGCCTCCGATGATGAGGGAGGTGGGCCAGGTGGCGCAGGGGGAAGCTCCGTTGTGGAGGCTGGCCGGGGCTGCCTCCGACGGTGAGGGAGGTGGGCAGCATGGCGCGGGGGGAGGCTCCAGTGTGGAGGCCGGCCGGGGTGGCCTCCGACAATGAGGGAGGTGGGCCGGGTGGCGCGGGTGGCGCGGGGGAAAGCTCCAGTGTGGAGGCCGGCCGGGGCGGTCTCCCATGGTGAGGGAGGTGGGCCGGGTGGCGCGGGGGGGAAGCTCCGTTGTGGAGACCGGCCGGGGCGGCCTCCGACGGTGAGGGAGGTGAGCCGGGTGGCACAGGGGGAAGCTCCGGTGTGGAGGGTGGCCAGGGGCGGAGCACAGCTGGGCAACCAGGAGGCATGGGGACCGGCTCAGCCCCGCAGCTCAGCTTAGCCATCAGCGGCGGGAGCAGTGGAGCAGCCCAGCGGCAGCGCCAGCAGCAGCCCAGACCCAGCTCGGCTCGGACCGGCCGCCCCCGCCCCCATACCCCCGCCTGCAGCTACCCCGCCGCTCACCCCATACAGCCCCTCCATGTAGAGCAGGCCCCGCAGCTCCCACAGCACCAGCTGCAGCGTGACTCTGGAGAGCCTGGCTGACACAGGTGAGCATGAGGCAGGAGTGCACATGGACTCTGCTTTTTCGGCAGGGCAGAATTAAGTGCTGCTCCCCACCTGTCACCCCTGGTCCTCTTTTACTTACAAGTAGGAGATGGCGTGGTTGCTCAGCAGGGAGAGATGAAAAGTTCCTGCAAACTTGCCTTTGCTGCAGATAACTTGCAAGTGCAACGTTTGCGGGCTGGGTCTTTTGGCGCACTCTGCAGTGCAGAGACAGCCATTAATGACCAGGTCTGGACAATTCCTATTGGCTTTTGAAAGCCAATAGAATGGAGTCTATTGAATAGACTCTTAATCTATTCAATAGATTAAGAGTCTATTCAATAGAGTCTATTCTATTGGCTTTCGAAAGCCAATAGAATAGAGGGTGTAGCACAGCTCATGGAAAAGTTGAAAAAAATCCATCAAAAAAAGGTGCCAAAATGCAGTTTTGAGCGTTTTATGAGAAAAAAAGCCCTGGTCTTAGGCGACCCCTGTGAAACAGTCGTTCGACCCCCAAAGGGGTCGCGACCCACAGGTTGAGAACTGCTGCATTAGACTCACTTTTTTTTCTTAAATTTATTTGTGTCCTCCTTCTCATTGTAAAAAAGTTGGTCACCTTAACATTATGTTATCCTGGTTTAGAAAGAAAAATTGAACCTGAGGTCTTAACCTCATATCTCCCTAACCACAGCATGATCATGCTCCAGTTTTAAATACCATGTCCTGATGACATTGCCTTCATCTCATCCTCAAACCCTAGCTGAATCAATTTAACTCATCTTTATCTGTTCCAGTTTTAAAGTAATTGTTTTCTCTTTTCTCCTGATACAATATAATTTAGCACATTTCATCAATGATATGGTAACTCAGGATTAGGATATGCCATCTGATCATGGAAAGATTGGACATCTACCCGTATAATGCCTCGCAAATGGTTTTCAAATTTCTTGTCAAATCTTGTTTGTCAAATCAATTCAAATCTTTATTACCGTAGACCAGCATATCTAGTAGACCATCACTTATGTATGAGCCTGCAGTGTGCTACAGCTACCAAAAAAGCTAATGCAGTCCTAGGTTGCATCAACAGATGGATAGTTTCAAGATCACATTAAGAAGTAGTAATGCCACTAGTGAGACCACAGTGGGAAAATTGCATCCAATTCTGGTCGCCACCATACAAAAAAGATGTTGACACCCTAGAATAGTGTTGGCGAACCTATGGCACACATGCCAGAGGTGGCATGTGGAGTCCTCTCTGTGGGCACGTGGCATTGCCCCAGCACATGTCTCTAAAAGGTTCGCCATCATTGCCCTAGAAAGAATGCAAAGAAGAGTAGCAAAGATGACAAGGGGTCTGGAAGCTAAACCATATAATGAATGATTGAGGAAACTAGGTATGTCTAGTCTAATGAAGTTAAGGAGTGATAGGATAACTGTCTTCCAATACTTGAAGAGCTGTCACAGAGAAGAGGGGATCAACTTATTTTCTACCTGAGAGCAGGACAAGAAGTAATGGGTGGAAGATCATTAAATAGAGCTCCAATCTAGAACTAAGGAGAAATTTCTTGACGGTGAGAATAATTAATCACTGGAATAGTTTGCCTCTAGAAGTTGTGAGTGCTCCATAACTGGTGGTTTTCAGAAAGAGACTGGACAGCCATTTATCCAGAATGATCTAGGACAGTAGCTCCCAACCTATACCCTGCACCCCTAGAACACTTCTGATATATTCTCACACCCCTTACAAAAGTTCAAAATAACGGCAATGAATTATGCATATACACTATAATTTTGAAAACCCAAGTTTTTGCACCCCTGGAATATCATCTCACACCCCCAGAGGGTGCGAGCAACCCCGGTTGGGAACCCCTGATCTAGGATCTGCTGCTATAGGCAGGAGGTTGCATTAGAAGACTACCAAGATCCTTTCGAACCCTATTCTTCTATATAGTTCTATGTGTCATGTTAAGTAATTTCACAGATTGCTAAACCAGGCATTCTAAGCAGCTGCCTATCTTGACTCATTCCTACATTAGGGACTACAATTGAAGATTGGTTTTTCCTGACTGCAGGGATATATAGTGGGAAGAGAAGTTGGGAGAATTTATCAATAACTTTCTTTAATTTGTCATGCGTTGAAACAATAAGGGTAGAACAAGCCGCTTTCTTGTTACTGCAGCATTGTAAAGATCAGCAATTGGGATAAAACACTTTATTATACTGCTTGTGGATATTACTGGTATATAGCTGTGGCCTAAGAGTTGCTGCTTCACTTATGTAGGTAAAAAAACTAACAGGTACAGAAGAGTGTGTAACTCTTCCTGGCTGTTTTAACACTCTTTATCAAGTTATTTTCTTAATCTAAATAGATGTTGTATGCTATTTTCAGAGCTACCCAGTGTATCCTCTGATAGAAAGGCGATATATACCAAAGATAAAAAGAAATCTTCTAGGTCCTCCAGACAGAAGAGTTATGTATGGTGACCTGCAATACTGGCCCCAGACCCTTTAACAGCATTAGAGAACATAGGACAAGTTGAAGATCCAGGGGTTTTCAGCCTTAAAGCATTGAAGGAAAAAAAATTATTATATGATGCAGTTCATAGTTGTCCATAGGATGCCTTCATGTGGCCATAAAAAATAACTTCCATTACACCTTGACTCATGAAGTATTTCCAGGGTTAATGCCATTAAGAAAAAGAAACCAAGAAACCCACCCGTGGCTGGTGTTACACAACTATTGGGCGTGCCCCCTATGGTGATGGGGTTGCTGGTTCAAGTGCCTGAACTGGTAGTGACAATGTCACCATGGACCAATGCAATATTATTGTAGTAATGATGTCTATATAAAACAAACAAGATGAAAAAATAATAGAATACATGTGACATTGCCATAGCAACATCCTCAACTTGGTGCCTATTTTTAGGGCTTTATACGTCAGCGATGAAAAACCAACCCTACTTTTTTAGGGGGTTTGAAACATGCTCTTTCTAATGAGAATAATTTAACAGAGTTTCCAGGAGGGTTTTTTTGTAAAAGTGGGCTGAAAATATCATATTTTTGGTGTTTTTACAAAAAAATCAACTTTACACTCAATGTGTAAACTATTGGAGAGCAGTAGGAGAATGAAATTTTATATTTGAAAACCTTGTGGTGCTATTATGCACAAAGTTTCACGTTTATCATACCTTTCCTTCCAAAGATATAAAAAGCCAAACTTTAAACCAGCGGTTCTCAACCTGTGGGTCGCGACCCCATTTGGGGTCGAACGACCGTTTCACGGGGGTCGCCAAACACGGCAGTCCACCATTTTTTCCCCCATTTTTCCCCCATTTCCCCTTGGCTGTCGCGCGCGCGCCGCGCATGTGCGATTCGGCCCGTCACGCCGCGCATGCGCAGTTCGGGCCATCGCGCGCACGCCGCGTATGCGCGGTTCGGGCCGTCGTGCAAGCGCCACGCATGCACGATTCGGCCCGTTGTGCCGCACATGCGCGGTTCGGGCCGTCACGCCGCGCATGCGCAGCGCAGGTCGGGGTCACACTACGCATGGGCGGCGCAGGTGGGGTCTCGGCCTGAAAAAGGTTGAGAACCACTGCTTTAAACCTTTTTTTGAGCAGCAATATTTTGGCCAAATTTGCTCCAAATTATCTAGATGGAGATCGCTCATGACAATGTGTTTATTATTTTGTTTAATAGAGCACAAAAAGTTGTACAAGATGGCCAAGTTTTGTTTCTCTCAACAAAATATTGCAAAAGATATTATGTCTCAAAGTTATTGTTATCTCAGAGTCATACTGTAGAAGGCTGCGGTATGGGGTCAAACAAATGACTATATCTCCGCAAGTATTGCATCAGCAAACGTAACACTTTACCAATGTTCATTGGGAACATGTGTGCATGTTCATACAAAATTTCATCAAAATCCACGATGTTCGAGCAGGGACCCCCAGACCACTTTACATGGAATGACCCACAGGAGAATTACAGGGAGAGGTGTTATAATGCCCACCCTTTTTTCTGTAAAATTCTGTGGATGAGGCACAGTACAAAATCTGACCTAGAAGCATCTCAGTTATTCAGCTGTGGTAACTATTCAGAATTGTGGCTCCTCTGCATGGTTAGACACTTCTAATTAGATTCTTCTGATTTCAGGCAACATTGTTATATGTTTGGTCTGGATATATATGACAATTGTTTTTGTTTTAATCAGGAATAATATTAAGAAACATGAATAATATGCTATTGGCTTTTTCTTGTGCTACAGGAAAGAGAGGTAAACAGACCCCAGAGGCAAGGCAAAACCTGAGGAGACCTGAGCAATTTACTGCTCTGGGTGGAAGATAATTTACTGGTTTAAAGCAGGGGTCCCCAACCCCCGGCCCAGCAACCAGTCCGCACAAACAAGCAAAGCCTCATCCATGGGATACAGGCAGCACACAAAACTACACACCCTCCGGTCTGCGGAAAAACTTCTCTCCATAGAACCGGTCCCTGGTGCCCAAAAGGTTGGGGACCTCTGTTTTAAAGGACATACATTCAACTGATCTACATATGAATGGGTCACATTTAACTTCAGAGAGGAAGAAACTTTTCTGTTGTTCTATTTCTATTGTTTCTGATGTTTCAGATATTGCAAGTTTCCTTTTTAGTTTCAAAAAGAAAACTCAAACTATTACTCAACAGGATCTATCAGAGTTCCTCTCCCTATAAATCAAACTCTAACATCAAGCTAAGTCATGGCTTAATGCAGGTATAGAGGGTTTTATTCATTGAATATGATATTGAACTGTAAATTGCTGCTACACCATTAGAACAAATTGCTACACACTGAGTCCATAATATTCCATGTTCACTGAAAAAATTGTCGATTATTGTGAATATTTCTTCCCCAGTTGTTCTGCCAGGTAGTAGGCGGCAAAATAATATGTGTTCCAGTATATCATCTGAATCAGGAACACACTCAAAGACAATTAACTGTGCTTCATCAGCAATGTCATTGTTTTCGTCCAATTGAAATGCAAATTTTTCTCCTGCTGTGATCTTTTCCACCATTTGTTGAATAACATTTGTGGCCATATCTTGTATTTGTCTTTGGATGGTGTTATCAGAACATGGAATATTATGAATAGTATCAGCCATTTTTTGATCAAAGAGAATTGAAGCGATTGCAATGGCAGAAGGAACCACGATTTCTTCAATGATTGTGTGAGGCTTATTTTGTTTTGTTGCTATCAAGGACAATTCATAAGATGCTTCCAGACACCTTTTCGAGATGGTTGTGAACTTCATGAAAGAAGCACAGCATTTTATAAATTTGTCTCTTCACAAAAGAAGCTTTTTGGTGTGCTCTTTATGTTTTGTTGTAAAATGTCTCTGGAGCAAAAAAGGCTTCTGTCATGGTTCCGATAGATCAGGAGTTCTCAACCTTGGCAGCTTTAAGACTTGTGGACTTCAACTCCCAGAATTCCTCAGCCAACTTCAAGGCAAGAATTCTTCCTTAAAGAACATTTTATTAGGAAACAAAGTATCGGCACTTACATAGTTGAACCCAAAACTGAAATTCCCTCCTTCCAGATACAAAGTAACAAGTTGCAATTCCCGCCCCAAAGGAGCTGTCAGAAATCACATTCTCCAATTAACACAAAATGCGGGCTTTCCTTCCCAGCTTCTCAGCCTGCCAAAACTTTATCAAGTAAATGTAATGAGTAATGACAGCTGCAGTTGTCATAGTGAACTAAACCCTCAAGCATTTACTCCATCCCCCCTTCTACATCTTAACTTCAAAACAGTAAATAAGGCATTCTAAAGCAAAGGTAAAATGGCTGCTATTCTCAGTTGTCAGAGCATTGACATCAGGCCCCCCTTAATAGAAAGGAGTAGTCCTGCGATTTAAACAGAAGCATATGTTAAGGGTTGCTCCTAGGGTTATTAGGATGTTTGCTGTAGAATTTACAAATAAGTCTGTTAGCTTTAACATCAGTAGATTTTACCCAAGTTGCATCTGACAGTGGGTACTTTCCACGGTACTAAATACTGTAACTTCCCTTTATACAACCTAGAATCAAGAATACGTTTCACTTTGTAATGTGTTTCCCCAGCCACTAACAGAGTACCAGGAGCTTTCTTGGGAGGGGGTCACAAGGTTGATTCACGGAAAGGTTTTAATAATGTCATGGTTCTGATAGATGAAACTCTTCAAAGAACTTTGAGGCATTGTTTATCTTAAAGAAACTTTATTTGAGTAGCAACACATCAGCACATATATAGGCAAAGCCAAAATCTGAATTCCCCTCCCCTGAGCACATAGTATCAAAGCACAATTCCCTCCTCTAATTAACAGTCATAAATCACATTCTCCAATTAGTTTGAAATGCAGGCTTTCCCTCCAGTTCTTCAACTCACCATTTCTTATCATCTCTTATTTCAAAAAACCTTGGTTTTCACGCTAGTTACAATATTGTTATGTCTAACTAAACTCCCATGCACATTCCTCCTCCCCCCCTAGTATCATCTAATTCTAACTCTAATTCTAAGAGTAAAACATAAGGAAAATGGCTGCATCTCCATATGTTGTCAAAGCAAGAACATCTGATGTTAGCAGCGTTGACATCTGGCCCCCCTTACAAAAGGGACAGATCCTGTAACATAAACAAAAGCATATGTTAGGGACTGTCTCTTGGTTTGTTAGGGTGTTTCCTATAGAACCTTTTGATGAGTCTGTTGACCTACACATCACTAGCTTTCACCCAAGTGGCTTTAGACAGCGAGTATCCCTTCCATTGTACTAGGTACTGCAATTTCCCTTTAAAAATTCTAGAATCAAGAATATGCTTTACTTCATAGTCTGACCTGCTACCACAAGGGGTCCAGGTGCCTTCTTAGGGTAAGGTCTTAAAGTGGAGCCCTGAAAAGGTTTCAACAAGCTGCAGTGGAAGACAGGTGAACTCTCCCTAAAAGCTTAGGGAATTTTAATTCTACTGTGACCGGGTTAATAATCTGTACGATGAGGAAAGGCCCCAAGAATTTCGGTCCTAATTTCTTGCTGGGTAATTTGAGGCATAAATATTTAGTCAACAGATAAACATTTTCCCCAACTTGGAATGTTCTTTGAGGAGCCCTCTTTTTATCTGCCTGCTTTTTATAGGTCTCAGAAGTCTTTTTTAAAGCAGTTTTTGTGGCTCTCCAAACTTTTTCCCACCCCCTCACCCATTGATCAAGTGTCTGAGAAGCGGAGGGCACTGGAGGGTATTCAGGTATTGGGCTGAACTCTTTTCCTGTGGCTACTCTGAAAGGCGTGAAGCTGGTACTGCTGTGAACAGAATTATTGTAAGCCACCTCTGCAAAAGGGAGGAGATTGATCCAGTTGGTTTGTTGGTAGGAAATATAACATCTGAAATATTGCTCCACCATCTTGTTAGCGGATTCTGCAGCCCCTCTTTTACTTACAAGTAGGAGATGGCGTGGTTGCTCATCAGGGAGAGATGAAAAGTTCCTGCAAACTTGCCTTTGCTGCAGATAACTTATAATCAACACAGAGATGAAGAGACCCATCTCTTCGTATATAGGCAAAGCCAAAATCTGATTCCCCTCCCCTGACGACATAGTATCAAAGCACAATACCCTTCTCTAATTAACAGTCATAAACCACATTATTCAATTAGTTTGAAATGCAGGCTTTCCCTCCAGTTCTTCAACTCGCCATTTCTTATCATCTCTTATTTCAAAAAACCTTAGTTCTCACGCTAGTTACAATATTGTTATGTCTAACTAAACTCCCATGCACATTCCTCCTCCTCCCCCCCAGTATCATCTAATTCTAACTCTAATTCTAAGAGTAAAATGTAAGGAAAATGGCTGCATCTCCATATATTGTCAAAGCAAGAGCATCCGATGTTATCAGCGTTGACAAATAAACTGCAATGAAATACAGGGTGGATCTTTCCTAAACGTCGCGGGAACTTCAACACCCCAGTAACTGAGTTCAGGATTTTTACAATTGGGAAAGGACATAAGTATTTCGGTCTCAATTTTTTACTGGGTAATATGAGTCTCAGATATTTTGTGGATGGAACATGGAACAATCTTTGGGGAGCTCTTTTTTATCAGCTTGCTTTTTATATGTTTCCGAGGCTTTTTTCTATGTATTTTTAGCATTGTCCCACATCTCCCTCCAAGTCTGGGAGGTAGGAGGTTTTGGGGATATTCAGGTATTGAGTTGAATTCCTTCCCGGTAGCAATCTTAAAAGGCAAATAAATCTTAAAAGGACAAATAAAGGGAAATATTTCTTCACCCAGAGGGTCGTTGATTTATGGAATTCACTTCCAGAAGGGGTCGTGACAGCTGTCAGCCTTGACAGCTTCAAGGCAGGGCTAGATAGATTTATGGATGCCAAGTGTATCGGTGGTTATTAAAACAGATGTCCATGTGCCGCCTCTATGTTGGTTGAGGCAGGCAGGATTCCCTTGAGTACCATTTGTCGGGGGTCAAGGGAAAGGGAGGGTTTTGCCTTCTCTTTCTGCTCAAGATCCCCATGTACAATTGGTGGGCCACTGTGTGACACAGAATGCTGGACTCGATGGGCTTTGGCCTGATTCAGCATGGCTCTTCTTATGTTCTTATGTTCTTATGTTCTTATGTTCAGTGCCACTATGGATGGTGTTGTTGTAAGCCACTTCAGCGAAAGGGAGGAGGTCAGCCCAGTTTGTTTGCTGGTAATCCACATAGCATCTAAGTATTGCTCCACCATTGCTTTCGCTTTTTCAGCCACCCCATTCATAGATGGATGAAAAGATGATGACAGCCCCTGTGATGAGCAAATTATTTTCAGAAAATGTCTCCAAAATTTAGCCGTAAATTGAACCCCTCTGTCAGAAAGTACTCGCTTTGGCGCACCATGTAGTCTGTAAATATGTTTAAGGAACATCTTAGCCAGAGCTAAGATGGGAGACCAGAGCAGACGACAAAATGAGCCTGCTTCGAAAAAAGATCAATCATAGTCCATATCACTGTGTTTCCTCTGCTTTCAGGTAGCTCAACAATAAAATCCATAGCAATCTCTTCCCATGGCTGGGAAGGGTCCACCACTGGCTGCAATAACCCAGGGGGCTTCCTGGAATTCTTATGGTGGCACACACAGCGCAGCTTTTGACATAGTTTTCCATGTTTTTCTTCACCTGGCCACCAAAATTGTCGCCGAATTAAATGTAGCGTTTTTAAATAATCAAAGTGTCCAGCTTGTTTTACATCATGGCTGCGTTGGAGTACTTGGAGCCTGAGAGTTTTGGGCAGATATAATTTCCCCCCTTGTACGCCAGCCCATCTCTATGGGTCAAGATGCTTTGATTGTCCTTAAACCATTGATCATTGATCAGTTCTTGTTTTAACTTCTTCGTTAAAGGATCATCCGGTTTAGGAGCTTTTGTGGGTAGGGTTTTCTGTGGTGTTATCTGGGAGACAATCTGGGATGCTGGCATAATAGAGTCAATGACTTGCTCATGTTGACTCTTATATTGAGGCAATCTGGATAGGGCATCAGCTAAGAAATTCTTTTCCCCTGGTATGTATTTTAGGGTGAAATTAAACCAATTAAAGTATTGTGCCCAGCGCACTTGCTTGGGGGATAGTTTGTGAGGAGTTTTCAGTGCCTATTCGTTTTTGTGATTAGTCCATACTTTGACAGGCACTTTGCTCCCTTCCAGGTAATGACATCATGTCAGCAGCACCCATCGAATTGCAAAGGCTTTGTTAGAGAATTTTAATTTCTCTATTGGTGAAAAATAAATCAGAAGCTCTCACAGTTGACTGCATTTAGCTGATTCAAAATAACTTCTTTATATTTATATCAAAATATTTACAATACCATACATTCTTCTTTACAGCAACATAGCTCAATTGAAGACTTCTTACAGAGAGATACAGAGACAAACCTGAGACTGGAAATCCAGCTCCTAACTCAATACCCTTTTGCACAGACTCAGTAGCACTTTCTTCACATTGGCTACCACATGACTTTTCCTGCTCATGAATATTCCTCCCTTCATGACAGGAAGAGACACGAGACCTATTGATTTAATACATTCTCCATAGTGAACACCACCCAATGGTTTAGTCATCATGTCTGCCAAATTATCCTCAGAAGAACAATGATGTAAACTAATCAATTTTCCTTTTACAGCTTCCCTGACATTACAATACTTAATGTCTACATGTTTACTTCTGTTCTCCACCCTGTCACCAGTTGCCATTTTTATACAGGTAGCATTGTCTTCAAATACCTTTACAGATTCTTTTACATTAATATTTAAATCTTGCAACAACTGTACATACCATGTTACTTCAGAACACAATTCAGATAAAGCAATAAATTCTGCTTCCACTGTGGAAATAGCAACAGTTGTTTGTTTTCTGGACTTCTATCCAATCAGAGTCCCTCCAAAAAATATTATAATCCCAGAATTTGATTTCCTTGTGTTTATGTCATTTGCATAGTCACTATCGACATAACACTTTAATTTCAATTCCTCACAAATCTGTATTTGAAGACCCAAATTTATAGTTCCCTTTAAATATCTGAGAACCCTTTTTACACCCATCCAATGTAACTTTGTAGGTGCAGCAGTAAAACGACTCAAAATGCTTACTGCACAAGCTATGTCTAGTCTGGACCACTGTGATATAACAAACTCCGTATTGCTGAGTGATATATCTCTTGATCACAGGTTTCACCTTTGTCCACACTTAAACTATTATAAAAATCCGTACTCATGGGTGTGGGAGTAGTATTGCAATCTTTCATATTATATTTCTCCAATAACTGCTCAATTTTTCTCCTTTGACTGAGAATATAACCACTTTTTTCATTTTCTGTATCTCTACACCGAGATAATTTTTTATTTCTCCCAAATTCTTTAATTCAAATTTCTTTCCTAATTTATCAGCAAATTCCTTGACTTGTGATGCATCCTTTGCGATGAAGCAAAGATCATCCACAAATGATAACAGTAAACAATTTCCTCCTGTAACTGTCCAATATATACAATTATCAGCTTTGCAACTTTTAAATCCAAGACCTTTTAAAGCAGTATCTAAACAGATATTCCAGTTTCTGGCTGACTGCTTCAGCCCATAAATAGCCTTGTTTAATTTATATACCATGTTAGGTTTTGCAATTTCATATCCTGGTGCTTGGATCATATAAATTTCTTCCTCTAACTCACAATTGAGGAATGCAGTTGTGCCAGATGTTATGCTTATATGCCGCTGCCAATGCCAGTGCTAATCTTATACTCTCACTTTTCACAGTTGGCACAAATACTTCATCGTAGTGCACATTCTTTAATTGTGAAAAACCTTGTGCCACTAACATGGCCTTATACTGTACATCATTATTTGGCAATACCTTTTTCTTATATACCCATTTACAACCTACAGCTTTGGTTCCCTGTGGCAAAGTCACTGATTTAAATACTTCATGTTCTCCCATGGATTTCATCTCTTTATCCATGGCCTCCTTCCATCTTTCTTGTTCAGCTTTTGGTAATGCCAACACTTCTTTATAACTTCTTGGCTCATACCACACATTGCAAACCTTTACCTTGCTGGCAGAATACCTGTCAGGCGGAATTCCTTTGTTACATCACTCTGACCTACGTGGTATTAACTGCTCCTGTGTCTCAAGTCTATCTGGCTTCATGTCTTGTTCAGCCTCTCCTCCCTGAACATTGACATCTTCAATAATTATTTTTTTATCATTAGATGAGTTATTGTTGTTAAATAGATCGCCGTCATTAAGTGAGACATACCCAGAATTTGCATTAATTGTGTCCCAATTTTGTTCTGCAAAATTAGCAGACCTTGAAATTACAATTCTTTTACTTCCATTGCTAAAGCGATATCCTTTGACCCTGGCTCATAGCCCACAAACTTGAGCTTTCTTGCCTTTTGCTGTCCCTTCTTTTTTTTTGAAAAATATTTTATTGATTTTATGATTTTAACAATAGATGCTTAAAACACCCTGTGGTGATTGGGTAAACAAAAATTCCAGAATAAAAAACATACATAAACAGCTCAACTTAATTCATTCACTTTCATCTTTCTATTTCCCTCACCCACACAAGACAAAAAACCAAAAACATATAAATTTAATATATTCCATTTCTGTCACAAATTTCTGTTAAACCTATTTTAAGACTTTGTCAATTTCATTCCAAACTCTCCCCGATACATATACCATGATATTTATAAGGTGTTACCATACATTCTTTTACATTCATATATACAGTACTTTTAATGAAATGAGGTAAATACCTAAACGTAACTTTTGGTGTTGCTCGCCCATTTCCCCTTTCACCTCATCCACACTCTTTCTTCTCTACCTTCTTTCTCCCTTTCTTCTCTTCCTACTTCCCTCTTCCCCCACCCCTCTCCTTCCCTTTCTCTCCACTTCTCCTCTTCTCCTCCAACCTTCCTACTTCCTTCTCCCCTCCTTCACTCTTTCTTCCCTCTCATCCTTCTTCAGATGCAGTTCAGGGGTAATGTCCGAGCAACTCCTCTCTCCAAATTTCCCTACATTAATACTTCTATCTCAGTAAATATTTACTGATTTTTCCCATCTTTCCCCAAAAGCTTAAGACACAACATAGTGATCAGGATGTCCAATCATTCAACAACAAAGTCATATAAATGTAGCTCAAATTGAATATGGTATTGCTTATTAAAATTTATACAATTACAAAAGTCATCAAACACATGCAATTATAATCTATATCCTGTTTTTAGGCTATACTCCTTATAGTTGTCATACTCCAACTACATTTTAATATAATTGTGATTTCAGGTAGCCTTAATACACAATCGTTCATTGAGACAGATTTTCCCCCCTTTATCACGAATAACTCTTTCTCTCTCTCTATTACAACATAGTTATCATATTTAAAATAATAATATAGGTCCAACAAATACAGTTCTTTTTTTTAAAAAAAATATTCTATCATTTCATCAATCTACATCTTTTTAAAAAATATCTTTTTAAGGCCTTGATAAAGTTTATATCTTCAAATACTTGTCAATTATAATATCAGGCAATTCTCCTCTTTCATTCCTAATTAAATCAGACATATTCTCTTTCTTTTTTCCTTTTTTTACTAGATATATTCAATTATTTCATCAGTCTACTTCTATAAGGTCTTTTGGTCCTCTAGCAAGATTAACTTTCTCAAATAATTATCAACCATAGTAACAATACATCGTTAAATCAGAGATAATTTCTAAGCTTTTTAACCCGTCAAGTAACATTTTGTATCACACTTGAACCTGACTCTAGCTTTCTTTCTATGCCAATTTGGTTCCCATAGTAAGGCTTTTCGATTATCAAACCTCAAGATTTGATTACGAGGCTTCCTAACAAATTCAAACTGAACAAATTTTCTTTCCCTTTCCTCTTTATTGTAATTTCTGAAAAGTTGTGTCTGGGTGTCAATCTTTGTTATTTTTGGTAATTGAATTGGATCAATTACAGTTATTTCTTGATCATCAAAATTGTCCATCAGTTGTAGGTAATGCATGGCATTAGTTGATTCAATGGTTTCCACATTTTCTCTTGATGCAGATTCACAATTAGGTTGTAAGAATAGTGTCTCTGTCTCTTTAAGTTGTAAGTAGGTCTGTTCAGACAGTTGTAGATAACGTGTAGCATTAGTTGATTCAGCGGTTTCCACATTTTCTCTTGATGCAGATTCACAATTAGGTTGTAAAAATAGTGTCTCTGTCTCTTTAAGTTGTAAGTAGGTCTGTTCAGAATTATTCTGTTCATCTTCTGTTATTCCTTGTTCCATAACTTGATTCATTATTAAAGGATCAATATGAGATTCCAAGGTGGCATCTTTGGATTTTCTCCAAGATTTCCAATAAGTTTTAAAATCTTCTCTGACTTCTAATATTTTTTCCAGTATTAAATCATAGTCAAGATGGGGATAACTTTCAGCCATTTTGGTGGTAGCTTTGCCTATTCCTTTATTAGAGACTACTTAAGGAAAATCCACAAATATCCGCCTCCAAAAGTCTAATAGCCAGCTTCACCACCCAGCTGTCCAGTTATTTTTTCTCTTTTTTTTATCACCTAAATCCAATCCTCTCCAAATAACAGGGAGAAGTACAGTTGAAATTTCACTTTTTCACCACCAGATGTCCTCAGTGGACTATAAAGTCTTTTTCTTCTTCTTTTTTCCCCCCAAGTTAATCAAGTTAGAGAAAGTTTTAAAAAAGAACAAAAAAGGAAAGTTTTCTCTCTTTCTTTCTTTCTTTTTCTTAAAAAAAAAAACCAACCAAAACTATCTTCTACATTACCAAATTAAAAAAGGAAAGTAACAATGTCTCTTTTTCCCTTCTTTTCTCCTGAAATTCACCCCACAGCAGTCAAATAGTAAAATAGTAAAAAAAAAAAAAAAACCACGCACACAAAAATTAATCCTTTTCTTTTTGGCTCTTCTTTCCACATATAGGCAGCCGCCGCTTTCTTAATAAAGGAAAATAGAAACTCTTACAGGAAAGATCAGGATAGCGAGGGAAAGAAAGGTCTCACCCGGATTCACCACGGTGGTTCTTCATACTGAGTTGTTCTTGTGACTTGCGGTTGGTGCAGCTAGGTGAACGGCCATTTTATGGCCGGTCTTCTGCTCCATCGGCCCTCAGAGTCAGCTCGGACAGCTAGAGGAGCCGCCGCTCCTCTCAGCTGAGCGTAGCCTCGTCGACAGTAGTCGCGCCCTCCAGGCGCGACTTTCAACCCCCGCCGGGGACTACCGACGGAGGGAAACTAGCCGGACGAGGAGACAAGTCTCCTCATGTGGCTAGAGGAGCCGCGATCCAGAACCGGAAGTCCCTTTTGCTGTCCCTTCTGATTGCTTTCGGAATATGTACCCATGCAGTACTTCCAAAAATTCTCAAATGTGCCAGTGATGGCTTTCTCCCATATAGAATGGCATATGGAGTATTGTTAATGGAGGAACTCCACGGCCTGTTAATTATATAATTGGCAGTCAATATGGCTTCTCCCCAATATGGCCTGCTCATACCAGAATTCGCTAATAATGAATCTTTCATTGTTTGCAAAACACCATTCCTTCTTTCAGCTACACCGTACTCTGCTGCTGTGTAAGGATTTGTACGTCTGTGTCTTATCCCCAACTGCCCCAACCATTGTTGGAATTTAGTTTACATAAATTCAGTACCTCTGTCAGTTTGCAACTGACACACTTGTTGTCTGTTCCTTCTCTCTCTACAAAACTTACCCACTGTTTGAATTGTTGTAGCACCTCTGTCTTTCCTCTAAGCAAGTAGCAAAATGAATATGTATGCGGAATTTCAATGAATTCCCAGGAGGCATTCGGTTGAAGAAAGGAAACAGCTTTATTTCTAAGAACGGTTTGCAAAGCGTGGTGGATCTCGACCGTTGTAGGAAGAGACCACACCTTGTTACAGAAGCACTATAGCAATTATACCCTCCTATCCTCCTCCCATTCCACGTCAGCTATTCTGGCGTAGTGGGTTACAAACCTATAGACAATCGACACAATGGTTCCCTACGTCCTTGGCTCACTCTAAGGGTTCTTTGTTATACATTGCAACAATGTTAGTTTCGCGTTCTACAGAAAAATTTAACACTTTCCATTTCTTTTTTTTTCTTTTTTTTATAAATATGTGGATGATTTTAAGTAACATTTAACAGTCATATAACTTTTTTTACAAGAATTACTTGGCACTGCTTTTTTTACTGTGTTCAAAATTTAATACAATTCAATTTTTTGTAATGTACCAATAATTCAAGTTTACAGACTTTTTTTAAAAAACATATTACTTATAATAAATAATATCCAGGAAATCCAGTCCCAGATGACATTCTAATGTTGCCCATTAAAAAAAAACACAACCCTTTATGCCCAATAGCAAAGAAAGAAGAAATGGTACCAAAACAACAAGGGAGCGGAGAAGAATTGAATAATATGTATTCAAGAACACAAAAAGATTTCCTGCTGCCCAGGGTAGGAAAATACACTTCCAAGAGAAAAATGCAAGAGGTTTGGGTAACTAATTTGTAGCAACAGCCAAGCAAATTAATGGCTTTTTAAAGGAATAACATTGAATTTTTTCTTAACTTGTACTGCCTGATTCATCTGGTCCTAGCCACTTATCATGGTACTTAAGCCTAAAAATATTCTGGGATAATTTTTTTTTTTAAAGGATGCTGGTAGTTTGACTTAATTTCAGAATTCCTATGTAAGAAATAATGTCACTAAACAGCAAATAAGGATGAAGGCAGAAGAATCAAAAATAAATCATTACAATCACATGATAGTCAAGAACTACTGTTTTCTTGAGTCCTTATACTAATAAAAATATTTGATCCATGATGAGCTTATGGACAAAAGCTGATAGCATTACAGCAATAAAGCAAAGGAAAAAAAGCTTATTGGAATTATCCAACTGCATACTGGAAAGGAAATAATGCAGTAAGCAGGCTGGTCTTTCCCTTGTTTTGTTTGCAAAGAGGTGGTCCAATTAAGTAGTTAAATATAGACACGTTATCAAATATCTAACAAAAAGAGCAGAACAAAACCTAGCCTTTGAGTCTAAGGATAGTAACAGGCCTTTCCATTTCATGTAGCTGAATGACTTCCAACGATTGGTAATAAAGGAATGACAACAACAAAGCAGTGATGGGGAAAAGCCTCTGAGTTTATCGAACAGTCACACCAAGTTTCTCAAGCACACACACTCCCTTCTCTTGATATTCTTGTCTGGTCATCCAGAAGTTGTCTTTGTCCTTCATGATGTCTGCAAGAACTGCACCACCTAGGAACACCATGTGCTTTCGACGAGGTGGATCTTCAATTCGAATCTTAAATTTTGAAAGTTTTTCCATATCACCTTTCAGAACTTGTTCCAGATAAAGCTGCTTCAGTTCACATTCTAGGCGAGATGGTAGGCCAGGGTACATTGTGGAACCCCCAGATAATACAATGTGCTTATAAAATTCAGATCTAGTATCAATATCAGCGGCTTGGATGGTGTTGAACAGCAGCTCAGCAACACCAACTCCTTCCACATTGATTAAGTGAGGCTGGAACAGGGCCTCAGGTGCCTCAAATCGCTCACCTCCAACTTTAATAATTCTGCCATCTGGGAGCGTGTAGGACTCAACTAACACAGTAGTTTCTAAGGCCAATTTCTGCTCCTGTTCAATATTGTAACCTACATAGCAGAGCTTTTCTTTAATCATGCGAACAGTCTCAAAATCAGCAGAATGATTGAAGGCATATCCTCGTAGTAAAAGTAGTTTGATGAGATATCTGGTAATATCTCTACCAGCAATATCCAGTCTCCTGGTGAGATGAGGAAGAGAAAAGCCTTCATAGACTGGACAGATGTGAGTAACACCATCTCCAGAATCCACAACAACACCAGTTAGCAAACCTTGTGCATATAGAGTAAGAACTGCTTGAATGGCTACATAAACCCCAGAAAACTGGTATGTTTCAAACATCACCTCCACAATCTTTTCTCTGTTCTTCGTTAGATTCATAGGAGGTTCTGTCAGAAGTATTTTACAGTTTTTTGTATCGATGTTGAGTTTTTCTGGTCCAAAGGTGTAGTCCCAAAGATGTTTCATATCATCCCAGTTTCGGACAATGCCGTTCTCCATGGGGTAATTGACTTCCAGCATTGATCTCAGCTCACTTGCTTCATCCCCAACCATAAGATCCTTGATTTCAATGTTTCCCACTTTGGTAGTTGAACACTTTCCATTTCTTTCTACCTTCAATCCCCCATTTCTTTTATGGACATTTGTTTAATATTTTTCCTTATTTCCATCAGTCTTTTCTTCTCAGCTGATGATTCATTCATGGGGTGTACAGAATCCATACTTTCCAGTATTTGAATCTGATCTCCAATTTCTTTTAATACCATCATTGACTTTATAGATTGCTGAGTAGATATCACTCCTTCCACCGAATTCTGAATCATACTTTTTATGAGAGGGAGGATACAAGGTAACATCATTAGTCCCAAAAATATAATACCCCCCATAAACAGGGCTTGTTTCCAATTTGTAAATATACCACCCAGAAATCCCCCTTGATCTATTCCCTTCGCATAACTCTGAATTCCAAACGTATTACCCCATTTTTTTATAAACTCCTCTGGTTTGGGAATTGTTATGTTTACTTTATTACACTCATAAAGGGCACAGATAGAGAGGGTGGGCACCTTTCAAATTGTTAATTCAGCCTTAGTGTCCATTCCTGTCCATCCTGTAGCCCATCCTACACATCCCCACTGGGTACAATAATTATCCCCATTTCTACAAGTTTGTCCAATATAGAAATGTTTTGATGGTATTGACTTTAGGCAAATATATTTTTCATTTACCATATACGTTCTATGCCAATCAATATTTGTCCCACAGGAGCTTGGCCATGTTGCCTGCTTACAAGTGTCAAAAATAAAGCTCACCCCCTTCCCAGGAAATATTCAGACTTTCGTTATTAGCGCACCACTAGGGGAATCTCCACTTCTCACTATCAACCACTTCTGTTCAGGATCCCCCTTAGGATCAAAACACAGACCAGTGGTAGAGCAATAGTAATATTCCCCTTCTCACAGGTTTGAACATCTCCCTTCTTTCCATCTTTTCCCCTGCATTTATGACTTGAATAATAAATGAGGGTTTCCTGGATTTTCTTTCCCATCTGTACCCTTTTTATACAGGAATTACAATTTGACTGTTTGTCTTGAGAAGATCTAACCTTCCTGGTCTTTCTAATTTGTATTTCCAACCCTCCCTCTATCATCCCCTTGGGTTGTGGTTTTCTCAAGATTATAGCACAACTCCCAGACCAGTATGGGGAAAGGTCCTCCTGTACGGAGTGATTACATATGAATTGGAGAGGAGTACTTATGCTTATTCCACACTGCCCCTTCCAGAGAAGGGCGCCCATCCAGACACATCGTGGATCATTAGCAGTCATCTCCATGCATTGGTTCATTACTTCCTTCTCAAAGGTTTTCCGGTCATTACATGTCCATAGTCCCTCCGGATCTTGTTTAGCCTCAAAGAGATGATCACATTTCTCCTCCAATTTTATTTTCAATAGGAACGGTCCCTTCCCCTGAGGCGGGAAATTTCTTATGCATATTGCTTTCTCTCTCTGGGTTACCTTACTCCTCTCTGGATTCCAATTTTGGTCTACTTTACAATTCCCTTTCCAAAATGGGAGTGGTGCTATACGTTCTTTACCTTCTCCACAGCCTGACCAAAGAAATAAATTGTAGGAGTCCGCCTGATCCCAGGCCACTTCACCACACATCCCCACTTGGATCCAATTTATTATCTTAACACATGTTGAATATTGGATTCCTTGTTCCCGCCCCGGTGGTCTCCTGATTAGACAACGCCAAATATTTTTCATTCTCCAAAAGGTTCCCATATAATCATGAACATCTCCTGTTTTATAACAAGGATGATTCTCAGTCTTTGGTTCTCCCCACTCCTCCTCCCGGCTGGTGTATCACACCCTGATTTCACTTGTTTAGGCAGGCCAATTTCATTGTGCCATTCCCCCCCCTTTACTAGAAAAACACACTGAAGCTTCTGCACCTTGTCTCCCTCCCCATCCCCATCCCCATGTGAGGAGAAGGATACTCATTTTCGCTGCAAAGTCAATTTTAGAGGTCCAGTCTGTGTCTTTTCAATATCCCCCTCTCATCTTGCAACATCCACCTCCCACCTTTAGTACATTCTTGTTCCTTCAACATTCTGCAAACCAACTTAAAACAACTTTCCTGTTTCTTTCTTCTATTATCCATTCCTTCCTTCCCTTCTGCCACTCTAGCATAACTTCTTTCTTTTCTTCTTCCACCAGTATTCAAGACTCCATAAACATACTTGAAGTCAGTGTATATTTTCTCCTTCTCCCTTTGTCATTTTTACACATTGCTTACATGACTCTAATGGTTGGACAGGTTTTAAGAGTATAATAAGAAACCCCCCCCCCAGACATACCACCTTGTAATGTTCCAATACATCTTCTAAGACTTAATATCACACTCTATCTCACACCCTGTGCACTGAACACAATTAATACAATGAAAGCAGCAACAATACCCACAAAGATACCCACAAAATCAGCACATGCGGGAGGTCTTGGTTTTCCTTTGGTTCTAGATAGAAAAAGAAATATAAAGTTTAGTCCTTTTTCCTCTATTACCCCCCTTTCTGTCAGGAAGATTGACTATTAGTCCATGAAGTCCTTCGGAACTTTAGCTTCAGTAGATCTCCTTGGTGAGATTCCACCTTCCATTCCTCTGGGGCTGGCACGGGCCCGTTTACTTGGGAGTAATGGGTCCAACCTTTTTCAACTATCCGGATAGCTGTCTCAGTGTTAACAAGACGATGTAAGGTACTTCCAAGGTTGGAGTTAGTTTTAACCACCAAGATGTCCCCAAATGTCAATTTTAGATAAAAATTCCACTGGCTGCCTTCCCCCCCCCCACACACACACTTCTGGGTCAAAACTTCCTCCAACCTTTGTCCTTGTTTATAAATAAATTACCTAAGTGAAGAGCCAACAAAGGAGAGCTCACCAAACCCTGTTTGCATTTGTTAACACAAGCTTTTTTTTAACAGTTTTGCATACAAATCTTTAATCAAAACAGCATAGCTATTTATAATCCCAAAATTTTTCTCAACTTCTTTGTTTCAACTTCACAAAAAAAATAAATAAACAAGTTTTATTGACCCCTCTTTTGAATAGAAAAAATTGCAAAAGTAGGCATTAAATTTTTCACAGCCACCCCACCTTTCAAACCTGAATTCTAAGCAGAGAAAAGGTTAAAAAAAAAAAATCAACCCCCCCTTCTCCTTTCTCTGTCACTCCCTCTCAAAGCAACACAGCCAGGAAAAAAAAAGCAGGGGGTTTGTGTCTGCAGATAGAGTTTGAAAAGGCATTAACACACCTCTGAATAACATTTGCAAAAGAGAGAGAGCAGAATAGGCAAGAAAATGGTATAGGATTTCCTGCCTGAGCAGGTAACTTTGGGCTGTTCTTAAGATGGAGAGGGAAAACAAACAAACAAACAAACAAACACATCTTTCTTTACTTTGTTTGTTGGCCAGACAAACAGAGTGAGGATGTTTCTTTTGATATCTTCTTTTCTCTTGAGGTTAGTAACAGTCATATTTACTTCACACACAAAGACTCTGACACACATATACATACCAAGACAAGGAAAAGAGAACAGAAAACTGTGATTGGGAAAAGGGTCTTCTCACTCACACACAGAGACATACACACATTTCTCTCATTCCCCTTATTTCCCAAAACTTCCTTTTTTACCCTGGCTCCACTTGGCAGAGCCTGGGAAAACCATTCACAGACACAAGGCATCTGCTGCTAGCATGACTTACAACAACAACCCATCTTCTTGAGAGTTTCCCTGATTATGGTTCCCTGAGGTTCTCGATTTGACGGCCACTCAAAACTCTTAACCCCAGTTTGCTTCCCTTCAGGCTGGCCTTCCCCCTTGCGGGAGTAAGAGACCTCAACCTTTCAGGTCCGCACTCCTCTGGACTTACCAGTGTTCCCAGAACACAGCCCATCACACTCACACAGCCGTTATCGCAGAAATCCTCCCACAATCGCTCTCCTGACCACCCAGGTACAATTGCATGGTTCTCTACTTCGGGGCAAAAGTATCTTACCTGGGCCAGTGCACTGGGTTACCTGGTCTGGGCTTCAGTTGCTGATTTTTTTCCTTTTCCTGTTGTTTGATTTTTGTAAACCAGAATTGTCAATTTAGTTTGGCTCGGAGCCTGCAAAGGGAAACTAGGTCTCAGATAACTCCAGGCAGTTGAAATCAACAGGCACGCTCCTGGATTTTACTGAGAACAGTGTCCCCTAGAAGCTCTTTTGCCCACATTCTCCACCAAGATTGTGATATGTAAAAACCCCAAATTTTGATACTCACAATACGAAGACAAGTCTGGTTAACAAAACAAAGGTTTATTGGAGAATAACATAAACAGAATAAAAGAGAAAAGAAAAAGAAGAGAAGAGAAGAGTGTTTGCAAACACGGCCCCCTGGATCCTTCCCTATGGATTGGATTCCAGGAGCACACTAGACTGGTTTCAAGATCTGCATTTTATACCCCTACAATGCATGTCACATCTAAAAAAACTCTTTCATCTTTATAAATGTACTTTGAAGTTGTACTCATCTGCTGTTATCTTGTTTATTTGTAATTTTCACCTTGGATCAAAATCCCCCTCTTTGATAGTGATTTCTTCTCAAAGTGTAAGTTACTGTGTCCGGAGGATTTTTAGGCAGGAAATAATAAACATTCCTGTTTCATATATTGGCATTACATTTTTACAATTATTTCTACAATTATTAAAAGAATAACTTTTATTTCCTTCAATCCTCCCTTTTTCTCTTTCTTCTGGACTTAACAGTCCATCTCCCATTGGACTAATATAACCTCGCTCACCACTACGAGGGGGCGACAAAGAATGGACACTTATATCACTAGGTGGACTTAATGGAGCCTCCAGATAAATTCCGTGGGGTATTTCCTCCCTCGGAGCTGATGGGTGATTTATATCATTCATTGGTTTCAATGTATAAGGTGGTGGTATTTTCTTCAAAAAGTCTTCTTCCTCACTTTCCTCCCTGGAGATTTCTTTTAATGGCAACATCTGTTCCCCGGCATCCCATAGATCCGGAACCCAGATGATGGCATAGTCCAATTCATTGTCTAGACTCTTACACTTTTTCCTTTTTACATAATTATAAAGGTTATGACACTGGAAATAATCATTTGACCCATCCCGGGGCCATTCTACATTATCATCCTCCCACCAAACAAAACAACACAGGTTAACCATATCCTCCTTATTTAATCCTAACCTCAAAATGTTCCTGTTATATGGTGGAGATCCCCATCCTGCCAGTAATTTACCCAGCGGTCCATAAGGATCAATCTTGAGTTTAGGATTTTTCCTAATTATTTTAACACATTTTCTCTTTTCTGTGGATCCAAAATTCCCTCCCATATTTACCTATGAGAGCACCTGGGTAGGTGAGACTATTTGACTAGGAATGCTCTTGGAGTTTTATCCCCTCAATTCCCCAGTCGCCTCTTGTTAGAAAGTGTTTCCCCGTCTGGAGTGAGACCCTTATTCTTATATCACTCTCCGTCTCCTGGCTCTATACAAACCACATTCACTCCGTCCTGCAGATCTCCAAAAAGATCCCTCAAAAGGACGTCACTCTTCCCCTCTCAAATCCCCAAACACACTTTCCCTACCCTCTATCCTGACTGCCCTAGTGTATTCTGGTGTTTAACCATTATGCTCACCAGGGTCTACGTGTAGAGTTTCCCAGTCAACATCAACATCAAAGTCTGCCCAACATCAAAGTCTGCCCTCAGGCTGTTCCTCACGACAACCTAATTGCCTCCAATTATCAGCTATTTTACGGGTCTTCGAGAGCCCCTTAATGGCTCTATAAACTCCTTCCGCTCAAATGGAGCGGAGTGCACCTAAAGGAGTAAACAGAACCCTCGAAAGAGATTGAATCCCAGATGAGCCCCCAATTTGTATGCGGAATTTCAATGAATTCCCAGGAGGCGTTCGGTTAAAGAAAGTAAACAGCTTTATTTCTAAGAACGGTTTGCAAAGCGTGGTGGATCTCGACCGTTGTAGGAAGAGACCACACCTTGTTACAGAAGCACTATAGCAATTATACCCTCCTATCCTCCTCCCATTCCACATCAGCTATTCTGGCGTAGTGGGTTACAAACCTATAGACAAGCGACACAACGGTTCCCTATGTCCTTGGCTCACTCTAAGGGTTCTTTGTTATACATTGCAACAATGTTAATTTCGCTTTCTACAGAAAAATTTAACACTTTCCATTTCTTTCTACCTTCAAATACCTGCTATAATCATCAACAATTACCAGTGCATATTTTGTTCCTCCCAAACTGGCTTGCATAGGTCCCACCAGATCTAGAGCTCTTTTTGTTTGTCTTGTGCTATATTTACTAACTGGGAATGCCTTTGACTTCGATGCTTTGCATACTCAAAGTCAAATCAAATAAATAAATAAATAATACTGCACAGTCCAAATATGTTTTGCTACCCTTCAAATTTAGCCCTTCTCCAAACTCTTGCATTTGCTGCAAAACTTTACAGCTTGCATGACCAAGTCTTCTATGTAGAAAATGAACACACGAATCATGCTCTGCAACATTCTTAAATATATGGGAACATTGAACCTTTTGTCCCTGCAATACATATAGATTATCTTCCTTTATGCCTTCTGCACAAATATTCCCATTCCTTTTGATGAGACACTTCCCATTACAAAAATGACCTCAAAACCTTGTTTGTCTAAATTAGACACACTTAACAAATTATGTTCCATCTCAGGTACACAAAGCACATTGGTAAACTTTGATTCCAAATATGGAATTTTTACATCACCTCTTCCGATGACTTTTGCTTTCTGGCCATTTGTCAAATCCACAGTTTCTTGTGCTACAGGAACAAACCTGCAAAATAATTCGGAGTCATTAACAATTGTTTGACTTGCCCCACTATCTATTAGCCATTTGTCTCTGTTGTTGCTGTTGCAAACTTTTGCAACACCAAAATGTTCCTTTTGCAAATCAGTCTTTTTTGTTTGCACAAATGTCCTTTGCTGCAAATTGTTCCTCTGCAAACAATTCCTTTTCAAATGTGTGTTTGCTCCACAAATGTAGCAATTCTTTTTCTCCTGAGTTCTTTGCTTGCAAAATCTCTCTTTTGATTCTTCTCCGGAGACTTGCAATCTGGACCCCCTCCTCAGGAATTTCTCCGCCTGTGGCTGTTCCTAAAATGTTGCTTTTCTTTTTCATTAAGCAAACATGCAGAAACTGTGTCCCAGATTTTATCTAAACTGTTCAACACCAATAAAACCTTCTGGGACTCAGGGAATTTAATCCCACGTTGTTCTAAGTCCAAAAATAAACTTTGCATTTTATTTAAATGCTGTTCCACAGATTCACCTGGTTGCAAACAGGCCCTGTAAAGTTTTCTTGACAATTGCACTATATTGCATGCAGAAACATTCACGTGCACAGCTCTCAACTTTAACCAAATCTCCTTTGCAGTCTTTAAATTTGCAACATTTAGAAATTGTTCATCATCTAAATTCAAGATGAGATAAGCCATTGCTTGATCATGACTTTTCTGATCAGCAGCTGCAAATATTTGTGGTGGATTTTCTACAATATACCACAGCTCTTTTGCTTTGAGCAAACATTCCATTTTAGCAGCCCATACAATGTAATTCTTCTGGCCCAAACGAGGCACAGAGCTTTCCTTAAATTCCATTGCAGCCATTCTGCTAATTCTGCCTTGTTCTTATAATTTTTGAACACAGGGAATTTCTTCCAGCTTTAAATTACAATGCAGTCCTTAGTAAGCTCTGGGCCCATAACCTGTTAGAGAATTTTAATTTCTCTGTTGGTGAAAAATAAATCAGAAGCTCTCACAGTTGACTGCATTTAGCTGATTCAAAATAACTTTATATTTATATCAAAATATTTACAATACCATACATTCTTCTTTACAGCAACATAGCTCAATTGAAGACTTCTTACAGAGAGATACAGAGACAAACCTGAGACTGGAAATCCAGCTCCTAACTCAATACCTTTTGCACAGACTCAGTAGCACTTTCTTCATATTGGTTGACTGAGTTACCACATGACTCTTCCTGCTCATGAATATTCCAACAGGCTTCCTTCTCCCAAACTGCTCACCTCCTCTTGCAATAGGTGAATTTTTTTGAAGTGTAGGTGCAGGGTTGTAGGACTCCCTCATGATTTCTTTGCAAAAGTACTGCTCCTACTGCTACATCACTAGCATTGGCTTGAATCACAAATGGTTCCCCTGGGTAATGTGTTTTAGGATCTGCTTGGCTACAAATAGCCTTTTTAAATTTTCAAAAGCGGTTTGACAGTTCAAAGCCCATGCTACTGGCTGGCCCAGTCATGGCTTCCCCCCTTCTTTACCCATTTTTAATAAGTATGTCAGGGGTAAAGCAATTTCAGCAAATGAAGGGATGAATTGACAGTAAAAATTTGCAAATTCTAGAAAGCTCTGAAGCTGTTTTTGAGTCTTTGGGGGTTGCCATTCAATTACAGCCTTTACCTTGGCAGGGTCCATCTCTATGCCCTCATTGGAAATTCTGTAACCCAAATAATCTAGTCGTGTCTGATGAAATTCACACTTTGACAATTTAACGTATAGCTTAACACTTAGCAGTTTTTTCAATACTTCTCATACTAAGTTCACATGGTCAGTCATATTTTCGGAATAGATTAAGATGTCATCAAGATACACCAAAAACCCTTTATATAAATGATCGTGCAGCACCTAGTTAATCAGCTGCATGAAGACAGCTGGAGCTCCCTGTAGTCCAAATGGCATAACTTTGAATTGATAGCTGCCCAAAGGACAGTTGAAAGCAGTTTTCCATTCATCCCCTTCTCTTATTCTCACGTGGTAGTACCGCCTCTCTTAGATCTAATTTGGTGAAGATATGCCCCTTCACCAGATGGGTTAGTGGGTCCTTCAAAAGGGGGAGGGGGTACTTATTCTCCACATTCACACAGTTTAACCTTTTATAATACACGCAGAGCCTCAATGACCCGTTTTTTTTCTCTTTGAATAGCACCGGAGCCCCCACTTGGGATTTAGCCAGTTCAGTGAAGTCTCTAGTCAATTTCCTGTCAATGTATTGCCATAGTTTCTCCACTTCGAGGGGGGTCATGGCATACATTTTTGGGTTTTGGTAGCTTGGCTCCCGGTAATATTTCAATGATGCAATCGTTTGGCCTATGTGGTGGTATGACATCACATTCCTTTTCACTGAACACTTCCACCAAGTCTCGATATTCACTGGGGATGAGTGGTTTCCCTGGCAGGGGGATGGTGACTACCTTCACAGTTTCTGCCGGTAGATCTGGTTCTCCACTTACGTCAAAGGAGCCATGAGGGGGATTTGGCCTTATGGGCAATCTCACGGTCCTCATCCCCTTCTCCCACCAAATGAAAGGCTTCCACTTATCCAACCAAGCTAGATCCGAAATCACAGCCTCAGTCATTTTTTGAGTCACCACAAATCCCAATGTTCACCTATTTCTAACTGCACCAGTTCAGTTAGATGGGTGACCAGGTTTCCTCCCATTAAAGATCCATCTGTTTGTTCAAATCTCATAGGTTTGGAGAGCAACCTTGCTCGTATGCCCATTTTAAGGGCAATTGGCAGGCTGATAATGCACCGGGAGCACCCTGAGTCCACTAGCACACTTAAGCCCATTTGTACCTCTGTCTTAGGGACTATGAGCTTGGCAGCAAGGGAAAAAGATGGAATGGGTCAACTCACCATCAGGTCATTTTCTCCTTCATTGTCGCTGTAGTAGGGAGCCAGCATAGTGGTCAATCCAGCTGGAGTCTCGACCCTCTCTTGAGTGGGTGAGATAACCTGGGTCATAGGTTCCTGTACAATGCAGCTTGACTTTTCTCTGGTCGGATGATGGGTAGTTTTCTTCCTCTCCAGCAGCCCAGGTCTGTTTCTCTGCTGGGGGAACGGGACAGGGCAAGCCACTGCCTGATGTCCCGGCTGGCCACATCTGAAACACTTGATCGGTGGTGCCAAGGAAGATTTGGGAGGTTCAGCTGCTCTCGTCGCTGGGGTTTGATGTGGAGATGGTCGTCTATCAGGTTTTGGTCTTGGAGCCACCGCAGGAGTCATAGGCTTCTTATAGCAGGTTAGCTTGACGTCCATCTTCACTGCTATCCGGTACCATTTTTGTAATTGGTCAGGTTTTTTATTCTCTCCCTGGAGAAAGAATAAAAAGCTTTTTTGCCAACTTCCTACCTCACTGTCTCTGGAGCAAAAAAGGCTTCTGTCATAGTTCCGATAGATGAAACCAGTAAAAGAACTTCAAGGCAAGAATTCTTCTTTAAAGAATATTTTATTAGAAAACAAAGTATCAGCACTTACATAGTTGAACCCAAAACTGAAATTCCCTCCCTCCAGATACAAAGTAACAAGTTGCAATTCCAACCCCAAAGGAGCTGTCAGAAATCAGATTTTCCAATTAACACAAACACGGGCTTTCTTTCCCAGCTCCTCAGCCCGCCAAAACTTTATCAAGTCATGACCTGCTGCAGTTATTATGGCATTTACTCCATCCCCGCCCCCTTCTACATCTTAACTTCAAAACAGTAAAAAGGCACTCTAAAGCAAAGGTAAAATGGCTGCTGATTCTTAGTTGTCAGAGCGTTGACATCCATTGTCACAGCGTTGACAGCTTCATGGAATGCTTTCTTCTTTCTTCATTGCAGTTAATACAAATAGGAAGCTGCTGATCATTTCTTCCATGAAATAAAATCCAAATGTCAAAGAATAGAATAGAATAGAATAGAATAGAATAGAATAGAATAGAATAGAATAGAATAGAATAGAATAGAATAGAATAGAATAGAATAGAATAGAATAGAATAGAATAGAATAGAATAGAATAGAATAGAATAGAATAGAATAGAATCTGGAAGGGACATTGGAGTTCTTCTAGTCCAGCCCCTTGCTCAAGCAGAACCTATACTATTTCAGACAAGTGACTGTCCAGTCTCTTCTTAAATCTTCACTGTATTTTCGATTCGGTGCCAGTTTTAATTTGTTTGGTGACAGTTCCTTAGCTGAATCACGTTCCCTTTGCACTGATGAAAGTATGATGAATTTCTCCATATTTATTAATATGCACAACTACCTTGGTGGTCAGGTGGCTGGTTGACTCTTCTTCCTCTCTCCCTCTCCTCTCTCTTTCTCCTCACTGCCTGCTGGCCTCTCCTTCCACAGCCTGTGCTTCTTCACTTGATCCCTCTGCTTGTCTCACAGAAGCCTCTCTGCTCCTCCCTTTCTCCTCACTGCTTCTCTTCCAAAAAAGCCTTTCCCCCCCTCTCTCTCTCACACACACACACACAAACACACACTTCTCCCCCAAAGCCTTCTGTCTCTTGCATACTTCTCCCCAAAAGCCTTCCTTCTCACACACATTTTCTCCCAAAGCCTTCCATCTCTCATGCACACTTGTCCCCAAAAGCCTTCCCTTCCTCTCTCATGCACATTTCTCCCCAAAAGCCTTCCCTCTCTCATGCACGTCTCCCCAAAAGCCTTCCCCCCCTCTCTCTTTCTCCTCACTGCTTCTCCACCTAGCAGATAACAATCCGAAGCAAGTGTGGCAGGGACTGCAGCATTTAAGCAACCATAAGGGCAATACGAGGAACAGGGTGAATACCGATGCCTTGCTGGCAGAGGAGCTGAATATCTTCTTCACTCATTATGAGACGAGTGAACCAGACCGTGTAGCCCCTGCTGGCCAGCCTTCTGATTCTCAGCCACTCACTTTGTACGAACACCAGGTGAGAGTTGTATTGAAGGCTGTGAATCCCAGCAAAGCTGCAGGCCCAGATGGGGTACTGGGGACTGTGGTAAAGAATTGTGCTGATCAATTAGCAGGGATCCTGACAAGGATCTGTGACATCTCCTTGCAAACAGCCTGTATACCATCATTCTTGAAAGCAGCTACTATTGTCCCAGAGAGTTTCCTCCTTCAAATTCCTGGAAGTCTACCTCTGTGAAGATCTTACCTGAAAAATTAATACAGCCCAAGTGGCCAGAAAGGCCCAACAAAGACTCTACTTCCTCAGAGTCTTGTGGAAGAACAGGGTAGAACAACAACTCATGACCTTCTTCTACGGGTCTACTATTGAAAGCGTTCTCACACACTGTATTGTGATTTGGTATGCTGGCTTGACAGCTGTGGACAGGAAGGCATTACAGAGGGTGGTGAGCACGGCACAAAACATTGTGGGCTGTTCCCTGACACCACTGGATGACATCGCCAGGGCCCGTTGCCTTGGTAGAGTGAGGAAAATTCTCAGGGATGACTTACACCCTGGTTGGTACCTCTTTACTCTCCTACCATTGGGTAGGAGATATAGAAATATAGCCAGCCATACCAACAGGCTGAAGAACAGCTTTTATCCATGGGCTGTCAGGCTCTTGAATGGGACATAATTTTATGCATGATAGACTCATGAGGCCGGTGTGCTGTGTAATTAGCTCACAGGGTATAATAAGTTGGTGGGTTTGTAGTCACTGTGAGTCGTGGGGGGGGGCATGGAGGGAGGCTCAGCCAATCTCACTGTATACATGTTATACTTTGATAATAAAGGTTCATTCATTCATTCTCTGGCAAAAGCCTTTTCTCTTCTCTTTCTCCAGTGTCTTTTTTTTCTCTCCCTCTCCCACCAAAACTGCCTCCTTTTATATATCTCCTGTCTCCACCCTCCTCCTCCTTTCTCTTCTGGTGTGCTGGAAGTGCCGATCCTGGGGCCTTTGTCTCGACCCAGCAGCCCTGTATCTCCCGATGACTCTCTTACAGCAATTCCTGTGCTGTGCCACTTTAGCTCATTCCCTCCTCCCGCTACACTTATCTAGGCTAGGCAAAGTCACATACCATCTGCCAGGTGCCAATGTACCACTGGTGGTACGTGTACCACTAATTGAAAAGCCCTGATTTATAGCTATAGAATACTAATTACTATTTCCATTTGTCTTCTGCTCCAGGGGTACTTCCAGCAAAGAGAAAGAAAAAGAATTATTTGTTTGCTACATGGATGAAATTGCTGTTTGCATAGGGGTTAAGCCCAATGTACCATTACTTTTACTACAAGACCCCAAACTAGCTTTGAAGATCTTCTTTGGTCCTTGTACCTCTTACCAGTATCGCCTTTGTGGACCTGGAAAGTGGAAGAAAGCTAGAAATGCAATTCTGACTCAGTGGGACCGTGTTCTCAAACCCCTGAAGACTCGGATCATAGACAATTCTTCAAAACATATCATGCCATCCCGTTGGAAAAAAATATTTCACTTCACTGCATTCTTTGGAATAACTATATTCATGTTTACATACTTCTGTACTCATTTTATACCAAATAATAAAAACACTTAGTACCATGTTTATATATATTAAGTTTGTACTTTAATCCCAGGTGTAGGTGCTGTATACATCTTAGAACTTTATTTCATAATTTTACAGCAGGAATACAAAGTAATCTAGCATCAAAGCAGCATACAAAATGGAAAAAAATCTTGTAATATACAGTATTTTTTGCTCAAAATGTTTATGTCCAATGGAACTTATTTCCTGATATGTTCACCCCATGAAACCTGAGTGATTGTTTCACAGATTATGCAGAATAGCACCCTAACTTTATGTGAAACTGCAACTTTTGTATTCTATTTACTTTTCCATTATCTTCCCAATTTTCACCAGATTCAGGCAACCTGTAGACAACTGTCCTATAATCCTTCCTTATTGACTAATTGTTGTTTCTGATATTGTAAATTCTAAGCTGTATCAACTATTTTAAAATTAAAATGCAATGAAGTATATGTATAGCTTAAAGTGCATCAAGCAAACTCAAATAAAAATAAGCATTTACATTCACTAAATGTATTATTATCAGTCTCGTATCTCTACAAAATACATATCATGTGAGCTTAGTTATGAAATACAGTCATCACACTTTATGGAATGAGGGATCTTTCAATAGGAGACTTCTGGAATCAAATCACAAAATGACTTGCACATTCCTATTTTTTAAAGAGGCAATTAAACCTTTAAAGTTTTTGGATACCTTGATTTGCTGCTGACTGACTGAAATAATACTGGGCTACAAATAACGTTATGTCCTCCCAATCCCACCAGGAACATATCCCAGGAACAATGTTATATGTTATCCCCAGTCCTCAGCTAAGGCAGTCTTGAACTCATCTTTACCTGTTCTGGTTTAAAATATTGATTTTCTTTTTCCCTAGACCTGTGGTGGCGAACCTATGGCACGGGTGCCAGAGGCGGCACTGAGAGCCCTCTCTGTGGGCACGCGCGCTGTGGCCCAATCCTAGGCCTTCAGCTGGTTTTTATAAAACCTTTTCACTTTAGGCCTCTGCCATGTGCAAAAAAAAAAAAGGTTCAATCAGTCAATTTCAACTTCTCGCAGGGGAAAAAAAGATCTTGCAAAGTTGGAATTGATTGAACTTTTTAGTCCCACCCAGTCTACCGTTACCACCGCAGCCACGCCCAGCCAATGGGCCACGCCCAGCCAATGGGCCACACCCACCAGCACCCGATGATGCATAAATGGGTTTTGGGTTGCAGTTTGGGCACTCGGTCTCAAAAAGGTTCGCCATCACTGCCCTAGACAGTCTTTGCTGTTGACATGCTCTAGGAAGTTAAATGAAGTGAATAGCAATGCAGCCAGGGACTGGTATTTGCAAACTATGACTAATCCCCTCAGGCTGCTTGTGAGTAGACAGCTTTTCCCCCTAGTTGCTGGGACCTACTCCCTATGACCATTTTGGCTGGGCACCTGGGTTCTATGAAAGCATATACTAGGTAATACCTGACTGGGGCTTTCAAATCACTTTTCAGGGCCTGCATGGATGCTCGATATGCACAGGTTTAGTACATTTTTCAAGAAAAACTTTTTTTCTTGTGTGGCAGAAAAGGTTGATTTCAATAAGGAAAGTGCTGGATTTTCCCAGCTTTATTTAAATGGTTTGGTCACTCATAAGTATATTATACACTTTACATTGCTTCTGTTCACAAGGGTTTCTTATGGAAGTCTGCTTTGCTCTGGTGATTTTGCCTCCTCCATAGGCTACTTTTAGCTGGTACCAGCAATGGCCTCTTGCTGAAAGTACTATCATTTCTTAGAAGCACAACTCAAAGAGTTTATCCATTATTGATTACTCTCTCCAGCTTCACCACATGCTCTGCCTCTATGTTCGCCCAAATAATAGACAAAGCATAGGGAGCATCCTCAAAGCATTTTGGAACCTCACCTCCAAATTTGTGATCTGATATCCAGATTATTTCTAAACACTTGTCTAGCAATCTCTTTAAAGTGTGGTAAGCCTGCATCCAAAATTAGCCCAGCTGAGAAGTCTCAGGGCTGGAGGAAGGCAGTATCTCCACCTGCTAGCTGGGTAACTTAACATGCATCAAAGTCACAATTCAAAACATCTTCCTACATGTGCTCCACCTTTCCACACCACGTTAATGACGATTTAAAGCTAGCTGTTGGAAGGTGACAAGCAAGCCTCCTAAAACCATACTGGTAGATTATAAAAACAAGCTTCAAGCCCATGCCACTAGGCAGGCAAAAGAAAAGAGAACAAGAATGTGTACATTTATTTCAGTATGATTAGAGCCTGCATTTGATACATAGCAGATGTCATGGTTCTGATAGATGAGACCAATCAAAGCAGAACTCCGAGGCTTGAGTTTTCCTCTAAGAACATGTTTATTGGCTACAAAGTATCGGCATGGTCAAAAGTGAAACCATGACTAAAGTTCCCTCCCAAAAGTAACAGTATTACAAAGTTAAACTTCCCACTCCATAGCCTATGCAATCAACTACGTTTCCCAATAAAATAGTTTGGCGGGCTTTCTAACATTAGGTTCAACCCCCCAGCTGAGGGAATAGAAATGACCTTGGTTCCCATGGACAGAGAATTGTTTAGGCTACCATAAAACCTCCCATTCCTCCCCCCCAATCTTGTGGCAACCAAAAATGAGCAAGATGGCTTCAGCCAGGTTTGTTGCAGAGTTGACAGCAGTCACTAAAATTGTTTTATAATGGCTTTGTTATCTTTTCTACACTAAATCTACATATTAAAAGCTCTCTTGTCCTTGAATGTCTGTGTCAGAACCCATATTTTAAAGGACCCCTTTTCTCTCTCTAACCCCGAACTTCGTTCTCTTCTCTTCCTGGGTTCTGCCATACTCCTGGAGGGGAGGGGGAAGTGTTTGCAGGTTATTACTTTGTTTCCCTTATCGCTACAATGTGACACTTTGCTGTTTCTGCATATTTCCTCTGTGAACTTTCTCTTTGTTGTCAGCTAGTAAAAGGGGGGAGGAGAATGGAATGTACCTCCAGCAACTGGAATGTACCTCCAGCAACTGGTTTATCTCCGTGTTCGCAAGGGAAGATGCTAAAAGCTGACCAAACATCACTGCAGCCCGGAGACAGCCTGACGTTATCTCCCTTTTTCCCACAACGAACTTAACACCTTGGGATTGGCCTGTTTGAACTGACTGGATGAACTACAGGATGGGGTTTTGCTTGGGATACTTTTTACCTAGTGATCTGGTGGGAAACCCTCAGATCCTGTCTATTATGCCTGCTATCAACTTCTCCTACTAAAAGCTCCTTTTGGAAGAAACTGCTTCCACGAGTTCTACTTTCTTAGGATGAAGGTTTGAAGTGGGCTCTGACATTCTGCTTATTTATTTCTAGTCTGGCTTGCCAAGAGAAGCCTGACAAACATGATTGGTAGTATAGTACTTCCTAGGGATAGGTGATGCTACACCAAAGGGGAAATTAAGCTGGGGAAATCCCCCAATTTCCTTCATTTGTCCCATATTAAAACTGTCAAGATTGGAGGACACTACTATTTATTGAGGCAACATGAGGTTGAGAGTGGGATAGGACAATTTATATCAGCAGAGGTAATGGAGGCAAATTTAAAAAAATCTATTGTAAAATTACACACACTAATCAAGTGCTCCACTACCGAAGTCACAAGCCAACCTTCCACAAGAGAAGCTATGTAAAACAAGCACAAACATTCCAACAACCATGAACTTCAGGAAAATGAAAACAAATAGTCTATACAACATCTTCCAACACAACTTTATCAAACACACCTGATCACTCAACCCATTACAACATAACCAACACAAGCTATGAAAAGAAGGTTGCAGTTTATTGAAGAGGAGAGCCAGATAGAAAGATAGCTCTGGAAGAAAAAAGAGAGAAAGCATGTAGGAAGTGGGTTTTTATACTCCCTGGGGCTCTTAAGATTGTTTCCTGTTCCTGTTTGAGGCTTTGTATTTCCTGTGTTATGTATTTTGACCTGAGTCTGAGTGTGCCCCTTTGGCATCTATGGGTTAATCCTATTATGTTCTGTCTTAGAGTTTGGGTGGGGTATGTAGATTTTAGATGTCTTTGTCTTTCTAAGCTTCTAGATGGAGAGCTACACCTTCCTGAATGGATTATTACATCTGCATTTCTACAGAGCTGGTTTCTGCTTGGGAGAGGGAGACTTGGGGCTATTAAGAAAAACTGGGCATGCTTTTCTGCCTCTTTAAGATAAGGTGACCAACCGTCCTTCTTTAGGGAGGACAGTCCTCCTTTTGTAAGTTTTGTTCTCCTTTGAAAAGTGTCCTTCTACATGTCCTCCTTTTTGATATTTGAAGACTAATCTGCAGGGCTTTTTTTCCCTCATAGAATGCTCAGAACCGCATTCCGGCACCTTTTTTAATTGTTTTTTTTCAACTTTTGCATCAGCTGTGTTATTCCTTCTATTGGCTTTCGAAAGCCAATAGGAATTGCTGCTGAGCGCGCCAAAACACCCAGCCGGCAAATTTTGCACATGCAAGTTGTCTGCAGCAAAGGCGAATTGGCAGAAACTTAGCACCCCTCCCTGCTACCCAATTACACCATCTCCTAATTAGTTCCGAAGATACCTGGAGAAGATTGGAGAGGTAAGTTTCTCTTGATCTTCAGCTCTGCTAGGGCAATAATGGCTGCGGGCGCAAGAGGCAGGGGCAGCTGGGGTGCTGTGGGCGGGGGTGTGAGGGGCGGCAGCAGCCAGCTGCTTCCCGTGATGTGGGAGCCGCAGGGCCTCTCTACACGGAGCTGCGCAGGGTGGGTGGTGATGCTGGTGGGGCAGCTGCAGGCGGGTGTGTCGACGGTGGGCTGCCCCCCAGGGTCAGAGCTGGCACGGGACCCACTCTACACAGCAGGGCAGCGGTGCTGGCGGGGTGGCTGCAGGTGGGGCACGGTGAGCAGTTGACCTTCCATGGGCCGAGCCAGCTTTTACGATATTTTTTTCTTCAATTTATTTGTGTCCTCCTTTTCACTATAAAAAAGTTGGTCACTTTATTTAGGATCTTTTAAGGAAATATAGTATTCTGCCCTTTTAATATTTCCTTCTCTGGAGGGGGGACTGACTTCCCACAATTTGAAGGTACTGGATTACAGTCAATCTGGAAATTAATTAAGCGCCAGTATTTAGCTTTATTTAAGAGTTTACTACCCACTTTTGGTTGTATTCCCAAGCAACCCAATTCTGGCAGACCTGGTCCTCCACCATAGGCCTCACACCATTTTTGGGCATGAGCATTAGCACTGGCCTCTTAACCCAACACTTGGTTGACCCCACACTATAAATTTTTGCCTACCGAAGGTGGCCCTCTAGGCATCTTGCATTCCACACTGGGCTCCACACTAGCAAGCCAGGCTTCTTGCCCATTTCAGCCCTGACGTCTAGGAATAGGAAATAAAGAATGCCTGCCGCTGGATGGTCCACAGTATAGGAACGTTTAAATGACTAGTTGTGCAAACAGTCCAAAGAAACTTGAGAGACTAAAAAAGGCAGATATTTGCTTTTAAGGTTATGCCTACTATATTGAGGACACAAGGACAAAAACCTGTCAGATAACTATCCTGTTAATCTATTGCACAAAAATCATAACAATAAAAAGCCCTGTGATACAGAGTTTTAATAAATTTATCTTTACTTTGATTTTGTGGCTCATGACGACTATCAGATGAATGGAGCAAAGTACTGGTTGTATAGGAGCGTGATAAAAAAGCATCGGAAATAGGCCGGATTGTTAGCCCGTTTAGGAGATAAATCACTAGATAATAATCACAAATATGCTGCAGAGAATCTTGAATTTTCTCGGTGGATATGCCTGTAAAATTGAGCGTGGAGGAAAATTTACTCCCTCTTTGTAGATTGATGTGCCTTCGGAGGCGCAACAGGTATTAGAAGCACGTTACAGTTTCCGGGGCTCCTGTAGGGGGCGCAAACGCTCGGCTCGGAAGAGACTGGCGCCACCACCGGCACAGTAGCTCGGTCACGTGGCTTCGTAAGCGTTACGTGCGTGCTGAAGTCAGACGCTGTTAGGCGCCGCCGGTTTGGCTATTCGCCCGCCATTTTGGCCCGCTCTGCGTGAAAGCTGCTCAGGCGGTCGCTTCGGCCTCGGTAAGTGGGATCCTGAGGCGGCGTTACCTGGAAAATAGCAGAGACCGAGGGACCGAAGGAGAAGGGGGAGGGAAATATGGTGCCGGCGATCCTTAAAAGGCTCCGAGCAGGGGAGAATCTCCCGCCGGAGACAATCGGGTGGCTCGCGGCGAGCCCCGACTGGAGCCGGGCGCCAGTGTAGAGAGAGAGCATCGCCCTTTCCCTTGCGCCTTGGGGGTCTAAAGGATGAGCTGGAAGACTCGCACCTTGAGCTTCCTATTTTACTCCTAACTCAGGACAAAAGGAAATTTGGGGGAGGGGGAGGGGGACAGAGAAGACCGCCGGAATCGGAGATCTCTTTTTTTTTTTAACATCCGGTTTTTTGTCTTCAAGGTTCCGGCGTCGTTTCCTAACTAATTTTTCCCAACCCCAATTCTCTAAACAGCCTTGATTATTCTTTTTATTCTCACCTTTCATTCCTCTTCCGGCATTTCTCCTTTCAGATTTGTTCCTTCTGGGGAACATGACTAACTTATGTGACTAAGCCTGGCCTAAGATTGCTCAAGGCTGCTGTTCCTGTACTTGTGCTAAATTTGAAAGTAATTTCTTTATGGTGAGGCAGAGGATAAAAAAAATAAGGATTTGAACTAGTAATACAGGGTTGTTGAGGGGAAAAATAGGAGGAAGGAATATTATATATGTTCGCTGCCTTGAGCTACTTAGAAAGTAATAAAGGCGGGATAAAAATCTAATAAATAAAACAACCCATTCAGATCAGGAGAATTTTCTCCTCAATGAACTGGCAGGAAGGACAATTGTGTGTTGAAGAGGATTCTGACAGTAATAGGTCAGTTAGCAATTAGTGTAGTACCGGTATGTAATTGACTGAAAAATAAGACACTCCTTGCTGGTCATCTGGATGTGGAGGTCTTTATCAGAATCTTTTTTCTGGGAAAGTAGAGATATTCCAGTTGAAATACTCCTTCCAATATATTTCAAGTTTTATTTTTCCTGTGGTTTCCCCCAACCCTTTGGTAGTTTTATGATATGAATCCTTGGAACTGACTTACTTTTCCTAGAAGAAATTACAGGTGACTGCCACAGAATCGATGAATTTGTAAAATTGGTTGTCAGCCCTTTAAGATAGCCCAGAGCATAAACCATGTGTCTTAACATTATGTTAGCATTTCTCCCCTCCTTTTCTTTCACTTTCCAGAAAACCAGGGAGAGTTCTTTCTAGATGCTTCCCACATCCTTTTTCCTTTTGTGAGCTGAGATACTTTTTGCATAACAATTGTCTAATCTGTAGCTCTTCCTGTTATCCTCCAAGGTCATTCTTGTATACCATTTGGAAATTTAGGTCTCACTTTGTGTGATACCAAAAAAATATAGGAGGCAAAATGTAACTAAGTAGACAGTTTTCTCAAAGATGCTTTTTTCCCCTCCAAAAGCAACTGGACTTCTTGGTGTTTTTTTTTTTCTTTGAAAACATTTCACTTCTCATCCAAGAAGCTTCTTCAGAGCTAACTGAAAAAAGCACTTTTGGTTCCTGAATGATTGAGAATAACCATAGTAGACAGTTGCTGATAAGGAAATAAGATCCCAGCTTTTTAAAACTATTGTCCTAATCACAGTCCTACCTCGTAAAACTAGTTGAATTTTTCACCCTTGCCTTATCATTTGACTGGTTTAATCATTGAGAGCTGTTATATGAAGTTTGAGCTAGACACTATGTTTTTTCTGTGTAGCCTACACTTAATGGAACATTCTCCATCACATCACATCGCACAATCACTTTTTAATTAATGTTCCATAAACAAGCTAAGACTATTGTTTCAGCAAATCTTGGGTCCCTGGGTACCAGGATCCCTGGTATTCATCTGCCATATTTAACTTTTGGTATTATGTATTTTTATTTTGTGTACTGTAATATGCTATCTAGAGATCTCCAGGATTATAAACATTGCTAATAAATCTTAAGGCTGTATTTTTGGAACAATGAAAGGTTCAAGGCAATCTCTTTGTGGTGATTTCGGTGGGGGATGGGACTATATAGAAAGCATGCAGCAAGTATGCAGCAAGTATGCAACAACCCATACTCCTTTTCTAGTTCAAAGGTAAAGAAAACAACAATAAGGAATCTTTAATAATAAAAATGACAGTATTAGAAAACTTGAGGTAGAAGATTCTCAGTATTTTTTAGCAAGGTTATATATCCTTTTCTCATTTCCTTTAATTAGTGGCTTTGTTGTGTGAGTATTTTTGAATATCAGTTATCTGAATGCTGTATATACCATGTTTCCCCGAAAATAAGACAGCTCTTATTTGGGGGGGGTGTCTTTTATACTCCTCTCTGGCATCAACAGCCCCACCCAGTCAGTCCACTTCTTCTGACAGATGAAGCAGCTCCATTCTTCAGCTGCATTCCGGCCTGCATTTTGCAGTCAGGTCTTTCCGGAAGGCCTCTGCAGCCAAGTACCAAGCAATGGATTCAATCCATAGCTTGGTCCTCGCCTGCAGAGGTCTTGCAGAACTGAACTATGGATTCAATCCATAGCTTGGTTCTGGCTGCACAAGCCTTCCAGAAAGGCCTGTGACTGAAAAATGCAGGCCTGACTGCAGAAGACACCCCAGAAGAAGTGGGCCGGCGAGGAGAGGCCTGGCTGCAAGGTAAGTGGGTGCGTGACGCATGGGGCAGTTCCACTCCCCCATCCCTGCCCTAGCTTGATTTTTAGGTGTGTGCCTTGCCCCAAAACTAGGGCTTATTTTGGGGGTAAGGCTTATATTAGGCCCACCCCAAAAATCAAGCTATGGCTTATTTTTGGGGTAGGCCTTACTTTTGGGGAAACACAGTATAAGTGGTCTCTTTTCTATATAGTTTGCTGCTAAAACAGTTAATCAAGTCTGTATGTTGGTTGAAGTCATGACTATGAACTAAACTTTATATTATATTAACAGGTCTTGTATCTGGTTGTTCTTTTGTCCTGAATACTTAGGTAGTTCCTCTTTATTGCTAAATATGAATCAGCCAGGTAAGATTGCAAATCATATTCTGATCTAGATTGAAAAAAATCACATTCAGTTTAGATAAAGTTGATCAGAGTGAAGTAGAATGATATAAGGAATATTCCAAATGAAAGGCTCATTTGTATAACAGTTAATTGGCAATCTTAATGCTAATAGATGGATGATCCCTGAGTAAAAATGAAATGAATAAAAGGTAATTATACGATTGTTATCTTGATTACAGAGATACATGTTATTATGTTAAGACAATGTTCTCACAACTCAGTTAACCATAATCCTAGATTATAAAATCTTGATTCAAGACTGCCAAGTTGGTAGCTGTTCAAGCCTACATAAGTAATTGTAAACCTCAAAGAGTTAAAAGGTAAATGTTTCTCTTAACTGTTCCAACATGATATAAGCAGCCAGGTTTTTCTCCTTATATACTTAACTCCTCCCCCTTTGTGCCACTTAACCTTGCAGCATTTAGATTATTCCTGATATTGAATTATAATGTATCTTTTTAATACGTTGACTTTCATTTTTCTTATTTTGTTCATGAAAAAGTAGTTATTTTTCTTTCCCCACACCTCAGCAATTAATTTTCTTTTAAAAACAATTCCTGGTACTTCATGTCCCTCTCTAAAAGTGCAACGTCAAGTTACATTATGTGCATTAAAGTACCTTTATATATAGACTTGAAATGTTTTTGAAACCATGTCACCAACATCTATCCCTTGTAGATTCTTTTACATTAAAGTAGTGATGCCTGCATCAAAAAAGTGTGCTCTTTTTCCAAATTAAATTAATTTTAATCAAATTTTTACTGTATTAGTCAATTCTGTGCTTTGTTTTCAATGTAATATTTCAATTCCTTGAAGAATTTAGGTTTTCATTATTTGGAAGCACAGTGAGAAGGTAGTAAAAGTGATGTTTTAACAGTGCAAATACTTGAACAGAGGAAAATAACTAGTCTGTTAATGAATAATGAAGATCATAGAAGATCCATATTATTAGAACCAGAATTTAAGATAGATTAGCAGACATCACTCCCATATTCAAATATTTATGCAAATATAAAAACTTTAAAACAATGGCATAGAATCCACAATGCATACTGCAATAGTCTGGCTTTCCTGGACTGTGCAGTACACTTATTAAGGAAGACAGAAGCTCAACATAGAAGTATAGAGAAAACCCATACACAGCTATCAGTATTTACATTTTGATTCTTAACTGCCCACTAGAGCACAAAGTTATCAGAACCCTATACCAGGGGTTCTCAACCTTGGCAACTTTAAGACTTGTGGACTTCAATTCCCAGAATTCCTCAGCAGCAAAGCTGGCTGAGGAATTCTGGGAGTTGAAGTCCACAAGTCTTAAAGTTGTCAAGGTTGAGAACCCCTGCCCTATACCATCATCATCAATGATACAGTTGATGACTCAGTGAGGGGTTATGATCTAGCCAACTTCTGGCCATTTTATGCTGCTGCAATCTTGCCCATTCTTTCTCAGTCACTGGTTACAGGCCTTGATGGCCATTTTGCCTTGAACTCTGAAAGGCTGGATACCCTGATTTTTGCAGAGCCACAAGAGGGATTGGCAGTGAAGGCAGTGCACATATGCTGACATACTTTCCTGCTGTTTCATAGCCTGAAGCAAAGTATTTGAATGTGTCTGTTTGGTTGTGCCCTCTGTCAGGTACTATTTTATATGTAAAATTCCACACTCTAAAACTATTTATGTACTGAGAAAGCTGACATTGGTGAAATAATGATATCCATTTAACTTACAGTTAAGTTACAGAATGGTCTTTGCTTAAAGTTATAAATATGTATTTCCCTTTGGAGACAGATTCTTCCAAGAGTCCAATTGACGATGCTGCTGTAATATAAAGAATTTGTTCCTCTTTGAGGCCATCCATGTTCAACAGATAATGACTAATACGTTAGACAGGCAGTCCATTGTTTATGGACTTTTGATTTTCGTAGAAGTATTTTCAAGGCTTTTATGGTTTCACAGTGAGCAAGATTTAATGTTTAATCACAGTGTATGTATTTGCCTTGAAGTAATCTGCTAGTAAGTATTCTGCTAGTACTGCCATTTGTTTTTCTTAAGACTTTTGACTTTAAAATAGATTTTAAACTATGCAAATCACTTAGTAACTATAGATGTTTCTTACATGATTGAGCTATAATTTTGTTTCCTTTTTTAAAAAAATAGAACAATTCAGTGCAGAGATTGACATAAAACAATATTGTTATTAAAAAACAAAGGGATTTCTTCAACTGCATCCCTAATTAGATAGTTCTGTAATAGAGTATTTGTTGTTAACACGCTATATTCAAGTTCCTGTAATCTTAAGAATACTACAGAGTGTATTCCCTAAAAATTCCATTTGTAGTTTAGCATGCTGTTTATACCTTACGAAAGTAGAGTAGATTTTATATATGCTGTTTTCAGTTTGCTGTCCTAAGTTATAAGACAGTGAAATTTAAAAAAGATTGTAGTTTTATATTTTTATGTGTTTGCATTCTAGTTTAGCTAGAATCTTATATTCACTGTATGGATACAGTACAGTAGTCTTCTGAGATGTTTTGCTTGCTCTTGCAGCTAGAGTTTAAAAAAAACTTAAAATCTTTTTTAAAACTTATTTTTAAGTTTAATTTTTTGGGAAGAGCTCTGAATAAGTGATTCTTTGCAGACTGGAAGTACTAAGGTCTTCTTCCTTGCATGTGTTTACATATTTAATAGCTTACTGTATGAAATACTCTTCTAAATCTGGCAGTGTTATGCTATGTCCTGATGCTTGTTTACTTGGTGCAGTACCTTACAAATTACCCCATTGTACTTTAATGCAAATCCAATCTTTCTATGTTAAATTTCATTTCTGAATTAAATGTTTTAAATGCTGTTCAGCAATGAAGAATAGGAACGAGTGCAGAAAGTTTAAAGATTTGCTTGGGGCTAGATTAATTCCGTGAAAGGGCACTCTGTGAGGGTTGGGTCAGGGCGGCGGGAGCAGGACGCTCCGTGTGAGGGTTGGGGCGGTGCAGTAGGAGCAAGACACTCCGTGCGAGGGGTGGGTCAGAGCGTTGGCATATTCCATGGCTGAATGGAATACGATGGCCTCCTTGAACTTACCATCTTACTGCACGTTAGTAACAACCCCACAAAACCCCACCCCAGTGGTGGGATTCATTCCATAGAACCGGTACCTAATTTATTTTGAGTTCGGAGAACCGGACCAGAAATGGGCAGACTAGCGTGCATTCACGTGCCTCCAATCCCTTCCTTCCTTGCTGCAATCTGGCTTTGCAGCAACCAAGGCGGTTGGATGCATGTGAATGCACGCTAGTCTGGCGTTTCAAAAAAACTGGTGTTTTTTTTCCCTGGGCCTGACAGTGAAAATCCTCCACTTTACCTGAGACCGGGGTTTTTTTCTCCACTAGTTGTTCGCTGCCAGACTGTTCTACTTGATGCAGAATGGGAAGGATCCTCATTCTGCAGCAAGTAAACTTTAAAGAAAGTTTAAAAAGTATGGCAGAGAAAATCCTCCACCTTACATGGGATCAGGTTGTTTTTTTCTCAGCTCCCTTTGGCTGTTCTTTGCCAGACTGTCTGGCAGCAAAAAGCCAAGCAGAGAGGAGAAAATCCTCCTTACGTGGGATGGGAGGGTTTTTCTCTGCTCTCCAAGGCTTTTCGCTGCCAGACTGTTTTACTTGATGCAGCAGAATGAGAAGGATCCACATTCTGCAGCAAGTAAATTTTAAAAAAAGTTTTAAAAGTATGGCAGAGAAAATCCTCCACCTTACATGGGATCAGGCTTTTTTTCTCGGCTCTCTTTGGTTGTTCGCTGACACAGTGGCAGCAAAAAGCCGAGAGAGGAGAAAATCCTCCCCTTAAATGGGATGGGGGAGGGTTTCTCTGCTCTCCAAGGCTTTTTGCTGCCAGCAAGTAAACTTTAAAAACTTGATGACCAAAAAAAAAACCCCCAGAAAAAAGTGATAAAGTACAGGTAGTCCTCACCCCCCTTTAATATCATCTCTTCTCTCAGCCCCCTTTAATATCCTCTCTTTGCTCACCCCCTTTAATATCATCTCGCCCGTTCAGCAGGACCCAGGCAATGCATCGCGCAGCTCCAGCTGAATCTTCGTCTGAAGACTGCATGAGGCTGCCTGCCACCCCCAAGGCCGCCGCCAATCAGCTGGAGCTGCACGCTTTGATCCTGGGCTCTCAGTAGGACCCAGGCAATGTGCAGTTCCAGCTGACTTTCCCACAAGCCTGTGCAGCGCTGCTGCCACTTCACCTCATCCACTTTTACACTTTTTTTATATTTTACAGTGCTGTTCAACCTGTTGTACGTGTACCACCTGCCAGGTGCCAACATACCACTAGTGGTACGTGTACCACTGGTTGAAAAGCCCTGCATTAGGCCACCGCCCAGAGCTGCATACCCGCCCAGCACAAAGTGAAGTGGTCAGCTAGGAAGCCCCGCTTAGAGGTGGTAGAGCACACCCAGGGCCAGCAGGCAAAAGGCCACCCTGAGCGGGGAAAGCCGGATCCCCATCAGCGTCATGGTCTCCCAGGCCCAGCAGAGATGGGGTGAGGCACATAAACCTAGCTGGGGGGCCATGGCGCCGATGGAGATCCGGGTTTCCCCGCTTGGGGTGGCCTTTAGCCTGCTGGGCGTGGGCGTGCTCTACGACCTCTATTTGAGCTTGCTAGCCGTCCGTTTCACCTGCTTTGTATTGGGCGGGCCAGGTGCTCCAGGCAGCAATGGACCTGCATGAGTTGTTGGTGCCGGTGGCCCAAGTCAGGGCTAAGTTGTGTCGGGGGTGCGAGGGGAACAGGTTCCACATGCGGGCCAAGGGCAAGATCTGCGAGGGGGCCAAGGAGATGACCAGCAGCAACCTGCTCTCCAACCGCAAGCAAAAACAGATGGGACGGAGTAAGTGCATCCGGTGATCTGCATCACGTGCTTCCCCCTCCCCTACTCCGCCTGCTGCTGGAGGGCTGGCCTGGTATTAGCAGTGGGCTGCGGAGCCCCAGAGTGCAGCGGTCAAGGGGCGGGCAATCATTGGCTGCTGACGGACACTGTTGGTCCCCATGCACTCACTGTGTGCGGGGGCCGATGGTGCCAGGTAGCAGCCGGCCCCTGCCTCGCCTTGCAGCAATGGCACCCCTGCCCTGCCCCTTGCCTCTCCTCGCCCCGCAGGACAAGTCTCCTGCCCACCATCCCACCCGCCAGAGACCCCCTGGATCTCCCCCAACCCTGCCCGGCCCCCACAGGCATCCCTCCCCACGAGCAACATCAAGGTGGCCACGCCCACCGTCTGCCATGCCCACCTGGCACCCAGCGATACAAAGTGGGTTTTGGGTTGCAGTTTGGGCACTCGGTCTCTAAAAGGTTCGCCATCCCTGTGCTATTTCATATATTGGAAAGAACTACCACAGTTTTTAATAGAGCAGCTGCACTACATTCTGGATATCCCAATTCTCATGGTAATTACATCTGTGCATGATGTAACAAGTCTTTTTTAGGTTGTTTTGACTAGTCAGTTTATTGTTCCTTTTCAGGGGGTGAGCAAGGAGATTCCAGACTCGATGAACTGAAATGTCTGAGAAGTCAAGCCAGAGCACAAAAGCAAAGGACGGGAAAACAAAGTATGCAACACTTAGTTTATTCAATACATATAAAGGAAAGACTCTGGAAACACAGAAAACTACAGGTATATTTGTTAAAATTGAACATTTCCTACCCATTTATTAGGTCTTACTCGTATAATTTTGTTTTGTGCAGAAATATCAAAGCTTAAGGCATTTTAACTTCAGATTTTCAGTTTTGTAACCTAGTTACCTTTATTAATTTATGTGTTTGACAGTGTTATACTCAATATTCAGATATTTTTAAATAATGTTACTAAAAGGACTATCGCTAAAATAGCTTCTGGCAAGATTGTATGTAAGTACCAGTGTGCTAAGTCTTTTGTTAATCTGGCATTCATCCATGAACTTCATCTTCCAGCTCTTAAATATTTGTGTTTGATTTTTATAAATTTTATTACACTGTTCATTGTTATGCATATTTTAATGAAAAACAGTTTGCATCCATAATAAATAATATATGTGTATTTGAACAACAAATTCACAGTGTATACAAGTTCCATAAGCAAAGAAGGAAGAAGGAGAATTTCATAATTCCTTTCCTAGTTGCTGCACTTTAAAAGAACTAATTTATGCTTGATTTAGGAAACAAAGTTCACTCTATAAATCTTACAGCTTAACATTAGGCTTTAATGATGTTTTGTATTGTTTACTATTTGTTTAAATAAGACTACAGAAGAATAACCAGATATTTAACATGCTATATTTACTTGTCCCTATATTAATTTGGAAACCAAGAGTTATACCGTATTTTGCTCCTTCACCATTTGCAAATAAGCGAGAGGGCAGTAATTTGTTCCTAGTTTTTCAATGGCCAGAAATATAACTTTTAATAGTATTATGTCAGGAATTATTCTTTTTGTTTCTAAGAAAAAAGGACGTGTAGAAACATGAATATATATTAACAGTTCACACTCTTTTTCTTGCATAGTTACAACTCGTCATGGATTACAAAGTCTTGGGAAAGTTGCCATTTCACGGAGAATGCCCCCTCCAGCTAACCTCCCTAGTCTTAAAGCAGAAAACAAAGGCAATGATCCCAATATAAACATTGTGCCTAAGGATGGCACAGGTTGGGCTTCTAAACAAGAACAGCATGAGGAAGAAAAGTAAGTTGCACTACAAATCATCCTTCCTTTTACTAATGTAATGTTTTAGCATATGCTACAGGAGTGTTAACAGAACACAACAGGTAGTCCTTGCTTAACAACCATTCATTCAATGATCACATGAAGTTACAATATCAATAAACCAATAGTAGTTATGGCTGGTCCTTGAAGTTGTGGCATCCCTGCAATCACATCGTAAGAATTTGGATGCTTGGCAGCCTGTCTAAATTTACAACTGCAACGCAAATCTCAACTCCTCCATCTGCCTGAGTCCCTCCCATATCCTATCTTTTGGCTATCCTGCCTCTATTGCTGCTACCTATCTCTACTGCCCACCCCTCATCCCCCCAGCTGACCTTCACCTTCTTCCTCTGCTGAGGAAGGGCAGCTGATGGCCCTTCACAAGGCTCATTATTAATTATTAGTAATAACATTAATTATTCATTTTATAAGAATTTCATGCAAATACTAGCACTTTAGTTTTTTGATAATTTATTACTCATATTTCCTCTAAGTAAAATATCAAATCCCTCAATTTCATTCTCATCCCCATTTGGGAGATAGATATGATTATAATGTCTACATATAAAAGAGTGGAACTATGCAGCCTGCTAATACAGGGCATGATGAATGAAAACAGAGAAGCCCTGTCATGTCAAATATTTTTTTAAAACAAATTTTATTGGTTTTCCAGTTTTACATTTGAGTGCTTGGAAAGCAGCGTGGTGACTGGGCAGTCAATAGTTCAATAACAAAGTCTCTAGTACACATGTTGCATTATCAAAAATTCCTTCTCTATTTCTCTTAACATTCAATGTATCATACTTAAATCATGGCAAACTCAATTAACACATTTATCAATATATTTTGTGTTTATAGATATCCATGTCCTGTTTTAAGTTTTAGCTATTTTTTCGTTTTTAATTACAGTATTCCAATGTACCTTTAACATCCATTGTATTTAAAGTCCTGGTAACCCAAATTTCTTTTATTTCACTATGCAAAAATTATAATATCTAAAATACACATATTACTTACTTAAATATATTCACATTCTATTTGATATAGATTTTCTATTTCTTGTTCTAGTACATCACTACTTACAAATAGAGTAATCTTTATTATCTCAAATCCATCATCTATATTTTCTGGGCTAAAGAATACTTCAAGGCTGATTCCTAATAGTTGTTTTTAATTTCCCTTATAAATCTAAGTCCTAAATATTAAGTCAGTTAGTCCTTTATTTTTTACCATTTTCCAGAATATTTAAATCTAATAATCATTTCCCTTCATCTCAAAATCTCCCTTTAACCCATTAAGACTTTTAAAATCCTCTCTAATAAATCAAAAGACCCCATTTTTTAAACCTAACTCTAGCTTTCTTTTTGTGCCAGCCAGGCTTCCATGCCAATGCCTTTAAATCATCAGATAGATCTCCCTTCATTCCTGCACGTGTTGCTTGAATCAAAGGAGACCATCTAGTCATCAATTTTCCAGAGGAGCTGGCCCATTTATAATCATTAAATTGTTGTCCTGGTGGGTCAGCTCTCCATGTTTGCTCTAATATCTTTATCTTCATTTTGATCTGGTCTTCTTCTTCCTCAGTATTCTTCTGGTTTAAGTAAAAGGTCATGTCCAGTTTTGTAGTTGTTTGGTTATCTAAGTTTTTTAATATGCTGTCCTTGTTGATCTTTAACACACTTGGTATTGCTTTCTTCCTCTTCCATTACTTTTTGGGTTGTAGGTTCTTTAGTTACAGTCAGGGTTTGGTTGTGAGCATTTTCAATATATTGTAGTTGCTGTTCTACAAGATCCTCTGTCTTGGGATTAATTTCTTCCGCTTCTATTGTTTTCTGAGTTGTAAGTTCTTCAGTTGGACTCTGGGTTTCAATTTGTAGATTCAAACTGGCGCCTTTGTCTTTCAGTCTGGATTTAATTATCTCAGTAGCTTCAAGAATTTTTTCAAGTATAAGTTTATAGTTAATTGAGGTTTGTTGCTGTTCCTCCATTTCGGAAGTAGTTATAGGTGTTCCTTTAGTGGAGGCTGTTTTAATCAAGAGTCAGTAAATATTCACTTCCACAGTTCTTAAAAGCCAATTTCAGCTTCCAGCTGTTCTTTCAGCCTTTTATCTTTTTTTTTGTTTCAGATAATACCAAGGACAGGTCTCTTGTCAGAGATATTTAGTTGCTATACCAAGTTTCGCCACAAGATGTCCCCAGTAGCATTTAGAATCCTTTTCAGAATCCAGACTTTTAGAAATAGTTAGATAACAGGTCCCCATGAAAGTAGGAACTTTTTGGGTCGCCAAATATCAGAAAGATGCAAGTCTAGTTACTTAGTTGGTCTCTTCAGGGCTTTATTTTCCCTGCGTAATCAGACGCCGCCATTTTAGACGGTGGGGGAAAAAGACATTCCCTTCCTTCTCTCTTCACAAGGGGAAGAAGTTTCAAGAAGCTTTTTACAGGAAAGTACTTGGGATACAAAGAAGGTAGAATCTCATCCAGGTCCTCTGCGGTGCTTTCAAAGTGCTTGATAGTGATTTTGGCTTCGGCTGGAAACAGCATAAGTGATGTGCCACGTGAATGGCCAATCTTTTCCCCATCAGAAGAGCTGCCCCAGATCAAACGGGAAGGCTACCGCCCTTCCACGATCAGTCGGGGGTCCTCTTCATGCTCGTTGCCCCTGCAGGGCGACTTTCAACCCTTTTGATGGTTGCCCGATGGGAAAAATCTGGACAGCGGAGAGAGCAATCGCTCTGCATGTCCTCCAGCGCCACAATCGCAAACCGGAAGCCTGTCAAATAAGTATTATGAATGATGCTTCATCAGTAATTTTTATAAATGAATACTAAATTGCGCAGATATGAGAAAGATTGTGTCTTTTGAAGCATTGATATGAGTCCATTCTGGAGTATTTCATCCTTGATTAAACTTACTAGATTTTGTAGCAGCATCAGATCATTTTTTGTTTGCTTTATAGGTTTGTTCACTTCCACCATGAAAAAATAAATGAATGAAAATTGATGTTAGATGTTATCTCTCTTTATGCTAAGAACAGTTTGTATCATATAGTTAAAATTATATGATGCAAACTATTTCATGCAAATCCTGATAAGCTTTCTTGAAGTTCATCTCTTTTATTTTGTATTAAAACTTTAGAAATAAGATTGTTGGTAGAAATTCTACTAAGAGAAGTATTGACACATAGGGTTGGCCTCCTACGGGTCCCGTCTGTTAGGCAATGTCATCTGGCGGGGCCTAGGGCTAGGGCCTTCTCCGTTGCTGTCCCAGCCCTCTGGAACCAGCTCCCCTCAGAGGTTCGTACTGCTTCCTCCCTCCTAGCTTTCCGGAAATTGTTAAAGACCCATTTATGCCGACAGGCTTGGGGCGTATGAGCTGTGCTCTACCCCGGGCCTAGGAATGTCCCTCCATCAGCAAATGTGAGCTGGCTGTGCTTGTATGTTGTATGAATGTGATTAATTTTATTGTTATAATTTTATTGTATTGTTTGTAAGCCGCCCTGGGTCTTAGGAGAAGGGCGGCATATAAGTTCGAGTAATAAATAAAATAAATTGGCAGCTGCATTCATAAATGTGTCTATGTATTCATATACTGTTGTTCTGCTGTTACCATAGAAGCTTTCTTTAATGATTTGAAGATTTGAATTCTTCGTTAAAATACGGTTTGCAGTCATTATGTGAGCCATTTTCTGTCAGACATTTTCAAATTTTCTTTCTTTAGACAAGCAGAAGTACCACAGGTGCAGCCAAAACCTGCAGTTCCTGCTCCTCCTGAAGCTCCTCCTGTTGTCAAATCATGGGCTAATACCAAACAGGGTGGACAGGGTGATGGTAAGTGGAGGAAAGATGGACCAATCTAGCTGAGCCACTGCACTCTAAGACTCATTTATTTATTTCATTTTCTTGTTTATTTGGGTAGTATTAGAGATGTAGCAGGATCATTATTCTTTGTTGAAAGATGGAGCATAGCATTGAAAGTTTCAAGTGTGTAGCAGTTGCCTTCTGAAGAAAAACCTAGGGAGACTATTTGAAATCAAAGGGTGAGAAGGTAGTATTTATACAGCACAATTTTATTAAAGTGAAAACTGTTTTATGGGGGAAAAATAAACCAAAATGCTTGTATGCACACAGATTAGCTGGGTTTTGGGAGGTCTATGCCTGATCAAAATATGTTCCTGACAAAAGTAGTTTGGAGGTAGAAGCCAGAAAAAAAAGAACCAAGGTCATTGATGACAGTAGCTGAGAAGAAGGAAAACACTTAAGACGATTGGGGGCCAATTTGGCTGCGAGTATGTTGCATTGGGGGATAGAGGAAAGAAGCTTGGAAGCTCAGACCAGTTAGTTATGCTGTGGTGAGAGCTGCTGTGGAGAAGGAGGGAATTAAAAGATAACTTCATTCCCTCAGTTTGCTCTATACTTGCTTTGTCCAGACTTTGATTACTCTCAAACACCAAAGAGGTGATATTGCCAAAGTGATGATCTAAAACTATTTGGAATAACTTTTAGAAAGGATTTTGCTCCAGATATAAACCAAAACTTTTTTTTTTCTGTGTCGTGCACTCTCCCCGGGCCAGAGCTATAAGGGATTCAATCCTCTTGGGTGTGTGATCTGCATCTAAAGAGTTGATGCAAAAAATGAAGGATGCTAAGGGAAAACTATTTTGGGCATTATGTCCTGTATATGTGTTATTGTTTGTTTATAAGTATGGCTGCTGTTGCTTCTGTGGCTTTGAGGGAGAGTAGAGAGAGAACAGTTCCTGTAGTTTACATGGGGAAGTATGAAGCTGGGGAGGGATTTGTCAAATAAGGAAATGTCAAGTTACATGTATGAAAGTTATTTTTTATGTTGAGTCTTCCATCTTGCAAAATTTTAGACTTACTGGCCAGTCTACATTTTGGTCTCACAATGCTGATTTTAAATTCCAAGTTGGATTTCTAATAGCATGATTGTGAATGAGACAGCTAATCCAATGAATGGGCTTAGTGTAATTGATCTCATCCAGCTATCTCCCTGTGGGGTAATTGATCCAACACAAATTATAGTGGGTCTTCAACTTTTTGAACCCTTTTGAATTTTCAGTGTTTTGGCATAAATATGACCTAAACATGATCTGTTCTCTACATATGTCTTAAAACTAATTAGAACCCATTTAAATAAGTCAAAAATATTTAATTTGTTCATTTTTTATTGAGAAAAATGATCCAAAGCTACACATTAAAGGCATAAAACTGTATTTACAAATAGTATAAGAGTCATCTCTAGGCAAGATGGTCAGCATGCATACATACATCATACATACATACATACATACATACATACATACTGCAAGCAATTCTGGTCGCCATGATACCAAAAAGATACTGAGACCCTAAAAAGAGTGCAGAGAAGAACAACAAAGATGATAAGGGGTTTGGAGGTTAAATCATACAATGAACAGCTAAGGCAGTGGTGGCGAACCTATGACACGGTTGCCAGAGGCAGCGCTTAGAGCCCTCTCTGTGGGCACGCGCGCCGTCGCCCCAGTCCTAGGTCCCTTCAGCTGGGTTTTATAAAACCTTTTCGCTTTAGGCCTCCGCTGCCGTGTGCAAAAAAAAAAAAGGTTCAATCAATCAGTCAATTTCAATTTCTCGCGGGGAAAAAAAAGATCTTGCAAAGTTGGAATTGATTGATTGAACTTTTTAGTCCCACCCAGTCTGCTGTTACCACCGCAGCCACGCCCACCCAATGGGCCACACCCCCCAAATTGGCCACACCCCCCAATGGGCCACACCCACCCGGCACCCGACGATGCATAAGTGGGTTTTGGGTTGCAGTTTGGGCACTTGGTCTCTAAAAGGTTCGCCATCACTGAGCTAAGGCAACTAGGAATGTTTAGCTTAACAAGAGAAGGATTGGGGTGACATAGCTGTCAGCTTGCCTGCTGCAGATTTTGAAAAAAAGATTGAATAACATTTCGTCTAGGAGGGAATAAGGATTCACACCTTGGGCAGGGGGTTGGACTAGAAGATTTCCAAAGTTCCTTCTAGCCCTATTCTGTGTTTCTACATCTTCTGAAGTAATTTGAATTATTATAGAATATTTGTTGTTTAAATATAAGAATAAAAGAACATTATGTGCAGTACTGATTTGGGTTTTTAAAATAACTTTCAGGTCCTGGAGTTCAGATAAATAGTTATTTCCAGCAAGAGTTTCCTAGTTTGCAGGCAGCTGGAGATCAAGAAAAGGAAAATAAAGAAAAGGATGCGCCAGAAGAACCTTACGGTCCTGGGCCAAGTTTGCGTCCACAAAGTAGGTGTGCATAAAATAGCCTAAGATTGGTGTGGTTGTGGAGCTCCTGATTAGTTTTTTATCTTGGGGAGTGCAGTTTCTGTTCAGGGTTATGTGGTTTTTAGTCTGTTTGTTTATCGATGTACTAGACTTACCAAGTTGTCTTAGACTTGAGCAGCCTTAACAAATCTAATAACTAAAATTAAAAGTTCTTCATAGAATTCAGTGTTCATTCACATTCGATTCATGTCAAAATTAATTTGCAAATAATATCCTGGGATGATGTATCTATCTAGGATTAAGGAAATTAATCCATTTGCTGTCATTAGTTGAAACCTCATCTATAAATTAACATTGCCTCTTTTATTTTCAGTTACTTACTAAATTATTAAGAGATACTCAGTTGATCACATTCCCTGTTCTGAGTAGTAGGTTTGATTATCATTTTGGTTGCAGTGGTTGATGAGTTTTTTTAATACAAAATAAGCCAAATTGGCAAAGATGAGCAAGGACAACTTACTACTGTGTTTCCCCGAAAGTAAGCCTCAGCTAATTTTCTGGGGGTGGGCCTAATGTAAGCCCTCCCCCCGAAAGTAAGCCCTACTTAAGGGCCTGCACAGCCTGCCTGCCTGTGAAGAGGCAAAGCCGATGGGGGAGGGGGGAATCTGACCCATGGTACCTGTATACCTTACGGCCACCCGACCCATGGTACCTGTATACCTTACGGCCACCCGGCTTGTTCCGCAGCCTCATGGCAGTGGCATTGGGCAGGAGGTGGCAGATGGCTGGTTTCGTTGCAACATGGCTGTTTGATGCTGGCTGCGGCCGTTTGACACCTCGGGCATCATACCCAATGCTGCTGCCCTGAGGCCTGGCGGATCCTCCCCCCTTCTGACCCATGTTTCATTATACCGGTTTCCTACCGCTGCCCGGCTTGTTCCTTGGCCTCATGGCAGCGGCATTGAGCAGGAGGCAGCAAATGGCTGGTTTCAGCACAAGGCAGCCATTTGCCATGTTCCACCCAATGCCGCTGACAGGCCTACCGTATGTTACTCTAACCCCCACTGCCATGCCAACCCAACTGGGAGATGGGAAACCCTGGGGAAAAAAACAGAAAAACGTTTCTCCTTCGCGATCCACCGCCACCACATGCAGGGAAACAGGACTTTTTTTGAGGGGGAAAAAAGATCAATGAATTCCAACTTCGCGAGAGATTTTTTTTCGCAAGAAGTTGGAATTGATTGACCTTTTTTTTCCCCTCCAAAAAAACTTCCTTTTCCCTGCACACGACAACGGCGGATTGCGAAGGAGAAACGGCAGGGGGCTGGGAGTCAGGTAAGCAAAGAAAGGCAATTCCTGGGGGGGAGCGAGGATTTCTTTCCTTATCTGCCCCACTTGTTCTGAGGCTGCTTTCAGCCAAGCCGTGTTGCGCTTGCCAATGGCCCACCCACCCTTCCTCCCCGAGCCTCCAGCACTCTGCCTGCTGCTTTGGTCAGCCTGGTAGTCCCCATTTCAGCACCCTGCCCGGGGCTGCAGGGGCTGGCCTGGCACGGGAAGAGCACGTGCCCCATTCTCCTACCACCGCGCAGGATAAGGTTGTTGCGCCCGCCCCAACCAGATGCCCTTACCTCCCCCAAGCGTTTTTTTTTTCACTAATCTGCCTTTCAGCTACATTGCGTTTCTCTATTTGCTTCTCAGCCATCGCCACGTGTTTGTGGGACTGCCGGTAAAAAAAAAATTCAATCAGACTTTCTAACTTCTCGCAAGGTCTCAAGAAGTTAGAAAGTCTGATTGAACTTTGCTTTTTTTACTGGTAGTCCCACAAACACGCAGCGAAGGCTGAGAAGCGAATGGAGAAATGCAGTGCAGCTGAAAGGCAGGTTAGTAAAAAAAACGCTTTGGGGAGGCGAGGGCATCTGGGCAGGGGTGGTAACCTTACTCTATGCAGCTTTGGCAGGTGTCTGGCAGACGGAGGGAAGCAACTCCACCACCACCCCATGGCAACCTTATCCTGCGTGGCTTCGGCAGGTGTCTGGCAGGCGGAGGGAAGCAACTGGTCCACCACCATGCTCTCGCCGCCACGTTGCTTCTCCACCCCATGCACAGGCCCCGCTCCACCCCCATGCACTCACGGCCTACTGGTGCAGGTACTGGCAAAAAGTAAGCCCTCCCCGAAAGTAAAACCTAGTGCTTACTTCAGAGCCCAAAAAAAAGACAGGGTCTTTCGGGAAAACATGGTAATTATCTGAACTTTTTCAATCTAAATATTGTAACCTATCTATGGCACAATTTGTTCAGACTTCATATTAAACAATAGTTTGTGTTCTTGTGTTCTTTGACTGAAAAGATTTAAAAATGTAAAATGTAGTCTGGAATACATCTGTTTTCAAATTTTCAGATATGCAGGCTTAAAGGCCTCAGATGTGGAAAAATGCCTATAATGTTTGTCAGATAAAAGGAGTGAACAAAAGATGGCTCTAGAAGTACTGATAGATAAGTACGGGTTAGTACTACAGGTGGCCGTTGACTTAACAATGGCAACTGGGACCAGAATTTCCATTATTAACTAATGTGGTCATAAAGCATAACTGCATGGCTTAGTAATGGCAGTCCCTGCAGTCCTAGTTGCTGATGTTGACTGAATCCAATAGTTGTTAGGCAAAGTAACGTCCTACCCGCTTCCCACAATCAAAGTCAATGGGAAAGTCGGCAGCATGTTGCAAGACCCAGGCCAGCAGGTAGGTAGATGCCTAGTGCTTGATGGGAGAGGGAGTGAGGGGTGTGCATGGATTTGGGGGAAACATAGCAAGTGTGCAAGTTGGTGAGCGCAGGGGTTTGTGGATCAGGGAGGGAGCCCAAGGGTCCAGCATAGGTGTGAGGGAGTACTTGAAGGATGCCCTTCGGCCAATGCTGCCCAGGTGGGAGAGAATTACTTCAGCAACATGTGACTTTCCCTGCTGGTTTCCCTATTCACTTTCTGGACAAGCTGGCGGAGAAGGTTGCAAAGAGCAATCATGATCACAGGAGGCTGGAAGTGGTCATTAATAAGCTGCAGATAACTGGCAAATCAGTTTAGTCTACTTGTTAAGGCACCAGGTTAGAAACCGGGACACCGTGAATTCTAGTCATGCTTTACACATGAAAGCCAGCTGGGTGACTTAGCCCAACTCACAGGGTTGTTGTTGTGGGAAAAATAGGAAGGAATATTAGGTATGTTCACTGTTGAATAAATTATAAAAATAATAAAGATGGGATATAAATAAATAATTGCAAACTGGTTGCCAAGCATACACATTGCAGTCATGCGATCATGGAGATGCTGAGAAAGCTGGAACTCTGAGGACAGGTCATAATCACCATTCATTCAGTACCATTGTAATTTTGAACAGTTACTGAACAAGTGGTCATAGGTTGAGGACTATACATTAGCAAAGATTTCTGGTTTCCAGCTTTCTGAGGACTGACAATTTTTTTCTGCTGATGCACAGTAATACTGGGAAAGTGCACTGCATAATACTAGGGATTTCCAAAACGGAGATGTTCCAAAAAATACCGATAGATGCCTAGTATGATGAGGCAACCCCTTTTTGTAAAGTCTGATCCTACCCTTTATAGTGGTGAAGCAGAACGAACAGTCACACAGATTCTTTCAGTTTTTCATTGAGCAATTGTCTAGATCAGAGGTGTCAAACTTGCAACGTCACCGGCAAAGGGGTGGGTGCGGTTTCGCTATGATGCATCCGGCCCGTGGGCCGCAGTTTGACACCCCTGGTCTAGGTTATATGGCTTCAGTTTAGGTTGCTTCAATTCTTTTCAGGCAGGCAGAAGGGTGGTTTGGAGAAGAGGAAAATAAAACTGGTTACTATATTAGTACAGCACTTCAGATTTTGATGTTCCCTTTTCCAATGCAGATGTTGCTAGCTGGAGAGAAGGTGGAGGCAGAAGTTTAAACTCCCCAAACTCTCCAACTGATCAAGAAGCAAAACCTCTTATTCAAGAAGATAGTAATATGCCTGGACCAACAGAACAAAGGGATGTCCTTAAGGTACCAGAGAAGAAAGAGATACGGATAGCACCACCTCCCCCACCTAAGGTGAATGGCCAGCAACAGCCAGGAATCCTTCCTCAGTATAGAGGGATGGTACCACCACATGTAAGTCCAATGGATCAAATTCTTTCAAAATTTCTTTCCCTCGCAAGGGGTCATGTCATAAAGAGAGTGGAATGAATGTGAGGGACAAATTATTCCTACACAGCAGGTAGCAGTATGGCCTGTTTGCTAGTAAGTCTCTTCCTTCTCCAGCACTGGGAGATGGAGAATCCACCCATGGGTTATGACTGTATTCCTGCCCTATCAAATCAAGTCATCCAAAGTTGCCACGCCCCCTTCCTGGACCTTATCCCCAGATTTGACTTGATTTCGCCCTGGAAGGACATGAAGCGTGGCTCCTAGGCAGATACAGGTTTTCACTTATGGGTGGATTCTTATTAGTTTAGAAGAGCTTAGTTAAAAGATAACTAGGTTAAGCAGAGGCTGGGAGCGTGCTCTCCTAGCCTCTCCACTAACTTTCTTCCCCATTAAGGATCTTTTCCTCTTCCCCTCCTCCTCCCTCCTTCGTTCATCCAGGGAGCCGGCTGAAGGGAACACAAAACGTAAGTACCCTTCGGTGGGCGCGGGGGAGGGCGGAGGGGGGGGGCGAAGGGGAGGGGGGTCCCCTCACCCTTCGCCATTCGCGTCCCCCTCTCCGTACAGGGATCGCGGGGGGCTAGGTTCGGCGCCGATCAGCTGATCGGCGCCCCGGGCACCGCGTGGGCCTTGGGATCGGCTCCAAACACGGAGCGCCCAAGGAAACGCCGACCAGCCTAGGCGACCACGCGGTCCGAGCCTTAGACAGGGCCGGCGCCGACCAGCTGATCGGCGCCGGAGAGCCGAGAGGCGGCTAGCGCGCCGACCGGCTGTTAGGCGGCCGCGCGTTCCGCCTCCGGGGAAAAAAAATTTAAAAAAAAAAAAAGAGGCCGGCGAGCCGGCGCGGCCATTCTGCGCGCCGACCAGCCGTTCGGGGCCCGAACTTTAAGAGAAGCCGGCGCGGACCAGCTGATCGGCGCCGGAGCGGCGGCCCTACCGCGCGGCCTCCGGAAGGCCGGGGCTGGGCAGCTGATCGGCGCTGGGGCAGCCGCGGCCATTGTCCACGTGGCCGGCGGCCGGAACAAAGCCGGCGCCGATCGCCGGTGCAGCTCTGGGTGGGGGCGCCGGAACAGGCCGGCGCCGATCAGCTGGGCGGCGCTAGGGGGCCGGCGACTGGAGCTGAGCCGGTCCGGCCAAACAAAGCCGGTGGCGGCCAGCTGCGCGGCGCGGGGGGGGTGACCCGTGGCCTCGCAACACGTGGTCGGCAGCTGGAACAAAGCCAGCGCCGATCAGCTGTGCGGCCACTGATCACGCGGCCGCAGCTGGATCAAAAGCGTGGCACGAGCTCACGGTCCCACAGGCCAGGCAGGGTCAACCCCGGACACAGTCCAAGGCCTACCTAGGGAGTCCCAGACTAACTAGGCCACCTCAAACTCCCATCCCAAACCTGGTGTCTCCCATTGTCCTTTCTTAGCTCCCTGGCCTTTGGCCCTCTGGATCTTAGGTCCTCTCGGAGTCCAGGCACCCCCATCAGCGTGCCTGTCGTTATCCGAGCATCTGGCCGGACCATTAGATCTGGGCTCCACCCGAGTCCAGGCACCAACATTAGCGTGCCTGGCGTTATACGAGCAACCCTACGCGGATCCCAGGCGCCCCCCCACAGTGGGCCTGTGGCATCCAAGGGTTCCTCTACCGGACTGCAGGCGCCCCCCATAGTGTGCCTGCCCCATCCGTGCACAGCCGTAGTGGGTCCCCAACTGTCCGGGCAGTGTGTCGCCCTTACCCATTCTTAGGCTGCCCCTGGGTTCCAGGGGCCCCTCCCGCGCACCTGTGACAACCCAGGGGGCTATAGCTCCTAGATACCCGGGACCCCCCTATCGCGCCCCGGCGATATCGGAGCATGGAAGAGGCTACCTCGCCTTCTTCAGGAGCCCCGCCGTCCTCATCAGGTCAACCTGGTCTGGAAGGCAATAGCAGGTCGGCAGCCAAATCTAGCGTTAGATCTGCCACTATGACCTCTAAGAGAGCAGACAGACAGGACAAGAGGAGACACCAGGCATTGGAAAGGGAGTTTTCCAAGGCGCAGAAAAAAGCAAAATTAGCGCCGGAATCAGCCTTGGGAACGTCCACAGACGACCCCCAGCCCACGGGCAACGAGCAAGCGACCCTCCCAAACGAGGACCGGCTGGCTCTGCTTATCGCCCAGGCGGTGGAGCGCGCCCTAGAGGCCAGAACGCAGGTCCCTGCGACTCGCAAGCGCAGTCCACACCGAGAGTCGAGGGCGCTCGATAACCCCACATCCCCCTCAACCTCTCAGGCCTCGGAGGAATCATACATAGAGGAGGAAATGGCGGAACAGGGGGTGCCAATGTCTGACGAAGAGGAGGACCCACCGGAGGTACCCGCCTCCAAAGGGTTATTCAACCCCTCCTCCTTCCTGACCTTGCTACGCAAGGCCGCATCCACGGCACACCTGGGGCCCGAAACCCCAGCGGCAACGGTCTCCGACCCACAGGAAACTGATGCAGAGGCACACCCTAGCTTCGTGGAGCCGGTCACGACCAAGCATCACATCCCCTGTCCCGCCATGTTCCTGAAAGCAATCAAGGCACAGTGGAAATCGCCGGCTTCTCTTCCCACACCAAGCAGCACCGACAAAAAGCTGTTCGGGGTGGCACCAAAATTGGAGGAGGCCCTGGAGGTTCCTACAGTGGACGAGCCCCTAGCGCCCCTAGTGTCGTCCACCACCTTTTCAGGAGACCTCGCTGAAGCCCTCAAAGGTGAGGATCGCAAGGGCGAGGCCACGTTCCGCAGAACGCACCAAGCGACCGCTTGGGCGATCAGAGCGTCCACCTCCGCCTCATTCTTCATCAGGGCCGCCCATGGTTGGCTCCAGGAGCTCCAGGGTAAGATCCCTGCAGAGGACTTCCGCACACAACAGGACCTCAGTAAGATGGTGGCGGCCGCAGAGTACGCGGCAGACGCAACTCTCCAGGCCGCCCGGTTCTCATCCAGAGCTATGGCTTCCAACATCACTGGCAGACGCTTGCTCTGGCTGAAACATTGGCAGGCAGACGCTAGGTCCAAGTGGAAACTCGCAGCAGCGCCATACCAAGGGGGAAAGTTGTTCGGGGACGCCCTGAACCCCTATACAACAGAGAACAAGGACAAACGCAGGGTCCTAAAACACGTTTTTAGGAGAGTGGACAGACGCCCGGGAGCCTACACACGGCGGCAGCCCTTTCGGGCCGGAGCCAGGTACAACCAGTACCAGGCATCTCAGGCCTTCCCGGCCAGGCAGGACAGGCAAGACAGACAGGCAGACAGGCAAAGCCCCAGACCAAGACAACAGCCGCAGGGCAAGCGGCCCTTTCGAGGCTCCAACAGGCCCTTCCGACAATCAAAATGACACCTCATCAGGACCTCCCATCGGGGGCAGACTCTCCCTGTTCGCCCACCAGTGGGAGGTCACCACCACAGACGCATGGGTTCTCAACATCATCCGCCAGGGCCTCTTCCTGGAATTCGTCTCCACCCCCCCAAACCGGTTCCTCCCTTGTCCAAACCCGCGCAACCGAATAAGAAGGAGGTTAATGGACGAGGCAGTAAACCATTTACTCCACATACGGGCCGTGGAACCGGTTCCGCTGGACCAGAGAGGTCAGGGATTCTACTCCATCCTTTTCGTAGTCCAAAAGGCATCAGGGGGATGGAGAGCCATACTAGACCTCAAGGGACTAAATTATCACTTGGCATACCACAAATTCAAGATGCAAACGCTCCGATCAATCTTGGGGAGCATCAGAAAGGGAGACCTCCTGACATCTGTCGATCTCACGGAGGCGTACCTCCACATCCCAATCTCTCTGGCCCACCGACGGTTCCTCCGGTTCGCCTACAGGGGGCGCCACTTTCAGTACAGGGCGCTTCCATTCGGCCTGTCCTCCGCCCCAAGGGTCTTCACCAAGATCCTGGCAGCTCTAGCAGCCAGTCTACGGATGGTGCCGATCAGAGTCCAGTGCTACCTGGACGACATTCTAATTCAGTCCGCGTCCACCCAGGCCGCCGAGTCGGACCTGCAGACGGTGGTAGGACTACTCCAAAGCCACGGGTTCTCCGTAAATTTTCCCAAAAGTCACCTAATTCCCTCAACAAGGTTACTCCACCTCGGTGCCATCATAGACACCGTAGAGTGCCGGGTCTACCTATCCCAGGAACGCCGGGAAAGCATAAGGAGCTTGACCCTCCAGATTCACAGGAGTCGATCAGTAACGTTGGCCAGTCTATCCCAACTGCTAGGGAAGATGATTTCGGCCATCGCAATAGTGCCTTGGGCCAGGCTTCACTCCAGGGAACTTCAATGGTTCCTGTTGCCGTTCCAGAAGCAAAATCTCAGCGCCTCACCACAGAGAGTTCGCCTCCCGCCAAAGGTACTACATTCCCTCAGATGGTGGCTATCACCAGCCATAAGCAAAGGGTCAGACTTCAGGGAGCCGGACCGCATAGTACTCACAACGGACGCCAGCCTCTTCGGCTGGGGAGCACACATACAGTCACAGTGGGCACAGGGCCGGTGGTCCAGCGCGGACCTCCGCCACAGCATCAATTGGCTCGAGTTACGGGCCATCCACCTGGCCCTCCGTCACTTCCAGGATCAAGTGGCACGACAACACGTCCTGGTCCTCACCGACAACGTGACAGCCAAGGCCCACGTAAACCGTCAGGGGGGCACTCGGTCCCAGAACCTCATGGCAGAGGCTCTCCTCCTGGGGACCTGGGCAGAACACAACCTAGCTTCCATCAGGGCCGACCACATATCAGGGGAAGCGAACACTCAGGCCGACTTCCTGAGCAGAACAATAGTAGACCACTCAGAGTGGCAACTTCACCCGAGGATCTTCAAAGAGATCTGCCACCGATTCGGCTTGCCACAGGTGGACCTCTTTGCTTCCCCACACAACGCCCAGCTGCCCCGATTCTTTTCCCGCTTCCACGACAGGAGGGCGGAACAAACAGACGCCCTCCGGAGCCCGTGGCCACAGGGTCTTCTTTACGCCTTCCCCCCCCTACCCCTCCTCCCGGCAGTGATACGCAAGATCATCAGGGAACGGGCAGTGGTACTCCTAGTGGCCCCCCATTGGCCAAGGAGACCATGGTTCGCCGACCTGATGAGTCTCTCCCGGGCGGAACCCTGGAGAATTCCCCCGGAACGAGTGGCACTCAGTCAGGGAGCCATTCACCACCCAGATCCCCGGTGGCTCCAGTTAGCCGCCTGGCACTTGAGCGCTCGATCCTGACGGAGGAACTCTGTTCCCCGGGGGTCATAGCAATAATACAGACCTCCCGCCGTCCCTCCACCAACCGCATCTATGATGCCTCGTGGAAAAACTTCCAATTGTGGTGTTCCAGGCGGCGGCTGTCGCTTGGGGAGCTCACAATCGCCCATATCCTGGACTACTTGCTAGCCGGATTCAACAGGGGCTTGGCCCCAAACACACTGCGCAGACAAGTGGCGGCCCTGGCAACGGTTCTCACATGCGACTCCGCAGAGACCCTGAGTCGCCATCCCCGTATCAGGTCCTTCTTAAAAGGAGCGTCCAACGCCAGACCACCCACGGTACACAGGTACCCCTCATGGGAGCTACCACGGGTCCTCCAGGCCCTCACGCAGCGGCCCTTCGAACCCCTAGCGACATGCGACGTGCGCCACCTGTCACACAAGGTGGCGTTCCTAGTGGCGATCACATCCGCACGACGCATCTCCGAATTAGCTGCGCTCTCAGTCAGGGAAGACTTGTGCGTCTTCCATCAGGATAGGGTGACCCTGCGCCCGGACCCCACCTTCATCCCGAAGGTAAATTCCCTATTCCATAGGTCGCAGGACATAGTACTACCGGATTTTTGCCCCAATCCGTCTAACGATAGGGAGCGACAGTGGCACAGCCTCGACGTACGTAGGGCGCTAAAGCGCTACATTGCCCGTACAGCGGAATTCCGTAGGTCCGAGGCTCTGTTCATATCGTTCCACCCCTCTTATAGGGGTCAGAAAGTATCCTCCTCCACAATTGGCAGGTGGATCAGGGCGTGTATAGCCGGGGCGTATCAGGCGGAAGCCTTGCCAGTTCCAAGAGGGATCACGGCACACTCCACACGAAGTGCAGCTACCTCTACGGCCTGGGACACACAGGCATCCATCGAGGAGGTATGCAGGGCAGCCACATGGACTACACCAGTCCCTTTCATTAGAAACTACAAGATCGATAAGTTCGCCTCGGCCGAAGGCGCCTTTGGCCGGAGAATTATCCAACAAGTTATTCGCCAAAGTGCCACACCGGACCAGTCTATTGCCCACCCTTAGGGACAGTAGGCTTTGGTAGGTCCCATGGGTGGATTCTCCATCTCCCAGTGCTGGAGAAGGGGCGTTGTCTTACCTGAACGCCTTTCTCAGCACGGAGATGGAGAAGCCACCCCCACCCTGTTAGGCCAGATAGGCCTAGGATTAGCACAGTAGAAGGAGCCACGATGTCGCACAGTCATTCAAGGGCTACGCTCGCGTCAAACCTGGGGATAAGGTCCAGGAAGGGGGCGTGGCAACTTTGGATGACTTGATTTGATAGGGCAGGAATACAGTCATAACCCATGGGTGGCTTCTCCATCTCCGTGCTGAGAAAGGCGTTCAGGTAAGACAACGCCCCATTTCTGGTGTGGATTTAGATTACACTTAAGCAGTAGACAAGGTCAATTAAAGCAGGAGCACCACCTGGGGCATGCGTGAAACAAAGCACTACTCTTCCCCCCTCCCCCCCAGAACAGAGCATCTCCTTTTCCCCTGAACTTGCCAAACTAGCTCATTCCAAAGGGGGGGGAAATTCAAACAAAACTCAAATCTTTTCAAATTTCTGGTCATCAGAAATAATGGGAAATCAGAACAAGTTTCTTGCTCCCTATTTTTTACCCAAGACCACTAGTACAGATAGATGCTGATTTTTGCTACAATTTAACCAAGTAAAAGGGAAAAAAAGTAAAACAAACAAACAAAATATATATATATATACCTTAAAGTCCCAAACAGCTTTGATAGAAGAGAAAACTCAACATTCTTACTGCAGATTAATTAATCTTCAATTATTTATTTATTTTATTTTTTATTTATTTGTTTAAACTTATATGCCGCCCTTCTCCCAAGACCCAGGGCGGCTCACAACGAGAATACAAGTGAAAACATAACATAAAATCAATTAAAATTACCAATTACTATATAAAAACTAGGTAATTCACCACACTCATACAACACACAATCACAGTCAAAGGCCCAGGGGCAGAGTGCAGCTCACACGCCCCAAACCTGTCTGCATAAATGTGTCTTCAACAGTTTTCGGAAAGCTAGGAGGGAGGAAGCAGTACGAACCTCTGAGGGAAGCTGATTCCAGAGGGCTGGGGCAGCAACGGAGAAGGCCCTAGCCCTAGGCCCCACCAGACGGGACCCGTAGGAGGCCAACCCTATGTGCCCTAACCGGTCGCTGGGACTCATGCGGCAGAAGACGGTCCCGCAAGTATCCTGGTCCATTGCCATAAAGGGTTTTATAGGTCATAACCAACACTTTGAATTGTGTTCGGAGACCAATTGGTAGCCAGTGCAGCTCACGGAGGGCTGGAGTGATATGAGCATGTCTTGGGAGACCCAAGATGGCTCGCGTGGCCGCATTCTGGACTACTTGCAGTCTCCAGACATTCTTCAAAGGTTGCCCCATGTAGAGAGCATTACAGTAGTCGAATCTCAAGGTGACAAGGGCATGGGTGACTGTGAGGAGTGACTCCCGGTCCAAATAGGGCCGCAAGTGACGCACCATGCGAACCTGGGCGAATGCCCCCCTCGCCACAGCCGAAAGATGGTGTTCTAAACTTAGCTGTGGATCGAGGAGGACACCCAAGTTGCGAACCCTCTCTGAGGGGGACAAAACTTCTCCCCCCAGGGTGATGGACGGACAGTTGGAATTGTCCTTGGGAGGCAGAGCCCATTGCCGCTCCGTCTTGTCGGGATTGAGTCTGAGCCTGTTGGCACCCATCCAGACCTCAACAGCTTCCAGGCACCGGTTCATCACTTCCACTGCTTCGCTGTAATGACGCGGGGTAGAGATATAAAGTTGAGTATCATCAGCATATTGATGATAACTCACCCTGTGTCGACGGATGATCTCACCCAACGGCTTCATGTAGATGTTAAAAAGCAGAGGTGAGAGAACAGACCCCTGAGTGACTCCACATGGAAAAGACCTCGGAGCCGATCTCTGACCTCCTGCGAACACTGACTGCGACCGGCCAGAGAGGTAGGAGGTAAACTACTGCAGAACGGTGCCCCGCACTCCAAGCCCCTCCAACCGGCACAGAAGGATACCATGGTCGATGGTATCGAATGCCGCTGAGAGGTCAAGAAGCACCAGGATAGTGGAGTAGCCTCTATCCCGGGCCCGCCAGAGATCATCGGTCAGCGCAACCAAAGCAGTTTCCATGCTGTAACCGGACCTGAACCCAGACTGCTGAGGGCCCAGATAATCAGTTTCATTCAAGGACCGTTGTAGTTGGAGTGCCACCACCTTCTCAACAACCTTCCCTAAAAAGGGAAGGTTGGAGACTGGACGATAATTATTTAAAACTGCCGGGTCCAGGGAAGGCTTCTTGAGGAGGGGGCGCACGAGTGCCTCCTTTAAGGGAGCCGGAAAGGACCCCTCCCTCAGTGAAGCGTTAGAACAGCCTGGACCCAGCTCCATGTCACCACCCTGCTAGCCGAGACCAGCCAGGAGGGGCACGGGTCCAGTAAACAGGTGGCAGAACTCACAGCAGTTATTCAGCTTCTAATAACAAATAACATTTAGCAGCTCCAAGACTGGACCCCCAGCTAACGAAGCAACACCGTTGCACTTCCATTGCTATGATACTACAGGATTTCTTTAAATGTTTATGAACATTTCATTGCAGGATGGGAAGAAGTGCTGGTTTCAAAACTGGACTGTTCCTGCTTAATTGCGTGGATAGTGTGGATTACCATTACACAACAAATAAAAAAGTGCCAGCACACTCCACTCCTACTATTTTACGAGGCTCTGCTTTCAATAGTATCATTTATACCAGCAGTCCCAACCCTTTCTGGCACCAGGGACCAGTTTCAAAAGAAAAATTGTCTTCCACAGACTGGGGCGGGGGGGATGGTTTTGCTCAAAACCTAGATCCCACACATGTGCAGATGAAGCTTCACTCACATGCCCATCACTTACCAGGCCAGTTCCTAACATACCGCTCCGCAGCCTGGGGGATTGGGGAGCTCTGGTTTATGCTATATGAGCAGAAAGTATTAATTCTATCCATACAATCAGTAATCAAGCCAATGCATTTTTTTCATCTTTTCTAAAAGCTCCTTGAGGCTGACAACAGTATATGTGGCATACACCAACAGACTTGGAACACAGAAGCTTGTCCCACTCGCCCCCTCTAGACACTACACATTAAAAACAAGATTTTTTAACTCAGTAATAGAATTAAAAATCATTGAATCATTGGAATAAGTTTTTCAGGGGAGTTGGGGCTGAAATTTTGGAAAAATTGAAATAAATACATAAATCTGTGAACTGCCTTCAAAATGACCATTGTTTTGGGACTTAGTATAGGACAGAATGGATTGTCCAGCTACTAGATCAGAAGCAAGCCAGTCCCATTTTTTTCCACATCTTTATATTTCTACTCAAGAACAAAGTCCTTTTATCTTTAAATTTTGTTTTTGTCTTGTCAGGAAACTAATCAAACTTCAGAACTGACAAAAATACAAAATCAGATTCATAGTGTGGTTTAACATCCTGACATCTTAAACCATTGATTTCATTCACATTGGGAACCTATGATATATCAATGTCTTCTGATTTAACTGGAAATGTGAAGGCTGACCAAAGGGACTGTATGTGCTAACAAATTGTTAATATTATCTCCCCTTACTGAGCTAATTTGCAGTTGTTTAAATATAGCCATACATTTTATGAAATATAAATAGATCTGAGTGAAATGTAAAATGCATGTTTATAAGAGCCATCAAATTTTAAGATCATATACTTCTGCATAATTTTGCTATGTAAATTAGTAAATTTACATTAAATTTCTTTTTAGTTTTTAAAAACTTACAGTAAGGGAAAAAATTATTTGATCCCCTGCTGATTTTGTTTGTTTGTCCATTGACAAAAAAATGATCAGTCTATAATTTCAATGATAGGTTTATTTTAACAGTGAGAGACAGAATAACAACAAAAAAATCCAAAAAAATGCATTTTAAAAAAGTTATAAATTGATTTGCATTTTAATGAGTGAAATAAGTATTTGACCCCTTTCCAAAACATGACTTAATACTTTGTGGCAAAACCCTTGTTGCAATCACAGAGGTCAGATGTTTCTTGTAGTTGGCCATCAGGTTTGCACACATCTCAGGAGGGATTTTGTCCCACTCCTTTTTGCAGATCCTCTCCAAGTCATTAAGGTTTCAAGGCTGATATTCGGCAGCTCGAACGTTCAACTCCCTCCCAGATTTTCTATGGGATTACAGTCTGGAGACTGGCTAGGCCACTCCAGGACCTTAATGTGCTTCTTCTTGAACCATTCCTTGTTGCCTTGGCTGTGTGTTTTGGGTTAGTGTCATGCGGGAATACCCATTCACAACCCAGTTTCAATGCCCTGGCTGAAGGAAGGAGGTTCTTACCCAAGATTTGACGGTACATGGCCCCGTCCATCGTCCTTTTGATGCGGTGAAGTTGTCCTGTTCCCTTAGCAAAAAAACACACCCAAAGCATAATGTTTCCACCTCCATGTTTGACAGTGGGGATGGGTTCTTGGGGTCATAGGCAGCATTCCTCCTCCAAACACAGCAAGAGCTCGATTTTGGTCTCATCTGACCACAACACTTTCACCCAGTTCTCCTCTGAATCATTCAGATGCTCATTGGCAAACTTCAGACGGGTCTGTACATGTGCTTTCTTGAGCAGGGGGACCTTGCAGGCGCTGCAGGATTTCAGTGCTTCACTGCATAGTGTGTTACCAATTGTTTTCTTGGCGACTATGGTCCCAGCTGCCTTGAGATCATTGACAAGATCCTCCTGTGTAGTTGTGGGTTGATTCCTCACTGTTCTCGTGATCTTTGAAACTCCATGAGATGAGATTTTGCATGGAGCCCCAGACAGAGGGAGATTGACAGTTATTTTGTGTTTCTTCCATTTGCGAATAATTGCACCCACTGTTGTCACTTTCTCACCAAGCTGCTTGGCGATAGTCTTGTAGCCCATTCCAGCCTTGTGTAGGTCTACAATCGTGTCCCCGACATCCTTGGACAGCTCTTTGGTCTGGGCCATGGCGGAGGGTTTGGAATCTGATTGATTGCTTTCTTCTGTGGACAGGTGTCTTTTATACAGGTAACAAGCTGAGATTAGGAGCACTCCCTTTAAGAGAGGGTTCCTAATTTCAGCTTGTTACTTGAATAAAAGACACCTGAGAGCCAGAAATCTTGCTGATTGATAGGGGATCAAATACTTATTTCACTCATTAAAATGCAAATTAATTTATAACTTTTTTGAAATGTGTTTTTCTGGATTTTTTTGTTGTTATTCTGTCTCACTGTTAAAATAAACTTACCATTAAAATTATAGACTGATCATTTCTTTGTCAGTGGGCAAACGTTCAAAATCAGCAGGGGATCAAATAATTTTTTCCTGCACTGTAAATAGTTCTTAGTTTAAATTTTCATACGGGAGCCTGTTTATCATTGCTTTGGTTACAGTTTGGCATTGTGCCTAGCATTTATGTATTCATATAACATATCTTTATGTATACCTCCATTAAATTTAGTTATTACAGATCTAGTCTTTTTTTCTTTAGATGCTTAATCAGTACCCTAAACTAGCATATCCACCAATGGCAGGTCCCAGCAGATTTCCTGCCCCATCTGAGAGCAGCAGGTGAGAAAGCCAATTGCTTTGCTTGCTTTTTTCCAAAATCAGTTTGCATTTGATACTAGAACTAGATTTGCTTAATAACTGTATAGTCATGTATCCACAAAGTTAGATATTGTGCATTTATAGTACATTATGTGACTGAAATTTGTAATCTCTTAGCAGACTACGAGAACATACTGGTATCAAGAATTTTAACTTATTCCTCGACCTGATTCCTAAAGTTTGATTTTAGCTTCTAGTTAAAAATGTACCCAGTATTTTTTCAGTATTGTGTTAAACCAATCATTTAATCATTAAGTTGGAAGAATCCATTTAGCTATTGAATATCTGATCCCCTGCTCCATGCAAGAATTCAGATTAAAACATTCTGTGGTAAATTGCTTTAGAGCTATATAAGATCTAAATCCATCTATTTAGATAGATCTAGTCTTTGCTTAAATGTGCTGTATGAAAATAATCCTGCCTAATATGATAATTTTCTCTCATTTGTTATAACTAAGTTGAGTACCGTTTTCTGAGGTTTAAATTGAAATGTTTGCTCTTTTTTTCCTAGAACCCCAAGAGGAAGGGGGGCTTCTTCATGGAACTCAGAAACTGTAGAACGTCCATCAATCCTAACTGCTAATGAACTCAAAGAACTTGATAAGTTTGATAATTTAGATGCTGAAGCTGATGAGGGCTGGGCTGGTAAGCAATGTAGATCTTGAACTAAAATTGCATGCAGAAAAAAGTATTCATGCTAATCTCCAATTTGTTATTTAGGAGCTCAAAGTGAAGTAGATTATACTGAACAGTTGAACTTCAGTGATGATGATGAGCAGGGAAGTAATCAGAAAGAACAGGAAAGCAGGTAACAAACATATTGGTACAGGAAATATAAAAATCATCTGCTAGTCTTTTATGTTCTGTGTATAATGTTTACAGTTGTTTTCCATTGTGATATAGTGCACAGTTATCTAACAGATATTAATATCTGCTTAACTATAAAACTTACATTTGCTTAATAATGTTGAGCATGTCATTGTTATCTAGCCTGTTTCACAACATTTGAGAACTGGCATTGTGTAGCGATTAAGAATTGGACTAGGAGCAGAGAGACCGCAGATTCTAGTTCCATCAGTCACCCATGCTCTTTTAGTTACTTTGGGAGAATCATTTCTCAGATGTTGTGGTGGAGAGAGCAATAGATATGCTACCTCAGTGGTTCTCAACCTTTTTCAGGTTGAGACCCCACTTGCGCCGCCCAT